>CM022775.1:10987965-12385465 GCA_012411365.1 Ameiurus melas | reverse complement strand
GAAACCCTGTCTCTTCTTCAAGCTGACATCCCTATCCTCGAACAGCATCCATTCTCACATTCACCATCTGCTCTGCACTTCGCTCTATTCATCTCCATTCGCTCAAGGCCTCCTCCCCCCATAAGAAAAAGAACCACATCTAAGGAAACCTCTACCAGGCTCTGGAACACATCTCTTTGGGCTTTGATAGCGTGCAAAAAGTGATAAAAAAAGCCTAAATAAAAGAGAGAGAGAGAGAGAGAGAGAGAGAAAGAGAGAGAGAGAGAGTGTGTGTGTGTGTGTGTGTGTGTATGTGTGTGTGTGCGTGTGTGTAACTCTAGCATTGAGGGAGGAGTAATTTCAGGGTGTCAGTCTGGGGAAGATTCCATAAGTGAAGGGGAAGCACTCATGGCTTTATGACCCATGGTAAATTTAACAATATACATTGTCACAAAGTAGCTTTACAGAAAGATTTCGCTACCTAAAGAACCAGAGGAGTCAGTGGTGAGAAAAAACTCAGAGAAAACATGAGAAAGAAATCTTGAGAGGAACCAGACAGTGTAGCAGCACAGACATATACAATACAGACACAGATGCTTCAGGACATGCTTGTATATTAAAATTAGCACATGCACTGTAAGAGTCTGTATTATAATGTAGTATTTACATTCCAGATCTACAGTTGTCAAACTCAAGATATATTAAGAATTCTAATATTTTGAAAAATAAATTTCATGAGAGACCAGTTAGGTTGCAAAGAGGAAATAGGAAATAGAAAATAGTGTATAATCTTTTGATCTAAATTGCTTATTATTTGTCTGTATATAAATTGTTTTTCTGGCTCTATACTGTAATTTGGCCACTGCACACTCAGAGTGTCACCAGTCAATGTATTCAGCATGCTTCATTCAGCAAGAGACAGGAATTGTCATAAATTTACTCACTTGCTTCAAGCACTGTAATGTAGTGTGTGTGTGTGTGTGTGTGTGCGTGTGCGCGTGTTGAGATATTCATCGTGTGTGGCTGTGTCTCGTCTTTTCTGGCTGCTCCATTCAGTTCTCACATAGCATTTGTGACCCTGTTCTATTCCCAAATGTCCTCCCCATCTTTTATTTCTCAAAAAAAAATGAATGAAATAAAGCTGGAATAAAATCTCTTACATGTTATGCACAATGCAGTCACTCATTTGGAAATGATCAAAGGCTGTCTGACTGTTTATCTCTATTTCTCTCTGACTTATTTCTGAGGTGATGATGGCGTTGACGCAATAACATTGTGTTTCTTCATGTAGGCCAGATGAATGCAGGCTTTTGTTTTCTAAGGCACTATGTAACCCTCCTTCTGACAGGCTCATTTTAAACGTCAGCCAAAGCCCCTCTGACCAGAGAGGAATCTCCCTCAAAGTAGAAAAAGATGGCTTTTGATTTGATACTTCCTCCCAAGCCAGCGAGTGCTTCCTGTGTCCTGTCACAACATGGCTGAAACTTGGCCGGTAGTTTGGGGTCTCTGAGTTGCTGCTTTGGGGTGGCCATTTGTGTGTGTATGTGTGTGAAGGGTGTAGATTTTAAACAGGTCACAGTAGGAGGCAGGGCTTGGAAGTACATGTAACTGGATCTACATGAGAGGAACTGAGTGGCTATTAGTCTTTAGGGTTCTGAATTTTTTTTATTTATTTTTTTAAAGGCATTCTTCCTAATGGGAAACTTCTGAAAGTTCAAAACTGTCAGATATTCTCATTCTTGAGGGAACATTTGGTCCCCACTAAGATATAACCATCACACACTCACACACACACACACACACACACACACACACACACACACACACACACACACACACACACACACAGCTTTTAAACCACTTCTTCACCAGCAACCTTGGTCACACCAGCAAAAATGACACTGTCATTAGGATGCCCGCACTGCACTCCTGAGTATTTAGCACTTTTCTATTGTTGTCTTTAGGCAAATTGCCAAGCAGACTTTTAGGAATTGTAAAAACGTGTGTGTTTTTTTATGTGAACACATAAAAAATGACTTCCCTGCAATAATATATCATACAAGACACAGGGGAAATAATTTTTATTTTTTAGCAAATTTTTTAAAAATATATATTTTAATGCCTGCAAATTGTCTTCTAATATTTTTCATACTTTATATTATATACTGTATTTTTCAGATAGACTTTAAGAAAGGCTTTGACAAAAGAATAATGAAATTGAAATCATTCTCCTGGCTGGTTCATGAAGCTGTGGTAAGGTTGTGATGGACTTTAATAGCTAACATGGCAAGCATATCACACACGAGACTGTTGCCAAACTTATTAACAAAATCAAAAATAATGGAAGTGTTGCGGACCAACCGAGGAGAGGACACCTACGAACATCCACTGACAAAAAGCACAACCACTGTGGTGTTGGCATACATAGTCCACTATGTATGGAGACTTTTTGGACACCCTGTGTTTACACACAAAATAGATTATACAAATTAACTTAAAATTAATTGGATTGAATTTATATACTTATTCAGAGTTGGGTAGTTAAGTTCACTTGTTAAGTCAGTTTTTCTGGGAGTCTTGCTGCTTTTCTGGGAACCCATTCAGATTAATCTAACTGAAGGTCATATTTTTGTTGAGTAGAAGCATCCAAGGTTTTCAATAGCACCTAGAACACTGCCTTTAAACACAATCTCTTGTTTACAGTATCTCACAAAAGTGCGTACACCCCTCACATTTTTGTAAATATTTGATTATATATTTTAATGTGACAACACTGAAGAAATGACACTTGTACTCACTTGTAGTTGTAATGACACTTGTACTCACTTTTGTTGCCAGCGGTTTAGACATTAATGGCTGTGTGTTGAGTTATTTTGAGGGGACAGCAAATTAACACTGTTATAAAGGCTGTACACTCACTACTTTACATTGTAGCAAAGTATCGTTTCTTCATTGTTGTCACATGAAAAGATATAAGCAAATATTTACAAAAATGTGAGGGGTGTACAGTATATGCCTGAGAGAAAGAGAGAAATAGTATATATGAATGAGAAGATGGTAAACATTCAAAAAACATAATATTAGTCAAGAATATTGGCAATATATTGCATAAATCGCCCTAGTTGTAATTATCACATTAATTGCTGCAAATTTGTCTGGTTTCTTCTGACTTACCAAAAACAGGAATGGCAGGTAGCTTGACTAGTCTGAAACTGCTTCTAGATATGAAAGAAATGAGAACTACTGTGCATATGTACAGAATAGAAGCAGACTCACTATCATTAATAACTTTTTTATTGCCAAATATGTCTTAAATACATTTGAGCATTGAAGAATTTATTTAATTTCAGTCCACAAAAACAAAACAAATTTTCTTATTTGTAAAAATGCTTTTAACAGAAATGTATAATATAATAATAATAATAATAATAATAATAATAATAATAATAATAATAATAATAATAATAATAATAATAATAATAATAATAAATATGGAAAGTGAATAATAAGAGAATATGCATACACAGGTATATCAAATTATTACATAACTTGCTAAAATGAATTCCTGATTAAATGAATAATGAGAATAACAGATAAATTATAAAAGTCAGTAATTCTTTTAATCCTTCATGAGGAAATTACTGTTATAGCACCATGATAGTAAGACCAGTGAGATGGAAAAATTAAATATAAATATGACATTAGCAATAACAGTGTCTAAATATAATAAGGATACAGATTTAAATATAAATGGGTCACAGTCAAGACAAAGAAAACAAGCTACGCAATATGGCCAAAAGTTTGTGGACATGGGATGATCATAGACATATGTGGTTCTTCCTAAAACTGTTGTCATAAAGTTTGAAGCACACAATTGTCTAGAATGTTTTTGTATGATGTAGCATTAAGAATTCACTAGAACTAAGGGGCCCAAACATGTTCCAGCATGACAAATGCATAGTTTGCATAGCGAGGCCCACAAACGTTCAATGTTCAACAAGCACAAATGGGTGTGTGATTGGTCAGGTGCCCAAATATGTTTGGCCACATAGTGTATGTGGTGTATCTGTTTAAAATATCAAGCTATCTAGCCAACTTTTGCTACCTAGCTAGGATAAGATTAGCTGCCTAAGTACTTGGGGTTTACTTATGTGATATGTTTTTTTTTAAACAAAAATTATTATGACAAAATAATGGAAGAAATAAAAAATTTTAAAATAACAAAGTTTTTTCCCCAGAATTCTAAGCAGACTATCATATAGAATTGTAAGGTATCACATTGTTTGAACACAGTATTTGATTGTAAAAAATGCAGAAAATCTTTACAAGTTAGCTTTTATTCATAAATTCAATAGTCTTGTATTTCTATTCTGTCATTAAATCCTTTGTCCAGGAATCAGGAATTTACACCAGCTCTTTAGCCAGCCACGACTTCATTCATAGAGTTTGAAAGATGTCCACTTTCTGCCATCAAACCATCATCCAGTGTGTTTCTGATTCTAAAGTGTGGGTAACCAAGAAATGATTTTGTCTGCAAAATAAACAAAGTAATGTGTTACTTCACCACATTTTGTCATACTTTATTAAAATATAAATTTTAAACCAAAAAAACTTTTAAAAAAAAAACCAAAAAAAAAAAAATTTTTTATGTTTTTTTCTTCCAAAACATAAATAAAATGCCTTATGCTTCATCATGTCATACTAAATTAAAAGTAAAGTCTATTACCATCAACATTACTTTCAATAGTTGTATTTTTTCTGAGATGTGTGTGTAACTGTAAATGAAGAGAAGACATACAGTTGAAAGAAAACCCTCTAAAAATTACTGTATGTAAATTTAAACAACAAAATAAAAAAATAAAATAAAAAATGTATGTGATACAGTGTTGTGTGATAGCGTCTTTTGGCTTGTTTATGCACTATGCACCTACAGTTAGTGTCTATATTCTGCAACTGCTCATAATTCCTGATAAGAAAAAAATGGTCTTTTTCCAGCACCTGTGCCTCTATTCACTTCAAACTAAAATATTTGACAAGTGTTCCTGAAAGGTTTGACAAAATTGACATTGGTTCTGTTTTAATGAAGCTGTAAACTAGAGCCCAAGATAACATTCCAAGCTTTGTTTCAGCAATGTGTTTGTTGTTTCATCCCAGAATTCAGCTATGCAGGAAAAAGGCCCAGAAATCCTTCAGTGCACATGACACACACACACACACACACACACACACACACACACACACACACACACACACACACACACACACACACACACACACACACACTTTAGCCAAAGCAAACTGGGTAGACTAACAATTTTTTTTCAAGTTTTTCTTTCATTGATATACAAATTAAACATATCTATGTTCAACATATTTATCTTGGATTGCGGGAATCAAACGACACGCTTATTGAGCCACAGACACAGACACATAATGAAATATCTCTCACAAACTGACATAAACACATTTCTAGAAACTGTCTCTGCTCTCACACATTTCTTAAAACTACATGATCGTTTTGCAAATAGTACTGTATTTTGTACAAAATTGTACCCTGTGTTAATCAATTAAAAACAAGTATAGGTGAAGAAGGAAGAAGGTAAGATTGGGCATTGCGACATCATGATTAAGTATATTAAAATTGAATTTTTTCCTACTCATTTTGTAATGACTTTCTACAGAAATAAAATAAATTTATTTATCGCATTTAGATGTCTTTAAATTTATTTAAAATATTTAAAATCTTAAACTGTTTAAGTGATAAATATTCACCCTTTCTTTTAGCAATCTAAATTATGAGTAGTATTTAATTTTCCAGAGCTCACACTAAATATCTTAAATAGGGAACACCTGTGTTCATTTTAAATCCAGCTGTGTCCAATTCTGTGCTTGCACAATAAATATATCTGACTTTGGGAGGTCTCACAGCTAAAATGGCAGATCGGATCAGTCCTGCTAAAGACCAAGAACTGCCTTGAGACAAAGTTGTTAGGAGGAGAAGGCAAAATTTTGAAGCATCTTAAGAGCACTGTGAAATCCATTATAACAAAGTGGAAAAAATGCGGCACCACCAAGACACAACCAACACTGAATGTTCAAACAAGAAAGATAATTGTTAGAGAAGTGTCCAAGAGTCCAGATACAAGACTAATGAGGTTACAGGCTCACTGGCTGAAATAGGAGAATCTGTGCAGACCTCAACAATATCATCAGCTTGTGACAGATCCAGCCTCTATGGAAGAGTGGCTAGACAGATGCTACTTCTGAGAGAGGCCATGTTAGAAAATGGAAAAAGATTTTGTGGTCTGACATGACATTCGGCTAAAGCAAAGGCTTAATAAACCATATTCAGTCCAACAAGCAGGTAACCCATCCATTCCTAAAATCAAGCTCCTTGGTGGTAGTATCATGCTTTTCAGCTGGAGGAACTGGAAATCTTCTTGCCATCACAGGCAACATGGGTGGAGTCAAATATAAGCAAATTGTTGAGGAAAACATGTTCCAGTCAGCCAGACATTTGCATTTAGGGCAAAAATATATGTTCCAACAGGACAACGGTCCAGAGTACATGACAAACACTATAAAGTAATTGCTTGAAAAATTGAAGGTTTGTGTTTTGGAGTGAAAGCCTAGACTTAAACCCTACTGAAATTCTATTACCTGAAAATAAAAGAAAACATCTGTAAATCCAAGAAAAAATATCTGTAATTGCTGTAAAAGGACAATTCAAACTGAGGGGGAAAACTGATCAATGAAGTATTAAGTATTCTACTTGAGCAGTAGAAAAATAAGTTAAACAATACAACACAAATAAAAATATTTGATGATGAATACTTGATGATATGTTTATATCTTCATATTTGTATATGGATTAGTATGTAAACTGGATTGGATTTTTGTCAATTTGACAAAATCCTGGGTTTGTCTACTCTTGTAAGCTGTTGTTCAAGTTTAAACTTGCTTATGAGCAAAGATTATTCAATATAAAACCAAGATTATATTGCACATTGAGAAGCATAATATATAATCAGCAGAATTAGGCATTATACTAGTACTAACCCCTTTATTAGTAACACCTGTAACTCTGCCCATTCATGCAATTATCCAATCAGCCAATCATGTAGCAGCAATGCAATATAAAAATCATGCATGTTGCTGAGCTCCTGTGATTTTCATGCACAACAGTCTCTAGAGTTTACACAGAATGGCATGACAAACAGAAATCATCCAGTGAGCAACAAAAAAAGCCTTGGCATGATGAAAGAGTTCAGGGCCGAATGGCCAGACTGGTTAGAGCTGAGAAAAAGGCTATGGTAACCTAAATATCCACTCCTTACCGCCATGGTGACTTACTCTGTACACAGTATGCAGTTTCAGGTGATTGTGCAGACAGTGATATAGATATTAAATTCCATCCTTTCACTCCTCCCCATAGGTTTGGGATCATACGTTCTAAATGGAAAGAAAAATCTGTTTCTCACACATGGAGGAATAAGAGAGCAATCAAGCACTGAAATGTCACAGAGCATTGAAATATCATAGAGCTGTAAATCCACACAATACAATCACAACTAGTCCAAACACTAGACTATGGATCATGGAGAAATATATTAAGTTCCTGCTTACGAATAATTTTTACCTAAAAAGTTATGGAAAATATTGCAGTTTGATTTATCTCTCAGAGATTTAGCAGTAAATCTTAGAATGCATGAATTTTTAATTGAGTATAAGCTGAGTTTACAATGTACAACTCAAATTGGTCTGGGACAGACAATAATTGCATTTCATAAAATAATTATTTGGTCACAAGATGAGATCCATGGCCCTGGAACGTTTGTGAAATGCTCATCAGCAAGCAATTATTGCCAATGTGACTCCAGACAGTCAATGCCTGAAATTCTAGAAGTGTCAGATGGTGAACTAATGGTGAAAAAAATTATTGCCAATGTACACAAGAAGTCCTTATTTAGAAGACCCCATTTTTGGCATGAGTAACATAATCATTTATTTAATCCAGATCTTTCGTTAGAGCAGGGGTGTCCAATCTTATCCGCAAAGGGCCGGTGTGGGTACAGGTTTTCAATTCAACTAAGCAGGAGCCACACCCGATTCCGATTCCGTTAATGGGACATTTGTTGCATGAAAATACCCGTTTCAGAAAAACCTGCTGAAAGGAGATATGCTTAGTTCACAAGGAATTGTTGGTGCTAACAGATGCTTAGCTGTAGGCTAGGTATTTAGGAATGGCAACTCAAGCATACTTACATCAACCATGTATTCCAATGCCAGGTATTCCAACATATAAACATTGTAATTGGAATATGGCTGCAACATGAATATAGACTTAAAATGGAATTGATGTGCATGTAAACATAGTCATTGTCACATACTCGCATTTTTTCACATACTTGTCCTTTCTAAGTGCTGCTAATGCTGCATGACAGGGCAACAAAGCATATTCTGAGTGTCATATCACAGCAAACCAGTGACTACATTTCCGATCCTGCACTGCTGCCTACAAACATGGCCACCATGGACTGCAATTCCCAGAACACTAACATTCATTCTAATAAGGCACACCTGCATGAAATTCACAGCTTTCACAACCACAGTATAAAGAGACTGTTTGAACACAATGACTTTGTGAAGTATTGAGTTTTAGTACCATACCAAGCTTTTGCGCCCTGTTCCTCATTTTGTTTCATGTTCATTGATCTTGTTTCTTGTTTCCCATACTCATTTCTTGCCTTGCCTAGATTATGCCTGTTTGCAGATTGCCTGACCCATTGCCTGTTTTTGGACCATGCTGTTGTCTCATGATTTGGATTTGTCTGCCTTCCTCTCTTTATTAAAAGCTCTTATCTGCACTTGCATCTGTCCTAACCTTCATTATGTGGATTACGTGACAGAATACTTCACCTAACCATGGCTGCAGCAGGAAGACGGAGAAGACGCTATGGTAGGCAAACCAAGGAAACTGTCCTCACTTTGGATTTGATCCAGTTACTCCAGTGGACGGGCATAGATCTCCCAGATTCGTCAGATGATTTTTTTTGACTACCCTGAATATTTTCTTGCTGACTGTCATTTCTATTTTGCAAGCTTAGTGGACCCCAAGCTCAATGAGAAGTGTGGCAGGGTAAGTGATTTGGCTATCCTATTGGCTCTGCTTGGGATATGGTTTCAGCAGACCAATAGGATGAGAGCTGCCTGATTATTTAAGGACCCTGATTTTGGTAAGCAGATAGGTGTCTTGGTGATTTTGAGTCCCTCGCTACCCTGGCATTTCCGGTTCCCACTTCCATTCAGGTCCGTTCAGGCTTTGTCACGGCGTAATGAGGTAAACACCTCAAGGCTAATTTGTTGTTTTTATAGTCTTAGAGCGGTGCTGGCGTTTTGCTTCAACAATTCTTTTGCTTCAACAACTGTTTTTCTTTTACTTACTGTTTTGTTTCAGTCGATTGTTTTCCTTTATGTACTGTTCTGCTTCATGGTTTTATGTATTGTTTTGCTTTATTTTAATTTTGGATGTATGTTTGGTTTGTTTTGTAACCACATAGTAAGAGAGAGAGTAATCTGAGAGTGGCCTGGTGCGTAGCTCAGCTTGCAGCTGTCTCTGTTCCACAAACATGCGCTCGAGCCGAGCAAGTTCCTCACTGAGCTGTTGGTAATGTTCCAGGAATGACGCAGATGGTGGCGTGGTGCATGGACCGGCTTGCTGCAGCGGCATTTGTTGCGCAATCTGGTGAGTGAACCACGCCAGTGCTTCGTCCATTATCCTGTGCCTCTCCCAGAACACTCGGTCTAACTCCGTGCTCATTTTCTCCTTGATCTGCTGCTTCCTTTTATGGCTCAGTATTCTGTCACGTCACGTAGACTGGGGGCGGCTGCAGGTGCAGATCAAAGTCTTTATTAAACTTAAAACACAAAACCAAAATAAACGTAGTCTTCACAGGCAAACTTGAATTGGGAAACGTGGCTTAACAATATCCTTCATGGCATGAAGACAAACGACACAACCGCTACAAATACTACAACTAGTAATACTGAGGGCGTGCTCAGTAACCCAGGCGTTCTTATACTAAACATAATCAAACAAAACATCAAAACCTGTGGAAAGTTAAAGTCTCTAAAAAGCTAACGTTAATGCTCACTCCGAAAGCAAGCAAACCATAACAATGTCATGTGACTCGTCTGAATATGAGCCACAGTGCCATCTTCTGGCCGTATCGTAACAAGTAGTACTTAAGTATTTGCAAACAGTATACCACTACTCTTTGTTAGTTTCCAGTGAGGATTTCCCAATAATCCTATAATGTTCCATATTGCATGTTGGGAACTGCAGTAATTAGACATTGATGGAAGTAAACAGAATTTTTTTTTTTTTGCCAAAATACTTGGATTGTGAGATGCAGTTCTGTGATTTTTAAAATGATGAATGATATTAAAACTATATTTATGCAAAATCTATGCTTTTAATATTCAAAACCCTTAAAAATCAACTCCATGGTCAACTCCATTCTTACTCCATAATGAATTTATGAAGTGTTTTTCAATACAAGCAAAAAAAAAAAAAGGCTTGCAGTCAGAGGGAAAAACACATGCGCTCACATCCACACACACTTGACTCAAATCAATGCGAACCATTCATACTTTGTTTTTCCAAGGCATTCTCTGCTGGGACGAATTATAACCCACCGCAGCTTTATGGACCTGCAGAGAGAGAGAGAGAAAGATTTCCTCAGTGGCAGATTACATGCACATTCTCCACAGTCAGGAGCAGATCACTAGCTTTTTCTGACCCTCAAACAGTTCCATCTTTCGCACTCAGGGTCACGGGTCCACCAGTTCCCTTGTGTACACTCTCGTAAAACTTTAGGGTGTACGCAATGAGTTCAAGTCCACTCTGTGCCAAAGTGTGTGCAACCACACATCATCCAGCACAAGCTATGAAGTCAGCTAATGCCCAGTCAAGCATATAAAGTGAGACAAGGTTGCAATAATATACACAAACACACGAGTACAGGTACAAATACACAGTCAATAGTTCTAGTGGTGTATGTTCACTCACATTTAACCTTCTGAACCCAAAGGTTGTACGACTTCCTTAAACCCACTCTAACATCTGCAAACATCTGAATGACTTACACCTCAGTGTCCCCCTGAGGCTAATCCCCCACACCCCCCACATACACACAGCTACTTGAAAGAGGGAGAAGAACTATGGAACATAATTTCTAACATTTAAACCTTAAACAGGGATGACATGAAAAGAAGAAAAATAAGTTTAGCTTTGCTCTTTCATCTATATGGTCCTTTGATGACAACCTCATGTAATCAACAATCAGTAAGCATACTGTATGTCAATATTATAAAGAAACTTCAAACTTAGTCAGTGCTGCAATTTAACCTTCTCTCACATGAAACATCACAAAAAAAGAGACTCTTTAAATAGACCTCTTTATAAATATTTTACATAAAACAGTTCTAAAGGAATATATGAACTTTACATATCTGGCTGGACAAACTGATCATGCAAGCTTGACTAGTGTTGATATAACACTAGAAATTATGTTTGAAATTGACAATGATTTTCAGAGTAAAATTTTCAGGTTTAAAGTTTAGTCCAATCTGTTCCAAATGGACAAATAAAATGACAAATAATATGAAATAAGCAATTCAGCCTTCCAGAAACATTTAAATATTACAGGAACACTCCACTCTGAAACACACTACACATGTGCATAATTAAATAGTTTTCATGTGATTATATATTCTGGTGCTAATTTGCTAGTTAGCACTATATTTTCATTATTTCTATGAGCAACTGGACTGAAAATTATTATTTTTTAATTAATAACAAAAAGCCAGCAAAAGACCAATTAGCAGAGCTAACTTCATTGTTAGCAAGTGAGATTCACTTAAGGCTCAGGTAAGGCACCATGTCCTATATGAAAATTTAACGTGAAATAAACACATGAAAAATCTTTTGTAAAAATAAAACATGCAGTAAGTCTGAAAAGAACACATGAAAAATGTTTTAAAAATAACAAATGAAGTTCATGTGACTTTTCTGAAACAGCAATTTGTTGTGAACAAAAAATGTGAATAAGGTGTGATTTTGGACATAATTTAGATGTTTTTTCTGTGTTTTTTTGTAACCTGTATCCTTTCCCACATCAGTTTACGGCAACAGGAGGACAAGCAGCTCATCTGTTCTGACCGTTAGAATGTGTTTGTGAAAAGATTAATTGAGCTGATGGTTCGCGAGTCAACTGTGGGAAATAACACTGGTTATTATTATTGTCCAATTTTGTACATTTGACCAATACATTTAACTGTCGAAGAACTGTTTTGCAGCAATAACAGTTCAACACATGTTAATTTGTGGATTTATTTAAAAAAAATACTATTGACTCTAATTGTAGGAATATGTGCATGCAGATAGCTCTGCACATTCCAATTCCCCTGTAGCGTAAAAAAAAAAGCATTCTCAAATGGCTAGTATACAAATGGATTAAGAATGATTCCTTCATGAAATTTTCCAAGAGTTTGGCCAACATCTGATGAAAAAAATGTGTTCTAAATTCCAGTAGATAATGGTAGTGGTAAATTGTATGGCTTGCTACACTTTTATGTACTGTTTATAAAATCAGAGTGTTCTAGTGTGTACTCACCTCTAGATTGGTACTTTCCAAAGTACAATGTCCATCCATCCATCAATCCATTTTCTGTTCTGCTTATCCTACAGAGTATCGCAAAGAGCCTGGAGCCTATCCCAGGGAACTTGGGGCATGAGGCGAGGAACACCCTGGATGGGGGGCCAGTTCATCGCAGGGCAAAATCGCACACACACTCACACAACCATTCACACACTATGGACAATTTGGAAATCAGCCTACAATGCATGCATTTAGTCTGGGGGAGAAAACAGGAATACCCAGAAGATACCCCTGAAGAATGGGGTCAAGCACCTTTTATAGTCCAATCAAGTACTCAAAGGTTCAATCAAGTGCCTATATAGTCCTTGGTTACTGAAGTTAGAATGAACTGTAAAAATGTACCCCCTAATATTTTTAGGGATGTAACCCCTAATAATTATTCAGAATCAACCAATAATGCGATCCAAACAGTGCACATGTTTGTGTGTGTGTGTGTTGAGACTAGAGGAGTGCATCAGGACTTTGGCATCATTGAAATTCAAAATTGCAATTTGTTTCATTACTTGGGAGCCGAGTGCTGGTGTGGCCAGCTAGTGCACTTTAGTAACAATACTCAATAATTCCCAAACTATGCTACCTGGAGAACATCACTCCAGGAAATAATGAGAAAGTAAACTATCGGTTAGGACACATCCCACTACAAGTACAGTGCCCTCCAACAATATTGGCACACTTGGTATATATGAGTAAAGAAGGCTGTGAAAATTTGTCTTTGTTGTTTAACCTTTTGCTCTTTGTTTAAAAAAAATCTCTCATGGATATCAAACAATTGCAAACAAAACACATGTTTATCCAAAAACACCTTTGGTAAATATAGATGTGAAACAAATATTGGCACCATTTTAGTCAATACCTTCTGCTACCTCCCTTTGCCAAGATAACAGTTCTGATTCATCTACTACAATGCCTGATGAGTACACGGCAAGGGATCTGAGACCATTCTTCCATACAGAATCTCTCCAGATCCTTCAAATTTCAAGCTCCACTCTGGGACTCTCCTCTTCAGTTCACCCCCACAGGTTTTCTATGGGGTTCAAGTCAGGGGACTGGGATGGTCATGACAGAACCTTGGTTTTGTGGTCAGTAAACCATTTTTGTGTTGGTTTTGATGTATGTTTTGGATCATTATCCTGCTGGAAGATCCAACCATGGCCCATTTTAAGTTTTCTGGCAGAGGCAGTCAGGTTTTCAATTCAATTAATTCAATTCAATTCAATTTTATTTGTATAGTGCTTTTTACAACAGAAATTGTCTCAAAGCAGCTTTACAGAAATATAAACACAGTACACAGATATTAAATGTGTGAATTTATCCCAACTGAGCAAGCCACTGAGTGGTGACGATGGCAAGGAAAAACTCCCTAAGATGTTTAAAGGAAGAAACCTTGAGAGAAACCTCACTCAGAAGGGAACCCATACTCATCTGGGTAACAACAGACAGTGTGAAATAGTACAGTATGGATGTACATGAAGTCTGTATGGTCTTCGGAGCAGCCGTAGTCCCAGTAGTCTGGAATTGGAGCAGATTTGAGATTTGAGCTCCATCCAGAGGTTGAAATGATCTGGATCTCTAGTATCTCCATAAATTTGTGTGTGGCTTGGCAAAAGGAGAGAGGGAGAAAAAAGATTATTATGACTGCGAAGTAGTAAAAAAAATGTAATTTAATATCTGTTGATATTTGATAGAGTCCATGATGCCATGTATCTTAACAAAATGTCCAGGTCCTCTGGCAGAAAAATAGCCCCAAAACATTAAACAGCCACCACCATATTTAAATGTGGGCATGAGGGACATTTCCATACGGCTACCTCTCTAGAGATATTTTGGCCACTAAAACCTTCCTCTTCACAGTGCGTTGGGACAATATAGACACATGTCCTCTTCCAGGTTGATTCATAACATTATCAGTTGACTGGAACAACTTAATTATTGCCCTGATGGTGGAAATGGGCATTTTCAATGCTTGTGCTATTTTTTTTATAGCCACTTCCCATTTTGTGAAGCTCAACAACCTTTTGCCACACACCCCAGCTATATTCCTTGGTCTTGCCGACTGTTATGAATGACTTGTTAAACAAGAAAGGGTAAACAAGAAAGACAATTTTTCAAAGCATTCTTTACTCATATTTACCAAGGGTGCCAATATTACTGGAGGGCACTGCACATTGCAGGTATGTTACCTGATTAGAAATGCATCTGCTCTTAATATACACAATCCAAGGTGCATGTAAAGTAGCAATAAAAAGGGCATTGTATCTCCAAAAACATACATTAAAAATTTCCGACACGCACCAGACAGCAAGAGAGACAATGTAACCAAGCAGCTAATTGCATAGCATACTGCTAACTTTATATACACACTGTATATCATGCTTTTCAAACTAATTGGTGCCTAATGTGGGGAGTGGGCAGGGAAACCCCACTGCATTCAGGTATAACTGCTGTCAGGGTCAATAGCCCTGCCAGTTACACTGCCATTCCTAGATCTAGGATTTTTTGCTAGTGTTTTCCCTTGCTTTTGGCACATAGAGGTAGGGTTCATATTATTTTTTGTAATATATTATTGTATGGTGATTGCATGTATGATGACTTTAATAGATTTATGGATGTCAGACATATGATAAACACATTAGTGTACCAAACATTGGCTATAAGTTAGCAAACAAAGCAATTTCAATGACATTTTACCTCTCAACATCAAATGGCAAAACTAATAAAAAGACACAGTCTTTCCATATGACAGCTATTGTAGATGTGATGGCTATTATTGCACATACGGATCACAAGGGTCAGATAGTTCAGTTGTAATGCAGTTTATGTAAAACATGCATAACATACTTCCACATCTGGAAACAAAGGGCAGTGGGGTTCCTCTCCCATTTTTATGTCAAACTTTGGCTAGTAATTGTGCAAAAGATTTCAGTAATTTTCAGTAAAGATTTCAGCAATCCTTGAGAGGGACTGAAAGTAATAAGCAAATAACACAGAGGGGAAATAAATTAAGAAAAATAGAAGACAAACATGAAAAACAGCCAGAAAGTGATCGAAAATGGAGAAGAGGCAACTTGAAAGAAAGTGGCATGAGAAAGTGAGACTTGAAAAACTTCACTCAGAGACAGGGACATAGAGGCATGGAGGTGAATGACTGAGAGAATGAAGCCCCTGTGGTGCTGTTGCTCTCTCCTTCTTTAAAAGTTTGCATGAGGCAAGCCAACGGCAGCCTGCGCTCATTGGCACGCTCGACCTGAACTGTAAACCAAAGATGACATTCCCTCATTAGCCCTGTCGCCTTGCCAGCCACATGGCTATTTAGTGTACCAGGAATGCCATTGTTGAAATGCCAGGGTCAGGTCAAAGGCCACCCAAAATATTGATGAACTTTTCTAAGAGGCATCAAGGTTTAGAACAACAGGGGGTATGGAGCACACACACACACACACACAGCACAGTACAGCACAGCACAGAGGATGGGGACAAACACAGAGAGGTTGGTGAAGTCACACTGCTGCAGGCTCCGTTATGAGGTGTTATGCACCCTTTATCTTTAATTTTGTGCATATATTAGAGTTAAAGTTTAAATAACGGCCTAAACTGCAATTACACACATACACACTATTACAGTCTGTCTTATATAGTCTATCCTGTTTTATCACACTTACACACATACACTAACGCAGGTAACAGCACACGCATGCGCGTACGCACGCGCACACACACACACAGAGCATTGTGCTTGGTGATTGACTTGGGTGAGGATTGCATTCAGAAAACTCTGCTCAGTCACTACTCATCTGTCAATACACACACCCATCAGACCATGAAATTCTGAACGATTCTCAACACATTCAAAGTGTGCAAGCTTGAGGTACTTAGAGGTACACTAAATAGAATGCAAAACCTCAGGGAAATAGCTTCAAGAAGAGAAATGCAGTAGTTTACTTAAATCTTATGAGCTGAACTTCTGTGGCACAATTAAGTTTTGAACCTGATATAACAACATTGACTGGGAGGCAATTTTCTTGGTAAGTTAAAAAGGCTAATAATGCATATGATGAGAGTCTTTTAAAAATGTATTTTATGTACATCACTGTTTATAATAATAATAATAAACATATATATATGGGGTTTTTTTTGTGTGTTATTGATGGCGCGCGGATAAACTTGATTTCACACATATTTCCTTTCCCATTTTCAAATCTAACAGTCGCAGTGGCCTCACTGCCGCGCGTTTTTAATTACAGCGCGATCCGAGGGAGAAGGCAGCAATGCTGTTTGCGCACTGAATGATCAGCTTGTTGAATTCGTGCTCGGCCTTTACGCTCGGCTTAATCGCGTCTTTTCTCACGGATTTTAACTCCCATTAAAGCTCTCTTTACGATTTAGTCTGAAGAGATAGACAGACAAAATGCACATGAACAAACTTCAATAGAAATTAACGTCAAAATAAATAAACCATGAAGTTGCATTAAATTGCCAGGAATGCATCCAGATGTTCTCTCTCTCTCTCTCTCTCTCTCTCTCTCACACACACACACACACACACACACACACTCACTCAAATCCAAATGATCATCATTAAGCAATACACTTCAACAGCAGTGGACACTACATTAAAGGCCTCACAGAAGTGTGACAATAACCTGAATACCGAGAATAACAGAATAAATGTTCTGCTTTAAACGGATGGTTTTGAACATCCACTTGTTTCACCCCCTCATCCTCAGAAGCATGTTGAATCAACTGATCTCTCAAATGTCCTGTTTCTTTAGAAAGAAACATATGTGAAGCAATAACAGGCTATGCCCTGAGATTTGTTTCAGAGTAAAACCTAAGCAGTATTGTTTTTTTTTTGTTCTCTTATGTGCTCTTATGGGAAACTGAGACAACCCGACTTGCCCGAAAACACAACTTCTGGCTTGCGGCCGTTTCGGTGATATTGCGAAGCGTGCAAAGCTATTTCCTTCACTATTCAAAGCTATAATTGGTGTGGAAGTCTGTAGCGGTTTGGGGAAATGTTTAGACTACACCATGCACGCGTCTTCCTTTTTGTGTTTTCCAAGTTGAAAGGTAACCGTTAACGACACAGACCTATTCCCCTGGACTGCTATTCTCTGTACCCAGTAATGACAATTCATTTTTCATCCATTACGGCTGTCACGATAAGTTTACGTTGTCGTTAAAATCGACAGTTCACAGAAACAAACATTTCGCCAACTGCGCCTTATCTCTAAGCGTAAAAGATGTGCGATTACCGAACTTCATCTGATAATGACCGGGCGGCCATCTGTGTTAGTTAAAGCGGCAGTGAGCGCCCAATTTCGCCGATAAGAATCTCGGGAATTTTTCTCTCGGTCAAATAGGAAATCTGTCCCAGTGGAGAGATCTGGAATTTCCTCTCGGTTTATCGCGCATCCATCCCGATGCTCGGTGCGTCAGGATTCCCGCGTTTCCCTGTATCGAGTAGGCCTAACTTTACGCAACGCGGGAATCCTGTTTATTGCAACCAAATAGTACGCAGATTTTTAATAAGACATTTATTTCTTGCATTTCACGGGTATGAAATCTAAAGAAAAGCTACGATCGATAAACCCGTTCTTCACACTAACATTCTTAATTTTTCATACGAGGTGGGGGCATGTGGTACTCAGATGTTGGTGACAGGTTGCCCTGAGAGAGAGAGAGAGAGAGAGAGAGAGAGAGAGAGAGAGAGAGAGAGTTAGTTGTCACATAGGCCTAAAATGAATAAATAGGCCTCATTCTATATACTGTAGGCCTAAGGGGAGGTGCTAGGTGTCAGCCTTAAAAACGAGTAAATATACCATTACGCGTCTTGGTGCGTATTAGGGTTGTTGAATGACGGTAAATCAGTTACTTGCTCCTCACATCTGGGCGCGATTAAGACGCGCAGGCTTAGTTCCACCCCCACCCCCCAATTACCGTACAGATGTTCAGATGTTGCGCTCTACGCAGTAAAGTAGGATTTGGCGGATTGGCGTATAATTATTTAATAAGCGTATTCTAATGTAGAGGAAGGTTTGTTCGTGGTGGGTCTGACAGTGCTGCACGTTGAATCACTTAATACATTGATTCAGATTAGTCCTAGTGGGTGCAATCGACGGCGTTCCGGGCGCAATCAGTAATTTGTTCTTAAAGCGCATCTTACTCCCGCGGCAAGCGCCATCTGGATTACAGTTTTGCCACTAAATATAAAACCCTTATGTGGAACAGTCGAGTCAATGAAAACGTCCTTAAATATGAACAGCCTATTTTGCCATATAGGGCAAAATATGCCGAGCAGTGCACAACAAGAAGAGGCTGGCTTTGTTGTGGGAAGTTGGTGGGTTAGCTAAGCGGACGCGCCTGTTTCGCCTGCAGCCATAGGAAATTCTTCCTGCACAACCCCCTCCCCACCCCCACCCCTCACTTAAGTCGGAATGAGTCGCCTCTAGTTTCGTTTGCGCCATTTCAGTATGTGCGATACACGTGTATGCTGGATCTTATGTGAGATTTGAGGACCACACCGCCATTGCCGTGACATATCTCCGTTTTCATTGTGAGTAAAGCCAGGTGTACTATGCGAATTCCAGCAACATGCAAATATCACGGGATACTTTACAGGTAAATGTTTACAAATAATTGTTAAAAAATAAAAATTTAAATTAAGAACATATTTGTGAATGCATGTCTGACATTGATTCCGTAGCAAAATAATTACTTCGCAGATTTGTGCTCTTTTTCTCCTTTTGCTCAAAGTCACTCGGGCGATTCTAAAACCAATACAAATCTAAGTATGTTTTAAGATAAAAAAAATAATAAAAAAGTCAGCAAAAGTCGATTAAGGGAATTCTGGTTCTATCAGGGAAATTAACATCATTTAACATCCATCAGTGTAATGTATTAAAAATCATGTAACCCGAAATTTTAAATTTGGTATAATTGTTATTATTTCTGCAGGGAACAGAGACGGCGAGGGACAACAAGACAAACAAGCGACGCTGAACCGTTCAAGAGTGACCGTTGACCCGACAGCATAGAGCCTAGGAGGGATCAGTGTGGCACCATCAAATGCCCCCCCCACCCCCAACCCCCACCCCTCCGCACACACACACACACACAGACACACACAGTGTGTTCAATCTAATGTCCATATCTACCAGAGGCTTCATTGTCATATGCATTTGATGACATGATCAGAGTGAATATTTTCCGAGACGGGAACACTTAACAACGCTAGCGCAGCGTCGCCCAGAGGATAGGCCCATCATCAATAGGGGGAAAGTATTATTAAAACATATTAAAAGGTTCTTATGATCTGTAGAGGAAAAAAACAGATATATTACATTCTCACAGTGAACGTTTTCTAACAAGATGATCGTTTGGGAAAAGAAGAAGCTTTTGGGAAACTGTTCTTTTGCCACAGACCCAACTTATATACACAATCTGTGCCAGAGACTACATTGCTTAGCCTATATAGGCTACGATTAATGCAAAATACCGGTTATTGTTGAATAAGTTGTTTATTTTGCCTCTCACTTCTAGCTTATCAACCCATTATCTAGGCTATGTGAAAACAATAAGATAATGACCAGTAACATCCGTCTCAACATGATTTTGTTTGTTTTGTTTTACATTTAAATCGGTTGCAGTGAATACTTTAAAACAACTAAATTATTAGCAAATGCAATATTTTGATTTAGTTTTTTCTTATTTTTAGTACTATGTGGTTAATTTTATGTTATTTCATAACTAGCTTCATAAACCAGAGAATACAGTCACAAAGTAGCCTAGTTGACTGTATAAATGTATAAGTTAAAAAAAAAAAAACTCCTTTTGTGCGCTACAACACAGGCCTACTTTCACATTTTTGTTCATGATCCTAGCAGTAGGAGGTAGGCCTACTGATGAAAAACTAGATTGCAAAAGGTGCTAATCAAATGTTGAAATATTTAAATAACGGTACAATTCATTACGTTTTCATTCTGTATTGAAACATGGTGCTTGTTATTAATTAGACAAGTAACATTTTTATAAAACTGAACGCACACCAGACAACGAGGTCACGTGCAACAAGATCAAAGACGGCATTTTTATCTTAATCAAGAAAAAATCCACACAACCTTGTTCAACGTTGTTAAAGCTAAATGCCATTGATCATTTTCTTGCTATGAAACGAAAACAATCTTTATCCTGTGCGGTTTCAGGCAAGTATTGATAAAAAAAATTCTCATACTGATTACAAAGAGGAAGAAACCCTAATTATTATTATTATTATTATTATTATTATTATTATTATTATTATTATTATTATTATTATTATTAGTAGTAGTAGTAGTAGTAGTAGTAGTAGTAGTAGTAGTAGTAGTAGTAGTAGTAGTAGAAGTAGTAGTAGTAGTAGTGTAAAACCTCAATTACAAACACACGTAAAATTCGAATTACACACTCAAAAAATAAATTCATTACTCTTACTTAATTTAATTGAAGAAAGGTTTAAAAGACAATTTAATTTAGTTCATTCAAAATATATCAGTTTAGTTGGGTCAACATAATTTAGTTGGTTTAGGGCAAATTAATTTACTCTACTCTGTTTAATTAACTTATTACATTTGTCAAAAATAAGTTTTCTTATGTGGGTCCAACTTCATTTTTGTATGAATTTATTAGATTTAGTTACTTTTATATGTTTAAACAAGCAGTTTCATTCATTATTGTACACAATGTATATAATGAAAAAGTACTCATGTTAGAATAGATCACTGACTGGCCACAGCCTTCTTCAGCACAATGGTAACCACAAAATACAAAAACATTACAGAAACTCCTTCAAATGTCCAACATTATACATTAAACACTAACATGTCTTTTCCTTTACTAAAACAACAACAACAAAGTCGCGTAGTCCCTAAATTTACTCTCCTTATGTAGTTCTTTACAGAGCATGCTGGGAACTACAGATCCACTGCCTAGTCAGTTATAACAGAAATTATTCGTGTAGTTTTAACACAAATAAATAAGTAAGCTTCAGTTTGAAATATATTATGTGGACTGAACACAATGAAATTAGGTTGAGACAAAATGTTAAAAAAAATCTTTAGCTCATTCTAATTAATTAAACTGAACAAGAGGCAAAAAAACCCCAACATTTTTTAAATGTAACGAGGCAACAAAAAGATTTCGATTAATTTCATACGAACAAATTCAAACAATACATTTTAACCTTAACTGTTTATAATAGGCAGACTCTTCGGGTATTTGAGTAGTAGTAGCAGCAGCAGCAGCAGCAGCAACAACAACAACAATACCAACAACAACATGAATAGTAATAATAATAATAATAATAATAATAATAATAATAATAATAATAATAATAATAATAATAATAAGAAGAAGAAGAAGAAGAAGAAGAAGAAGAATAACAATACTACTAATAATAATAATAATAATAATAATAATAATAATAATAATAATAATAATAATAATAATAGACAATATTAAAAGAGGGACAGAATATTAAATTAAATAACTAATAATTTATTAGTAATCGGTTAATTAATTATTTAATATCTAAATATGCGATATTTTGGCCAACATTCCCAGCAATAAAATGAAAGCCGTGGGTGATTTTAGACAGCGATGCCAGCTCGGTTTATTTTTTTCAAAACCCACGAACCCAAATCCTTCCAAACTTCCTAATTAACAGGAGACTAATGGAAAAACAGTTCCTTTTTTCAATTCACTTATTTTCTGTTATATTTTCTGCTACCCCTATCAGTCACCGAAACTGCAAACGCGAACAGTTTGATTAAGCCTCCAAAATTGTCACTCTTTGTTCAACAGATGTTTCAGGGCAAATGTGATCTGCACATGGTTTGGTGAATACGTATCTGAAACCAATTATATGCGACGACATAAATAACCCCCGTAAATTCCCAGGTCGTCTAATTATAGTTGTAAACCCTAACAAGATAATGTTAATAGCAGATGGCAACGTAGCGCATATTAACAGCATATCACTGTGCGTATTTATTGAAGGGTCGCTGCGGAAAAGCCGAACACGCTTCCAAATGATAGGGCACGGAGTCGCGAGAGCTAAAAATTTAGGGAGGAAATGAAAAAGAGCAGAAACCTTTTAAACCCGTATGGGTGTTTTAAAAATATACAGCCTACTAGTCATTTGAAACGTAAGAATAAATAAATTTAAAAAAAAATCTAAAAAGAAAACGAGAGAGGGAGAGAGAGGCGACTACAACCGCGATTTTATTTTTATATTATTATTTTACTGTGTAGTTGTTGATGTTACTTTATTTATAAACCGTTAATGTAAAGCCATCGTGTATATGTAATGACAGTATTTATTTACATATCAGTTACTCAGTTACGGTTTGTAACCGTATCAATTCAATCAATTCAAACCTCTCCAGTAATCATTTGTGTCCAAAATAATTGCTTACGACCTGCAGAATAGTTAAATAACAACATTTACATTTAGGCCCAGTTGGCTGAACTAAACGCTTTATTAGTTTCTAAACTCTAGAAACCTCTGGCCTAGTTTTAAGAGGAATTTGGACGACTATGTGCCCTGCGTCCTTACTCCCATAAATGTCATACCAGCACTTCATGGGTGACAAAAGCCTGTTTTCTGAACAAACACATGGCTTTGCCTTATGTTGCTCCAGCAATGTGTATCATGACAAAGGACGCAGTGCATGAGTGTGACCTAAAAGGCCATGTGACCTTGCCAGCGGAAAATTCTTCAAACGTCCACCAAGGCCAGATCCCCCTTAACGATGTTTCTCACAATGGACTTATCATAATATTTTTCTTGCAGATTTCCAGGCGCTCATGCTCCTCACAGACACCAAGTATTTGCATGCTCAATTCCCAAAGTGGTGCTGTGAATGATGACTGGTTTATTTTTCAACAAGATTACCATGCAGGAAGTGCTGCTCAACAAGTCCCCCTTTAAAATCAAATGGAAATTATCTAAATAGTTCTTCACATATTTCACTGTCTTTCTAATGAAAAATCAAATCTACACTGTCATGCTTCACAAAATGCTTTAGTTCTAATTCCTGAGAGCTATTCTGTATTGTAATTTTTAGCATTCAAATATCTCCTATGGTCAGTACTTGATCCCTTACATTTCTGGTCCCAAATAATCATGCTACAAACTATATCAATATTTGTAGTAGTATGGAAGGTCACACTTGTATTTGTCGCCTCCTGAGAGAAATTACTAACTCCAAACCTTTGCTTACTCACATTCTAGAAATTCTTTTTCCAGCATATAGCCCATCTGTTATAATTATTTATTGCCTCTTGAGATGGTAACTGGAGCAAACCAAGCAAAGACACTTGCTTCCACTTGAGCTTCTTGTCTTAGAATGGGGCTCCTGGGGATGTGACATCATGCATTCTCTCTGTGAACGCTTAACCTTGCTTATGCACTCTCTAAAGGCCGCCATGGTGCTTTGATTAGCCGGCTATCATCAGATCAGCTCCACAGGCATTGCCTTCAGTCCTTCAAACAAGAGCTTCTGTTCACATACTCATTCTTTTAGAGCAGCATATCGCCAATTAACACCTAGGCCATCAATAATGAAACAGTGGAAGCTTTCTACTCAAGAACTCAAGAACCTTTCAAACAGCGACGCTCAGAGAGGCCATTCTGAAGCAGGCATTCTCTCAGAGATTCATGGCTCCTATTGACGTGCCTTCATCCAAAACACTTGTGCTAAAATTGTAAAGATGCTTGAGTTGTCAGAATAGGCTTATATTCAGTGCTGGGCTAAGTAGCCATGAAACTGGTCTCAATAAAACCCATAATAACTCTTCCTTAGTCAGCCATAGCAATTTTCGATATGTAACATGGCCTTATGGTTGCAAATTTGTCAGAAACCAACTTATATGAAAATTATGAAAGTTTGCTTATACCTTATCCATACTGACAATAATCATATCATATAGCAGTGATATATCGCAGGTATATATCCTCATACGATATTTTCTACTGTTCATGGATATTAATGGAGAGAACAATATGAAGTAAGACATGTGGAATTATGCAGTGAGTAATGAAAAAAATAAACCAAAATTAAATTCTTCACATTAACTCTTCGGAACTTCTCAATCAACTTCATGTGGGGCCACCCAAAAGTCTTATCAAAATGTCTCTAAGACATATTCTCCAGCAATGGCTCATCCATAGGGGCAGAGAGGCAGAGCCCTCAATAGATATAAGCTGTACAGCAAAAGTTTTCTCACTCATTCAAGTCCTCATTCACTCATTCAAGTCCATATATTTTAAATTCCCTTGAAATACAAATGAACTATCTTGAGTAACCAATTATATAAAATGTAGCTATTAGACAGATATAAGCAGAGTCTCCACTCATTTGATTGCCCTTTTAGATATTGCACTACACCATTTATTTCCAAAGAGTTATTATTGCATCTAGTGGTCAAAAATCGGATATTCAACAAGTGCTAGTAGAGTTCCATGGGGCTGCAATAACATTGCCCCATGCTTATGGGAGGATCGGATGACAGGTGATTAAAACAGAGTTGCCAGATTGGGATATTCTGCTGCTGCAAAGATCTTGTTTTATAGCAGGTAATCTTAATTATTAATCAAATATATTATCAAAGACAAATACAATTTAAATTTCTATTGCAAAACATACATTGCAATAATGAGAATCACATAAGAAAGTGGGTGCACCACAGTTACCTTGTTTCCCACAGAAAGACAGAGAAATGAAAAATGTAACCCCCTTGTTGGGCCTGATTACTTTGTGCAGTTTTATAGATCTAGTCAGAAATTTTGCTGAAACCTGGCAATCCTGGTTAATGTTTTAACACAGCTGAAATAAGAAACTTTTAAAACCACTCAAAACAAGCTGTTACATTGTATGCTGGATGACTGTATGTTGTTGACCCTCAACTGCGAATAACAGAGTTACTCTATAAATGTACTAGATACTAGCCTATAGCATATATCAAGTGTTGTAGAAACTGTGATGGAAACTTCTTCTGTAAATGTTAAATAAATGTTTCTTTGTTAAACAACAACACATTTAAGCCATTGATTATTTGCCTTAAAGATCTTAAGCCAGTGGTGTTGTCAGAGCTGCAGTTATAGAACTTCTGGCTAATCAGAATTGAGAATTAGGCAATGCTGTGGTATGATAAGTGTTGAAGCATTATGTTCATAAAATTGTCATGTAATTCTCACTGAAAATGTACTGTATATCCATATTGTGATCAGTTTGCACAAATTGAATAAATGACAGAAATGCAATAACAGGTCTATAGAAGAGAGTGAGATAGCAAGCATATGGATTACTTGCACACACTCACACTCTCACACACACACACACACACACACACACACACACACACACACACCTGGTTTTTAATTTTATTTACCACAGAGAGGCTAGAAAGGATGCTATATAGAGTAGTCAAATAGCGTGTGTGTGTGTGTGTGTGTTGTCTACATCTCCACACACATACACTGCATGGAGCCAGATAAACAACAACATCAGGCTTTTCTCTTCTCACGCAAAACCAAGATACAGGCCCTGACAATCTGTAATCAATCTGCCCAGTAATCAAGAAGAGATATTGTTGATGTTCTAAAAAAACAGTATTTGTATGCAGGATAAAACGTGAGCAATTTTTTTTACAGGAAATTCGTAAATGAACAAATAAGACAAACACTAATAAAAGAATCCCAACAAATGAAAAATAAATATTTTATCTCCGCATCACACTGTTCTGCATTTGTATCTGCATCTCAAAGACTCAAATCCCAGAGCTTTTATCAAAACACGTGACCATTATTTGAAGTCTGTGTAAAATCTCACCTATATATAGGCCAGCCTTGGTCAGGTCACGTGGCATTTTGCATGACATTCTACTATAAAACAACATCTGTAAACCACGTCATCAGCTTCTATTATCTGAAGTGAAGATGCGATTCACAGGCATACCCCAGTATGACAAAGCTACACAATGTCTCGTTCCCTTATTAGAGAACAGGGTAACATATGTAACAGAGGAGTTCCCTTTCAAAGGATACTCAACACTGTGTGAGTTTCACACTGTGGGAATGAGTATACACACATACTGAGGGTATGGCATGTTAAAAAATGTCTGAGCCTGAGGGTCACTGCAAGACCCACAAGCCTGGGGTGGAATCCATATGCAAACTATAATATTGAATGAATGTGTGCAGCATAGAACACCACGCCATAGCACACACATCCTGCAAGGGTACCCCTTTGGAGAAAGCCTTCAAGGAGACCCACCTAGTGGAATGAGCCCTTATGCCCAGAGATTCTATGCTTCATAAGCTATAGAGATTGCTTCCTCTATCCAATTAGAGATGCTCTGCTTTGACGCAGCATTACCTTTACTGTCCAGGGGCAATGTCATGGCAGGAAGGGGCAACAGAGAGATCTTGTAGATCTCCTACTCGTTTGAGAAATGTCAGGGCCAGCAGAAGAGCTACCTTTAGAGTCAGAAGCTTCTCTGAGGCTGACTCTAAGGGCTCAAATGGGGTGCCTGACAGACCTTCCAGGACTACAGAAAGGTCACAAGATGGTATGCATGGTCTGCAGATGGACCTCAGCCACCTGACACCACGCATAAGCCTTGATGTTAAAGGTTGTTGCTCCACAGAGGCTCCTAATTGACGTTCCTCACATCATGAGAAAAAAAGTCACCACTTGAGCTCATACAATTTTCTCATGGATGGTGATCTATCGTTCAACGTGGTCTCAACATCATCAGTTGAGAGACCGGAATCTATGAGCTGGTGCCCCTCAGGGGCCAGTACCACAGTTTCCATAGTTCTGGCTGAGGGTGATAATCAACACTCTGGCTTGAGACAGTAGATCCCTGCGGACAGGAATCTCCCTTTGAGTGCCATCGAGCAGGGATATTATCTCTGAGAACATATTCTAGCCGGCCAATAAGATGCTACTAGCAGCAGACGTAGACGGTCTTGGCGAACTCTCATCATTAAGAGCCAGGGCGGTGAAAACCTTTGAACAGGATGATCAGTGTAAACTGTTAGTATTTTGTCTTCTGGGAGACATGTAACTATCTTATTTAGCATCTGAAGGGCAGTACTAAATGAAAACAAAATAATAACAATTTACACTGATCATCCTGTTAAAAGTTTACATTACCCTGGCTCTTAATGTATCGTGTTACCTTCTTGAGCATTAGTGAATGTTTGCACCTTATGTAATATTTGTGTACAAATCCCTCAATTGTCCTCAGTGTGAAAAGATGTGGTGAGTACACCTCTGACCCAGGGGTCAAGCTCTGAACTGAACCCAGTAACCCTTTTCTATGGTGGATAGAACCCATAGATTTGGCAGAAGTTTCCATGCTGCCAGATGGTCTTTTAGTGATGTTAACTTTTCCACATTCTGTTGGAGGGAAAGCATCTGAATTTCATTGCCCTGTGATAGCTTGCTGACCAGAGAAAATGGAAAACATGGGACAACACTGACTAGGGAGGGTAATACAGTAATACAGGCGGCTAACTACCCTAACAACCTCATGTCCCCTTTCACCTCCCTCCGCGACCCATCAGAACCACTCCATCTTTACCTGCTTGGCATTGATCACCATTCTTATATCTGGCCTACTTGTAGACTGTGACACCACACTCGTGTTCTGTGCCTCCCTCACATAAGTACTATCCTGGGCTCCACTCCTGGATGCCCGGGCAAACTTGACATGACAGGGATAGAACTGCCTGAATGCCACCATTTGTTGTTTTGCCTAGTGGAATCTGTTGATGATGGCATTAACTGCACCACCAAACAGGCCAAAATGTTCAACAGGGGCATCCAGCAGGGAGACATTATCTCTATCTCCCTTGCACGAGAGGTTGAGTAATAGGTGCCTCTCCACCACGACGAAGAGACATATCCCAACGAAGAGGGCCCAATTCCCTCCTACTGTCAAGCTCATTCAGCAGGTCTGCCTGGTAGGCCTGTAACACTGCCATTGTATGCAGGGACCCACAAGCGAGACCCATTGCCACGTAGGCTTTGCCAACTAATGCTGAGGTGGTCTTACAAGGCTTGGATGGCAAAGCCGGCCTCCCTAATTTCCCTGCCATTGATGGTGAGAGGTAGCTCACAAGCACCTCCTCCACCTTTGGCATAGCCAAATACCTATACTGTGTATATTCCACATAATGGCTGAATAATCCAATGTCATCTGGTTATAAACATGGCTTGTGTTCCCCAGAAGTTTGACATTTCATCAAGCACTTCAGGAAAACACCACAGTTTTCTGTGGTGTAAGTGAGAATGTTTCACTGGGGAGAGACACTTCCTCTTCCCCGGCACAATCTAAATTCAGCTTTTTTCGACAGCTGAATTTGTGATCACACCTAGTGATCACTTCGAGCAGCTCTTTATAGTATTAAGAGCTGCTCTCCACTTTTGGTGCACTTTCTTCCCTCTCTAACTCCTTGGACTCTCTGTACCGGATGGAGATATCGCTACACAAGCACCAAAACCTGGAAGGAGAGAGTCGCATCCGAAGGACAGAGCAAGAGATAGAGCCATGCTCATCTCTGGTTCCTCCTCCAGATACATACCGGATCCCCAGGAACTGAGCCCAGAGCCCAGAGATTCCAAAACCCAACTCCATTCAGCTGAGAAGAGAGTGAGCGAAGAGCAGAGCTGCTTAACTATGAAGCATTCACAATGCATACAGGCTGCTGCCCCATGCGCTACTCCCAAACACTTCACAGTGTGTTCATCCTCCCCCGGTAATGAAATGGGAGCAGAGAGTAAAATGGTTCCTGAACTTTCTATGGCTCATTCTCTTAAAGACTTTAACGACAGAAAAGTAAAGATATAATTATATTTTCTGAAGAAAAAAAAAGAGAAAATTGAGAAATTGTGAGATCTCAAAAACAACTGTTAGTAACAGCAGCAACAACCTTCACAGGGCAGAGGTGATGGTATCACAATCGAAGAAGACTTCAAATGCAGAAATATAGAGGCCATACCAGAAGATGCAAACCAATCATAGGCTGTAAGATGGCCAGTTTGGAATTCACACATAAATACACAGATAATCCACAAATGTTCTGGAACCAAAATTAACCTACTAAAGTGATGGAAAAGCATCTCAGAACACACATGCTGAATCTTGAGGTGGATAGGCTGTGGTGGACAATTGAGGTGGACTTATGCACTGACCTTGGCAAACCTGTCTTTACTGAGTTTTGTGTACAGGAGTTTTGTGTACATCATCATGCTGGAACAAGATTGGGACCCCTTAGTTCCAGAGAAAGAAAATCTTAATACTTCAGCAAAGACATTCTAGACAATTATGAGTTTTTATCTTTGTGGCTACAGTTTGGGGAATTCCTATGTATGTGTATGGGACTAAGGGAGCCATTTCTGTTTAAAGAATATTGGGTCAGATTCAAAAACTATATCTGGATAGCATTGCCTATAGTGGAAACTTGTGAATTTTGTGTTGGTCTGAGGCATGTTCTTCATCACTTCTGTGCCAGATTTATACTCATATTACCAGGAAATTTCTGGTCCAAATTGCCTATTACACAATTTAACATTTTAATTTAACTTCCTTTAATCACAGAATGATCAATGAACAGACTATGTATGTGTGTGGGGGTGGGGGGTGTATGAGTGGTGAGTTGGGAGGTAGGTCGGGGGGTATACAGTGAGAGAGTGAAAAAGCATGGAAGGAAACGTTTAAGATAATGAGAAAAAAATGTTTGTTTGATGTACGTTTTATATCTTTTTATTCTTGTAATTTTATGTATATATTTATGGGATTATATGAATATATTCCAACCAGTATATTTAAATTTAGCTTGTCTTGACTGAAATTGTTCATATATGTCACATAATTATAACAACACATGCATGCAACTCTTGTCCACTTTAGGGATCAAGGTACAAAATAATCACCATGTAATATGAAATTGCTTGAGATTTTAATCTACATAATGTTACAAATATTTGGAAAAATATTTTTTTATAAAGGTTAAAAAGTTTCTATCCCATACAAGTCATTTCTGTCTCTCCACACATTTTTACCTCTTCCAATGTCTAGCGAGTAAACATCCAAATATACCAGCACACTTTACACTGTGCTTTTTTTTAAATTTCACGTCATTGTTGCATGGATAGTTTTGAGAAAGGTTAGTGGAGAAGAATGTGCTTATAAACAGATATACACAGAGGCATACAACACACACACACACACACACACACACACACACACACACACACACACACACACACACACACAAGTATAAACACATAATTTGTCCATCTGCAGGAAGGTCTGGACTTCACAACGGTCTGTGCCTCATTATTGGTGCTTAAGCCCATTCCTCCCATAGTTCTTTGCATTCACAAAAGGGCCAAATTACCATAAAATTCTTTTAACTCTGTAAAAACCTGCAAAAGACAAGGTGATGTTTTTCCAACAAATAAAAATTAATTAGTAAAAATTCAACTCCATCAACAACTTAAAGATGATGACGCTATCATTACTGTGACTCTGAATTTTTCAAATGCAATGTTGTACTTGCAGTGAAGTGCTTTCTATGGGCATTGAATTTATTGTAAGTTAAATTCTAATGGCTGGAATTTGCGCACAAGCTCTTAATTTTATCTTCTGTGGCCATTTTCCCTCTATGCTGTGTTTTTCTTTTAAATTACCATTCTCTGTTCTCCTCTCATTGAACCAATTTAATGTGGGACTGATAAATGCCTTGTTTCTTAAACTTGCATTACTGTTTCCAGTTATATCGTAAGGGCCAAATCCTCTCTTGAAAATTTGTTTATGTTATGGTCAAAGAACTGACACCACAATACTTGTGGTGAATACACATTCACACACAGACACATGTTTAAGAGAACCTCAACAATTTTCTTGTTGATTTCTAATTTCAGAATGCTCGGTCTATTTGAATGATGGAGGTCAGCATCATGGCGACATGGTGATCATGTTATTGCAGGGAATTGAATGTGCAGCACATGGGGGGAGCTAGTGGGGACTTAAGTGAAAATCAACTGGGAGAGCATTGCAAACCACAAACACACACACACGCACACACACACACACACATACACACACACACACACACACAGAGTTTAGCTTTTTTTAACACATTAATCACATTTTATTAACACATTAATCATTGGAGATTGCTTGATATTTCCGTTTGAAAACTTTGAAAATTAGACTCCATTGGGATCAGGTTAATTTCTCTAACACACACACACACACACACACACACACATACACACACACATTTGTACGAATACCAATATGAACCAGAAGAGCCTTTCTGTCAGTGTGTGTACTAATCACTGACATCTATTTATCATTTACAGAGTTTAGGATAACCTCATAATGAAAACCGTTTTTTTTCTAGAAGGGGGGTTTGCCTGTGTACAAGTTTATGAAGCCTCAAAACCCAAATAATTGTAAATGTTTTAAATGAGCATGCAGAGTGTGACGGTCTCGACGCCAGTGTGGTGGTCACAGTATCAGGGTCACTGTTATTGTATCTCTGCAGTGCGGCTAACAATGTGTCCACTGTTTTTATCTCTCTCTTGTTCTGCATTTATTCATACACACAAAATATCTTTCTATTTTTTGTTTAAGAGGTGAGTTTGGCAACTGAACACAAATTCACCAGCTTGGTAGCTAAACCTTTTTCTGAGGTACTGAAACTGCATCTGTACACGTACAATACACATACATGGGCTTATTTTATTTTTTACATGCACCATAATTCCTTACCTTTCTGAGGCATGGAAAGTACAAAACAATAAAAAGTGGAATCACAGAAGAGACGAATAACAAAGGGTGCATCTAATAGCAAGCAACTGCAGACACACTTAGAGTGCAACAGTGTTGGGAAAGCTACTTTGAAACTGTAGCTTTCCAAGCTACAAGCTACTCATAATTTGAAGTAGTTAAGCTACAGTTAAGCTACCCTTTTAAAAAAGAGTAGTTAGCTACACCATACTTTACTAACAAAAAGTAGCTAACTACATTACAGCTACTTAAACGGGCAACATTTTTAGTATTCCATGATTGCCAAGAAATTAAACACAATTTAAAAATAATTCTGAACAATTATAAATTTATAATGTGCAAATTCAGCTACTTATCAATTTAACATGCCAATCGCGTTTAACTCTATATGCATCCTTAAATTTGTGCTGTAATTCTTAGATGTCATATTATAATCAAAGTATTGGACTAAGTATTTTAATTTAATTATTTGGTTTGCAAAGATTACATATAAAGATTTACATAATAAATGTTAGATTTATTAATTGATTCTTTAAGGCACATAAACTTTGACAAATAAAGCCATGGGTAATCTGCCTGTCTCAGTATCCGAATCAGTCTCCATCTCCCGTTCCATCAAGGAAGAGTGTGTTGAATTTGAATAATTGATACATCCGATAGGCCAACAATAATACATGCAATGATACATATTATTATTATTATTATTATTATTATTATTATTATTATTATTATTATTATTATTATTATTATTATTATTATAACCACTGATTAATGAATTAATCATGGAACTAATAATGAATAATAAATAAGTATAGATAAGAACTTTTTCTCTTGCTGCTCCCTTAAACAAGATGTTGAGAAATACAATGAGACTGTTGAATTCAGTAAATAAATCCCTCTGCATGCACTGACAAACTTATTGAATTATTTTATTTTAAATGTAAGTAAATGTAAACATTGTGTTGTGTTGCCTATTAACAACAAAGTGTCAGTAATATTTTCTATATCAGAGAATAAACTCCAGTGTTAATTTATTATGGTATTATCATTTACCTACCCATACATTACCTAACAAACTGTAGTTGGTCCCTTTCCGTGTCCATCACATGGTCTCTTCTTCAGCATGTGAGCTATAATGAGGCTCTTAATTCCTGTGAAGCAAGCAGGCACTGCATAATGAAGTGCACCATAATAATTGGAAAAAAAAATTGCAATTGGTTGAGCACCATCACTACTCGTTTAAAAAATAAATCGTTACTGGAAAAGCTACACTATTTTTAAAGTAGCCGAACTACTTTCACATTACTGAAACATATAGTTAAGTTGGTAGCATCAATACTTTTAGTTAGCTACTCCCCAATACTGTAGTTCAAACAGAGCAATAATTGTAAGAATTTCCTTGTTGTGCAAACATAACATCAAAAATAACAACTTTGGGGGAATTCACATATTATAAAATAAGGTCATTTTAACTTTGTCACAACAGGATGACAGAAAGCTTGTGGATTTTCATCAGTTGCCAGAAGTATCAGAAAAACTGTCACTCCATCCAAAATACATTTTCTACTTTAACTTGGTAAGGGTCACTGTGGAGCCAGCCACACACACACACACACACACAAACACTACAAAAACACTACCTGCTGTGCTGCAACTGTGCTGCATTGCATATGGTGTCACAACTTTTAACTTAATAGTTGAGCTGACTTACTTAAATTGTTTAACATGACTTTCCAATTGGTTGAATTTAGAAACTCAGACCACTATAGATTTAGCTAGATAAGTTATACATGAACATTTACTCTACCATTTTATCCCTTTTCTGGACATATTAGTGGCATAGTTTTCTCCAGTTAACTGTTCTCTGCTTATTCGTTTCTATTTTGGAGGACCTTGGCATTATCTTGAGAATAACATTATTATTCTCTGGTAAAGATATTTCACAGCCACTATTAAATCATTGCATTTTTGGATTCATTTAATAGTCTTTATTTATATAAACATTTCTTATCTATATTCAGTATGCACTGGTTTATCTAAAAAACTGTATTATATGTACTGTATATCCAACATAATCTGTGGAGACAAAATAGCTTACATTATATTGTAGATAAATTGACACCATGTCTGTATACAGATCCCTCTGAAGGTATTGAAATGGTAAGGCCAATTCTTTTGTTTTTGTACTGTACACTGTAGACATATGGTGTGTGTGGTTGTGTGATACATCCATCCACCTTCTACCACTTACTCCTTCTTCAGAGTTGCGGGGGAACCTGGAGCCAATCCCAGGGAGCATCGAGCACAAGGCAGGGTACATCCTGGACAGCGTGCCAGTCCATCGCAGGGCACAATCACATACATACTCACACCCACACTCACCCATTCATACACTACAGACACTTTAGACACACCAATCAGCCTACCATGCATGTCCGGAGTACCCGGAGGAAACCCCCGCAGCATGGGGAGAACATGCAAACTCTAGGTTGCATGGTGGCTTAGTGGTTAGCATGTTTGCCTCACACCTCCATGGTTCGATTCCCGCCAGGGCTATGTGTGTGTGGAGTTTGCATGTTCTCCAAGTGCTGCGGGGGTTTTTTCCGGGTACTCTGGTTTCCTCCCCAGTCCTAAGACATGCATGGTAGTGTCTGTAGTGTAAGTATGTATGTGATTGCGCCCCGCGATGGACTGGCACCCTGTCCAGGGTGTACCCCGCCTTGTTCCCGATTCTCCCTGTTGTGATGTTACATCTAGATGTGTTAAACAACTTAGAACATAGCACCTTTGGTGGCAGACCACCCAACTTAAAGGTGAGCAAAAGTATTGGAACCGATAGTTTTAAAGTAAGTAACACCTAATATTTGGTTGCTTATCCCTTGCTTGTAATAACTGTATCAAGCCAGCAACCCACTGACATCACCAAACTGTTGCTTCATGTACTGCAGCTTCATTCACTTGTTGTTTGTTTTGGGGGATTTATCCCTTCAGTCTCCTCTTCAGTAGGTGAAATGCATGCTCAATTGGGTCTTAACCCAATTGAGCATGTCTGGTGATTGACTTGGCCAGTGTAAAGATTAGTGAGCCATGCAAGCCCAAGCCATGACACTGAATTATACCAGTGAATTCCAAAGGAAAATGTCAAGACATCCATCTGTGAAATGAATCTCAAGAGAATGAGGGGCATGCAGAAAGATACTGACCCTAAGCACACAAGTTGTTCTACCAAAGAATGGTTAAAAAAGAATAAAGTTTATGTTTTTGAATGGCCAAGTCAAGTCCTGGCCTTAAGCTAATAGAAATGTTCTAAAAGTACTTGAAGCAAGCAGTTCATGTGAGGAAACCAAACAATATCCTAGACCTGAAGCTGTTCTGTACTAAGGAATGGGCTAAAAATTCCTCCAAGCTGATGTGCAGGACTGAACAACAGTTACCAGAAATATTTAGTTGCAGTTACTGCTGCACAAGGGGGTCACAACAGATACTAAAAGCAAAGTCTCACATACTTTTGTCACTCACAAATATGTAATATTGGATAATTTTCCCCAATAAATAAATAACCAAGTACAATATTTTGTCTCATTTGTTTAATTGTGATCTCTTTCTTTACTTTTAGGACTTGTGTGAGAACCTGATTTTAGGCCATATTTATGCAGATATATAGAAAATAGAAAATTCCAAAAGGGTTCACAAACGTTCAAGCACCCCAGTACAGGCAAACTAAAAAAAAAGAAAAGAATTGCCATTGCCATTCAAGTACTTTCAGAGGGGAATAAAGTAAAATAAAAAATAAATAAAAATCAGGTGTGTGTGTGTGTATGTGTGTGTGTAGGCTGTAAAATGATGGAATATGAGGAGTTGCTTTGTTTTATTCAAAGTCTCTTTTAAGTGTTATGTGCTTAAAGGAACCTACCATGGGATGCTTAACTATAAATCAATAAATAGTAAGACTTGTCCTGTGTTATCAGTCACCCAACTAATGCACTGAAATTGAATTAAGTATAAAAAAAAGTCTTCTTCTTCTTCCACAGCATATAAAATCCCACCCTGTTCCAAAAACACACAAAAGTCCTGTAAAGTCTGTAAATTCATAGTCTAATTTGTACGAGGGTCTTTACTGGTTCCATTGCATTGTACTATATTTCTCCTTATTTTCTTGATAGCTTGCTTTGTTTGACTTATATGGTCTTTATTTATGAATTTACATAGGCAAAATTTGTCTCTTAAAAAAAGTAAAGATATTTGTTAATCTAATACATCTAAGAAATAAGTGTTCTACAGTCTCTTTTTCCTCACAGAAAGGGCTGGTTGTAGAAACAGTGGAGTCAATGTGCGCTATGTGTCTGTTTGTGGCCACAGCACTATGTATCATCCCCCACAGCAGATCAGCTTTGCGGTTCTCCACAGGAGGCTTATACAGAGACCCCCAGTTTCCTTGTGGGGAAGAGTCCGGACTGAACAACCCTAACAAGATTGATTCCTTCAAACCATTCAGTGAATTCTTATGAGTGACTTTGACTGTGGTAGCAGGCAAAGCCTTCTTTGAGATGTTTATGAAGTCTGTCATCTGTGGTGTTCTGAAGAAATGTAGAGTTCCCTCCTGTTATTCCTCTACTTGTGGTATTCTCTCTAGGAGAAAGAGAGAGAGAGAGATGGAGAGAGAGAGAGAGCAAAAAATTCTTTTTTAAAAAGAAAGGAAGGACAGCATTAATGATCCTAAAGTAAACATTCCAAATATCTTTCCTGTGATCCTCAGAAGATTTAACCTTTGTGTGATCAAAGTCTCTAGAATTGAGTGCCACCCTCACCTAAAACAATAAACTTGATGTACACACACACACACACACACACACACACACACACACACACACGATCAAGGAAAGCATGGTCAAGCTTCACATTAAGCTACAATAATAAAACACTCCACTACTGAGACTGGGCCTGGCTTACTTATATTTTCCTATTTAATTATGTCTATATATCATTCTGCACACTCCAAATACATGCACACACATATACACATACACACACACACACACACTTACAGACTTCTCAAATAAATTCTAATCAGAGTCCTATGATTTTTTCCGCCAGCACACACATACACACATATGCACACTTATTTCACTACCTGCTAAGTATTCTAGAAGCAGATCAGTGCAAGACATCCTGATATATCATTATTTTGGCTTGACAAAGCCAACTCTGTCTATCTATCTACATGTAGTAGTCTGTCACTCCATTTATCTTTCTACCATTCTCCTCAACTGTACAAGTATTGGCACCCTATATATTCATCAGATCAACTATACAAGGTATTGGTAACCTCTCTCTCTCTCTCTCTCTCTCTCTCTCTCTCAACATCAAATTTTGTCCACAAACTTTACTTATCTAGTATCATACTGAAATATTGTGGTACCATAAAATTTCACTCAAAATGAAATATTCCTACAAAAATATCACACACACACACACACACACACACACACACACACACACACACACACACACACACACACACACACACACATACAGACCTCAAATATATACAGTATCTCACAAAAGTGAGTACATCCCTCACATTTTTGTAAATATTTGATTATATCTTTTCTAAAATGTAAAGTAGTGAGTGTACAGCTTGTATAACAGGGTAAATTTACTGTCCCCTCAAAATAACTGAACACACAGCCATTAATGTCTAAACAGCTGGCAACAAAAGTGAGTACACCCCTAAGTGAAAACATCCAAATTGGGCCCAAAGTGTCAATATTTTTTATGGTCACAATTATTTTCCAGCACTGCCTTAATGCTCTTTGGCATGGAATTCACCAGAGCTTCACAGGTTGCCACTGGAGTCCTCTTCCACTATGGAAGACAATATCACAGAGCTGGTGGATGTTAGAGACCTTGTGCTCCTCCACCTTCCATTTGAGGATGCCCCACAGATGCTCAATAGGGTAATAATGAATAAAAAATTTAAATGTATAAAAATTATTCAACCCCCATTGCAAATCAGGTTTTTTTTATCAAAATTTACAGACTTTCAGCAGTTTGCAATGAACAAATCAAACAAAACCAATTATAAATATTGTAAATTGTAAATAGTACAAAACAATGAATGATTCAAGTGGTTCCCCCAAAGTTTACTGAAAATGCAACTTATAATGATTTCTCCAGTTTCAAAATTATTCAACCCCTTCATGGCAAGCATCTGTAATACTTAGTAGAGCACCCTTTTGTCGTTATGACCTGTTGCATACAAGATGCATAGCTTCTGGTAGCGGTCCTGAGGAATCTTAGCCTGCATTCCTCATGAGCAGTGGCCTCCAGTTCAGTAATATTCTTGGGTTTGCTTTGTGATAATGCCTGTTAAAAGACTTATACAAATCAAATTTAACACCCAATCCAGGGTGTACCCCACCTTGTGCCACATGCTCCCTGGGAAAGGCTCCAGGTTTCCCATGACCCAGTAGGATAAGTAGTGTTGAAAATGGTTGGCTGGATGGATGAACTAAAATTTTCCTTAATATAGAAAGAGATGGAGAACGATGGAGAGGGTTAGCATTAGGAAGAACAGTGTAGAGACAAAGGAGAAAAGGAGGAAAAGATTGAAGGGAAAGAACACAAAGAAGAGCTAAAGGTTAGCATAATTTAATTTGTCCATAACCATGGTATCTCCCTGAGAAATGCTATATTGTGATGGGACCATAAAATACAACAAGACCTACAATTTCTTTCTAAACTCATCATTCTCACTATACAAGAGCATGAATAACTGGAACTGGTGTGGAACTGGTGTGTGAGTGGACTGAAACCCATATGCATTTCCTAAAGGTGTGTCTTCCACTATATTCTTCCTTTCTTCCTGTAGAAGGCATACAGTGGTGCTTGAAAATATCTAGATATCTGCATAAATATGATCTAAAACATCATCAGATTTTCACACAAATCCTAAAAGTAGACAAATAGAACCCAATTAAACAAATGAGACAAAAATATTATACAACCCCAATTCCGAAAAAAGTTGGGACAGAATAAAAACAAAGAAAATTGTAAGAATAAAAACAAAGAAAAATTATTTGTGAATGTACTTTGACTTGTATTTAAGCAAAAAAAAAAAAATTTAAAAAAATATATATATATATATATATATATATATATATATATATATATATATATATATATATATATATATATATATATATATATATATATATATATATATATATATATATATATATTAAGAAAAGGTACTTGTTTTACCTAATCAACTGCATAGTTTTTGAGGATAAACATTTATTTTGAAATTGATGAATTATAATAATAAATAATAATTCCTTATATTTATATAGCACTTTTCTAGGCACGCACAGGGCTTTATATTGTAGGGGGGGGATCTCCTCAACCACCACAAGTGTGTAGCATCCACCTGGATGATGCAACGGCAGCCATAGTGCACCAGAACACCCACCAAACACCAGCTATTGGTGGAGAGGAGAGAAGAGCTTAGCCAGTTTTTTTATGACCACAGAGAGTCAGGACCTCAGTTTAATGTTTCATCCAAAAGATTGCGCTGTTTTTTACAGTATAGTGTCCCCATCACCATACCACAGGGTAAGCACCACAGGAAGTCTCCCATCCAGGTACTGGACAGGCTCAAAGTTGCTTAGCTTCAGTGGGAAACCAGGCGAGAGCTGCAGGGTGATACGGCTCTGGCGAGAACATGCATGCAACAATGTTCATAAAAAAGTTGGGACATGTTCACGTTAGGAACAATAGCAAAGTGACAAGTTGAAATAAAAAGGTGATGTGAAACAGGTGGGGCAATTGTCTAATCATAGTATATAAGGAACATCCAAAAAAGGCTTAGTCCTTCAAGAGCAAGGACCGCTCCAATGCGCTCGTGCCTCTTCAGGATCCTGGATACCTGCACAGCGACATCAAGAACACGAGCACCAGAAAAACAGTGTGTGTGCACCTTACCTTTGGATGAGGCTACACGGACGTTCCGCACGATGGAGTCCCCAATGATCACGGCGTTGGGTCTGGTCTGGCGGAGAGGGGCGAAGCGGTTCCGGGTTGGAATCTGGAACACCGGTGGTGGAGAAACCCTCGCCCGGGGTGCAGTCTTCCGCCGCTGGTTCCGCCGTAGAGGGGCTGGGAGTGGAAATACCACACTGTGTGATTACCTTGGGTGTGTGGGCAGAGGCACAAGATGATTCCAGCGCAGTTCGTCGCTCCTGCAGCTGGGCCTGCTGGTCGAGAAGGCCGCGGATCCTCCTCTCCACATCCTCCAGTTCCAGCAACACCATGTGAAGCTTGAGCGAGTCATCTGCACTCAGAACAGGAGAGATGGTGGACATATTTGTTTTGTAAACAAAACAGTGTTAAATTCAAAATATGAAATGCAAACGTAAGATAGGCTAGTGGTAGGTGATGCTAGCGGTTACAGCTAATCGCGATGCTAGCGGGCTAAAGCTAATTGCAAGCTAGTCGTGGATGTTTGTACAAACAAACCAAAATTTAGCGACACCGCAATATTACAATTAGTTTTATCTAAACTAATGTGTTTATATTTGTAAAATGTAAGTAAATAATTTTTTAAAGTATAGAAATAGAAGAAAGTAATATAATAGCATTAGCTCGTAGGGCAGCGTCAAGCCAGAGGCAGCGTCAAGCCGGAGGCAGCGTCAAGCCGGAGGCAGCGTCAAGCCGGAAGCAGCGTCAAGCCGGAAGCTCCTGCTACTGCCAGGTAAGACTAGCATAAATTACAGTAACTAACATAATTGGCTAGGTAGCAAGACAAATTGAAGATAATAGTTTTTTTCATAGGATATTTTACTTCTGATTAATTTATTCTCGCGCACGGTGGCTTAGTGGTTAGCACGTTCGCCTCACACCTCCGGGGTTCGATTCCCGCCGGGGCCATGTGTGTGTGTGGAGTTTGCATGTTCTCCCTGTGCTGTGGGGGTTTCTTTCCGGTACTCCAAAGTCCAAAGACATGCATGGTAGGTTGATTGGCGTGTCTAAATTGTCCATAGTGTATGAATGGGTCTGTGAGTGTGTATGTGATTGTGCCCTGCGATGGACTGGCACCCTGACTGGCACCAGGGTGTACCACACCTTGTGCCTGATGCCTCCTGGGATAGGCTCCAGGTTTCCCGCGACCCTGAAGAAGAAATAAGCAGTTGAAGATGGATGGATGGATGAATAATTTATTCTCAAAATATCTTGCATTTTTCACGTATATTGCACATAGGAGGGACAGTAAATTATGTTGTTTTCAGGCAAAACAGAGTAATTGATTAAATTTTTTTTGGTATATACTTGCACTTTTAATCGAGTATGATTTTGACACATTATCTATACTTGGTATATGGTAAATGTGCACTTATATAGCACTTTACACTGTGTCTCATTCACCCATTCACACACACCAATGGTAGCAGAGCTGCCATGCAAGGCACTAACTTGCCATCAGGAGCAACTGGGGGTTCAGTGTCTTGCCCAAGGACACTTCGGCATGTGGAGTCACCCAGGCCGGGAATTGAACCGCCAACCCTACAATTAGTGGGCAACCCACTCTACCACCTGCACCACAATTTCCGTTATACTTCCATTTAAATAAAATATCTGAAAATATGTGAAGCTCTACACAGACAGTAACCCAAGCTCTGGATTGAACACAAGGAGCCTAAAGATGTGAGAAAGGAATACTACCCACTGTGCAACCATGCTACCACAGAGCATTTTAACCCAGTCTTATTCAAGCTACATGGCTAGCGATTAAGGTCTGCATTGACTACAATGCACTGCTTTTAAAAAGCTCAAAGAACATTTTGTGGAAGGTATTCATGCCAAGTTATTCCTGCTACTCCACTTCAACATACTGTAAACCCAGCTAATACTTCACCCAACTAATAATATCATATAACTCAGTTGTGGCTACTAAATATGAATCAGTAAGTTGATGTGGCATTACAGACAAAACATTCTATAATCAATCTAATTAAATGAAATACCACTATTTAAATACCAGACTTGCCAGACAAATGTATTCCTATTATAGAGATGTGGAAGCAGAACACACAAAAAGTGTACACGAATACCTCTGTGTATTCCTTCAGAGTGTTTTTTTTTCTGAGTGAATGCGTGTGTCCCTTCAGATTGCAGGTGTCATTGTGGGTGGGCCACAATGTTTTGAGTAGTGTCTTGGTTGGGGTTAATATCTATTTCCCATCTCTCCCCTGGGCCCCTCCACATGCTGCGGCTTTCCCCACATTTTAAAGCCCTTGCACAGTGTGGCAACCCCTCACTTATGAAATAACAAGCACTCAAAGAGATCTAATGTGTTTTTAATTGTGTCTCTCTAGTCACAGGAAACAGAGAAGAAGAGGAGAGGGAGAGAGGCAACAGGCGGGTGGTGGTGGTGGTGGTAGTGGGGTTGGGGGGTTACTCTAGTGTGTTTCACATTACAATAGGAAACAAATGCCCTTGCCTTTCAAAACAAATGTATGCATGGTAACCGTATTGACACCAGGAGGACTAAAAGGGGAGAGTAGTGGGGGATGTTGAATTGAACACACACACACACACACACACACACAGACTTCAAAAACTCTTTGGTTTCGAAAACCTAAGTGATAGAGTCTTGTATTTGCCGTTTTTCCATTTCCCCCTTTCCTGTTTCTTTTCAACTTTTAAAAAGGGTGTTCTGGGAAACATCAGTAAGAGCTATTGTTAATTTCTGTATTAATGCCTGAATAAAACATCACAGCAATCTTAAAAACGTAAAACACTAACGCTGAATGAAGATGAATCAATACATATCAACACATGGAGCAGTTTTATTTCATATGAATTGCACTGTAATCAAAGTTGGGAAATGCAGCCTGTAAACTGCATGTAGTTGCATGGGTACTCTCTGGTAATTGGAGGTCAATCATCCAGTTGCAACATTAACTCTGAGGTTAACGACATTCATTTTGTTTACTTAACAATGGCCCTTTGGTGACAAAGGGACTTATTTTTATGTCACACTGAAGGAAAATAAGCACATAGAGATTCAGCAAATCTGTACTGAGGAAACTAGGACGTCTGGAGATGTTATATTTATGGCATCCAACAAAGCATTACAAAATACATGAGCTTTTTTTAAAGCTTAAATATTTTTCCCAGTTGTATAACAGCTAACAATGCTAGTGATTCATGCTACACCTTAACCTCTGACTACACCTTAACCTTTTAACACTGAACAATAAGATTTTAGGTTTGATTTATATGCTGTTTTGTATTTTTCTTTTTTGAAACAAGAAATCTTGAAATAATTATAGACATCATCAGTGTAATATTTCTTTATTAAAGGAAGATTCCTTAAAATGAATAAATGAATGAATGAATAAAAATTTATCAGATTGATCAACATGATACTCAATGTAATTTTTAGATATATATTTAAATACTTTTAAGGTTAATTGGTGAATTACTCAGTCTATATTAAAATATGCAGTACTTAGTAAGCCAGTGAATCTCCCTGTGAGCAAACATGCCTATTTTTCTGTCTGTGTAATTTTCCACAATTAATATATATGCTTATTATATATAGACAGTTGGTATAACAGTAAACTAAAGTTTCATATGAAAAAAAGTGGAAAATATCATTTAGACATTCAAAGCTATACTCACCCACCACTTTTCTGTGAATACCTGTAACTTACAATAGCATTTTTCTACAAGAGAGGGGAAAACTATAAAATCTTCTATTCTTAGCATCTGTAAAAAATTTGTTTTATTTAACCCAGCTGCTATGACTCAAGCCACTCAGTCTTTTGAGAGATTTCCATATAATGAAAAAATATATTTTAATTTATTTTAACTTGTGCACAATATTTTGTGGCATAATTTGCAACTACTATTATTTATACGCAGCACAAAGCCTTCCTGAGACAGAGACCAAACAACACGCATCAGCCAGTGCAAGTTCAGCTCGGGGCAGAAATGTACTCCAGAGATTCTGTGTGGGAAAGCCAGGGCAAAATTTGGGTTAGCTGAATTATCTGTAGCAGAGTTCGCCAGTACTTCTGAACGTTCATCCACTAACACAAAGAACAGCATGGTTGATAAGTAACTACTTTGGCATTAGTATTTTTACTAGTCTTTTCCGTGGCCCAGTTAAAAGCTGTGTCTCTTGGTTAAGAGACCCCAATGGATAAACAAGTGTTGACAAGAAGGGCAAGCATTTAACCACAAACGTTTTGTCATCCATTTTAAATACCTATGGGATAATCCTTCTATTCATAGCCAGAATTCAAACTTACCACCCATGCGTTCTCTCTCAATCCCTCTGTCTCTCTTTCTCTCAAATGTTTTCAACCAGAGACTCCTCATTAACACTTGCACAACATAGTCAGCCTTGTGACAGGTGCACTGACCTTGCAGAATCCGTAAAGATATCCAATTAACAAGGCCCAAAAAACATGGACAGCGTAAACAGGTGGGGTGGACCACCAGTTCACTTTTTACATTGAACCAGTTGCCCACAGTATATCATTTTGTTGACTTAAGACAGTCATTAAAGCCAATTGGTATAACAGTAAACTAAAGTTTCATATGAAAAAAGTGGAAAATATCATTTAGACATGCAAAGCTATACTCACCCACCACTTTACTGTGAATACCTGTAACTTACAATAGCATTTTTCTACGAGAGAGGGTAAAACTATAAAATCTTCTATTCTTAGCATCTGTAAAAACTTTAAAGTCATGCATTGAAGTGTAGCACACATTTGGAAAATATGTTTTTCCTAAGAACTGTCATGTGCTATTATCACATCACTGAATGTAATGGAGGTTAGGACAGATGCAAATGCAGGTTTATTAAAGAGAGGTAGGCAGACAAATCCAAATCGTGAAACAAAAGCATGGTTAGAAACAGGCAATGGGTCAAGTGATCTGCAAACGAGCATTAAACAGGCAAGGCAAAAGCAAGCAACGAGAAACAAGATCAAAGACTATGACACAAAATGAGGGACAAGGCACAAACACTTGGTACAGTAATAACACTCAATACTTTGCGATTTACAAGATAAACGAGGGGTTAAAATAATCATACCTAATCATGGGTGAAAGACAAGACCGCTAAGATGATGACACAATGATGACACATATACAGGAACCAACCACTGAATATACAGGGGCGGAGACAAGACAGAAATCATCACAGATGCCTGTGTAGAAAGTAAACAAAGTCAAGGTCTCTGAAAACCCAAAAGTGTGTGTTCGTGCTTTGAGCTTGCACATTGAGCTTGCGCATCGGTTTTCCGAGCATGCTGTGTGCTACAGCGCTTAGCTTGAGAGGAAATCGAGACAGAACCCTCAAAAAAAAGGTGCTCCTCCCAGGGTGCCAGAACACACTCACCCTGCCCTGGTGGTCCTGGCCCTCTGGGGAAAAATGTCTTCAGCTGAACAGGGAGACTGAGTGGCATCCTCAGCTGTGCAGGAAGGCAGAGGGACATCCTCAATGAGGCAGGATGCCAGAGCGATGTCTTCAGTGGAGCAGGAAAGCAGCGTGATGTCATCAGAGGAGCAGGAAGGCAGAGCAATGTCCTCAGAGGAGCTGGAAGGCAGAGTGATGTCCTCAGCAGAGCAGTGATACTAAGAGTCATTCTCCATTGACTCTGCAGGCTGAACTCGGTTGGTTGTGTCACCAGACTCAGGTGAACGCAAAGCTTGGTTGGCTGTGTCATCAGTTTCAAGCATGAGCATAACTTGCTTGGCTGTGTCAGCAGACCGGGCATGAGCAGAACTTGGTTAGCCATGTCAGCAGACTCAGGTGTGAGCAGAAATTGAATGGCCATGTCAGCAGACTTGGGCATGAGCAGAACTTTGTTGGCCATGTCAGCAGACTTGGGCATGAACAGAACTTCGTTGTCCGTGTCAGCAACCTAGGACTGGAACTTGCCGTGGGAGGTTGCCTCATCAATCTCAGACTGGAACTTGGTGTGGAAGGTCACCTGGTCGACCTCTAGCTGGAACTTGGCATGGGAGGCCACCTCATCAACTTCGATCAGGAACTTGCCGCGGGAGGCCACCTCGTTGACATTGGTCAGGAATGTGGCTTGGGAGGTCGCCTCATTGACCTCTAGCTGGAACTTGGTGTGGGATGTCGCCTCGTCGACCTCTAGCTGGAATTTGGACAGAAACTTGGCTTGAGAGGTCGTCTCTTCAACCTCAGACAGGAACTTGGCTTGAGGAGCTGTCTCATCAACCTCGGACAAGAACTTGGCTTGAGAGGCCATCTCGTTGACCTTGGACAGGAACATGGCTGTGAGGACAACTCTTCAATCTCAGACTGGAACTTGACTTTATACTGGAGCTCGGCAGGTGAGACCAACTCGTGGGTCTCAGGTTGGAGCTCTGGAGATGAGGTTGCCACGTTGACCTCTGGCTGGAGCTCTTCAGGTGATACCACCTCTTGGGCCTCAGGTGTGAGCTCTGGTGTATGGGCCACTCTCTTTGCCTGCATATGATAGGTGGTGAATGGCAGGGCAGATTTATCTGACCCAAAAAAAAAAAAATGTTCCAGGTTGGCCTTAGATTCTGGACTCCCGAAGGCCATCACAAATATTCCCACAAACTGGGTTGCATTCCCAAGTTCCCTGGCTCCCTTGGCCACTAGGAGCAGCACCCACTGGCGGGCGGGTCCAAAGAACCGGGACCACATGACCTTGAGCCATTGCTTTTCCTCTGGCTTGGAGTCTGCTAGGCTAGCAAAATAAAACTGGCAGTCCACGAGAAAATACTCAGGATAGCCAAAAAATCCATTATAAGCATGTGGGAGATCAAAAGCCATCCATTGAGGACACTGGATCGAATGCAAGGCTGGCACAGTTTTATTCGTTTCCTTGGCATGATGTCTCCTCCTTCTTCGTGCTGGATCAATGGTGCAGAGAAGTATTCTGTCCCGTCAATGACCATAATGGTGATTTGGATGGATGCAAATGCAGTTAAGAGCTTTTATTAATTTATTGGCAAATCCTATTCATGAAACAAAAGCGTGGTCAGAAACAGGCAAAGGGTCAAGCGATCTGCAAATGGGCATTAAACAGGCAAGGCTAAAGCAAAAATTACACCACAGTCTTTTAATGCTGCCCATGATGAAATAATAAGGCCACTCAGAGATACTATTTAACCAGAAAGCTTATTTCTAGCTGCATGTGGTCCTAGTAAAAGTGCTTCTGTCTTGGCAGAATTAAGTAGAAGGACGTTAATAAGCATCCAGTGTCAAATGTCCTTCACACATTTCTCAACAATATTAAGCTGGTGTCTCTCATCTGGCTTTGCTGAAACATACAACTGTATGTCAGCCTAACAGTGGAGGCTAATACCATGTTTAAAAATTAATTTACCCAGAGGTAGCATGTATAAACATATATATATAAACTAAACCTAGCAGAACAGCAAATGTTACCTTAGTATGTGTAGAGAAGTCAACATTTACAATGACAAACTGATAATGATCACTCAAATAAGACCTGAGCCAGGAGAGGGCTGTTCACTTAACTCCAACAACATTTTCTAGGATATCAAGGAGAAAAGTATGATCAATTGTGTAAAAAGCTGCTCTAAGGTCAAGCAACACAAGCAAGGAGACACAGCGTAGTAGGTCAGTTAGCACTTTTAACCAGTGCTGTATCTGTGCTATGATGTGGCCTAAATCTTGACTGATACATTTCATGAATGTTATTCCTATGTAGGTATGAGCATAACTGCTCTGCTACAGCCTTTACTAGCTTCTGCCAGTGGTGCCCCCAGTGCCAGCTCGCTCGTATCTCGCTCCCCATTATCTGGTTCCTTTTCAAAATTGTCTACATGGATCTGGTAGATTTGCTTCCAAAATCAACCTGGCGCCATGAATACATTTTGGCCCCATTCTGTATCCTGAAAGACTGCATGGGGGTCCTGAAAGACCTCCTGATTGACCAAGGTATGCCCATTTTATGAAAGCTAATGGCTGATCTCTGCCAGCTGTTGCAGGTCAAACACGTCAAGATGTCTGTTTCTAGGTGGTATAGACATCTTTACGTGTTTGACCTGCAACAGCTGAAACAATCAACCAGATGCTGAAGAGAATGCTGCAATGGGTGGTAGAGAAGGATTGAAGAAACTGGGACCTCCTCCTGCCCTATGTACGAGACATCACAGGCATCAAAACATTTCACCTTGTTTGAACTCCTTTTCTCCTCCTTTGAAGTAGGTACAAGCCGGTCAGAAGAGCCATGTGAGTTTCAACCAGGTGAATGGGTGCCCCTTCACTACCCTGCTACCCAGCGCTACCTGCAAGTCCCTGGTCCACAGGCAGGGCCTGTACACAGTCCTTGAGTGGGTGGGCCCAATGACCAAGAACCAAACTTTATCATATTAATTTGCTGAAAAAGTAGATCAAGCCTTTCAGCCTTTGTAGCTGTCCCCTCAGAACCCCCAAGGTGAACTGTGGCCCAAAATAGAGAGGATCTGACCCCCTCCCAGCAGCAGGAACTAACAGAGCTGGTGGACGACTTCTCAGATGTGTTCTCAGTGGAGTCAGGACTGACACACCTGGTACAACAAGAAATCAAGAAGTGGAAGCTGGAAGTGGTGGCTTGACAGCGGTCCTATCAAGTCCCAGAGGCACTGAATTATTGAGGAGGAACCCACAGCATAATGCCCAACCAGCAGCATAATGCTACAGGATCATTGAAGAATCTGCCAGCCTCTGGTCTAGTCCCATGGTGGTCCTCAGGGAAGATCTGAAAGGTTGGCCTGACAGCCAACACACAGTACCTGAATGCTGAAGCAGACACTCTCCATTTCCTTCATTGTACACACAGATGCATTGTAAACAGGTCTGGGCACAGTGCTTTGGCAAATCTTCAAAGGAGAGGTACACCTGGTGCTGTACATAAGCAGAAAACTGAACCAGCAGAATGGCGGGGAAGCCATCGCATAGCGGCATGTCACCTTGGTCACAGACCATGCCCCACTACAATGGATGGCCACAAGGACATCAATGCCCACATAACTTGGTGGTTCCTTTCACTATAGGACTTCTCAGTCCAGGTGCAGCACCAGGTGGGGGCCCACCATGCACAAAAGGCAAGCTGAATTTTTGCCGTGTTGTGTGTATAATGTACCTTAGTCGAAGTTGATTTTATTTTTATAACAGATAACTACTCTGTTCAATTGTGGTGAACAGAAAAGCATCTAACAATGCACATCATGACAAATGGGCTACAACAGCAAAGGACCACATCAGGTTCCACTTCTGTCAGCCAAGAACAGAAAGTTGAGGCTGCAGTGAGTACAGGCTCACCAAAACTGGACAGATGAAGAAGGGAAAAACATGGTCTGATGAATCTCAATTTCTGCTCAGGTAAATAGATGGTACAGTCAGAATTTGGTGCCAACAGCATGAATTCACGGACCCAACCTGCCTTGTGCCAACAGTCCAGAGTGGGAGATGTGATGTAATAGTGTGAAAAATGTTTACTTGGTAAACTTTGGGCCTGTTAATTCCAGTCAATCATCGATTGAATGCCACAGCCTATTTTAGTATTGTTGCTGCCCATCCCTTCTAGGCCACAATTTACCCATCTTCTAATGGCTACTTCCAGTATGATAGTGCACCATGTCACAAAGCGCAAGTTGTCTCAAACAGTTTTTTTGAGCATGAGTTCAGTGTTCTTCAGTGGCCTTCCGAGTCACTGGATCTGAATCCAATAGAACACCTTTGGGATGTGGTAGAACTGGAGATTCCCAGCATTAAAGCGCACCTGAAAAATCTGTAGGAATTGTGTGATGCAATCATGTCAACATGGATCAGAATCTCAAAGCAATGTTTCCCCACGTCTTCTGAAATCCAAGCCACAAAGAATTGAGGCTGTTTTGAAAGCAAATGGAAGCATTACCAGTATTAGTATAGTTTTAGTATAGTCAATTTGAAGCTATCACAAAGGAGCAGGCCAAGGATGCCAGATGCTGCTACAACTCAAAGGTCCTTCAGTTGCTGAATCCAGCACCCCATACCCAGTTATCTGCTTATTTAGATGGTATAATGATTTATAGTAATTGGCAATGGCATTTACAACATTTAAGAGAGATCCTAAAATCATAGATATGGGGGTGAGACTCATAGCAAACCCAAAAAAGTGTGCAACAAGATGGGGAAGTATTAGGTTTGGGCTTCCACTTGTGAAATGGCCAGGTGCATATCCAAATTGATAAGACAGCAGCAATTGCAGCCTGACCTAATACCAGGGGGTTAGGCAATCTTGGGGTTCGCTGGCTATTATTGCAAGTTTGGATGTGTGAAGGAGAGGAACAAATAAATGAGAGTGTGGATGACTGAAAATTTATAGGATGAATGAGGAAGGAGTTGGGATGAATTGGGTAATGGATGAGTGAGGGAGGACACTGGGATTAATAGGAAAGCATGTTGTGAAGGGTGAAGAGAAATTATATGTATGATGGAGTATCAGCTGTCATTGAGTGAGAGACTAAGAGAGTCTATGGTCCCTGAGAGAAACCAAGAGATAACATGTGCAGACCTTGAGAGAAATCTGGTGAGAGTGTCCTTAATCTTTGAGAGAATGAGATGTAGGGGCTGTAATCTTTGAGAGACAGAAGGACTATTGCCATTGGGAGACAGAAAGGCTACAATCATTGAGTCACAGAAGGGCTGAGATTAAGAAGCTGATAAGGTCAAGGTGGTAGCAAAGCTTTCATTTAAGAATAAGTGGAGTCAAAAAGGGTTTGACTTTGGGATAAGGGCATCAAGCAAGGAAAATCTCTTTACTTGATGTATCATTCACATGGAGAGATGTGAATCCAAGTTAGCTAGGAAGAAGATAGAAGTATTATAAGAAGAAGAAGAAGCAGGAGATATGGATGCAAATTTAGTTAAACAATAGGGGGCTGAGGTGAATGCTGCCTTGAGGCATTCAAAAGCTTGGTCTGCTGCAGAATTCCACTGCAACTTCTTGGGTCACTTCTCCATGGAGTTAAAGCAGTGAAGCAGTAAGGGGTGTTGCTATGATGCTGAAACATTGCATGAACCTCCTATTTAAGTTTGCAAATATATTAAAGCATCACAGTTCTTTGACAGTCTTCAGTGGGGGCAGTTAGTGGTGGCAGAGACCTTTATCCATGAGGAACCTGTCTCAGACAATGATGAAAACGGGGAAAGTGATCCTAGCCACATGGAACTCACATTTTTCTCCTTTGACCTAGATATGATTTGGCAAGGAGTTTGGCCAGCATCCGTTTGACATGGGCAGTCGACACTTGTCTCCTTGTCTGGAGAATAGATAAGGATATAGACAATGATGAATTTCCCCAACATATACCATTGGATATTGTTAGTCAAACACTAACACGGCTGGTGCCAACGATAGCCCTAATGGTATGACACAGTATTCAAAGTGGCCAAAGGTGTTGCTAAAGGTCATCTTCCACTTGTCCCCTTCACAGATCTGCACCAGATTGTATGCACTCCTCAGGTTCAATTTCATGAAGATTTTGGCTTGGATTTTAGGGGCAGTGTTTTACTGTGATTTGGTTGAGGCCTCTGCATCTTTCTATAGAAAACTGTACGAAGAGCTAAAACCAAAAACAATACACGATACATCTGAGATTTTTATTTCCAGTCTACACTTACCATCACTGTCAGAAGATGAAGCATTGCAAACGACACTAAATCTTGCTGAAAGGGAAATATGAGAAGTTATAATAAAAAAAACTAAAAAATAACAAATCTCCAGGAAAGATTTTTAATTGTGTTTTTTAATTATGCCCTTTCCAAAGAAGACCCACCAGCTACATGGTCTGAGGCCATTGTCTCAGTGATCCATAAAGAAAGCAAAGACCTATTATTCTGCGAGGGGTATAGACCAATTAGCCTGTTATGTAACAATCAAAAAATACTAACAAGTATCCTGGCAAAAAGATTGCAAAAAATTATAGCAAAGTTGATTAAGGCTAATCAGACAGGCTTTATCCCTTACAGACAAGGAGCTGACAACATAAGGAGAACATTAAATATTATAATGTGCCAAGAAAAGTAAGCAAAATTCCATGTAAATAAGCTTTGATGCACAGAAAGCATTCAACACTGTAAATCGGCAATTCCTGTATAAAACTTTGGCTGCAATGGGGTTCCACCTTGATAGGGGGTCCACCAGGGCATTTGCCTCAGCCTTTTGTTGTTTGCCATAAATATTGAACCCTTTGCAGCTCTAATAAGACAAAATGTGGCTATCAAATGCATTAAAGATGAGGGTCAAACAGAATACGATTTCACTCTACGCGGACGACATACTGACATATATTAGTGATCCAGCCTCTTCTATCCATTCGCTAATAAGAAATTTTAAGGAATATGGAGAACTCTCGGGATACGAAATCAACCAATAAAATCTGAAGCAATGATGCTGGTGGGGCACTGGCCAGTACAACTAACAGGAAGATTTAACTTCCATTGATCTAATCAAGGTTTTAAATACCTAGGAATCTTCATAACCCCAGATACATCACAGCAGTTTAAGGCTAACTACGGGAAATAATTAGGTGAAATAAAAACTGACTTGACAAGATGGGAATTATTCCCTTTATCGCTAATGGGACGAGTAGAAACAATACAAAAATTAGATTAAAACGCCTGGGAGAAGAGATATGTTTTAAGCCTCTTTTTAAAAGTGGTATTTGAAGGTGCAAGGCAGATATCCAGCAATTGATTCCATAAACGAGGGGCAGCAAATGAAAAAGCTCAATCCCCCTTTGTTTTTAACCGGGATCGAGGGACATACAGAAGAAAACTATCAGAAGATCTTAGAAATCTGTAAGAAGAATGTGGTGTAAAACGATCTTTGAGATAGGAAAGAGCTTGATCATTAAAAGTTTTATAGACAAACAAGAGAATTTTAAACTGAATCCTAAAATGGACCGGAGCCAATGGTGCGATGCTAAAATTGGGGTGACATGATAAATTTTCTTTGCCCTCGTCAACAGCCTTGCAGATGCATTCTGAACAATCTGGAGACGAGCATGAGATGACTGAGGAAGACCGAAGTACAATGAATTACAATAATCTAAGCACGATGTGATAAAAGCATGAATAACCTTCTCCAAATCTTGGAAAGACAAAAATGTTTTAAGTTTATAAATAATCCGTAGTTGATAAAAGCTATTCTTAACCACTGAATTAATTTGCTTAGTTAAGCATAATTCTGAGTAAAGGATGATAGTGAAGTTGTCCTGTCCCCTTAGCATAAAACACAGGATAATGTTTCCACCTCCATGTTTGACAGTGGGGATGGTATTCTTGGGGTCATTCCTCCTCCTCCAAACATGGCGAGTTGAGTTGATGCCAAAGAGCTCCATTTTGGTCTCATCTGACCACAACACTTTCACCCAGTTGTCCTCTGAATCATTCAGATGTTCACTGGCAAACTTCAGATGGGCATGTATATGTGGTTTCTTGAGCAGGGGGACCTTGCCGGCACTGCAGCATTTCATTCCTTCATGGCGTAGTGTGGTACCAATTGTTTTCTTGGTGACTATGGTCCCAGCTGCCTTGAGATCATTGACAAGATCCTCCTGTGTAGTTCTGGGCTGATTCCTCACTGTTCTCATGATCATAGCAACTCCACGAGGTGAGAACTTGCATGGAGCCCCAGTCCAAGGGAGCTTGACAGTTCTTTTGTGTTTCTTCCATTTGCGAATAATCATACAAACTGTTGTCACTTTCTCACCAAGCTGCTTGGCAATGGTCTTGTAGCCCATTCCAGACTTGTGTAGGTGACATCCTTGGAGAGCTCTTTGGTCTTGGCCATGGTGGAGAGTTTGGAATCTGATTGATTGATTGCGTCTGTGGACAGGTGTCTTTTATACAGGTAACAAGCTGAGATTAGGAGCACTCCCTTTAAGAGTGTGCTCCTAATCTCAGCTCATTACCTGTATAAAAGACACCTGGGAGCCAGAAATTTATCTGATTGAGAGGGGGTCAAATACTTATTTCCCTCATTAAAATGCAAATCAATTTATAACATTTTAAGCATGCGTTTTTCTGGATTTTCTTGTTGTTATTCTGTCTCAAATAAACCTACCATTAAAATTATAGACTGATCATTTCTTTGTCAGTGGGCAAACGTACAAAACCAGCAGGGGATAAAATATTTTTTTCCCTCACTGTATATAAGTTAAAAAGAAGTGGGCCCAGAATGGAGCCTTGAGGTACACCACTAATAATAGGAGAGGAAGATGAGAAGGACCTGTCTTTAAGATATTAGTTGAAGCATTGTAGGGCAGTACTCTTGATACCAATCCAATGCTCTAAGAGCCAAAGAAGTATGTTATGGTCTACAGTATCAAAGGCAGCTGTAAGGTCTAGTAGCATCAACACAGTATTTTTACCAGCATGCACTGCCAGTAAAATGTCATTTGACACTTTTAACAAAGCAGACTCTGTGCTATGATAACCAATGAAACCAGACTGTAAAGTTTCCAATAACTTAGTTGAGTTTAAAAACAGTATCAATTGTGACTGCACAAGTTTCTCTAACAGTTCTAACAGTTCTTCTAACAGAAACGATAGCTTAGAGGCAGGCCAATAATTATTAAAGCAACCTTCATCCGAACCCTGTTTCTTAAGCAAAGTTTGAACAATAGCATGCTTAAAACAATTTGGGACCATCTCAGCATCCAAAGATGAAATTATGAGCACCTGGATTCTGGGGCCAATTACGGAAAAAGTTGCTTTTATAATCAGATAGGGAACAACATCAAATAAAGTGGATGTTATTTTCATCTGGTTAACCAGATCACACAGTTCCTTTAGAGAAACATGTTGAAACTGATAAAAGGAAACCGGTATAGCCAGTGAATACAGGGACAGGTCTGAGAACTGTGAAGTGAAGGATGAACGAATGGCTATTACGTCAGCAAAAAACATTAAAAATGTCTCACGAATTTCAGCTGATGATTCCTATGGAATTGGCAACTCGGATTAATTATTGAATTTATCATAGTGAATAATATCTTAGGTCTATGACAGTGTGTAGTAATTAAAAATCAGAGAAATACCCAAACCTAGCTTTGCTGCATTCTGAAACTTAAACAGACCATTTTTTTCCAGTTTCATTTTTATTGAACATTTAAGCTGAAAATTTCTACTGAACATTTCTGCCCAAACTACCAAACATCACCTTTTCTCTTCTCTCCTCCCCTCCCTTTCCCAAATATACCTTTGAGAAGAAAAATAAAAATAAAAATTGAGCAACGCACAACAGTAAACATTCACAGGTTTTTTTTCTTTTTATACTAACAAAGGAAAACAGACAATCTTTAAAAATCTCAAAAGACATAGTTAAACGATCATGCTCAAAATGTGCAAAATAAAGCAATCAAATCATTACGCCCAGAAGAAAACTCTGCAGCACCCAAGCTAGATTTTTCAACAGCATTAACTGAGAGGCAGTGAGTGAATTAATAAAACATGAGTAATAGCCTGAGGGCCTAGTCACAAAGGTAGTGCAGGCAGCAGGGACATTACAAACAATGATCTTGTGTTCAGATAAGGAAGCATTTTCAATATTAATATTATCAACTGTGATTCCATATGACCATATAATTCTAGAGTATGACCAAGGACATATAACCAGGGTGAGATCTCCTTCTCCTTTTGTGGGTCATGGGTCTGCATTCAGGGGAACCAGAACGCAATGGGGAACTTGGTAGTGACTGTGATGAAGAGGGATAGCCGTTCCTGGTGCCTGACACTGATGTGGAGGGTTATGAGTTTGGTGCAGTGGTTGATCAACTGGGCCTCTGTCTATTGCTTAGACATGGAGAGGATGTTGAAGTGGCTGAAGGGGTAGCTGGAGCTTCTTAATGAGGGTGCCATCTTTGACGTCAATCAGAGCTGTAATGTGACATTCTCTGAGTGTGTGATCTGAACAGGGAGTACAAAATTTTGGTGAGAGAAGAATTTGATAGAAGAATTTGCCTAGAGGAGCAGTGTGCTAATTCATGCTGAGGGATGCCACAGTAATAGCAAAATTTCTCCTTCTGACGCCTTTGCTATTCCACATGATTTAGCTTGGCCTGGCTGAATTGCATGGGTTCTATAGAGTGGATTTCAGGAATCAGGATGGTTTGATCCCTAGCTTTGATCCCTCCTCGATTCCGAAGCATTACGTTGAAAAGCATAGACATGTTCATAAGTGAGTCACGGTTAGCTTTGAGTCCCTGATGATACACTGCCTTGAGAGCCAGCTCATTCCAGCCACTTCCAGTTTCTAATATGTGGAAGTTCAGAGCGAATACAGCAGTGCTTAGGCTGCCTGGTTCAGTCTCTCTTAATCTTGTTGCCCTCAGAGGACCCTCAGAGGGGTCAAATACCAATTGGAAGAGCTGAAGAAAGTGCTTGTAAAAAGCCATGTGCTCACCCCCTTGGAACCATAAAGTTGTAGCCCATACGAGTGCTTTGTTTTTTCAGTAGGTTGATGATCTGGATGATCTTGGTGTGCTCGGGAACTCCTTCTTGGCCTGAGAAGTAAAGTGAACACTGGAGTAGGAAGCCTTTGCATCAACCATATACAGCTGGTACAGTACACAGTGAAATTAAACAACCTTCCTCCATGACCGTGGTGCTACACTCTAACCACATGAGATGACACAAAACTAAATAGGATCTGCAACATTTTTACATTCAATTCTATTTTATTTGTATAGTGCTTTTTACAGTAGACATTGTCTCAAAGCAGCTTTACAGAAATATCAACACGGTATACAGATATTAAAGGTGCGAATTTATCCCAACTGAGCAAGCAATAGTAGATTTGAGCTCCACCCAGAGGCAGAAAAGATCTGCATCTCTAGTACCTCCATAAAATCGTGTGGCTTGACAGAAGGAGAGAGGGAGAGAACAGATTATTAGGACTAGGAATTGGTATAATAGAAAGTCTAGACTTGACTTAAAAACTGAGACTGTGTCTTTTTGCTCTATAAGCAAAAGATCCCCCTGCTGTAGCCTTCACTATTTGAGGTACAGCCAAATAGCCTGCATCTTTTGATCTAAGTAGACGTGGCGGATCATAGAAAACCACGTAATGGAAGCACAGACCGATATTAATAAATAGAATCATGAAACACTTCCAAATGCCTTAATGTTATGGAATTTTCTGCCAAATATCCTTGTGCTTTTAGGTCAGTAGTGGTGTACATCTTGGAGTTCTGGTATGGAAACCTTCTGTACATGCCACCAAGTCTTGCTGCAGGTCTTTTGCTGTCACTTGAGAGTTTTTCACAACCTGCCTTCTCAGAAATCTGGCTGCAGCTGTTGATCGCTTTCTTTTTCAGTGGCGTCCAGGTATTTCATACATTTTCTACCACTAGCCAGTTCAGGTATTTCATGTGTTCCAGCTCAAGCACACCTGGTGCAACTAATGAAGCCTTTGATTAGTGTGCTTGAGACAACACCTGTTTTTCAAATTTGTGCTGTTGTGAGGGATTATATTCAGGGGGTTGAATAATTTTGAAACTCGAGAAATCATTATAAGTTGCATTTTCAGTTGAATTTGGGGAAACAACTAGCATTCGTTGTGTTGAACCATTTCAAATACTTTTGTTTGATTTTTTCATTGCAAACAGCTGAAAGTCTGTACATTTAGACAATAAATCTGATTAACAATGTGGATAGAATAATTTTGATTGCAAGTGTAGATCTCTTGATATAAATACAAGTAAAACTAAGGAGTAAATTATCATCAACAAAAATATTCTGTGCTCCTCAAGCCAAGTAAAAAATTGATGACAAATTTGTGGAAATTGGGGACAGGGCCGTTTCAGGCCTTTTTGGTTCCTTAGACGAGATTCCTCTTTTTTTCTCCAACATGACATCACGTTGGAACAGGCCCCGCCCATGACAGGTGACAGACTCAGCTCTATTACCATAGGTCCTCCCCTGAGTGAGCTGCACGCAGTCTGACATGTGTTCCATGCTGAAGCAGCTACAGTGATAAGAAGAATGTCTCAGCTTTGTAAAGTATTCTGTTGTTGGCAGTAAAAATGAACATAAGAGTCTTCATGTAGTCCCGGCATCAAAGCCATTGAAGTCGCAGTGGAGAAGTTTTATCTTTGAAGGAAATGTGCCCCCAAAAAGAACTAAATTCATGTATGTTTGGGCGAATGATTTTCATCAGACCGCTTTGTGATTGAGGGTCAATATAAAGCAGGATTTGCTAAAAATGTTATTCTCAAGCATGGATCAGTATAAACTGTTGATGATCCAGTTCGTGAATTATCGCCCTTTATATTTTGTGAATGTTTGCAAATCGCTTTTCCGAATGAGCTTGTTAGCAGATTCCACGGTTAATGTGGCTGAAGTTACCATTGTCTCTGATTGCATTCACAGATACCAGAGTTGTCATCATTTTTATTATTAACCCGAAAATGCTTACTGTCTGAATAATTTATAACTGCAACTTTATTATGCACAATACAGTAAGGTGATTGTCTTTTTGAAAACTGTGTACATTTTGTGCGAATCATTTTAGTAGCCGAAGCACAAGCTCTAAAGGTACAGCCCTCTTCCGGAAAGGGAGCGGGGAACAGAAGCTCCTTTGCATATACATGACACACAAAAACAGTGTGTTTTTGCTTCCACCCAAAAAGGGGCATTTACAGCATGGTGTAATAAATGATCCATAGGGTATTTTGACACATGTCTGGGGACACTATAATATAATATACTATATATTGTAAAAAAGTTCAATAGGTCTCCTTTAAATAAATAAATTAGCAAACTTTACTATACAGGCCTTTAATATCAAGAAGTTTGCGCACAGCCATATCTAGTGGTCTGATATTACACGCAAAATCATCTTTAAAAAAATTCATTAACATGAAACGCAAACATGCATTACAGTAGATATTTAGACTTATTTTGTGTATTTTGTAATATATCTTCTCAATGAAAAATAAAATGCAATTAATCCTCTGCAGTTTGGTCCTCAAATTGATTTATAAATTTTTTTTAATGTTTATATATTTATATTGAAATACAAGACAAATATACTGATTATAGCTCAAGTGCAGCATCACAATATTAAGTGATTTTGATATTGACTTGAGCTGATATTTTAGTTTAAATATATAAAAACACCACATGGAAATTATTGGCTTCTTTGACATATTTGGACAAGCAAACATTTGATGCTTTTTGAACCAGTGTGTTACAATACGGCCAGCAGATGGCACTGTGTCTTCGGACGAGTCACATGACATTATTATGGTTCGCTCGCTTCCGGATTGAGCGTTAGCGCTAGTCACTTTGATTTGTCACAGGTGATTATGTTTTGAGTTGATTATACTTTGTATTTAAACGCCTGAGTTACTGAGCATGTCGCTCAGTATTATTAGTTGTGTTGGTTGTAGCCTTTGTGCCATCCGTATCGTTTGTTTCCATGCCATGAAGGATATTGTTCCCCGTTGCAAGTTTGCCTGTGAAGACCGCGTTTATTTTGGTTTTGTGTTCTATGTTAAATAAAGAGTTTGATCTGCACTTGCATCCGCCTCGAACTACGTAATGATGCAGAATACTGAGCCATACACTGAAGCAGCAGATCAAGGAGAAGATGAGCACGGAGTTGGACCGAGTGTTCTTGGAGAGGCAAAGGGTAATGAACAAAGCACTGGCTTGGATCACGCACCTGATCGCGCAAAAAGAGCTGCTGCAGTGAGCCGGTCCATGCACGATGCCACCATCTGTGTCATTCTGGGAGCTCGAACAACAGCTCAGTGGGGAACTTGCTTGGCTTGAGTGCATGTTGGCGGAACAGAGTCAGCTGCAAGCTGAGCTACGCGCCATGCCGCCCCCCTTTACCCTGTCCCCGCCACCGGAGAACCATGCCGTGCAACGCAGCCAGCAAAGCGGCCGGAACATCTGGGGCTTCCCACTGCAAGTGAGTTGCACCACGCTGCGCAGTCCCGAGGTGAAGGCTGGCCCAGAATTTTCTTGGGGGGTGGGGCAACTAGGACAGTAGAGCTCCAGCCTGAGGCCTACGGGGAGGCCTCTGCTGTGGAGCTCCCGCCTGAGGTCAACATGGCGACCTCAGAGCTGCAGCTTGAGACCTACAGGGAGGTTTCTGCAGGGGAGCTCCCGACAGCTGAGGAAGCTGTCCTGCTGTCCAGCCGAGCAGAAGAGGTCGTCCTGCTGCCCTGCACAGCCGAGGAAGCTGTCCTGCTGTCCAGCCCAGCCGAGGAAGCTGTCCTGCTGTTTAGCCTGGCCGAGGAAGCCGTCCCGCTACCCTGCACAGCCGAGAAACCTGTCCTGCTGTCCAGCCCAGCCGAAGAGGTCGTCCTGCTGCCCTGCACAACTGAGGAAGCTGTCCTGCTGTCCAGCCCAGCCAAAGAGGTCGTCCTGCTGCCCTGCACAGCCGAGGAAGCTGTCCTGCTGTCCAGCCCAGCCGAAGAGGTCGTCCTGCTGCCCTGCACAGTCAAGGAAGCTGTGCTGCTGCTCTGCCCGGCCGAGGAGGCCATCCCGCCGTCCAGTCCCACTGGGGATGCCGCCCAGTCGTCTAGTTCCAATGCCGCTGGGGACACTGCCCAGCGTTCCAGAGCTGCCAGGGGCGGCGTCCAGCGTTCCAGACCCGCCGGGGGTGGCGCCCAGCGTTCCAGTGCTGCCGGGGGCGGCGCCCAGCGTTCCAGTTCCTCCAGAGGTGGTACCCTGACTTTCAACCCCGGTGGGGGTACCGCTCCGCCCATCTGCTGTCCGACGAAGGCTGCCTTGCTTTCTATGGCGGCGAGAGACAACTCGTACAGGGCCCCGGGACCCCCATTGGAGGGGGGTTCTTGGTGCTCCGGGAGGAGCACTGTTTGGAGGGGGGTTCTGTTACGATACAGCCAGCAGATGGCACTGTGGCTCGTCTTCAGATGAGTCACATGACATTGTTATGGTTCGCTTGCTTCCGGATTAAGCATTAGCGCTAGTCACTTTGATTTGTCACAGGTGATTATGTTTTGAGTTGATTATACTTTGTATTTCAACGCCTGAGTTACTGAGCACGTCGCTCAGTATTATTAGTTGTATTGGTTGTAGCCTTTGTGCCATTTGTATCGTTTGTTTCCATGCCATGAAGGATATTGTTATGCCATATTTCCCATTTCAAGTTTGTCTGTGAAGACCGCATTTATTTTGGTTTTGTATTCTTTGTTAAATAAAGAGTTTGATCTACACCTGAATCTGTAACTACGTAACGATACACAGTGCCTATTAATAAAGTTTATACACTCTATCAAATTACACATTATATTAACATTTTGTAGTAATTTTCACAATTTAAATGGACAAAAAACAGCTCAGACACATGGAAAAATAAGTACACCCCTACATTTATCACACTTTCAAATCTATAAAATTAGAACGAGGAGTCCAAGATTGGGTGCCAGTGATTAAAACCTGCTTAGGGAGTGCAGGTGGAACCTGTCTTATTTAAATCCCTTCTCATATCAAATGTCTGGTAAGGGAATTAAAAAGATCTCCAAATTATTTTAAATGCATCATTCCTCTGTAAGGAAAATCATCTACAATTGGCTCCGATTTCAAATGACTGCCAATTTGTCCATGACTGGCTGTCCCAACAAATTCAGCCACGAGCAAACGATCTGATGCAAAAAGAAGTCTCCAAGAACCCCAAGGTTTTATCACAGCATCTGCTAGTAAGTCTTGCAACTGTTGGTGTCAAAGTACATGCGTCTACAATCAGAAAGAGATTGCACAATTTTCAATTAAATTAAATTTTATTTGTATAGCGCTTTTTACAATGGACATTGTCTCAAAGCAGCTTTACAGAAACATATAAAACATAAAACAGTATACATCTATATACTGTTTTTATATGTTTTTGTAAAGCTGCTTTGAGACAATGTCCATTGTAGGTCGATGCTCAAGGTTTCTGTCTCTTAACATCTTTGGGAGTTTTTCCCTTGCCACCGTCCCACCGGCTTGCTCAATTGGGATAGATTCGCACAATTAAGATTTTAAATGTGCAAATTTATCCCAATTGAGCAAGGCGGTGGCGACTGTGGGAAGGATAGTAGCATAGTAGATGGCAGGGCTCTCAAGGAGAACGACTCCTTGAACACCAACAATAATGGAGGAGAGAGTTGCCTTGAAAACATTCTGTAGAAATCGGTTGGATAACCATCCTGTCCTGAGGATTTGTCACTTTACATAGAGCCAATCGCTAATGTTATCTCTCCGACAGAGAGGGCCTTCTCCAACCCTGCGGCCTCCCCTGGATCTAAGGACGGAACATGCAGGGTCTTAAAAAAGTCTTCCAATACAGAAGGGTCTACAGATGGGCCGGAGTTGTACAGTGACATAAAAAGCTTGAAAACTGGAGTTAATTTTATGACTCTGTGTACATTTTGAGCTCTGTTCATCATATATTTCAGAGATGGTCAGATTAGCAGTTCTCTGTCTTAGCTGGTGAGCGAGATCCCGTACAGCCTTCTCCCCGTGCTCATAAAAACCTGTATCAAGATTTGGAGATAAGATACTCAGCCTGTTTCGTCGATAAAAGGTCAAACTCTGTCTGCATTGACAAATGCCTCTTCATGGAATCTGCAGAAGGTAGTTGGCTATGTGCCCTATTCAGCTCAAGAATCTCTTCTACCAGTTCTTTAAGTTGAGCACTGCTTACTCTCCTCTGGTTAGCACAGTATGAGATGACCTGACCTCGTAAATATGCATTCAGCGACTCCCAAATCGTCAAGGAGGACATTCCAGGTGTTTCATTAATACCCCAAAAAACCTAAATTTCAAAAAAGTGAATTGTGTAAAGTATTGAGTGTACAGCTTGTATAACAATGTAAATTAGTCCAGGAGCAGCCAAAAACACGATGGTCATTCTGACAGAGCTCCAGCATATCTCTCTGGAGAGAGGAGAACCTTCCAGAAGAACAACCATCTCTGTAGCACTCCACCAATCAGGCCTGTATGGTTGAATGACCAGATGGAAGCCACTCCTCAGTAAAAGGCACATGACAGCCAACTTGGAGTTTGACAAAAGGCACCTGAAGGACTCTCAGATCAAAACCAAGACAAAGATTGAACTCTTGGCCTGAATGGCAAGCATCATGTCTGGAGGAAACCAGGCACCACTCATCACCTGGCCAATACTATCCCTACAGTGAAGCATAGTGGTGGCAGCATCATGTGGGGATGTTTTTCAGTGGCAGGAACTGGGAGACTAGTCAGGATCGAGGGAAAGATGAATGCAGCAATGTACAGAGACATCCTTGATGAAAACCTGCTCCAAAGCACTCTGGACCTCAGACTGGGGCGAAGGTTCGTCTTCCAACAGGACAACGACTCTAAGCACGCAGCCAAGATAACAAAGGAGTGGCTACAGGACAACTCTGTGAATGTCTTTGAGTGGCCCAGCCAGAGCCCAGATTTTAACCCGATTGAACATCTCTGGAGAGTTCTGAAAATGGCTGTGCACCGACACTCTCCATCCAACCTGATGGAGCTTGAGAGGTCCTGCAAAGAAGAATGGGAGAAACGGCCCAAAAATAGTTGTGCCAAGCTTGTAGCATAATACTCAAAAAGACTTGAGGCTTTAATTGGTGCCAAAGGTGCTTCAACAAAGTATTGAGCAAAGGCTGTGAAAACATATGTACATGTGCTTTATTTGTTTTTTATTTTTAATAAATTTGCAAAGATTTCAAACAAACTTCTTTCATGTTGTCAGTATGGGGTATTGTATGTAGAATATTGAGGAAAAAAATACATTTAATCTATTTTGGAATAAAGCTGTAACATAACAAAATGTGGAAAAAGTGAAGCACTGTGAATACTTTCCGGATGCACTGTATAAATAAAAGTGCATATTTCAGCTACTATAGAGAACGTAAGTGTGCTGTTTCAGACACAGTCCTCCATTTGCACGTATAGCATGACAAAAATTAACTGCACTTGAATCTTTCGTAAAATTAAAAATGAAACACCCAAAACTGTATGTCTCTTCCTAACAGCAGCGCCAACTATAACTACGGATAATCACATGCAATCATAAAGCGTTGCCTGATTAAAGATTGAAAAATAAAACTAAACTAAATAATAATAATAATAATAATAATAATAATAATAATAATAAAAGATGTACTCTCCAGGGGTGTTAGCTGGACTGTTAATCATTTGGGTATGTGAACCTTGAATGTGAGGGCTAATTGCTTAAAAAATGTGAAAACTGGAGAAGGAAGGGTTTGGATTTTATTTACCATATAATCTGCACATGAATAATCCTATCATATCAGATACCCATTTCCATTATTACTAGTCCTACATGATGGAAAATCCTTAATACCCATAATACATTGGCAATTTCATGAAAGAGTTGAAAACTACTCAACGTGACACAGTAAACTTTCCTAATCTGTTTGTAAAAATCTTGCTTATAGACCTAATTGATCTGACCCACAATTCCCACTTCAATGGTACAGGTTCAATTCACTTAAATTTTATTTGCATAGCACTTTTAACAGTGGACATTGTCTCAAAGCAGCTTTACACAAACATATAAATACAGGATACAGATTTTTCAGTGTGTGAATTTATCCCTATTGAGCAGGCCCATGGCAACGATTCTCCCTAAGATGATATGAGGAAGAACCCTTGAGAGGAACCAGATTCAGAAGGGAACCTGTCCTCATCTGGGTAACAACGGTTAGGGTGAAAGTAAAGGAGAGTTCATTATGGTTTTTATATTAACTCTGTTTTAGTGATAATCCACTGTGATAATCCACTAATCCACTGTTTACTAAAGGAGACAAGTGCAAAATTGTAGATTGTAAATTGGGAAGAACCCAATATTGGTATGTGTTGCCTCCAAACACAAACCTCATTAACTTCCTGTGACTGGGCAATAGTTCTATGTGGAAATATGCACCTTTTAGATTTATCATTATAAACCAGCCCTCAAAATGAATCTGTGGAACAATAAGTTTGGGCATCAGAATCTTGATCATGTATGTCCGAAAAGTACGGTTCAGATGACGCAGATCTAAAATTGGCCGCATACTCCTCCTTTTCTTGTGGACCAGGAAATAATGGCTGTAAAAACCTCCCTCCCTCAGGGAATGGGGTACATGTTTTATGGCCCCTTTGTCCAGAAGGATCTTACCTCCTGTACTAACGCAGTTAGTCTTTCTGTGCTGACTACTGTGGTGGGCACACCTCTGAACGGGAGGGTGTTCGAGCTCTGAACTGGACCCGCTAACCCATATCTACGGTAGACAGAACCCATGGAGACACATTTGGCAGTAGTTACCATGCTGCCAGATGGTCTTTTAGTGACGTTAACTACATTCTATTGGAGGGAAAGCATCAGATTTCTGTTGCCCTGTGACAGCTTGCTGACCAGAGAACACTGAAAACTTGGGACAGCCATGGCTAGGAGAGGCCCTACAGTAGTACTGTAGGTTAACTTCCTTAACAACCTCATGTCCCCTGATTCATCCCTCCACGGCCCCTCAGGGCCGCTCCTCCTTTGTCTGCTTGGCCTTTACGACCATTCTCAGATCAGGCCTAATAGCAGGCCGTGACTGTGGCCGCCTGGATCCCCTGGCTGTCTCAGGGGGGAGGCAGGCTGCCATACTCACCTTCTATGTCTTCCTCGCACTAGCACTCAGCTTACTCAGCAGGTCTGCTTTGTAGGCCTGCAACACTTCCATTGTCTGCAGTGACTCACAAGCAAGACACACTACTGCATAGGCCTTTGCCACCAATGCCACAGTGGCCCTACATTGCTTGGATAGCAAAGCTGGCCCCCCCAACTTACCTGCCATCTATGGAGAGAGGTAGCTCGCAAGCGCCACCTTCAGCGTAGCAAAATATGCATGCAGTTCAGTCCCCACGATGGCAGAATAATCAGACAGTGGTTTTAAATGCGGCTTGTATATGGTTTTCCTCCCAGGAAATATTTTGCTATGCACTTCTGGAAAAAGGGAAGGTTTCTGCAGTGTGAGGGATTTATTTACACTGGGGAGAAAAAAGCTCATCCAGCCTTGATAATCACTTTAAGCAGCTTCAAGATCTTTATATGCTGCTCTCAGTTTTTAGGGCATTCTTCTGGCTCCCTGTAGTCAGAGAGGAATTTTTTTTTTTTTATTTGTGCGTGTGTGTGGTTTTTTTTTGTGTTTTTTTTTTGGCTTTCCATAGTGGAAGGAGGAGTCACGACGCAACCTCCAAAATCCAGTGGAGAGCCGGACCTGGAGGACAGAGCAAGAGATAGAGCAGCGCTCATCTCCGGCTCCTCTTCCAGATCCATATGAGATCCCCCAGGCCTGAGGCCCAGAACTACGAGGCTCTGAAACCCAACTTGCTTTGGCCGAGAAGAGAGCAAGTCAATGAGCCCATGATGGGTGGATAGATGGAGATGGAAAGAGCAAGGCGTAACACACTTCCTAAACTCTCTCACTTATACTTTTCTCCCTTTTTTAAGGACAGAAAAGAAAAGAGATTTTTCTTTATTTTTTGCGGAAAAGATGAGAGGAAATTAGTCTTTTTGCAAGCATTACACAAAGGACTGATATGCAGATAATAAGGCTGGCACGTGATCACGGCAGGCCTATAACTAGACATGTGTTACACAAGCTTCAGATACTGGTCACGCGTAAATGCGCTGCCACCAGGATTCAGCTAACGCAAGGTGGAGTTCCCTTTGAAAGGGAACTCCAGCTAATGCAAGGTGGAGTTCCCTTTGAAAGGGAACCTCACTTTTACTGCACCTTGTGGTTTCTGTTACTCACTACCTTTAGGCATATTGTTTTACATCTGTTTAATTATTGATCATAGTGTTTTAATTAGACATTACAGATCTTACTTGCACCCTGTCCAGGGTGTACCCCGCCTTGTGCAGCTGTGCAGATAGGGGCAGCTGTGGCGCAGTTGGTAGGTTGTCCACTAATCGTAGGGTTGGCGGTTCGATTCCCGGCCCGGGTGACTCCACATGCTGAAGTGTCCTTGGGCAAGACACTGAACCCCAAGCTGCTCACGATGGCAAGCTAGCGCCTTGCATGGCAGCTCTGCTACCATTGGTGTGTGTGTGTGTGTGTGAATGGGTGAATGAGACACAGTGTAAAGCGCTTTGGATAAAAGCGCTATATATATTTACCACTTACCATTTGTGCCCGATGCTCCCTGGGATACGCTCCAGGTTACCCCGTGACCCTGAAAAAATAAAGATGGATAAAGCGGTATAGAAGATGGATGGAGATCTTACTCACTGTGTATCACCGCATCTACACCGCGAGTGAGGAGCAACACAGCCTCGTTACCAATACATCACTGCCGTTATAATAAACTACAGGAGTTACTCTGCAAGCGCGCCAATACAGCATATAATGACAATAAACTGGAATTACACCAAATTTTTTTAAGCAACTTGCACCAGTTTCCCCAACCCCTTGCACAGTGGAGTATTTTGGATATAAACATAACTTTGTGCTCATGCATCACTGTCGTGTGTCTTAGAAGACTTGGGTCGCACACTTTCTTCCTCATTCACTTGATGAATACATTTCTGTCTGATGGTGATTGTGATCATGTTGGGCATAAAAGGTAATGGTGATAAACAGTAAATTGATGAAAGTCATTATCTGTGACTCTGGGTAACTGCTTAAGCTAGCGGGGTCACATTACGTGTGTATGACGTCATGTGTCACTGACTGGGTAACAGCTCATATGTCCATTTAGTAAAAATAGTTATCGGAGATTAATGTACATGGTTTTGACAATTTAACAAGCTTCCCTCAAGGAGGCAATATAACTACAAAATATTTTTAGGAATTCTTTTATTGTACAAGCCAAGATGAATTCTCAACTCAGATTTTTAAACAATGTATTTACTGCTACATAATTGCTCACCCTACTTTATAAGATTGAAGCTCCTTTAGGGTAATTTATTTATTGTTTTGTCTGTGTGTGTGTGTGGGTGCATGTAAGCGTAAGGCAATTTTCTAGAAATGGACAATAAATTTATCAATTAACACACACACACACACACACACACACACACACACACACACACACACACACACACACACACACACACACAATTGGCAAAAGTTAAACAAAGTTAACAAACTACCTTAGTGACTGTTTAGATTCCATGACCTGACAACACACTGTGGCCAACTTCTTTTCTCCCACACTTTATCTTTGGAGGTACATACACTAAATAACCTATATTAAAGAATATTATTTTTTTTTTAAATTACTGATATAGTATGTATCATGACAAAAATAGTTTTCTAGCTTGTTAAATGCAAACTTTTAAAAAATCACTGGGGATGCCTGCATATATATAAATAAGTAAATAAATAAAGTATGATTTTCCCCTTACCCACTGTCAGGATAATTTCCCTTTTAAACTACAGATGGACCTATTAACTACAGATGGGCTGGTACTTTGGCGTCATATCAAAAATAACAATGTAAAGTGAGTTTAAAATGAATTAAGAAATAAATGGGTAGACTATTCAAAACTATTCACAACACAATCTATGTGAATGACGCAGGGAAATTCTGGAAAAGGATACATAATCCTTTCATTGTTCCTCCAGAAACATTGCTCCATAATATTTCCACTCTCTATGCTATTTGAAAATCGAGTAGGTCTAATAAAAAGTCTTACTAAAATATCTAATCTGGTGTACTGTCTGATCATATATTGTTTTGTTTTTTTTGTTTTTTAAGATGTGGCCATGGCTTTAATGAACGGCTTGATGAGGTCCATTAACCTCAGAAGCGGTAAATATTCTGATTTGAATATAATGAGGTTCAGGCCTGCGCCTTTCTGCTCTTTGGAATCTAGTCACAAAACAGACAAATGAACACTCTCACCGTTATATTTGGATCGGAACGGATTTACTTGGAAACTGCCAGCGGACTACTAAGAGCGGACCAAAAGGAACGTTCTTCCTCTTCTTGAGTTCACTGGATTTGGTTTGCGTTCTGCGCCTGAGACGGACTTTCACAGACCACTAATTAGCGCAGGAGAGGACTATACACGCGCGCAGTCATTTATCAAGTGAGCTGACAGCAGTCAACATAAACGACCTCGACAACAAGAGAGAACAGAGAAAAGAGAAATGGGGCAAAGTAACTCATCTCCAAGCATGTGTTACCCTCCATCCCCCCAAAGACTCAGTTGATGTAATTATTTCCCAACGATGTTTAAAATAAACACATTAAGGTCCTCGGAATTTCAAACCTGTCTCCGTGTATAATGAGATTTGGTGCGAATAACGAAAGCCACGAAGTGGGTGCTGTGCTAAAAAAAAAATACATTAATTAATTAATTAATTAAGAATAAAAAAAAAGGCCCAAAAGACGCTTTCTGAGCTCATACGCTGTGTAAATTATAATAGGGTGCAGGCATTGGCGGCCTTTGTTTATTCAATCTCTTCACACGGTCTCTCTCACTCTCTCTGTCTGTGTGTGTGGAGCTTTGGTGGTCTCTGCGATCCGCCTGACCTCGGCCATGTGTTTTCACTTTCTCCTCTGATCTTGCCTCCGTGACCAGCGGGGAACGAAATACAAATTGAATAGTAACCATTCGCAGACGCGGCTTTCCCCACAGCTTTGTCTTTTGCAAGGGAGTGGGGGATAAAAGATAGGACTGTGTGTTTTCCTAAACCCATCCTATTTTCTGCCTACCTCAAGAAACATTCAGCTTTATCCAGCTAAGACTACATATTCCGAATCTGACTGGGTATTACTCATGCAATGGGGAAAACCATTGCATGAAATCAATGCTTTTTTTTTTTTTTTTAGAGTTTTTTTTTTTTAGCTTTGTTTTAAAATAGTGTTGTTTTTTTTCCAAATGATGTCCTCACCTCACCATATAATGTATGACTGTTGATGGTTCCTGTTACTAACACTTTATATTAATACATAAAATGCAGCTTTAAAAAAAGTTTAACCTAACAAACCCAAGTTTGACCTAACAAAACTCATCGCCTGCTTTGTGTTAGTGTTTCACACATTTTTCCACACTTTTTTCTGCACTTCTTAAAATTCCTGGAAATTGTGTTTAGTTTACTTAGCCTGGATTTCATTGTGGACATTTTGCATGGTTTACCTCAGTTTGGTTTATTAGCCTGTGGGGTTACCTAACTTGAACACTGAGACAGGAATACTTTGGTGTTAAGTTCCAGGGATACCTGCTAAACTCTTAACTGATGGGTTTTATGAACAGCAAACAAAAATATCTACAGTACATCTCACAAGCCAATCAATAAAGCATATCTGAAGAATTTTATCTCCTGAATGGTATCTCCTTAAGAAACATAAGGACATGTGTATAAATCATCTATGCCTAAAATTAACCCCAAAATGAAGCCATCATTTAGTGTCCATAATAATTTATTTCCTGATATTTTAGTCACAAAGAAGCATGGTGCTATTAGTAGTCTTACATGAAGTGATTCACCTGCTAGTTTTAAGGGGCCTTTGTTAGTGGGTTAATTACAAGACATTTTTTCTAAAAGTAAATTCTCATTCTTCCATTTTGCTTCAGTAGAGGCAAAATGGGCCAGTTGGATGGGGAAGAGGTATGCTGGGTGCTCCTTTTTTTTTTTTTTTGTACTTGTACACCACTGTGGCAACATCTCTCTTACATCCCCTCATACCCATGCATATTGCTTATCCTGTCCAGAATATACAATACAAAAGTACCACTTTAACAGGAACATCTGTACATATACTCCTTTATGCAGTTATCCAATGAACCAGTCATGTGACAGTAGCTCAGTGCACAAAATCATGCAGACACAGGCCAAAAGCTTCAGTTAATGTTCATCAAACATCAGAATGGAGAAAAAGTGTGATTGCTGTGACTTTAACCATGACATGGCTTTCGTGCCAGACAGGCTGGTTTGAGTATTTTAGAAACTGCTGATCTACTGGTATTTTCACACACAGCAGTCTCAAGAGTTTACACAGAATGGTGCAAAAAACAATAAACAGCCTGTGAGCAGAGTGTCTGTATGGTGAAACATCTTGATGAGAGAGATCAGAGAAGAACGACAAGACTGGTTTGAGCAGACAGGATGTCTATAGTAAGTTAAATATGTGCTCTTTACAACCATGGTGAGCAGAGAAGCATCTCAGAATGCACAACACATCAAACCTTGAGGTGGATGGGCTACAAAAGTAGAAGACCATGTCAGGTCGCACTCCTGTCAGCAAAGAGTGTTTATTTGAGTTACTATGCTTTCTGGCAATCTTTTTGTTTTTCACACCATTCTGTGTAATCTCTGTAGTATCTGAAATATCCAAACAAGCCCATTTTGTACCAACATCCATACCACAATCAATCACAGTTTTTCTTAATTCTGATGTTTGATATGAACAATACCTGAAGCTCTTGACCTGTATCTGCATGATTTTTTATTTATTTGCTTTGCCCTCCTCCCACATGAGTGGCTGATAAGATAACTGCATGAATGTACAGGTGTTTGTAATAAAGTGGATGGTGATTGTATGTTACTCTTGATTAATCACTGGTAGTTCATCAAGACATTACCAATATTTTCTATCACTTGTAGAGATTGTCCACAGAATTATATTATTTTATATAACTATGCCCAAATTCAAATATAAAAAACTGCCCTTTGTTATTCAGTATTCTAAATAAACTCAACCTAATTTTAAGCTGAACTAAATACATCTTATCTTACTGAATTATTATTAAACTAATTATGATTTCAAACTATAACAATTGTGTATTACAAACCTGTTGACCTTTTAAAATTATTTTGAGTTTGTAAATACAGTCTCTTCTGAAAGTATTGGAAAAACAATGCCAAATTAAAAAAAAATTGCTATACATTGAAATATTTGGGTTTGAGATCAAAAGATGAATATGAGATAACTAATTAGAATTTCAGCTTTCATTTCCTCATATTTACATCTAAATATCTTAACTAACTTAAAACATTGCCTTTTGCAGGGCTGTTCAGAGACACTTGTCAACACATCCTCACCTATCTGATTAATGGCAATCCATTTTAATTTCATTTTATTTATAAAGCACATTTAAAAACAGCCCTAGATTGACCAAAGTGCTATACAGTAGACACAATAAAACAATGCTAGAATACAAGGAATTAAAAAAAATAGATACATCAATTAAAAGCCAAGGAAAAAAGATAAGTTTTAAGAAGTAATTTAAAAATCTGTAGCGATGGCGCCACTCTAATTTCTAATGAAATTAGAAATTAAATCTAACAAGTCTGGTCTCTGGTCACAGAGAAAGCTCAATGACGGTGCTTTCTTCTTCTCCAAAAAATCTTTTCAGATGTTTTTGAGGATTGCTGAAAATCAAACAGTACTCAGTTTATTAATGGCAGGTGGACAGGGTGACAGTGGATCAGTAGTCTCTACCAGGAACACTGTGCATGAAGTGGGAATACACACTGTGTGAGATGCCAGTCTATCACAGAGTACCATGAATACACACATTCATGGCTAGCAGCAGTTTAGATTTAGATTATTCTATGTGCAGGAATGGGGAGTAACAGAATAAATGTAACAGTGTTACGTAATCAGGATACAAAAAAACTGTTAACTGTAATCTGTTACAGTTACATCAAAAAACTATTTCAAAATAATCAGATTACAGGTAAATTTTGTTTAAAAAAATGGGAATACTATCAGGATATACATTTTTTACATTTAAAACCAAACAAATTCATCTTTTGACATAAGACAATACAGACAGCTGCTTGATTATAGTTCTGGTTCTCTCTTGCCAGTCATGGCTCACATAAATGTTGCACAAATAAATTAGGTAGAAATTAACACAAACTGTTCTCTGAAATGCTTTTGTTAGGCTGACCATACATCCTCTTTTTCCTGGACATGTCCTCTTTTAAAAAAGTGTCCGGCAAGGATTTCTAAATTTAATCAAATGTCAGAGATTCAGCTTTAGTTTCATTATGATGTGTTTATGGACCTATACTGCATCATGTGTGCACATATTTGCATTGCTTTAACTCCTCTCTGTAACTCCCACCTTCTCACACACCAATTGACCAATTTTAAAAGGCATGCAACATCTAGATATATATATATATATATATATATATATATATTATATATATATATATATATAATATAAATTTTATATATATATATATATATATATATATATATATATATATATATATATATATATATATATATCGCTTTGCTTATTTGTAAGTCTCTTTGGATAAAAGCGTCTGCTAAGTGAATAAATGTAAATGTAAATGTAGATAACCAATCAGGGGAACCAGCTCCAAAGAAAAGACTGGAGAGATATTTTTCACCACACATCTCCCTTCTGAAGACTACAAATTCCCCACTCAAGAGCCGATTAGAGCCAACTCACCCATTGCCTGAGTTAACATTGCTAAGGGAGTTTAAAATCTGCGGCAAATTGGAGAGAGTGGTCAGAGGGATAAACTGTCGTATCTCAGTTTAGTCCACCAGATTGGCATGGGAATAGAAAAAGGGCAATCACAGAATGAAGTAATGGAACCTGTAATCAGGGCTGGCAGTCTGGGGCTGCCTTTGAGAGACATGTTAGGGATCAAGCGTGGGTCTAAATGGAAGCTGTTATTGAAAGCAGCAAATGAGGACACAGATGAATAGTACAGCAGAGCTGTCATTCAGCACAAGTTCCTCTGCTCAATAGAAACTTGACTGTTAAGTGATTCAGCGAAGTTCCAAATCCTACCCTACCTCAGCAATGTGAGCATAACAGTCCACTGCTGGTAAAACTCCCAAAGTGCAGGAACTCCAATCAGACTCTCAGGTAAAATTCACACCTCCCTAGAGCCCTTCTAATCCCAAGGAGTCCAAGTCAACAGTGGCGATCAAACCAGTAAATGTGAGTAAGATTAAGCCTGACAGCAGGAACATGCAGCAGATGTTGGAAGAACTTTGCCGAGAAATGAAGCAAATATTTCTGGCTGTAATGGAAGCAAGTGCCTGTCCTCTTGGACTAAAGCAGAGATTGAACGACTGCAAAAAAAGTGCAAGGAAGAGGGGATGGGTGAGAACTGTTTGCACTGTTTTAACTGTGGGCAGGAGGGCCACTTCTCATGTGGGTGCAGAGCCACGTCAGAAAACACGCAGAGACTACTGTCTGTTAGTAAGAAGACTACTGCCAGCAGTCTTCAGCTTCATCGGTTGTAAGTGTGGTTAACTACCTACCCCCTCAACAGCAGCCACAGTTGATAAACCTTGTGGAAAGCAGATGTAGGTGGAAAGTGGAGTAGTACCTGAGTAGTACCTACTCAGTCCCTTTCAAGAACCTTCAAACTAACTGTTCCTCAGTGGTGGAATGAACGTCCAACCTCAATCCAGACTGCCGAATCTGTCACCATCTTCAAGAAACAGCTAAAGACTCACCTCTTCCGTGAACACCTAACCAACTCATAAATGAAAATAAAATAAAATAAAAAACCTTACTCTGGCACTTACTTCTCTACTCTGTGCACTTTGCTTCTTCTGTAACTCAATTAATGGATCTGGTATAGTAGTACTACTTGTATTGTTCTCTGCTTAATATCGCTTTGCTTGAATTTTCTCATTTGTAAGTCCCTTTGGATAAAAGCGTCTGCTAAATGAATAAATATAAATGTAAATGACAGCTGAAATGAAGGACAGCATAGACTTCAAGTCCAACAAGGCAAGTAGCACACTACAGCCGGATAACAAGCATGTAAGAAGATCACGGGACCTCCCTGTGGATCTCCACGACTTGCCAGAGGAACAGCAGGAAGTGGTAAGAAGAGTGTTACAAGAGAAATGTGAGGATTTTGCCTATGTCAGTGATAATGTGGGCTGCATACCATCTCCTAAGATGCATACCACCCTCCATGAAACCTGCCCAGTGCAAAAGACCTACATATCCGTCCCATGCCTCTTCAGGAGTTAAGGACTATGTGCAGGATCTGCTGAGAAGAGGATGGATCACACCCTCCCAATCCCCTTATTCATATTCATATGTGTGTATCCACAAGAAGAATGGTGGTCTTTGTGTCGAATACAGATAACTCGGTCAGTCCCTGACCACCATCTGATACCGAAGATTCAGGATATGTTAGATGCACTGAGTGGGAACTCGTAATTTTCGGTCTTAGAACAGGGTACAGCATACCACCAGTGTTAGCTGGATGAGAAGAGCCGCCCCCGCCCTCTCACAGCTTTCATCACACTCTGGAAGTGCTACAAATTGTTTTGTATACCCTTTGGTTTGAGCTCAGCACCCGCAGAGTTTCAATGAGAATGGTGACTCCAGCATGGCAGACTCCAGCATTATAGGGAGCATGGTGTGAAGTTGACTCTGAAAAAAGTGAACTGTTCAAATTGAGGGTGAGGTTTCTTGGCAGATTGGTGTCAGGAGAGGGTTACACAATGGACCCTACAGAAATGGCACCGGTGAGGGATCTGAAGGGGAAGACACCCACTACTGTGTGTGAGGTGTGCCAGATGCTCGGATTCCTCAAATATTAGACACCCTTCATCCCTAACTTCTTCCGTGTGGCCCACTCACTGTATAACTTACTCACCATCCCAAACCCCAAAAATCACATTCCAAACCCAACCATGTAGAGGCCCAGGAAAGCAGGAATGGTCACTTACCATCACACAAGCCCAGAGGACCAGTTCCCACCAGGAAGTATTGAATCAGCTGATAGATGCACTCATGAAGCCACCTGTCCTAAGATATCCTGACTTCGCCCAGCAATTTGTGATGATTGTTAGCCTGGGTGCTGCGTTATACATGGGAGGCATGGGAGGATGAGAGTGAAAGCCCATGGCCTTTGCACCCTGAGTATATCAGAGAAGAAGTACCACCTGCATTCCAGGAAACAGTTTTTGGCGTTGAAGTGTGCCATCTCTGAACATTTCCGGGACTACCTGTACCACGCTCCATAGTTTGTCGTATATATGGACAACAGCCTGCTGACATATGTGCTCAATATGGCAAAACTCAACGCCACAGGACACAGGTAGGTGGCGGAGTTGGTCAATTATAACTTTTCCATACGGTCTCGCCCAGGCAAGAACAACTCAGATGCAGATGGGTTGTCTTGGATGCCGGTGGACATGAAGGACTACATGAACAGCTGTATGGGTAAGGCCAGTCCAGAGGTAATCAGTGCATATATGGAAAGAGTAACAGTGGAGAGGTTGTCAGGGTGCCGGGGTGATCCATATCAGTGCCTTGAGCCTGGTGAAAAACAGTAAGATCAGCCAGCATCTCATTTCAGATCAAATCCACAAAGCTCAGGAAGAGTATGAAGTCCTGTCAAGACTCTGGTATAAGTCAGGCTGAGTATAACTGAAATGAGAGCAGAGAACCCTGCTGTAGCCATACTGCTGAGATAGTGGTTAAAGGTTCATGTGGACCTAGATGGTGTTCTGCGCATTAGAACTTCCAGTCGAGAACGACTACTGATTCCAAAAGCTTATCATAAGCTGGTCTTCAAAGAGCTACATCAGGATATGGGTCACTTGGGGGTCGAAAGGATGCTTGACCTTATTCAAGAATGGTCCTACTGGCCACAGATGAAAAGCTGATGGCAGCCCCATTTATGAGATCAGCCCAGAAAATGGTAAAGGAAGGGACAGAGCGGATCACAGAGATCTTCTGTTGTCCTGTGATTCCTACCACTTGGTCAGCCACTAGCAGAGACTCTTCAGACACAGAAAGACTCCCTGAGCACTCCAAAGGACAGAACCAGACCACAATGCCAGCATCGGCTGCAGCTAGAGCCAAGTGACACATCTGGTGACAAATGCAGCGGCAGTTATCAGTGGAATCTCAGACCTGGCACAGGGAGACAGCAGAGACAGACTTTGCTGAATACTCAGGCAGAGCCTTTCCAGCCTCAGCAGATTCCTCAGCATCACGAGGACGATGTGCCACTACCAAGCAAAATGGATGTACCTCTACAACCTCACTTGACTTGAGTGCTGATAGACCTGAACATGGTGAGCCAGATTCAGAACCCCTGGCCCTGATGCAAGGAGAGCAACAGGTGGTAAGACAACAACCCCAGAGTCTGAGACAGTAGCCTGTTGTACTGAGTTATAACACATTGGGATAACCATCACTGGTGCAGAGAAACTGTAAGGTAACAGAGACTTAGGTAACAGAGGCTAAGGTCTATTGGAGGCCTTGGATGGCCAACATGTGCTAACCCTCTTACCCCGTATGGCCGAAAAACCGGCTTGCCCGTCTTTGATCTATTCCCGTAAGGACGATATACCGGCTTGGTCGTCCATGCCAAATCCCTGTAAGGCCAATATAGCGGCTTTACAGTGTAAATGTTATCCCCGTAAGGCCAGTATACCGGCATTAATTCAATTCAATTCAATTCAATTTTATTTGTATAGCGCTTTTTACAATAGTCATTGTCTCAAAGCAGCTTTACAGAAATAAAAAACAGGTATAAACAGTCAGAAACATCTAAAGAGAGACAAACAGGAACAGATAAACAGAGACAAACAGGTAGAAAACAAATGGAATTTATCCCAACTGAGCAAGCCACTGAGTGGCGACGGTGGCAAGGAAAAACTCCCGAAGATGTTTTTTTGAGGAAGAAACCTTGAGAGGAACCCGACTCAGAAGGGAAACCCATCCTCATCTGGGTAACACAGAATGTGAAGGTAAAACAGATAATGTGAAAAATGAGAAGTATGGCCTTAGGAGCAGCCGTAGTCCCAGCAGAAGATTTGGGCTCATCCAGAGGCAGAGGGGATCTGGATCTCCACTATCTCCATAAATTCGTGTGGGGCTCGGCAAAAAGAGAGAGAGAGAGGGAGAAAAACGATTAGGACTGTGAATTAGTGAGATATAATTTAGTTAGGGTAAGCTTGAGTAAACAAATACGTTTTAAGCCTAGATTTAAACACTGAGACTGTGTCTGAGTCCCGAACACTAATAGGAAGACTGTTCCATAACTGTGGGGCTCTATAAGCGAAGGCTCTTCCCCCTGCTGTAGACTTCACTATTCTAGGTAATATTAAACATTACTCTGCTATGATTCCTGACTTATTTAATTATTATTGTTTGACCCGTAAGGTTGATGATGTCATGATGTCACAACGTGATTACGTTATTACGTCGTCATTACGATGAAGATCCAAGCGTGAATATTGGTGTAATAGTAGAAGTTAACTAAAAATGCCAAAACGAAAAGCTAATCGTGTTCCAGCTAAAGTTACACCTACAGTGAACACAGGTAAATCTAAAACTGTGAAAAAAAGAAAACATACACAGTTACACAGGCAAGAGCAAGGATTCTAGATAGTGACAGCAGTGAAAGTTCAGGCGATGTTGAAACCAAAACCGAAACTGATAGTGACGTAAACTCTATTGATTCAGACCCTGATCTGTCTTCATCTTCAGCATCAATCAGTGCGACTGACACTGCAGGGGTTTGGAGTCATAACGTGACCATTTCTGTGCATTCGTGAAAACACTACCTGCTGGTCTGATTATTACCAGAAACTTAACTTTTGGCGCTAAAATGCATTTATTTATTTATAATTTACTTGAATTTATTCAAAGGCATTGACCACGCTGATGGTTGTATGATACTTCTAAATGAGTATAAGGATTTTAGCTAGCGTTTTTCGTAATTTCTCTAGTTAAGAATTGTGCTCTAAGTGGAGTAAAAACACTGAACTGCTTCATTTTCAAAGTAATATTACACAAATACATTATTATAATTTGTGTCAAGGCCTAAAAATGTTAAAATTAAAATGTTGATTTTAGGGCCAATTTTGGCCTGGGAACTCAGGGTTGGCGTGCTGTTTCTTTGGGGAATATGGTGCTGTGGGACATAATACTGTGTGAACTTAGGGGTAAGATGGTTAAGCAAATGCCTGAGTGTTTAAAAGAGACAGATAAAGATTGCACCCCCCCTCTTAAGCTTTGACGAAGCTTAAGCATCGTCATAGCTAAGCATCAGTAGCTGATGCTGATAGAGCAGAAGTTGCATTCAGTACATGATGAGTGAGTTTGAGTGTACAAGCAAGGAGAGCACTCCTAATTTAACCTATATTTCTTATAGGTAAGCTGACGGTAATTAATATTCTAGTAATGCACAACAGTATTATGTAACTTTAGTTTGTTTCAGAGACATTTAGAAATGTTGAATTTGACTGTGATTAAGACCGTCATGCATTTGCACCTGAAATGGTAGATGGAAATGTGAATAAATCTGGTAAAAGCTATTAATTTCAGTGTGAGATAAAGTGAGTGAAATAATTACATAGAAACATATGTGGTTGACACATAAATGTGGGAGATGAATGATGAACATGTTTTAAGAACATGGATTTGCAGTGTGTAAGACAGAGCAGGCTAAGCTTTTGTGTTAACAGCCCTATGATCACCCAGCTAACATGTTAATACCTCAGCTAGTGTCATTCCCTCAACCATTAAGTTTAAAAGAGCATTTCATGGGGTATTCTTGGCCAGGTATTGTTTCAGACTCAGTGTTAAAATGTTTTTATTATTTTATTCTGTGAGAATAGTATAGGAGAAACACAGTAACTGATATTGGGTTAAACAAGTTACTGAGATAAAATCAGTTCATAAGCATAATTCATAGAGAGTTTAGAACTCTGATTAAAACAAGGAACAAGGCAGTGATTAAAAGAGTAATAAGTTCATATAATAATCGATGCAGGAGTAATGTGGATGTACTGAATTGTTATTTTCATGGTTATGTATATAGAGTTTATGCATGCTCACTTGTATTCATGTTAAAGGAATGTAATGTGATACTTTATTATTGTTTACCATACCTGGATGCCATTAAAAAGTGAGTACTGAAGATGCTTAAGTTTCTTTTGTTATAATGTTCATGGATTTAGAGAACGTAACTTGGTTAAGAAAAAACTGACGCTGTTAGAGCGGAAGTACCGGTCAGTGATTTTCAACCTCTGTGCCATGGCACACTAGTGTGTGCCGTGAGAAATTATTCAATCTCACTTAATTAGTCTTAAAATTCTTTTTTATTAACATTTATTAATTATTATCTGCAAATAATATGATATTGTCGAGTGTCTGTGCTGTAATATGTGACTGGCAGAGTAATTTAATATTCGTCCGGGTGGCAGCAGGAAGCTAATTGCCTCGTTCCTTCTTAGAGACAAGAGAATTAGTGACGCATGCAACAGGTCATGGTGACAGTGATGGAGAAGTTTTTAAAAAAGGAAAAATACAAACTCCGAACTCGGCCCTGGACAAGATTCTGACCCAGGAACTAGTATGAGAGGTGGTATTTTTTTCAGTAAATATATTTCCAATAATGTTATTCACATGAAATTTTCAGCAGACATCAGTATTAACTCAAATCCACAAATATTAAAAATTCACAAAATTAAAGTCCATAAATAAAGTTATTTGTAATAAACTGGAATGACATGGGGGAAAAAAGTATTGAACACGCAAAGAAAAAGTAGTTCTCCAAGTGTTACGACACGCCGAGACCAGCGTGGTAACACGCTACGTGTAGTCCCGCCCAGAGAAGAGGTGTACGAGGACTACACTTCCCAGGCTCGCCAGCGTTCGAGCTCACCGGAGTTCTAATTATGAACACCTGTAACCCCGACACGAAGTATACACTCAGTGTTCTTACCACTGTTCTTTACTAAGCTCAACTACGACTACCAGTCATATTGCTCAACGCTGTTATCCCTTTTACCTACACTTAGGCTTGTTAGCTTACCTGCTACTTGCTGTCTGCAGCTTACAGCCAAGGTGACGGGAAGCGCAGGGAGACTTCATCTCGTCAGGATCGGGAGTTCTAGCCATTTATCTCCCTATCATGTGTTCTCTATATTAGTCATATTCTTTTGTGCGTGCAGCTCTCGTCGATTTCGGCGCGGGGGAAAACTTCATAGATGAGAGGACAGCGCAACCTTCCCCTACGTTCCCTCTTCCATTCTCGTGAACTCCAAGCCATTTACGGGTCACCCATAGGGGAGGGCGTGATATCTCGGTGCACGCAACCCGTTAATCTACAAACCAGCACCCTACACCACAAAACCATGGTGCTCTACCTCACGGTATCGAACAGGCACCCCATAATTCTCGGTCTTCCCTGGCTAGTTCGACACAACCCAACAATTTCGTGGACAGACAAACAAATCACCCACTGGTCCCTGTACTGCCAACAGAGCTGCTTGAAGGGGCCAGTGGTACCCCTGTCCACCACAACGGTAGAGAACCCCTTGGAGTCCATCTCGAAGCAAATTCCCCATGACTATCGTGACCTCCAGGAGGTGTTCAGCAAGGCAAGGGCCAGTCGTCTCCCACCTCACCAACCTTATGACTGTTTGATCGACTTACTTCCAGATGAAAATCTACCACGAGGTTGTGTATACCCGCTGTCTCAGGCGGAACAACAAACAATGGAGGAATATATTCAGGAGGCACTTCAACAGGGCTATATACAACTGTCCACATCCCAGGTGTCGGCTGGATTCTTCTTTGTGGAGAAAAAAGGGGGGGCCTCCGCCCATGTATTGATTACCGACCTCTTAATCAGATTACAGTCAAGTACCGGTATCCCATGCCTCTTGTCCCATCAGCCCTAGAGCAACTACGTTCGGCCACCCTATTTACAAAACTTGACCTGCGCAGCGCGTACAATCTCATCCGTATCCGAGAGGGAGATGAGTGGAAGACGGCCTTTAGCACCACGTCCGGACACTACGAATACCTGGTCATGCCGTATGGGCTTGCCAATGCCCCATCGGTATTCTAGAACATGATCAACGATGTTCTGCGAGACTTGCTGGGAAGATACATCATTACGTACATTGACGATATCCTGATATATTCAACCTCACCAGAGAAACATGTTCAACATGTCCGGAGCATGTTACAGCGCCTCCTCAAGTTCCACCTGTTCGTTAAGGCAGAGAAGTGCGAATTCCATCAGCACACCATCTCCTTCCTGGGTTATATCATCAGCCCTAAGGGAGTCACCATGGATCAATGCAAGATCAGAGCAGAGATGGAATGGCCCACACCACGGACCGTCAAGGAGTTGCAGAGGTTCCTCGGTTTCGCAAATTTCTACCGACGGTTCATCCGTGACTTCAGTAAGGTAGCGCAACCCCTGACCTTGCTCCTAAGGGGGAAACCCAGGCCTGGGAGCAGGCCCATCAGCAACTGGTCCAAGCGTCCAAAGTTGCCAAGAGGAAGGCCGATCGGTGCCAGAGGGCTCATCCTGAGTATCGGCCAGGGGACAGGGTGCGGCTCTCCACGAGAGACCTTAAGACTCCCAAGGGCACGAAATAACAACCAAAGTATATCGGACCTTTCCATATTTTACGGCAGATTAACGAGGTGACGTATTGTCTGGACCTCCCCAGGCACAGTCTGATCTCCCCTTCCTTCCATGTCTCCCTGCTGAAACCTTCCACGCAGCCCATCTGAACAAGCCTGCCCCCTGGGGGAGGGGGACGCCTCGGAGAACTTCGGCTTCCGGAGTGAGCCCTTTGGGGGGGGGCTCTGTTACGACACAGCGAGACCAGCGTGGTAACACGCTACGTATAGTCCCGCCCAGAGGGGAGGCGGACGAGGACTACACTTCCCAGGCTCGCCAGCGTTCGAGCTCGCCGGAGTTGCAATTATGAACACCTGTAACCCTTTAGGTTATATAAGGACCTCCGAAGTTTCGCCTGACGCGAAGTATACGCTCAGTGTCCTTAGCACTGTTCTTTACTAAGCTCAACTACGACTACCAGTCATATCGCTCAACGCTGTTATCCCTTTTATCTACGCTTAGGCTTGTTAGCTTACCTGCTACTTGCTGTCTGCGGCTTACAGCCATCCTCGCTGCTCTTGCCTGTGTTTGTCTCCGTCGCCGCATCGTCACACCAAGGCAAGATAAGGCAACGAACCAGCTGATAGCTGAAAGTAGTCTGTGCAAATTAATATCAGCTGTGTTAGTAAATTGATGGTTTAATTCAATTTTATTTGTATAGTGCTTTTTACAATAGACATTGTCTCAAAGCAGCTTTACAGAAATATCAACATGGTATACAGATATCAAAGGTGTGAATTTATCCCAACTGAGCAAGCCACTGATTGACGACGGTGGCAAGGAAAAACTCCCTAAGAAGTTTTAAGAGGAAGAAAACTTGAGAGGAACCCGACTCAGAAGGGAACCCATCCTAAGAGAACACAATAGGCAATGCACTCCACTGCCATAGCCTCTATGAACGCTCACCCTGTAATACTTGATTACTAAAGAAAAGGCATGTCGAAACTCGCTTAAAGTTTGCTACAAATTATTTGGACAAGCCTATGAAATACTGGTAGAATGTCATACTACACACCTTGTTTGGAGAAGAAATAGCACTGCACATCACCCTAAAAACACTATGCCAACAGTGAAGTTTGGAGGTGGAAGCATCATGGTGTGGGGCTGTTTTCATCGCAAGAGTCTGTTGCCATTCACCAGGATAATGAAGTTGAAACGTGGGTAGACCTTCCAACAAGACAAGGAAACTCTCAACTGGTTTCAGAGAAAAAAAAATCAAGGTGTTAGAATGGCCCAGTCAATCCCCTGACTTGAATCCAATTGAATTCAATTCAATTCAATTTTATTTACAATTCAATTTTATTTATAATGCTTTTAACAATGGACATTGTCTCAAAGCAACTTTACAGAAACATATAAACACAGGATACAGATTTTAAGTGTGTGAATTTATCCCCATTGTGCAAGCTGGTGGTGACGGTGGCAATTAAAAACTCCCTAAGATGATATGAGATAGAAACCTTGAGTGGAACCAGACTCAGAAGGGAAACCATCCTCATCTGGGTAACAACGTCTTCAGCAATGACTACGTTTACATGGACAGCAATAATCTAATTATTGACCTTAATCTAAGTAAGGTAATAATGTGATTAAGGTGTTTACATGAGTCTCTTTTAGAATACTCCTGTCATGTTCTCGTTTTACATGTTATAGTTCATAATTAGATTAACAGCCCACGTAATTACGTCACCGCGCCACGTTGTTCGCCACTCCAGAATTTCACGTATCAATATACAGTTCGTCGCTATGGTACTTTTTTTTTGTAAAAAAAAAAATTGTTAAAAAATTTTTTCGAACGCTTTAAGTGCAGTTAATTATTAGTCATGCTGTACGTGCTAATAGACGACTGCTTGAAGCCATGGGTGCGTCTCAAACTTACTTACTGTAAAGTAGCCGAGATACATGTCTTTTTCCCTACTACAGGCCTATAGTAAAACGTAAAACTGCTGTGTGTGATTGTGTCATGTCGCAAAATGTGGTGAAAACGCTCACACGATGTTCATAATGTGATTAAGGTGTTTATATGTCTGTAATGCACGTCCATAATACGATTAAAACAGAAGTAATCCACCTGTCTTAATTCGATTAGAGCTTACTTAGATTATGACCTTAATTAGATTAAGGTTGGTGTTTACATGGTAGTTTCTTAATCAAAGTATGGTCTTAATTAGATTAAGAGTGGATTATTGACTGCGTTTACATGGACAACAATAATCCACTCTTAATATTGGCCTATAGTTGGACAGTTGACAAGGGTCATGGTCAGGTTTTCTAGTCAGGGGTTTTATAACTGCTAGTTTAAATGAGTTAAGTACATAGCCAGTGCAACAAGATAATTGAACAAGATTTAAAGACAATATGCTTAGAAGAATTGGCCAAAATCACATCTGAATACTGCGGCCTAGGGCTGCACAATTAATCGAATATTGATCGCGATTACGATTTTGACTGCCTACGATTAAATAAACATGTTCGACTGCGATACTGACGATTAAAGTTCGTCCTCTGCTCATAGAAATCTCTGCTGTTTTCTCCACTCAAATCAAGCGCTTTCTACACTTACAGCCAATCACATAGGGCGACGCAGGGATGATGCCATTTCGTAATGCCAAAACCCGGAAACGGAGCTTCTCTGCGAGCTCATGCGCGAGGGGAAATCATGACACTAGCTAGCACGATCCTAAATGGCACTACAGAGCAAAACTCAGGGCTCTATAGTGCGACCGTTTCACTCGCATTCGTGACTGAAAAGTATTTTGTGCAAGTGTGAATAAATATTTATTCCCACCGGTGCGAGTGACCTATTCGGAGTTGTATAATACAATTGGAATAAAAACTAAAGGAGGTCCAAAATGCATCTACACCGTGCAACAGTTACTTTGTCACACTGCTGTTCATCTCCTAAGTCAACCGATCAAGTATGTAAATACTGCAGAGAAGCCATTATGCAGAGAAGCCATACACACCTCCAAGACTACCAATACCTTGCTAAAGAAGCTGAGGGTGAAGGTGATGGACTAAACCCTATTGAGTATCTGTGGGGCATCCTCAAACAGAAGGTGGAGGAACACAGGGTTTCTAAAATCCACCAGCTCTGTGATGTCGTCATGGAAGAGTGGAAGAGGACTCCAGTGACAATCTTTGAAACTCTGGTAAACTAACTCCATGCCCAAGAGTGATAAGGCAGTACTGGAAAATAATGGTGGCCACACAAAATATTGACACTTTGGGCCCAATCTGGATATTTTCACTTAGGGGTGTACTCACTCACTACTTTACATTGTAGCAAAGTGTCCATATCTTCAGTGTTGTCACATGAAATGATATAATCAAATATTTACAAAAATGTGAGGGGTGTACTCACTTTTGTGAGATACTGTACATATGTATGTATGTGTGTGTGTGTGTGTGTGTGTGTGTGTGTGTGTGTGAGAGAGAGAGAGAGAGAGAGAGAGATTTTGCTATTTCAAACCAATGGAAATGTAACCCAAGCCCAGGTCCAGGCTGTGGGACCAGGTGGCTAATGCGAGAGAAAAACAACCAAATGACCACCAGCTTTGTGGATCCATGCTGATTTTGTCTTTCATTCTGTCTTCTTCTCTCACTTTCTCCATCTGCTGCATATTACAGCCATCAGCTCTTCTGTTTGTCCTGGCTTGATTTGAATGTGTGGTCCTCAGATAACGGAACACCAGGGGCCTCCCATGTCACCAAATTACACAGACACTTCTTTTTCTTGAGCTCTTTCCAAAAAACATACCAGCCTTGTGTCTTGAGAGCCGATACACGCTCATCAATAATTTGGTACTGATGCAAATCTTAGTATATCACTGTGTGTGCGAGTTGTAACTCCCCATTGGACATAATGATTTCCCCAACCATTCCCATGTCTACTTTATAATTGTTTTCAGTAAAGCTGAGCAAATGCAAAAGATCCACTGTGGATAAAGCTTCTAAACCAAAAGCCTGGCTTCACTATGTCTCTGTAGATAAACTGTTGTACATAGCTAAAATTGGTTAAGGACCAATTTCAAGAGATTAAGTTCAGGATCCATTTAAATTGCAGTGATATTGGTGATTTTCCACTGAAAAGCCGGGACAGCCTATAAGAACTGAGCCAGTTGTAGAGCTAAAATATTAAGGGTTAATTACTTAGGCCAGTGATCTCCTATAACCAAAGACGTAAAACGGTGCAACCAAAGGAATTGTGTGTTTTAATTTACGATCTAAATATCTGACTCAATTTAATTAATTATCTGGCTCCAGTTAATAACAGTTAACTTATTTGTCTAACTCCAAAGATTAATCTAATTTGTGCTAGAAGTAACTCTAAAATCTCAGTGTTCTAATAGTATTTATTCTAAAGCAGCTTCAAGTAAATCTTTCATTAAATTTAAATTTCTATGTTAGAGGCTTTTATATAGCTTCTTAATAAAACTATTATGTCATTAGCTCTGAGGTTTCTATCAACGTGCAAACCAAGACCTTTCCTATTCTACTTGTCAGAGGTTCTATTTAAACGTGCAAGTAATAGCCTTTTCTTTAAGCTTGTAAGAACGTCTTTAATGTACTATAATTTAGATTAAGAAACTATTTCTAATAACCATATAAATAAAGTCATGCACTTCTAATGCAATATTCTTTCTATCAGAAGAACCACTGAGTATTTAGTGATAGAAATAACAAATGGGTTTATTGTAAAAACACAAATGAACAACATACAGAAAACAACTTACAAAGTTGATGGTCAGCATCACAGACATAGGATACGTAATGTTAAAACAGCTCTGATGGTAAAGAGTATTTTTTATGATGTTACCTACTGTTAAAAGCCAACCTCTTGCGTTATACCAAGCATATCCTCTTATACCCCTTAGCCTCTTTGAAATGTATGTGACCAAGATACTAAAAGGGAAATGAAACAATTTGTTTTTTGGCAGGATGGACCCCCATTAGGAACTATATGTTAATTAAGTTCCTGAGAATGAGTACGTAGGAATAAAGGAAGAATGTCCATCCATCCTCGTTCAATCCAATCCTTGTTCAGGGTCATGGGGAACCTGGAACCCAGGAAGCATTGGGCACACGGCGGGGTACACCCTGGACAGGGTGCCAGTCCATCACAGGGCACAATCACATACACTCTCACACACCCATTCATACACTACGGACACTTTAGACACGCCAATCAGCCTACCATGCATGTCTTTGGACTGGGGGAGGAAAACCCCGAAGCATGGGGAGAACATGCAAACTCCGTCCACACATGGCCCCGGCGGGAATCGAACCCCAGACCATGGAGGTGTGAGGCGAAAGTGCTAACCACTAAGCCACCATGTGCAGTTTTGGGTATTTTTAATAAAAATTTTTACAAATGCTTTAAGTGCAGTTAATTGTTTGTCATGCTATACGTGCTAATAGACAACTGCTTGAAGCCGTGTGCTCCATCTCAAACCGCGTACTTATCGTCTATATACAGTGGTGTGAAAAAGTGTTTGCCCCCTTCCTCATTTCCTGTTCCTTTGCATGTTTGTCACACTTAAGTGTTTCGGAACATCAAACCAATTTAAACAATAGTCAAGGACAACACAAGTAAACACAAAATGCAATTTGTAAATGAAGGTGTTTATTATTAAAGGTGAAAAAAAATCCAAACCATCATGGCCCTGTGTGAAAAAGTGATTGCCGAGTTCAGGAGCAATTTTCAAAAAAAAAATCCAAACCATCATGGCCCTGTGTGAAAAAGTGATTGCCGAGTTCAGGTGCAATTTTCAAAAAAAACAGCATTGCAATTTTCAATCCGAGTGAATCAACCTCAACATTGTCCCTAAATGGGTAGCACATGAATGTGGTGACTGGCTCTAGTACAGCAAAGTCATGAAAGCGTCTGTGAAACTCTGACCGACAGCTGTCAATCTGCTCCGTGTAGTGTGCAATGTTCAACTGCCTTCCGCTGCGTCTCCAGATGTGACGCCAGGTTTTGGAAGTTCCCAAAATCATGGCGCTGCAGCTTTGAGGACAGAAGTTGCATTTTACGTTTAAAGGCATTAACTGAGCAGATCATATTGACCACGGCTTTGTCTTTTATTCGCAGCTCCAAATTAAGCTCATTTAACATGTTGGTCAGACCGGTTAAAAATGCCAAGTCCAGCAGCCACTGATCATTATTGAGTTGGGTGTGTTCTGCATGTTTAACAGGAAAGAGAAACTCCCTTATCTCCCTAAATCCTCGGCCATGACGTCACAGCGCCGTGTAACTACTTCTTGATGGATGGAGAGTTTTGATTGAAGATAATATTTCGGTTTTGTTTTTAAAGTCCCGAAACAACAAGTCAGCTGCGTCTACGAATGCCTCTTTTATCATCTCTCCGTCTTGGAATGACTTCTTGTGTTTAATGATGGAGTGACTCACCCGGAATGATGCTTCGGTGGCTGCCTTAGCATTTGAAGTCATCCGTGAAAAAATGACTGTCCAGATAACTGTGATTTTAGTTCCTTCACCTTCCTCTTTCTCAGCTTGCTTTTCGGAGGGAAGTCAGTGTCATAGTTTTTATGAACAGTCCTAAAGTGCCGCTCCACATTTCCCTTATTCGGAATAGCAATGGTAGCTCGGCAGATCAGACAAATGCACTTCGAATATGACATCATGGAAAAAAAATCATCCTCCCATTCCGCATGGAAGTGATGAGTCTTCGGTTTCTTGCTTGATCCCGCTACCTCACTCATTTTGTCCCCTTTCTTCAGTAGAAATAAACTGGGAAGTTAATTCAGTGATTTCTCTCGCTAGCCTTTAGTGCTGGCACGTTTGATTACACATGCGTAGAGAGAGAAAAGACAAGATCTCAGACTGGCTGTCCTGTACATCAACGCTAACATCTCTTTTTTTATTTTTTTTTGATTGGCGATCTACCCGAACTTCCTTTGCGTTCAACGTATTGTGCACCCCTGAATTAGAGCTTAATTTGAGTATGACCTTAATTAGATTAAGGTAAGTAAAAATTGTTGTTTACATGGTAGTTTCTTAATCAGAGTATGGTCTTAATCGGGTTAAGAGTGGATTATTGTTGTCCATGTAAACGCAGCTACTGATCGTCTGGAGTTAGGTGGTACCTCTGTAGATGATACCCAGTGCACCCAACATTTATAGCACAAATCTGCTTCCCACATCAAGGTGATTAAACTGCTTTAATTCATGCATGTTCCAAACAGTAAATGCTATGTCTGCACAATGTATTCTGCCAATGTAGGCAAAGGAGTGCTTTCTGTTCTCATATACCTCAGTTACGACCTTTATGCAGTGCTGCTCCTTAAGCTTGTGATGCATATACTAACACTTTCTTCTTTTCTTATGTTGACTTTGCTCAGCTACCTCATATACTTCAGTCATGACAACACTACTCGTAGTGTTGTCATGGCTGAAGTATATCTCATCTCAATGCCACACCTTAACCAGGCTATGCATTTGCCAATCTCTTGAGATTCTCTCCTGCAGACTATGCTTGTTTGACCCATCTATCTCAAAGCTGCATCCCAGCTGTGCTATGTATTTTCCAAACCTAATTTTATGTACTTTTACCAGGGCTGCCTCAATACTGTTGCAAGATGTCCTCTCTCCTACCTTCTCAGCCACTGCTTCATTGCAATGTGGTGTCTGATCTGTGTTATGCTTGTCATATTCACTGCTCTTGGCCTGCTGACCTAGATTCTGTAAAAGTGTGGTGCATTGCTTTGTGAAATGCATTCACTGTCCACCTTATGCTATCTTTGTGTGTCCAATCTTGTAACCCTTGCTACCAACACAGGCTTGTAACTTGAACTTTAGCTGAATCCAGGATCCTGGAAAGCATTTTTAAAAAAGCTCAGGTTATTAGTTATCTGCCCATTTTTCTGTTCTACAATCTGTCTTTATATTACAGTGTTAAATGTGTGGTTAAACTAGCAAATGGGTTTATTAGTGTACATGGGTATGAAACTGCTTTTTATATGTATTTTTAACATGGTAAACGTTAAGTCCCCATTATGTACATTGTACTCTACCAGTGTTTGCAAAGACACTTGGTCCCCACACTGTCTTTTAACATGAAATTTTACATCATGACAGTTACTTTAAAATGTAATAATTTTTTTTCTAGAAATAACAGTTTTGTTTCTTTGTTTAGCAAAACATTTACTTTCTACACATTTATGCTGTTCAGCTTGGCTTTAGTTATTGTATAAAGCTAGAAAAACTATTTTCTTGGCTGAACTAGGAATGCAAACTTTTGCTGCTGATCATCTCCAGAGGTAAGATCAGATTCCAGATGATGACTTTCTTCATCTAATATACTTATCACCTGAAACCAGCCCACATCACAATTAATCCTAATAGTATAATTAACACATTTATTAAGTAATTAAAAAATGTGCCAAAAGTAGCTTTGCTGGCCTAATAATAAAAGTTAAAATCTAACCAAAAGGCAAATATTATTTTTTTTCACTTATCTTCCACTAATGTATTTTAAATATGAAATTGTTCGAAGTCTCATTATGTTTTGTATTCTATTGGGTGTTTTATGTGTAATCCCTAATGACTTGGTACATGTCATGGTACATTACACTAGTTTTAGTTTACCTGGCATCTCTGAAACATATTCCTGATCATTTTATCCTTAATCAAATTACTGCCACAATTTATAAATGTACTACACAGTTTTGTCACCATTTTGGCAAATATGAGCATTAGCATGGGACAAAATGTTGAACAAAAAGCAAAGCATTTCTTAATAAAGCTTCTGGTACAAAATGTGCTGTCATCTTGAAATGAGACACTTCACTCATGACCCATGATTCTACTATTTGTCCAAGATGCAAATTATTTTTTCAACATTCCATTTTTGAATGAGTCTCTATTGCAGAGGTATTCAAATTAGAGGTATTCTTCTTCCCCATAAGCCCCACTTACCAATTTTTTGTCATCATTGAGGATTCACATGATACTCCATGTTATACACATGACAGCTTTAGCCTAATTTCCTCCAGCATGAATTTACATTTTGAATGCATTTTTTAATGGAAGGTAGAGTTTTTTTATTGGTTATTTTGCGTTCATTCACTATTAGCAAATTTACTATAATTGTTAGAATTTTCTAGTCAGATAAAGGTAGCAGAATTAAGGATTCCAAGAGTTACACAATCACTCCCATAACTTGTGTTAGCAAAACAAAGTAAAATGCAATTTGGAGTTTAGTCTGTAGTTCTTCTATATAGATATGTATAAGACTGATATTTGTAAGTCCTCTTTTAAAGCATGTTTTCTCAGACATTTCATTGCATATACAATGGGTACACAATAGTGAATTTTTAATGAAGCATGCATTTTAATATAACGCATGAACCACCAACGATGGCCATCACTGTAAATAAAAAGTAAAAATGTAAAAAAAAAAAAATGTAACATCATAGGGTATTGGCAAGGAGTACTATCTGTTTAATGTTGCATTCCACATTCACATGACTTACAGTTTGGTCTGCATAATTCATTTCTATAATAATAATAATAAGAGGAAATATAATCTTAAGCGTCAATCTGTTGGGGCCAAGCACCATGTGCAGATCGCAATACAGGAGGCAAGTTCTCAACACTAAAGCAACCATGGATGAACATACTATTTTGTGACGGTAGCTGAATGCTAACGCTGTGAAGTGTCTGCTGCAAGCTGATTGACTGATGGTGGCCATGCTTTTGAAGTAACCTAGTCAACAGTATTTGACTCACAGATTAACACAATGATGCATTACAAGGTTCTGCTCAATTGGACTCACGGTCTGTGAAACAGTTATATTTATATTTACATTTACATTTACTCATTTAGCAGATGCTTTTATCTAAAGTGAGTTGCAAATGAAAAAATACAAGCAAAGCGATATCAAGCAGAGAACAATACAAGTAGTGCTACCATACAAGATCCATTAATTGAGTTACAGAAGAAGCAAAGTGCACAGAGTAGAGGTGTAAGTGCCAGAGTAAGGGTTTTATGTTTGTTTTTTATGGGTTGGTTAGGTGTTCAAGGAAGAGGTGGGTCTTTAGCTGTTTCTTGAAGATGGTGACAGATTCTGCTATCCGGATTGGTGTTGGAAGTTCATTCCACAACTGAGGAACAGTTAGTTTGAAGGTTCTTGAAAGGGACCTTGAGCCACACTGAGTAGTTACTACTAAGCATCAGTTAGTAGTATTGATCGCAGATTGGGTGAGGGAATGTAAGCCATCTGGAGAGAATTGAGGTAGGAGGGTGCTGTTCCAGACATGGTCTTGAACATGAGCATCACGTTCAAGGAGATGAAGAGGGGCGTAACATGAGTTCTCTTGGGCTGGTTGAAGACGAGGCGTGCTGCTGCATTCTGAATCATTTAAAGTGGTTTCATAGAGCTGGCAGGGAGGCCCGAGAGTAGTCAGTTGCAGTAGTCCCGTTTTGAGATAACAAGAGCTTGGACTAGTAGTTGTGTAAACTACTAGTCTAGGTGTGTAAACTACTAGTTATATGAATTTAGCTCTATACCATGTTGATAGCCATGCCCCAACTTTATATCTCCTCCCTGAGTATAAGGTACATTGAGCAGCTGTTTATGTAGGGGGCTGTTGGTAAGGAGAAACCTGAAAGAATGGTTGATGTGGAGCTGCATGCTCCACAAAGTAGGAATATGTCAGCTGAGTAGGAGGGCCTGGAGGATAAGGTACTTGCTCCCTACACTGTGCAGACATAAACCTATCTTGTGCTTCATAAAACTCTCATTATTGCTCGCCTAGCCTGCATGTTCTCTGCAATATTTTTCATAAGACATGTTTCCCTGGCTACTTGTTTGCCAAAAATGTCATCAGAATCTTCAGTGTTGCTAAAGACACTACTAGCAACTTGCTTAAGGATGTCCACCTTCTCCCTCTCCAACTTGTCCTCCTCTGTCAGCTTTGGCTTTTGACACTGCTTTTTTTGCCAGATTGTGGATCTTCTCTCATTCATTTCATCCAGCTAGATTCAGAACAAAGAGAAACAATGAGTAAATTTCTATTGTAATCACAAAACATAGTAAATATAAGATTATGCAATATATCTTAAAATGCATTAGGGCTCATTTTTACTAAAATAATGGTTAATAACATTTGTTGACTGGTTCTCTGTGCTTATCCTCTCTAAAAGACTCCAAAAGACAAATCACTGATGTACATGCATCTGAAACCAAATACTACAATTTCATAATATTTGTGGTTTTAAAAGTTGATTTATTACAACAAATTATGAAAATATTGTTCTAATAAGAAAACAACTTCATACATGCTACCAATTAGGATAATAATAAGGACAATATATTTATAATATGCATATTATGCTTGACTTAGATTAAGTGTACTGACACCTTGGCGAGGCTGCACATGAGAGCTGAGAAAATCTAAATCCCTGAGAATCCAGTTTTGTCTAGACGTGAGCTCTTTTGTCGTACTTCCACTTGGTTTGGGGTGCACAGCAATGATGCACGTGTTTGTACTTCCACTGCTACAAAACAATGTAAATTATTCATTTCCATTAAAGGACAGAAAGTGAAATGTCAATAAAAGTCAGACAAAATATATGATAATTTTAAAATCAAATCAGTGGTAGTTGTTTAACTGAACAGTTATGTTTTAGAATGAAGTACCTCACCTGAAATTTTTACTCTGAGAGCTCCAAGGCACTTCTTTTTTAGCCCTGTCATGACACAGCGGTGAGGACATGTCATATATACTCATTTTCCCTGCATAACTCAATAAGTTTCTTCTCGCTATACCGTCCACCTGACATTTTTCAACATTTTCCCTGTGGTGCTTTGTTGTTGTCGCACTAAATCATCAGGTTCTGTGCTCCTATTGGTTCCTCATTTGACAGTCCTTGTAGGAGATGCCACACTACACGACTGTGCCTCAAATCTTCTGACACTGCCAGAATTTAATCAGAGGAAAAATTTTATCACAACGGACGTTAATCATCTGCCGGGGAACATGTCAAACTAGTTATCAAAGACTACAGATTTTGGCGTAGGATTATAAGAATCTTTTAGGATTCTCAAAATTTGTTTCAGATGACCAAATCATAGCCAAAATCACACAGTGTGCATCCTGCTATAGATACAGCATACCAAATTTTCGGCTTCATCTGACTTGGTTCATGGTTCCTGAGAAACAAGATTGGCTTAGCTCCACCCCTTGTGTATGACCACACCCCTAACCATTCATATAACCTCAGAATCTTGTCCTGTGTATGCTTTTCAAGGTCCATCAAACACCTGCGTCCTTAGAACTGATTGTTGTATGATAGCCATAATGCTTACAAATGTCAACAATAATTATTGTTTTTGATCATTATTGAGAAACACATTCCCCTGAATATTTGGATATCAAGAATATGAAGATTGGACAAAAATCATAGGACAAGTAAAAGTAGCAAAAAAAAAAAATTGGATGTGGATCCAAAATGGTTCCTGAGGCTTTTTTGTTTGTGAGAATCAAAGGAATCAGTGGCCAAAATAATTTTGTTTGTAGGACTTTCTTTGTAGTGATTCCTGAGATAAGGACGAAAAACATAAAACCCAGTGCTATAGTGCCATCATTAGGTCAATCTGGCTCATCTTACACCCTGAGTAGAGGGAGTGAGTATTACCTGTTGACCAAGATTCATGTCTCTACAACTTAAGGTTTGGTCTACATGATTCATTTTAAGGCAGAAAAATAACAACAAAGAGAAGTCCTAACGAACAACAATAGGGTTCCATCACCTTTGATGCTTGTACCCATTTAAATAACAATAATAAAATAATAATAATAATAATAATAATAATAATAATAATAGCTGAAAGCAGTTATTTGCATGGTAGAATCACTCTTCACAAATAGCACCCCCAGTGACCAGTTCTTACAGATACATAGAAGAATAAAGAGTATACATTAACATTATAACAGCTCAGTTATAGTTGTGTAAAATGTGTGCTGAAGGCTGATTGGCAGACATGTTTTTATGCAGTACAGTGATGACTAAATATCAAATAATAGATTATCAGATTCGTGCAGCAAATTGCAGCTCATTTGAACTCATTTGAATTTCACTGTGTGAAATTAACTCTGAACCCTATAAACATGAAGAGTGCCCCCCAGTGGCCAATTAGAGTCAAGCTGCATCAGGCAGCAGTAGGTCCTTCCCTGAACCAAATTTCTGTGACAATAGTTTAATGGGAACTTGTCAAATGTCTGTTTTTTTTTTCTTCAATAATCCCTTTCTGTAACTTTCATGAATGAAAATCCACAAAGAGATTAGCACAAGGATACAGCATACCAAATTGCAGCTCAGTATTTTCTTATGGTTCATGAGAAACAGTTATATGACTTTAGCTCTGCCCCTTTTGTATGTCCTGTATATTTCTTTCAAGTTTCGGGCAAATCCAAGTAAGCTGAGTTACAGCTGTGTGAGTAAATTAGGCGCCAGCTCAATAGAATAAACTGACATATTGTAGCCATTATTGTTTAAAAATTGTTTAAAAACATATTTTTGAAAATTATTGAGTTTCACATTCTCCTGAGTAGTATGACACCAAATTTGTGAAAATGGATTTGAAAAAAAATCCTAGGACTAGTTTGCAAAAGTACTGTATGTTTAGCATATTATGCAAATTAGCAAATGAAAATCTAAATGGGTGGAGCTAAATGCTGCTTGCGACTTTTTTGTTTGTTTGAAGTGATAGTGGAAATTCTTTTTTTGTAGGCCTCATGGTTCGTAAGACATTCAAAATTTAAACACTTATACTATAGCCCCACCATTTGACCAAATGGTCCCATCTCACTTTACCATCACTACAGGTCCACTGAAGATGCCATATCCCTTGCTTGTGGCATGTGAACCTGTTCAGTAACAGCATTTCAAAATACTTTGTTATAATTGAAGTACCACTGGGCTGTAGTCTTTAAGTGAGTCCACCTTGATTTTCTTGGGAACATATATTATTCTAATGTTTTAAAATGTAGTGGGGACTGTTGAGGTGCTCAGAGTTATAAATGTCTGTGAAAATGGCTACTAACTAGTTGCTACAGCTTTTGCCCATTGTCCAATGCCTTACATGGGACAAGTCAGACGTAGTAAATCTGAATTATTAAAAGGTGTTTATTAATAAAAGTACATTCATTTAAGAAGAAGGTAATTATACAAAAAGCTTTTTTTAAGTATATACAAAATACTTTAGATAATTGGTTTTTTTTTGGCAGTAGTAATCATAAGTACAATGTTCAGAAATTGAGAAAAGCTGTTCAGTCATTTACACAGACAAAATCATCTAGTTTAATTAGACAGATAAAGACAGCATAACAAAAAGAGCACCATTGTCATGCAAAGAGTTTTAGAGACAGATGCAAGTACAGTTAAGAGCTTTATTGAAGAGAGCAAGGCAGGTAAATCCAAAACACTAAGGCAAAATTGTGGTCAAAAACAAGTGAGTGAGTCAGGTAATCGGCAAATGGGCATAAACTGGACATGAATAGAGAAACGATGACAAAATCAAACCATGAAATGAAAACGAAAATTAAAAGTGGTGAAGGGAAATCCTTGACAGAAGATTTTTTCAAGAAAAAGCCATTCTAGGGACTTGAGATGCAAATTAGCTTATGCTATACTCTCTATGTGCAATTCATATTTAATTATGTTTTTTGTACTGTTCCTATTCAAATAAACCCTTCCAACCAGGACGGCCAGGAACCTTGGGGTGATTCTTGATGACTGCTTGACCTTTACAGATCACATCTCAGCAACTGCAAGGTCCTGTAGGTTCATCCTGTACAACATCAAGAAAATCCGACCATACCTCACCAAACAGGCTACACAGATACTAGTCCAGGCTCTTGTTATCTCTAAACTGGACTACTGCAACTCACTGCTTTCAGGCCTCCCAGCCAGCTCCATCAAACCCCTTCAGATGATTCAGAATGCTGCAGCGCACCTCGTCTTCAACCAGCCCAAGACAACCCATGTCACACCCCTATTCATCTCCCTCCACTGGCTTCCTGTAGCTGCCCGCATCAAGTTCAAGGCCTTGATGCTCACCTACAAGACCTTGTCAGGAACAGCACCCTCCTACCTCAACTCTCTCCTGAACGCCTATGTTCACTCTCGCAATCTGCGATCGACTAGCGACCGACGTTTAGTAGTTCCCACTCAGCGTGGTGTAAGGTCCCTTTCCAGAACCTTCACGCTTACTGTTCCCCAGTGGTGGAATGCACTTCCAATCTCAATCCGGACGGCAGAATCTCTCACTATCTTCAAAAAACAGCTAAAAACCCACCTCTTCCGTGAACACCTAACCAACTCATAGAGGAAAAAAAAAAACACACAACGCACTTACACCTCTACTCTGTGCACTTTGCTTCCTCTGGTATTCAATTAATGGATCTTGTATAGTACCACTACTTGTATTGTACTCTGCTTGATATATCACTTTGCTTATTTGTAAGTCGCTTTGGATAAAAGCGTCTGCCAAGTGAATAAATGTAAATCTACATGTCGTCGGCCTCAGGCATGAGTAGAGCTTGGTTGGCTTTGTCATCAGCCTCAGACAGGAACATGGTGTGGGAGACAGTGCCATCTGCCTCAGACTGGAAAATGGCATGGGAGGCTGTCTCGTCTGCCTCAGACAGGAACCTGGCATGGGAGGCTGTCTCGTCTGCCTCAGACAGGAACCTGGTTTGGGAAGCTGTCTCACTGGCCTCCGACTGGAACTGGACCTAGCAAGAACCTAGCTGGATAGACCACTTCACTGTTCTCACAATGGGGCTCAGGAGATACTCAGGAGAGCTCAGGCTGACATGTTGACCTCCAGCAGGAGTTCGACAGGAAAGACCGCCTCATGGGGCTCTGGCTGGAACCTTGAGATGAGGTCGCCATGTTGACCTCTGGCTGGAGCACTGTATGGAAGACCACCTCTTGGGTCTCAGGCTGGTCCTCTGGAAATGAGGTTGCAAGATTGGCATGGGACTGGAGCTGATTGTGGAGGCTACCCTGTTGGCCTGGAGCTGGGCTGTGGAGGCTGATCTGTCAGTCTGCTCATAATAGGTGGGGAATGGCAGAACAGGCTCCCTCGTCATACCAGTTCCACCCACTGGTGGGCTGGGCTGAAGAACCGGGACAAAATGAACTTTAGCCACTGTCTCTTGTCAGGCTTGGGATTCACCAGGCTCGAAAAATATAACTGGAAGTTGAAAACCATGAAATGAAAATGAGGCTTAGTACAGGAAAAACACTCACAATACTTTGCATTGAACAAAGACACACAAGGGGGTTAATACTTAACCAAATCATATCTAAAACATAAACAGCTATGAATAATAATGACACATGAGGGAGACATCCAATAACATAACACGGGCAGAGACAAGACATAAACCATAACAAAACACACGTGTAGAAAGTAAACAAAGTCAAGGTCACTGAAAAACCCAGAAGTGCTTCTGGCAGTTGAGTTCACTGGGTGCTGGAGCGAGGGGAAATTCTTAACAGATGTGACACCCACTTTATCAGCTATGTTTAAACAAAGACACAAAGTGAAATAGTCTTAATGTACAGTGCTGTGAAAAAGTGTTTGCCCCCATCCTGATTTCCTCTGTTTTTTTTGTGTGTATATCATACTAAATTGTTTCAGAAATGAAAACAAAAGCTAAGATACAACAAAGGCAACCTGAGTAAACACAAAATACAGTTTTTAAATGATAGTTATTTGTTGAAGCAAAAATGTTATCCAAAACCAACTGGGCATGTTTGAAAATGTATTTGCCACGTAGTTACTAATTCCCAAAATCTGTGAAACTGCATTAATAATGGGGCTCAGCTGGACTAGATGCAACCAATAATCCGACCTGATTACAATCAGCCCTGTTCAGTCAAATCAACACTTAAATTGAACTTTTACAACAGAAAAGTTGGTTAAAAGGTCTTACCCAGTAACACACTATGCCAAAATTAAAAGAAATTCCAGAAATGATGAGGAAGAAGGTGATTGAAACACATCCGCCTGGGAAGGGTTACAAAGCTATTTCAAATGCTCAGAGACTCCAAAGGACCACAGTGAGAAAAACTCAGCACAGTATTGAACCCTCCCATATGTGGCCGACTTTCCAAAATTCCTACAAGAGCACAGCAACTAATCATCCAACAAATCACAAAAGAGCCAAGGACAACATCAAAGGAATTACAAGCCTCTCTTGCATCAATAAAGGTTCATGACCCCACTATCAGAAAGACACTATGCAAAAATGCCATCCATGCAAGAGTGGCAAGGTGAAAACCACTGCTAACTCAGAATAACAATAAGGCCTGACTGAATTTTCAAAAACACACCTTGATGATCCTCAAACCTTTTGGGGGAATGTTCTGTGGACTGATGAGTTGAAAGTGGAACTTTTATAAGACAGATGTCCCCTTACATCTGGCTTAAACCAAACACCAAATTCTACAAAAAGTACATCATACTTGTCAAGCATGTTGGTGGCAGTGTGAGCTGTGGGGATGCTTAGGCCTGGGAAACGTGAAATAATTGAGCGAAATATGAATTGCCTAAGTTGAAACTCAAGCACATCTGGATTATGCAGCAAGACAATGATCCAAAGCATAGGAGTAAATTTTAAGTGTAAGTTGCCAATTAACATTGGTGACAGCAACTTTTTTTTTTTTTTGCTTCAAAAAATTCATTTAAAAATAAAAACTGTATTGTGTGTTTACTCAAGTTGCCTTTGTTTTATGCTGTATTTCATTTGAAGATCTAAAACTATTTAGTCTGAGATATACACAAAAAATATGGAAGAAATCAAATACTTTTTCACAGCACTATTGGCTACAACTAAAAGGTATACTCAGGCAGACACATAAGGGGTGTTGAAATGTTGGGCTGGTGAAAAAGTTATTGAAAGGGTCAGAGGCAGATACTTAGATTTTTCCTGGTAATATAGGGGTGTTAATCTCTTCCAATTTGTCCTGATGACAGAAATCATTAAATTATACAAAAACATGCATACAAACTCAAACTCTTCTAGACCATTCAAAAAGCTAAAAAAAAAAAATCAACAGGAATTGAAATTGTCTCAGTCTTATTATCACAAAGATTTATAGTATAATGATCAAGATATGGTACACTGAGCACTATTTGGTAAACTAGTAACAAGTAAATTGTTTGGAATTGAAAATACAATAAGTTTTCTCTAAGTACAGTGAGGGGAAATAAGTATTTGATCCCCTGCTGATTTTGTACGTTTGCCCATTGACAAAGAAATGATCAGTCTATAATTTTAATTGTACATTTATTTGAACAGTGAGAGACAGAATAACAGCAAAAAGATGCAGAAAAATGCATGTCAAAAATTTTATAAATTGATTTGCATTTTAATGAAGAAAATAAGTATTTGACCCCCTCTCAATCAGAAAGATTTCTGACTCCCAGGTGTCTTTTATACAGGTAAAGAGCTGAGATTAGGAGCACACTCTTAAAGGGAGTGCTCCTAATCTCAGCTTGTTACCTATATAAAAGACAGCTGTCCACAGAAGCAATCAATCAATCAGATTCCAAACTCTCCACCATGGCCAAGACCAAATCGCTCTCCAAGGATGTCAGGGACAAGATTGTAGACCTACACAAGTCTGGAATGGGCTACAAGACCATTGCCAAGCAGCTTGGTGAGAAGGTGACAACAGTTGGTGCGATTATTCGCAAAAGGAAGAAACACAAAAGAACTGTCAATATCCGTCGGCCTGGGGCTCCATGCAAGATCTCACCTCGTGGAGTTGCAATGATCATGAGAACAGTGAGGAATCAGCCCAGAACTACATGGGAGGATCTTGTCAATGATCTCAGTGTGCTACCAAGAAAACAATTGGTAACACACTACGCCGTGAAGGACTAAAATCCTGCAGTGCCCGCAAGGTCCCCCTGCTCAAGAAAGCACATATACATGCCCGTCTAAAGTTTGCCAATGAACATCTGAATAATTCAGACTACACAGTCAAGACAGCCCGGGCCCGGGCCGCGTTTAACGAAGTTCGGCGTCAACTTCGTGATATTGAGGGAGCTCGCTATGGAATACTTCATCCAGCTCGGCTTCGCATTACATACAACGGTGTCCAGAAGGACTTTATTTCAGCGGAGGAAGCAGCAGAATACGTTAAACTCTTAAAACCGGGGTGAACTGCATCACCTACACAGTGTAGTGTTCCTTATTTATTTATTTGTGTATTTGTTTATTTGTTTGTTTGTTTATTTGTTTGTTTGTTTGTTTGTTTGTTTTCTCTGAATGATTCAGAGGACAACTGGGTGAAAGTGTTGTGGTCAGATGAGACCAAAATAGAACTCTTTGGCATCAACTCAACTCGCCATGTTTGGAGGAGGAGGAATGCTGCCTATGACCCCAAGAACACCATCCCCACCATCAAACATTGAGTATTTGATCCCCTGCTGATTTTGTACGTTCGCCTCTGACAAAGAAATGATCAGTCTATAATTAATCTTGGGTGAGAGCCTCCTTCCCTCAGCCAGGGCATTGAAAATGGGTCGTGGATGGGTATTCCAGCATGACAATGACCCAAAAAACGTAGCTAAAGCAACAAAGGAGTGGCTCAAGAAGAAGAACATTAAGGTCCTGGAGTGGCCTAGCCAGTCTCCAGACCTTAATCCCATAGAAAATCTGTGGAGTGAGCTGAAGGTTCGAGTTGCCAAACGTCAGTCTCGAAACCTTAATGACTTGGAGAAGATCTGCAAAGAGGAGTGGGACAAAATCCCTCCTGAGATGTGTGCAAACCTGGTTGCCAACTACGAGAAACATCTGACCTCTGTGACTGCCAACAAGGGTTTTGCCACCAAGTACTAAGTCATGTTTTGCAGAGGGGTCAAATACATATTTCCCTCATTAAAATGCAAATCAATTTATACAATTTTTGAGATGCTTTTTTCTGGATTTTTTTGTTGTTATTCTGTCTCTCACTGTTCAAATAAATCTAACATTAAAATTATAGACTGATCATTTCTTTGTCAGTGGAAAAATGTACAAAATCAGCAGGGGATCAAATACTTTTTCCCTCACTGTAGTAGCTAGTCATAGTCCCTCCATTGATGCACACATTGTGCCTTATTCATAATTTTTTAGTAAAGTTGCAATTGTTTGCATAGTCTAAACTCAACAAAAAAAAAGTTTTGGAAACCCTGATTTTATTCGTACTTGCATGCACATGTTTTTGAATGCCAATCATCTGTAAATAACCAGGCATATGTACAGCACAGTTCACAGTATTACAGTAATGAGTGAATGGCAAAAAAATACTTTCTCAGAAGTAGAAGTCAAAGTTATTTTGACTCACATGAATCCCAATAAAAAAATTTTTTTAAATATGGATCTAAGTTACAGAAAACATTAATGACAAAATGGCTCGACATAAAAACTGAGAAAAATATATACTCTATATCTGCTGTAACCATGTGATCATGGACGCCAGGCATATCAAACAAGGATAGCACATCTTTGGCTGTGGGTATATGCCTATTCAGCCTTACAAGCATTACTGAGGTCGGACACTGACACTGAATTGTGATGCGGTCAGCATTCCAGTTCATTCCATAGGTGTTCAGTGGGGTTTAAGTCAGGTTTCAGGCCACTCGAATACTTCCCCTCCAACCTTGGCAAACCATGTCTTTATGCACCTTGCCGAGGTGCATTGTCATGCTGGAACAGAATTCCTCTTTAATTCTAGTGAAGGGAAATCTTAATTCTACAGCATACAAATAAACTCAGCAAAAAAAGAAACGTCCCTTATCAGGAGACTGTATTTTAAAGATAACTTTATAAAACCCAAATAAGCTTTAGAGATCTTTATTGGATAGGTTTAAATAATGTTTTTCATGCTTGTTCAATGAGCCATAAACAATCATTGCACATGCACTTGTATAACTGTCCTTATAACACTAACAGTTTACTGGCAGTAAACAATAAAGGTCACAGATACAATAACTTTGGACACAAAGAGACCTTTCTGCTGAATCTGAAATACATCAAAAGAAAGATGCCTTGGGTGCCTGCACACATGTGTGAAAAGGCCAAAGGCCTGCTGCAGGGAGACATGAGTACTGCAGATGTGTCCATAGCAACAAACGGCATTGTCTGTAATGTAAGATGAATAAGACAGTGCTACAGGGAGACAGGAAGGAGAGCTGATCATCCTTGGAAAATTACATGTAACCATGTGCCCCCCCCAGATGTGATGCCTTGGTGGAAGAGTGAGGTAACATCTTTTGGATTGGATTGCTATCCGATTGTGAAAAGACCAAGTGTAAATGCTTTCCGAAACGCATTCTAGACGGATTTAAATCTGATCACTCAAACCATATCACGAGGTGGTCTGGGACACATTCCAGATGAAACTGGTCAAACCACATTCATCAATGCTTTTCTAATCCCAAACGGAAGTACGTCATTGGCTTTAGTCATGTCAGAACCAAAAACAAATAATCGATCGGTATAGACCTCCTCATTAAATTGCTTTGCAGGCTGACACAGAGATAATCGAAGGTCCGGCGCCCCATTCGGAAACCGGATAGTCAGTCTTGTTCTGTAAAAGAGGCCAGCACTATATTTTCCCACCAGTGTTGACAGAGCTTTCATCCAGGTATCTCACTTGGTTTTAAAGTTAAGTACTGCTGGCAGCAAAAATGCTGCACATAGTAAGTGTAGCCTTTTGTTGCATAAGCGTTTTAGAAAGCATTTCCATTTATAAATTGACTGCATTCGCAAACCCAAATAGAGCAAAATAACGGTGGCTACAATTTCAGTTCAGCAGAAATGTATATTTGCATTTTGCATGGGAATAGAAGATTGGATTCATATGCATTTAGCTGAAACTCATTATGTGTACATGGAACCGTTTTAACAAATTAGATCTATCCAATCAGAGAAAATGCATGAAGTGACCAGGTGTAAACAGGCCCTGTGAAATTTGTTCAGTTTATGGCTCAGTTGTTGAATATTATTATGTTAATAAAATATTTACATGATGTTAAGAAATTTGCTGGAAATAAAAGCAGTTGAATATGAGAGGAGGATTTTTTATTGCTGAGTATTCCAAACAATTATGTGCTTTCAACCTTGTGGCAACAGCTTGGGAAGGTCCAAATGTGGGTGTGATGGTCAGGTGTCCACATACTTTTGGATATGTAGTGTATCTGAACAGCATAATCTACATATAAAGTGCAGTAACTCATTACAAATACAATTGGAAGCCGATCAGTCAAGGACACATTACATTACTTACATTACTTGTCTTATACACAAATTTGCTCAGTCATGAGCACGAGCAGGATATAAATGTTTTTCCAAAATTATGGGATTTTCATGAATACCAGATAGAAATGATTGTATGAATATTATATAAATAAATATGTTCATATTCAGCTTGATGAATGAGGCCCATATTATGTGTGTGTGGTCACAGAGTTGAACCTGCTCTACAGCTTTGCCATGGCAAGGTCACAATTCTCAGATCACAAAGAATTGTGTTTTATTACAATACACAGAGACTCTTATGTCTGCTCTGAATAAGATTTGGTCTCTCATCCTGTATATCTGCCAGTCCTCATTACATAGACAGAAACTTGTATAGATAATACATTTGCAGCAGTGCTTCTTGCAGTATGGGTCTGCTGTTGGCATTACAACTTAAAACATATGCTTGCTATTCTACCATCAAAGAAACATGGATACTTTATGTTCAGAGTGCTTACTATATCATTATAGCACATGATAAATCATCAGAACACACTAGACAAACACGATTTTCCATGCTTCCATTTCATGTTAATGTTTTGTCATAATATGTGGTAGGAAAAATAAATATTTTACAATTATTAATTTTATATCAAAGTTATTAGTCAGTGGCAATTGATCTGAATCGGCAACCAAGCAAAAACAAAAGGTGTCAAAACAGAGAGAGCAAAAGAGAGAAATAGAGGCCATGAGATGCTTTAAAGTTGAATGTGAAGACTTGTTGGGCCCGTAGCAATATTGTATGTCCCTCCTGTTCTTCTTATTATAACAATACCTTCCAAAGAATTATTGGCACATGCATATATATTTATATATGCATATGCATATATATATATATATATATATATATATATATAAAAGCCATATATATTTTTCATTAGGCCATTCCAAGGGACATTGTTATGATTTTATCAATCCCACAATGTCACACTTAACCATGACAAGCATTCTTAAAAATACTTTTCCAACAGAATTACTATCAATCCCTCCAATTTGTTGCAGGATTGTTGATGTTCATATTTAATTACCAGCTCTAATGTATTAGACTGACAAATCTGGGCAGCTGTGGCTCAGGTGTAAAGCGGGTTGTCCACTAATCGTAGGGTTGGCGGTTCGATTCCTGGCCCACATGACTCCACATACCAAAGTGTCCTTTGGCAAAACACTGACCCCCAAGTTGCTCCCAATGGCAAGTTAGCACCTTGCAATGCAGCTCTGCTAATCTTGGTGTGTGTGTGTGTGAATGAGACACAGTGTAAAGTGTTTTGGATAAATAAGTGCAGATCATTAACCATTTATTAATAAAGTTGATCAAAATGTCAAAAAGTTTATTCCCAGCACTTCTTACAATTTTTTTGTGCAATCATTCTTCAATTTAAGTCAGTTGAAATTCAAATTATATCCAACATATATTGACACTAATAAAATCAATGGCAGCAATACAAACAAAAAACATGCATGTCTCAGGTGGACTTGTCCATACTGACTCCAAAATACATAGTATAATATATAGTATCAAAAGCTGCACTAAGGCCGAGCAACACAAGCAGCGAGACACAACCCTGATCAGAGGTCAGTAGAAGGCCATTTACTACTTTAAAGCTGTCTCTGTGCTATGATGAGGTCTAAATCCTGACTGATACATTTCATGAATGTTGTTCCTATCTAAGTACAAGCATAACTGCTTTGCTACAACCTTTTCTAAAATCTTAGAGATGAAGGGGAGATTTGATATTGGTCTATAGCTGGACAATTGAGATGGGTCAAGGTCAGGTTTTTTAATCAATGTTTTAATAGCTGCTAATTTAAGTGATTTGGGTACATAGCCAGTGCTAAGGGAAGAATTTATTATATTTAAAAGTGGTTCAATTACTCCTGGACAAATCTGTTTAAACAAACATGTAGGTATGGGATCTAGTATACAAGTTGGTGAATTTGCGAAGAGATTAATGTAGCTAGTTCGGTCCCTCTAAGTGGAGCAAAACACTCTAAATATTGATCTGATATTGCTACATTGTCATGTAATGGGTTTGTTACAGTATTGTCCGGTTTTAATTTAATGGCCTGTATTTCATGTCTAATATTTTCAACCTTATCAATGAAAAATGTCATTAAATCGTCACTGCTATGTAATGACTGAGTGTTTCTCTCTGTAGTGGTTTTATTCCTAGTTAATTTTGCTACCGTGTTGAAAAGGAATCTAGAATTTTTTTTGTTATCTCCTATTAAGGTGGAGAAATAGATTTTCCTAGCATTGGCAAGAGATTTCTTATATTTCAGTAGACTCTCCTTCCATGCTGTTTGAAATATCACCAGTTTGGTTTGACGCCATTTACATTCTAATTGTCGAGATGTCTGTTTTAAGGATCGCGTTATACCAGGGTGCTAATTTTTTCTCTCTAATTATTTTTCGTTTGAGTGGAGCCACTCTATCTAGCATGTAGCGGAGTGTTGACTCCAAGCTTTCAGTCGCCTGATTGAGTTCTATCGGATCTGATGGTGATCCAAATCTAATTGATGGTTCTGCGAGGTTATTTATGAAGCTGATGTGTAGGTACGTTTAACGCGGTAGCGAGGCGAGATGGAAATATTATGATCAATATGTATTATGAACAAGATAAGATAATGGTCTGAGACAACTTCAGACTGCGGAAAAATTACAATATTTTCTATACTTAGCCCATATGTTAGTATCAGGTCAAGAGTGTGACAACCATTATGAGTAGGCCCGATTACGTTCTGATTAATCCCTACTGAATCTATGATGGACACAACCACTATTCTTAGAGGGTCTTCCAGGTTATCAAAATGAATATTAAAATCTCCCACGATTAATGCTTTATCTACAGACACAACCAGGTTTGAGACAAAGTCTGCAAATTCACTGAGAAATTCAGTATATGGCTCTGGCATTCTATATATATATATATAGTTTTAATATTGACTTCTGAACCAGGTGTCATCTTTGGACCCTGTATACCAGCTTAGCTTCAGATGTAACAGAATTATTTGTTAACCCAGGGTGTTCTAAATCTGTTTTGATGCAGATAAATAAAACTGATCAGTTTTGGTATTGTACCATTGTTTGAAAAGACACAGACCTGGCTCTGGAGTGTCCTTAATGTGGTATAGTATAAATTTTTTGTCTGGGTATAAAGTTTGAACTAAATAATCTCTACATGAAATATTTACAGTATATTCCTATTGTTATTAATTTTTTTTTTATAGTTTTCCTATTTTTTGTCTCACTTTTTGGTCATTTTTTTTTGTTTTTAGGTTTTGTTTCTCTACTTAATAGTTTATTAACATTGCCATGCTATATAAATGATAAATACTTAAAACACTTTAGAGCCTTGTAACTGTTAGAGATAGAAAGACCATAACATTCTGGCTTTAAATATATTCATAGTCTGCTTCACCAAGAAGATACAGAACCAAAAGAAAGAGTAGACTAGAAAAGTAGTAAAGTGGCATTCCCACTGCTGGTGGCAGGAGAAGTTTCTTTTAAAAGCCAAATGCATATAAAAGACCTGCCATAAACAGTATAATCTCTTAGCTGAGCCCATTGAAAGCTGGGGCTTTAGGGTTAATTTACCCATCGCTCTGAGTTTGAATCAATCCCAGATACACATTAAGATGAAAGCCCATCAGTCCCACGGACGAGCTGCAGCACTCGGCCCAGTGGGCCTCCTTGAAGAGGACAGCTTATAGCCTGTTAGTATGGCTGGGACCTCCATCAGGACAGGGAAACTGAAAAGAAAAACAATAATTAGACATAACTGCTTGTTTCCCCCAGTGTCTCTCTCTCTCTCTCTCTCTCTCAAAAGAGAAAAACACAACACCATTTTGATAGCTGGGCAGGCAAACATAATTTGTGACAGCTGAAGTGAAACATCTTTAAACAACATTGAAAAATTAAAAGCAGGTTAAAAAGTGGGATGGGTAAAGTAAGAGAAGAAATAGTAGTAATGAACAGAAAAAGCAAAAGTGAGAGAACCAAATTGTAAAATAGTACAAATAATTATCCAAAGAGATATTTTCCATGCTTCATAAAAATTAAAGAAAAAAAAAGACTAGAGAGAAAATAAAAGAGGAAAGAAAAGCCCTACAAATAAATAACCAAGTTATAAGTAACTAATATGAGGAATCTATGAAAGTTAAAAGATTTGCCATTGAAAGCCTCTCTGAAAATGGTGTCATGCAAAGTTTGACACATTGGGTTAATTTGCTGCTCTGTGGCTGTGCCCTTTGATCTCTGGGGTCAAACTGAACTTGGAACAAGGATGCCAAAATCATGGCAGTCTCAGCAAGCTGTGTCATAGGTCATACGTGAGATTTCAGGGTATATAGGCAAAACAAGGACCATATGTGTATGAATACACATTTGAAACCAAAATAACTTCTGATTGTCTGCCCCCTAACCTTCATTTAGGCTAGTGTATAGGGTCATTCCATCTCAAGGGGTCCAATCCAGGTCTTCAGGATTACTTGAAAATGACCGGCAGATAAATTTAGAGGTTGGAACTAAACTCTGCCGATTTGAAGAAACCTTTGATGCTTCCAGTATCCAGTATATATATATATATATATATATATACATATATACACACATATATATATATATATATATATATATATATATATATATATATATATATAAAACACACACATACATACATACATACATACATTCATATTCTATCGTTCAGTGTCAATCTGTTTCATTCAATTCAATCTGTTTCAATTTCATACATTTTCTGCCCCTAGCTAGTTCAGGTATTTCATGTGTTCTAACTCAAGCACACCTGTTGCAACTAATGAAGCCCTTGAGTAGTTACATCAGTTGTGCTTGAGACAACACCTGTTTGCATATTTGTGCTGTTGTGAGGGATTCTATGTAGGGGAGTGAATAATTTTGAAACTGGAGAAATCATTATAAGTTGCAATTTCAGTTGAATTTAGGGTAACCATTGTTTGTAATGTGTTCTAGAGCTCAGTTTTTATTCCAAGGAGCTAAGACCATCCTGGGTCGAGATATTATGGTTTCCATAAATAGCTGTATATATACAGTGGTGTGAAAAAGTGTTTGCCCCCTTCCTCATTTCCTGTTCCTTTGCATGTTTGTCACACTTAAGTGTTTCGGAAAATCAAACCAATTTAAACAATAGTCAAGGACAACACAAGTAAACACAAAATGCAATTTGTAAATGAACGTGTTTATTATTAAAGGTGAAAAAAAATCCAAACCATCATGGCCCTGTGTGAAAAAGTGATTGCCCCCTAAACCTAATAACTGGTTGGGCCACCCTTAGCAGCAACAATTGCAACCAAGCGTTTGCGATAACGTGCAATGAGGCTTTTACAGCGTCCTGGAGGAATTTTGGCCAACTCATCTTTGCAGAATTGTCCTAATTCAGTTACATTAGAGGGTTTTCGAGCATGAACAGCCTTTTTAAGGTCATACCACAACATCTCAATAGGATTCAGGTCAGGACTTTGGCTAGGCCACTCCAAAGTCTTCATTTTGTTTTTCTTCAGCCATTCGGTGGTGGACTTGCTGGTGTGTTTAGGATCATTGTCCTGCTGCAGAACCCAAGTTCGTTTCAGCTTGAGTACACGAACAGATGGTCGGACATTCTCCTTCAGGATCTCTTGGTAGACAGCAGAATTCATAGTTCCTTTTATCACGGCAAGTCTTCCAGGTCCTGAAGCAGCAAAACAGCCCCAGACCATCACACTACCACCACCATATTTTACTGTTGGTATAATGTTCTTTTTATGAAATGCAGTGTTCCTTCTACGCCAGATATACTTGGACACACACCTTCCAAAGAGTTCCACTTTTGTCTCATCGGGCCACAGAATGTTGTCCCAAAAGTCTTGGGGATCATCAAGATGTGTTGTGGAGAAATTGAGACGAGCTTTGATGTTCTTTTTGCTCAGCAGTGGTTTTCTCCTTGGAACTCTGCCATGCAGGCCATTTTGCCCAGTCTTTTCCTGATGGTGGAGGCATGAACGCTGACTTTAACTGAGGCAAGTGAGGCCTGCAGTTCTTTGACGTTGTTGTGGGGTCTTTTGTGACCTCTTGGATGAGTCGTCGCTGCGCTCTTGGGGGTAATTTTGGGCGGCCGGTCACTCCTGGAAAGGTTCACCACTGTTCCATGTCTTCGCCATTTGTGGATAATGGCTCTCACTGTGGTTCGCTGGATTCCCAAAGCTTTGGAAATGGCTTTATAACCCTTTCCAGACTGATAGATCTCAATTACTTTCTTTCTCAATTGTTCCTGAATTTCTTTGGGTCTCGGCATGATGTGTAGCTTTTAAGGATCTTCTGGTGGACCTTACTGTGTCAAGCAGCTCCTATTTAAGTGATGCCTTGATTGTGAACAGGTGTGGCAATAATCAGGCCTGGGTGTGGCTAGAGAAATTGAACTCAGGTGTGGACAACCACAGTTATAGTATGTTTTAAACAAGGGGGCAATCACTTTTCTCACAGGGCCATGATGGTTTGGATTTTTTTCACCTTTAATAACACCACCTTCATTTACAAATTGCATTTTGTGTTTACTTGTGTTGTCCTTGACTATTGTTTAAATTGGTTTGATGTTCTGAAACACTTAAGTGTGACAAACATGCAAAGGAACAGGAAATGAGGAAGGGGGCAAACACTTTTTCACACCACTATATATATATATATATATATATATATATATATATATATAGATAGATAGATAGATAGATAGATAGATAGATAGATAGATAGATAGATAGATAGATAGATAGATAGATAGATAGATAGATACACACATTCATACACACACACAGTGTGAGAAAGAGAAAGAGAGAGAGGGGTACAGCAGACACACACACACACACCAGGCCAACTGCATACTAAATGCATGTAAAATAAATTACACAATGTACAGAAGGTTGCCTGCTAGCCCCATAAAATTGACAGTGACCGAAGTTTTCCCTAAAGAACAATACTAATGTGAACAATGGAATGCATTTTTTCCCCACATATCACCACTCCAGCAACTCTTATGTTTGTGTTTCTCCAAAAAAAACAAATAACCTGGCACATGATGCAATACTAAGACAGAGGTGGAAGCCGCAATGTATGGCACTGTTTTGATCAGCGTGACCAAGTTGGTTAACTGAGCTATGAGAGCAGTTTTGCATGAAAATAATCAAAGCTCACTGGTTTAACCTATAACATACTTTTAACTTTAATATAAATTCAGTCCACCATAAAACAACACATTTTATGAATGTGAATATTAAGGTGCAAGCACAAATTTATACAATATATAGTCTCTTAATGTTAAACATCTACAGACATACTAGAAGGACAGAAATAGCTTAATTTGACTTGAACAGGTTGTTTTCCATGTATGACCTGAACATCTGCTAATGTTATCCAGCCTGTTATCTGAGTTTAATTATGACCCTTGTAAGGGTCCACTCACTAGTCCAACGACGGTATCCAATAACGTGGTAGAAGGATTCCCAAGTGTTCCTGTCGTTTTGAAGCGATGTGAATACATTTCAATGTCATTCCAAGTCTGCTTGACTCTCTAAAATTAAGTCTGACTCTAATTGTAAAAAGCTCAATGTTGTATTTATTCCTTAGTTAGTTGTATTTATTCCTTAGTTATTTGTATTTTGATCTTCTATACTTGATTAATTCTAATTTATTCTATACTTTAAATTGTGCTCATTCATCTGGATTCCATGTCGAGTCTCCTGCCAGTCGTGTACGTGGATCTCATGGTCACAAACTCGCCAGTCTTGGTCATTAGCCAGAGGTGATGGCTATACTATTTAGATGACCGCCCATGCTTACCCTTTCCTAAATAGTACTATATTTAGTCCCATAGTAGCACTTGGTTATAGCAACGTTATCTCTAGTCAGAGGTCATGACCACTAAAATCTACAAAGATAGACCAATAATATCTAAGCAAAAGGTGTTGTTTGTGATTATAATTTGATGTTTGTGGAAGGATGTACCTTATTTACATACAGGAGGTAATTTGAGTGAGGGACCCTGTGAGGGTATGCCTTTAACAGCATGTAATATTTTTATATAAACTGCTGTTGAGGGAATGAGACCATATTTTCCAGTCTCACTGAGACCTTTTGTATCATATATTAAACATGTATAGTCGATACCTTTGTTGCATTAAAACATGTTATGCAATGTATATAGACCTTGAGTGTGTTAAGGTGATCTTGACAGAGAGAAAGAGAAGGGTGTGGAGAGAGAGGACGTGAGGATCTTCCAGGCTGACTCCGATGGAGATGCTAATTTTTGAGGTAACCTCAATACAGAGAAAGTGAAGGGTGTGGGGAGAGAGAAAGTGAGGATCTTCCAGGCTCCACTCAGCATGATGTGCTATTTCAGGTGTGGATGCTAATTCTGTATAAGAAAGATTGAGTGTTCATTCTAGAAGTAGTCCTTTGTCCTCAGAGAGTAGTTCTCTCAAGGTTCAGACATCTTGGTACCAGCCTTACACCCTATCTACTTTACTACAGTCAGAGGCATGTTCTCTCAATCAGAAATACAGGATAGCCACAAGACTATTGCCATAAATATGTAGTCACTATACAATGCATGAGACATTCAGAACAAGACCTGTTAGATTTATTGTAGCTTGTTCCACTTTAGCATTAACTGAAATCTCAGAATGTAAACACTTCACTCTAGGGGCTAAACTAAATAAAAGGAATACTTCAAAGAGAAAGGATGAACAACAGCAAGAATAGAAAGAAAGGATCTACTTAATATTATGCTATCTGGTCCCTATTTACTCTTACTCAACTAAAATAACTTTTATTTAATCTACACATTGAATAAACTTAGATTATTTACAGTTTAATATACCAGACATTTATTCACAGTGCACATGGCCAATCACACTGGTGGAGCTGAGCTAAATGGTTCAAACACCTGCTGGAGCTGAGAAATAACTAACCTCCAAAGTGTGGAGAGGGGACATTTCACACAAGCCAATGACTTTCGCAGTCTGCCGCAGGGAATGAGAGTGGAGTTTGAAACCAGGATCTTTTTGTAGTTTTGCCATCAGAATCAGACACACATCAGTCATATACATATAATAATTTAAGCATACCACCTATATGCTCGGTAATGCCTCCTCTTTAGTAATCACCAAATAAGATTTGGGAAAAATCTGCATATCTTTATGTAAATTCACTTTAATTGTCTACAGCAGTGGTTCATAAATTTTTTCAGCGTGAGCCACCCCTTGTGTAGGGTACATCCCTTTGGGACCCCCTAGAGTCGTAAAATTTTTCTCAGTTTTTTTTTCCACACTAGGCTCTTCTGTATTAATTATCTCAGATAAGAGACTGTCTTCCATCTAAAACGTATCCATTTTAAATAGTCTTAGGTTTTAGCAGCATGTGGCTAACAGTACTGTACACTAGTATATCTGGTGTGTGTCTTATGTCTTTGGTCTGTGCTTGTATAATTGATTTGATTTATGAATATTTTTCATTTTTATATACATCATAGTGTAATGAAATTGTGTAAAATGAATCGATTTTTTTTAATGTTCTAGAATTTCTATGTGGTCCGCCCGACACCATCTTGCGGCCCCCCAGGGGGCCATGGTCCCCAGTTTGAGAACCACTGGTTTACATTGTTTGAGAAGTACTTCCGTGATCTCACTGCACAGGGGGGTTTACTGTCAGTTCTATCATAGAGAAACTGGCTTGACTGTGTCTGTCTGCATTCAGTGTGCACAGTTTGACGGTGCACTCGCATATGCAAGTGATTAGTGTTTCTGTGGAGGACGGGGGGTGCTTGCATATGTATGTGGGAATGTAATATGAATGATTAAAGCCACCCATATAGATTAATAAAGTGTTCTGAAAGTGAGTGTGACTGGAACTCCCTCTCTGGGTGGCACTACCTGTGAGGGGACTGTGAATGAAAATGGAACAGCTGGAGAATAATTAAGAATTGATTGATTTCACATTTTCCATAAACAACAAAGCTATCTCCCTCCACTTTACTTGGCTGCAAACAAGAAATCCATTTGCCCCTTCTCTTTCCGGCCCACTATTTAGATTTTTGAAACAGCATGCTTACAAGATCACCAACAGAGACACCCCAAATCCCCAGTTTTTTTTTGTTTTTTTTTTTGTTTTTTTATATTAATGTTCAGGTTTTCTTATGCAGAAATACAAAATTCTGCATGAAAAATATCCACAAAGATAATATTGGTTTACATTATAGTATTACAGTAGACATTACCTGTAAAATACAGCAACATGTGTAACTCTTGAACAGAAGTACAGTGCACATTACTTATACAGTCAAATCCATAAGATTTGGACAGTGACCCATTTTTTGTAATTTTGTCTCTGTACACCATCCACAATGGATTTCATATAAAGCAGTCCAGATGTGATTGACCTCAAGAATGAATTCAAGTGGTTTAATAAAAAATATTGCATCAATTGTTTAGGAATTACAGCCATTTCTTACATGGTCACTCCATTTTCACAGGCTCAAAAGTAATTGGCCAACTGACTGATGAGCAGTTTCATGGCTAGGAATGGCCTGTTTCGATGTTACGGAGATAAAAGGTCTGGAGATAATTCCAAGTGTTTTTTGTGAATTTGCATTTGGTAGCTGTTCAATATGTGGTCCAAAGAGGTGTTGATGCAAGTGAAAAAAACAAAACAGACCTAGCAGAGTGAAACAATTTGGAACATTCTTAAAAAGAAGGAATATACTGGTGAACTCAGCAACAACAAAGGGCCTGGAAGACCACAGAAGACAACTTAAGTGGATGATCACACGTTTCTTTCCTTGGTGGAGAAAAACCCCTTCACACCATCTAACCAAGTCAAGAACAGTGTTGAGCAGATAAACATATAATTGTCTAAGTCTACAATCAAGAGATGTCACTAATGTAAATGCAGAGGTTTAACCTCAAGATGATCAGACTTTGCTAGAAAACATCTTTAAAAAACATTTTTTTAAAGCCTGCCCATTCTGAATACAATTATTTAGACAAATGAAACCAAGAATAATTAGAACTAAAATGATGGGAAGAGAAGAGGATCTTCTCAATTAATGGATCTTGTATAGTAGCACTACTTGTATTGTTCCCTGCTTGATATATCGCTTTGCTTATTTGTGTCTGCTAAATGAATAAATGTAAATGTAAGAGTATGTAGAAGGAAATGAGGGGCTCATGACCAAACATGGTAGAGGAAGTGTTATGGCATGAGCATCTATGGCTGCCAATAGAACTGGGTCACTGATTTTTACTGATGTGACCACTGGTAGAAGTAGCAGGATTCATTCTGAAGTGTATAGATCTATACTTTCTGCTCAGATTCAGTCAAGTGGTGCAAAACCAATAGGACAGTGTTTGACAGTACAGATGGATAATGACCAAAAACAACCCAAGCAACCCTGTTAACCCAACTCCTTCACTAACATTAGCTGAGCTGGACAATACAAAAATGCTTACCTTCACAATCAAACAGGTACTGCTCAATGAAGAATTTGAATCCTTTATAAACAACATTGTTTTTTTAATCAGGGAGATCAACGCAACCCTGACACCGCATGTGAGTCTAGGTTATGATCATGTTAAAAACAAAGTGTTTCTGGAAGATCCTCCGGAGACATCACTGACATTTTATGGAAAGTTGGCTAATATTTTATTATTAAAGCCAGGGGTATCTATTGAAACTGATGACCAAACTCGTGAAATTCATAGTGTGAAGTATGTGCCATATCAGACTGACATTAATGCAGGGTTTTACAGCATGTTCATCTATACAGATATCATCGAATACCAGACCATGGGTGATTTCTATGTACCGCTGCTAAAGTGTGTACATATAGAGGGTAAGAATAACAAGTGATAGATACGACACGCCACTTTACGTATCGGTTAATAAATCCTCCATTACCGAGATAACAATACAAGTGAAAGACGAGAAAAATCGAGACGTACGTTTCAGTTATGGAAAGCTGTGTGCCAAGCTACATTTTAGACCTCCATCCATCCTCAACTGCTTATCTGTAATTGGGTCGCTGGGGTAGCAGCTCCAGCAAGGGACCCCAAACTTTCCTTTCCTGAGCCACATTAACCAGCTCTGACTGGGGGATCCCGAGGCGTTCCCAGGCCAGTGTGGAAATATAGTCTCTCCACCTTGTCCTGGGTCTTCCCGGAGGTCTCCTCCCGGCTGGACGTGCCTGGAACACCTCCCTAGGGAGGCGCCCAGGGGGCATCCTTACCAGGTGTCCGAACCACCTCAACTGGCTCCTTTCAACGCAAAGGAGCAGCGGCTCTACTCCGAGTTCCTCTCGGATAGCCGAGCTTCTCACCCTATCTCTAAGGGAGAGGCCAGCCAGCCACCCTCCAGAGAAAACCCATTTCGGCCACTTGTGCCCGAGATCTAGTTCTTTCGGTCACTACCCAAACTTCATGACCATAGGTGAGTGTAGGAACGAAAATTGCCCGGTAGATCGAGAGTTTTTCCTTCCGGCTCAGCTCTCTTTTCGTCACAACAGTGAAGCGATTGCAATACAGCTCCCACTGCTCCAATTCTCCGGTCAATCTCCCACTCCAATATCCCCTCACTCGTGAACAAGACCCCAAGGTACTTGAACTCCTTCACTTGGGTTATGTTCTCATTCCCAACCCGGAGGAGACACTCCATCGGTTTCCTGCTGAGAGCCATGGCCTCAGATTTAGAGGTGCTAATCCTCATCCCAGCTGCTTCACACTCGGCTGCAAACCGATCCAGTAAGTGCTGGAGGTCACGGACCGATGATGCCATGAGGACCACATCATCTGCAAAAAGCAGCGATGGGATCCTCAGGTCACCAAACCGCATCCTGTGAAACAATTTGTTTAAAATATGGTATATTTCAACAATCATCACAAAGACCCTCTGCGTTATGTAGCATATAACCGGAATCTGGCAGAATGGAATCTTAGGGGGTAAGTTTAGACGCCTCTTTAGAATGGCTATTCTGTTGCTAAAACGTGATTTTAGCATAGCCAAGCCACATCTTAAATCAGCTCAAAAAACATATTAAGCAAATGTTGTTAGCAACACCTTATCGTATACAGTAAAAAAAAAAAATAAATAAATAAATAATAATAATAATAATAATAACACTCAAGACGGATCCAGACTAATGGTGATGGCTCTCAGAAGCGGATCAAGACCGCCAGGGGTTCAGAGGAGTGGCCAAACGATAAAGAAAAGAAAACATAACACCAAGAAATCGTCAGTTGTAAAATGCAAACACAAGAAGACAGCAAACAGCTCTATATCAAAAAGACCAAAGACCTGCATTAAAACAATATTTTAGACCTTAATATTTTAGTCTTTACTACACATTATGTCAGAAGAATGCTTAAAAACTGAACTGGATCTATTCACAGTACCGTTGACTCAAACTGTTATTGAAAAAAATACTTATATAGAAGTACCACCATTATCAGCGATATTGGACTTATCACATCTGGAGTTTTTTTTTATAGCGGGGACTGGAGAGGATTATGTAAACAACACACAATTTTTTATTATTATTATTTATTTATTTTTTTTACATCAAAATCACTAATGGAGATGGTACAGACTTATTAACTACAATATTTATAATAGTTCTACAATATTTTCACAAATGGATGTGTCGCTTGGAGACTGTATCATATCACAGAGTTCCAACACATATCCTTATTATTACATAATAGAGTGTCTTACCAATTATGGTAAAGATGCTTTTGAAACGCTTTTCTCCGCAGGGCTCTTTTACAAAGACACGGCTGGCCACATGGACGTAACGGACCCAGCTGGTGGTAACAGAGGTTTGACAAAACAAGCTGCCTTTACCAACGCCAGTAATGTGGTTGAACTACTAGCACCCGTTCATAGCAATATATTCTTTCAAGAAAAACTAATGCTTAACGGTATGGACATTAAAGTTCACATGATTAGAGGTAAAGACGAGTTCTGTTTGATGCGGAGCAAGGCTGCAGCCTATAAACTGAACATCGTGTCAGCATCACTGTTTGTGAAAGTGTCTCTATCATCAGGTGTGAGATTGGGGCAGTACAAAAGTTGCTTTCAATGCCTGCCAAGTACCCCATCGACAGAGTAAGTGTGAAAAACTTCTCAATTCCTGCAGGCTCATATGCTTGTAATCAAGAAAACTTATTCTTAGGAACTCTACCAAAATCTGTGGTTCTGGCTATGATTGATAATGCCTGGCTGCTAAAATAGATATCCGTTAGCATAAAAAAAAACTCCAAGAGCAGCACCCCACCCCGGCGCAACACCCCCCATTTAAAAACTACCACCTTTTTTTTTTTTTCTTTTTTTCGGCCCCCCCCCCCTCCCCCCTTCCCGGGGGGGGGGGGTTCTGCAGTGCATGAATTTTACCAGTTAGCACTGGCTTCTGGAAAGCATCTTAAAAATCAGCCTCTATCTATTGATAGGGAGATTTTCTGCACAGTTATACCCTTTATGCTTTTAACCTCACACCGGACGAAGATGAGTCAGCACATATCGCTGATCAAATCTTGAAATATTAGACTAGAAGCACGTTTTAGACAGCCTCTATCCTGAACGATCAACTTAATTGTTTATGCCGTATTTGACAGTATAATCGAAGTGTCAAATTAAAGACAGATCCTGGTTGATTACTATTAATAGGTAAAAATGGACACTGTCCAACGCACGACTCTCATGGATAAGATCTTGTGTAATACACATTTTCTCCGTGTACTCCCGTGTGATTATCTACCAAAAGCCCCTTTAAGAATATTACCATAAATAGTGATAATCAACACACATCCTTCAGGACTCCCGGGTGAACACTGTTTAGCGATCTACATAAACGAGGTTGGCATGGGTTTTTTTTTTCCGACAGCTTTGGTAATAAACCAGATGACAATCGTTTTCCGCAGAATATCAAAAACTTTCTAAATTACAATTCTAGTGTGGTAGAGCATTCATCAGTACAAGTCCAAGATTTTTTTCATCAGAGACCTGCAGGCAGTTTTTTTTCTATCACATGGTAAAGGGTTATGATTATGACCTTGTGTTATAGATGTATACCGACTATTTTATTATAAATAATAAGATGGTGTCGACTTTAATGAAAAACTCAAACTAAAAAAAGTCTGTTGTAATGAAAATGTTTTCAAATGTATTCAATGGGTTCAGACAGGTGAAATGTTTATGTTTAATACTAGATTTTTTCAATAAAAACAAATGGTACACTCTATGGTACGTAGAGTATAGTATGTTTAAAGTAGCAAAAGCCTCTAGAAGTTCGTGCCATCTGACAGGTCTCTGGGCATCAGAAATTATTTGCGGATCGGTGATGCTTTTAACTAAATCAAGCATATGTGAACCAGGGATTGTTCTACCTTTAAACATAAACTCACCCGACTCATCCCAAGAAGTGACATCTTTAATTTTAGACATTTTATCTAAAACATTTCTAGAACATTTTTTTACACTCCTGCAAAACATTAAAAAGAAAAACTAAAGCACAAACTAAGCATTAATTGGTAAGAGGCTGAATGTTCTGTAGTAACACACGCATTCACTCATCTGAAGACATTAACAAGTTTCTTTATTCTTTAAACGTATGACACTTTTTACTTTTAAATACAATTACATGTTATAACCCCATTACAGTTACTGTCATACTGTGGATTATGTGGAATACTGTCTTTATGTATTCCACATAAAGAAGGTTAGTACAGATGCAAATGCAGATAAGAGTTTATTAGAGAGAGGCAGGCAGATAAATCCGAATCGTGAGACAATAGCGTGGTTGACATAACAGGCAATGGGTCAGGCAATCAACGAACAGGCATAAACGAGGCAAGGCAAGAATCGAGAATGAGTAACTAGAATCTAGATCAAAAACCATGACTCAATACAAACAACAAGGTACAACTGCTTGGTATGGAGAGAACACTCAATTTAGCATATTACCCAAAGACAATTAAAATTCAACCTAGAAGCAAATACTCACATTCGTAAACCCAATTGCAGGTGGAAAAAAGATGACCAGCCATGAGTGAGGAAAAGCAAGGGTCCAGTTTTTATTTCGGTCCACCACACGAGATCCACACCAGCGAGACAAGAATCACCATCTATGAGTAAGTACATTTTTCTGTATTTCTGGTTCATAATTTACTTTCATATCTGCTCTATATTTCTATTTCATATATGGTTAAACTGATAGCAAGTGGGGTCCGGAGTTTGATTCCCACCAGGGCAATGTGTGTGCGGAGTTTGCATGTTCTCCCCGTGCTGCAGTGGTTTCCTTCAGGTACTCCGGTTTCCTCCCCCAGTCCAAAGACATGCATGGTAGATTGATTGGCACGTCTAAATTGTCCATAGTGTATGAATGTGTGTGTGAGTGTGTATGTGATTGTGCCCTTCAATGGACTGGCACCCTGTCCAGGGTGTACCCCGCCGTGTGCCCGATGCCTCCTGGGATAGGCTCCAGTTTCCCCGCGACCCTGAAGAAGGAATAAGCGGTTGAAGATGGATGGATGATTGCAAGTGGTTTACTGTACTCCCTACTTCATAATATCATTATATTATCTAATATCCTATTTATCATACTACTCCTTATATTATCCTTATTATATCTTAATACTCCTTTTTTTATTATTCTTGTAAAGTTCTAATGTTATGTGTGTGAGTTTGGGCCTTTGGGAGTGTGTGTTAGAGAGAGAGCGAGAGACAGAGAGAGTGTGTGTGTGTGTTATGTCTGCACGCCTGACCTTGAATGTGCAAGAGTGTGTGTGTGTGTGTGTGCGTGTTATCTATGTGTGTGCATTTCCTTAAATCTCTTTCTCTGTGACTATTAAACCATAGTGTGTTAATCTTAAAATGTGAATCCTGTTCATCAATATCCACCTAATACCGCCTCTGTGTGTCTAGGTGCCCATCATTTTTCCCCTCTTTCATTTATTTGGAAGGGCTGGATTTGGATTCGAGCACCCGCCAGCAAATCGTGCATCTCACTGCTGATTTTCAATAAAATTACATATTACTCATACTAGGTCTCCCTCGTGTTTATTTTATGTATATCTTTAACCACAACACCTCACTGATTGGCGGCCATTTTTAAATAGGAAGATGGAGTGAGAATTGGATGTTGGAGGTGGTTTCATGTTCTTAGGAGATTGTTTAGTTTGTGTGCTTGCCCTTGTGGTCATCCAATTCTGTATTGTAACTGCTGTTCTGCTTTTGACTTTTGCCTGGTTTTTCGAATTCGAGTTTGGTTGTCCCTAAATTGTTATTGTGCATTCTCTTCACTTGTGTGTATATATGTCACTTGGTTCACTGGCAGTAGGGGTGTGGTTGCCATTTCTTTTGGGAGAGGGTTCCTTTTGTCTCCGTTTCTTTGCTTAGGTAGTTAGGGAAGAATCCCTGTATTTTTCATTCTTTTCCTTTTAGGTAAGCTAGCTACTTAAACAATAGAATTCTTTTGTTTATTATTTTGGCCATGGCCCACCCTGAAGATATGCCTGTTTCGATTAATTTGTACAATTATATGTATATACTGTCTGATATAATATACCACAACCTTTTTGAACAACCTTGTTGTATTGTTATTCCTGGCTCCCTCAATTTTAAAGATCAATCTATTGAATCCCGAGCTGGTTACTCTCTGCGGCCCAACCTAGACTTGGCTGTAACAGCTGTGATACGTCACTCTCATAAAAACACATTCTTACAAACATACACTTATTTCTAAATATAGCTAAATATAACATCAAAGTACATATTTGATCAAAATTAATATTTTAGTCAGAGTTATTGTGTTTCCTTTCTATTGCATGCTGTTTGATTGAGGCGCATGCGTGGAGTCACACTTATTCACTGAAGTTTAATGGAGACTCACTTGCTGTCAGGATGAGCATTTATGTAAAATTTAAATACTGGCATGAATTTCTTACATTTACAGACAAGGATATAAACGTAAAACTGAAGAAAATACACTTAATTTAACACGTTAATACACTTACGAGTTTGTTTGAAAAACTTAAAATAAAACATTCTCATGTTTTGGACAACCTGGATCATGCTATTTTCCCTCAGCAGCTCAGTCTGTGACCTCCAATGTTTTTCAGATGGGTTTTATTCATAGAAATGCGTTTTTCACTGTCGTGAAGTGACGTCACTGATGGAGGGTGGGGGGTATCCACATTAACGTCACAGACCCATCTAATCGATAATTCAATGAATTGTAGATTATTTTAATTATAGATTATTATTGATTTTATCATTTAGTTGTTACAGCCCTAGTTGTTATAGCCCTCCATGGATTCAGGATGTTGGTGCCAAATCTGGACCCTATCATCTGTGTGCCTTAGCAGAAATCAAGATTCATCAGACCAGGCTATGGGTTTTTTTCAGGTTTCATCTGTCCACTTTTGGTGAGGCTATGCCCACGGCCGCCTCAGCTTTCTGTTCTTGGCTGACATAAGTGGAACCTGACAAGATCTTCTGTTGTTGTAGCCTACTGGCTTTAAGGTTCCACATATTGTGCATTATGAGATGCTTTTCTGCATCTGAGGTTGCTATGCGAATTATGCCCTGGGACTGCGATATTGACTGATGCCACTGGCCAGAAAAGAGAGTGCTGGAAATGGTGTGCGAGGCAGCAAAAGCACAGAAAGCGAGCTGACATCTGTACTAGACTAAAGGCTAACCCTAGCCATCTGGCTTTACCATCCATTCTCCTCTCCAAAGTTCGCTTTTTTGACAATAAACTGGACTTTACTTAGTCTACAGCTAATTACCCAGTGTGAAATCAGGGGCTGGTGTGTTTTCATATTTACAGAAACATAGCTCAAAACAGCATTCCAGACACAGACATTCAGCTAGCCGGGCTAACCTTAAATCATGCCAACATGAGAGCATCACTGTCCGGTATGACTCATGATGGTGGTCTTTGTTTTTACATAAACAACAAATGGTTCAGGAATGCCATTGGGGTTTCAAGCTACTGTTCAAAGCTGGTGGAGTTTATGACTGTGAAATGCAAACCATATTACCTGCCCAGAGATTTTACCACCATGTTCATGGTCATGGTGTGCATTCCACCTAGCATGAACACTAGGGAAGCAATAAGTGAACTCTACAGGTCTATCAGTAACTTGCAGACAATGCACCCTGATGGATTTTTCGTTGTCCCTACCTAGGTGGCAGAACAGAAAAGAGTCTTGATGCATGTCTTCTGTTGTGGTTAAAAATATACATAAAATAAACACGAGGGAGACTTACTATGAGTAATATGTAATTTAATTGAAAATCAGCTGTGAGATGCACGATCTGATAGAGAGTGTTCAGATCCAAATCCACCTCCTCCAATAGAGGAAAGAGGGAAAAATGGCGGGCACCTAGACTCACAGAAGCGGTATTAGGCGGATATTGATGAACAGGATTCGCATGTTAAGATTAACACACTAGGATTTATTAGTCACAGCGAAATATAAGAGATTTAAGGAAACACACACACACACACATAGATAACACACACACTCTTACACATTCAAGGTCAGGCGTACAGACATAACACACACACACACAAACTCTCTCTGTCTATTCCTCTCTCACACACACACACTCACACCCAAAAGGCCTCAATGCACACACATAACATTACAACTTTATAAGAATAATAAAAAGGAGTATTAAGATATTATAAGGATAATATAATGATATTATGAAGTAGGGAGTACAGTAAACCACTTGCAAGCAGTATAACCATATTATAAAATAGAAATAAAGAGCAGATATGAAAGTAAATTATAAACCACAAATACAGAAAAAGGTAAAAAAAAAAAAAAAAAAAAAAACTTACTCATAGAGGGTGAAGACTGTTGACTTGCGAGGAAGGATCAGGCATGGTGTAGACGAGAGCCTTAATTTTTAAGAGAACCATGAGGAGCCATTTATAAGAATGGTTAAGTTACATTGCACCTGTGCAGTGAGATCAAGGTCGTCGCTCTAAATTGGTTTGTCTCTCTCAAACTTTCTTTACCTAATGGTAAATTTTTCGAGAAGCCTTTTATTTACCTAATTGTAGATTTTGAGAAGCTTTTAACCTGAGAGATGGTGGCACCAGTCTAGCGGTGCTAGATGTTTGGAAGGAGTGGGGTGCAGTGGGGTGTGATAAGTGATTTGAAGTAAGTGGGTGCTGATCCATTTTTGGTTTTGTAGGCAAGCAGCAGAGTTTTAAATCTGATGTGGGCAGCTACAGGAAGCCAGTGGAGGCTTCTGATGTAAAGGAGAAATTGACATAAGCGTGTCAAATTAGCAATGTGAGAGGAAAAGGACAGTTGATTATTCATGGTTACCCCAAGGTTGCGTGCAGTAACCAAAGGGATCAGAGAGTTGTCCATGCAGATTACAAGATCCTGACATGGTGATGAATCAGCTGGGATGAACAGCAGTGCACCCTGCCCGCACCTTGGGGCTCAGGCCACATCTCTGTTATGCTAATCCCAACATAGACCACCAGTGTGCCAAATCGGTTCTGAAACAGGTGAGAACCTGGTCTGAGGGAGATATCTCAGCACTTCAGGACCATTTTAAGCACACCACAACACCACAGACATTGAGGATTACACAGAATCAGTGACTGGCTACATCAGCAAGTGCATAGGTGATGTAACTTCCTTCAAGGCCATCACCACATGTGCAAACCAAAAACCGTGGATGGCAGCTGAAGTGCTCTCACTATTGAAAACCCGAGACACTGCCTTCAGGTCTGATGATAAGGCAACCCTTCGCACAGCAAGGGCAAATTGGTCACGGTCTATCAGAGAGGCAAAGAGCAACTATGCAGTAAGAATCCAGTCACTTCATAAACACCAAGGAAACAAGGCATATGCGTTAATCCTTTCAGGCCATCACAGACTACAAAGCTACACCACCTGTCTGTGATAATGATGCCTCACTACCAGATGCACAGAGTAATTTCTATGCATGGTTCAAAGCACCAAACAACATGTCAGCGAAGAAGACCACCCCAACTCCTACCAACCATTTACTTAGTCTGCTTGCAGTAGACTTCAGTAAAACTCTGTCCAGAGTTAACCCACAGCAAGCTGCAGGTCCTGACAACATGGCTGGCTGGGTGCTCAGGGGAATGTGCTGATCAGCTTGCAGATGCCCTCACAGACATCTTCTACATTTTCCTGAGCTAAGCAGTCCTCCCTGTTTGCTTCAGGATGACCACAATCATTACTGTGCCAAAGATGTCATCTGTGTCCTGCCTGAATGACTACTGGCCTGTTGCACTCACACCTATCCTTATAAAGTGCTTCAAGCAGTTAGTCACAAAGAGCAGTCTTCCCACCACACTGGATCCATTTCACTATGCTTACCATCCCAACTGCTCAACAGAGGGTGCCATATCTGATACCATCCATCAGTCTCTGACCATCCATTCAGCCATCCAACTTCTACCGCTTACTCCTTCTTCAGGGTCACGGGGGAACCTGGGGCCAATCCCAGGGAGCATCGGGCACAAGGCAGGGTACACCCTGGACAGGGTGCCAGTCCATCGCAGGGCACAATCACATACACACTCACACACCCACTCATACATACACACTCACACACCCACACACTATGGACACTTTAGACACGCCAAACAGCCTACCATGCATGTCTATGGACTGGGGGAGGAAACCGGAGTACCCGAAAGAAACCCCCGCAACACGGGGAGAACATGCAATCTCCGCACACACAGGACCCCGGCAGGAATTGAACCCCAGTGGGAGGTGTGAGGCAAACGTGCTAACCACTAAGCCACCGTGCGCCCTCGGACTATGACCAATCTAGATAAAAAGGAAAATTACATAAGGATGTTGTTCACAAACTTGGTGCCACATGACTGACTTCCTCTCCTGGACTCTCAACACCACCTGCCTTGTCAAGAAGTTCCAGCAGCACCTCCACATCCTGCTGAGGCTGAAAAGAACCAAACTTTCCCCTCCCATCCTCACCTCCTTCTACAGAGAGACAGGAAAGAACGTCCTGACCAGCTGTCCCACCAGCGTCTGTTCGCAAGACCCTACAGCGAATTGTGAGATCAGCTGAAAAAAATATCGGCGTCTCTCTACCCACCATCAACACCTCTTTCAACAACTGCTGCACCCTCAAAAAGCCACCACTATTGTTGACGACCTCTCTTATTTATTTTTCACGCTCTTGCCATCAGGCAAAAGGTACACAAAGGAGCATTCATGCCACCACCAGGAGACTCTGCAACAGTACCCGGCTGCTCTAATTCTTAACAATGACATCCTTATCTCAGTTTTCATGATTTCCAGACACAACAAGAATTGAGAAAAGCATGGGTGAGACTGATAAAGTGGAATGAAGGTCCGTCTTTTTTTCTTCTTTTTTTATGTTTCATTTTTATTGAACATTTCTGCTGAACTTCTGATGAACATTTCTACAGAACATTTCTACAATTTTTGCTAAACATTTCTGCTATACATTTCTGCTATACATTTCTGCATAACATTTCTACATTTCTTTTTTATTAAACATTTCTGATGAACATTTCCGTTGAACTGCTAAGCCTATCTAAATCGCCTTTTCTGTCCTGTCCTCCCCCCAAAATTAGCAACAGCAGTAAATATTCACAGATTTTATTTTTTTTTACACAAAGAAAAACAAAATTGAACCCACAACCCACCCCTCCGGCTCATCATGGCTACCCATTAACTGTTGCTGGTTATAGAGATATTATAAAATTCAACAACAGGCACCAACCTTTAAGTGGGTAGTGTCTGTAACTCCATAAAGTAGGCAATAAAGGGAGGCCATTTATGAAAAAACTTATCTGTACATCCATTCATCGTATATCGTATTTTCTCGAGTTTCAGAAAAAACATCACGTCCTTTATCCACTGAGAGATAGATGGGTATTTAGCAGACTTCCAATGTAACAGTAGGGAACGTCTTGCTATAAGGGATGTTAAAGTAATAACATCCTTTTGTATCGAGCTCAAAGGAATTGAAGCTTGAGGAATCCCAAATATCAATGGACAAGGCTTTAAATGTACCCTGAGAATAGTAGACATGATGGTAAAAAAAGCCAGACCAAAAACCATGGAGTTCAGGACAGAAGAAAAACATATGACCAAGATGACAGGGAGAGCCATGGCATTTATCACACTTGTCCTCAACATCCGGATACATCACAGACAATCTCGACTTGGACAGATTTAAATTTAAAACTTTTATTAAATTTAAAACTATTTAAAACTTTGAACTGTATAAGTCAAAGACGAGCACAAGAAGTGGTAGTCTGTACCCTCCCTATAGCATGTTCCCAACACTCTTCACTTATTTGTACTCCTAATTCAGTTTCCCACGCATTCCTAATTTTATTACTCGACCCACTACCTTGTGTCAAAATAAAATCATAAATCTTAGAAATCATTCCTCTTCGATGCGGGTTATTTGAAAACAGGTCTTCCCAGGCCTGTTCAGAAGGAGCAGAAGGGAAATCAGGAAAGCATCTAGAAACGAAATTCCGTATTTGAAAGTACCGAAAGAAATGTGTCAAGGGGAGATCGTAAGTGGATGCCAAATTGGCAAAGCTATCAAACACACCATCAGCATACAAATTTCTAACTTGTTTAATACCCTTGTCATACCACACTGAAAATGAGGTCCATACACGATGGGGGAAATAGAGTCCTTCTTTTAAAATAATGTGCAGGAGTACGTTTGTGTGCATTATGCATTTCAAAACAGAGGATGTTTACATCTCAAAGAGTGGAAGGAAAAAATTTAAATCCGGTGCTGCACCATGCCGATTTGTTTGGAACAATTGATCGTTTTCTCAGGAATCAGCTTATGACCAGGCTAGTACTCACCTTGGGGTTGACGTTCATGATGACCTCGCTGATCCAGCCCATGAAGTCTTTGTACCGGATTAATTGAACAAGGTACAACCTGAAGTGCTGAACACAAGAGAGCACAAAATATATGTAAAGTAAGGACTAGAGTATGTTTCCGGACTGAGGGTTAAACTTTCCGAACATTATGCAATCTGTCGTACATGGGACGCCTCTTTCTTTCGGTAGCAACTTGCCTGTACTACTACCTAGCCATTCACTATATCCGACAGTGCATGCAAAGGAAGGAGGGAGGTTATCACAGCCCACTGGCAACTGCTAACTTAAAACTTACCCTGCTGAAAGTTAAAAAGTTAGTCTTGGTTACAATTGATTGATAACATGACATGAGAAGCTTAAGCCTAGTTCACACTACACGATTTTAAGCCTGATTTGCAAGTCGCTGAGCTCGCCGACAAAAACCCTTTGATCAGAGGCAATTCATCGTCATGTGTAAACTACTCGACGACACGTCGGCAACACTACACAGATATTTGGTATGCTAAATGTCTGGAGCTGTTAGGCGTCTCCACATCCTGTGGTGTGAAAATTGTCGTCACTGGCAGTGATTGTGGTGATGAGCTACAGCCAATGAGAGAGCATGGCATGGCGTGAGGTCACCGAGAGAAAGGGAAACCACAAAACTTATAGCAGTAGCATAAAGGTGAGAAGCTGTACAAACATTTTTACTCACCTCGAACTCTCTCTGTAACATACTCTAGTGATGGGAAGTTCGGATAATTTTACTGACTCGGATCTTTGAATCTCAGCAAAATTAACGAATCTTTTTTTGAGTCATTTCGTTCATTTCAGCTGAATATAATTAAATTGTTACATGTTAAATTCCCCAAAATATCTAGTACTTACTCAAACGTTGATCATATTTGGAATAAAAAATAAACTATAGGCTAATGCAACCAAGGCTGAATTATGAGAAACAGAAATGATTAATTAATGCTCCCAAGTCATATGAAAGATTCGTCTGAAATGAACAAATTGTTCATGAACAACACATCACTAGCACACACAATCCCTGCTACCTGTGTGCCCTAATCCATTCTTTCACACACTTTGTCTTTTACTTTTTGGGGTTTCTTCAGCACAAATCATCACGTAAACAGCTCGCACTGCTTGTTTCTTGTTTCTGTCATCAGTCTTCATAAATAAATAAACTACTGTTTTGCATGTGGTTTTCGCGTCAGATATTAGTCAGTACATTTACATGGACAACAATAAACCAATATTAACCCGATTAAGACGATACTCTGATTAAGAAACTACCATGTTAACAGCAATTTTATATTACCTTATGACTAAAGTCATACTCGAAGTAAACACAAATCGAATTAAGACGTGTGGAGTATTCCTATTTTAGTCTCATTATTGATGTGCATTAGACATGTACACACCTTATCACACTATTAACATCGTGTGGGAGTTTTCACCATATTCTGCAACAGGACACATGCACACACACCACATACTTACCTGCTATATAGCAGGAGAAATACATGTATCTCAGCTACTATATAGTAGGTAAGTACGAGGTTTGGAACGCAGCCTACGGCTTCAAACAGTCTGCACATACAGCATGACAAATAATTACCTGAAGCTTTCGTAAAAATAAAAAATAAAAACACCCAAAAATGTATATGGTACAACGAAGACAAACTATATGTTGATACGTGAAATTCTGGACGTCTGAACATCGGCCGGTGTGGCGCCGTGATGTAATGACGTGTGCCATTAATCAAACTATGTTCTATAACATGTAAAATGGGAACATGAAAGGAATATTCGAAAAGCACCTTAATCACAATATTATCTTATTCAGATTAAGGTCAATTTTGAATTGATTAGATTGGTCAGATTACTGCGGTCCACTTTTTGCATGCGTTTTCAAAACGTAGTTTGGACACCAGATAGAGTCATCAGGTGGCAGAGTGGTTTGTCAGATCATGTAATGTGTGACCCCTTGTTGCTGAGCAATCATGTAGTGTGAACACCACGACTTCATGACTCCCGATTACAAGACAGTAAGTCGTGTAGTGTGAACAGCACAGCGATTTGCCGATGCTGAAAGTTGTGTACTGTGCATCACCTTAGCAAATCATATGTTGTAGACTGTGCAAACTGAATGGAAACAGCTTACTGCAGACATACAATTTATCTGCCCAAATTCTGCAAATCGGCAAACTGTTGTAGAGGTTGCTTTAATTAGGCTACGTCAGTGTTGGTTCTTAGTAAAACGTCTCTGGTAGTAATAAGGAGAAGCAAACAGGATAGCTAACTAGCAACCACAATACATTGCCACTGCAATTTACTTACCATTGTAGTTAAAAATAAACTGTTTGATGAAGAACGGTCAGTGTTTTTTTTTTTTTTTTTTTTACCAAGAACTTGTATCCCCTTTCACTTGGTATGTTTCTTCACCAAGCGAACCACATCTTCTTGTCCAAATTTTGGCAGGCAATAAAGATGATGATATCTGACGTCCCGACGCCATTCTTCTGTGTGCAAAACCAGAAGAATCGATACACTGCTTCGACAAGCACTTCTGGTAATCAATTCCACTGTGATAAAGGTCTATTCATCCCCACCCATTCAGACATCATCTGACAAATAGCTTCTGTTAACACGCTTCGTTAAACAGTGGCCGTCCATCATGAGTGAATTAACCATCCAACCATCAATTACTTCAAATATATTTTTCTCATATGAATTCATAGGGTTGCCAATAATTGTTGCACAACTATATTTAACACACACACACACACACACACACACATACATATATATATATATATATATATATATATATATATATATATATATATATATGTGTGTGTGTGTGTATTTTTGTGATTTTTTTAAACAAAAGATCAAAAAGTCAAACAATAAAGACAAAATTTCACTGCCTTCTTTGCTTATATTTATCAAGGGTGCCAATATTAGTGGAGGGCACTATATACACACAAACAGATATGCATACGGATTGCGAAGACACAAAATGTCAGGGTGGGGAAGGGGAAGATATAAATCATTACAAAAGACTCTTTAGTTTATCAACAGCACTAAGATTAATGTAGTTTTGTTGGCACAATCACACACTATATTGAACTCAAAATACAGTGTTTACAAATCCCCAAATCATACACAAAGGGATTTTTTTTAAAAATAAATTTTTTTTAACCTGTATTCACAGAGCTTGTGTGTCACTTATTGGTAGGGGTTTTGGTTTTCAAATAAAGTTTAGAGAGACAAATGCATTTAAACTTGAATAGCAAACTTAAAAAGAAATTCTAAACTTGATGTACTTAGATTATAATTTAATTTAAAACTTGATTAATTATAAGATCTTGATTCATTCCTTTTGTTCACCAGTAGAAATAATCAAATCTAAATGCAGAGTATAGCACTTGATATTGAGCTAATTGTTCCAAATCATCTGTTCACTAATTCATACCCTCTCTTTCTCTGAACAACAGAAAAGAATTCAGCAATAATATACACCAACTGTCACATTTAAGAGTTACATTCTGCTGAAGGGTTTTAATATTCTAATCAGATGAAGTTACTAGGTAATTGTTTCACTTTTATTATCAGAGGATAACTGCACGGTCATGGCTCATGCTAACAAGGTCCGTTGTTTGCCTATTTTTGGTGATTTTTCTAGAAGTAAACAACATTCTGCATGGGCTGGTAATATCAGCACGGATGGAAGAAACGCAGATTAAGTCAAGCTTAACCTTTAGACTCAGTTTTCTGCTTATAAATTACCTTGCATAAGTAAATTGTGCATAGCTTCTGCTAAATTGTGTTTTGTGTATCACCAAGCAGCTTATATTTAATATCCACTACAATAATGCATGTTCTAATTCTAATTTATGATTATAATTTTTTTAAAGAAAATAAATCCAACAAATAACTACTGTGATATTTTTTTTTAATATTTGTATAGATTTATATATATATATTACACATTTATTACAGACATTGAAATCATGAGAAAACAGTGGTAAATTTGTAAAAATATTGTGAAAATCATTTACACAGACCATTTAACACATTCATGAACTAAAGAGCAAAAGGAGCAAGAGACAAGATTTGAGAAGATTCAAAATTCACATATTTATGTGATGGTTGTAGAGGCAGCAAGAACCAGCTTGCTAAAATACACAATTAGACATTTATGTCATGTAGTTTTACTGGACAGAAAAAGTGTCAGACAGTTTAGTTTTGACTCTAATGTCCACTGGTTGACACCTGCCTCCACACTAAATGCCCAATGCTATTTTATTATATTTTCAATACAATTACATACATCTTAAACATTTCCAATAAAACAGTAAAAATTAGGATTTTAAAAACTCTGCCCAGTTACGTCATAAAAATTTATCCTGTGGAAAATTATATTGCTGTTAAAACCTAAAACTTTCCTAGAATGTTACACATTTACACATTACACATTTAATGTTTTAGTACATATCAAACATTCCACTGTATTATTTAGGGTCTATCTCCATCTTCCCACTGGTTAAAGTAGCCCTTAAGATAATTGACCCTTAAAAGAAAGATATGAGGCACTTGGCCATTATTTAAAAAAACACAACAAACAAAAAAAAAAGAAAGGAAAAAGAAAAACAAACACTGTGTATAGCCCCTTAAAGCACTTCTGTTTAGCAGTTTTGAATGGTTAGTTACTTAGACATGCAACAGTTAAGCTAGACTGCCCTGTATCTATAAGAAACAAGCAGGTATTCCAAGTATAAAATGGTAGAAAAATTGGTAGAAAATAAAGAAATTGCTGGAATGCTGGTACTATATTAATATACAATTTAATGCTATAGTAAAAAATTACTGTATTATTATCTCAAAATAATTCATTAATGAAAAAAAATTTGGGAGGGGGAATTCAGGATCATTTCCATTATAATTTCTCTGTGCCTTTGTGTATACTGAAATATTTGGGTCATTTCGGGCATTTAGTAATTAATTTCAAGTAGGAATGCTCAACTACAGCAAGTATCCAAACAAAGTTTAGCAAGAACACATTCATCTGCTTAAAATGGAATCAGCTCATAAGTTCTGTATTTTGGGGGCAAGACAACATATGCTTAATATTATGAAATATTAAAACACAGAGACCATGAAGAAGATAGGAATTCAAAACTAAAGATCAAAATGTGTGGGGAGATTGAAATAAATATTAAAATGTACAAAGTTGTCTGTTTTGGATACGTCACCTTTAAAGCCCCCCCCCCCAATTGCCAACACTTTTTTTTTAAAGAAAGGGGTTCATTTAAAGTTATCATTTGTGAATATTTTCCCTTCAGTGTTCCAGTAATTAAAAAAAAATTTAACTGGCACAAAGATAAGCTTGTAGAGAAAGAAATCAAGTTTGATTAGAAAATAGGCACTAAGGGCAGTTTTCCAAATTTTTGGTTTTCTTTTCTTTTTTTTTCTTTTTTTTTTAAATGATCAAAAAACTGACCAGAGTTCTTAACATTGAAGTTAAACTAAACATAAACTAAACATAAATCACATAACTGATCCATTTAATAGCTTATACCTTCATTGCACAGTTACTTTGAGAAATAAAAACTATTGAGAGATAAGAAATTTTAGCCACTTTGTGGGTAATACCTAAGGCATGTTTGTCAAAAGTACACCAAAAGCTGTGACGTCTAGATTAAGCAGAATCCAGGGGACAATTAATAATGCTCCAAGGATTTTATGCAAAATAAGAACTAAGGCCTGTCCTGGAGATGTAGCTTTTTGGACAGAATGTGAGTGTTCAACATTTCCTGAGGCATTTTTGTCCCTCTTTGACCCTCTTTTTTTATAATCAGGACTTAAAGATGTTTATACAAATAAGAGTTTAACGTCTATACAAATGGATATTTTCTACATGTAAAAATTTATCTATACATGAAAAACACTATATAAAAGTCTAAAATATCAGTTTATTACTTTTCATTTTCTCATTCTTCAGTATTTGGACATTCCTTATTGGTTTTCTTTATTAGTTTTTTAGACAGTGTTTGATTCTCAGTGCTACATGAGTTAAAAAAAAAGTGTAGTAAAAAGTTCTTTCTTCAACAAAAATGTGCATTTGGTTGGATGGAAGGATAGTTCAAAATGATGAGAATATTTAAAGGAATAAGAGGAGCCATCAGCATGACAGCCCTTATGTTTCACCTTCCATTAACCTCCACCGTGAAGAGAGAAGATAGAAAAAAAATGACAATGAAAAGCAATCCTTTAATATTTCAATAGTTTGATCAAATGTGCCTCTGGTTTGACATCTCAGCAATCTGCCATATATCGCCCTGAAACATACCCACACACAAAAAAATCTTGCCATTTATTATAAAAATAGAATGAATGCAGAATATTTTATTTTTACTAATATTACACACTCACAGCATCTAATACAGTACTGTTCTGTTAATGTGTGCACATTGAATGCCACTGTGGAGATTTGAGGGAGTGGCAGAACAATAACTAAACCTGCCTTAAACCATTTTAAATGAGGACTTGGTCTTATAAATGTATAGTCTTACCAGAGACTAATCTCTTCTTATTGAGGGAGAGTCGATATCCAGATCCGACCAGTTCCATTTCTACTCCAGAGAGAGTACTACCCTCATTAAAGAACTGAACAGCCAGAGTGGCTGGGATTGATGGGCCATCAGAGAGCTCAAACTTTGCCCTCAGAGAGCCAGAACCTGACACACACACACAGACACACACACACACACACCAAACAAGTAACTATCTAATACATTAAGAGGTGACCCCAAAATCATTTTTCAAAATTAAGGTTATGTTTTACAGTGGCGCTTGAAAATTTGTGAACTCCTTTGAATTTTCTACATTTCTGCATAAATATGACCTAAAACATCATCAGAAGTCCTACAAGTAGACAAAGAGAACCAAATTAAACAAATGAGTCAAAAATATTATCATAGGTCATTTTTTTATTGAAGAAAATTATCCTATATTACATTTCTGTGAGTGGCAAACGTATGTGAAACTCTAGCATTAGCAGTTAATTAGAATTTTGAATTCAGGTGTGTGAGAGCTTTGTTTTATTGAAAAAAAAACAAGGATCTATCAAAGTCTGATCTTCACAACAAAATGGTTACAAAACCATCTCTAAATAGTTTGTACTCCAGCAATCCACAATCTGACAGATTGAAAGGAACCCAGGGTAACTTCTAAGCAACTAAAGGCCTAAAGGTCACATTGGCTAACGTTAATGTTCATGTGTCCACTATAAGGGGAATCCTGAACAATAATGGTGTGCATAGCAGGATTTTAAGGAGAAAACCAATGGTCTTCAATAAAAGCATTTTTTGTTCAAATTATTTTTTGTAAAAATAAATAAATTAATAAATAAATTCAACAGTGCTCCTAAATTTTTGTAATTACCGTAGAGCCCTGAGTACTGATCAACAGTTACTGCAAATGTTTAGTTTCACTATTGCTGCACAGAGGAGTCACACCAGATACTGAAAACAAAGGTTCACATAATTTTGCCCTTCACAGTTATGCAATATTGGATTATTTTCCTCAAAATAAATATGACCAAGTATAATATTATTCTGTTTAACTGGGTTCTCTGTTTATAGGCAGCGTTTATGTAATATCTGTAATAGCTGTTTAACTGGGTTCTCTTCATCTACTTTAACGACTTCTGTGAAAATCTAATGTTGTTTTAGGTCATATTTATACAGATATATAGAAAAGCACCCCCGTATATTAGAACCATTTTAAACAGTAATTTTATTGGTTAACTTTATGGTGCATATATAAAGTAAGCACCTGATTGCTAAGCTACATAAACACTGAATTATCTTTCAAATCGAATGGGTTTTGGTGATTTTTCTTCATAGCCTATATGTCCATACCTTCATTTTCAGACTGCTCAGAGATGTCATTCAGCTTCCATAATGACTTACTTTGGTCTGGATTCCTGGAACCAAAAAAAATATATTTTAGTAGGAAATCAATTTGGTTGAATTATACAATCTCAAAGGTGTTTTCCCCCACTCACATAAAGGCCATTCCAATCTGTCAGAATGGAATGAAGCAACTCAGATGGGAGGTGAAGAATTTATAACACATGACCAATCACTTTGACTTGGTACTACTAGACATATCAAATACGCAGACTAAAAATCTTAATACAGTATATATTTTGTGTTTCTTTTATATTTCCACTCTATATTAGCCAGTGAGTGATTAACAGAGAAAGAGAAAGATGAGAAAAATTATCTTATTAATTGGGATGTAAGATTTGAGATTTGGTGTATTCCTGTGCCTCACCAGATGGCGCTGGGGAGTGAGTGCATGTTGGTGACACAACCGCTGACAGGTACAAGGACCTGAACGCTACAGAGTGGTCCAGGTGGCTGCATAGCCTCTGGGTTGTAGTGGTAATCCACTCGCAAGTCTGTAGTGTTTTGTGCACACTTCCAGTACACTGCCAGGTTTAGCGGTGTTGACTGAATCCCATTAGAACACACCTAAGTGAGATAAATGACCAAGAGATTTTCACAAGTGATAATGGATGGATACAAGTTGCAATATATTGTAAAGAATCTTGGAAACAAAGTTTGGGGAATAGTTTTAAAAATTGGTTTGAAGTAAAAAATACTTTTCATTTCACTTCAGTTAGAAACTTCACTTAGATACTACAATTACTGCTGTGCACTGTGTAGGATTCATAATTTCAGAACAGACACAATATTGATCTAATGCACAATACAGGACCCGGTACATACCTGGTATTTGAGGATGTCCACATTGTAGTAAGAAGACGTTGGATTTTGTTCTGAGGCCTTCCTGAGATATGCCATCAGCGCAGGCATATTCATCCAGAAATCTTTAGTGTTTGTGTCATTTTTGGAGGAGTCACTACATGCACATAACACACATTTGTCTTACTATCGATTTGAGGACATTCCATTAACCTAATTATTATGCTACACCTAAATCTAACCCTAACCTCAATAACAAAAAAGGAGACCTTTTGGCTCCATTATTTCTTTATTAAAAGATCCAGTTTTTGTAAAACAGACATACAGTAAACGGTCAATAATTTTAATAGTTAACTTTTGGGTGTGTGTCACTGCTGCAGCATGAAACAAATTCAATTCAATTCAATTTTATTTGTATAGTGCTTTTAACAATAGACATTGTCTCAAAGCAGCTTTACAGAAATATCAACATGGTATACAGATAATGGTGAGAATTTATCCCAACTGAGCAAGCCACTGAGTGGCGACGGTGGCAAGGAAAAACTCCCTAAGATATTTTAAGAAGAAGAAACCTTGAGAGGAACCTGACTCAGAAGGGAACCATCCTCATTTGGGTAATAACATATAGTGTGAAAAAGTTAATTATGGATTTATAAGACGTCTGTAAGGTCTTAGGAGCAGCCATAGTCCCAGCAGTCTGGAATTAGAGAAGACTTGAGCTCAATCCAGAGGCAGAAAGGATCTGGATCTCCAGTATCTCCATAAATTTATGTGGAGCTCGGCAAAAGGAGAAAGGGTGAAAAAAGATTATTACAACTGAAGTAGTAAGATAGAATCTAGTCAGGGTAGGCTTGAGTAAACAAATACGTTTTAAGCCTAGACTTAAACACAGAGACTGTGTCTGAGTCCCGAACACTAATTGGAAGACTGTTCCATAACTGTGGGGCTCTATAAGCGAAGGCTCTTCCCCCTGCTGTAGCCTTCACTATTCGAGGTACCGCCAAATAGCCTGCATCTTTTGATCTAAGTAGGCGTGGAGGATCATATAAAACCAAAAGGTTGTTTAGATATTGTGGCGCGAGATCGTTTAGTGCTTTATAGGTTAATAAAAGTATTTTATAGTTAATGTGAGATTTTACTGGGAGCCAATGCAGTGTTGATAATATTGGTGTGATATGGTCATATCTTCTAGTTCTAGTAAAGACTCTAGCAGCTGCATTCTGGACTAACTGGAGTTTATTTATATTCCTACTGGAACATCCAGACAGTAAGGCATTACAGTATTCTAATCTAGAGGTGACGAATGCATGAACCAGTATTTCCGCATTATGTAGTGACAATATGTTTCTTATCTTAGAAATATTTCTGAGTACAAAGAACCCTCCTCAAAGCATGTGCCTATTAAATTCCAGTCTAATTCCTGGTCTCATCTACATACAAACCAGAAATCATAAAAATAGGTTTAAAAAAAAAGGAGAGAAACTGAGCATGTGTGAGAGAAATAAATATGGTCAGGTCCATATATATTTGACAGTAACAAAGTTTTTTTTATAATAACAAAGTATTGTTATTTTTAGCTGCCTACCAGAGTATATTAGAAATTAAATAGTGGATTTGAATAGTGGAAGTGCAGACTTTCAGCCTTTATTTTTAGGTATTTACATACAAATCATATGAACAAATTAGGAATTACAGCACTGTTCACATATAGTCCCCCATTTTTAAAGTACCAAAAGTAATTGGACAAACTAAATCAGATTAAATTGTCATTTTTAATACTTGGTTGTAAATTGTTTGCGGTCAATGGCAGCCTGAAGTCTGGACATTACCAAACACTGTTTTCCCCCAGGTGATGCTCTGCCAGGCTGTTAATGCAGCTGTCTTCGGTTCCTGCTTGTTCTTGGGGCATTTTGCCTTACAGCAAGTAAAATGCATGCTCAATTGCATTTAGATCAGATAACTAACTTGGCCATTAAACATTACACTTCTTTGCCTTAAAAAAGTCTTGGATTTCTATTAAAATATTGCTTCAAGACAGCCACCACTGTACCAGTACCATGCTGCTGCAATGACCCACAACGAGTTCCGTCCTGTCACTCTCACTCCCATCACTGCCAAGTGTTTTGAGAGGCTGGTCCTCTCTCACATGAAAACATGCCTACCCCCAACACTGGACCTATATCAGTTCGCCTACAGACCCAACAGGTCAACTGAGGACGCAATCACCTCAGCTCTCCATTCTGCCCTGATTCACTTGGACAATAGCAACACTGATGTCAGGATCCAACTGCAGAGGGAGGTGCCGAGATTAGTGAGCTTGGGGATCAGCTTGTATGGAATGACCGTGTTGAAGGCAGAGCTGAAATCAATGAATAGCTGAAATCTGCTGAAAACTGAAAGACTTCAGTTGTTTAAGTTTAGCAAGTGAAATTTTCCCCCATTTATTATACATTTCTTCAGATAGGCAACTGTAGAGGGCCTTTTGCGCTTCATAATGCGCCACACATTCTCAATCGAAGGCAGGTCAGGACTGCAGGAAGGTCATGCTAGAACCAACACACCAACACACTTATTACACAACCATGTGCTTGAAATCCAGGTAGAATGTGGTTTGGCGTTGTCCTGCTCGGGATGGCAGCATATGTTGCTCCAAAATGTGAACATATATTTCTGAATTAATGGTGCCCTCAGAGATGTGCAAGTTACCAATGCCATGGGCACTGACACACCCCATACCATGACAGACGCAGGCTTTTGGACCTGATGCCGACAGCCCTTTACACACCCAGATTTGACAAGAACCCTTGCATTTTTTTATTACATTGTCCACTGTAGAAGATCAAATGTCACAAATCGGAAGAGGGACTTCGCCAGCCTGATCAAGACGGTACGAGGCAGATCACCCACCGCGAAGATCATCGTCTCTGGACCTCTTCCCACATTCAGACGTGGAGAAGAAAGGTTCAATAGACTTCTAGCTTTAAATGATTGTTTAGTTTCTTGGTGTAATGAGCAGAATCTGGTGTTTGTCAATAACTGGAATCTGTTCTGGAATCTGTCCTAGGTTGTTTCGTCCTGATGGCCTGCACCCCAGCAGCCTCAGAGCGGAACTGCTGTCTGACAACATCTCCAAGACACTACACTCCAAGTGACTGCCTAATGTAAGTACATCAACAACATTCAGTATAATCAATGTTCAATTAATAGTCCACCACCTGTAATACATACTGTAAAGACTGTGTCTGTTTCCCGAGCTATACAAATACAGAGAAAATCTTGGAAAGTCTGTCTTCATAACCTAATTAACATGAAATAAAATCATATTGAATGCACAGCCAGCACTTTTAATCTGAAGCTAGGACTATTAAACATTAGATCTCTTGCATCTAAGGCTTTTATTGTTAACGAAATCTTTACTGATCAGGAATGTAATTTAATGCGTTTAATGGAAACTTGGATTAAACCAAACGAGTACATAGCATTAAATGAAGCCAGTTCTCCTGGATACAGTTATGTACATCAGCCTCGTTCAACTGGTAGAGGAGGAGGTGTTGGTCTCATCCATAGTAGAAATCAAGTTGTCACACAAAAACCTAGTTATAAATGAAATTCTTTATACCAGTATAAGTTATGTAGAAAAAAGTACAAAAAGTAAGTCAATTCCTCTAATTATTATTTACAGACACTCAGGGTCATATACTGAACTTCTTAGTGAATTTGCAGACTTTGTCTCAAACCTGGTTGTGTCTGTAGATAAAGCATTAATCATCAGAGATTTTAATATTCATTTTGATAATCTGGAAGACCCTCTAAGAATAGCAGAACGTAATCGGGCCTACTCATAATGGTGGTCACACTCTTGACCTGATACTAACATACGGATTAAGTATAGAAAATATCGTAATTTTTCCGCAGTCTGAAGTTATCTTATCTCGTTCATAATACATATCGATCATAATATTTCCACCTCGCCTCGCTACCGCGTAAAACGTACCTACACATCAGCTACTGTGCCGAGCTTCATAAATAACCTCGCAGAACCATCAATTAGATTTGGATCACCATCAGATCCGATAGAACTCAATCAGGCGACTGAAAGCTTGGAGTCAACACTCCGCTACATGCTAGATAGAGTGGCTCCACTCAAACGAAAAATAATTACAGAGAAAAAATTAGCACCCTGGTATAACTATCAAACGCAAACTTTAAAACAGACATCTCGACAATTAGAACGTACATGGCGTCAAACCAAACTGGTGATATTTCAAACAGCATGAAAGGAGAGCCTACTGAAATATAGGAAATCTCTTGGCGATGCTAGAAAAATCTATTTCTCCACCTTAATAGGAGATAACAAAAAAATTCTAGATTCCTGTTCAACACGGTAGCAAAATTAACTAGGAATAAAACCGCTACAGAGAGAAACACTCAGTCATTACATAGCAGTGAAGATTTAATGAAATTTTTCATTGATAAGGTTGAAAATATTAGACATGAAATACAGACCATTAAATTAAAACTACTACTGGCCTCTGATCAGGGTTGTGTCTCAATGCTTGTGTTACTCAACCTTAGTGCAGCTTTTGATACTATAGATCACACTATTCTCCTTGATAGATTAGAAAATGTTGTTGGCATTTAGGGAACAGTCCTCCCCTGGTTCAGATCTTAGCTGACCGATCGTTATCAGTTTGTAGATGTAAATGGAGACTTCTCCACGCATACTGAGGGTACTTTTGGAGGTTACTTTTGGCCCACTGCTTTTTACTTTATATATGATACCCCTAGGACAAATTATTCATAAACATGGAATTAGCTTCCACTGTTATGCTAATGATACACAGTTGTATGTTTCAGAGAAGCCAGAGGACAGGCAGAAGCTTAGTGAAGTTGAGGATTGTGTAAAGGACATTAGACGTTGAATGTTAACTAACTTCCTTTTACTTAATTCTGATAAAACAGAAATACTATTATTAGGCCCACGTGTAGCTAGAAATAATCTTTCTGATCACATGGTTACTGTGGATGGACTTTCTGTTTCATCATGTACAGCAGTTATAGACCTTGGAGTGATTATTGACTCCAGCCTATCATTTGATGCTCAAGTAGATAATATTACTTTCTTTCATCTCAGAAATATTTCTAAGATAAGAAACATATTGTCACTACATGATGTGGAAATACTGGTTCATGCATTCGTCACCTCTAGATTAGATTACTGTAATGCCTTACTGTCTGGATGTTCCAGTAGGAATATAAATAAACTCCAGTTAGTCCAGAATGCAGCTGCTAGAGTCCTAACTAGAACTAGAAGATACGACTATATCACACCAATATTATCAACACTGCATTGGCTCCCAGTGAAATCTCACAATAACTATAAAATACTTTTATTAACCTATAAAGCACTAAACGATCTCGCGCCACAATATCTAAGCTATGATCCGCCACACCTACTTAGATCAAAAGATGCAGGCTATTTGGCAGTACCTCGAATAGTGAAGGCTACTGCAGGGGGAAGATATTTCGCTTAAAGAGCCCCACTGTTATGGAACAGTCTTCCTATTAGTGTTCGGGACTCAGACACAGTCTCTGTGTTTAAGTCTAGGCTTAAAACATATTTGTTTACTCAAGCCTACCCTGACTAGACTTTCTATTATACCAATTCCAAGTCATAATAATCTTTTCTCTCCCTCTCTCCTTCTGCCGAGCCACACACGATTTTATGGAGATACTACAGATCCAGATCCTTTCTGCCTCTGGATGGAGCTCAAATCTTCTCCAATTCCACACTGCTGGGACTACGGCTGCTCCTAAGGCCATACAGACTTCATATAAGTCAATATTTCACGTTATCTGTTGTTACCCAGATTAGGATGGGTTCCCTTCTGAGTCGGGTTCCTCTCAAGGTTTCTTGCTCTTAAAACATCTTAGGGAGTTTTTCCTTGCCACCGTTACCACTCAGTGGCTTGCTCAGTTGGGATAAATTTGCACCTTTAATATCTGTATGCTGTGTTGATATTTCTGTAAAGCTGCTTTGAGACAATGTCTATTGTAAAAAGTGCTAAACAAATAAAATTGAATTGAATATGGAGCTAAAATAAGTAGAATTTATTTATGTCCATATTTATGGAACTGACTGTAGAAAGGTGACTAAGAAGCTGTCCAAAAAACTGTTCACACATATTGTTTGTGAAAATCCTATTAGAACTGTATAATTATTCATTTTGTCTAATTATAAACAGCCAAGTATTTTCCAAATGTTACTTGTCATATTCACATTTTTGGAAACACAAGGATGTGCCTTCCCAGGCCTTTACAAACCCAATTCCAAAAAATGTTAGGGCATATAACATAGAAAACATATCAAATGTTTAAACTGAGTAAATGTACCATTTTAAGAAGAAAAAAAAAAGGTTATTATGAATTTGGTGGTCGCAACACATCTCAGAAAAGGGGACAGGGCAACAAAAGGCTGGAAATGTATGTGTTTATCTTACTGCATTATCTCTGTGCACAAGGGACAAGAGTGCAATCAATATTGCATGCCTGTGATCTTCGGCCCTCATGCAGCACTGCATTAAAAACAGGCATGATTCTGTAATGGAAATCAATGCATGGGCTCAGAAACACCTCCAGAATTTATCGTCTCTGAACACAGTTCACTGTACCATCCACAAACGCTGGTTAAAGCTCTTTCATGCAAAGAAGAAGCCATATATGAACAGGATCCAGAAATGCCAAAAATTATTTTTGGAAACCATGGATGCCATGTCCTCTAAACTAAAGAGGATTAAGGATGAGAGGGACCAATCGGCTTTTTATCAGTGCTCAGTTCAAAAGCCTGCATACCATACTCTGATGGTATAGGGTGCATTAATCCCTATGGAATGGGCAGCTTCCAAATCTGGAAAGGCACTATCAATGCTGAAAGGTATATACAGGTTTTAGAGCAACATATGTTTCTATCAAGATTCCATCCCATCTTTACTTCTGAAATTGTACCATTTTAATCCTTAAAATGGTACAATTTGTCAGTTCTATGTTCTATTGGGAATAACATACGGGTTCATGAGATTTGCAAATCATTGCGTTCTGTTTTAATTTACATTTACTCATTTTTTACTCAGTACACCAACTTTTTTGGAATTGGGGTTGTACAAGATCAGTAAAACTCATTCTGGCTCCCAAGTGGTGTAACAGAAATGCAGAAAATCATAAGTTCAAATCCCAACAATGCCACAGTCATCTAAAACTGTCTGTGCTCTCTGGGTGGGAGGAATGCCATTGTTCTCTCCTGTCAATCAGAGCAGTACTAGCCAATTGTGGATGTCTGTGAGCTCATATACACCCAAACTGGGGAGAAAATGGGACAAAAATCATTCTGGTGTTAATTAGTTAAGCATGAGAGCACATGCAAACGCACCTATGTAGAAGATGCTGGTTTGGTAGAATCTGCTCCAGTTTGCTAGTGTTTCTGAGTCTGAAGCTGAGTATAGCTGGTGTGTGACTGGATATAAAGATCTTAATGATGCCACTGGGAAAGGAAAGTGTCATGTCTCCTGTGATCTTCACTATGCACCTAAAAAAGAGGACACTTTCAATCCTAAACTAAACTGACAAATTGTATGAAATGCTGTTTAGACATTAATTTAGGCTGATAGGACTCTTAACACTGTGTACAGTATAATACTGTATAATACTGGTATACCTCATTTTAGATACACAGGTGCCGATTCACATAAAGGTATACATTGTGCTGTACCTTCATCAATTATATTTTCTATCGCATATTAAAAATGCTCACTGCAAACGTATGAACGTATTTGTGACATACACTTATTACAACTAACAATTTCATAGGTCACTGTGGCAGGACCTGGGGTGACAGACCAAATTAGTATTACATCACAGCAAAAAATAACTTCAGAGTTGATTATGCTGGTAGCACTACATTGGTGTAAGTGTATTTTCAGAGTTAATATTGTCACACTGGTAAATATGAGCAAAGAACGCTGTGGAAAATTTTTATTGTTGAACCTTTTGTACAAAAAATTCACAAAAATACTCTGCTCTCATGAATATCAAACAATCCCAAACAAAACACAGGTCCATCACAACACACACATTTTTTATATATATATAATGTGTGTGTGTGTGTGTGTGTGTGTGTGTATATATATATATATATATATATATATATATATATATATATATATATACATACATATATATATATATATATATATATATATATATATATATACAGACAGAATCTCACAAAAGTGAGTGCACCCCTCACATTTTTGTAAATATTTGATTATAACTTTAAATATGACAACATTTAAGTAATGACACTTTGCTACAATGTAAATTAGTGAGTGTACAGCTTATGTAACAGTGTAAATTTGCTGTCCCCTCAAAATAACTCAACACACAGCCATCAGTCTAAACCGCTGGCAACAAAAGTGAATATGTCCAAATTGGGCCCAAAGTGTCAATATTTTGTGTTGCCACCATTATTTTCCAGCACTGCCTTAACCCTCTTGGGCATGGAGTTCACCCGAGCTTCACAGGTTGCCACTGGAGTCCTCTTCCACTCCTCCATGACGACATCACAGAGCTGGTGGATGTTAGAGAACTTGTGATCCTCCACCTTCTTTTGGAGGATGCCAAACAGATGCTCAATAGGGTTTAGGTCTGGACACATGCTTGTTCAGTCCATCACCTTCATCCTCAGCTTCTTTAGCAAGGCAAAAGTCGTTATCATACTGCGATAATACCCAGTCTCTGAAGGGATGTGATCATGCACTGTTTCAGTACGTCACAGTACATGTTGGCATTCATGGTTCCCTCAATGAACTGTAGCTCCCCAGTGCCAGCAGCACTCATGCAGTCCCAGATCATGACACTCCCACCACCATGCTTGTAGGCAAGACACACTTCTCTTTGTACTCCTCACCTGGTTGCTGCAACACATGCTTGACACCATCTGAACCAAATACGTTTATCATGGTCTCATCAGACCACAGGACACTTGTCATTAGCAAACTGTTTGCGGGCTTTCTTGTGCATCATCTTTAGAAGAGGCTTCCTTCTGAGACAACAACCATGCAGACCAATTTGATGCAGTGTGCAGCTTATGGTCTGAGCACTGGCAGGCTGATCCCCCACCCCTTCAACCTCTGAAGCAATGCTGGCAGCACTCGTACATCTATTTCCCAAACACAACCTCTGGATATGACGCTGAGCACGTGCACTCAACTTCTTTGGTCGACCATGGCGAGGAATGTTCTGAGTGGAAACCGTCCTGTTAAACCACTGTATGGTCTTGGTCACCGTATTAATGTCTCAGTGTCAGGGTCTTGGCAATCTTCTTACAGCCTAGGCCATCTTTATGTAGAGCAACAATTCTTGTTTCTAGATCCTTACAGAGTTCTTTGCCATGAGGTGCCATGTTGAACTTCCAGTGACCAGTATGAGGGAGTGTGAGAGCGATGACACCAAATTTAAAACACCTGCTCCCCATTCACACCTGAGACCTTGTAACACTAACAAGTCCCATGACGCTGGCAACAAATGTTTACTCACTTTTGTTGCCAGCAGTTTAGACATTAATGGCTGTGTTGAGTTATTTTTGGGGACAACAAATTTACACTGTTACAAAGCTGTACACTCACTAGTTTACATTGTAGCAAAGTGTCATTTCTTCAGTGTTGTCACATGAAAAGATATAATCAAATATTTACAAAAATGTGAGGGTTGTTAAATATAGGTGTACAACAATTACAGTGAATACTTTGTGCTATCTCCCTTTGCCAAAATAATAGCTATAATGTCTTCTACTATAAAGTCTAACAAGGTTGGAGAATACATGGCAAGAGTCCACACTGGTGGACTCTCCTATCCAGTTCACTCCCTCCATAGGTTTTCTATGGGTTTCAAGTCATGGGACTGGGATGGCAATGGGATGACCTATATTTTGTGGTCAGTAAACCATTTTTGTGTTGATTTTGCTGTATATTTTTGATCACTGTCCTTCTGGAAGATCCAACCATGGCCCATTTTAAGCTTTCTGGCAGAGGCAGTCAGTTTTTCATTTAATATTTGTTGATATTTGATAGTCCATGATGCCATGTATCCTAATAAAATGTCCAGATCCTCTGACAGAAAAACATATTTAACCGTGGGTATAAGATACTTTTCCATATGGCTATGTCTCTGTCTGTGCCAAAATCAGCTCTGGTGTTTCTCAAAAAGCTCTATTTTGGTTTCATCTGACCATAAAACCCAATCCCATTTGAGGTTACAGTAGTGTCTGGCAAACTGAAGATGCATGAGTTTGTTTTTGGATGAGAAGAGGCTTTTTTATTGAAACCCTTCCAAACAACTTGAGATGTAGGTGACTTTGGATTGTAGTGTTGGAGATTTTCTGACCCCAAGGCGCAACTAACTTCTGCAACTCTCCAGCTGTGATCCTTGGAGATTTTTTGGTCCCTCGAACCGTTCTGTTCACAGTGCCTTTGATACAATATAGAAACATGTCCTCTTCCAGGTTGATTAATAACATTTCCAGTTGACTGGAACTTCTTAATTATTTCCCTGATGGTGGAAATGTACATTTTCAATGCTTGTGCTATTTAATTATAGCCACTTCCCATTTTGTGAAGCTCAACAACCTTTTGTTGCACATCACAGCTATATTCGTTGGTATTACCCATTGTTATGAATGACTTAAGGAATTTGGTCTTTGTGTCACCTCATATTTATACCCCTGTGAAACAGAAAGCCATGGTTGAACAATTTCCTGTTCCTAGTCACCCAGGTATACTTCAAATATATTTTATCATATGAATTCATAGGGGTGCCAATAATTGTTGCACACCTATATTTAAGAAATTTTTTTATATATATAAACCTGTGTTGTGTTTGCAATTATTTGATATCCATTTTTGTTAAATAAATAAATAAATAAACAATCAAACAAAAGATTAAAAGGTTAAACAAAAAAACAATTTTTCACAGCCATTACTCATATTTACCAAGGGTGCCAATATTAGTGGAGGGCACTATACGTAACCAAGACATTGGAAAAAACATAATGCTGCCCATGATTAAAAAACAAGATGCCATTATGTCATTTTTGTAGATATTAACAAACCTAGATTCTACTAAAATAAATTGTTCACCCCACATTGATAACTTCATGATTAACAGGACCAAGTATGTTTAGCACTACCTCTTTATAACTTATTTTAAGTTATTGAAAACAATGTTGATCTTATATTGTAGATTAACAGTAGTGATTTTAAAAAGTGTGCTAGTAAGAAAACAAAATCAACTTAAACCTAATCATGTGTGTATTGGGGTCTACTTGACATTACAACCTCAAATACAACAATATTTCACAATGTTTTGACCAAATAAAATACGCTACCCCTGGTAGTCTATAGTGTCAACATTCTTTAAAAACAAAACAAAACAAAAAACATTATACTGAAGAGATTAATATTTAAGCTGTATAGACAACATGTTGCAAAGGGTGGAAACACAAGCTATCTTTTTGCTTATTTAAGAGCTAACCAGGTGAACAAATAATTTGAAAAGGCAAACCTCATTAACTGGTACATCACCAAAAGCAATAGCCAAGGTTGCTCTCATAATATTTATTTTTCACACTGTCCAGCTCTAGTATAGGAGTATACTTTATTTAATGGCTAAATGTAAATGCATAATGATTCAATGGGATTAAAAACTGGTTAAGTCTCTTCTCCAAATATATCTCTCTGTTAGATCAGACAATATTTTCATTATCTATAGTGCATTCAATAAATTCAGACTTTTTTGACTTGATAAAGAAGTACAGAAGAATGATGTACTATTATTTGAGCAGCAGATCCCGGCTTTCATAGCCACCATGTCACACACATGCTCTTATGCAACACCAGCCATTTATGTGTAGAGTACAGATTACACCTCAAACACAAGAACTCACTTGCTAGGATCAGCTCCTTTGAAGTAGGCATTAACTGACTCTGTGAAAGCAACAGCTATGGGAAGTGAATCCTGGGATGCTAATGTGACTGGGCTGGGGCCACGAGATGTCCCTAGGAGTAAGGAAGGTAGACATTGATAAAATACACACATAGGAAAAAACCACACAAATTGTATGGCATTCAAGATCATGCTCAAACCCAAGAAATGTGTTAAACACAGCACAGACAATCAATGAAAAGAAGTGGAATTTTGTAGTTAAGATGGTAATAACTGAATTTAGTACAGGTCACATGAAACGGCTTTCCAATGAGGAGTCAATGGAGTTAGTTTGTAAGTTAAAACAAACAAACCAAAAAAAAAACCTGTTCCAGTTTTCCGCATAAGGCATGTTACCTGCTGGAGTTTCACACCTCTTCTCAAACGTGGGCAGTTTCGCCACAAACACATCATCCTCTTACAGCATCAATGAAAAAGATGAAATCCAAACCAAAAATCAAAAGAAAAGCAATGACAAAACCCACAGATGAGAGAGAATGTTGTAAAATGATGTATAATCAAACAAAAGGGTAAAATAATTTGATGATTAACAACATGTGAGGTTGCATTCCTTTCCTCCAGTGAGATTTTATGATAGATGCATATTGCCAGAGAATGATTGGCTATGGATTTCTCACCGATGGTGGGTGTGTTACTCGCGCTCAGTGAGGTGCTAGAGCTCAGAGAGGAGGAGCTTTCGGCCCGTGCTAGAGGTGCAGTAGGCAAAGGACTAGAGCTGGTTGCCATAGAAGGGCTGAAGGGCCGTGCCTTTAGTTTGAAATAAAACAACAGGTAAACAACTTAGTCATCTAAAAAAATAAATACTTTAAATATAATACTTAATTAACAGACCAGTTCTCCGAACACAATAAATAATCCATTAATCCTCCAATATATTAAGTCAAGTAATAATTAATTTGTAATGACCGCAGTGGTGTATTTTCATGCAGAGTTTTATCAAGGGGGCAATAAAATGATTCTGTAACCATTCAAATATTTGATGAAGATTGTGTATTTAAAATTTTGCTTAATTTTGTTTTCATTGCTGTTATTTGAAGATGGTAAAATAACAGCACATAATCAAATAAAACTAGAAATGTACTTACAATCTCATTGATGCCAGTCAGTTTGCCTGCAGGCAGTTTGGGCCGGGACAAGGGTCGAGGAGGAGGAACAATTGCTGCTGTACCCAGAGGGGTTGTGGGTCTGTTAGAGGGAGGAACTGTGTGGAACAAAGAGACACAATAGAGGTAAAATAATAAGCTATGAGTTTCACTGTTGGAGTGGGTTAGAAAACAGCTAATACTTTAAAACACATCTCAAAACATAACAAGCATGCAGCAAAGTACAGTGAGTGAAAAAAAGTATTTGATTCACTGCTGATTTTGTACATTTTCCCACTGACAAAGAAATGATCAGTCTATAATTTTAATGGTAGATTTATTTGAACAGTGAGAGACTGGAAAAATCCAGAAAACGCATGTCAAAAATGTTATAAATTGATTTGTATTTTAATGAGGGAAATAAGTATTTGACCCCCTCTCAATCAGAAAGATTTCTGGCTCCGAGGTGTCTTTTATACAGGTAATGAGCTGAGATTAGGAGCACACTTTTAAAGGGAGTGCTCCTAATCTCAGCTTGTTACCTGTATAAAAGACACCTGTCCACAGAAGCAATAAATCAATCAGATTCCTAACTCTCCATCATAGCCAAGACCAGAGAGCTCTCCAGAAAATGCAACATTAAAAGGCAAAATTTCTTTTTTACAGCTTAATATTTTTTTTTTAGAATTTAACTGGAGAATAAAAAAATATATACATTATTATTAAAAATAATAATACAGAACTAAATGTAAAAAAATAAAACAAATTATAGTATTAAAAAATATAACATTAAAAAAAAACATTGAAATAATTAATCAAATTCGAAGGACTATTTGCTCCTATAAAATCATCAGCCAGTTACAGTTAACACTTTGCTCATCTTTTAAAATCATATTATTATTATTATTAGTAGTAATAGTAATCAAATTAATCAATCAACAAAGAAATCAACCGATAATTAATTACTTTTTTTTAGCAAGTTCAGTTAATCTTCTTTCTTTCTATCGATAGCATGAATAATCAGGTTTAGGCATTACAGCCAAACTCAGCAAGAGAAAGGAGAATATTACTCATGAGAACCACTGGATTAAAAACTGCTTACTATAAAATAGTAAAAATATGCAAACAATTTTTCAATGCATTAAAAATTATGTAAACACAATATGCTATAAAAGACACAGTTTCATTAACCCATGTTAAATTACTAGTCATACAAAGCATTATTTTGTGCTCTGAAATGATGGCATGCTTGGCATAATTATTCTTCTGCATTACCATCCTGCATATGGCCAGCTGTGGGTGTCATGGCATGGTCTTCCATCCCAAATAAGGGGCTTTCCTTCTTCTGGCCCAAGCTAATAAAGGGATCTGCAACTTTACTGGTTGGGGGTTTGGCATGCTGGTTAATGGGCCACCAAAAGGCACAAAAGCCACCAACTGGTTCTAAGTCCAGGAAGAAAGTAGATTGATACCAGTGTTTGGATAGCTGAGTGGAGTATTGTGGGTCGCAGCATCCCCTGGATTTTTGAGCAGGATAGGAGAAGTGCTAATGGCTCTGGGTGGAGATGGGGGGACGGTAATGAAAAGCTCATATGTGATTATAGAGGAGGGAGGAACAAGCAATGGAAAAAGCAGATTGGAATGTAAAGACTGGAAGAAAGGTGAGGACTTTTGCCCATCACACAGGCTCCTCAAACCACCATAGATGGCACGTAACTGTGGATTATAGTTATATAGATGGAGGAATTCTGCTTCATCACTACAGCCAAGTTCAACAGCTTGGATTGTCCTGCATTTTATGTGAAATATAGGGACAAATGCAGCGACAAATGCAAAATGCAGGAAAGGTTGAGAGAGTGAGTGGAACATGGATAGATCATCACAAAAGAAGAATGCAACAATCAAATATTAAGTTCTATTTACTTTAAGACTATTTGTTCCTTTACCTTTGGTTACCAAAAATCTGGGTTGTCCGCCAGCAGTGGTACCAAGCTCTAAATTGTTTAACACACATCAGAAAATGAAAGCTGAAATTCTGGTCTATTGTCTCATTCACCTTTTGATTTCAAACCTAAATGTATTCAGTGTATAGCAAAAACAAAAGAACTGGCTGTGCTGTTCAAATACTTTTTGGAAGGGACTGTATACAAAATAAACAGAATAATAATAAAAGAACACTGGAAAACTGTATCCCAGGGTCTATGAGATGGTGAAAGTATTTTGACAAAATCCAGCTACAACAGCAGTGCTGCTTAGAGGGTTTTTGTGACAGTAGTAGCCTGTGCAAACTCTCTATAGGTAAATGATGAGAATGGGGAAAGCCAAGACCTTTTCACCAGCATGGGCACAGTATCAATAATGCATAAGGTTAGCATTAAGACCGATTTCCTAGAGGCTGCAAGATGGTGGAAAATATTGAATGAGTTACCATATATTGCAATAGGGTTATAAGCCTGTGCACTCTTGACGTGAGGGCAAAAACAGGATATTCCTGACTTTGTAGGGACTTGTGGCAAACAGAAATTATTATTATGAATATCCTATCTCTACCATCTGTTAACGCCTGACTGTGTCTGGTTTTAAGCTACATAAAAAACCTATTGCATGAGTACAAAGCTAAATGAAGTACAACCCCTTTGAGCTTGACATTCCTCTGCACATCACTAATACTTGACATTTCAGAGATGGTCCCTCAGTCCTACATGTTGACTTTGTCCTGTCAATGCAGAGGTTGATTGACACTCTTAGAAACTGAAGACACGCATAGTCAATATTGAATTTGATAATTCATATTTTATTGTATTTTATCTTAAGTCAAATTGTATTTGCACATTTGTTACTTTACTTTATTCTTTTTTTCCCTCACACTATTATATTATTCTTTCAGCAAATATACTGAATATAAAACCTCACTAACTGTTACACAGTGGTAAAATAGTAAAGTGGTAAACATAGTGGTCTCCTTCATAAAGATGGAACTGGCATGAACACTGTGCATTTAAATTGGGGTATCTCACTGTTGGCTCACAGTGGTAAGCCTAGTGTATGGGATGTACAAGAGGTGTGAGGTCACATCATTGACCTGTGTACCATCTTTTAATTGTCTTTTGTTGACATCTTAATTTTTTCTTTTTATTACATCACTTTTTATTTGATTATTGTTTATTCAGTGTGTATAGTGCTTTGTAAACCTGTTTTAAAAGTTCTACATATTTAAATTAATAATATTGTTACTAGAAAACAAACATAACAAAACAAACACAGTGTTACCTGCAGAGGAGGACACAGTGGAAGTGGCACCAGAGAGATTGGGGCCAAATGGATCCAGAGATAGCAGGTCATTGCTGGTCAGCCTACTAATCAATAGAAAAAGTTGGTGATTAGAAACACTGGAATTTCCTCCTCTAGCTACTCTCATAAGAGATGATAATGTGGTATACAAATAGCAATAAAAAAAATTATTTCATGAGTGATAGAGTCCCTTCCTGTTCACTTACACTATTATAGGAAAATGTTTGAAGCTTCAATAAGACAAAATAAGTCAACAAATCTTATTTCTGTCCATTTTAAATGTGATATACCCTTACTCTGTATATGATGGTTGCTGTGTTTTGGACCTTCCCAACTCATCACCTGAGGGAGAGAATGCAGTCTAGTTAATAGGAGCACCAAAATTTTCTCCCAGCTGTCCACTTCAAGTCGTCTAAGCCACATACAATTGAATCAAAATATGAGACAGAAAACATTAAGTAAATCATTTTTAAGTAAAATTTTTTCAACTGCACAAAAGTGTTCATGGTCTACTGCAAACAAAGTGTGGTATAAACTACAGTAGGAATGTGCAACGCTCCATTCACTTCATTAAACATTTATTGTCCAAACACCATAAACCCAAAACCACTTGAAGTTTTGTTTTGTTTTTTAAACCACTTACAGTGGATATAAAAAGTCTATACACCCCTGTTAAAATGGCAAGTGTTTGTGATGAAAAAACATTAAACCAAGATAAATCATGTCAGAACTTTTCCCACCCTCAGTGTGAAATTAAAAATAAGTTTTTTTAAAACAACACAAGAACTTAAAATCTATTTATAAAAAGTAAGTGAAAAACAATCAAACATTTCGGGGGAAAATAGAAAAAATAAAAAAGTTTGCACACCCTTTTATAATTGGGGATGTGGCCGTGTTCAGGAATGAGCTAATCACATTCAATCTTAAGTTCAAAAGTAATTATCATACAGCTGTCATCAATGAAATTATATTGATTAACCCAAAATAAAGACCAGCTGTTTCTGTAGGATTGTCTTGACATCTTGGTTTCATGTGACTGTTGAAGCAATGGTCTGCAAAGAGCTGTACAGGGTCTCACTGTCGAAAGGATTTGATCAGGAGAGGGGTACAAATAAACTTCCAAGACATTACCATGGAATATCGTGAACGCCATCATCAACAAGTGGAGAAAATGGAGCACCACAGTAACATTACCAAGAACAGGAAGTCCCTCCAAAATTTACAAAAGGACAAGTGTTATTTGCAATAAATTATTATTTGCCAAAACATTTAGCCTCGTCACATCGGACCAATGAAATTACCCAACAGGTCACAGTGGACCAATGAAACTGTTCGAATTAAATCTAACGCACTCAAACTACATTTTTCAGATCAGTCGTTTTGCGCTTCATGCACACACCCTCATCAGGGAAAACACACGAAGAAATGCTAACTAGCCTTGACATGAACTCAGACATGGACTATGGCTAGGAAACATGAACTAGAACTAAGACACATGGCATGAACAAAGACTCTAACTATATTCGCTATCTAATTCTAACTCTATATCTAATTACCCGCGTTGTGTGAGTCATGGCTCCCGGTATATATACACACCAGCCAAACTACTAACAGCTGCGGGCAATACCAAAACACACGTGACTCTAACTAGCTTATAGCATAGCTTAGCTTGTAGCCTAGTAGCTTATAGCTTAGCATGTAGCCTAGTAGCTTATAGCATAGCTTATAGCATAGTAGCGGATAGTATAGCTTAGAGTTGTATAGACTTAGTTTAGAATATAGATGTAGAAGTGGTTTATAGAGTATAGATATAGAGTCTTTGTTCCATGCCATGTCCATGTTCATAGTCATGGTCACGTTTCATGTCGTTTCATGGTTAATGTTTAGGTTAGTTGGTTTAGTTAGCTTAGTTCATTGAGTTGGTCATGTATTATTTCTCGTGAGTCTGCTCTCCTGTTTCAATAAAAGCTCTCGTCCTAACTGCACTTGCATCCGTCCTGCTTCGTTTACGTCACGAATCGTGACAGTTACAACGTGGACACCTGTGGCTTATAGAGAAGTGCGGCCTATATGTGTACAAAATTGTTTTTCTTCTTAAAATTAGCAGGTGTGGCTTATATTCAGGTGCGCTCAATAGTCCGAGAATTATGGTAGGAGATGCCAAGAAAATGAATGGAAAGTGTGCACCATTTTTATTTCTCTTTCATTTTCAAAGTCAAACTTTTAGAGTAGTGATCGTGGAATGATGGGAGCGGGGGAAAAAAATACTCACTGGACTGGTTCCTCCTCATGTGGACCTGGAAATGAAAAGACACTAATTAATGAGAGAAATAAATAGTTATGAAAATAACAAAGGACATGAAGTATTGTGTCCCCCCAGAGAAAACACACACACACACACACACGTTTGTCTTATTATGTTTGTGAGAGCCTTCCGTTAGAGAACCTTAACCTCAGTCAGCAAGTGGAAACCTTTTCACACTGGTTTCAAATAAAGATGCTGTTTTGTAATTTTTTTGTTTTGTTGCTATAAAAGTCAAATGTCCCCAAAAAGTAAAAAAAAAAAAATGTATGCATCTAAACCGAGTAATAATAAAATATAACTATAACATTCTGATACAAACAAATCCAAATATATTCAGTTTATCAGTGGTACAAAAACACAGATTAAATGAAAGGACTACTAAACAATCAACTGCAATATAATAACCCAGCTCATCTGTTTGATGGCGTAAAAAGTATTATTCATATTACAGCTTAAAAAATGTCAACAAAACAAAAACAGTTATAAAAAAAATAATTTAAAAAATAAGGTGTTAAGCCACATAAGAAAGCTGTGGGCATGGACACACACAGGGAAAAAAACCTGATCCAATCTCAGAAGCTCTGAGTGGCAATTGGGTTCAATGGAGAATATGAGTGAAATGAAGAATGGAAAGAAAAAAAAATTCCCAATAATTCCAATAACTCTGGAACCGTTAAAATGAGAGCCAAACAGAAGACAAACAGTGAATACAAAGCTTTTGGCTGACATGTAAATATTTCATAAGTTAATACTAGCATTTAGTGTGGAATTCTTTAATTTTATTTTCTTTTCTCTTATGCTTAAAATTTTTTATTCTCTTTATGCCGTTTGTTATATATTGGTTATATACTTGTTATATGTTGGGTAGGCTTTTACACATTTAGCTAGGCAGGAAGGGAGAAGAAACCAAACTCTCCCGTAATTCTCCATCTTGCAAAGAAAATGAATCTATGATGAAGATCCTGTCTCCAGGTTTGTCCTTCCACCCTTTTGCATTTGTTATTCTGGTGTAAAAGACAAATGTATGGTGACTGTGAGCCTGGATCAGTCTGGATGACCTGATGATCTGCTGGATGGAATGAGCCATAACCACAGTTGTGCCAGAAGAACAGCTTGGAAAGTGTACAAAGTATAAAATATGGATGGGAGATATTTATGAAGTGTTTTTGCTGGGGAAAACCAGAGGACAGAATGAAACTGGGCACCCTGTAGGAACTGGGTAGAGAGTGTTCACAGAAACTAAATGAGTCCGTTGAAGATTACAGACAGAGATTGAAAAAGTGTTTTGTGGAACACAGTATGTTAATGGATGAGAGACGACTCCTCAATTATCCCTCTGATCAGCATGTATCTAGATGACCCCATCAGAAAATCTGTTCTTCAAGGAAAAAATAGCTGCTCAAACTCAGAACGAGCACAATGCATTTTCAAATCTTTTCTGGCTGCACTACAAGCAGAAGCAGCTGAGAAGGGGAAGTACCGAGTCATAGTAGTATCTGCCTCTCAGTCACGAGATGAGGATGAAGGAAAACAGCAATCGAAAGTGGAAAAAATGTAGAGGAGAGCTGGAACCTGCCAATGCTGCAAAAAGCCTGGACCAGAGAATGTAGGGAAAAGAAAGCAGCTGAAAGCTGTGCTGCAGCCAGTGTGCCCCCTGCTGACAATATGGTGGAGCACTTCCAGTCTCTTCCTGAAGGCACTCTGTGCTACCTACTGGACTCTAGACCAAATTTTTAGAACACCCCTCATTTTGATCTATCTCTGCTGCCCTCAAACAAAAAGTACATGGCTTGTATTTAACAGTTCTAGTAGGTATTCAAAAAACACAATTTTACTTCCCCCAGACCATTGGTCCCAGCACAACACATACCCATTTTTGGCAAGGCAAAGTCACTAGAAATGTTTGAGAAATGGACAATGCTAATTGACATTGCTGAATCAATTGATTTCCCAAAGAACAAACGACCCTGATTGTAGCACAGAAATGTGGAAACAGAAGCTCCTGTGTTCCATGATCATCCAATCTGGACTAAATCCAAGAATGAAACAGAACTTCTTAAAATGGAAACAGTTAAGCTCAAATTCAATGCACCTCCATTTTCAGGACAGTACCCCATCAGCTCAGAAGTCAAAAAAGGGGTGCTGGCCATCGTCAGTGAGCTCGAAGAGAATGGCATTCTGAAAAAGTCTGTAAGTGAAATATGTCTGGACACACTTGCTACAAGGGCTACACATCTCTCCAACTCTGTACCATCATGCATTGAGGAAACATTTAATGGAGATCAGAAACTGTCTCAGCTCCAAGACCTTGCAATATGTTGATGACCAATTGGTTGCTTCAGAAACTGTGGAACAAAAAAAGTATGTTCAAACACTTTTGGACTTCCTTGCAAGAAAGGGACACAAAGCCTGCAGGAGAAAAAGCTTAACTGGTCAAACAGGAAGTGGTGTATCTGGGACAAAGCTGACACCAAGTCACAGAGATGCTACATGAGTAAAGCACTGATTCAAAACACTCAACTCCCTACATAGATGAAAGCTCTCTTTTCTGGGTTCAACCGACACTGGGTTGAATACACATTTCACTCCACACCACTCTACCACCTACTTAAAAGTGACCCAAAATCCAGTGAAACATTAACTTGGACAGAAGAAGCCAAGGAAGCATTTCAGTTGATAAAAAGATAAAAATGGATATGGAACATTGACTCATCATTGATCATTGAGAAAGCACATGCAAGCAACTTTGCCATTAAGGTCTCTGATCCTGAACCTATGGATCCTGACTGCTGTGAATTTGTGGAGCGCCTAGGGGAGGAAGATGAGAAAATGAGCATAGTCCCACTATAAAACACTTAACTGTAGAGAATGAATGATTAGATGGGCAGTCACCAAAGCTGATATTTGCTGGGAGCTTCCAAGAGAGGACAACATTATGTCCATTGAACATTTTTCTTCCCAGCTTTCACAATGTTTGTCTTCAACTGCTTCAAAATGTCTTTTCTGCTATAGACAGCTCTATGATCTTTATGTTTTATCCTTTTTAATAGCAAATGCAGTCTTTACATGTGGAAACAAGGACTCAAAAAAGAGCAAATATCCAAAACTATTAATTGTTTAAATAATCAATATAACCGGGTACACTTGTGCAACAAAAAACACCAGTCAGTCACATGTTCCTATAGTTTTTGATCAGTTGAAAAATGGCTGTGTTCAAACAAAAAAGGTGCCATGGTCTAAGTTGCTTAACACTAGATGTAAATGTCAGGAAATGAAAAATGAAATTCTGATTTATCAACTCATTTATCTTTTGTTCTCAAACTGAAATGTCTTCAATGTATAGCAAAAAAAGGCCTTCCAATACTTTTGGAGTGGATACTTTACATTGGGTAGGCTTTCACGCATTTAGTTAGATCGGAAGAGAGACAAACTGCGAAAAAAGGACGAAACCAAACTCTCACTACACTCCTGTATTTCTCCATCTACTGTGAAGGAGCAGTGGTGGCTCAATGATTAAGGCTCTGGGTTACTGATCAGAAGGTTGGGTTTCAAACACTAGCACCTCCAAGCTGCCACTGTTGGGCCTTGAGCCCTTAACTTTCTCTGCTCCATATAATGGCTATGCGCTCTGACCCCAACTTCCTAACAAACTGGGATATGCGAAGAAAATAATTGCACTGTGATCTAATGTATATTTGACAAATAAAGGCTTCTTCTAAGATCCTGTCTTTATATTTAATCTTCCACCCTTTGCATTTGACAGAAGCGTTGTTTTGGTGTAAAAGGCAACAGTACATTTAAGCATTTAGGACATGAACAAAACCAATACTTAAGGTTGGCAAAAATTAAAAGTTGACCCCTGCAAGATGCATGTTAATGTTTACTGTATACAGCAAACACAGTAAGCAGGGAAGTTCTCAAGCAAAAATAGCTGTGTCTAAACAAGTTGACTGAAAACATATGCACCAAGATACATGTGAAAAGGAGATGCATTAATTTGCTATTCTAGTAAAATAGCGTGAGAGGAAAATTTTAATGCTTTAATATACATTAAAACTGAAAAATAAGAAGAGAGGGAACCGTAGTTGGACTGGATACCATATCTTATTTAAATACATGTATAACCCCAATTTTGAGGACGGGACAGTACGGAAAATGCAAAAAAGTCATTTAAAAATTCAAATGACCCTGTACTATATGGAAAACACATTAACAACACATTATTTGATGTTTTACTTTGTGAATTTAATTTATTTTGAAAATACACACTCATTTCAAATCTGATGACAGCAACACACTCCAAAAACATTGGGAAAGTCGACTGTTTACCACTGTGTACCATCACCTTTTTTAAATAACACTTATTAACTGTTTAGACACTGATGACACCAGTTGGTTAAGTTTAGCAAGCAGAATTTTCCCCCATTCATCCGTTATGCATTTCTTCAAATGCACAACTTTATGGCGCCACACATTCTCAATCGGAGACAGGTCAGGACTGCAGGCAAGCCATGCTAGCACCCACACTCTGCTTACGCAACCGTGCGCTTGTAATCCAAAGTATTTACCAAAGTATTACCGAGCACATGTCAGGATATCCATTACAGACCCATGACGGTTTTCAAGGACGGTTTTCCCACTCTACCAACTGCGCCACAGCCACCCAGTGTTGGATTATTCACTGACTCATCTGTTGGCAGATTGGCAAACCTTATAATAAAAAACAGAGGAGTCAGTGAATAATCCAACAAGACGATTGCCTCACCTGATTCACATCCCCTTCTTATTTCAACTTGTCACATCGCTATTAGACCTAAATTGCCCAGTCCAACTTTTTTGGAATGTCTTACATGCATCAATTTCATATTTTCCTTCAAAAAACAATGCAGTTGATTAAGTAAAACATCAAATACCTTGTCTTTATACATTTGTTGTTTAAATACAAATCAAAGTACATTTACAAATGACTCCTCTTTGTTTTCATTAGCATTTTTCATACTGTCCCAACTTTTTAAGAATTGGGGTTGTATATAAAGAAACTATAGTTCCATGTAAAATGAAAACAATTACAAATGTCTACATACAGTCATGTGAAAAAATATGTACACCCTATGGAAATGTTTATTTATTTATTTATAATTTTTTTTACATATTTGGACAATCAAACCTTTTATCCACTTTGAAATAGTGATTAAGTTTACATGGACAGCATTAATCTAATTGTTGACCTTATACTGAGTAAGACAATATTTTGATTAAGGTGTTCACATGAGTCGCTTTTAGAATACTCCTTTCAAGTTCCTGTTTTACATGTTATAGAACATACATCGATTAACGGCACACGTCATCACATCACCGCGCCACGCTGTCCGACGTTCTCTCCAGAATTTCACGTATCGACATATAGTTTGTCTTCGTTATGGTAGCGTATACAGTTTTGGGTGTTTTTATTTAAAATTTGTACGAATGCTTCAAGTGCGGTTATTATATATCATACTGTACTTGCAAATAGTCGAATGCTTGAAGCCGTGGGCGGCGTCCTAAACCACGTTCTAACCTACTGAATAGTAGCCGAGATACATGTATTTCTCCTACTACAGGCCTATAATAGGTAAGTGCACGGTTTCAGACACAGCCATGCTCTCTTGTTTGCCGTAAAACGGTTGAGCACTGCCGTGCGTGATTGTGTCCTGTCGCAAAATGCGGTGAAGACGGTCACATGACATTAATAGTGATTAAGGTGTTTACATGTATGTAATGCACGTCGATAATGCGACTAAAACAGGACTACTCCACATGTCTTAATTCGATTTGTCTTTACTTCGAGCATGACGTTAATCGGATTAAGGTAATTAAAATTGCTGTTTATATGGTAGCTTCTTAGTCAGAGTATTGTCTTAATCGGGTTAATATTGGATTATTGTTGTCATGTAAACACAGTGAGTGTCTATTGATAAAGTTGATACACTCTACAAAATGACAAATATAACTGACCTTCAAATTCATAAAATTAGAATCAGGTGTTCAAGATTAGGTGCCAGTGATTAGAACCTGCTTGAGGAGTGCACTAAATCTAAAAAAATCTAATAAAATCTAATAAAAATTGCAGGACCTGCTAGTAAGTTTTGCAAAGTGCATGCTTCTATAATCAGAAAGAGACTGCACAAATTTGAATGGTAACAGTAACAGCAGACATGTTTGGCACTGACCAAAGACAGCTTTTCAGGAGAAGCACTGTAAAGAACCTGTGGTGGAAATGTTATGGTTTGGGGTTGCTTCACTTTCTCACAGACTGGACAGCTTGCATTCATTGCTACAACTATGAATTCTGCATCATATCAAATAGTTCTTGAAGATAATGTGAGGCCATCTGTACGAAAGTTTAAATTGAACCGAAAGTGGACCTTTAAACAGGATAATGATCCTAAGCACACTAGCAAATCCTGTAAGGAATGGCTCAAAAAGAAGAAATGGAGGGTTATTGAATGGCCAAGTCGAAACTCAGATTTGACATTGAAATGTGGTTGGGTTTGAAACAGGAAGTACATGCAAGAAAACCCTCAAACATCTCGCAACAGAAGGAATATTGCATGGAAAAGTGGTCAAAAAATCCAACAAGCATGGTGGACAATTATGCAAAAAGCTGTTTTTCCTTGTGGTTTTGTTTAATTACATCAGCGTTATGAATAGGTACTGTTTCAAAGATGATCAAATGTTTTCTTGTCCGAATATGTTAAAAACAGACAACAATTTCCCCTGTACAGGGTGTACACTGCCTTGTGCCCGATGATTAATGGGATAGGCTCCAGGTTCCCTGCGACCCTGAAGAAAGAATAAGCGGTAGAAGATGGATGGATGGACAGACAGACAACAATTTCCATTTGGTGTACTTATTTTATCACATGACTATATATACTGTGAATAAAAGGGAAACCTCTATTACTACAAAAAAACTCATGATATCAAACCACATCTATAACATCAGGCATGAAAACTTTGTAAGTACATTTCTAAGAGCAACTTAATAGGTGGAAGTATGTAGAGAGATAATAGTAATGTACTGCCCTCTATTGGCAGTAAAGTCAACAGAGGATGGAGGGCCATAGAGATGATGAGGGAGAGTGTGAGTGAAAGAGTGGAGTGGTGCTGAACGGTTAAAAATGGGATGAATGGAAGCTACACATGACGTATGCTTTTCTTTGTGGTTCATACCTGTAATTACCCATGTTTGTTTTTTTACATACTCCTGTATTTCTGTGCATGTGTGTATGTCTTACTGTAGCAGAGGGGGAAAGGGTTATGTTTCCAATTGAAGCCTTCAGCTCGTCAATGGTGGCTTTGTGCTGCTGTGTGCCACTATTGGATTGCACAGGTTTGATTTCCACATGAAACTTCCTGCGCTCATCTTCTTCATCTGAATCACTGGATGAAGAGTTGTTTTCTTTGGTATGTGGATGGAATGATTAAGGAATCATGCCCGATATATGTTTGTGAATATAGTGCCTGTTTATTATGTACAAATAGCTTAGCTGGTCAGGTATTATTTGGGTGATGACAATAGTGACACCAAACTTGTAGTAGCATTTTAGTAAGTACAAGTTTACCAGGAAGAGCAGCATTGCTATAAGCACAGTGGACACTTACTGGTCACTTTCTTAGACACATTTACCTTGTTACTACAGCATGTACATGTACAGTTAGAAACCTTAGCTCATTTTTATATGCACAATTTGTGTTAATAATTTTTTAGACATTCATCGGAGCTTCAACAGAACAGCGGTTTATATTTTGGTTGGTGAAGAAACAATGAGGTGTTTAAAAATCGCAGCAACACTGCTGTATCTCAACACCCACAAAGAATGCCACCATGTCAGTGTGTCTGCAGTCCTGAAAATGATCCACTACTCAATATTATCTGGTCATAATGATGGTCCCTGTCCACTAATATACAGTCCCTTTCGAAAGTATTTGAACAACAAAAGCAATTCTATTGTTTTCATTATACAATTAAGACATTTGGGTTAGAGATCAATAGATGAAAAGGTGAATTTCAGATTTCCTTTCCTCATCCAGATCATTTAGATATGTTAAACAACTTAGAACACGGCACCTTTTGTTTGAATCCACACACTTTTTCAAGTGATCAAAAATATCGAAACATGTGCCTGATAGTTGTTGCTGGCAAGGTGTCCCCTGTGTAAACTGATCGTTTAAACTCTCAATCAATTGCTTCAAAGAGTCAACTGCTCTGAATGTCTGCATTTGTTGTTAAACAGGACTAATCAACACGAAGACCAGAGAGCTGTCTATGGGAGAAAAGCAAGCCATGAGTAAAGAGGGAAAATCTATCAAAGCCATTGCACAAGCATTAGGCATAACCAATATAAGAAGAAAGAAAAAAAAGTAAGAAACCACTGGTGTACTAACAACCAGACATGGAACAGGTTGACCATGGAAAACAACTGTCAGTGATATCACCAACAACCTTCACAGGGTAGATGTATCACATGTATGTATCAGATGTATCACAATCCACCATTCGAAGAAGACTTCAAGTACAGAAATATAGATGCCAGCCAAGATAAGATGTCAACCACTCATTAGAGTGACGCAACAGAAAAAGTGGAAGGTTTTAGACTGGCCAATCACCAGACCTTAACCCAGCTGAACATGCACTTCACTTCCTGAAGTGTAGACTGAAGAGAAAACCCCCCACAAAACACACAACAGCTGAAAGAAGCTGCAGTACAAGCCTGGCAAAGCAACACAAAAGAAAAATGCAGTTTGGTAAGTGGGTCACAAGTTTGATGCAGTTATTGCAAGCAAGCTTTTTGCAAACAAATATTAAGTATTACAGTATTAGTATTAAAATAATTAAGTATTATAACTAAATATCAAGTGTTATTTACTACAAGACTATCTGTTCCTATTCTTCTGCCCACAAATTGGCTGATCTACCACTAAAGACGTCAATTTTAAGTTGTTTAACACATCAAGATGTAAATATCAACAAATGAAAGGTTCAATTCTGATCTATAATCTCATTCATCTTTTGATCTCAAACCCAAATGTCATCAATATATAGGGAAAAAATTAGAATTGGCCTTGCTTTTCCAATACTTTCAGAGGGGAGAGCATAACCACAAGGTGACCTAGGTGTACCTGATAACAGACAATAAACCTTGAGGTGGATGGTCTAAAGCAGAAGACCACATCAAGTTAAACTTCTGTCAGCAAAGAACAGAAAGCTGAGGCTGCAGTGGGCACAGGCTCACTAAAACTGTACAGTTGAATCTTGCTTTCTGCTGGGGCACTCAGATGGTTGGGTCAGAATTTGGCATCAACAGCATGAATCCATGGACCCAACCTGCCTTGTGTCAGCAGTCCAGGCAGGTGTAGGTGGTGTAATGATGTGGGGAAGGTTTGCTCAGTATATTTGGGCCCGTTAATACGAATCAATCAGCAATTGAATGTCACAGCCTATCTGAGTATTGTTGCTAACCATTTGCATCCCTACATGGCCACAATTTACCCACCTTTTAATGGCTACATGCAGCATGTTAATGCATCATGTCACAAAACAAAAGTCATCATAAACTGGTTTCATGAACATGACAAGTACTTCATTGTTCTTCAGTGGACTTCCCAGTTACTGGATATGAATCCCAAAAACAACTTTGGGATGTGGTAGAACACACTGCAGGAGATTTGCAGCATTAAAATGCACCTACACATGTTATCATAGTGTTCCTAATAAAGTGATTCATGAATGCATGTAGACAGAACAAATAATTATATATTAAGTGACACATACAGTACACTTTTTAGAAGCTAAAAGTAGCAGAATCATGCAGGTTTCCTAGATAAAGCTTCAGACTGACTCCACAAAACTTGTTTTCAAGGCTGTAACATATTTTGAACTACTACCTTATAGTCCTATATATCCACTAATGGCAAAGCTTCACAATAACATTAACACACATTCATTCCAAAATTAAATGTTACAAGCAAATATTAAGTGTAATTTACTTTAATTTACTTGATTTATCTGTTCCTATACTTTTCCTCGCTTAAAAATTGGGTCTTCTGATGAAAAATTTTGTTTTATATTGTTTAACACATCTAGGTGTAAATACCAGGAAATAAAAGGTGAAGTCCTAAACTCATGTATCATATCCATCTTTTGATCTCAAACCTAAATTTCTATGGTGTATAGCAAACAAATTGGTCTTGCCTTTCCAATAGTTTTGGAGGAGACTAAGAAATCAGTATGACCAAATCAGTATAATTTTAAAACTAAGTAGACAAGCTAAATTGGCAGACAACCATGGATAAAGGATATCGTTTTCACTGAATTCCGGTCTGATACAGAAACCCTCTTCATCCACCTGAGGCACATTCTAGGACAAAAGAGTGCAGTATATTAGTTACGTTTTTCCTCCCACACATATTTAATTTATTATTATATAGACAATTTTGCAACATTTGCTCATAACTTACAGCATTTTGAAAATCTATGGGTCCATAGATATCTGAGGGAGCTCCATTGGCAGTGTTCTGTACAAAACATAAGAATTTAAAATTCTGTTTAAATTCACCCAGTTGTACATTACAAGAATTGGTCAGCTTAACATCTAAAGAAAATTGAGCTGATATAAATTTTTAAGCAAAAGTCTACTGCATGCACCATTTCTCTAAATTTGTTGTAATGTTTTATTTTTCCCTCTGTATTCATTAATTTTATATTAACCATAGCCCCACATTTACACATTTTATCTTTTACAACCTCAAATGTTTTAATTCAGTGTAAATGTTAATACAAAATGGCAAAGAAAACCACTCAAAACAGTCAGTAGAATTTAGGCACTGCTTCACAAATATCTGAAAAAGAAAAAAAATAAGGAATACTCACAGTATTTTCAACTTCCGTAGATTCACTGAGTTAAAAGAAACATAAATTATTATTACAAATGACTTAAAAAAATAAATGAAGTATTCTAGTATTACATAAAACATGTCGAGTAAATTCATATAGCCAAAGTATTAAACTACTAAATGCAATAAATTATTTTGGGAGGTAATAGTCCACAAAACACAGCAAAAAAAAAAAGAGTAGTTCTCATTTACGTGGAATCTGTATCCTTGTCTTTTCTTCGCCCTGGAATTGCAAAGGCCTTCCTCTTTCTAGATTTAGCACCTCCTGACAAACATCAATATACACAAAAAGATGGGTGACAAAATAAAGGAAGAAAGGTGACTCTGTTATGCTGTATAAGATGTTTTGTTGTGTGGATTGTTTCCACGTGTCTCCTCAGAGGTAAGGATCACTTGCAAATCAATACAAAATGATTCTGAACACCTTTATCCTACAGTGGTGGAAAAAAGTATTTGATCCCCTGCTGATTTTGTACGTTTGCCCACTAACAAAGAAATGATCAGTCTATAATTTTAATGGTAGGTTTATTTGAACAGTGAGAGACAAAATAACAACAAAAAAATCCAGAAAAAACGCATGTCTAAAATGTTATAAATTGATTTGCTTTTTAATGAGGGTAATAAGTATTTGACCCCTCTGCAAAACATGACTTAGTACTTGGTAATGACTTAGTAATTACTTTTCATTTTCAATGCCCTGGCTGAGGGAAGGAGGTTCTCACCCAAGATTTGACGGTACATGGCCCCGTCCATCGTCCCTTTGATGCGGTGAAGTTGTCCTGTTCCTTTAGCAGAAAAACACCCCCAAAGCATAATGTTTCCACCTCCATGTTTGACAGTAGGGATGGTGTTCTTGGGGTCATAGGCAGCATTCCTCCTCCTCCAAACACCGCGAGTTGAGTTGATGCCAAAGAGCTTCATTTTGGTCTCATCTGACCACCAGAGGATAATTGGTTGAAAGTGTTGTGGTGAGATGAGACCAAAATGAAGACCAAAATGTACCGTCAAATCTTGAGTGAGAACCTTCTTCCCTCAGCCAGGGCATTGAAAATTAAAAGTAATTACTAAGTCATTACCAAGTACTAAGTCATGTTTTGCAGAGGGGTCAAATACTTATTTCCATCATTAAAATGCAAATCAATTTATAAAATTTTTGACGTGCGTTTTTATGGATTTTTTTGTTGTTATTTTGTCTCTCATTGTTCAGCAGGGGATCAAATTCTCCCCTCCACTGTATAATGACACATGTATGCTTATGAGAGTGCTCTCTTATATATATATATAATATTATACATAAAAGTGATATTTTCTTTTAAGAATATCTGTTCCTATACTTTTGCTCACATAAAAATTGGGTGGTCTGCCACCAAATGTTCTATGTTGTTCAACACATTCAAATGTGAACATCAGAAAATAAAAAGCTGAAATTCTGACCTATTGTCTGAAAAAAACTGTTTGATATCAAACACGAGTGTAGAATTTCAGCTTTTTTTTTAACTGGTATTTATATGTAGAGGTGTTAAACAACAAATGTGTCCAATGAGCACCAGTGGCTATGTATAGACACCCATGTAGCACTCTCTGTTCATCAACCTGCATACTAGATCCCATACCTACATGTTTGTTTAAACAGATTTGTCCAGGTGTAATTAAGTCACTTTTAAATATAGTAAATTCTTCCCTAACTACTGGCTATGTCCTAAATCTCTTAAATTAGCAGTTATTAAACCATTGATAAAAAAAAACCTGACCTTGACCCGTCTCAATTGTCCAGCTACAGACCAATATCGAATCTCCCCTTCATCTCTAAGATTTTAGAAAAGGTTGTAGCAAAGCAGTTATGCTCGTACTTAGATAGGAATAACATTCATGAAATGTATCAGTCAGGATTTAGACCTCATCACAGCACAGAGACAGCACTAGTTAAAGTAGTAAATGACCTTCTTCTGACCTCTGATCAGGGTTGTGTCTCGCTGCTTGTGTTATTCGACCTTAATGCTGCTTTTGATACTATAGATCACACTATTCTCCTTGATAGATTAGAAAATGTTGTTGACATTAAGGGAACAGTCCTCTCCTGGCTCAGGTCTTATCTGACCAATCGTTATCAGTTCGTAGATGTAAATGGTGATTTCTCCATGCGTACTGAGGTTACTTTTGGAGATCCACAGGGTTCTGTTTTAGGCCCACTGCTTTTCACTTTATATATGATACCCCTAGGACAAATTATTCGTAAACATGGAATTAGCTTCCACTGTTATGCTGATGATACACAGCAGTATGTGTCATCGAAGCCAGAGGACAGACAGGAGCTTAGTAAAGTTGAGGATTGTGTAAAGGACATTAGACGTTGGATGTTAACTAACTTCCTCCTACTTAATTCTGATAAAACAGAAATACTTTTATTAGGCCCACGTGTAGCTAGAAGTAATCTTCCTGACTACACAGTAACTCTGGATGGACTTTCTGTTTCATCATGTACAGCAGTTAAAGACCTCGGAGTGATTATTGACTCCAGTCTATCATTTGATGCTCATGTAGATAATATTACTAGGATAACTTTGTCATCTCAGAAATAGTTCTAAAATAAGAAACATATTGTCACTACATGATGCAGAAATACTGGTTCATGCATTCGTCACCTCTAGATTAGATTACTGTAATGCCTTACTGTCTGGATGTTCCAGTAGGAATATAAATAAACTCCAGTTAGTCCAGAATGCAGCTGCTAGAGTCCTTACTAGAACTAGAAGATACGACCACATCACCCCGATCTTATCCACACTGCATTGGCTCCCTGTAAAATCTCGCATTAAGTTTAAAATACTTTTATTAACCTATAAAGCACTACACGGTCTTGCACCACAATATCTAAGCGACCTTCTGGTTTTATATGATCCGCCATGCCTACTTAGATCAAAAGGTGCAGGCTATTTGACATTACCTAGAATACTGAAGGCTACAGCAGGGGGAAGAGCCTTCGCTTATAAAGCCCCACAGTTATGGAACAGTCTTCCTATTAGTGTTCGGGACTCAGACACAGTCTCAGTGTTTAAGTCTAGGCTTAAAGCATATTTGTTTACTCAAGCTTACCCTAACTAGATTATATCTCACTACTTCGCAGTCCTAATCGTTTTTCTCCCTCTCTCTCTTTTTGCTGAGCCCCACACGAATTTATGGAGATATTGGAGATCCAGATCCCTTCTGCCTCTGGATGAGCCCAAATCTTCTGCTGGGACTACGGCTGCTCCTAAGGCCATACTTCTCATTTTCACATTATCTGTGTTACCTTCACATTCTCTGTTACCCAGATGAGGATGGGTTTCCCTTCTGAGTCAGGTTCCTCTCAAGGTTTCTTCCTCAAAAAACATCTTCGGGAGTTTTTCCTTGTCACCGTCGCCACTCAGTGGCTTGCTCAGTTGGGATAAATTCCATTTGTTTTATACCGGTTTGTTTCTGTTTATCTGTTTCTGACTGTTTATACCTGTTTTTATTTCTGTAAAGCTGCTTTGAGACAATGACTATTGTAAAAAGCGCTATACAAATAAAATTTAATGTAATTGAATTGAATCTGTTTCTTTTCTTTATAAAAAAAATATTTTATTAGTAAACATGATTGTAAAAAATATTTAGTTTTTAATGTAACACCAGCATCAATGGAATTCGTGGCAGGGTCAAAGTACATAGATATAGCATGTTAGACTAAGCTAAAATTCTATATAAGTAGTTTCAATATAGAATCACAAACATTTTCATAACTGGTATCAAAACAAATTTAATCGATTAGGCTTAATTCTGTTTCACTGTTTCACACGCAGCTATTCAACAACTTGATCAATGTATAGCATTGGCTGTGTGATGAGACTGCACTTATCAAGCAAGGTTTTAGGCATCTATAGGCAAACTGACTTTTTTTATTCTGTTTGTTAAACTGGCACCTTATTCCACATGACCTTTGCAGGCAAATAGCTTAGGCAAGATCAGAAACAAAAACAATTGAATCTGTTTCTACACTATTGAGCACATTCGCCTCACTAGTGAGCACGTTCGCCTCACACCTCCAGGGGCCGTGTGTGTGGAGTTTGCATCTTCTCCCCGTGATGCGGGGGTTTCCTCTGGGTACTCCGGTTTCCTCCCCCAGTCCAAAGACATGCATGGTAGGCTGATTGGCGTGTCTAAAGTGTGCGTAGTGTATGAATGCATGTGTGAATGTCTATGTGATTGTGCCCTGCAATGGACTGGCACCCTGTCCAGGGTGTACCCTGCCTTGTGCCCGATGCTCCCTGGGATCGGCTCCAGGTTCCCCGCGACCCTGATGAAGGAGTATGCGGTAGAAGATGGATGGATATTTATGGTAAATAAATTACAGGGCTCCTTTTGGGTCAGAACTGATTTTCTAAAGGATACATGACATTCTGGACTCCATGAAGCACCAGGAGAGTTTTATTAAAAAATGGCTGCCTCTGCCAAGAAGCTACAACTGGGTTATGGTTTTATCTTCCAGCAAGACAATGATCCAAATTATCATTTTAAAAAACAAACACAAAAAATATCCACACAATCAACCTTTTTGACATGACTATCCCCAGTTACCTGACCATCCCATTGAAAACCCTTAATTAAAGGCAAAACAATAAAATCCTAGCAGGCAGATATTTGTTATTGTTCAAAAAGGAAACACAGTATTCTATTGGCTCAAACAAGCTAGGTTTGCATCACAGGTCAAATGTCACTAACCATGCCCTTTCATTTCAATGAACTGCTTTTTGCACAGAATAAATTTTATTTGTGCTTAAGTGGATAAAGCAGAAAAGCTCAGTTTTCATGTGTCTCCTATATTTCTGTAGCAAGGGGACAAAAAATCTTAAATGATCTGGCAAAATCATGAATATTTTTTTTTCAGTGTGAGATTAAGCTAATTAACCACAAAGAACATAACCGTTTTACCCATAAGTGTCACATACCTTCTGTAGTAAGAGAAACATTGCATTCCTCAAAGTCAATGTGCCCTGTAAGCATATACAGCAAAAAAAGAAAATAATTAGGTGGTGCAGTTTTGGAATGCATTTGGCAATGCAGTTCAGAATAACAGCAAATCATTGCATATAAAACTCACACAGTTCAAAAATACACACAATGATTGACTAATTTAAACACGGACAACTGTACATCTATCTAGCAAGTAAATAAATTAAGTGCAAAAAAATATAAAACATAACTTTTTAAAATCACAACAAATAAACAGTTTACAATTGCAAGTCATCCTTTTAAAATATTGCATTATTTGGGCAATTTGCATCCATAATACACCTTTTATTAAAATGGTATTTAGTGTAATGAAACTAAGAATCCATTTTTAATCAGTACAGTATTGCCCACTTTAGCAGAAATAACTTCTTTTAGGCATTTTGCATAATTTTCCATTAGTCTCTGACATCAGTTTTATGGAATTTCTGACCACTCTTCCATGCAATATTCTTTCAGTTGCAAGAAAACAGATCCTATCTCACCGAACAGGCTTCACAGCTACTAGTCCAGGCTCTTGTCATCTCAAAACTGGACTAATGCAATGCATTACTCTCGGGCCTCCCAGCCAGCTCCATCAAACCCCTTCAAATGATTCAGAATGCAGCAGCACGCCTCGTCTTCAACCAGCCCAAAAGGACCCATGTCACACATCTCTTCATCTCCCTCCACTGGCTTCCTGTAGCTGCCCATATCAAATTCAAGGCCCTGATGCTCACTTACCAGATCTTGTCTGGAACAGCACCATCCTACCTCAGTACTCTCCTTAAGGCTTATGTTCCCTCACGCAATCTGCGATCGGTTAACAACCAATGCTTAATAGTGCCTACTCAGCGTGGCTCAAGGTCCCTTTCCAGAATCTTCACACTAACTATCCCTCAGTGGTGGAATGAACTTCCAACCTTAATCCAGACCGCAGAATCGGTCATTGTTTTCAAAAAACAGTACGTGATTACAGTTCCCAGAGTGCAGCATGAACTACAAACATGGCCGACGAGGACTACACTTCCCATACAAGCACACGCTCGCATTCTCCGGAGTTCTGATCACGGACACCTGCACTCAATACACACACACACACACACACACACACACACACACACACACACACACACACACACACACACACACACACACAGAGTATTGGTCACTTCTTTAACAGTCTTTGTTTTATTTGGGTGCAAAATGCTCATCAAACTTTTTAACTACTGTGTTGTAGTAATCATCTTCCTCTTCAGCTGAAAAAGGAAACATTCTAAATATGGGTTCTGCCTGTTTGCCCATTGCATATACAGTGCCTTGCGAAAGTATTCGGCCATTTCTCAAAGATAGTTTGCCACAAGCCACCTGGGAGACACACCAAACGTCACACCAAAAGTTGAGAAATGGCTTTCTTCTTGCCACTCTTCCATAAAGGCCAGATTTGTGCAGTGTAAAACTGATTGTTGTCCTATGGATAGACTCTCCCACCTCAGCTGTAGTTCTCTGCAGATCATCCAGAGTGATCAAGGGCCTCTTGGCTGCATCTCTGATCAGTCTTCTCCTTGTCTGAGCTGAAAGTTTAGAGGGACGGCCAGGTCTTGGTAGATTTGCAGTGGTCTGATACTCCTTCCATTTCAAAATGATTGCTTGCACAGTACTCCTTGGTATGTTTAAAGCTTGGGAAATCTTTTTGTATCCAAATAAGGCTTTAAACTTCTCCACAACAGTATTTTTACGGACCTGCCTGGTTTGTTCCTTGGTCTTCATGATGCTCTCTGCGCTTTCAACAGAACCCTGAGACTATCACAGAGCAGGTGCATTTATACAGTGACTTGATTACACACAGGTGGATTCTATTTATCACCATCAGTCATTTAGGACAACATTGGATCATTCAGAGATCCTCGCTGAACTTCTGGAGTGAGTTTGCTGCACTGAAAGTAAAGGAGCCGAATAATTTTGCACGGAACACTTTTCAGTTTTTTATTTGCTAAAAAAGTTTAAAATATCCAATACGTTCCACTTCACAATTGTGTCCCACTTGTTGGTGATTCTTCACAAAAAATTTAAATTTTATATCTTTATGTTTGAAGCCTGAAATGTGGCAAAAGGTTGAAAAGTTCAAGGGGGCCGAATACTTTCGCAAGGCACTGTAGTAATGAATTCACATGTACATCTCAGTCTTCTTTGTTGAATTTTGTTGCAATACTGAAGCATGCAAAGTGCTGCCTCAATGCTGGCCAACTTGATGGCTGTGTGAAATCAACAGCCTTGGGCGATGTGACGAACAGGCCATGGAGACAGTGTTAGAATCCATGTGCAGGAAGTTTACTGAAATACACAAACAAACTATCCAAATCGGCAGGGAGTGAAACCTAGTCGAGGTGCAGGCAGTTAAAGTTTGGTAACCAAATGACAGTCCAACCAGGTACACAAAACAAAGGATAATCCAAAGAATCTGTAATTCCAAAAAAAAAAGGAAAGGTCATAACATTAAGCAAAGATGGCAGGCAATGGTAAACAGCTCAGAAATTTTGATAATCTAACAATACTTTGCAAAGGTGAATGTGGAAATGGCATGTTTATATATGTAAGGGAGTGTGAGGGACATATCCATGGTTAGTATTTGGGTAAGGACTCCCTTTGGTGGGGGGATATTATTGCCCCCCAAGAGTTATTGGTACTATTGGATCATCAGTGGGTCCAGTATATCATTAGCCCCATGATCTCGCCTCTGGTCCATAGACTGTATTGTAGTGTATAGTATTGTATTGAATGTATTGCATCTGGCCCCTTCTTTTTCTAGAGTCCATGATTTGATTTTTTTTGGTCCCAGTGCCAGATGGACTGGTTTCAGCAAGGACACATGGAAAGAAAGAGAGATGCTGTAGTTAGCAGGAAGCTCTAACCGGTATGATACTGGGTTTATCTGTCTGAGAATCTTGAATGGACCCATATACCTTGAACTTAGCTTCCTGCAGGGTAGCCGCAGTTTGAGATGCCTTGTGGCCGAACCAGACCCCCTGTCCAGGCTGATACTCGGGTTGGGGATGTCTCGGTTATTCAGGCTTGGATGCATTGCGCTCAGATTGCTCACTGCAACCTGATATGAGAACTGGCCCACTCACTCCTACTTATCCAATCGTTCGCCACTGCAACCGCAGATGGTTCTCCTGACCAAGGGAACATTGGGCGTTTGGTAGCCCAGCATGCATTGGAAGGGGGTAAGTCCTGTAGAGGAATGAATGAGGGATTTCTGTGCATACTCGGCCCATGGCAGGAAATCACTCCATTTGTTCTGCTCCCGGCAGCAGTAGGTCCGTAGGTATCAATTTCCTGTTTAAAATGTTCCACTTGTCCATTGGCTTGTGGTCGATAGTTTGAGGTGAGACTCATGTTGATGTCTAACTGTACATGAATGCCTGCCACATCCTGGATGTGAAGTGTTAACAGTTTACACTGGAGTGGGTAAACCTTTGAGAGGAACAACTCAGCATGATTTTGAAAAGTGGTCAATGATTACCAGAATCGAGGACAATCCTTTTGAGTTTTGCAGGTTGAGTTTGACAAAATCTATGGACAGGTAGGACCATGGTCTTTGGGGTATTGGCAGAGGCTGAAGCAAACCGGCAGCTGGCAGTTCTCAAGGTGTCTTGGACGGAGAACATACTGGATAAGCTTTCACACAGTGAGTCACATTGGAAATGAGAGTGCACCACCAGAATGAGTACTGTACCAGTGTAATTGTTCTCGTGAGACCAGGGTGTCCTGTGCTCAATGAATTGTGGATCCACTGAAGGTTCTGAGAAGTAGAGCCTTGGGAACATAGTGCTTGGTAGGTGGGCAGTTGGGTGGTGAAGGTTAATCTTTTTGTGCTCTCTGTATTTCTACCATGATATCCCAGCTGATGGGTGCAATGTTGACTGATGGTGGAAGTATGCATTCAGGGTGAGGTTGTATATGGGGATTATTGTACCTGTGGGAAAGTGCATCTGCTTTGCTATTCTTACTACCAGTGACAGTGAAATTGAATCTGGTAAAGAACAATGACCAGTGGGCTTAGCGTGGGTTCAGTCTTTTAGCTGCTTTAATGTATTCAAGGTTTTTATGGTCCATGATTACGGGGTGGCTGTGGCCCACATGACAAGTGTCCTTGGGCAAGTTGCTCCCGAGGGCAAGTTAGCGCCTTATATGGCAGCTCTGCTACCATTGGTGTGTGTGTGAATGGGTGAATGAGACAAATGTGATTGGGTGAATGGGACAAGTGTAAAGCACTTTGGATAAAAGTGCTATATAATCATCAATGACAAGCGCCATTTACCATGATAACTTGAAATGGATGAACTGCCCCTTCTAACCAGTGGTGCCACTCCTCTAATGCCACCTTCATAAATGACAGTTCCTTGTTTGCCACATCATAGTAGAGTTTGCCTGGGGTGCCATGACATTGGGATAGGGCTGCTCCTATGCCAATATCTGAGGCGTCAGCTTCAATGATGAAGGGGAGATTAGGATCTGGGTGTTTGAAGATGGGAGCTATTGTGAATCTGGATTCGAGGGAGAATATGGTTGGCTGAGTCGTTACATGGTAACTTGCAGGGTTTGCACTTAAGTAGTGATGTGAGTGGGGCTGCAATGGTGCTGTAGTTGTGTATAAAGCAATGATAGAAGTTAGCGAAACCCAGGAATAGTTGCAGTTGAAAATTAAATAAAAATTAGAGCATGGTGCTTGGCCTAGGCCATTCTGTGACCACAGTGACCTTTGTGACATCCATCCTTACATCCTGGTAGCTGATATTGCTTTTACAGAAAACTTCGGTAAACTCCTCATACTCAGCAGGGATCTTGGTTTTGGACATTGGGGCTTTCTATGCTGGTGGTTAGACAAGGGAGGTCAACAGTGAAATGAAGACAATGTTCCTGATAAATTTGAACACTGCGTGATCTCACCTTGGTTCCAGGAGATTGACGGCTTGTGAATAGGTTGCTCCAAGATGATAGCTTTTTTGGGAGACTTAATGTCATATAGAGGTGTTCAACATGAAGTAATCCAATCTTAAGGGTTACCAGAACAGTTTCTTGTATAGGTGGAAGGGATGCATTTTGTGGGTATTTTCGGTTCCTGTACCAGATCTTGGAGATTGAGATTGACTGAAGCTCCAGAATCCAGAAATGCTGTAACACATTTGTAATTCTCATTAATGGAAACTTCTATGGTCAAAGAAAAACTGTGGTGAGTGGACAAAAGTTTGTGGTACTTACTAACCCTGACTCTGGTGGGCTAGATTTCTTGTGTGGATAAGAAGCATCAAGGTGGTCTGGTTTTCCTATTTGGCTGTGCTGGCATTTTTCCATGGAGACCCGAGCATATGCAATCTGCATGGGTTCAGATAAGTCCGGGAAGGTGCGCTGGTGTTGAAACTGACGACTGCAGGTTGGTGCGAGTCCTGGGTTGTGGACCGTTTTGCAGAAGATTGTCCATCTTGACTGCCATGGTTTTTAACTCTGAGAGGTTGGATTCCTCCCCATTGCATGTGATTTCTGTCTAAATTTCGTGGTTCAGGCCCTCAGGAAAAACTGCCTTAACACCACGTCATTCCAACCACTTTGAGCCGCTAGCATCCTAAACTGCATTACATAATCTACCATGATCGATGGCCCTGGCATAAATTAAGCAGCTAGATAGAAACATCTTGACCTCCCGCTGGATATTCAAACACCTCACGGATCTGATTGGAGGTTAGAATCTTTATCCCAGACAGCGGAGGCCAAGTCGAACACATTCCAGTAAGCAGCGACATCATGAAAGCACACTTTTTGTACAAAAAGTTGACTATACAATTCGTGGTGGCTGGAGATATAAATCATACACTGATCCAAAAAGCCCCGGCATTTCTCAGCAGACCCATTGAAGTTGTCCGGAAATGCCAAGCTTACAGGTTTAGCAAGAGGAGCCAGCAGTGAGTGGATGTAGTGGGTTAATTGTTCATTAGTGACTCGTAGGTCTTGATAGCCCTTTAGCACATTACATTGGTGTGCAAGTATTCTGTGACGAACAGGCTATGGAGACAGTGTTAGGATCCATATGCAGGAAGTTCATTGAAATACACAATCAATTCAAATCAGCAGGCAATGTGATGTAATCTATGTGCAGGCAGTTATAGTTCGGTAACCAAAAGACATTCCAACCAGGCAAACAAAACAAAAGATAATCCAAAGAATCAGTAATTCCAAAAAACTGGCAAAAGGTCATAAAATGAAGCAAAAACAGCAGGCTCGGTAATGCAGATGAACTATCAATACTTCGCACAGGTGAATGTGGAAATGGCATGTTTATATATGTAGCAAACAGGAAGTGAGCATGAGGCACACATCCTTGGTTAGTATTCAGACGAGGGCTCCCTCTGGTAGGTGAATGAATTTGGAGCAGCCTTATTCATTACGGGCGACTGAAACTTCAACATTTCCCTTCATTATCACATGTCAGATGAGTACGTGGGGTACTAATGCTTCTGACACCATGTCATGATAGATGGAGCAGTGAATAGAGTAACGCACAGTCTTAACTTTATTGAGCACTCGACAGTCACATAACTCACTACACTCTCTTGCTTAGCAGAAGCCACGTCGCCAAAACTCGCAACCCCAGACCCAACAGTTTAACAGCCAATTACACGCTACATTTTACACGTCATATCACCACAAGGGCCAAAATTTATTTATTTTTTTGCCATGAGCATACTACCCACATACACACACTGAGGAGGATAGTCAGAGGCAAAAGATCACAGAATTAATTCCTGACAACAAGAAACAAAATGCAGTGCCTATAATTCAAATGGCAACATGGTCATTTTGGCTTTTTTTTTTGTACATATTAGGACAAACAATTGATCCTCTTTGAAATAGTGCCTATTAATAAAGTTGATGCACTGTCAAATGACACATAAAATTGACATTTTGTAGCAATTTTCATAATTTAAATTAACAAAACAAAACCCAGATCGATCAAAATTAAGTACCGTAATTTTCAGAATTGAGCGCACCTGAACATAAGCCGCACCCACTAACTTTAAAAAGAAAAACAATTTAGTACATATATAGGCCGCACTTGTCTATAAGCCGCAGGTGTCCACGTTGTAACGGTCACGATTCGTGACGTAAACGAAGCAGGATGGATGCAAGTGCAGTTAGAACGAGAGCTTTTATTGAAACAGAGGAGAGCTGACTCAAGAGATACAATAACCATGACCAACTCAATGAACTAAGCTAACTAAACCAACTAACCTAAACATTAACTATGACTGATTAATATGAAATGTGACAATGACTATGAACATGGACATGGCATGACTCTATATCTATACTCTATAAACCACTTCTACATCTATATTCTAAATTAAGTCTATACAACTCTAAGCTATACTATCCGCTACTAGGCTATAAGCTATGCTACAAGCTACTAGGCTATAAGCTATGCTACAAGCTACTAGGCTATAAGCTATGCTACAAGCTACTAGGCTATAAGCTATGCTATAAGCTAATAGGCTACAGGCTAAGCTATAAGCTATGCTATAAGCTAACTAGCCTTGACATGAACTCAGACATGGACTATGGCTAGGAAACATGAACTAGAATTAAGACACATGGCATGAACAAAGACTCTAACTATATTCACTATCTAATTCTAACTCTATATCTAATTACCCGCGTTGTGTGAGTCATGGCTCCCGGTATATATACACACCAGCCAAACTACTAACAGCTGCGGGCAATACCAAAACACACGTGACTCAACAACACATGACAAGACAGGGCGGAGACATGACGTCAACCAATATGCATTTCTTCGTGTGTTTTCCCTGATGAGGGGTTGTGCATGAAGCGCAAAATGACTGATCTGAAGAATGTAGTGTGAGCGCGTTAGATTTAATTCGAACAGTTTCATTGGTCCACTGTGACCTGTTGGGTAATTTCATTGGTCCGATGTGACGAGGCTAAATGTTTTGGCAGCATGAAACTCGTTAGCCCATAAAAATCCATAAATTAGCCGCATCATTGTTTAAGCCGCAGTGTTCAAAGCGTGTGAAAAAAGTAGTGGCATATAGTCCGGAAATTACGGTACACCCCTTCATTTGAATCACATTACAATCACATCTTCAAATCCATATAATTAGAATCAGGTGTTTGTTATTTGGTCCAAATGATCAGAACCTGGTTAGGGAGTACAGGTGGAACCTGTCTTATTTATACCCTTCTCATATCTAATGTCAGGTGTTCCCTTTGTTATTGAGGTATGTGGTGTCATCATGCCATGATCTAAAGAGTTCTCTTTAAAAAAGGTTGTGGATGCCTATGAGTCTGGCAAGGGATTTAAAAAGATCTCCAAATTATTTAAAATACATCATTCCACTGTAAATCACAGTAAATCATCTACAAGTGAAAAAAGAGTGCACTTTGTGTTCCGTTTGTGCTTCTGTTATGCTTGAGTTCTGTTTATGATTAAAGGTTATGTTTACGTTCAGCCAGTCCCTGCCTCCTCCTTGCCCACTGTGAAATTTGTTACAGTGGTGCCGAAACCCGGGAAGGAGGAGAGGCAGTGGTGCTGGACTGATTGCCTGGGAGGATGAAGCAGAGATGTGTCTGTCGTCTGCCTGAAAAGGGGAGGAGCCATAGCCATCCATCAGGGACGCGAAAGTGCGGTTGCAGTTTGCCGAAAAAGGGAAGGAACCACAGCCACCTGCTCGGAAGTCCAGTGCCACCGTCTGGCATCGTGGGCGATCACATCCCAGCAGGCTGAGGACTGAATAACAGCATGTCTGGGGACCAGAGAACTACTTTTTTTCTCTCTTTCCATGATTTCTCTCTGGCTCTCTCTCCAGCTTGCTTCTTCTCTCTCCCCTCTTCCCCTTCCTTGTCTCTGCTCTCTCTCACAGGCAAAGGGAACGGCCAGACAAAGGAAAGACAGGCGGAAGGGGAGGAGGTGGTTTACGTCAGGTTTGGGGGCTGAATCTAGATACGGAAAAGTGTAATAAGGAGGGGGGAGAATCCAGGCTTTGAGGAAGCACACCTGGCACTAATTTGATCTAATTAGCAGGAGAGAGAGATAAAGGAGTGGCTGGAATTGCCAGAGGAAGAGAGAGATTGATGCATGTGTGCTTTATGTTTGGCTCACGTTTGTGTGTTTCACATTATGTTGGAGTTTTGCTGATTATTAAACTTTACGTTTATGTTCAGCCAGTTCCCACCTCCTCCTTGCCCTTCTTTAAAGTTTGTTACATTAATATACTACTAATTAATCCTAAAATGTAGATGAAAAAAATCAGATAAATTTCTTGTGGAATTGGTTCGTTGCACCCATGTCTGTAAGAATGCACGTGTGTGTGTGCGCGCATCTTGTTACCTGGCCTTTCTCTGCCGGTCCCTTTGCTCTCGGCCAGTTTCTGTAATAGACTTTCCACAGACGTGTTCTCCATGTTATTCACAAACTCTTTCTGCACCTTAACAATAAAGCAAATGAAGCTTATAGTTAGACATTAAATAGGTACATAGTAAATATTAATTTATTCATTCACATTTCAATTTTGGATGTGGGAAGAACACGTGAAACACAGCACAAACCGTAGCCCAGTCTCAGAATTAAAATGTGGACCCTGCAGCTATGAGATGGCAAATGCTACCCACTTTAACACTGCCAGCCTCTACACCTGGGATGTCAACCTTAAATTCTGCCACATAAGCTTTTTTGTGGGCTATTGAAGGCCATAACTTAAGGCCATAACTTTGTTTTGGTTTTTTTTGTTTTTAGATCTGGCAGAGTTTTTTCCTCAACCGTCCTGAAATTATATCCTGGCTATGCCACTGCCAACTAAGGCAGACAAAATAAACTCCATATTAATGGCCAAGGTTTTTGAATGGGATGTCCACATAAGTGTGGTGGTCAGTTGTCCACATACTTTTAGCCATGCAGCTGTGGCAAGCCAAACAGGAAATATCTAATGAGAATTTGTATGTTCAGTCCCTTTTGAAAGTATTGGAACGGCAAGGCCAATTTTTTGTTTTTGCTATACAGTGGTAATTGCATTTTTGAGCTTTAAATATGAGCTAAAACTTCATCAGATTTCCAATATTAGATATACATGAGTGGCAAAAGTATGTAAATCTATAGGATTAGCAGTTCATTTGAAGGCGAAATTAGAGTCAGGTGTTTTTAATCAATGGAATGACAATCAGGTGTGAGTGAGCACCCTGTTTTAATTAAAGAACAGGGATCTATCAACGTCTGATCTTTACAACACAGTAGAAGTGCATCATGGCATGAACAAAGGAGATTTCTGAGGACCTCAATAAAAAGTTGTTGACACTCATCAAGCTGGAAACGGTTAGTAAACCATCACTAAAGATTTTAGACTCCACCAATCCACAGTCAGACAGACTGTGTACAAATGGAGGAAATCCATGATCATTGTTACCCTCGCCAGGAGTGGTTGACCAACAAAGATCACTCCAAGAGCAAGATGTGTAATAGTCCACGAGGTCACAAAGGAACCCAGGGTAACTTCTAAGCAACTAAAGGCCATTCCCAAATTGTAGAATGTTAATGTTCATGAGTCCACCATCAGGAGAACACTGAACAACAGTGGTGTGCATCACAGGACTGCGAGGAGAAAGTCACTGCTCCCCAAAAAGAACATTGCTGTCCATCTGCAGTTTGCTAATGATTGTATGGACAAGCCATAAGGCTAATCTGGAAAAAAAAGTTTTGTGGAGGAATGCGACCAAAACAGAATTTTTGGTATTAAATGAGAAGCATTATGTTAGGAGTAAGAAAAACAGTGCATTGCAGTATAAGAACCTTATTCTATCTGTGGAACATGGGCCTGCTTTGCTGCATCTGGAAGGCATGTAATCATTGAAGGAACAATGAATTCTGAATTACACCCGCAAATTCTAAAGGAAAATGTCAGGACGTCTGGAAAGTTGGTCATGTAGCAAAACAACCCTTAGATCAAAAATGGTTAGAAAAAAGTTTACTTTTTTTTTTTTTTTTGGAGTGGCCAAGTCAAAGTCCTGACCTCAGTCCAATAGAAAAGTTGTGGAAGGACCTGAAGCAAGCAGTTCATGTGAGGAAACCCACCAACATACCAGAGCTGAAGACTGATCAACAGTTACCAGAAATTTTTTTTGCAATTATCATTGCACAAAATTCTCACACCAGATAATGAAAGCAAAAGGTTAACACACTTTTGCCACTCACAGTTATGTAATTTTGAATCATTTCCCTCAATAAATAAATGACCAAGTACAATATTTTTACAATATTTCTCATTTGTTTAATTGCGATCTCGTTGTCTGCTTTTAGGACTTGTCTGAAAGCCTGATGATGTTTTAGGTCACATGCAGATACACCGAATTCCTAAAGGTTTCACAAACTTTCAAGCACCACTGTACAGTGAAGATATGTGGGTTTGCGATTAAAAGATAAATAATGATTTTCCATTTTACGAGTGTTTTTTTTTTTACCCAAAACATTTAGGTATTGGGGCAAAGGTAGGCAGAGGAATATGTCTATTTGGGCCAATTAGAAGTCACACACAATTATGATTGGTTTTGGGGCAATTACAATTTACCTTTGTATTTATTTTAGGCTTTTGAAGCTTCATTTTGAAGTGCTCAACAAAAACCCCAAACAAGCTCGCAAGGAAGAAATGAAAGAAGCAATTCTACATACAAAATAGAAAATTTATACATACAATGGCGAGTGGAAAAAGGATTTCCTTGGCTAACTGTCGATGCTAAAACAAACAGCTCTGCTGCTGGTGCATTGAGGCTCCAGAAAAGATTAAAGTAGATATCCCTTACGTAATGGGTAACAGCATTTTTAAAAGGGAACACACAAAAAAAACAAAACATAGCACTTCCCAATGTCACTTTTTTTTTTTTTTTTTACCAAATCACCAAATAACCACACACACACACAATGATGTTGGATTGTGATTAGTGATATTGGGCTATATCAGAGATTCTCAACCTTTCGTAACTAAAGCCCCCGCAAACCTCTCCTATCATGTGGCACGCCCACTAACCCCCATATTGGAGGAGACCAGGTATAACGATTATCTATTCTACATAATATTCTACTATAATTTATTTATATAAAACCTAATATATAATCTGTTTTTGAGAGCCAGACAGACAGATAGATAGGTAGATAGATAGATAGATAGATAGATAGATAGATAGATAGATAGATAGATAGATAGATAGATAGATAGATAGATAGATAAGATAGCTTTTTATAACTTTTATGATTTTTTTTAATAACATGACTTTTATACTAAACTATATAAAACAATATAACCGACAGGTATGGAACATGAATTATCAAAAATGTTTCTGAACACTATAACTACTTTGAACACGAGAACTAGGCTGTAATAATGTGGAATATTTTACATGTAAAACATGTTGCATTCTATTCATCGTACATTCTAAAAACATTCGCATACGAATTATGCAAAGTGGGATGAAGGGCACATCTTGTTAGTCATGACATTGCTAAATCTCCGGCTCTCAGTCACTCACTGAATATAGCAGATGTAGAGAGAGGTATGAGTACAGCGGGAAATCAAGTCCTGACGCTTGCAAGACAGCACTGGTGATATTTGGAAAGTTGCTAAGGTTTGTCCAAAAAGTCGCTACAATCTGTGCCCCCCTTCCTATCTCTCCACGGAAGCAGCCCGGGATAAGAACCAGTGAGCTACATAAACAAATCTGACCAGATGTTAAGCAAGAGGTGTTATGTTCCTGCAGTCTGCCATTTTAGCAAATGAAGAAAATATCTGTCTGGAAACATTTCTTGCTAAGATTTACTGTGGTGACCTGTGGGGTTGTCTGTTGCTACTTTGACCTGTGGTCGTGGTTACTACTGCTCTGACTTGACTTTTTTTTCTTCTTGCCATTTAAAAACATCTAGTTTTGCAAGTTTATACAGGTCTCAAGATGATGTGAGCCAAATTTGTTGAAGATTGGAGAAAATCTGAAGGAGGAGTAGCAAAATGATAGTTTGATGTAAGCATTTTTAGCATGTTATTGTAACTTTTGACCTGTAGGTGGTGCTGGCACAAAATGTGTTGCATAACCTTAGGTCATAGTTCTGAAGTTGCCTATCACGTTTTGTGTCAGTGCGCAAAATTGTTGCTGAGATACTGCCTCAAATCCTGTTTAGCAACTGTGCTGCAAGATTTATTGGCCATTGGGAGTATTCAAAATTAATTTTGAGGCTTACTGAAGATGACGTGAAGCACATTTGGTGATGATTGGACAAAATTTGCAGGACGAGTAGTGAAAAAATGATTAGGTAGGGCGTGTTGAACTTATATTGACCGATAGAATCCAGGGATGCCCGTCTTAAAAATTTTGACAGAAAAGTTATGACCATAAACGCACCCAAATTTGACCCACTGGGGGCACTATAGTGTTGGCAGCAATTGGTCCAAATTTGGTCAGAATGTTCCTTAGACCCTACCCAGTCAGTGAGCCAAATTTCACAAATTTTAACAGATGGTCTTATGAGCTACCATATACACCCTAGTCAGAAGAAGAAAAAGAAAAAAGATGAAGAAATAGAAGAAGAAGAAAAAAGGTATAATAGCAATAGGGTGCCTATGCACCTTTGGTGCTTGGCCCCCTAATAATTAAATCAAAGAACAATTAGTATGTTGCTTCTGCAATCCACTGAATAAAACCGGAGAACAATTGGTTAAGAACAATTAATTTAACCCTCTTACCCCTTAGTTCCCACAGTATTATGTCACACAACCCTATATTCCCCATAGAAAAAGCACGCCAACCCCGAGTTCGCGGGCCAAAATTGGCCCCAATATCAACATTTTAATTTGAACAATTTTAGGCCTTGAAACAACGTATAATAATGTATTTCTGTAATATTACTTTGAAAATGAGGCAGTTCAGTGTTTTTACTCCACTTACAGCACAATTCTTAACTAAAGAAATTATGAAAAATGCTCGCTAAAATCCTTATACTCATTTAGAAGTACCATACGAGTATTAGCGTAGTCAATGCCTTTGAATAAATGCATTTTAGCGCCAAAAGTCAACTTTCTGCTGATTTTCATGAATGCACAGAAATGGTCACGTTAAGACTCCAAACCCCTGCAGTGTCAGTCACACTGGTTGATGCTGAAGAGGAAGACAGATCAGGGTCTGATTCATGAGAGTTTGCGTCACTATCAGTTTCGGTTTCAACATCGCCTGAACTTTCACTGCTGTCACTATCTACGATCCTTGCTCTCGCCTGTGTAACTGTGCATGTTTTCTTTTTTTCCCCACTGTTTTAGATGTACCTGTGTTCACTGTAGGTGGAACTTTAGCTGAAACACGATTAGCTTTTCGCTTTGGCCTTTTTAGTTAACTTCTACTATTACACCAATATTCACGCTTGGATCATATTCATTGTAATGACGGTGTAATGTCGTAATTATGTCGTGACGTCATCAACATTCCAAGTCAAAAAATAATAATTAAATAATTAAGGAATCCTAGCAAAGTAATGTATACTGGCTTTACGGGATAAGGTTTACACTGTAAAGCCGCTATAATCGGCCTTACAGGGATTTGGTATGAACGACCAAGCCGGTATATTGTCCTTGCGGGAAAAGGTCAAAGATGGGCAAGCCGGTTTTTCGGCCTTACCGGGTAAGAGGGTTAAGGCAAAGAAGTAGAATGTTCTACAATGGCCAAGTCAATCATCTAACCTGAATCCATTGGAGCATGCATTTCAATAGCTGAAGCAAAAACTAAAGGCAAAATGCCCCAAGAACAAGCAGGAACTGAATACAACTGCAATACAGGCAGGCAGGGCAACACCAGGGGGAGAAACATCTCATGATGTCTATGGGTTCTATGGGCTTCAGGCAGTCACTGGCTGCAAAGGATATGTGGCCAAGTATTAAAAACTAACAGGTGTATCTCAAAATATTAGAATATCATGGAAAAGTTTTTTTTTTCTTTCTGTAATTTAATTAAAAAACTGAAACCTTCATATATTTCATATAACAAATAATTTATGAGCTGTAAACCATAATCATCAAGATTAAAACAAAAAAAGGCTTGAAAAAGTATAATGAAACTAGAACATATGAAAGTTCCACTTTTGGAATTAAATTACAGAAAAAAATAAACTTTTCCACGACATTAAAATTTTTTGAGATGCACCTGTACACACACATTTTTTTTACACATTTTTATATATATATATATATATATATATATATATAAAAACACAGATCTGATTTGTGCTACCACTGTTTATCACCAAGTCTACATTTCACTCCTTGCATGCAGTGGATACAAACTTAAGTTTGTACTTGTGCAGCACTGTCATGTTTCCGTGCTACAAAAGCTCCACTTTGTAAAGTTCGCAGGTTACAATCTTCTTTGTGGCATCTAATATGGAACACTTCCATGTCTTAGAGGACTTCGGTCACATACCTTTCTCCACTGTCACTTGACAAATATGCCTCTGTCTGACGGTGACTGAGGTCATGTGCATAAAAGGTAACCTTGACATAAACAGTAAACTGAAGAAATGAATTTTAGTTGACTGGGTATTGTGCTAAAACTAGCTTGTGTTGCATTACGTGCGTTTGACATCATGTTCAATCAATTGGGAAATGGCTTATACTTCTGGTTAGAAATAAATTGCTAGTGTTCCATTTAAGACAGTACTACCCATCTAAAATTCATACACTAGAGGGTAGAGTACATAGTGCATACTGTATGTGCATAATGCGGGGAAGTGGAGCAGGTTGTCCACTAATCGCAGGTTTGGTGATTAAATCCAAGGCCCACATGAGTCCACATGCCAAAGTGTCCTTGGGCAAGACACTAAACCCCAAGCTGCTCCTGATGACAGGCTATAACCTTGTATGAGTGTACGAGTGTTTGTGTGAATGGGTGAATGAAAAACAGTGTAAAGCTCTTTGTGGAACCGCTAAGGTTAAGGTTAAATAAGTGGACCATTTACCATAGTATGCCATTTGTGACAAGTTCGGTCTGTACTCTCCTCTGCGTGTTTTCGTAACAGAAACAAAGCAGCTCTACAAAAAACAATGAGTGAGTGAAAGTTCTGCCTTGTTGATAATAGAGATCAGATCTGCCAGGAAAGACAAAGTAACTCAATCATCCTTTACAACGGTGGTGAGCAGAAAAACCTCTCAGTATGCAAAAAGCATCGAACCGTGTGATGGGTGCGCTACAACAGTAGAAAACCACACATTGGGTTCCTCTCCTGTCAGTCAAGAACAGGAATCATTTAGTATTCTTATTATTAGGGGCCGGTGCATATGTACCTCTTGTAATAGTTAGTATTCTTATTATTAGGGGCCGGTGCATATGTACCTCTTGTAATAGTTAGTATTCTTATTATTAGGCGCCGGTGCATATGTACCTCTTGTAATCGTTAGTATTCTTATTATTAGGGGCCGGTGCATATGTACCTCTTATAATTGTTAGTATTCTTATTATTAGGGGCCGGTGCATATGTACCTCTTGTAATCGTTAGTATTATTATTTTTAGGGGCCGGTGCATATGTACCTCTTGTAATCGTTAGTATTCTTATTATTAGGGGCCGGTGCATATGTACCTCTTGTAATCGTTAGTATTATTATTTTTAGGGGCCGGTGCATATGTACCTCTTGTAATCGTTAGTATTCTTATTATTAGGGGCCGGTGCATATGTACCTCTTGTATTCGTTAGTGTACTTATTATTTTTATTAGGGGTCAAGCCCCGGAGGCGCAAAGTCCCCTATTGTTTTTAGTTTTCTTCTTCTTCTTCTGCTTGAGTCTATGGCAGCCCATAGAACTGCTTGTGGGAAAGTTATGAAATTTGGCACACAGATAGGGGACAGACTGATGTGTCAATACACCACACACAGTTTAGAGTCTATAAGTCAATCCCGCTAGTACCACCAACTGTCCAAATATCCAAAATTACACTTACTTTTATGTTAATAACTTTTGAACCATTAGTCCTAAAAACAAAATATGTACCTCTGATTCCTTGTCTCATGGTGATTAGACTGCACCATATGATGTCATGCCATGAAAATATTTCTGCCATTTTTATTTTTCCTGAAAAACCTACTTTTTCGACTCATCCTAAGCCATTTGTCCGATTTACACGAAAATTTGCATACATAATCTCGAGAAAATGACAACAAAAATTCATGCACAGAATTTTGATAAACCATACCGTATTCGAATGGTGCTTCAATGAATTTCATGGTGAGCATGCCAAAATGGACATGAAGGTATATATCCCTAACACTTTCAGGGATTGTGGTGAAACTTGGTATGAGTCATCAGCATTAGGCCCAGGGGTTAGTTGCAGCGTTTTTAAGCGTTTTTAAGTAAAAAAATTTGTGTGTGTGTGTCTCATTTTTGTCACACAACTTGAAGTTTTGTTGCACATATATATATATATATATATATATATATATATATATATATATATATATATATAGCATGGCACAATAAGTAGCGTGTCTTCTTATTGTTGGTTACTCATTTCAACTCCGTTACACACTAGGATTTACACTGAGAGAAGTGCACCTAGTAAAGTGGTTTTATTTCATCGATATTTCATTCTCCCACACTAGACCACACAGAGAACTGGATTACATTGTACTGGTAGAAACAAGGTTCCCCAAGAAATATTACAGTATATTAGAACTAAAATGGCTTTGAAATACTACAGTGATTATGATAATCAATAGTTCTGTTTCCTCTGAACTCCACAAGATTCATCTATATACTTTTATAATTATGAAATGGACGATCCTGTCAAAATACACTGTCACCCTTGGAAATTAGCTTCCACAGTATATTCCAACTAGTGTACGACTAAAATGCTTCAGCGATGTAGGGCTGCAACTAACGACTATTTTCATAATCGATTACCCAGCTGATTATTTTTGATTAATCAATCAATCCAATGTTTATTTAAAATAAAATCCATGAACTGACTATACTTACTTCAGACTAAAACAACTTTAGTTGTTTTAACACAACCGTTTGCCCCCAAAATAATTAAAAAATAATAATAAATTATATATATATATATATATATGTGTATATATGACACACACAGTATCTCACAAAAGTGAGTACACTCCTCACATTTTTGTAAATATTTGATTATATCTTTTCATGTGACAACACTGAAGAAATGACACTTTGCTACAATGTAAAGCAGTGAGTGTAGAGCTTGTGTAACAGTGTAAATTTGAAGTCCCCTCAAAATAGCTCAACTCACAGCCATTAATGTCTAAACCGCTGGCAACAAAAGTGAGTACACCCCTAAGAAAATGTCCAAATTGGGCCCAAAGTGTCAATATTTTGTGTGGTCACCATTATTTTCCAGCACTTCCTTAACCCTCTTGGGCATGGAGTTCACCAGAGCTTCACAAGTTGCCACTGGAGTCCTCTTCCACTCCTCCATGACATCACGGAGCTGGTAGATGTTAGAGACATTGTGCTTCTCCACCTTCCGTTTGAGGATGACCCACAGATGCTCAATAAGGTTTAGGTCTGGAGACATGATTGGCCAGTCCATCAGCTTCTTTAGCAAGGCAGGCCATCTTGGAGGTGTGTTTGGGGTTGTTATCATGCTGGAATACTGCATACTGATCATGCTCTGCTTCAGTATGTCACAGTACATGTAGGCATTCATGGTTCCCTAAATGGACTGTAGCTCCCCAGTGCCGGGAGCACTTATGCAGCCCCAGACCATGACACTTCCACCACCATGCTTGACTGTAAGCAAGACACACTTGCCTTTGTACTCCTCACCTGGTTGCCGCCACACACGCTTGACACCATTTGAACCAATTAATATATCTTGGTCTCATCAGACCACAGGACGTGGTTCCAGTAATCCATGTCCTTAGTCTGGTTGTCTTCAGCAAACTGTTTGCAGGCTTTCTTGTGCATCATCTTTAGAAGAGGCTTCCTTCTGGGACGACATCCATGCAGACCAATCTGATGCAGTGTGCGACGTATGGTCTGAGCACTGACAGGCTGACCCCCCACCCCTTCAACCTCTGCAGCAATGCTGGCAGCACCCAAAGACAACCTCTGGATATGATGCTGAGCACTTGCACTCAACTTCTTTGGTCGACCATGGCGAGGCCTGCTCTGAGTAGAACCTGTCCTGTTAAACCGCTGTATGGTCTTGGCCACCGTGCTGCAGCTCAGTGTCATGGTCTTGGCAATCTTCTTATAGCCTAGGCCATCTTAATGTAGAGCAACAATTCTTTTTTTCAGATCCTCAGAGAGTTCTTTGCCATGAGGTGCCATGTTGAACTTCCAGTGACCGGTATGAGGGATTGTGAGAGCGATGACACCAAATTTAACACACCTGCTCCCCATTCACACCTGAGACCTTGTAACACTAAAGTCCCATGACACCAGGGAGGGAAAATAGCTAATTGGGCCCTTTTCACTTGGGGTGTACTCACTTTTGTTCCCAGCAGTTTAGACATTAATGGTTGTGTGTTGAGTTATTTTGAGGGGACAACAAATTTACACTGTTACACAAGTTGTACACTCACTTCTTTAAGTTGTAGCAAAGTGTCATTTCTTCAGTGTTGTCACATGAAAAAGTATAATCAAATATTTACAAAAATGTGAGGAGTGTACTCACTTTTGTGAGATACAGTGTGTACAGTGGTGTGAAAAAGTGTTTGCCCCCTTCCTCATTTCCTGTTCCTTTGCATGTTTGTCACACTTAAGTGTTTCGGAACATCAAACCAATTTAAACAATAGTCAAGGACAACACAAGTAAACACAAAATGCAATTTGTAAATGAAGGTGTTTATTATTAAAGGTGAAAAAATCCAAACCATCATGGCCCTGTGTGAAAAAGTGATTGCCCCCTTAAACCTAATAACTGGTTGGGCGACCCTTAGCAGCAACAACTGCAACCAAGCGTTTGCGATAACGTGCAATGAGGCTTTTACAGCGGCCCTGGAGGAATTTTGGCCCAATCATCTTTGCAGAATTGTCCTAATTCAGTTACATTAGAGGGTTTTCGAGCATGAATGGCCTTTTTAAGGTCATACCACAACATCTCAATAGGATTCAGGTCAGGACTTTGGCTAGGCCACTCCAAAGTCTTCATTTTGTTTTTCTTCAGCCATTCGGTGGTGGACTTGCTGGTGTGTTTAGGATCATTGTCCTGCTGCAGAACCCAAGTTCGTTTCAGCTTGAGTACACGAACAGATGGTCGGACATTCTCCTTCAGGATCTCTTGGTAGACAGCAGAATTCATAGTTCCTTTTATCACGGCAAGTTCTCCAGGTCCTGAAGCAGCAAAACAGCCCCAGACCATCACACTACCACCACCATATTTTACTGTTGGTATAATGTTCTTTTTATGAAATGCAGTGTTCCTTCTACGCCAGATATACTTGGACACACACCTTCCAAAGAGTTCCACTTTTGTCTCATCGGTCCACAGAATGTTGTCCCAAAAGTCTTGGGGATCATCAAGATGTGTTGTGGAGAAATTGAGACGAGCTTTGATGTTCTTTTTGCTCAGCAGTGGTTTTCTCCTTGGAACTCTGCCATGCAGGCCATTTTTGCCCAGTCTTTTCCTGATGGTGGAGGCATGAACGCTGACCTTAACTGAGGCAAATGAGGCCTGCAGTTCTTTGGACGTTGTCGTGGGGTCTTTTGTGACCTCTTGGATGAGTCGTCGCTGCGCTCTTGGGGTAATTTTGGGCGGCTGGCCACTCCTGGGAAGGTTCACCACTGTTCCATGTCTTCGCCATTTGTGGATAATGGCTCTCACTGTGGTTCGCTGGATTCCCAAAGCTTTGGAAATGGCTTTATAACCCTTTCCAGACTGATAGATCTCAATTACTTTCTTTCAATTGTTCCTGAATTTATTTGGGTCTCGGCATGATGTGTAGCTTTTAAGGATCTTCTGGTGGACCTTACTGTGTCAAGCAGCTGCTATTTAAGTGATGCCTTGATTGTGAACAGGTGTGGCAATAATCAGGCCTGGGTGTGGCTAGAGAAATTGAACTCAGGTGTGGACAACCACAGTTATAGTATGTTTTAACAAGGGGGGCAATCACTTTTTCACACAGGGTCAAGATGGTTTGGATTTTTTTTCACCTTTAATAATAAACACCTTCATTTACAAATTGCATTTTGTGTTTACTTGTGTTGTCCTTGACTATTGTTTAAATTGGTTTGATGTTCCGAAACACTTAAGTGTGACAAACATGCAAAGGAACAGGAAATGAGGAAGGGGGCAAACACTTTTTCACACCACTGTATATATTACATATATTCCGACTAAACACACAGTTGTTTTAAGTAAAAAAATTTGCCCAACACCTATCACCAATGTGAAAAACTAATTACCCCCTTTAGTATAATCTCAAATGGAACATTAGCTTTCTTTACTAACTGGAAGTACAACCCTAATTCCAAAAAAGTTGGGACACTCTAAACTGTAATTAAAAACAAAATGTAATTTTACGCCGTGAGAGAGAGAGCGCCAGCAGATTAAAGTGAGGGATCTGAACATCTCCGTTTTCCCTGACTACACAGTCAAGACAGCCGCGTTTAACGAGGTTCGGCCTCAACTTCGTGATATTGAGGGAGCTCGCTATGGAATACTTCACCCAGCTCGGCTTCGCATTACATATAACGGTGTCCAGAATGACTTTATTTCAGCAGAGGAAGCAGCAGAATACATTAAACTCTTAAAACCGGGGTGAACCGCATCACCTACACAGTGTAGTGTTCGTTGTTTATTTATTTATTTGTATTTATTTTATTCATTATTATTTTTTTAAATTATTATTATTATTTATTTCTTTATTTTCTTTGATAATATTCTTTATTCTAATTTGCACTCGGCCATTCAGTTCTATAGAATTCGAATTCTTATTGTGGATATTGTGCATTACTTCGTTCAGAATTTGTTTATTTATTTATTTATTTACTTATTTATATTTATTTCTTATCATCTTGTTTGTCTGTTTATCTATTTATTTATTTTAGTTATTATTATTATTTTGGTATTTTATTTGAATATGCTACACTGTGTAATAATATTAGTTATAAGTCTTTAAAAGGTATGGACATTATATTTGTTGAAGTGCGCAGACTATTTATTAGATTTGAAGTCAGCAGGGGACTTTTTTCTTACTGAAATTTTTTTTTTTAGTAATTTTTTTTTTAAGCTTACTCTAGGTCCACTTTGTGGACAACCCTAGGGGTGATACACTGCTGTCTCCTTTGTTTTATGGAGACTTTGGGTGTGTCTCCCTCTTCAGCTGCAACTGGCTATTTATATTCTTATTTTTACTTTAGTTCTTGGGTTTTATAATTTTTATATAACCAGCGACAGCTATTGAGTAGCCATGATGAGCCGGCGGGGCGGGGGGGATTTTTTTTTAATCTATTTTTTTTTTTTTTTTATTTATTTATTATTATTATTATATATTATTTTTTTTTCTCAATTAAATATTTGGGGAAGGGAGGGGAGAAAAGGTAAATGAATCACATGAATATGAATCACATGAAAATTAATCATATGTAAATGAATTACATGAATATGAATCACATGCATGAATATGAATCACATGAAAATGTATCATGTAACTGAATCACACGCATGCAAATGAATCATATGAAAATGAATAAATAAATGCAAAAAAAAAAAAGTAATGATTTGCAAACCTCATAATCCCATATGTTATTCACAATAGAACATAGAAAACATATCAAATGTTTAATCTGAGTAAATGTATCATTTTAAGAATAAAAAGGTAATTTTTAATTGTATGGCTGTAACATCTCAAAAAAGTTGGGACAGGGGCAACAAAAGACTGGAAAAGTAAGTGTTACTAAAAAGAAACAACTGGAAGAGCATTTTGCAACTAATTAGGTTAATTGGCAACAGTACTTTTTTGGAGTTGGGGTTCAAACGTTTGATATGTTTTCTATGTTCTATTGTGAATGTCGTCATGATATCAAATGCATAGCTTTATGCCGCTATGCATGCCGCTAGCTTTAGCAGAATACCCAGAGTCAACGACAATGAATTTCTTCAGTTTACAGTTTATGTCAACGTTACCATTTATGCACAACGTGACCTCAGTCACCATCAGACGATGGGGTAATAGTCAAGTGACAGCAGAAAAAAGTGTGCAACCTCAAAGTCCTCTAAGGCAGTGCAGCTTTTTATATTAAATGCTGTGAAGAAGATTGTAGCTTGTGTAGTGTGGAAGCATGATAGTGGTGCACGAGCACAAACTTAAGTTTAAATTCAAAATACTCCAATGTTCAAGGGGTGCAATGGTTAATTTAAGTTTAATTCAAGTTTATTGTCATTATATGCTGTATTTGCATGCTTTTAGTCATTTATTATAATGAAAGTGATCTATTAGTAACAAGGCCGTGTTGCTCCTCACTGCATTGAGAGATATGTGTGTTGTGTGTGTGTGTGTGTGTGTGTGTGTATATATATATATATATATATATATATATATATATATATATATATATATATATATAACACACACACACACACACACACACACACACACATACACGCATACACGCATACACGCATACATACACGCACAGCAAAAAAAATGTCCTCTCACATTCAATTGCTTTTATTTCCAGCTAATTTCTTAACATGGGTGAATATTTGTATAAACATAAAAAGATTCAACAACTGAGACTATAAACTGATCACGTTCCACAGACATTTCAGAGACACAAACAGAAATGGAATAATGAGTCCCTGAAGAAAGGGGACTCAATGTCAAAAGTAACATTCAGTATCCGGTGTGGCCACCAGCTGCTTTAAGTACTACAGTGCATATCATCCTCATGGACTGTACCAGATTTTTTCATTTCTTGTTACCCCACTCTTCCACCAAGGCATTTGCAAGTTCTCGATCACGTCTGGGGGGGGACATATGGTTACATGTGATTACACGTGATTTTCTACTGCAAGGACGATCAGCTGTAATTCCTGTCTCTCCATGCAGCATCTTAGGCAATGTCTGTAATGTAAGCCTATGAAATACTGGCATCTTACATTGCAGTTTATTGTTCTGGCCACATCTGCAGTATTCATGCCTTCCTGGAGCAGGCCTATGGCATGTTCACGCAGGTGAGCAGAAGTTTTTGTAACTGTGATCTTAATTCCCTACCGCCTGTAAACTGTTAGTGTCTGAAGGACTGTTCCACAGGTAATAATTGTTTATGGTTCATTGAACAAGCATGACAAACATTGTTTAAAGACTTGAATCGATGTCGAAACTCTTCACTGCTGCTCAATGCTCCGCTTCACTGCTGCTCAATTCCAGTGTAAAATTTTTGCAGTGCAGAGAGACAAGAGACATCATCTTTACACACAGCTCAAAATCGATGTGTTAGTCTTTTTATTGACAGGATATAATCGACCCTGATCATCGAATGTTTTAAACTATTGGCCGATGGCCCATACCAGGAAAAATTGCCTTTATCAGCCGAGACATAAGTGCATCTCTAATATTTACTGAAAGAAATATTCACGTCCAATACTCATTTCCCGCACTGTATATAAGGGATGAAATGGTTACCGGGTTCACAATAAAATTCCCAGACGGTGGTTAGTATTACCGTGTCACATTTAATTATTAAAACTGTGCGCGATTATCATTATCTGTAAAACTCGCAAAAAATTTCTATCAACACACGTCTGACGCAGGCGCAGCATGCAACATTGTTCGAGCGTGAAAACAGATGTTACAATTAAAAACTGATCGTGTCTGCAGAATTCAGCATGAGCCGAATAAGTTGCAGCACAAGTCAGATTTCATTTATCACATGAGGAAAGTGAGGCGAGGTGAGTGACAGGAAGAGTGAGGCAAGCTGACTAACTAGTTTGTCATTGTACTGTTTTGTTGTTTTGTTTTTCATTAAGAATAATAATGAACCCACCATTCAAGCAATTGCCACCCCCGAATTGTCGCTAATTCGAAAGTGATGTGTGTGGCCGCACATGCATTCACAAGTGACTTAAAAGCGAGGGGAAAAATGATTTTGAGAAAATCCAAAATATGACCACACTTCAGATTTGGTGCTCTGGGAAGGTTGGAAAATCTCTCAAGTGCTGTCACTGCCTTCCACCACGTTCTGTAACTGAACTAATGATCACAGCAAGCCTAGTCATCCAAAGTTATGACCTTCCATAACTTTATAGTCAAATATAAGACTTATTTAAATGATTTCAGTGTGTCTGTGAGTACTTTTTGTACATTTTCAGCACATTTTAACAATACCATGATAATACTGATAACCATGACAGTTTTGGTCACAAAACAACAAACATACACACACATGCACACATATTTTATATATATATATATATATATATAGTGAGAGAAAGAAGTATTTGATCCCCTGCTGATTTTGTACGTTTGCCCACTGACAAAGAAATGATCAGTCTATAATTTTAATGATAGGTTTATTTGAACAGTGAGAGACAGAATAACAACAAAAAAAATTGGAAAAAACGCATGTCAAAAACGTTATAAATTGATTTGCATTTTAATGAGGGAAATAAGTATTTGACCCTCTCTCAATCAGAAAGATTTCTGGCTCCCAGGTATCTTTTATACAGGTAAAGAGCTAAGATTAGGAGCACACTCTTAAAGGGAGTGCTCCTAATCTCAGCTTGTTACCTGTATAAAAGACACCTGTCCACAGAAGCAATCAATCAATCAGATACCAAACTCTCCACCATGGCCAAGACCAAAGAGCTCTCCAAGGATGTCAGGGACAAGATTGTAGACCTACACAAGTCTGGAATGGGCTACAAGACCATTGCCAAGCAGCTTGGTGAGAAGGTGACAACAGTTGGTGCGATTATTCGCAAATGGAAGAAAAACAAAAGAACTGTCAATCTCCCTTGGCCTGGGGCTCCATGCAAGATATCACCTTGTGGAGATGCAATGATCATGAGAACAGTGAGGAAACAGCCCAGAACTACACGGGAGGATCTTGTCAATGATCTCAAGGCAGCTGGGACCATAGTCTCAAGAAGAAGCACATTAAGATCCTGGAGTGGCATAGCCAGTCTCCAGACCTTAATCCCATAGAAAATCTGTGGAGGGAGCTGAAGGTTCGAGTTGTCAAACGTCAGCCTAGAAAACATAATGACTTGGAGAAGATCTGCAAAGAGGAGTGGGACAAAATCCCTCCTGAGATGTGTGCAAACCTGGTGGCCAACTACAAGAAACGTCTGACCTCTGTGATGGCCAACAAGGGTTTTGCCACCAAGTACTAAGTCATGTTTTGCAGAGGGGTCAAATACACATTTCTCTCATTAAAATGCAAATCAATTTATAACATTTTTGACGTGTTTTGCTGGATTCTCTTGTTGTTATTCTGTCTCTCACTGTTCAAATAAATCTACCATTAAAATTATAGATTGATCATTTCTTTGTCAGTGGGCAAACGTACAAAATCAGCAGGCGATCAAATACTTTTTTCCCCTCACTGTGTATATTTTATATATTATACATATATATATATATATATATATATATATATATATATATATATATATATATATATATATATATATATATATATATATATATATATATATATATATATATAAAAATATATATATATATATATATATATATATATATATATATATATATATACATACACACAAATAATTCAAAGTTTCTTGGGGAATGCAAAAGTTGGTGCAGCAAACTCAATAAATTGCAAGAGAAGGCAAAAGCATTGAAATATATCTCCAATTTTTTCCCCATCACTATGTTCCGTAGACGTGGGCTGCAAGTTCTCCAAAAAAAAAAAAAAAAAAACACCACAACAACAACTGGGAAGTGAGACTCTGGGGAAATGGGGAAAGGGTTTGAATACCTCTGGTATATAATATGTATCTTTTAGTTAACAGCAGTAATCAAACAGACTACAATACTACTGTGTCAGAGTCTGTGTGTACTCACCTCTCCAATCTGTTTGTGTGTCTCTTCAATCAAGTGAGAATATGACTGGATAATCTCGTTCATTTGCACAATATGGCTTTCTTCAATGTCCTGAAACTTCTGTTTTCTCACACATACACAAAATTAACAGGTGGTGTGAGAAGAGAAGCGAAACACATGTAGTAAGCTTTTTCAGTGTATGTGTGTCTGATTTTTTTTTATATCAAATCAACTTATATGGTGCCAATATAAAAGGCCACATTGATCCTATTACTGAGGAAAAAACATGAAAACCACAGCCATTACACAAACATACATACCTGTGCTGTCTCTGCCATTTTTTGCTCAAATTCAGTCTTTGTGGTGGCATATTTCTCCACATAGGACTTGTACGCTTCTCTGGCTTTCTTAACCTTCAGCCCAGCCTGACCACACACAACAGACATTTAATTTGTTCTCATTATTGTTAAGGTCTGTATGTGAGAAGATGCTAATTTTGCAGTTTTTATTTTCTGTTTAAATGTGTGTATGGGAGAAGACGTGCGACCATCTGTCTTTATATCCAAGCACATTCAAGTTATCATTCATCAAAGTCTATAACCCGTCATATGGTAGCTACTTGGATATAGCACTTGAGAGTATGTGTGTATACCTTATCAAGGTCTCTCTGAGTGGAACCCTCTTTGCGCATGCGTTCCTGCTCCACAGTCTTGCTGTTGTAGTATTCTTTACTTTTTTGCAATGCCTGAGACACACTCTGGATGTTCTGCACAGCCTCCAGTGTGGGTGCCACTTCTTCCTTTGTCTGATAGAGGTTATGAGAACATGATATATTTTTTAGAGGTTACCCCAGTTCAATAATTAGCAATTGATCTCTGTGACCTTGGTCAAAATGTTAGTTTCAGTAGTTAATTAAATGTACCTTAATTTCAATTGCTACTATGAACAGTATTTACGAAAACAGACACAAAAAAGTGCCACCACCTGCTTGAGGATTCTTTTGGTTTGTGTGCATTCACAGATCCCACAAAAAGGGATCATCTGATATAAATTAAAAATCATCACTTTATGAATTCTCCTCGGACCACAGGGCAGACGAATGCTTGGCTACAATTTTCAAAAATAAGTTTCACTTTAGCACCCTGCTTCCTGAACATTACCATAGTTGTGAATTGCAAATGTTTTTTATTAAACTCTACAAACCCTATAGTTGTGGCTGTGGTAAATTGTACACCAAAATCTATCAGTAACTTTGTTGATGAATTTGTGGATTTTTTTAGGAAATTGTCCCAAACTATGACAGACTTTTACTACTTTGTGATTTTAACATTCATGTGTGTTGTAATTCTTACCCATTGTCCAAGGAGTTCCTAAATCTTATTCATTAGTTTTACTGAAAAACTAGTGAAAGGTCCTACACTTATACAAAGCCATACATTAGACCCAGGTTTATCAGGCCTCCCTGTTACTAATATTGATATCTGTGATTTCTATCTCTCTGACCATAAGCCTGTTACTTTTATTGTCCACCTTCCTGTTCAAATTGTACACTATGCCCCTTAGTTAGTCGGTCTGATTATTTGCCCTACTACTCATGGGGAGTTCTTTGCAGTGTTCACAGATGCTTGCTAAACATTATCCCTGGAATCCCCTCTGCATTACTTAAACTCTGAGGACCATCTTACTTTATTCAAAGCAACCTGCTCAAATATTTTAGACTCAGTTGCCCCAGTGAAGACTAAATATGTTAAATCTAACCCAGTTACTTGGTTCAATACCATCCACTCCCCTAGACAGATCTGTAGGAGAGTGAAACGGAAATGGAAGAAAGATAAATTGCAGGTTTCCTATGAAATTCTTAGGGACGCTCTATGTAACTTCCAGAAAGCCGTGAGAGCTGCAAGGAATAAATATTTCTCAGATATAAAAAAAAAGGAATAATGTTAAATTGCTAATATAGTCCTATGCTATTGATTGCTAGGGTATTGCTATTTGGTTGCTGTGAACAGTTAAAGCTACAAACATAGAAATAGAGCTGATTGCTAGGGTGTTCCTAGGTTCCTAGGATGAATTACATAAAAGTGATGACTACAGTACCCAAAATGCATGGCTGTTGCTTGCACCTAAAAAGCAAAACAATGGATGGATTTTACATTTTCATGTTTCATTTCATTCATTAACTCATCTTCAGAAACAGCATCTGGTCATGGTGACATTTGACACTGCTTTCATTAACTTTTCCCTTTGTTTGTTTAAACAGTGCATGAGTGTCCTCGGTTCATGTTTATGTTTAGATATATCTACAGTGCCCTCCACTGATATTGGCACCCTTGGTAAATATGAGCAAAGAAGGCTGTGAAAATTTTACTTTATTGTTTAATCTTTTGAAATTTTGTTTAAAAAAATTCACTAAAAATACTCTGCTCTCATGGATATCAAACAATTGCAAACACAACACAGGTTTATCCAAAAATATATATCTTTGTTAATTATTTTCACCCCTATGAATTAATATGAGAAAAATATTATTATTAATATGAGAAAAAATAATATTTCCCATTCATATTTTACAATTTTTAGGACACCTGGGTGACTAGGAACAGGAAATTGTTCAACCATGATTTCTTGTTTAACAGAGGTATAAATATGAGGTAACACATAGGCCAAATTCCCTTAGTCATTCTTAACAATGGAACCAAGGAATACAGCTGTGATGTGCAGGAAAAGGTTGTTGAGCTTCACAAAATGGGAAGTAATGGGAAAAAAATTTCCACCATCAGGGCAATAATTAAGAAGTTCCAGTCAACTGGAAATGTTATGAATCAGCCTGGAAGAGACAATGTGTCTATATTGTTTCAATGCACTGTGAAGAGGATAATTGGCCAAAAAATCTCCAAAGATCATAGCTGGAGAATTGCAGAAGTTAGTTGGATCCTTGGGGTCAGAAAGTCTTCAAAACTACAATCCAAAGTCACCTACATCACCACAAGTTGTTTGGAAGGGTTTCAATAAAAAAAACCTCTACTCTCGTCCAAAAACAAACTCAAGTGTCTTCACTTTGACCGATACTATTCAAACTTAAAAATGTGTTCTATGATCAGATGAAACCAAAATAGAGCCTTTTGGCAATAAACACCAGAGGTGGTTTTGGCACACACAGAAAGGTAGCCATATAGAAAAGTACCTCATGCCCATGGTTAAATACAGTGGCAAGGAAAAGTATGTGAACCTTTTGGAAGTTCATGGTTTTCTGGATAAATTTGATCTTCATTGACAAATATAATGTGTCTAAAATAATAACACACAAAAAAAATTCTGATCTTTCATGTGTTTATTGAGAACAACCAAAAAACCTCATAGTGCTTGTGAAAAAAGTATGTGAACCCTTGAGTTAATGACCTCAAAAAAGCTCATTGGAGTCAGGTTTTAGCACACCTGGAGTTTCGTTAAGAAAATGAGTTTGGAGGTGTGGACTACAGCTACTTTGACTGATAAAAACCCCTCAAATTTTTGGAGTTTGTTCTGCACAAGAAGCACATGCTTATGTGAACCATGCCTTGCCAAAAAGAGCTTTCAGAGGATCTACAATCAAGAATTGTTGATTTACATAAAGCTGGCAAGGGTTACAAAGTGATTTCAAAGACTTTAGAAATTCACCAGTCTACACACATAAATAAATCTAAACATTAAAGTCCATTAATGAAGTTATAGTGTAATAAAGGGGAATGACAGGAAAAAAATATTGAACATGCTAACTGAAATTTATTTAATAGTTAGTGGAGAAGCCTTTGTGTCAAGCTTCAAGACACTTCCTGTATGAAGAATTTAATCAGCAGCAGTATTCAGGTGTGATTTTGGTCTGCTCCTCTAAATATATTGTCTTTAAATCTTGTTAAAATGAATTCAAGTCAGGTGATTGACTGGGCCATTCTAACACCTTGATTTTTTTTTTTCTCTGAAACCAATTGAGCGTTTCATAATGAGTAATGCGGTATGCTTTGGATCGTTGTCCTGCTGGAAGGTCCACACACGTCTCATCATCATTCTTCTTAAGAATCTTCTGGAAAAGGGCTCTATTCATCGTTCCTTCAATTATATGAAGTCTGCCATTACCATGCAATGAAAAACAACCCCACACCATCATGCTTCCTCCTCAGAACTTCACTGTTGTAACAGTGTTTTTAGTGTGATGTGCAGTACAATTTCTTCTCCAAACATGGCGTGTAGTAGAACAGCTAAAAAGTTAAATTTTGCTCTCATCTGACAAGAGCACACTCTCCCAGTATTTCATAGGCTTGTCCAAATGAGTTGTAGCAAACTTTGCAGGGTGAGCATGAACAGTGGAGTGCATTGCCTATTGTTTTATCTGTGATGATGGTACCTGCAGCCTCCAAGTGTTTCTGGAGCTCTTTCAGAGTGGTCCTTGGCTCTTGGGCTACTCTTCTGTCTATTCTTCTGACTCCCTGGTAAGAAATCTTGCGAGGAGTTCCTATACATGGCCGGTTGATGACAGAGTGATGATGGTGCTTCCACTTGCGGATAATGGCTCCAATGGTGCTTACTGGAAGATTCAGAAGTTTCGAAATACGTCTGTATCAGATTCCATCATCTTTTGCAACAATAAGGTTCCGAAGGTCTTGGGAGAGCTGTTTGATTTTACCCATCATGAGATGTTTCTTCTGTAACACCTTGGTAATGAAAAGCCTTTTTTATAGAGCATCAATTTACTAATCCAGCTGATATTAATTTGCACAGATAGGGGGTATAATTACTTACGGATTCCAGCTGGTTCCTTGCCTTGGAGAACTGATTATCGTGTTTCATTCCACTTTATTACACAATGTTATTTATGGACTTTAATGTTGTGAATTCTTGATATTTCCGGATTTCTTGAGTTAATACTTATGTCTGGTGAAAATTTCATGTGAATAGTCTCATTGGAAATATATTTACTGAAAAAAATAGAGGAGTTCAATACTTATTTCCCCCACTGTAATCAAGAATGGAGAATCATTTGATTTTATGTTATGCTCTCTTATGCTTAAAATCTGTTTTATTCTCTTTATGCTAATTATTTTTTATTTGTGAGTGTATTCTGTACCAGGGTGTTCTGACCTAATATGTCACACCATAAAAAAATTGGATGGAATGTTCATAAGGAGATACTTAGTTAAACAGGAAAGGAGACAAGTTGTGGAATAGGGCTGCAACTCCAACTACACTCCCATATATTGTGAAAATCGGGTCTTGAAATTTTATCCTTCCACCTTTTGCATTTGACTGAAGAGTTTATTCAGGTGTAAAAAAAAAAAAAAAAAACCAACAACGGGACGTCAGAAATATTTGTACCACAATAAGCAATTACTGCACTGTTCCCATGTTATTGGAGATTTTATTGCTAGTTAAATCTGATTAAATATGGATACACATCAATGATTACATATTACATTAAAGTACACTGTAATGCAATATGTAATATTGCATTAATGGCAACACATCTTTTTGAGTACAGTCTCAAAAAGCTGCCAATTGTTGCTACTCTTGTGGAACACTTCTAAATACTCACCCAATCAAGAGTTGTTTTATGGCTAAATAAATTGTATATTGCTCTTATTCTTATGCATAAATGGTGGAGTAAAATAATAATAAAAAATAATAGCCTTTTAAGATCAAGATTTTATTGAGTGACTATTCATACCTGCCCAGATTTCTGTGAACCTTCTTTATGACAATTATGTACAAATAAAACGGAATGGAATTTTTGATACTTAAGATTGTTCGATATTTACTAGGAAATTGTACCAATTCGCAGGTGTCAATCTCTCTAGGATTTTGACTCTGACTTGCCCAGTCTGTTTAATGTATATACCACTGCTGACTCAAAACACAGATGTATAATAGTAGGTTTTTGATGTACAAAATTGGTTTGTTGGTACACTTCTAATGACAAAATTAGAGCACCAGCTGAGCATCGGAGAAGCAGCAGCAGTACCTTCTTATGGGCTTTGGTTTGTTCCTCTGCATATTTCTGCACCTCCTTGATGAGATCTTGCAATTTGCGCACCAGGTCCATATGACAGACAGCCAGCTTTTCAGTTGACACCTTAAATACATCCCATACTGGAGCAAATGTCCTGTAGGAGAGGTGGATTTTTAAAGTTATAACATTTCAAATCTACTTACAAATAAGCAAGAATCTACACATATACAACAAACAAAGGGCAAATCATGAGTAATTATAGGAATTATTTAAGCTCTTAATACTCATGTTTAATTAGCATTGTGGGTGAAGATGTTGGTTTTCCTATCCTAATCTAACAAAGAAATGCATCTTCACCAGAATGCCACCACCCCCTGTACTACAGTATGCCTGTACTCACTTGACACAATACTTTCTGCAATTGTGCGGTTCTAAAGCATATCACACAAACATTAGAGACCTAGCCAGCTAATAATTGTTAGATAGAGAAACAGAGCAAGAAAAACCTGAGTGAAAAATGACCAGGCCCTGCTTTTGCCTTATATCAGCAGACAGCAGACTGGGTTTAAAAAAGACTAAAATCCACCAAATTGACAAACACACTATAAATAAATTATTCAGAAATGTTAGCTAGGTAAAAAAAAAATGTTCACTGTGACGGATTCTTAAAAATTCACTAGTTTCCTTAAACATATTATTCTGTATATACAGTCAGGACCAGCATATTATTTTATATATATACTGTCAGGTCTGGACATTGACAAAGCTATTGTTATTTTTGTTGTCTACCACAGTATAGTAGAGTTGAAGTTAAATAATTCTCTACATTTCAGCATAAATATGACCTAAAACATCACCGGATTTTTGGAAGTCCTAAAAGTAGATAAAGAGAGCCCAATTAAACAAATGAGGAAAAAAAACTTGGTCTTTTATTTATTGAGGGCAATGATCCAATATTACCTATCTGTGAGTGGCAAAATAATGTGAACCTTTTCTTTCAGTATCTAGTGTGTAGCAATAACTGCAACTGTTGATTAATCCTGGACATTGGCTTGGGGGAATTTTAGCCCATTCCTCAGTATAGAACAGTTTCAACTCTGGGATGTTGGTGTGCTTCCTCACATTTATATTGAATTAAGATTGGGACCTGGACTTGGCCATTCCAAAATATTAATTTTATTCTTCTTTAACCGTTCTTTGGTAGAATGACTTGTGCTTATTAGGGTCATAGACTGGCTGCATGACCCACTTTCTCTTGAGATTCCATTAGTCTTCTGGCTTGTCTACATAATATTTAGCAAATTGCAGACAGGTAGCAAATGTTCTTTTTGGAGAGCAGTGACTTTCTCCTCGAAACCCTGCAATGCACACCACTGTTGTTCAGTGATCTGATGGTGGACTCAAAGATTAACATTAACCAATGTGAGAGAGGCTTTTAGTTGCTTAGAAGTTACCCTGGGTTCCTTTGTGACCTCGTGGACTATTACATGTCTTGCACTTGGAGTGATCTTTGTTGGTTGACCACTCCTGGGGAGGGTAACAATGGTCTTGAATTTCCTGTTTCTAATCTGTCTGACTGTGGTTCAAAAAAGTCCAGATTTTTTAGAGCTGGTTTTGTATTCTTTTCCAGTCTGATGATCAAAGACACTTTTTCTGAGGTCCTCAGAAATCTCATTTGTTATTGCCATGATATACTTTCACAAACATGTGTTGTGAAGATCATACTTCGACAGATACCTATTCTTTAAAATAAAACAGGGTGCTTACTCACTCCCGACTGTCATCCCATTAATTGAAAATACCTGACTCTAATTTCACCTTCAAATTAACTGTTAATCCTAGGGAGTCACATACTTCTGCCACTCACATTTATTTCCTCAATAAATAAATTACCATGTATAATATTTTTGACTCATTTGTTTAACTGGGTTCTTTGTGTCTACTTGTAGGATTTGTATGAAAATCTGATGATGTTTTAGGTCATATATATGCAGATATATAGAAAATTCTAAAACCACATGATTTATATACCACCGTCTGTCTGAATACTCAATTCTGATTGGCTGGAAGGTGTGCGTTCAAACCACTAAATTCAGATACAGTCTTATATCTGCATGTGTACACCCTAGTAAATAAAAATAGTAAATGGCCCAGTTATATAGCACTTTTATCCAAAGCGCTTTACACTGTCTCATTCACCCATTCACACACACACAATCACAGACCAATGGTAGCGGGAGCAACTTGGGGTTTAGTGTCTTGCCCAAGGACACTTCAGCATGTGGAGTCATATGGGCCGGGAATCGAACCGCCAACCCTACGATTAGTGGACAACCCACTGGAAATTGTTGGCTTCTTGAGTATTCAAGCAAACATTTGATCATCTTTGAAACAGTGTCTATTAATAAAGTTTATATACTTGAACAAAACCAAAAACTTGAGGGCTTTCTTGCATGTACTGCCCATTTAAAATCCCCCCCAAAAAAACATTTCAAGGGGATTCAAATCTGGGCTTTAACTAGGCCATTCTATAACCCTCCTATTCTTTTCCTTTTGAATTTGCTGGGACGGCTAGTCCTGGACAAATTAGCAGTTGTTTGAAATCTGCGCCATTTGTAGATTTTCCTTACAGTGAATTGATGTATTTCAAACAATTTGGAGAGCTTTTTTTTTTTTTTTGCCAGACTCATAGACTACAATCTTTTTTTTTTTTTGAGGGCCTTGCAGAACTTTTTAGTTCTTGGCATAATGACACAACACACCTCAATATCAAAGGGAACACCAAACACAAGATATGACAGGGGTATGAATAAGACCGGTTCCACCTGCATATTCTAATCACTGACACCCAATCTTGAACAACTGATTCTAATTTTATGGATTTGAAGGTGTGATAAATGTAGTAGAGTGTACTTACTTTTTCCATGTGACTGATCTATTTTTTGTTCATTTAAATTGTGAAAATTGTACAAAATGTCAATTTTGTGTGTTATTTGATCAAGTGTATTTATTATTATTTATTAATAGGCACTGTTTCAAAGAAGATCAAATGTTTGCTTGTCCAAATATGTATATTAAAAAAAAAAGTTACATAAATAAATAAATAAAAAGAGAAAAAAATTCATGGGGTGTACTTATTTTTTCATGTGACTGTAGTTTCAATCAGTTTAATCACCGTTCTAAATTAATGTGCTGCCTATAAACAATTGCAACCATAGTAACATTCAGTTACATGTATCCTAATGTACATAATTATTCAATGCATTTAATCTTAAATCATTATTATGTTAATGCTTTTAATAAATCTTTTTAGAATGCCACTATATCAGTGAATTTAAACTAATGCTTGCATTCAGAGTATAAGGGGGTTGTGTGTGTGCACGTGCGTGTTTAGGAGTGCACCTTAGCACTTGTTATTAGCACTTGTTTTATTAATCATTGACAGACAGTGTATGATAACTAAAATACCTCCGCCCCTCTCGCTCTCTCTTTTTGCCAGTATTAGCCAGAGGAGGATGTCCTCCAGGAGTTTTTAATTTTATTTAAAAAAACTTTTTTTTTTTTTTTTTTAAACCACACCGTGGTATCGACTTTGTTATCGACTATCGTGTACTTTTGGTGGTATCAGTACCGACTACTAAATCTTTGGTATCGTGACATCTCCATCCTAAACACACCTCGAAATCCACAATGGACTACTTCAAGAGGTTCAAGCTGAAGGTTTTGGCATGGCCCTCACAGTCCCTGACCTAAACATCATAGAAAATCTGAGGATAAACCTTCAAAAGAAGATACCATACAGGACAACACAAAAATCTCACAGAACTAGAAGCCTTTTGCAGGGAAGAATAGGCTAAAGTCCCACAATCAAGAATTGAAAGACTCTTAACTGGTTACAAAATGCATTTACAAGCTGTGACACTTGCCAAATACTAAATATTGACCATGCAGGGTGCCCAAACATTTGCTTCAAGCCATTTTTATTTTTTGTTATTTTGAAACTGTAAAAGTTCAACAACAAGAACAAGTAATTTTTCTTAAAATATTAAATAAATGTTTACTTTAGAAGACTTTTGGAAATCAGCATCTTTTACTCGCTTACCTACCAGGGATGCCCAAATATATAATATCCACTTTAATAGGAACACCTGCTCATTTTTGCAATAACTAATCTGCCAAGCATGTGGCAGCAGCATAAAGCATAAAATCATGCAGAAATAGGTCAAGAGCTTGAGTTAATGTTCACATCACACATCAGAATGGGCAAGAATGTGACCTCTGTAACTTAAACTGTGGTTGTTAGTGCCAGCTGGTTTGAGTATTTCAGAAACTGCTGGTCTCCTGGGATTTTCACAAATAGTCCCTAGGGTTTACCCAGAATTAACTGACGCTCTTGACCTGTATCTGCATGATTTTATGCATTGTGCTGCTACCACATGATTGAATGATTAGACTGTATGAATTAACTGTATGAATGTGCAGGTATACAGGCCTTCCTAATAAAGTGGAATGATGAGTGTACATTGCATGTGTTTTTAATCCTTAAATTTAAAATTCTCCACTGTTATGAAAAAAATGTTCTAGTAAAATCATATGGGCATTATAATTGAATGCTGCTTAAAGAATCCCATTGAACTACAAAAAATAGTGATGCAACCTTTTTTTTTTTTTTTTTCCATTGAAAAAAAAAAAAAGATGGTACAGTAAGATAGAAATAAGCTTGCCAGAAAGTTGAGGAGTTGAATAAAGAAATGTTCTGCAAATTACTATTTGTTATAATTTGTGGATGAAAATGTCTTCTTTTTCCAGTATTCCTGTTTTTTCAATAGATTCTAGTGTTTCCAGGGTATAGTGGCAGGTGTTTAAAAAAAAGCATACACACACACACAAAATCCTTGCGAACTTGTGGTTTAAATCAAATACAGCAACAGATACAAATATTTTGAGCACTAAACAGATACATATACAGTTAATGGTATTGTGTTACACATTTGAGTACATGTTTTAGAAATGACACACATACCCCAACTGAGAGAAGTTGCTAGCAGTCTTGGTCAGTTTGGTCATTGCTCTGGAGTACGTCTCCTCAATTGTAGCCCTGCAGACACATCATATTCAGTCACTCCTGGCTGAATTTATACCAAATTGATTTCAAAGTAAACACAAAAATCCATGGGGAAAGATATTAGTTTCATAATAGACCTGAAAATACTGAAATCATGATTTTTGACCCCATGGTAATATCAACACAATTGTTTACACCTACCTTGACTCTACTTCCTTGCAGTTGAATACGGTACAAATGTTGGTTTAGCAGTTCAGAGAATTAGTTAATTATACAGCTCTTGTTTTTCACCGAAATAGTCTGAACACCCTCTGCTCTGAGAAGCTAAAAGATACATAGAATGGACACAATGCAGGACACAATGCATGGGTGATCCACAGCAAGGGAGGTCCTGTCACAGATAACCAATTCAAGTTTCTTATTTATGTGCTTGAATAAAAGCATTTTATCTTTATATCCAGATTTATTGAAGCCGAATAATTAATTAATACTGATGTCTGGTGAAAATGTCATGCGAATAGACTCATCTGAAGTATATTTACTGAAAAATTTTCGACACGTTCAACACTGTATGTATGTATTAGGGCTGCAACTAACGATTGTTTTCATAATCGATTAGTTGGCCGATTATTTTTTTAGATTAATCAGGTGTGTGTGTGGCTGTGGGGGGCAACCTTTCAGTACCATTGTTTATTTCAAATATAATTCACAAACTCTTCTTTGTCCGGCCTTTTCCCATATCTACTTGGGGTCGGCTCTCCTAATCTCTTGTCTCCAGATTTCTCTTTTCTGGGTCGTAATTGGGTCTATATTGTCTCTAGCGAGGTCTTTATTTATGACATCCATCCATGATTGGCGGGGTCTTCCACGGCTTCACATTCCTGTACCAAGCTCAAGCACTTTTCTGGTCATGTGGTATTCTGGTTCCCTCATCACATGTCCGTACCATCATAGGCATGCTTCAGTCAATTTTTCAGGTAGTAGCGTGACTTTAAAACTGCCCCTATATATATTGGTTTGGAACCTTATCTAGGAGTGTCACTCCTGCAGACCATCTCAGCATTCTTATTTCATTTACACATTGCTTTTCTGTCTGCTGTTTTTAAATGGCCAGCATTCAGCACCGTATGTTAAAGCAGGTCTCACAGCGGACTTATAAATCTTGCCTTTGATTTGCACTGGCATTCTTTTGTCACAGCACTCCTGTTAAACTTCTCCATTTCAGCCACCCTGAATTCGCATGACTCGTGATATCGGCATCAATAGAGCCATCGCTACGAGAAAAAGGTTTCGACTATTGCCAGTTAGAAGGTCGATGCAAAGTTTAAAATCTCCTCTCCTCGTGCATTTTTGCTGCTGAAGCCTCTGCTTAAATGTACCGTCTGATATGTGATAGTTTTTTGTGCAACATGGCCATTAAGGTCAACTCCTATGTATTTTGACTCCTATGTAGTTTGGAATAGACTGAAGCAGATCATATTGGTCATCCCAAAATAGCTGCTTTTCGGCTTGTAGCAAACCGGTCTGTGTCGCATAGGCTGTTATGACATTCATACGTGGTTGGTCGTCTAAAGCAAATTTGATCAGAAGAATTCGATCGCTTATTATTTTCACATTGACTATACGTTCTTGGAAGTACTTATCCACAGTTATTCCAATGCCATTTTGGTTAGACTTGGTGCCATTATAAAGAAGCTTAAAATCATTCCTGATATTCTGTGATTTTGCCCCTTTCCATTTTGTCTCTTGTATGCAACAAATGTTGATGCGTCTTCTAAGCAGTACTTTGCTTAATTATAATCTGCGTCCCATCATCGAACCCACATTCCAACTCGCTATGCGTACTTTTCTGCTCGATGGAACTTTGCCGTCGCTTCGGGGGAATGCCCTAGCATTTATTGCTTAAACTTGATTCTCTCGTGCGCCGTCGCTTACGGGGGACACCCTAGCCTTTGCTTTAGCCCTTTTCTTATTCTCTTTCATGATATAATCCACAAACTGAATGTTACAAATACAAACTTCAGGCTAAAACTTTACACAACTGTTTCTCCAATTACATAAGACTGAAAAGAACCAATACACACAGACACACATCAAAAGATATATTATTCATTTAGGACTGTAGTGTAATTCAGTGCCTTACTTGCATCCATAAAAACAATGCATAAATACTATACACACACACGCATATATATATATATATATTGTAGCGGGATCAGCCCAGGGGGGCGAAGGCGTAGCACAAACACACGGGAGGCAGGTTGTAGTGAGAGAGAATCCAGGATTTATTTGTCCTTCAGTCAGTGGTGTGGTGTGTGTGTGTGTGTGTGTGTGTTTGCGTGCATGTGTGCGTGTGGCTGGAGGAGGGAAACACGGCGGGGGCGGGGCTGGCGTAGCGGCGTCCTCCGGGGCGTGTCGGGATGCCCGGAAGAGCTGGGAAGAAGCGGTTCCCTGTGCCGGTTTTCTCAGCGTCACCATTGTCCTCGTCTGTCGTCGTCGTCCTCGTCCGGGGCGGAGCCCTGTAGCCGAGTTGATCTCCCCCCTTCCTTGGGCGGAAGGGTGTCCTTTTATCCCCTCCTTCTGAGGCTGTATTGGTGAACCTCTTGCTCCCGGATCGCCAATCCGCCGCCGGCGAGGCATGGGTGGCTCCACCCTGCCGTGACGGCCCATCCGGTTAGCGTTGGGACCGGTGCGAGGCTGCCCGCCTCGTGCCAGGGTGGCAGTCGGGGAAGAAGCGAACCTCCTATTTTGCGCGTCGGGTGTTGGTCCGCCGCGACAGTAAATAGTATTTATGTATTACTTTTTATGCAAAAAAAACACGGATTTAAACTACAGTCCTAAATTAATAATAAAAACTCACTTTCACTGCACCTTGTGGTTTCTGTTACTCTCTGCGTTTAATCACATTGTTTTACTTTTGATCATAATGTTTTAATTAGACATTGCAGATCTTCCTTGCATTGCAGATCCCACTGTGTATCAGCGCATCTACACTGCGAGTGAGGAGCAACACGGCCTCGTTACGAACACATCACTTCCGTTATAATAAAAGACAGAAGGTATGATTTTGACTGCCCACGATTACGTGAACATGATCGACTGTGATACTGACGTTTAAAGTTCGTCCTCCACTCATAGCAAACTCCGCTGCATATCAAATCAAGTGCTTCCTAAACTTACAGCCAATTACCATAGGAGGACGTAATTTTGTTATGCCAAATCCCGGAAACGAGTTAGCATCGCTTAGCTTTTTATTTCTGGTGATTGTATTTAGGCTTCAAACTTTATAAAAGTTGTGTTCATTTGTGAAAATTATCTTGATGGACAAAACGTGTTAGTATTTTTTTTTTTTGCAATAATCCAAAATCCTATAGGAAAATCCTATTGGGTTTTTGTCGAGGGAACCAGTGTGATACTAACTTCCCGGTTCCAGTACAAAATGACGTCATCCCTGAATCACCTGAATCACTCAGTTGGGTGATTTGGCTGCTTCTCTCCTCCTGCACACACAGTTATTGCCTTTTATGCATATGCCTGCCAAGTCTAGACAAGTATAATTTGATGCAAAGATTTGTACATTAGCAGGAATGTAGCACAACATGGAGGTGAAAGCAGCGGTTTGTTTATTTAAATGTGAAAGTGCAATAAAAATTTGTTGTCCATAAAATCGATGAATAATCGTGATCTCAGTATTGATCAAAATAATCGTGATTAGGATTTTGACCATAATCGTGCAGCCCTACTACAAGCGGGCAAATACACCATATAATGACACTAAACTGGAATTAAATTAAACATTTTAAGCAACTCACACCAGTTTCCTCAACCCCTTGAACACAGTGGTCTTATTCAGTGTGTTTAATATAAAATTCCCCCTGCCTTAGAAAACTTGGAGGTCGCACACTTTCTTCCTCAGCCACTTGACGACTACTCCATCTGATGGTGACTGGGGTCATGTTGGGAATAAATGGTAACGCTGACAGAAAGTAAATTGAAGAAAGTCATTGTCGGTGACTCTGGGAATCTGCTAAAGCTAGCGGCATCACATTACTTGCGCATGACGTCATGCGCCACTGGTTAGGAAGCGGCTTATACTTCTGGTTAGTAAAAAAACAAATCTGTTCCATTTGAGTGTTCCACTTGAGACGATACTACTTTTCTAAAATTCACACACTAGACCAGTGGTTCTCAATCTTTTGTGAGCTCTGGACCCCTAGCATATTTTGAGTGAGTACCCCCTCACTCCAAAACAGTAATAGGCTATATATTAAACAGTCATTTCTATATATGTTGCTTTATTTTATTAATATTTAACATTAGTAATAAACATTGGACATTTAAAACTCAATCAAAACATTTCAAGATGTTATTTTTTACACTTTATTGTTGGTGTGACATTTAATTTGAATCTCTGAATTATCTTTTGTTTAGTTTATTTGTCAATGCGAACTTGAATGTCTAATATATAATAATAATAATATATATATATATATATATATATATATATATATATATATATATATATATATATATATATATATATATATAAAATTTTTACCTTTGCCACAGACCCCCCTGCAATTACACCACTGATCACCAGGGGTCCCCCCCATGTATCTACAATCAGGAAGACATTGCACAAATTTGACCTGCATGGGAGGCGTGCCTGGAAAAAGCCTTTGCAAGACTAGTTTGCCAGTGAGCATATAGGCAAAGACTGCACCTTTTGGAATAACGTGCTCTAGACAGATGAATCAAAGATAGAGTTGTTTGGACACAGTAACAGCAGACATGTTTGGCGCAAACCAAAGACAGCTTTTCAGCTGAAAAGCACTTCATACCAACTGTGAAGCAAAGTGGTGGACATGTTGTGGTTTGGGGTTGCTTCACTGCCTCATGGACTGGACAGAGATTCAACTATGAATTCTGCATCATATCAAAGATTGTTTGGAGATAATGTGAGGCCATCTGTCCGAAAGTTGAAGCTAAACCGAAAGTGGGCCTTTCAACAGGATAATGATCCTAAGCAAATCCTCCAAGGAAGGGCTCAAAAAGAAGAAATGGAGGATTATGAAATGTCAAAGCCAATTGTCATGGCAACATCAGGATTTCAATAATTTCTTTGAATCTGAATAATTTCAGATTACTAATTATTTTACTTTCACATTCATTTCAAAACCTATCAAACCTACAAAAATACACTACAAAGTGAAACTCATAGTTCTTTCAGTAATTTTTGTGGGGGTCAACGTATGACATGATCAGAAAAAAATGGATTTATCATAAAACTTGTCTCGGGTGCTGTTAATATTTGAAGGACTACCAGACCTATAAAACATAGAACCTTTCTAACTAGGCTAGTTTGGTGTCATTAACCAAGACGAGACACAGCTATCATTGTCTGGGTTTAGTAGCTACAGTGCCATGCAAAGTACGGTATCTTTCCTCATGCTCGGCTCATATCATGTTCACATAAACTGTAACTCATATAGACTTTTACACACCTTGTTTTCCTGCTCAGCAACAGAGGATGTTACTGTTTCAGTTTCAACACTTTTACTGGTTAAAAAAAAGAATCAGCATATATCCATTTTCCTCACACTGACTGAGCTAGCATCTGGCAGAAGTTAAACCTGTCAGCCAATAAGACATGGGTATTTCCACGTATTTTCCTGTAAACAATGATTGGTCTCGCCTCCGTTCACTGAAGATATAAAATTACTTCTTTTACTGAAGTTCAGTTACGTAGTGACAAACTGCTCCAAATAGAGAACCAATCGGGGCTAAAGAAAAAATCTTCTGGGCAAAACGTTTATTTTAAAAATACATTTTACTTAACATTGTTTTCTTAACAATAGACATTGTAATGCAAGTAACGTAATTGTATTGATATCAGTAAATGTAATGAAATTCCATAAATTTAAAATGTAATGTGTTAAATAACTGTGTTATCAGAAAAAGTAATTAGATTACAGTTAACACATTACACCCAACTCTGTGTACATATATGAATAAAAATTACCTTTCTCTAATGAAGTCTGCAAGTTCCTTGCTGGATATCTGGCCATGTTTCATGTTATGGTAAAGGACATCGAATCCATTATTTCTGTCACCCTGCAACAGAGAGAGAGAGAGAGAGAGAGAGAGAGAGAGGAGCGAGAGACAGAGAGAGAGAGAGAATAAATTAACAACTTAGAAAAATCCTGGAAGTATATTTTGAAAGAATAACAGCAAATATCTTTGGGCTAGTGACAAGAGTTACATGAGAGTTATATGTTTGTAGTGCCCTTATCAGCATTTTAAGAAAGCCTGCCATAAGCCTCTAATTACTGGGCATGTTTCTGACACCTGGTAACCCAATTAACACATGAAGGAGACATGCATTAAATCAGCACTTCCTTTATTTATTCATGATAAATAACAAAAGTATTGTTAAAGTTTGGCCCTAAATATTTATTCTTATATGTACTGTATCAACTCAAATAATTTAAAGTCCAAGCATCTTTTTTTCTGTTTCAGTTATGTATCTGTAGAACGTTTGCTATTGCCTTTTACTCTCTGCAGATTGTGCATGAAACACTGCTTTGTTAGGTTGTTCTGCAAATGTAAGATAACACAGAGAAATAAAACTGCAGCAACTGCTGTTTGTGAATTCTGTTGTTGACTGAAATTGCATGAGACAACATACAAAACCAGAACTGTGGTTCAGCAAATAATGTTGCCACATCACAGCTCCAGGACCCGAATCAATCCTGAGTTTAAGTAACTGTCTGTGTGAAGATTTACCAGTTCGTCTCATGTTCACTTTCCTCTGGCTACCACAAACATGCTGGTAGGTGGCTTAGCTATGCTAAAATGCCCAGGTGAGAGAATGAGGGAACATGTGTGCATGGTGCCCTGAGCTGGACTGGCATCCCATCCAGAGTATTCTTGCCTCCCATTGCTTTAGGGATAGGCTCCAGATGCACATGACCCTGACCAGGATAAAGTGGCTACTGAAGATGAATGTACCCTAAAGCTAAACAGAAACAAAAATGTTTCACTTAACCCTGTATTTGATCTGCCATATTTTAAATGATGTTCCACTTCAAACATGGCTCAATCGTTATCTCTTTTTATGGAAGAGGTCCCTAAGAGAGCCAGAGAGAGCATTCTAGGTCATTCTGCAGTCTCATTCCAATATTGACTACTTTTTTTTTTTTTAACTAACAGGGAGTTTTTACATTTTGTTACCTGTCTTGATAATAACCAAAAGTCTGTAACTTTGATTAGCCCATCAACTTCCAAAATAACGGATAAAGGATAACTCTGCTAACCTAATCACAAACACAAAACATTTTTTAAAAGTTTCTGTTCTTCTCTGTACAAACCTGAATATCTAGCTGATTTCAATACTGAACTCAATACCTTTCAAAAAATTCTGAAGCTCCCAGCTCTATGAAAAGCTGCAACCCCCTGGGCTGGATGGGTTTGGGAGAGTTCTATAAAAAGTTGTGTGAAGTTGTCTCCCCTCCTTTTAGAGATGTTTAACTAATCTTTGTTTGGTAGAACACATTTGTGGACCTGTTTAATTTTGTAACAATTTAATTTCTTGGACTATAATTACTGTATATATCTCTGCAAGCCCATGTCTTAAATAACACCATCTAATCAATTTTTTTTCCATTGTATCAGGCCAGTTGACAGGACATATTCGCCATTGCTTTTTGCCTTGGCATTGGAGTGCCTGTGCATTGCCCTTAAAGATAAATTGAATAATTAAATATTATCTTTTGTTGCAGTGTCGAGAATGTAGGGTCATTTTATGCGGACACTCTTCCGTTATATGTTAGTCCTCCCCATACTCAATTCCAGTAGTTCAATGTTTAGAAAAAAAAACAAAAATTATTTTAGTTATTGCTTAGTTAAGTTATTGCTTTCAACTAAATACCACATCCCCATGATTAGTTCAGTCAAGTATTCCTTTCGATCTTCCACCATTCCTTCGAGGATTTAAGTACTTGTGCATAAACATTATTCTTTCAATGTGTTCTATTCGGGTTGCAACTTTGGCCCCATTGATTGACAAAATGAATACAATGGTGAACAGTCTCCCTCTTTCCTAACTGGTTAGAGTTCTTAGGGTAAAAACAAATAAAGTTCCCAAGTTTATGTTTATATTTCACAGTCTTTTTGGGTTTTCGTCTCCACTGTACAGATACCAAGTAGTGTATTTTAGAATCGCTCTCGTCATTCTCTGCTAGCTCGTTTTTTTCTTTCTCCCATTTTCCACTGCATGTTATACTACAAACACCTTAGTTTTGTCCACTGTAAAGATTTGGATTCAGTCTCAATTTCATTTTTACATTGAATCCTTCATGTAAAAATCTCTTATTTACACGTTCAAAGCATTTACTCTTTGGGACAGACATGGAATTAGTAGTTTAAAGATATTTATGATGGAAACACCTTTGACAGCTTTACAACATTAATTTAAATTTGATCTTCCTCACAATAATTTGTTTTATTACTTTCCAAGTTCAGCACTGTATACAATGCCTTTTTCCTTAATTTCCCTCTGACATATCACAGGAGAGATTTTTTTGTAGGTCATCTAACATAAAGGGAGTGTTAAGTATTCCATAATATTATCATGTTTCTTTACATTGATAATCTCTCCTGAACCAAGAATAGGTAGGAGTCAAAGCAAGAGGTGCTGGATGAGAATTGGTTGATAAAAGTTTTAAAAAGAATACATTCTTATTCCTCCTGTGCTGCCCTCAATTTAATGCAAGTTCAACGAGATCATAGAGCTTACGCATATAATACATGTACAAAACCAAATTAATGAATATTTATTCGGATATTAGCCACATGTCCTTGCTGATGTGCAGAAACACCATATCTCTTTCAATTGTTTTGGTGATGTAAAAAACTAGATATTTTTTTTAACAATTATTGAATACTATCAGCAGCTTTAAACGATACTTTTTAAGCCCTATCCCTTATTTGCTACATATGGAGTGTCTCTTCTAACCTGCAAGACAGAAGTACATGTAGGGGTGGGCAATTCATATTTTAGGTCATGAATTCACATTCTGTATTCCTACATAACTTTGCAGAATTTCCAGTAAACTTGTAGCAGTAATTGTTGTCAATCAGACGCACTCATTCTCTCTGATCACTGCCTGATTTAATTTAAAATGTATCTTAGTCATAATACATGCACTTTGCCACGCTACTGTATCATACAGTCATGTTGGCTACTATCCCACTTTACAGAAAATATCCAAAATATATCTAAAACTCTGAATGAGTCACCACGATGACCCTATAGAACTTAATCAGATGATGGTATGCTTAAAGTCAATGACTACGTTTACATGGACAGCAATAATCTAACTATTGACTTTATTCTGAATAAGACAATATTGTGATTAAGGTGTTTATATTAGTTGCTTTTAGAATATTCCTTTCATGTTACTGTTTTACATGTTATAGGACATAGATCAATTAATTGCATACAACATTACGTCCCATGCCATGCAGTCCGACGTTCCCTCCAGAATTTCACGTATCAACAAACAGTTTTGGGTGTTTCATTTTTAATTTTACGATAGTTTCAAATGCAGTTAATTATTTGTCATGCTACACGTGCAAATAGTGAAAACTTCCACACGACATTAATAGTATGATTAAGGTGTGTACAGGTCTATAATGCATGCCAATAATGCGACTAAAAGTCCATGTCTTAATTCAATTTGTGTTTAGTTCGAGTATGACTCTAGCTGGATTAAGGTAATCAATAATCGCTGTATAAATAGTTTCTTAAATCAGACTATTGTCTTAATCGGGTTAATATCGGATTATTTTTGTCCATGTAAATGTACCGACTCTTTCACTACCCTCTAAATAATGTACCCTTTGTGGGGTATCCTTTAAGTAACATACCCTTGTGAGGTTGTGGCGGGAACTAGCACCCTGGTATAATGATAAACCTCATAGCAGACACTTTAAAAAGTCATAATGGAAATGCTGTTTGACTAAATTGGCAGTTTCCCAAATACATATATACAGTATAACAGCATATCTCTCCACCTTGCAAGACAACACAAATTGTGCTATATTCTTTTTTAATACAGTAACACAGTTAAACAGGAATAATTCAATTTCGATTAATTTCATTTTGGCTATACACTGAAGACATTTGTGTTTGAGAGTAAAAAATGAAGATGGGACGATAGATCAGAATTTCAGCTTTCATTTCCTGATATTTACATCTAGAGGTGTTAAACAGCTTAGAAAATGGCACTTTTGGTGTCAGACCCCCCAACGATTAAGGGAGCAGAAGTATTGGAACAGAGAGTCTTAAGCAAATGAAAGTAAATAACATTACATTTGGTTGCATATCCCTTGCTTGCAATAACTATCAATCCAGCAACCCACTGACATCACCAAACTGCTGCATTCTTCTTTTGTGATTCTTTTCCAGGCTTGCAGGTTCAGGTCTTCCTTCAGTCTCACTTCCTCTTCAGAAAGCGAAATTCATGCTTGGGTTAAAGCCTTGAATAATCTAAAACCTTCCACTTCTAAACCTTGTCCTTTGTTGTGTTGGCAGTGGATTTTGTGAATTTTTCTTGTTGTAGTTCATCCCAATTAGACAGGATGCATTTCTCTGTAAATTGGCAGACAGAATTTTTCTGTGGACATCTGAATTTATTCTTCTCCTACAATCATTAGTTACATCATCAATAAAAAGTAGTGAGCCCATTCCAGAAGCAACCATGCAAGCCCAAGTCATGACACTAAAACCCCCTGTGCTTGGGCAATGATCATGAACAGATCCTTTCTTTCTCCATACTTTAGATTTTTCATCACTTTGATAGAGGTCAAACTTGGTTCCAGAACTTCTGTAGATAAAAGGAGGGCATGACACAGACACGGGCAGTGAGAGTGCAGCTGAACTGTGTGTGTGTGTGTGTGTGTGTGTGTGTGTGTGATTCAGATTCAAAAAGCACTCCCAGGAAGAAGAAATACAGAGCCCTTTTGAGTTATCCCAAACCTGCCTCCCATTTCCCCATTCCCATTCAAACACACAAGAGTGTCACAGACACATTTAGCCATCTTTGTTCAGTTTACAAAAGAATTTATAGCATCTGTTTCTGCGGCACCTCGGCTTTCAGCATAGCAAGATTCCTAGTGTTGTAATCATAAAACAAAATGTATCACGTATATATCACAATATAACACAAGTAGGTGTGAGATAACTTGAGCTGGTCAATTATGACAGAATTTAGGAACCTGGTGTTAGCAATGACATATTAATTTACCTTCTGATAAACTAAATGTAATATTTTCAGTTAATTTTAGAGTGTATGCAAAAAACAATCATTAACCTGTTCCACCTTGTAAACAAATACAATAAATCTCAATGTTCAGTGTTTGAAGTCTGCTCCTCTTAAATCTATACTATTAGACATTTCCCACGGTCATGGTTCTGGGCTGGAGTCAGTTCTCGAACCGCTCTGTGTATATTGTGTATATATCTGAATCTCATATAGTGATTGGGTGAGTTCATTTACATGTCAGATGCAAAGTGCTTTAGTTTAATGGTGTTCGTTACTGATGCTCCGATCAGGATTTTTACAGCCGAAACCGATCCAGACACCAATCTTTATTTGTTTAAACTTTAATCAGGAGGTCTGTCATAAACAGTTACATGTAAGCCCTCTGCTCATGGTCACTGTTAATTGAGTTAAAATAACAGCAATGAGAAATACTGTTGGTTAATTTAAATTAAGTACAAGTGAAATGGTCGCACTGTAGAGCCTTGAGTTTATCTGCAAAGTTTGTTCCCCATTCGGCGTGATGACGTTTAATGTCCTCGACAACCTCTGTAGTGCCATTTAGCCTCATGTGATGATTTCTCCTCATGCAAAGCGCTGGAGCTCGAAGCGAAGCTAGCAGCTTGAGGGATAAAATGCTAACTCCGTTTCAAGGTTTTGGCATTACAAAATGACGTCGTCCCTGTACCGCTCTATGGTGATTGGCTGTAGTAGGAAGCATTTGATTTGATTTGCAGAGGAGTTTTCTATTAGCGGAGGACGAACTTTAAACGTTAATATCGCAGTCGATCATGTTCATTTAATCGTGGGCAGTCAAAATCGTAATCGCGATCAATATTCGATTATATGTGTAGCCCTATCTAGATGTAAATATCAGGAAATGAAAGCTGAAATTCTGATATATTTAAATATATATCTTTTGATCTCAAACTCAAATGTCTTCCAAGTATAGCCCCCCGCAACCCCAAAATAAAAATAAAATAATAATCATTTTTGCCTTTGACATTCCAATGCTTTCAGAGGGGACTGTTTATAGTGCTTTTAACAATGGACATTGTCCCCAAAGCAACTTTACAGAAATGTATAAATTCAGGATATAAATTTTAAATGTATGAACTTATCCCTAATGAGCAAGCCAGAGGTGACTGTGGCAAGGAAAAACTCCCTGAGATGGTATGAGGAAGAAACCCTGAGAGGAACCACACTCAAAATGGAATCCATCCTCATCTGGGTAACAACAGATAATGTGATTATAAATAAGTAAATCCCTTCTATAAATGTGTTAATACTACATGGTCAAATAGTGCAATTGTGTAACCGGGAAAATTCATTACAGATTTTACATGAAGTCTGTTTCCATTGAATCCACTGTACACTGATGGAGACTTGAGACTTTAAAACTGTTCGGGGCAATTGCAGTCCTAGCCATCATGGCATAACTGTTTATATGAATTGAGGTCCAAAGCCATCTTATGGTTATTAAGTGGTACCATCCTCAGTAATCTCAATGATCTTTACGCTGTACCATGTGGGGCCATCCTCAGCAACAGCATGTGACTTCCAAATATGACTTTTCCACCCGTGTCCCCTGCCACCATTCCACTATGTAAGATGCCTATACTGACAATTCGGAGGCCTTCATTGAGCTTTTTGAGTGTGAGGCAGTTGCATGTAAGTGGCTGGAGGATAAATGGGCTCTGCAACTCCTCCACCAATGGGGTGGTCCCTGAATAGGTACCCTTAAAAAAAAAACTCTGCTCATTCCCTTGTGAAGACCATCTCTCACCATCACAGAGAGCATAGGTTGCCATGTTGTAAGTAGAAATTTCTGACGTGTTTTCACCTTTACCCAATCTCCCAAACCTTAAAGAATACCACACTGAGATTCCCCCAAGTGTGATGGTATGAACTCAAGAATATACTTAATCAAAGCGTCTCACAGTGACTGGAGCTTTCCTGTGGTATTAGTGCCAAAGACTGACGGGTTGGTCCGGTTCTGTGTGAACTTTAGAAAAGTCAACATGGTGTCTAAATTTGACTCATTCCCGATGCCATGCATTGATGAACTCCTTGATCAGTTAGGTGCTGCAAAATTCAACATTTTATTCACCCTATTTAGGTTACACCAATATGTCTCCCTTCTGTATGATTTGTTTGGGACTGCAATGGTTCAGCGTCTCATGGACAGAATACTCCGGCTGCACAATAATGCATTTACAACATCTGAGAACTGTCCTGAGATCCTTGTAACAGATAAGACACAGCAAATCCAAATAAGTGTGCAATTGGACAGGTGGAAGTACATTATCTGGGCTTGCACTTGGACCATGGGCAGGTGCATCCCCAAATTGATAGGACAGTTATCATTGCGGTCTGGCTGGCTATTTTTGAAGAGTCGTACATATTTTTTCAGCCGGCTGACTGACCTCATTACAAAGGGAGCGCCAGATCAGGTCCAGTGGATGGAGCTACATTTAGTTTGTGGATTTTATTTTAAATAAACGAAAAAATTGTACTGAAAGTCCCCCGCCCGTCTGATTAATCGGGAAAATCATCGGCCAACTAATCGATTATGAAAATAATCGTTAGTTGCAGCCCTACATTCTAGCCATGACAGAAATGTGTCAGAACACATAGGGCACTGCAGCTTGCTGTGTATGGTGCTGCATAGCCACAGACCAGTCAGAGTGACCCTGTCCACTGCCAAAAACACATACAATGGCCACACGAGCATCAGAACTGGACCATGGATCAATGGAAGAAGGTGGCCTAATCTGATGACTCACATTTTTCTTTTATATATATATATATATATATATATATATATATATATGGACAGCCAGGTGCGTGTGTGTCGCTTACCTGGGGAAGAGATGTTATCAGGATGCACTATGGAAAGAAGGCATGCCGGCAGAGGCAGTGTGATGCTCTGTGAAACCTTGAGTCCTGGCATTAATGTGGATGTTACATTGACATGTACCACCCACCTAAACATTGTTGTAGACCAAGTACACCCATTCATGGCAACAGCATTCCCTAATGGCAGTGGCCTCTTTCAGCAGGATAATTTACCCTGTAACACTACAACAAATGTTCAGGAATGGTTTGAAGAACATGACAAAGAGTTCAAGGTGTTGACTTGGACTCCAAATTCCTCAGATCTCAATAGGATCAAGCATCTGTTAAATGTGCTGGACAAACAAGTCCAATCCATGGATTCCCCACCTAGCAACTTACAGGACTTAAAGTATCTGCTGCTAACGTCTTAGTGCCAGATACCAGAGCACACCATCAGAGGTCTTGTGGAGTCCATGCCTCAATGTGTCAGAGCTGTTTTGGTTGCACAAGGGGGACCTATACAATATGAGGCAGGTGGCTTAAAAGTTATGGCTGATCAGTCTCTCTCGTTGCTATTATTTATTATATATCACAATTGTTCCACTCCATTTAATGCACCATAAACTGCATCCCAGCTGCAATTTTAACCTTCGCTGTAATTAATTTACAACTGAGCCTACCATTTCCACTTAAGGTGCAATATTTGTATATTAGGATGTTAACTGGGTTGTGTTGTACATCATGTGACATGTACATCCGAATACATGTAAATGTATATGGTGAATAAAAGTATTCTTATTCTAATGTTTGCTAATTTCAGGCTTACTTTCTTATTATTGAAGCTGATGAATGGTTTCTGCCACATTGCTCTCAGTGTGTAACCATACTAGTTGATCCGGTTTCAAATAGTTTGTGCACTAGTGTACATGTATTTGTTAATTCTCATTGATGTCTGAAGCCATTCCCGCTGTTGTTTCTGGCCTGTTTTGCGTGTTTTTGTTCACAGGTATGCATGGACATTGTCTGTTTCTATTCACAAGCCCTTTACTTTTGAACTTTTTTTACAACAAACTCTGGAGGAAGATATATTTTGGGTGGTTTTCTTTTTCTGGAGAATAGAGTGGCCTTCTTTCTGCAAATCGGCTTGAGTGTCTGAAATACTTTTCAGTCTAATTTTGAAAAGTATATTTATTATTATAGTATTCTAGTAATCTACTATTAGATTTTAAACATATCCACTTTTTACTGAGTTTATATTATATATATTTTTCATATATATATATATATATATATATATATATATATATATATATATATATATATATATATATATATATATATATTATGTTTATGTTTATATATATATATTTTTGGTGCTTCACCAAATTCCAGGGGTTTCCTCGCTTTGTATGAAATGAACGATAGCATCGGTTGCCAGTGTGCAACTTTTCCTCTCAACGAGTCGAGGCGGAGCTAAAATTGTCGCAGTCTTCTATATTTTTTTCCCGTGTACTTGTAGTTGTTGTTCTTCACCACTTGTGGACCGACTAAAACACTTGTGTAGTTGCTGCCCCCATTAGGTCCGGAAGAATTGCAACCTCGGTACCTTCATCAGCTACGCTACTGCAGAAAAACAAGTACCGTCACGTTTTAAGAATGTTGGTACTGACCTCGTACCGGAGTATCGGTTTTTGTGACATCCCTAATACACAGGCACATATACACACACACACACACACATTATATTAGGGCTGCAACTAACGATCTTCTGGGGGATTATCGTGCACTACTGGAGACTGAAAGATCCTCTTACTTCTCTCAGGCTATTGTAAATAATCAAAATAATCCCAGACACTTGTTCCAAACCATAAGCAGATTGCTTCAAGTTAATGCTGTTACCACTTTGCCTGTTTCTCAGGAGCTCTGTGATTCTTTTCTACAGTTTTTTAATTCGAAGATTGTCAATGTTCGCAAAGAAATTTCTGTTAAACCTGACTGTGCCAGTGTGATGGTGCTTCTTTCACTCATTTCTCACTGCTTAATTCTGAGGCTCTGACAAGGGAGGTATCCAGCATGAAATCTACCACTTGCTTTCTGGATCCAATTCCTACGAATCTGTTCAAATCGTGCTTCGCTGTGTGGTGCCCTACTATCCTCAGCATTGTAAATGAATCACTGGAGACTGGGGTCGTTCCAGCAGTACTAAAGACTGCTGCTGTTACACCTGTACCAAAGAGAGAAAATGTTTCTGGATGATTTTAACAATTTTCGTCCCATCTCAAATCTTCAGTTTTTGGCAAAAATACTTGAGCGTGTTGTTGCCTCTCAACTCTGTACTCATCTGACAACCAATAACCTCTTTGAACCCCTTCAATCGGGTTTTCGTAAATTTCACAGCACTGAAACGGCGTTGGTCAAAGTTACCAATGACTTGCTGATGGACTCTGAATTTGAAGCTACCTCACAACTTATTCTTCTTGACCTTAGAGCTGCCTTCGATACTGTGGATCATGGTCTTTTACTTACCCGCCTCGAAAGAGTTTGTTGTGTGTCTGGGACAGTTTTAAACTGGTTTAAATCCTATTTTACTGACCGTATTTCTGTGTGGCTTTAGGTCTGACACTTTCTCGGTGCTCACTGGTGTTCCTCAGGGTTCAGTTCTAGGCCCTCTACTCTTCAATATGTATCCATCTCCACTTGGACATCTGCTGTGATCGTTTGGCCTCCATTATCACTTTTATGCTGACAATACCCAAATCTACATTCACTCAAGATCTGGTGAAAACATTGATGCTTGATGCTTGTTATCTTTCTGACTGTATTTCTGAGATAAAATCATGGATGAACAATAATTTCTGTGCCTGAACAGCGGGAAAACTGAGGTCATGCTTATTGGTTCCCGCCATCAAATTCGCAAAGTGGCTCCACTGTCTCTATTTGTTGATGGTTTCGTTTTAGAGACCCAAAGTAAGATGAGGAACCTTGGTGTAATTTTTGACACCAAACTCACTTTTTATTTTTTTGTTCAGGGCACTGTGAAGGCATCCTTTTTCCACCTCAGAAATATAGCCAGACTACCCCCAATGCTAAACTTATCTGTCACTGAAAAGTTGATTAATTTGTTTGTTGTCACACGGCTGGATTACTGTAATGCCGTTTTAGCTGGCGTTTCTAAAACCGCAATAAACAAATTGCAGTATGTTCAGAACTCTGCCGCCTGGATCCTGAGGGGAACCAGGAAATGTGAACATATTACTCCTGTTTTGAAGTCCTTACACTGGCTCCCGGTCAGGTTTAGTGTCTATTTCAAGATCATGATGCTGACATAGAAGGCATTACATGGATTGGCCCCGCAATAGTTATCTGGCTTATTAATCTCTTACAACCCAAATCGCAGACTGTGCTCCTCACAGTGTAATCTGTTAACTGTTCCAATAACCCACCTAAAATCTATGGGTTACAGGACTTTTTCTGTCTATGCATTCACTTTGGAACTCTCTTCCCCCTGAACTCAGGGAAGCCCGGACTTTTGACATTTTTAAAACTCTTCTCAAGACACACTTTTTAAAACTTGCATTCAACTGCTGATGTCTTTTTAGATTGTTTTATATGTATTTTTTATTATCAATGTTGTTGTTTTTGTTCTTGTTGTTTCATTCTAACTTTTATTTGTTTTATTTTTCTGTGAACTGTGATTTTATGTACAGCACTTTGAGAAGCTGTTTTAAAGGCACTTTATAAAATAAAGTTATTATTATTATTATTAAATTATTATTATTATTATTATTATTATTATTAAATTTACATTGCACACAATTTTCTAACATTATATTTATTAATTTCAAGAGTTTCTTTAACACATTTATTTAATCTTCATATAAGGTATAAGAAGATATTTGTTAAATTCTATTTTGTTTTTGACTGTTAAAACTAAAATTATTTGTTGTTTGCCTTAATAAAGTAGGTAAATTAAAAATACAGTGGTCAAATTAAAAAAATTTTCTACTGGTCTACTGATTCAAGTTTATCAATACCGAATGTATCAATACCACCAGTGGTAGTGTCACGTCACACAGAATTTTAATGTTTCTGCTTGAGTGGGCACAAGTACAATGTACAACATTTCGTATACAAGTGTAATAATAATAATATAGATTTTATACTAATACACAAACTATATAATCATAATCAAACAACTGATATGGTATTGTCTGTTAGTTTGGTGCGGGTTTGTTTGTTTCAGCATCCATCTTCTACCGCTTACTCCTTTTCAGGGTCACAGGGAACCTGGAGCCTATCCCAGGAATCATCGGGCACAAGGCGGGGTACACCCTGGATAGGGTGCCAGTCCATCGCAGGGCACAATCACATACACACACACACTACGGACACTTTAGACACGCCAATCAGCCTACCATGCATGTCTTTGGACTGGAGGAGGAAACCGGAGTACCCGGAGGAAACCCCCGCAGCACCGAGAGAACATGCAAACTCCGCACACACATAGCCCTGGCAGGAATTGAACCCCGGACCCTGGAGGTGTGAGGCAAAAGTGCTAACCACTAAGCCACCATGCGACCACCAGAAAAATCCAGTCAGGTGAATTCTGCAGTTTCACTTCGGGTTCTGCTGCTGCGATGGATCTTGTTGGCAAACCAAATGTTATGTCAGCTATCTGGGAACATTTTGGATTCGTGCCTAACAAGAGAGAAACATGTAACCGTGTTTCATTCCATCTCTTTATTATCCACTTCTCCTTCTCCCATTGCAGGTCAATCACAATATCGTATCCCACAGCACCCTCAGGCTATTTCTCACTGCAACAACTTGACACAACAACTCAGTACAAAGCTGTATTGAGTTGTTTCACTGATGTCAGTGCTCAAATAAAGCCTCATTCAATTTTTTATATTTAGATTTCTTATTATTTTTTTTTATTTTTTTTATTTCATTTAAACCTATAATATTATATATATTATTATACATTATATTACATTATATTATACTATATAGTGATATAAATTGCACTCCCTCACCATCGCGGTGGTAAAAAGCTCTGGGGATGGTGAATGAGTCTCATGTCTTCTCATATTTCTATGCTGATGACACCAAGCTCAATTTGTCCTTCCAGTCTGAATATCCATGCCTCTCAGCATGCATCTCTACCTGCCTGTCTGACATCTCAGCCTGGATGAAGGAAATCCACCTTAAGCTCAACTTGGCAAAAACAAAGTTTCTCATCATCCCTGCCTGCCCCTCAATCAACCACAAACTCACTGTTCAACCAGGCTTTACCACATTCAAGCCAACCAGGACAGCCAGAAACCACTTGAACTTTATAGGCCACGTTTCAGTAACTGCACGGTCCTGTAGGTTCATTCTGTATAACATCAAAAAAATCTAACCCTATGCCACCGATCAGGCCACACAGCTACTAATCATGGCTCTAAAAACTGGACTATTGCAATGCATTATGCCTGGGCCTCACAGCCAGCTCCATCTAACTCCTTCAAATGATTCAGAATGCAACAGCATGCCTTATTTTCAACCAGCTTAAAAGGACCCATGTAACACACCGCTTTATCTCCCTCCACTGGCTTCCTGTAGCCACCCACATCAAATTCAAGGCCCTGATGCTCACATACAAGACCTTGTCTTGAACAGCACCCCTCTACCTCAATACTCGCCTGGTAGTGCCTACTCAGCGAGGCATGAGGTACCTTTCCAGATCCTTCAAAATGACTCTCAGTGCTGGAATGAACTTCCAACCTCAATCGGGAAAGCAGAATCCGTCACTATCTTCAAAAAACGGCTAAAGACCCACCTCTTCCGTGAACATTAAGTAACCCCGAACTCCGAACTGAGTTTAACTAAGCAATATGTTTCATATCATTATCAACCTCTCTTAAAACAAAACATCCACTTTATATGAAGTGCAGTGAGATGCCTTGCTCATTGTTGCACGATTTGATTCTACACATCATTAAGACACATTTATGAGAATCTGAACAACCCACTAGTCGGATGACACTATGCTACCCAACACAACCACACAAGTTTATTAAAAATCTAAGAGTAAAATTTATTCTTAAGTATTTTTACAGTTTGTTGCACTGTACCTCATTTGTAAAATTATGAGATGGTTTGTGAATTAGGGAGATATTGACAAAAGAAATAAGCAGATTTCCCCATCTTTTATTCAGTTAAGTGAGTGTATGCACTTTAAGATTAATAAAGGGAATCTTCTACCAAAAGATGCACTAAAGGTACAAATGATTCCAGTGATAAAGTACAATGTAGTACCCTTTTTGTGCTTTTGAGTGAAAAGTTCAAAATGACAATGAACAGACATCAAATTATTAAGGTTTCTGCTTTGAATAGCTGTTTCTGTTGACTCTGCAAATAGTTATTCAAAATAAAATTAAACTGGTATGAACTGAATTGTAATTAATATTAGTTTAATTAAATTAAACAAATTAATAATGTTAAGTTGCATCTGTTACAAAAATGTTTAGTTGTATATTTTACATTTAATTCAATAAAAAAAATGAGCATTCATACTGGTAAAAAAAAAATTAAATAAATTGTAGATGTTTTATAGAGGACGTTGCTATTTCAAAATTTTATTTTCATGACAACCCTAGGTGGAACATCTCTCATCTTATATATGCTGGCCCATGCAGAAAAAGTAGGAACTAAGAAAATAGGTTAAGTTCATCACAACAAACTTTGGTGTTGGCTTGACAAAGCCTGTCTGAAAGTTTAAAATACTTATCAGTTTGAAATCTGATGGTCCAGTCTTAAGAAAGAAAGAGAGACAGATAGATAAGGTATGAAAACTTCTAGAGTTGGATAGATAGCTAGGGTGCCAATACTTTAGAGATGAATAGACAGAGAGATAGAGCGAGAGAGATAAAGAGAGTCTCTGTTACTCTTTGTTACACTGACCGAGTGAGAGGGAGAGAAGAGGGGCTTCAGGCCGTATGCACACAGGTGTGTGTGAGTTTTAACAGTTGGAGTTTGAAACCTTGAACATTCCGAGCCAGGCTTTGAGCGTTCTGTCAATGAAAGTGAGCAGAAGTTCTGAGGATATTTTATGGTGAACTATGGAAAAACCGTAAGTCCAATCAGTTACAGAAAATACAGCATGTCCAGTCTTTTCTGAGTTTGGTGGAATAGATTGAAAGCTCAGAGTTATACATTTTTAATGCAATTTTTGGCCATTTCCTTTAAGGGAATTCACTCATTCCAATCATTTAGAAAAGTCAGAAAACTCTGAGAGGAGTAGCGTTAGAATTCTTGGGTCTCAGAATAATAATAATAACTAGATAATTAAAGTCCATCACAACAAACGATGTTGGCTTGACAAAACCAGTCTGAAAGTTTAAAATAGTTTGAAATTTGAAGGTAATGTGCAGTTTTAAGAAAGATAGACAGATAGAAAGATAGATAGAAAGATGGATAGATAGATAGATAGATAGATAGATAGATAGATAGATAGATAGATAGATAGATAGATAGATAGATAGATAGATAGATAGATAGATAGATAGATAGATAGATAGATAGATAGATAGATAGATAGATAGATAGATAGATAGATAGATAGATAGATAGATAGATAGATAGATAGATAGATAGATAGATAGATAGATAGATAGATAGATAGATAGATAGATAGATAGATAGATAGATAGATAGATAGATAGATAGCCAATACTTGTAGCTTTGGATATATAGGGTATCAATATATATATATATATATATATATATATATATATATATATATATATATATATATATATATAGAGAGAGAGAGAGAGAGAGAGAGAGAGAGATAGATAGATAGATAGATAGATAGATATAGAGAGAGAGAGATAGATAGCTAATGCTTGTAGACTTAACGTCACTAGAATATGAATGCTATTCTTCTCGTTGAACCAAGCATTTTGTTGTCACGTCTATGTTGCTGTACTTTATGTGATTCCACATACATAGATAGATAGACAGATAGATAGACAGATAGATAGCGTGCCAATCACAGCGGTTAGCATAACGTTAGCTTGCTTACTAGTGAATGTGGCTAATTTTATTCTTTACACACACATTAGCTCACGTAGTCATAGATAAATCAATGAACGCAAGCTGTCCAGTCCCTGAGACAATGAAACAACCCCAAACCATAATATTTCCACCACCATGTTTCACAGGTAGTATGAGGTGCTTCTCCACAAAAGCTGCCTTTGGGCTGCACCAAACATGTCTGCTGTTACTGTGGCCAAACAACTCTACCTTAGATTTCATCTGTTGTGCATTATTCCAAAAGGCCTGGTCTTGTTCTTTTTAGACAGCAAAGGCTTTTTCCTGTAAGAAATTTGTGATCCCTTTCTGATTGTAGAAGCTTGCACGAACACCAACAGCTGCGAGACATACTAGGAGATCTTGTGATGAAATTTGGGGGTTCCTGGAGGCTACTTTTTGCATTAGATGGTCTGAATTGGCAGTAGTTTGAAATCTGCCCCATTTCCAGATGATTTTCCTTTCAGTTGAATGATGTATTTCAAATAATTTGGAGATCTTCTTAAATCCCTTGCCAGACTCATAGGCACCCACAATCTTTTTTTCCTGAAAGCCTTATAGAATTCTTTAGATCTTGGCATGATGATATCACAAACTTCGATAGCAAAGGGAACACCAGACACTAGATATGATCTAAATAGAAACAAAGTTGATCTAAATAGAAACAAAGACTGCAATAAAAATGCAAATCTTATATTACCTGTGTTCAAGTATTGCTAATAGCCAATCAAAAGCCTCTTTCAAATAATAATTTCAAGTTCAAAGTTCACTTGAATTCGTTGTCACGAAGCGATGCCTACTAGTGAGTACTTAGCCTGCCTTAGAATGTAGAATGTAACGGAGAAAAGAAAGCAGTTATCATTCACAGCATTTTTTTAAAAGAACACAAACAATGACAGTGAGAAAACTGCGCATAATACTAAAAAGGCAAAAGTCCAAAAGAGAGCATGGCAGCAGGTCACTGATGGGGGAATCAGTTTAGCAATCGTTCCCACAACTACCAGTGATAATGCTAGCCTGATAATGGAAGGCTTCTAGAAGCGATTACGAAGCTAAACGTTGTCAACCTGTGCATGGCTTTTAAAGTGAGATTGACAGCCCTGAATTAAATAGAGTTAACATCACACATACAGTCGTTCGGGCTTTTAGGGAGTACAGCGACTAAATAATGCTAAATTATGAAAGACCATAGTATCAATAAACTCTAATTCTATCTGTTCTGCTTTAGGTACTAGAGAAATTAGGAAAATATATTTCCTATTTTTTATGGCTAAATACATGTTATCTTGCACATTTTATCTCACCAACCATCTCTAATTTGCGATAATATTAAAGACATTCATCTGCATTTTCGTTATTCGCAATCCAAAAGTGAGATCTCGTGACTGGAGGCTGTCTGTCAAATGCAACAGTGAGCACACGCACATAACACATGCTCCCACATACATACATACATACATAAATACATACAGTGATGATGGCAGAGAGAACCAAACATTCAAAAGTGTGGTTACACTTCACTAGAGTTGATACGGACAACGCCCATTGCCACAAGAGCAACAAGATTTTTGCTTGTAAGGGCGGAAACAAACAATCTATCAAAGCATCTTTCAAAATGTGCAGACAGAGAAATACAAACTACCTAGCTAGCTTGTCTCTGGTTCCCCATCTACATCGGGTATGTATGCTAGCAGCCTTCCCAAATAATGACATCATTGCATAATCGAGGACTTTCGTGGCATAGAAACGACGTTCACCTGAGACACTGATCCAGTATCTTATTGCTCATTAAAGTCATGTTCAATCAATGTTGTTCACGCCATTTAAAAGAAATGTAAAATCGCTCTAATTGATTTGCTTATATTACGTTGAAATGATTTCATTGATTTCATTCAGGTGAAACCACATATTTTCTAATTGCTTTTAAAATTACAAATAAAGAAATAAATCAGTATGTAAACATTTAGGCTATTAAATGCACATCACCTTCAGTTACTTTACAAATAGCCTACATACAAATAGAGTAATTTTTTCTGCAGTATATAAATCTTAAACATTAAAAATGGCTTCACACCGGTGCAGATACAAATAGATGTATTATAATACATTTATTTTATTAAAAATAATATAAAGCAATGTTAATTCTGTACTTAATTTGTTTCTATTTTCATAAAAAAAAAAAAAACACAAAGTACCAATAAGAATACCGTTAAAGTACCAGACTGATAAGCAGTATTGGTAAGAGTAGCAATAAGGTTAAAAGCTTAACAATACCCATTCCTAGGACTGAGGCAGTTGGTGGTTACTGTGAATACCATACCAAACTCGAGTGGAGTGGGAGCGGGCTTTCTCCAAAATTAATCTTATTTATAGCTCACAGCGTGCACCCCTTCTCATTCCCACCATCTCATCTCTGATGTTTTTGACCATCGTGGGTCCACCACTTACAAAACTAAATCCCGAGCCATTTGTGTGCTCATAAATACGTAAGGGACACAGGGAGAAAAGAGAAGGACACTGACATGATAGCTTTGTGGAATATTTTGTGTTAGAAAAGCCAAATTTTTCTTGATTATGTTGTGAAGTCAGTGTTGGTGTATTATAAGTAGGCCTACTGTATTAAATGTAGCTTCTTTTTCGAAGTGCTTAGAGCAAATAAATTTTGCATGAGTACCTATGAACACAGAAGCTGTGTACAGCATAGTTAGTCCGCCAGTGGGATTGGAATTTAAATCGTATCTAAAAGGTGAGAGAGTTACAAAATAAAAACTTACCACTGTGAAACGCTATGCTCAAGTCGTGCTTGCAAACTTGCTTCCACTTGATCATACACAATTTCTGAATCAGGCTCAAACTGATACTGTAAAACCGATGACATGTTGCTTAGCAGCTTAGAATTGCTTTAGAAGCTTTGGAGACTAAAGCTCAAGCTAAAGTTAAGCCATTGGGCTTACATAACATTTCCTACGCAAGGCTTTTGGCCAATCACAATGCAACAGACCAGCTGGCCAATCAGAGCAGTCTGGGCTTTTCAGAAGGAGGGGCTTTGCAAAAATCAGAGCATTTTAAGCAGCCTGGGAATAGAGGTACTGCAATAATGTACATTATGTGACAAATAATGCTTTTTTTGAACATTAAAGCATGTTAACCTATTTCATTACATCCAATAAACAACATAATTAACATTTTTTTAAAAATTAAAATCATGATGACTCCTTTAAGGAAGCAGACAACTTTCTGATACAAGCTTCTATAGGCAGATCAACCACGCAATCACTCCCGAGCTACAGTCCTCATTCCAGTCTTTTATTACTAAAGCCATTTTAGCAGAACATGTTCCCCATTCACAACTGAGACCTTGTAACACTATCAAGTCACATGACACCTGGGAGGGAAAATGGCTAATTGGGCCCAATTTGGATATTTTCACATAGGGGTGTACTCACAAGCTGTACACTCACTACTTTACATTGTAGCAAAGTGTCATTTCTTCAGTGTTGTCACATGAAAAGTTATAATCAAATATTTACAAAAATGTGAGGGGTGTACTCACTTTTGTGATACTGTACATGTCTGTATGTGTGTATGTCATGTTCATAACATGTGACATAGAAGTCTTATTAAGTCCCATCAAAGGGCACTGCTATTCCCTCAGAACAGGGCTCTACAGTGCGACCATTTCACTCGTATTTTTGAATAAAAGCTACAGGAAGTCCAAAATGCATCTCCAACGTGCGACAGTTACTTTCACACTGCGTTGCATCACCTCAATCAACCAAACTAGTGTGGAAATACTGCAGAGAAGCCATTATTATGAAAAGAGTAACACTGTACATCATCTTCTCTCAACTTTCTTATCTCACAAACCGCCATCTTTTATTGATCATGCAAAATGACCTGAACCTGCTCATGTAGACACAGTGGCGTCGGGTGGAGTAAATGAATAATAATGCTAACGCTACAAGGTGGGTTTTAATTTAAACTTCTTTATTAAATATTTCTTCACCAATCATAATCAAGAGTACCAACTGTTAAGTCTACAAACATACAGTACACTGCTGCTCTTCCTTCACCAACTCTAATAGACAGCACATTAGGGTTGTACAATTAATTGAATATCGATTTCAATTTTGACTGCACACGATTACATGAACATGATCGACTGTGATATTGACATTTAAAGTTTGTCCTCCGCTCATAGAAAACTCGGCTGCAAATCAAATCAAGCGCTTCCTAAACTTACAGCCAGTCACCATAGAGTGGCGCCGGGATGACAATTTTGCATGCCAAAACCCGAAAACAAGTTAGCATTTGAACGCCCGAGCTGCCAGCTTTGCATGGCTTAGTGCTCCAAGCGCTTGTGCAAGGGGTAATCATGACACTAACATGTTGCTAAATGGGACTACACACGTTGTCAGGGACATTAAACGTGATCACACCGAACAGGAAAAGTCTTCGCAGATAAACTGATTCACGTATGCTGTGCACAATTCCCCCAAAAAACCTGGATGAGTAAGTCCGTATTATGGAAAATGTTTTAAATCAAGTTTGGAAAAGTAGTCGAAAGCTTGATGATAGTGACGTTGAAGTTGAGCGACCATGGTGTAGTTTGTTTATAGGACACTGTTAGTTTTTTATTTCTGGTAATTGTATACTTTTGTTTATCACGGAGCTTAATTTTTGCAATAATCCAAAAGCCTATTGGGCAAATCCTATTGGGTTTTGGCCAAGGGAATCAGTGTGATGCTAACTTCCGGGTTCCGGTCCAAAACGACATCATCCCTGCGCCACTCCATTGGGTTATTTGGTTGCTTCTCTCCTCCTGTACACACTGTTTTTTCCTTTTCTGCATAGGCATGAATTGTTTTCATTTGGTCGCATATTTTCACTGTCATAATTATCCTATATTTTGGGTACAATTATATTTTTAATTTGCTTCTAGGAGATGATACACTTTAAGGACAAATCTAATATGATGCAAAGATTTGTACATTAGCAGGAATGTAGCACAACATGGAAGTAAAGACAGCGAAAGTGAAATAAAAAATTGTTGTCCCTAAAACCAATTAATAATTGTTATAAATAATCATCATCTCAATATTGATCAAAAATAATCGTGATGATCATTTTGGCCATAATCATGCAGCCTTTCAGCACCTTCACTTCACTTAAGCTCACAGTTCCCAGATATCACAAGAAAAATCAACTTGAGTTTTCATGTTTTGATTTAATCCCTTAAAAAATACAATACCAGAAGACATGGCAACACTATACTGGGGAAACCAATCTAAAAAAGAAACAAACAAAAAAACTAATAAAATGTAAAGACAGAAAATGTGCTTAGTTATAAATAAATCATTAAATATAAAAATACATTATAATAACTTCATAAAATATAAATAAAATGAGAAATTAAATGTTTAATTACTATGGGCTGCATTTAATATCAATTTAACATTAAGCTTATTTCGCTATTTCCTTAGAAAGCTATTAGCCTTCTTTTTCCTAATATGGATAATTTTTGTGTTAGTCTACTTTTAATTAGGACTCTATTGTTTCTGATATTTACAAATAAATATTTTATGCTTGTTTATTCATCAATTAACCAACAGTATTTCTCATTGCTATTATTTTAATTCAATTAACAGTGACCACGAGCAGAGAGCTTATGTTTATGATGGACCTCCTGATTAAAGCATAAACAAAAAAAGATTGGTATCTGGATCAGTTTCGGTCGATCAAGATGACAAGATATCAGTATTGGCTGTAAAAATCCTGATCGGAGCATCATTAACGAACACCATTAAACTAAAGCGCTGTGCATCTGACGTGTAAATGAACTCACCCAATCACATCCTATATGAGATTCAGATATATACACAATATACACAGAGCGGTTCGAGAACTGACTCCAGCCCAGAACCATGACCGTGGAAAATGTCTAATAGTGTAGCTTTAAATAGATTTAAGAGGAGCAGACTTCAGACACTGAACATTGAGATTTATTGTATTTGTTTACAAGGTGGTACAGGTTAATGATGGTTTTTTGCATACACTCTAAAATTAATTGAAAATATTACATTTAGTTTATCAGAAGGTAAATTAATATGTCATGGCTAACACTAGGTTCCTAAATTCTGTCATAATTGACAAGTTCAAGTTTTCACATGCTACTCATGCACATTAATGTTACCATCTCTAAAAAAAAAAAAAAAGAAAAAAAAATTACTTCAACCATACTCCTAAATTTTTGCTCCTAAAAGAAATTGTTACCGTAGAGTCATGCAGAAGGAATAGACTTTTGCTGGAACCTTAATCAAGCAGTCATTCTATGCACAACAGTTACATTTATATCTGGCAGAAGTGTATGAGAGAGACAACGATGGGAAATTTAAAGGACCAAAGTGCCTGCATGCTGTGGGAACTTGTATGAGTGTGTCCTGCATTGCAAGCATACAGCTGAACATAATTGCTGCTGTCCTACTGAGTCCTTCAAGACAAGGAGCTTATTGAGACGACCCACGACCCCATGCTTTGAGCGTCGGTCTCACCCACCTCATTGGATTTTGGCTGTTTTTAATGATCATTTAATGGTAGTGTTAACAAGATTCCACTAATAGTGCAGCAATCTAGAGGTGCACAGCTCGTCGATGAAAAACCGGGCACACAGACACAGCTACATGTTATAGACTCTGGTCTGTGAAAGTGTGTTGCTTTTGCATGTTTTGAAACGTTTGCTTTTCAGTTCCTCAAAAGCATTAGCGTCTGTATGTTTATGGACACAGTTGACCTGAAACACCGATAAAAGTAGCTGATTTTCAGTAAGGAGAAAAAATATGCGAGAAATACGTTGACAAAAACAGGAGCACTTTTCGGGAAACCAAGTCACTCGTGTTTCTTCCATCGAGCACAGAAGTGAATATGTTCACGTTGCAGTTCGCTGAGACTCTTTTTTTTATTGCAAACATTTTCACTTAGTGAGTCACTTAGTGACGTGAGTCACCTCCATTCTCCTTTTCTATATTTATATCTACAGTAGCGTCTGGCATTAATCTAACCCTCAGCCTTATGTTAGACACGTCTGGTTAAGGATTCGTAGACATTTACATATGTTTAACTTTCCAAAACTTCAGCTGGAAAATAAAAGGAACCATCACACGGTTAGGAAAAGTAAGTCATTAAACAATTCAACGTGAATATTCTATTAGATGTCCGGCCTCTCACTTTAATTTAATTACCGAAGAAATCACTGGGGGGGGGTGGGGTAAGGGAATATCAGTGTGACGAACAGCAACGAGATCCAATGAGCTTCCAGATTTAACCATTAACGTTATACATCATTCAGTGTTAGCCAATCCGCTTGCAGAAAGGTGGATTCCAGTTGGTTGGTCATGTTTGTCCGAGTTCACCGAGGCCCAATCCCTGGTGTCGCGAGACGACATTTCCCGACCAGAGTAACATGGTGAACGGGGCATTGGTTCTCACGTTTCCCTCGCCCATGTTTTACCGGTAAGCTTTCTACACCGAAGAAAACACCACAAAAAAACTGACCAAGCAATACGGCTTTCGGAGGCGATTTAGGGAATGGAAAGGACTTGAACTGAACAACTGACATTCAGCACGACTAATAAACAGAATCGCCGATTATAACAAAAACATACCTACCCAGAAATTTTCCAGGAAATGCGGCGTTATCATGTTGGTTTCCTTTCTCCTGCGAGGACGTTCCTGTCGTTCTTTCTTTTCTTTTTACTCCGCTGTCAATTAAAGCACTTTATCCACCGTCCTCCTCTGATTTTGTATCTTTTGGAGCTCTTTTTCGTCCCCCCTCTTCTGTTTCTTTCCTTCCTTCGGTCTGAAAACTCCACTTCCCCCTCCCGACTTCACTTGTCTTCTATAGCCTCTAGCCGTAGTTTGGTGTAGTTCTTTATTTAAAGAAGGACAGCGCCCCCGAGCGGTGGCCTATAAAAACCGCTGCCGTTATTCTGGGACGTAACACATTAACAATAACAATGTCTTACACTATGGCTCTGAAGGTGAAAGTCCGAGGCGGGCCCGTTGTGTGTTTTGCTGTGTGCATTTTTTCAGTGTGAATTAAATGTTGGACTGGAATAAGAACAAAGAACCAACATCTTATTGGGTGACCGATTACATTGATTATCATGTTTTAACATAATAACACCCCATGTCTTATCCTTTCATCATCTTGTTCCTGATTACTCACTGCATCCCATAATAGTTGTTTTCCTTACAGGATACCAACTTTACCTTGTTTCATTCTTCCTTCTTTTCTGGTGCAGCTTGACATCACTCATATGTTTAAGACTTGGAAACAGGAAGTACACTACAAATCTACATGCACGTACAGTAGATAGTAAAAGAATACCATGTACCTTTTAATCTTTAGCCTTCTCAAGTGAACAGTGTGTTCATTTGTTATCTTTTACCACATTTCCCCATTTTGAAGATGATGGTCACCAGAGAAAGGCTTATTTACACTACAATGTACATTATCCCACGTGCTAATTGAGTGAAAGAAAATTCTTCTCCTACCTCCTTAGTGCATCGCCTGAGTTCAGGCATAAGGGAAAACACAATGAAATAGAATTTACCAAAGAAATTACATCAAAACAATTTAATGTCACTATAAAACTGAATCTGAAATAATCTGAAGATACAGTGGTGTGAAAAAGTGTTTGCCCCCTTCCTCATTTCCTGTTCCTTTGCATGTTTGTCACACTTAAGTGTTTCGGAACATCAAACCAATTTAAACAATAGTCAAGGACAACACAAGTAAACACAAAATGCAATTTGTAAATGAAGGTGTTTATTATTAAAGGTGAAAAAAAATCCAAACCATCATGGCCCTGTGTGAAAAAGTGATTGCCCCCCTTGTTAAAACATACTATAACTGTGGTTGTCCACACCTGAGTTCAATTTCTCTAGCCACACCCAGGCCTGATCATTGCCACACCTGTTCACAATCAAGGCATCACTTAAATAGGAGCTGCTTGACACAGTAAGGTCCACCAGAAGATCCTTAAAAGCTACACATCATGCCGAGACCCAAAGAAATTCAGGAACAATTGAGAAAGAAAGTAATTGAGATCTATCAGTCTGGAAAGGGTTATAAAGCCATTTCCAAAGCTTTGGGAATCCAGCGAACCACAGTGAGAGCCATTATCCACAAATGGCGAAGACATGGAACAGTGGTGAACCTTCCCAGGAGTGGCGCCGCCCCAAAATTACCCCAAGAGTGCAGCGACGACTCATCCAAGAGGTCACAAAAGACCCCACAACAACGTCCACAGAACTGTAGGCCTCACTTGCCTCAGTTAAGGTCAGCATTCATGCCTCCACCATCAGGAAAAGACTGGGCAAAAATGGCCTGCATGGCAGAGTTCCAAGGAGAAAACCACTGCTGAGCAAAAAGAACATCAAAGCTCATCTCAATTTCTCCACAACACATCTTGATGATCCCCAAGACTTTTGGGACAACATTCTGTGGACCGATGAGACAAAAGTGGAACTCTTTGGAAGGTGTGTCTCCAAGTATATCTGGCGTAGAAGGAACACTGCATTTCATAAAAAAAAACATTATACCAACAGTAAAATATGGTGGTGGTAGTGTGATGGTCTGGGGCTGTTTTGCTGCTTCAGGACCTGGAAGACTTGCCGTGATAAAAGGAACTATGAATTCTGCTGTCTACCAAGAGATCCTGAAGGAGAGTGTCCGACCATCTGTTCGTGTACTCAAGCTGAAACGCACTTGGGTTCTGCAGCAGGACAATGATCCTAAACACCCCAGCAAGTCCACCACCGAATGGCGGAAGAAAACAAAATGAAGACTTTGGAGTGGCCCAAACAAAGTCCTGACCTGAATCCTATTGAGATGTTGTGGTATGACCTTTAAAAAGGCCGTTCATGCTCGAAAACCCTCTAATGTAACTGAATTAGGACAATTCTGCAAAGATGAGTGGGCCAAAATTCCTCCAGGACGCTGTAAAAGCCCCATTGCACGTTATCGCAAACACTTGGTTGCAGTTGTTGCTGCTAAGGGTGGCCCAACCAGTTATTAGGTTTAGGGGGCAATCACTTTTTCACACAGGGCCATGATGGTTTGGATTTTTTTTCACCTTTAATAATAAACACCTTCATTTACAAATTGGATTTTGTGTTTACTTGTGTTGTCCTTGACTATTGTTTAAATTGGTTTGATGTTCCGAAACACTTAAGTGTGACAAACATGCAAAGGAACAGGAAATGAGGAAGGGGGCAAACACTTTTTCACACCACTGTATATACAAGCACTTAATTATTTACTCATACCCCTGAATGTACTACTAGAATCACTTTACTGTCCACATTTCCTCTAAACACCTTCATAATTCATAATCACCAGAGAAAAGGAAAAGATTGGGGTGTTCTAAATCACAGTGTACTGTCTCTTCACCAGGCTTCATGCGTGTGGGTAAATTAACAAATTTATGTGAGATAACTGAATGAATCATACACTGGAGTTTAGCCTGACAACATGAACATATATATGCAAGGGGCATGGCTAGAATTATCATAACCACGACTGGGATAACCACAAGGTATCCAGACCATTTACCAAAAAAAGGACCAATCATCCAAGGATCCCAATCATCTGGGGGAGAATTGTAGGCTATAGCACGCATGTGATTTATAAAATCAGAGATGATTATACTATGATTTAATGTATTAAACGGGTGGTATTTAGTACTTTGCACACACTACCTTCTTTTGCTGTTAATATGTCTAGAGCTAACAACTGTGGTTCCACATGGATGAGTAAATTCTCTGCATTGATGTTTGGTGTGTTTGTCTTCTAAAGTTGGGACTATGACTGCCTTGAACATTACAGATGTTATGCAGTGGTTGATCAGTGGATAAGACATTGGACTACCAATCGGAAGGTTTTGAGTTCAAATCCCAGTGCTGCCACTGCTGGGCCCTTGAGCAAGGCCCTCAACTGCTCAGTTGTATAAATGAGATAAATGTAAGTTGCTCTGGATAATGGACATAAATGTAATGTAATATAGTGAGTGTAGTTGAAAGTCTCTAGTATATACAGTATATATATAATATATTGTCATGTCTTTGTCCTTGATGTTCCTTTCAAGGCATATACAGAATATAAAATATCCCTATATAACTTCTTTATTATTAAGGGTTATCTGTCTACTTGTCCTTATAATGGATGCCGGGACACCCTGGCCCTTCTGTGCAGTGAGTTGTCTTTCAACGAGAGTAGCTGGGTGAGTGTCCAAACAACCTGCATAACAGTTTTCTTGGCCACATTGGCATCTATAGCTGTGCTAAGGTACATGAGCATCAGAGCATTTGGTCCTTTTGGAAGGATGGGAAATTCTCCCGAGCACTGTTACTGCCTTCTGCCATGTTCTGCAACTGAACTAAATGATTGCAGCAAGCCTAGTGACAACTGTCCATCACTTTATAGTCAAATATAAAACTTATTTAAATGATTTCAATGTGTCTATCAGTACTTTTTGTACATATTCGGCACATTTTAACAATACCATGATAATACTGATAACCGTGATAGTTTTGGTCACAACAATCATGATATTAAATTTACATTCAGTTACATCTCTAACGATAACATAGCTCTGTTCTCCATTAATATAATCAGAGACCATGGTAGCATGAGTTGTTGAATCTGCTAGCAAACTCATTCGGAAAGGCCATATGCAAACATTCACAAAATATAAAGTGTGATACTTACGTCTTCTGGATATGAAGCTGGATCACGGACAGTTGGTATTGGTCCATGCTTGAGAATCAAGTTTTTAGCAAATCCTGCTTTGTCCCTCTGTTCTGAAACTTATCACATATAGTAAAAACTTAAAAATTAGAAGAACATGCCATGGTAAAATGGATTGGGTGGAAATAAAATGGAAAGGAGGAGTTCTGAACCATCCAATTCAGCAAGACGGCAGTAGCTGTGGGGTCATTGTAGTCATGATAAGTTAAATAATGTAATAACCTGAAAATGCTCATAGCTGTCTTCCATAAATTATGTCCCTTTCTTTTTTAGCTGTGGATATGTAGCCACGAAATTCAAAATACTGCATTACATTATTTCAAATTTGTTATTTTGGTAAATATAGTGCCATAAGACAACTGCTCTATGTAAGAGTCAGCAAATGTGATATTTTGAATATTTGTGTTCGATGTGCTCTTGGTGTCATTTTGACTGGGCACCCAATTCTTGGTAGAGTAGCAACAGTCCCAAAGTATCTCCATTTGTAGAATGTTTGCCTAACTGTAGACTGGTGAATTTCTGAAGTTTTTGAAATCACTTTGTAACCCTTGCCGGCTTTATGTAAATCAACTATTCATGATCGTAGATCCTCTGAAAGCTCTTTTTGGCGAGGCATGGCTCGCATAAGTGTGTGCTTCTTGTGCAGAGCAAACTCCAAAAATTTGAGGGATTTTTATCAGTCAAGGTAGCTGTAGTCCACACCTCGAAACTCATTTTCTTAACGAGACCCCAGTTGTGCTAAAACCTGACTCCAATTAGCTTTTTTGAGGTCGTTAACTAAAGGGTTCACATACTTTTTCCACAAGCACTATTAGGATTTTTTGGTTGTTCCCAATAAAGACATGAAAGATCTGAATTTTATTTGTGTTATTATTTTAGGCACATTTATATTTGCAAATAACCTTCACTTAGATGAAGATCAAATCACATTTTATAACAAATTTATGCAGAAAACCATGAAATTCCAAAAGGTTCACATACTTTTTCTTGCCACTGTATATACATACTGTACATACATACATACTGTATCTCACAAAAGTGAGTACACCCCTCACATTTTTGTAAATATTTGATTATATCTTTTTATGTGACAACACTGAAGAAATGACACTTTGCTACAATGTAAAGTAGTGAGTGTACAGCTTGTGTAACAGTGTAAATCAACACACAGCCATTAATTTCTAAACTGCCTGCAACAAAAGTGAATATTGGCTCTTTGGGCCCAATTTGGACATTTTCACTTAGGGGTGCTAAGTGAAAATGTCCAAATTGGGCCCAAAGTGTCAATATTTTGTGTGACCACCATTATTTTCCAGCACTGCCTTAACTCTCTTGGGCATGTAGTTCACCAGAGTTCACCGGTTTGTTTGGAGTCGTTATCATGCTGGAATACTGCATACTGATCATGCTCTGCTTCAGTATGTCACAGTACATGTTGGCATTCATGGTTCCCTCAATAAACTGTAGCTCTCCAGTGCCGGCAGCACTCATGCAACCCCAGACCATGACACTCCCACAACCATGCTTGACTGTAGGCAAGACACACTTGTCTTTGTACTCCTCACCTGGTTGCCACCACAGATGCTTGACACCATCTGAACCAAATAAGTTTATTGGTCTCATCAGACCACAAGACATGGTTTCAGTAATCCATTTCCTTAGTCTGCTTGTCTGCAGCAAACTGTTTGCCGGCTTTCTTGTGCATCATCTTTAGAAGAGGTCAACAGTGGACAATAGCCATGCAGACCAATTTGATGCAGTGTGCGGTGTATGGTCTGAGCACTGACAGGCTGACCCCCCCATCCCTTTAACCTCTGCAGCAATGCTGGCAGCACTCATACGTCTATTTCCCAAAGACAACCTCTGGATATGACGCTGAGCCCATGCACTCAACTTCTTTGGTCGACCATGGCGAGGCCTGTTCTGAGTGGAACCTGTCCTGTTAAACTGCTGTATGGTCTTGGCCATCATGCTGCAGCTCAGTGTCAGGGTCTTGGCAATCTTCTTATAGCTTAGGCCATCTTTATGTAGAGCAACAATTCTTTTTTTCAGATCCTCAGAGTTCTTTGCCATGAGGTGCCATGTTGAACTTCCAGTGACCAGTATAAGGTGAGAGTGAAAACCTTGAGAGGAACCAGAAGGGAACCCATCCTTATCTGGGTAACATCAGATAGTGTGCAAAAGTTCATTATGGTTTTATATGAAGGCTGTTTGGCCTTAGAAGCAGCCGTAGTCCCAGCAATCTGTAATTGGAGTAGATTAAAGTCAGAGGTAGGACATCCGAAATGGATCAGGCAGGTCCGGAGTATCTCCATAAAATTGTTTGTGATTCGACAGAAGGAGAGAGAGAGAGAGAAAAGATTATTTGGACTGGGAATTAGTATAATAGAAAGTCTAATCAGTGTAGGTTTGAGTAAATAAATACATTTTAAGCCTAGACTTAAACACTGAGACTGTGTCTGAGTCCCGGACACTAATTGGAAGACTGTTCCATAACTGTGGGGCTCTATAAGAGAAAGCTCTTCCCCCTTCGCTATTCAAGGTACCGTCAAATAGCCTGCAACTTTTGACCTATGTAGGCGTGGCAGATCATCGAAAACAAGAAGGTCGCTTAGATACTGTGGCGTGAGACCATTTAGTGCTTTATAGGTTAATAATAGTATTTTATTATCAATGCGAGATTTCACTGGGAGCCAATGCAGTGTGAATAAGACCGGGGTGATTTGGTCTTATCTTCTGGTTCTAGTTAGGACTCTAGCAGCTGCGTTCTGGACTAACTGGACTTTGTTTATGCTCCTACTGGAACATCCAGACAGTAAGGCATTACGATAATCTAATCTAGCGGTGATGAAAGCGTGAACTTTTCTGCATCGTGTAGTGACGTTATATTTAATTTCTGAGATGAAAGAAGGCTATCCTAATAATTTTATCCACATGAGCATCAAATGAAAGACTGGAGTCAATAATCACACCAAGGTCTTTTACTGCTTTACATGATGAAACAGAAAGACCATCCTGAGTTAGTATGTGATCAGCAAGCTTACTTCTAGCTACATGTGGTCCTAATACAAGTACGTCTGTCTTATCAGAATTAAGTAAAAGGAAATTAGTTAGCATCCAACGTCTAATGTCCTTTACACAATCCTCAACTTTATTAAGCTTCTGTCTGTCCTCTGGCTTCACTGAAACATACAACTGTGTATCATCAGCATAACAGTGGGAGCTAATTCCATGTTTATGAATAATTTGACCTAGAGGTAGCATATATAAAGTAAAAAGCAGTGGGCCTAAAACAGAAACCTGTGGAACACCAAATTTAACCTCGGTATGCATGGAGAAGTCTCCATTTACATCTACAAACTGATAACGATTGGTCAAATAAGACTTGAGCCAGGAGAGGACCAAACATATAAAGAATTCACAACATTAATGTCCATAAATGAAGTTATGTTCTTCAAGACAAGGTAAAGGAAAGAACCAGCTGAAATCTTCAAGTAGATAGAAAGTAATTATACTTCCTATCTGTGTAAATTAATATCAGCTGGTAAATTGACGGTCTATAAAAAGGCTTTTCGTTACAAAGGTATCACACAAGAAACATCTCATGATGAGTAAAAGCAAATAGCTCTCCCTAGACCTTAACAACCTTATTGTTGCAAAACATATTGATGGAATCTGATACAGACGTAGGTCAAAATTTCGGAATCTTCCAGTAAACCCATTATCCGCAAGTGGAAGCAACATCACTCCGTCATCAACCGGCCATGCACGAGAGCTTCTTAAAACAAAGATAAAAGCTAAAGCTATGATGTTTTTTTAATCTTCAATTTCTTTTGACCTTTTCTCAGTAAATTGTAGTGAAAGTGTACTTGACGTGACAGAATGCCATCAGATTTAGTGTACTCTAAACAGCTGAACTAAAGTGGACAATAGAGCTCTCTTGTGGCCAAATCAAACAATTCCATTTCTAAAAAAACAAACAAAAAAACTTGAAAAAAAGAAACATGATCAATATGTGCAGTTATTGTGCCTTTTGTGAATGAGCACACATTTCTTCTTGTGGTCTACAATATTCAAAATGAAAACTCTCTCACAAATATAACATTATTTACTGAAAAATAAGAGTAGGTGTTTGTGTTAAAAAAGCAACAACAAACATAAGATATGTTACCCCATTTACAAAACTAGACAGTCATGAAATATGTCTTTCACTTCTGGAATACAAAATTCTGCAGATATTTTTTTGTTAAAAACGTTAGTTTTGAGTCTTAGAACTTTCCGTAGTTCCTCAGTGGTATGAGCACAGCATCTCTTGGCAGAGGTGGGGCTAGGGGAAACGGGGTTCGGCACAATACCAGAACTATTTTCTGCCTTCTCCATATCAGGTGCTATGCATACTCTACATAAACTATATTATCCAGGGGGCACTATGTGCCACTCACCTGTTCCTGTTCTCTCGACCAGTCTCAAGATGAATACATTTTTAAAATATATTTTTAAATGTCTCAAGATAAATAAAGTTAATGCTAGTCTATTGTCAGGGGCAGACTTAACCAGTAAGCAAGGTAAGTGGCCACTTAGGGGCCCAGGGAATCAGGGGGCCCCTTCAAATACCCAGAAGCCTATATAAATCATAAATCACTTTATATGACTTTTCTATCACATTTCACATTTTTTATCTTCAAACTATATAATGAAATACTAATAAAAGCAAGAGCTACAGTTCAATTACATTGTATGTCATTGTTAATTATACGAACAAAAACTTACACTTAAAAATACTCTTCTCTGTCATGTTGGCTAAAACCTGCAATCAAAACTCCTCTTCTGCTTCCCGTGTCAATTAAACTCTGCTTTCTGATTGGTCTGTCACAAGGACTGTTGGGTAGCGGACTACCGTGAGCCTGCAGCAGTGCAGGCTTCATTGAAAACAGCATCAAGGGTGCAAAGGGGGTGCTCACAAGAACCCTCACAAGCACTAAAATCACAAATGGGACAAACTACAGACTCATAGAATTTGCGAGGACACATAACTGAAGGCCACAAGTCCACGTGTGTACCATTTGGGACAGGGCAATCATGAGTTGGGGCACTGGTAAGGACCCTGGATCCCTACACATTGGGACATTCATAACTGAATTTCCCCTGACATGACTATGTACTTGCGTCACCAAAACTTAAAAACATTTCAGTTTTATCTATCCATTTTCTATACCATTTATGTTTCATTTACGGGGAGCCTAGAGCCTATGCAAGGAAGCATCAGGCACAAGGCGGGGTACATCCTGGACAGGGTGCCAATACATCGCAGGGCACACTCACATACACTATGGACAATTTGAGCATGCCAATCAGTCTACCGGAAACCGGAGTACCCGGAGAAAACCTCCGCAGCACGGGGAGAACATGCAAACTCCGCGCACACAGGGCAGTGGTGGGCATCAAACTCCCAAGCCTGGTGATGTAAGGCGAAGGTGCTATTAAAAATCATATAAATTTGTTAGTTTAATCACACATGTTTCTGTCATAATATCAAGCAGGATCGTAGGAAAGCTAGTGGATTTTTAAAAATCATTAAATAAGTCATTAGACTCAAACTGTATATAGAACGTCAAATAAAGTTAAAAATCGTAGCATAATTAATCCTTTGAGAGCTACAATAACAAGCTACTTACATTTGTAGCTGGAAGTTGGCAAAGTTCTTCCCCCATAATTTGTTTTTGAGCTGCGAGGCTTTCATTTCCAGTAATGGAACATAGTGAGCATCGATGCTCTCTGGGTTTTGTTGTGCCTTGTGGGATTTTTAGGGAGTGAACGTTCCAGTGCACTGGAAGGATATTGCAATTGAGACAGCACTTAAAATGGCTGATTCCCTGATCAATGCCCTGACTAGGTAGCTGGTTGAGACATACCCATAGAGAAAGTTAGAGCAGAGTCAGTAGAGCTACAGCACAAATAGCACATTAGCAGCAAAGTGAAGTTGAAGTTAATGTTGCAAATAAATATATTAACAATAAAACATAGCTACCCCAGCAGAGCAGAAAAAAGGAGGGAAAAAATGGAATTGACAAAAGAACATAGCCAACTCCCCAAAGTTTCCATTTTTTCACACAAACTCCATTACTGTCTGTCAGCACAGTCAGTGCTGCTCCCTCAGCAGCTGCAGCAGTCCATATCGTGCCAGACACAGGGATGAGTTCTACTTCTCTCTCAACCCAGGAGAAATGACAATGTGCCAGTGAGTGTAGCCCATGAACAACACAGATAAGACGCAAACATCACATAGTAAGTGTTAATGAATGATGCCCCTGCTTTCTGGCCAAAACACCTGTCAGACAAAAAGTTTGTGGGTTTGAGGCACCCAAATCACTAAGTCTGCCCCGTCTATCGTTATGTAACATAAATGAATGTAAAGTATTACATGTAATGAATTATGTAATATACATTAATGCTAAGTAACATTAATGGCAATAATGTTGGCCTCGCTTCAAAAGGCCACAAAGAGGACATGTGAGTCAGACAATGACTATGCTTACATGCACATCAAATTCCGTTTATATGGCTGCAACCTATGTTCAGGTTGCAGCCATATTCCGAATACGATGTTTATAAGTGTTCAGTCATTGGAATATTCTTGTATACTAGGTTGTTGTAAATAGAGTTGCCATTCCTAAATCCATCCATCCTCAACCGCTTATAATTTCTTCAGGGTCGCGGGGAACCTGGAGGCAGGGTACACCCTGGACAGGGTGCCAGTCCATCGCAGGGCACAATCACATACACACTCACACACCCATTCATACACTATAGACAATTTAGACACACCAATCAACCTACCTTGTCTTTCGACTGGGGGAGGAAACCGGAGTACCCAGAGGAAACCCCCACAGCACGGGGAGAACATGCAAACTCCGCACACACATGGCCCCAGCGGGAATCGAACCCTGGAGGTGTGAGGCGAACGTGCTAACGACTAACCTACCATGCACCCCCCATTCCTAAATACCTAGCCTAAAACTAAGCATCTGTTAGCAGCCACAATCCTTGCGGTCTGAGCATGCGCATATATATCCTTTCAGTGGATTTTCTGAATAAGCTATTTATGTGCAACAAATTTATGATTAACACACACTCATACATAATATAATAATAAAAACTAATAGTATATATATCATACAGATATTGCATTATAATATTACATTATTAAATTATTATTATATATTATAAAATTAATAGTTTGGCAAATGGTTGTCCCTTTGAGTAAATAAATTTATGTTGTGAACATCAGGGATATCTCCTAATATCTTTTACTCACTATAGAATTTCAGAATGTAATGAGTAGTCCATACCGGCCGATAAACACGTCAACATGTGAATAAGGGGAGTACTGGCACTTTTGTTTTCCACTTCATGCACTGTATAAATATAACTATAAATTTCATAAATTTCACTATAAAAATATAACCTAAAGTCCTAAAAGTAGATAAAGAGAACCCAATTAAACAAATGAGACAAAAATATTATGGCCATTTATTTATTGAGGAACATGATCAAATATTACATATCTGTGAGTGGCATATTTATGTGAACCTTTGATTTCAGTAACTAGTGTGACCCCCTTGTGCAGCAATAACTGCAACTAAACATTTCTGGGAATTGATGATCAGTACTGCACATCGGCTTGGAGGAATTTTAGCCCATTCCTGAGTTCAAAACAGTACTAACATGAACTGCTTGCTTCCACAAGTCCTTCCACAATATTTATATTGGATTAAGGCCAGGACATTGACTTTGCCATTCCAAAACATTATTCTTATTTTAACCATTCTTTGGTAGAATGACCTTGCTGCATGACCACTCTCTCTTCAGATTTAGATCATGGACAGATGTCTAGACATTTTCCTTTAGAACTGGTATACTCCAGAATTAATTGTTTCATCAATGATGGCAAGCTGTCCTGGCTCAGATGCAAAACAAGCCAAACCATGATACTACCACCACCATGTTTGCTGAAGGGATAAGGTTCTTATGCTTCTCATTTAAAGCAAAAATTACATTTTGGTCTCATCTGTCCACAAAAACGTTTATAATGGCCTTCTCGCTTGTCCACATGATCTTTAGCAAACTGCAGATGGGCAGCAATATTCTTTTTGAAGAGCAGTGGCTTTCTCCTTGCAGCTTAGCCATGCACACCATTGTTGCTGTGCAACAGTGTGGACTCATGAACATTAACATTAGCCAATATGAGAGAGCTCTTTAGTTGCTTAGAAGTTACTCTGAATTCCTTTGTGACCTTGTGGACTATTACACATTTTGCTCTTGTAATGATCGTTGTTGGTCAACCACTTCTGGGGAGGGTAACAATGGTCTCGAATTTCCTCCATTTGAAAACAGTCTATCTGACTGTGGATTGGTGGAGTCCAAACTCTTCAGTGTGTTAGTGTCACATACAGAATATAAATTTATTGTCATCTGTTATCTTTATCTTGCTGTGCCTAAGTTTTGCTAACCTGCTGAAAAGAGCTGGGAGCTGCACTGATATTTGCTACTGATGGCAGCTTGACTCTCCCTCATTCTCTCCTTTTTCTCACACTGGCTGCTGTCATTGTCAATGACAGGCAGGCTGGGGTTCTCTTTCATTCTTTCTCTTCAGGTTTTTTACTGCTCCCAAACACTGTAGTTAACACAAAAATGCTCATTTAATAAATAAGATTAATTGATTAACGTCAGTGCTTTGCTGTGTTCCATTCAAGTCAGAACTCTATTGAAGTGTCCATGCACTTCCCAGTTGCCACTTATATGGGACACAGGATTAGTTTTATTTACAACAATTAATGACATTACAGCTTTTATGAGTTAGCCATTAAATTTTACTTCCCTGAACTGTGCAACTGTGATCTAATGTGTGAAACCTAACTAAATAGCCAGCTAGCTAGCTACCACCCAACATTGATTAGCTACAGTAAATAGCTTATAAACTAAATAGTGTGGTGTTGTAGCTAACTAGCTTCCTAAATGTTAGACAAAGAGAAGTGACAGTAACACTAATGTGCTTTGAGACATTTGTTAAAGTGTTGAATAGTTTCAGTGCTGTGAAAAGGTATTTCTTCTGTTTTTGTGAATATCTCATATTAAATTGTCTCAGAAATGAAAACAAAATCTAAGATAAAATAAAGGCAGGCTGAGTAAACACAAAATACATTTTTAAATGATAATTATTTATTGAAGCAAAAAATTATCCAATACCAACTGGGCCTGTGTGAAAATGTATTGGTCCCCGTAGTTGCTAATTCCCCAGATCTATGTAACTGCATTCATAATGGGGTTCAGCTGTACTAGATGCAACCAGGCCGATTACTCCCAGCCCTGCTCAATCAAATCAACACTTAAAACTTTTTCAACAGCATGAAGTTCGTTAAAAGGTCTTAACTAGTAACACACTATGCTAAAATTGAAAGAAATTCCAGAAATTATGAGGAAGAAGGTGATTGAAATACATCTGGGAAGGGTTACAAAGCTATTTCAAAGGCTCTGGGACTCAAAAGGACCACAGTGAGAGCCGTTATCTCCAAATGGAAAAACTCCCGACCAAAATAAAAGTCACTGTTCATGACTCCACTATAGGAAAAATAGATCACAGTGGTGCAAGCACAGTGGTGCAAGAATGGTATCCATGGAAGTGTGGTAAGCGGAAAATCACTGCTAACCCAGAAGAACATTACGGCAAATCTGAAATTTGGCAAAACACACCTTGATGATCCTCAAACCTTTATGGGAGAATCTTCTGTGGACTGATTAGTCGAAAGCGGAACTGTTTGGAAGACCGTTACATCTGGTGTAAAACAAACAGAATTCCACAAAAAGAAAATCATACCTACAGTCCAAGCATGGTGGTGGAAGTGTGATGGTGTGGTGATGCTTTGCTGCTTCAGGACCTGGGCAACTTGAAATAATTGAGGGAAACATGAATTCTGCTTTCTACCAGAAAATCCTAAAGGGGAATGTCCGGTCTTCAGTCTGCAAGTTGAAACTGGTTTATGCAGCAAGACAATGATCCAAAGCATGGGAGTAAATCCTAATCCTTGAAGTAATTGAAAGACTGATCTCCAGTTATTGAAAGCATTCAGTTACAGTTATTGCTGCTAAAGGTGGCACAAGCAGATTTTAAGTTTAAGGGGGCAATTAGTTTGGTTTTTTTTGGTGATATGTGTCGGTTAATTTTCAGCTTCAATAAAATAAATTAAACCTGTATTGTGTGTTTACTCGGGTTACCTTTGTTTTATGTTGTATTTTGTTTGAAGATCTAAAACTATTTAGTATGAGAAGAAAAAAAAACAGGATGGGGGCAAATACTTATCTTAAAATGAAAGATAAAATTCTGATCTATAGTTAAAAGAATTGGCCTTGTCATTCCAATGCTTTTGTAGGGTACTGGTGGGTCCTGGCAATTAGTATGGTTTGAGGTCTGCATCACCTTGGCTGTCAATGCACTTTCGGGTACATTGCGTGACCCTGACCAGGAAGGGGCGAGTGGTGAGACAGCGAAACAGTAATCAGGTGGCAGTGATTGATGTGGAGAAAGTTCAAGATAGGATGATGCTGACCTTTTCCCATTTAGTTTATCCGGAGTGAGTCAGGACAACCAGAAAAATCCATGACCCAGTTTTTGGAAGCAAAAAGCTGCAGGGAAATGCTTTTCCAGGCAGCTCTGTGTAACCTGATGACAGGCAAATTTGGGAGATACTAAAGTCTTTGAAGCAGACTGGTCTCACAGCAAACCCAGCATTGGGTCCCAGGTGGTGCAGCGGAAGGACTGCCTGGTGCTATACATCAGAAAACTATCCGTGCAGGACATGAAGTACAGCACTGTGGAAGAGAAGTGTCTGGGCATCAAACGGGCAGTCCTCACACTCCAGTACTATTTATTCGGACTATTTATATATATTTGTTCGGACCACACACCCCTGCAGTGATTCCTCTGTATGAATGATGGAATGGGGTCATGGTTTTGTGGGAGTCTAGGGGAATGAGTAAATTAATGGTAAATGGTCTGCACTTATATAGAGCTTTTATCCATTACACTAATGGTAGCTGAGTTGCCATGCAAGGTGCTAACTTGCCTTCAGGAGCAACTTGGGGTTCAGTGTCTGGCCCAAGGACACTTGAGCCTGTTGTGTTCTTGCCCACACTGGCACACTGATTAGCTCAATGTTTCAGTTGGAAAGAATTAGATCATTTATAAAAACATGTTTTTGCTTTGTTATTATGGATTATTATGTGTATTTTAATGCTCAATTTTAATTAAAAGTTCATGGTGCAAAAGTGAAAGGGTTTAAATATTCTTCAAACCTGCTGAAAGTAATAATAATTCTTGAATTCTTTCACTGTTTACAAAAACAAATTACAGGTAATATATAAAACATGTAACTATTCAGATGTTGTTTATGGCATTTTTTTTTTATGTAAGAATGCATTGGCCCTTTCAACATACACACACAATCTTTTCTTCAAAACTACATCTTAAATACACAATAATAAATGTAGCCTATGAGTACAGGAAAAACATTTAGGCAGTAACCATACTCTCCGTTTGAGAATGAATGTAATTTTCTACTCACAAGTCCAACAATATTATGCTGCAGAATTGCCAAGAACTCACAATGTTTTCTGGACACTATTTTCCCCCAAACCTCTATTTTTAAAAAGATAAAATTATACATAAATACATACATACATACAAACATACACACACACATATACATACATACAATTTTATTACAAGGCACAGATACATGAGTATTGTGCACTATTTTTATTTCATTTCTGCAGTGGCCATGACCATCTTGTGTCTGTGTGTTCACTCGGACAGCAGTGGTCTCAGAGTCCTTCGGCTGCTGGTCCTCCTGTTCCCCTCCTTCAGAAAAGACAAAAGCTTCCTTTTCCCTGTAGGAGTGCGGTACAGCAAGTGGTCCAGCCTTTGTGGGTTCACCTGACCTGCCTGCTGCAGCTGTTTAACCAGATGCTCAACTTGCACTCTCAACGGCCCATCTTCACTTCTCTCTCTCAACACATCAATCTGAAATAGAGTGACAGCTATAAGTAATGTTTATGATGCCAGTAATGCGCTATTAATTCTTGGGAAAGTTACAATAGTAATGGATAACAGCAAAGAATAAAAATTATAACAGCAGTAATTAGACTGGTACTGTATATCTAGATCTATTCCATATGCTTAAAATTGATTTCATTACAATTGGTACTGGTATAGATGATGGTTATATTACAGAATTAATTGGTGACATTTGTTCCTGCTGATAAATTGCAGATATTCATGGTGTGATTATTGTGTTTTTATTTTGTTTCATGAACATCAACTGGTATCAACAATTAATTAGTCTCACCACTTCCTGGCAGAAGTCTGGCTTCTTTACAAACACTAAACTATCAGACAACAGGGCTGTTGTGAGGACAGAAACTGCATCTTTCATTGATCCTGCCATGGCCAACAGAAGTATCTGGAAGCAGTCAACATAAAAATATATAAGAACAGTTTGCAGTGCTCTCTTGTACTCCTCACACATAGCGTATGCAAACAGACTTACTCTCAGGTTTTGGCATAATCTGCTGTCTGGATTCATGATCTGAGAGTAGATAGCCTGCGCTCGCTCAACATCATCCTGAAAGATGCATAATCAAAAAGGTTTTACCTTCCATGGAAAGGTAAGAAAATAACATTTAACTTCTCCTACAGTTGTTATGGTGAAAATTCATTTTGTCTGGCATCATTCTATATGTACATTTTTAATAATTTGTTATGCTGTTCACAGGATGCTTCATTTTATACTTTCTTTTGTTCTTTCAGGGTCTGAAGATATATAGAACTGCCTCTTTAACTGGGGTGTCTTCTAATTGCTCAATTACTCATAAACTCCTGCTTATTTGCACTTGTCATGATCTCGCCGGCAGATGGCGCTGCGCTAATGACGTGCACGAGCAGCTGGAGAGTGCATATGGACTCTAAAACCTTGGTTACAATGAACATGTGCACTTGTTTTGGTTCCTGTTGTGTCCCCGCTCGGTTCAGTTATTGGCGGAGGTTCGAGGCAGTGTTGTGAAGTGGTGCCAGCTGTCAGTAATTAAGGTAATTGGGACTGGTTATTTAAACCCCTCGCTTTGCTACGCACGATGGGTAATATTAGCGTAATGACAGATTAAAGGAAAGACGGAATGTATAATGGTGCCAGGCAGTAATGTGTCCATGCTCTGTCTAGTTTCCTGTTCCTAGTTTCATGCTCTAGTTAGAAGAGTGTTCATGGCATAGTGAGAAGAGTGTTTATGCCATAGTTAAATGGGTGTTTATGACATAGTTAGAAGAGTGTTCATGCCATACTTAAATGGGTGTTTATGACATAGTTAAATGAGTGTTCATGCTCTAGTTAAATGAGTGTTCATGCCTTAGCAAAACAAGTATTTATGCCTTAGTTGAACAAGTGTTTCCTGCCTTAGTTGAACAAGTGTTTCCTGCCTTAAGTTTTCCTGTTTTGAGTCCTGTTTCATAACAGCACCGAGTAAAATAATATCTACAAAAGGATATTACAATTGATTACATAGCAAAAGCCTTACCTGCTTTAGGGCAAAGGCAACTGCAATGCAATAAGCATGTCTAGGAATGAAGCTGACTTTGGTCTGACCTTCCTCCAGCAGGGCCAAGCAGATCTGGTATGACTTAGGTGTGTTCTATAAGTTATATCATGCAGGAAATTATAGATTAATCCACACTGTTTACTATGCATGCCACAATATGAGCTGCATTTTTACATAAATCTTCAATTAAAATCTATTATAAATATATATATATATAGCCTGTTATATATATATATATATATATATATATATATATATATATATATATATATATATATATATATATATATATATATATAAAAAATACAATTTTAAACAACCATCCAAACATCACAATCCACATTATTAGTGACCAAAAAACCAAAAGATTAAAGACAAGACAAAACAGATGTCATACTAGCTTGTAGCAGGTAGCAAACGCCAGTATAAAGGTGTCCTTGTTGAAAGCAACACCTTGGGCTTTCATCTCCCAGATCAGCTTCAATGCACCTGCATGGACACATTTACATTAGCACTTTCTGTACATGGTTATAAACATAGGAGGGTGAATATAGCATGGGGCTATTTGGCAAAAAAACCAAAACTGAAACAACAGAAAAACACCCACCCACATCAAAAACATCTGGCACCTGCTGTGATACTATTTTAGTACCTCATAGGCCTTGAACCATGTTAAGGGATGGGATTGATTCTGGCCGCTATAGTAGTAGAATCAAGCTAATAATGGTGCTGTATAGTGTGGATACAAAACTAATTTTTAAGTGGTAATTGTCTGTTGGCGGTTAAAAATTTTTTTTTTTGCTGCCCCTGTCCCAACCTTTTTGAGATGTGTTGCAGCCATCAAATTCAAAATTAAATAATTTTTTCCTTAAAATAATACATTTCCTCAGTTTAAACATTTCAGATGTTTTCAATATTCTATTGTGGATAACATATGGGATGAAGAGATTTGCAAATCATTGCATTCTGTTTTTATTTACATGTTACAGTCATATTGCATATCCTCTCAGCTGTTACCCTGTGAAGGTTGGTGGTGATATCACTGACGGTCGTTTTTGGGTTTTATTCACAGCTCTCACAATGTTTGTCATTAACTGCTGTTTTCCTTGGCTGACATCAGTATCTGTCTAGTCGTAGTGCAAAAATTTAAAATTCCATGTTTGTCTGTTTTAAACAAATATCGCCTATTTAAATATACACCGATCAGTTATACCATTAAAACATTAATATTGTGAACCATTTGAAGCATGGACTCCACAAGACCTCTGAAGGTCCGCAGAGGTATCTTGCAGCAAGACATTAGCAGCAGATACTTTAATTCCTGTAAACTGAGAGGTGGGGCCTCCATGGACTGGACTTGTTTGTCCAGCACATCCCACAGATGCGAGATCTGGGGAATTTTGATGCCAAGTCAATACCTTGAACTCTTTGTCATGTTCCTCAAACCATTCCCGAACAATTTTTGCAGTGTGGCATGGTGTATGATCCTGCTGAAAGAGGCCATTACCTTTAGAGAATACTGTTGACATGAAGGGGTGTACCTACATTTACATTTATTCACTTAGCAGACGCTTTTATTCTGCCAGCTTCTTCCCATAGTGCATCCTGGTGCAAGCTCTTCCTCAGGTTAGTGACAAGCACACCTGGCCATCCACATGATGTAAAAGAAAACGTGATTCATCACACCAGATCACCTTCATCCATTGTTCCATAGTTCAGTACAGATGCTCAGATCTTTACGCTTGCCCTGCTTCCAATACATCAACTTCGAGAACTGACTGTTCTTTGGCTGCCTAACATATCCCACCCCATGACAGATGCCATTGTAATGAGATAATCAATGTTATTCACTTCACCTGGCAGTGGTTTTAATGTTATGGCTGATCAGTGTACTTAATTTAAAAGAACCACTCTTTACACAGTTTATACTAAGCCAACAATTTATACTGTAGCTTTTGCATCTTCAGTCAATGCATGTCAATAACATTTTTGCGATATAGTTTTCACCCTCAATATTTTAACTGAATTTTACAAATTAATTTTGCATGTCATGTGATATATTTTATAATACTTAAATAGCTGCAACTCATACCTTCAAAGTGTCCTTTACTGAACAGCAAGTCTATGGCCAGGTTAAAGGATGTACAGTCTGGAAAGAATCCTTTTAGCCTCTTAAAGAAAAGGATGATAAAAGAAAACTGACATAGAAATAAATCGATGCTAAATAACAAATTAACAATGTACAACTGGAATCAATTACAATTAGGCACAAAATTATAAGTAGATTTTCAGTATGCATTACATCTGATATAATTGCAAAGCCACCATGGAAAAGAATTAAAGAACCAACAGAAAATATGAAAACAATGATATCATGAGATGTCTCTATTTTAAAAAAAAAACTCCTTTAAATTAGAGTCTGAGTACTAGTGTATTATATAACTTTGGATATTAGTACCTGATCAGTCAGTGTAGTGAGTGCTAAATCTGCCAGACCCAGCTCATAACACAGCCTCATAAACACAGGTCCAAACCTGAACTCCCCAAATGTCATATTACAATTTTCTTCATGGTACCTGTATAGAGACATTAAAATATAACTGCCATTTGTATGTTTTTATTTGAAATACTAATAGAGGAGAAGCGATCAGAAAACCAGAGTTACACACTGAATTATATATCAATAATTAAGCAATACAAAGACAGGTTAACAATGATCATCAGATTGATCATCAGACCTGTAAAATATGAAAAGATTAGAAGTATATATATAAAAAAAACAACTCTGCATGAACGCTAAGGATCATGAGCATGAAATCCTACAAGAACGTTAAAAAAAGAGGACATGCTGAGCACCATCCATGATTGTGTAATTAAAGCTGCTGCATCACCAAGACTGTGCAAATACAGTACAATTAGATAAAAATAGCTTATAAATTTAATTATAAGCTAACGTGTGGGAACCAAGCTCCCTTTGAAGTATCACCCCTAGTGGCCAGTTCTTGTCAAGTTGTATAGAACAGAGACCATAGAAGGACATCCTGTTCAAGTTGTGTCTACAGCTCAGTGGTAACCCTGAAGCCACTTGAAAGCAGATTGCTTACTGGCAGTCATGTTTTTAAGTCATCCAGTCATCCTTTGATTAGGTTTTCAGAGGGCTTAGTTGATGTCTGGATTCCAGGGGCATGGTGGTGGTTGGAGGGTTTGAAATTATTCTTAGAAAACTTAAACGTCCCCCCCCCCCCCAAGTTGTTACAATATTGTGAAGGAAAGGTGGAAACACACTGTACTTACAGTCAAAAGTCTATTCATTTCACCAAGTAACATGTTTGAGATTTAATGAAAGTATATGGACCCATTAAAATATGATATTGATAATAATCAATTATAAAAATCGTTGTCAACAAATCTCATTATTGATTGGTTGGTCTGTGCACGGGGTACATTTACTCACTGTTTCTTCTGTTCCAAAAACACGCATCAGAGAATACAGACTTGTGTCCCAAATGATGTACTATACACTTACACTATACACCATGTACTCTAACATCTAGTTTATGAATTTTAGAAAGGTAGTATCGTCTCAAATGGAAAAGTAGCAGTTTATACTAACTGGATCTATTGGAAATGAGGCTGCGTTGCTCCTCACTCGCAAACGTAAACGAGGTGATAAACAGTGTAGCACAAGTAAGATCTGCAATGTCCAATTAAAACGGTACAATCAAAGTAAAATCAAAAAAAGTAAACAGAAACCATAAGGGAAAGTGAAGGAGAGGTTTTATTATCAATTTAGGACTGTAGTTTATTGTCAGTGTGTATATATACAGTGGGGGAAATAAGTATTGAACGTGTCAACATTTTTTTCAGTAAACATATTTCCAATGAGACTATTCACATTGGACTTTCACCAGACTTTGGTATGAACTCAGGATATCCACACAAAAAAGGAAAAGGTCCATAAATGAAGTTATGTGTAATAAAGAGGAATGACACAGGGAAAAAAGTATTGAAGACGTTAACTTAAATTTATTTAATACGTAGTGGAGAAGCCTCTGTTTCTAATGACCGCCTGAAGATGTTTCCTATATGAAGCAATTAAATCATGAGCCATTCTAACAACCTGTTTTTTTCTATTTTATCTGAAACCAATTGAGAGTTTGCTGTATACTTTGGATCCTTGTCCTGTTGGAAGGTCCACCCATGTCTCATCTTCATCATCCTGGTGGATGGTAGCAGATTCTTCTCAAGAATCTCCTGGTAAAGAGCTCCATAGTTCCTTCAATTATATGAAGTCTGCCAGTGTTTTAAGGGTCATGTGCAGTGCCATTTCTTCTCCAAACAGGGTGTGTAGGAGAAGTTTCAACATGTCCTAATTTAGGAATGGAGTCTTGCAGGGTGAGCGTAAGCAGTGGAGTGCATTGCCTATTGTTTTCTCTGTGACAAGAGCACCTTCTGCCCCCAAGTGTTTCTGGAGCTCTTTCCGAGTGGTCCTTGGCTCTTGGGCTACTCTTCTGACTCCCTGGTGAGAGATCTTGTGAGGAGCTCCTGTCCATGGCCGGTTGATGACGGAGTGATGTCAGTTCCCCTTGCGGATAATGGCCCCAATGGTGCTTACTGGAGGATTCAGAAGTTTTGAAATACGTCTATATCCGATTCCATCAATATCTTTTGCAACAATAAGATTGCAAAGGTCTTGGGAGATCTCTTTGCTTTTACCCATCATGAAATGTTTCTTGGTTGACACCTTGGTAATAAAAAGCCTTTTTATAGACCATCAATTTACCAACCCAGCTGATATTAATTTGCATAGATAAGGGGTATAATTACGTATGGATTTAAGCTGACTCCTTGCCTTTCCTTGCCTGGGAGAACTGCTTTTTCTTAGCATGTTCAATACTTTTTTCCTGTGTCATTCCACTGTATTACACAGAACTTTTTTTATGGACTTTAATCGAGTGAATTCTTGATATTTGTGGATTTCTTGAGTTAATACTGATGTCTGGTGTTAATTTCATGTAAAAAAAAAAAACCTCATTGGAAAAATATATTTACTGAAAAAAATGTGTTCAATACTTATTTCCCCCATCTACCTACAAAATTTTATCAAACTGTTGTTGAGATATGCGCTTATATCCTGTTTGATGGCTTCACTGTCAAATTCGTTTGTGTATTTTGGGCAAACAGTTAATCATATCAAATCATATGAATTCATCATATGAAAAAGTTTTGTTCAGGTTGGTCTCCTTATGGTCTCTTCCAAAGTCCATGGTTGTTAGACACAATTTGTAGAAGACGTGAAATTTTTTTTTGTATGATCAAAAAATGTTGCACCATTACTGAAATATTAGGCCTGGGATTGATGCATTTTTCATGCATCAATAATCAGGACATTTTCTCAACGATTATCAGTTTTCATTGGCAACGTTACAAATATAAATTCTGGCTGCTGCAGTGCATCCTTAAACATATAGTGTAAGCCTAAAAGTATATTATTAAAATCACACAGAAAGTGTGATATCAAGAATGCTCATTAGATAGAGTCAGACTACAAGTCAAAAGAGATATGGTAGTCCATATAGGAGTGTGTAGAGTTTTTTGTGATTGTTGCATGAAAAATGCTTGATTTTGCTGCTGCATTTTTCAAAATTTGCAATAAAACAATTTTTGAGCTTTTGTGTGGTGAAAGTGTGCCAAAGTGTGCAGAATGAAAGGATCTGCTCATGATCCAAAACATCATTGGTCATGCAAGGTGTTGGGGCTTGGGCGTGCATGTCTGCATCTGGAATGGGCTCACAAATCTTGATTGACTAATGAAGTAACTCATGATGGTGACTGAAGAGAGAAACCCCCCAAACAAACAACAACAACTGAAAGAAGCTGAGGTACAAACTTGGAAAAGAATCTCAAAAGCAAAATGCAACAGTTTGGTGATGTCAGTAGGTCACAGGATTGAACCGGCTTATTGCAAGCAAGGAGTATGTAACCAAATATGAATTGCTATTTATTTTAGAAATATAAATTATGGAACAAAAATTGTAAAAGAAGGAGAACAAAAATAGTTTTTGAAATGTTTTTGAAATGGCAGGAAATCCAATATTGTGAAAATTAAACCCCATGGTTGAACTCAGCTTCACCCAAAGAATCTTAGGAAAGTGGAATGAGACAATATATATTATACTTGGTCATTTATTTATTGAGGAAAATGATCCAATATTATATATCTGTTAGCACCCACAAGTCCTTGCGGTCTGAGCATGCGCATATATATCCTTTCAGCGGATTTTCTGAATAACCTATTTATGTACAACAAATTTATGATTAACACACACACATACATAATATAATAATAATAAAAATAATAAAACGAATAGTATATCATACAGATATTGCATTATTATATTACATTATTATATTATATATTATTATTATATATTATAAAATTAATAGTTTGGCAAATGGTTGTCCCTTTGAGTAAATAAATTTATGTTGTGAACATCAGGGATATCTCCTAATATCTTTTACTCACTATAGAATTTCAGAATGTAATGAGTAGTCCATACTGGCCGATAAACACGTCAACATGTGAATAAGGGGAGTACTGGCACTTTTGTTTTCCACTTCATGCACTGTAAAAATATAACTTAAAATTTCATAAATTTTACTATAAAAATATAACCTAAAGTCCTAAAAGTAGATAAAGAGAACCCAATTAAACAAATGAGACACAAATATTATGGCCATTTATTTATTGAGGAAACATGATCAAATAATACATATCTGTGAGTGGCATATTTATGTGAACCTTTGCTTTCAGTATATGGTGTGACTCCCTTGTGCAACAATAATTGCAACTAAATGTTTCTGGAATTTTAGCCCTTTCCTCAGTACAGAACAACTTTAACTCTGGGATGTAGGTGGGTTTCCTCACATGAACTGCTGGCTTCGGGTCCTTCGACAACATTACTATTGGATTAAGGTCAGGACTTTGATTTAGTCACTCCAAAACATTAACTTTATTTTCTTTAATCATTCTTTGGTAGATCAACTTAGTGTGCTTAGTCTCGCTGTCTTGCTGCATGACCCACTTTATTTTGAGATTCAGTTCACGGACAGATGCCCTGTCATTTAGAATTTGCTGGTATAATTCAGAAGTCATTGGTCCATCAATGATGACGAGCCATCCTGGCCCAGATGCAGCAATGCAGGCCCAAACCATGATCCTACCACCCCCATGTTTCACATATGGTATACGTTTCTTATGATGGAATGCAGTCCCTTCTCCAAACATAACACTTCTCATTTAAATGAAAAAGATCTGTTTTGGTCTTATCCATCCACAAAACATTTTCCAGTAGCTTTCTGGCTTATCCACATGCTCTTTTGCAAACTGCAGATGGGCAGCAATGTTCTTTTTGGAGATAAGTGGCTTTCTCCTTGCAACCCTGCCATTGTTGTTCAGTGTTCTCCTCATAAACATTAACATTAGCCAATATGAGAGAGGCCTTTAGTTGCTTAAAAGTTACCATGGGTTCCTTTGTGACTTCGCAGACTATTAGACATCTTGTTCTTGGAGTGACCTTTGTTGGTCAACCACTCCTGGGGAGGGTAACAATGGTCCTGAATTTCCTCCATTTATACACAATGGAGTACAAACTCCACCAAACTTTCGAACATCAACAACTTTCAGAGTATTTCCTCAGAAATCTCCTTTGTTCATGCCATGATACACTTCAACAAACATGTGTTGTGAAGATCAGACTTGGCTAGATCCCTGTTCTTTAAATAAAGCAATTCACTCACTCACATCTAAATGTCATCCCATTGATTAAAAACACACGACTCTAATGTCTCCTTCAAATTAACTGCTAATCCTAGAGGTTCACATACTTTTGCCACTCACAGATACCGTATGTAATATTGGATCATTTTCCTAAACAAATAAATGACCAAGTATAATCTTGTCTCATTGTTTAATTGGGTTCTCTTTGTATACTTTTAGAAAAATCTGATGATGTTTTAGGTCATATTTATGCATATATAGTGAACAATTCTGATATCTAATATTCTAATTGTAATATTCTAATATGCTCACAAACTTTGAAACACTACTTTAAGTGGTTGTAAGAGCTTTCCAGCTCAATTTGATGCATGGTATGCAAGAAAAATTTACTCAAACTTAACCATGTCCCTTGAGGATGACCACTTCACAACTTTATCACACGTCCTCAGAATATAACCCTGAATATGCTTTTTAAGGTTCGTGCATATCCACCTTGGAATGATTTGTTGGTAGGCAGCAATCACATGCTTCATACATATTCTCAGATAAATAATTATTGATGGACAAATTCTGTTGAGTTATTTGACATCACAGTTTGGAAGATCTGGCAAAAAAAGATCTGGGAACACAACTGAAATTAATGCTTTCTTGGATTGACTGAAAATTCCATCATAAACAGATGAATGTAGAGAAAGCCTAGATTCTGACATTTCTTAGAATGAGATGCATCAGGCCATCGCCAGGCTCTCTATGGGAAAATCATCAGGTCTTTATGGTTTCTAACTTGGCCCATTTGACTGCTTGCTACAGAATATAAAATCTGTGCCAAAATAGTCCTACCAGATTAGGGTTTCTAGTACCCACTCCTGGAGACCAGGTCATCCATGTAACCAGGTAGGGCTCAACCCAAACGTGGTGATGTGGACCCATCTTGTGGGCTCACTACCTGCAAGAGGTGATCTAGTTCAATATCAGTCACGTGGCAGGCATAAAATGGGTCTAGATAGACAAGACCCTTGAAATGAAAACTGCCTTGGAATTGAGCCACAGTGTCAAAGGTATGGACTAGATATAGTTGGCCTGACACCCACATACAATATGGGTTCCAGCACCAAACTTGAGAGGTGGTTCGTCTCCAACTCAGCATTTACCATAAGATAAGCTTGAGGAGAAGGTTTGGGAATACTCACCAGTCCCAGGCTGAGGGCCAGTGGACAAGAGGTTTGGCGCAATGAGATTTTGAGTCTCAAGGAGGGAAAGTATGAATTGTGTTTGTGCATATGCACCAAATTATAGTTTGGACCACTCAGTTTTCTTGTAAGAGCTTTCTTTGGTCTGTACCAAACATGTCTGCTGTTACTGTGGCCAAACATCCCTATCTTTAATTCGTCTGTCCAGAAAAAGGCCTGCTGCTTGCCTATATGCTCATTGGCAAACTGTAGTCTACCTTAATGTTCTTATAAGATAGCAAAAGCTTTTCCCTGTCATGTCTCCCATGGAGGTCAAAGTTGTGCAATCTCTTTCTGATTGTACAAGCATGCACTTTAGCAAGAACAGTTGCAAGACTTTTTGAGACTTCATTTTGCATCAGACATTCTGCTCTTTGGCTGAATTTGCTGTGCTGGCCAGTGGAATGATGCCTACAGAACTCACTATATCTTGGCATGGTGACACCACACACTCCAATAGCAAAGCAAATAGCAAACACCAGACAACAACAAAAATTTAAACAAACATAAAAACTAAAAACATACAGTGAGCAGGCGTTACTAACGTTCTCTGAAACACAATTCCAAAATATCTTCCACAGACTGAACTGTAAGTAAAGCTATGGAATAACAGTAGGCCTGCTTCATAAAATCAGCAAGAGGTAAACATATCAGAGCTTTACAGGACCTATATAGTCAATAGCCATTTAATGTGTATTAAATTGTCTGTTAGGAAGTGTAATGTTGATAGACATTTTGGTTCCTATTTATACTACTGACATACATGTTTGCTGTCCAATTTCAGTTACTTTAAAATATCAAATTGAATGGAGAATGATGTTTTGTGGATTTTGGATTGATTTCTCATCATAAATGAGAAAACTTGGAAGTTGTTCCAAACAAGGTAACTACAACTAATTTAGACCTACCTGTAGATAGCATTTCTAGCCATAACCATATCCTCAGGTGATTGACAGAGAAGGAGAAGCAGCTTCAGTTCATCCTTCAAGATCAGTTGATTAGTTTGTATTTTCTGATTTAATGCATTAAAGATATGTCCTGTGAGTTTAGAGAGACAATAAGAATTATTCAGAATTTTAGAGATAAATATACAATATATTTAATAAATTGAACATCACCACCCCCAACATACTACTTCATTATGATGAAAAATAGAACTGGATTCATACATAGTTTGCAAGTATTCCAATATACTGGCTAGTGGGCTTGTGCAACATAACAATATTATCATCCCTATAGGATATTACATTTCCATCCAGTGGCATTTATCACCGATTATATTACCAGACCTGCCAATCATTAGGAATTTTGAATACGCGCTCTGCAAAAACATTAGAGAACACTAGTGCAAGTTATCACTAAAAATACATCAAAAGAGCAGTCTTTTTCTCCCCATTAAAACAGGATATGAGCCAAACAACATGTTAATCTGGAATGAATTGCACAGTTGTTTTGAACTTTCTAATGTCAATAGACACTTCTTGGAAGCCGGGACCCCTTGGAACCCCTTCCCAAATCTCACATGCTCTTAGCTCATGCAGGCTCCCTCGCTTTCTGTCAAGGTAAATGAAAAATGTTTTGAGTTCATTAATGTGAAATAGTATCGATCGGTGTATGTTTGACTTGGATAACATTTGACAAGTACATACTGAACAGTTTACTATAATTATTACTAGGGATATCACCAACAAATTTTATCCAAAAGAGAAAAAATAAAAATTTCACACAAAAATATTAAATAGGCCTAAAACTAAGAGTCAAATCTAACAACTTTATAATGTTAATAATGATGATAATCAGAAAGAAATTAAATGTGCTGTTTATACTGATCATCACTAACAGCATTAACAGTGAAAATGTCAATCATGTGAACATTAGATAACTGATTTGTGTAAGGATTATATTGAAATGTGCTGTTATGGTTTTTCTTAAAAAAAAAATAAATAAATAAATTCAGACGATACGATAACCGATTATTCAGTGTGATATCGGCTGATACCAAAAATTCTGCCTTTTATGCCTTATTTTAAATGAATAATAAATTCCACAATTCTGAAAGAATCACATCCATGCTAAGTTTCCGCAATTGCCACAGTTCCCGGCTGCACAGTAAGACCCTTATAATATTATTATTATTCTCCCTCCTATACTCTCCTTAAACCTGAAATAGTGAAAATGCTTGTTTTCCTGTCTTTTTTAGGCTAACAATTCTTCACAATTAAATTGTAAATCTCAATAAATTCTCATGGAAAATCACAATCAGGGAAAAATCAATATCACACAAGCCTACTGGCTAGCATACAATGACTGAAAAGAAACTGAAAGACAGGACGGGATTTCGTTTAAGTAACATCACCAACCTTTCGATCCAGACACTTGTTGGGCCACAGCAAGTTTCTTCTTCTGAAAATCTTCCAGTCTCACAACATCCTCGGACAACAGGTAGCGCCTGGCTGGAACCAGAAATATTTGACCAGTTGTAAACAATATTTGAACAATCTCAAACTTCTGATTTATCAAAAAGAATCAGAAAACACACCAGTTGAAACATCGATAGAAAAGTGACAGGTCAAGCATAAAAGTCATAGGTATACTGTTAAAAGGCCAGTAGTCTGAAAACGCCCGATTAACTTAGCTTTCTTAAATCATGAAGGTACATGGAACACAGCAGTATGTTTGGGGCAAGTCAAAGCTATAGCTGGCCTCATAGAGGCTTTGTGTTTCTAGTAAGCTTGATACTTGTCCAAAATATAATCAATTCCACGTAAACATTTACTATTTCTGCCACTTTAAATCAGCATATACCAGCAAAAATTAAAGACACTTTGTGGTAAGCAATTTCTGTTTTTATTGACTATAAAACTGTGGTGCTGTAATATACAACTTAAAGCAATAATGTCAGGTCTGATTGGAGGAATTACAATGATGTCCTCAACAACAAAATCCAACAATATTGGCTTGGGTCTATCATTTTGAAAGTGAACACAATCCACAAAATTCACAAAAATACTCTGCTATCATGGATATCAAACAATTGCAAACACAACACAGGTTTATCCAAAAACATTATCTTTGATATAGGTGTGCAACAATTATTGGAACCCCTATGAATTCATATGAGAAAAATATATTTGTATATTCCCACTGATATTTAAATTATTTTAGTACACCTGGGTGACTAAGAACAGGAAATTGCTCAACCATGACTTCCTGTTTCACAGGGTTATAAATATGACACATGATCAAAATGTAACACATAGGCCAAATACCCTTAGTCATTCATAACAATGGGTAAGACCAAGTAATATAGCTTTGATGTGTGGCAAAAGGTTGTTTGGCTTCACAAAATGTGAAGTGGCTACAAGAAACAGCACAAGCATTGAAAATGCCCATTTCAACCATCAGGACAATAATTAAGAAGTCCAGGCCTGAAGTCATGAACATGCCAATATTCAGTTATAGTCGTGGCGCCACCTACAGGCAACAGCGAATTCCAGGCTCTGTACTTTAACAAACTCCTCCTAGAGATTTCATCGAATCGACATCATATTTGGTCAATCAAATCTGATGGCCTTACTGACCTTAGATTGCGAAGCTTTTGTGTTTTCGTTAAAGGGTGTGTTTGTGGTTTCCTGGCAAGGGTCGATATGAGACTAATCACATCTTTGAGGCCAAAACATACTCGAAAACTCATGAAACTTTGCACACTCCTCAAAAGTGGCGAATATTTATACCTGATACAAGGTTTCAGAATTAAGTGTGGCAAAATGGCTCAACTCGTCACTTACTGACAACAGGAAATTACATATTTTACATCTTGATACACTCCTAAAAACATACAGGTGCTAAAAAAGTGCTAAACAAATGGATTGGGGTTCCCCTGGAAGAACAGCCCCAGCGTGCACCCGGGTGTGAGGGCCAATTTATCGCTGCATTCAGCTTTAATTCGCTTCTAATTTTTAAAAAATTAGCTGGGTTTGATTGAGTTAATTTCCAAATTTATTTACCTATTCCTAATGATTTCATTGCTCTAGATGAAATATGTGGTACACTGAATTAGTTTCTCATTAATAAAGCATTGAGAGGAAAATCTGGTTTGTCCGTTTTCATTTATATCTAGGTATTTCCATATATTTGTGTGCATGGTTTTATGGATTCTACTTGGTATTGTAATATTATTATTATTATTATTATTATTAAGTCCTTACATTCATATAGCACTTTTCTAGACACGCAAAGTGCTTTACATAGGAAGGGGGGGCGGGTGTAGCATCGAGTTGGATAAGGCGACGGCAGCCATAGTGTGCCAGAACGCCCACCACACACCAGCTATTAGTGGAGACGAGAGAGTGATGTAGCCAATTCAGAGACGCGAATTATTAGGGGGCCATGACAGTCAATGACCAATGGGGGAATTTCGCCAGGATATCAGGGTTACACCCCTACCCTTTACAATAAGTGTCCTGGGATTGATAATTGGTGTTGTGCAGTAACAGCCTTCATGTAATATGTGAAAAGGCTAAATGGTAAATGGTGCACACACTCACCCACACCAGTGGTGGCAGAGCGGTCATGCAAGGTACTAACTTGTCATTGGGAGCAACTTGGGGTTCAGTATCTTGCCCAAGGACACTTTGGAATGTGGAGTGATGCAGGGAAGGAATTGAACCGCCAACCCTACAATTAATGGACACCCTGCTCTACCAACTTAGCCACAGCCGCCCCAAAAGGCTATGATGCTTTATGCTATACTGTGACATATCACAATGACAACATTTACATACACATCAAATTCCATTTAAGGTCTATATTCTATGGTGGCCCAGCAGTGCACAACACAACAAAATTTAAAAAGCAAACATAAATGAACACAATGGAATCAAGCCACAACACAAAGGAAGAAAATCTCACAAGAGATTCTTTGTATGAGTTAATGTACGAAATTGGTTTTAGGTCAGCTAAAAATTAATCGTGTGATTTTAAGGAAAATAAATAATGTGAGAGCACAATCGTTTCAAAAGCTCAGTCTGGATAAGGTGATCATCTCCCTGCCTTCATTTACTCAGATAACCTACTGTAACATGTTTAGCTACTTCATTTAATCTGTTGCTTCCAACATTTAAAATGAACATAAATGTTACCAATATGTAGTACACACACACACACACACACACACACACACACACGGGTTATGTAATTTATTTTAATAGTAGTGGAAATATGAGTATAATGTAAAAACACTTCTTTGCAAGTACCGAAAATAAACACTTAAGTAAAAGACACTGAATATGCGTTAATTCCTAAAACAAAATAATTCATTCTGCACATACGCCCTTTTTCTTTGCACTAAAAGCTCCAGAAGCATCCGTTTAAACCTATAGAGCAGAAGTTCTCAACCTTTTGTAAGTAAAGCCCCACCAAGCCTCCGCCATCATGTGGCGTGCCCCCCCCTTTCATATCGGAGACCAGGTATAATTATATATATATATATATACAGTGGTGTGAAAAAGTGTTTGCCCCCTTCCTCATTTCCTGTTCCTTTGCATGTTTGTCACACTTAAGTGTTTCGGAACATCAAACCAATTTAAACAATAGTCAAGGACAACACAAGTAAACACAAAATCCAATTTGTAAATGAAGGTGTTTATTATTAAAGGTGAAAAAAAATCCAAACCATCATGGCCCTGTGTGAAAAAGTGATTGCCCCCTAAACCTAATAACTGGTTGGGCCACCCTTAGCAGCAACAACTGCAACCAAGTGTTTGCGATAACGTGCAATGGGGCTTTTACAGCGTCCTGGAGGAATTTTGGCCCACTCATCTTTGCAGAATTGTCCTAATTCAGTTACATTAGAGGGTTTTCGAGCATGAACGGCCTTTTTAAGGTCATACCACAACATCTCAATAGGATTCAGGTCAGGACTTTGGCTAGGCCACTCCAAAGTCTTCATTTTGTTTTTCTTCAGCCATTCGGTGGTGGACTTGCTGGTGTGTTTAGGATCATTGTCCTGCTGCAGAACCCAAGTTCGTTTCAGCTTGAGTACACGAACAGATGGTCGGACACTCTCCTTCAGGATCTCTTGGTAGACAGCAGAATTCATAGTTTCCCTTTTATACGGCAAGTCTTCCAGGTCCTGAAGCAGCAAAACAGCCCCAGACCATCACACTACCACCACCATATTTTACTGTTGGTATAATGTTCTTTTTATGAAATGCAGTGTTCCTTCACGCGCAGATATACTTGGAGACACACCTTCCAAAGAGTTCCACTTTTGTCTCATCGGTCCACAGAATGTTGTCCCAAAAGTCTTGGGGATCATCAAGATGTGTTGTGGAGAAATTGAGATGAGCTTTGATGTTTTTTTGCTCAGCAGTGGTTTTCTCCTTGGAACTCTGCCATGCAGGCCATTTTTGCCCAGTCTTTTCCTGATGGTGGAGGCATGAACGCTGACCTTAACTGAGGCAAGTGAGGCCTACAGTTCTGTGGACGTTGTTGTGGGGTCTTTTTGTGACACCTTGGATGAGTCGCTCGCGGTTGGGGTACTCTTGGGGGTAATTTTGGGCGCCCCCCACTCCTGGGAAGGTTCACCACTGTTCCATGTCTTCGCCATTTGTGGATAATGGCTCTCACTGTGGTTCGCTGGATTCCCAAAGCTTTGGAAATGGCTTTATAACCCTTTCCAGACTGATAGATCTCAATTACTTTCTTTCTCAATTGTTCCTGAATTTCTTTGGGTCTCGGCATGATGTGTAGCTTTTAAGGATCTTCTGGTGGACCTTACTGTGTCAAGCAGCTCCTATTTAAGTGATGCCTTGATTGTGAACAGGTGTGGCAAATGATCCGGCCTGGGGGTGTAGTAGAAATTGAACTCAGGTGTGGACAACCACAGTTATAGTATGTTTTAACAAGGGGGCAATCACTTTTTCACACAGGGCCATGATGGTTTGGATTTTTTTTCACCTTTAATAATAAACACCTTCATTTACAAATTGCATTTTGTGTTTACTTGTGTTGTCCTTGACTATTGTTTAAATTGGTTTGATGTTCCGAAACACTTAAGTGTGACAAACATGCAAAGGAACAGGAAATGAGGAAGGGGGCAAACACTTTTTCACACCACTGTATATATATATATATAAATAAATCTATAATCTGTTTTTGATATATAGATAGATAACTTTTTTAATTACTTTTCATAACTTTTAAAAACAACTTTTATGAAATTTATAAAACTATATAACGGACAGGTATGGAACATGAACGATCGAAGATGTTTCTGAACACTATATCTGCTTTGAACAAGAGAATTAGGCTGTAATAACGTGGACTATCTTACATGTAAAATGTTGCATTCCATTCGTCTTGCATTCTAAATACATTCACATACAAATGATGTAAACTGGGATGAAGCGCACGCCTCGTTATCCAGCACATTGTTAAATCTCCGGCTCTCAGCCTTCACTGCACAGAGCAAATGCAGAGAGAGGTGAGAGTGCAGCAGGACATCAAGACCTCACGCTTGCAGGAGTGTACTGTTGACATTTGGAAAGTCACTAGATTTGTCGCTAGGCGCCTTGATTTTTTTTTTTTTTTTAAGTCACAAAAGTGGTCTGAAAAGTCGCTAAGTTGGCAACACTGGTCTGCACTGACAGCTAGATAAAAGGCAGGCTAAGTTCCACCTCTCCCCAGCAAAAAGAAAATACAGAGGGAGAGAGAACGTGTTTTTTTTTAATTTTTCAATTTCATTCGTGGGTTTTTTCTTTTCATATTTGAAAAGCAATAAAATACACGGAGTACCCAAATGATGCCCCGTCTGTGTTTTTTTTTCTTGAAAACAATTTGCGCCCCTTTCGATCTCTCTGTCCCCTGGTTGAGAACCACTGCTCTAGAGGACTCATCTCTTAGCAAGTCATCTTGTAACGTGGCCATGGCAACTAAGTGAAATGCTCACACATACTTAGTTTTTGGAGTTCTTTAATTTAAATTCTTCAGCTAGGTTTGTCCTCTTTTTGTAGATGATGAAAACCTCACTGAGTTCATCGCTGACACATATACGATCGTGCTATAAATGTGCTAACGTTCATAACACTCCTGTTTCAGTCTTTGGTTTAGCTTAGCCTGATAGTTAATGCAGCAGCGAATGGCACAAGTTCTCTCTGAACTCTACAATGACTTTCACAATCCACACTATTAAACTAAATTATACAACATGTATTAAAAACTATCAAGGAAAAAAACTAAGTAAAAAATATTAATTTTTTAAAAGGCACTGTTAAACACACATCAGCTAATATGGTCATTTCCACTAGATACCAGAAATTCTGCCCATAACAATTTCTCCAGCAGTGGATAACATCAGAAATATCCATGCCGACACTGGCCCTACAGAGCATATCCGTTTTGTGTTGTGGCTCGATTCCGTTGTGCTGTTAACTTGTGTTTGCTTTGTACAGTTTGTTGTGTTGTGCACTACCGTAATATTTATATTTATTCATTTAGCAGATGGTTTTATCCAAAGCGACGTACAAATGAGGATATTTAAGCAGAGCAATACATCAAGTGGAGAGAAATACAAGTAGTGCTACCATACAACACTTTTAATTGAGTTCTTCTAGAGAAGCAAAGTGCGCAAAGAGTGGAGGTGTAAGAGCCAGAGGAAATTTTTTGTTTGTTTGTTGTTGTTTTTTAATAATGCGGGGGTTGGAATTTTAGAGATTAGTTAAGTGCTCACGGAAGAAGCAGCCATATTCCGAATACGATGTTTATATGCATACAGGCCGAAATATTCCTGTATACATGGTTGACGGACTGAACGTGCGCATATATCTTCTGAATAAGGTGTTTACATGCAACAAATTTCCTATTAAAAACAGGTATATTCCGGGGTGGGATTAGAATTTGGGAAATCAGAATATTATCCCAATCTAAATAGGGCAATCAGACTGCGGCGTTTCCATGACTTAATACTAATTAAAATATTGCCAAATTCCGATTAATCTCTTAATACAGATCTGAATGTAAACGTAGTCAGTTTTTTTTAGGACTACACCATTGGAGACCACAAACAAATGCGTTCAGACTAATGTTGACAAATAGCAAGAACGCACCTTCAATTCTGCACGTAAAACAATTCAATTTCACTGCTGCAAATAATTCTGCTACTCGTGGAGAATTACGCTGACGAATTATAAATGGGGTACAGCAACTCAGTCCTCGCAGCGCCATCTTGGTCTTTGACTATACCAAAACGAATCGTAAAGCAGGTGTAGATTCACTAGAAGCACATTCGTATATATTTCGAATCATATATTACACTTCTGTACATGTGGAAATACGAATTATAAAACTATTTTATCATTCAACAAACAAATTATCTTAACTATACTGGGTCAAATGTTTAATTAATTATTACTGCAACAACCCCCCCCCCTGCACCATAAGATCTCCCAAATAAATAGACTTCTGTTGTAATCGGAGAATGCGGAAGTGACGCTTGTCACGTGGCACAACTGTTTCAGACACTGAATCGTTACAGCCTTACATGTGTTCTGGAATCACCCTATTGTCATTGTTTTGGATTTCTAATGCTTTCCACACAAATAATAATAAAATAGTATTATTAGTAAAATTTATATATTTATATATTTATATATATATATATATATATATATATATATATATATATATATATATATATATATATATATATATATATATATAGAGAGAGAGAGAGAGAGATTATTTATTTATTTATTTATTTATTTATTCAATGCTTGTATATGCTACATATTTTTATGCTTTTCAGAGTATCAAGTTGTTGTTTCCATGCTAACATCAAGCACCTTTGGAATTGAATGTCAGTCGAGTCTTCTTTGCACTTCAAGTGAGGGTCATTTGCCTATTCCTTTTGTGCAGAAAACAAGTGTGGATCAACGTGTTAAAGCCGTTTTGGATTAAAAGCCCAAACGAAACTGTCATATATTTCTGTGGTCCTCTTGACTCTCTAATAAATACAAATAGTCCCCCAGCATCACACGATTTGTTCCTAGCTCGAGTCCAGCAAATTTAAGAAGCTGGACCGGAATTAATTTTTACAGACCAGAACCAGCATTTCGTTTGCGGAAACTTGCTGTAAGGTTCCAGATTGGGTACTGGCTTTTTGTCAGTGGAAAAGGTGCGTCAGAGACTGCATAATTAACCCAACTGAAATCAAGATATTGTTTTACTAGGTTACTAAATCACAAAAAGTTATCAATTAGATTTTTTCAAAAAATCGCCATATTTATTTAAAAAAATAAATAATATATATTATATATATATATATATATATATATATATATACACAAATTGGGACACAATTGTGAAGTGGAACGAAATCTATTGGATATTTTAAACTTTTTTAGCGAATAAAAAACTGAAAAGTGGTGCGTGCAAAATTATTCGGCCTCTTTACTTTCAGTGCAGCAAACTCACTCCAGAAGTTCAGCGAGGATCTCTGAATGATCCAATGTTGTCCTAAATGACTGATGGTGATAAATAGAATCCACCTGTGTGTAATCAAGTCTCTGTATAAATGCACCTGCTCTGTGATAGTCTCAGGGTTCTGTTGAAAGCGCAGAGAGCATCATGAAGACCAAGGAACACACCAGGCAGGTCCGTAATACTGTTGTGGAGAAGTTTAAAGCCGGATTTGGATACAAAAAGATTTCCCAAGCTTTAAACATCCCAAGGAGCACTGTGCAAGTGTTCATTTTGAAATGGAAGGAGTATCAGACCACTGCAAATCTACCAAGACCTGGCCGTCCCTCTAAACTTTCAGCTCAGACAAGGAGAAGACTGATCAGAGATGCAGCCAAGAGCCCCATGATCACTCTGGATGAACTGCAGAGAACTACAGCTGAGGTGGGAGAGTCTGTCCATAGGACAACAATCAGTCGTACACTGCACAAATCTGGCCTTTATGGAAGAGTGGCAAGAAGAAAGCCATTTCTCAAAGATATCCATAAAAAGTCTCGTCTAAAGTTTGCCACAAGCCACCTGGGAGACACACCAAACGTCACACCAAATGTTGAGAAATGGCTTTCTTCTTCTTCTTGCCACTCTTCCATAAAGGCCAGATTTGTGCAGTGTAAAAAAAGTTTAAAATATCCAATAGATTTCGTTCCACTTCACAATTGTGTCCCACTTGTGGTGATTCTTCACAAAAAATAAAAAATTTATATCTTTATGTTTGAAGCCTGAAATGTGGCAAAAGGTTGAAAAGTTCAAGGGGGCCGAATACTTTCGCAAGGCACTATGTGTGTATATGTGTGTATACATACATACAGACAGACAGACAGACAGACAGACAGACAGACAGACAGACAGCCTTTTCTGTAATGAACTGCTTTAAGCACTTGGCTCACACTGGGGCTCACACTGACCAGTAGCAAAATGAGATGCACACAAATGATTATCTGGTTTGAGAGGTCTCTTTACCCATACACATCATGGTATCTATGGTTTTTTTTTAATTTTTTTTATACACATATACACCATGGTGCGAAAGGTCATTTTTGTGCTTTAATTTATGCCAGAAAACAACATACAGTCATGTGAAAAAACAAGTACACACAATGGAAATGATTATTAAAAATTATTAAATCTTTTTTTACATACTTGGACAACCAAACATTTGATCATCTTTGAAAAAGTCCCTATTAATAAAGTTGGTATAGTTGAACAAACCCACAATGAATTTTTTTTTCAATCATTCATTCAAAAGAAATATCAATACATGTGATATCTTCTGTAGAAAAAGTATCTACACTCTTGAACTCAAGCAAGTTTTGCCCCCTTTATAAGAAATAAATTCTTGTAGATGTTTTGCATAATTTGCCCAGCACGCTTGCTGGAATTTTTTACAATTCTTCCGTGCAATTTTGTTTTCACTTGTAAGATGTTTGAGGGTTTTCCTGCATGTACTGCCCATTTCAAATTCCTTGGTGGATTTGCTTAGGATCATTATCCTGTAGAAAGTTCCTCTTTCAGCTTCAACTTTTCAACTTCAACTTTCAGACAGATAGCCTCACATTACCTTCAAGCACTCTTTCATATGATGCTGAATTCATAGTTGAGAATTTTTTTTATATATATATATATATATATATATATATATATATATATATATATATATATATATATATATATATATATATATATATATATATATATATATATATATACACACACACACACACATATATATATATATATATATATATCACATTACAGAAACATGCCTAATGAATCAGGGTAGAAAGAGCTGATTTAAGAAGTGCAGTGTTTAGTTTGTTTGAATTGAACCCTTTTGCGTTTTACCTCTTGGTATAGTTCATTTGGGCAGGTGAGAACACAGTAATTGCACTCAGATGCAGAACAAAATATTCTGAGACTGTATGATATGGTGTTGTTCATACAGTAGCACAGTTTGATTGCAGTGAGTAAGTGATTTGACACTGAAGTGACCCATTTGGTTAACTTCTTGTATTTACTGGAAGTTAACCAAACATGACAAGCATTTAGGGTTGCAGATGACATTTTTGTGAATGTGAACTGAGCTGTGAGGTTCAAACTGAGCCAGTGGCCTTAGAGACTAGTGATCCAATACAGTTTGTACACTATACTTCAAAGATAAATGACCCTCTATGCATACTAAATAATAAACAGATATTTTAACAAAATGTCACTGCTTATATTATTCTTGCTTTAACCAAAATATTCTTTGAAGCATTTATGTCAGAATTCCTGACTACCATTTCTTTTTGCACATCCACAATGACATTCTTCTTTAACTCTTCATATCTCTTCTGGCGGTCTGCTATGGCTGTGCAGGCAGCGATGACCTCATCACACTCAAAGTCCCCGTAATCTTGTTGCAGCTCTGGGACTTCATCCATAAGTCGTTGAGTCTGATCATCCTGCCTGGTTTTCTGCTGCACAGCATGTTTCTCTTCCCGCAGATGCAGCGCCCATCTCAAATCTTCCTCCCACAAGGAGCATGCTAATGGGTTCAGGTGCAGTGCCACCTGGAAGGAACGTACAGCCTGAAACAAACACAGACAGGTGTCTGAATACAAAACAACATTCAGAAAGAAGTTTGTTAAACTGAAGGTATTGATGGGTTGATGGGTTCCGGTTATGGCAGCCACCTGAGAAGACGTGCCTCACGCCGCTCTGCCTTGACTACTACAATTCCTACTGAAATCACGCACGTTTGCAACAAAATGTATAGTGTTGGTGTGAATATTACGATGTCGAAGTCTGGCAAATGAAGTAAAGAAAATAGCAAATCGATAAAACAGCCAAAGTTAACTAACTATTGTGCTCGCAATGAGACACAGAAAGGCGACGAAGTTATGGCAAAGGGTGAGGCCAGCAAAAAGGGGACAAACAAAGGAGTGAAGGCGGATGCAATACTGGATGCTATAAACTCCATGAAAACTCCATGAGTTTTAGTCAAGGTTTGTTATGAGATAGAAAGTATGAGGAAGGAGACAAATGACTCCACTGAACGAGTGTCGCAGGCGGATTTGCGGATATCAAGCACGGAGGATGACCTATCTCACTTGCAAGCTACAATAAACAAGTTGGAGTCGAAAAGTAAGATTTTGGAGCATAAGCTACTGGACTTGGAAACCAGATCTCGCTTAAATAATTTGAGACTGGTGGGCCTGCTGGAGGGAGCCGAGGGACGGGATTCCAGAGGTACTGGATGTTGTGACCCTGCAATCCTCAGGTACTGAAAGAACACATAGAATAGTAACAATGAGGAGCTCCAAGTCGCTGCTGAGAACACTAATAATGAGGTTTCTAAACTACAAGGATAAGGATTGTAGCTGTACAGTCTAAAAAAGACATTTGGTACAAAAACCAGCAAAAAGGTTTTATGCTGACTTGGCCACGGGAGTACACCAACTGCGGTAACAATTCAATCCAATCCGCCAGAAGCTGCGCACCTTGGGGATCCGACATGGAGTGATTCACCCTGCCAGACTGTTGGTAACACAAAGAATAAACCTATACTTTGTAAAACACCAAACCGAAGTGTGAGAGTTTGCCAAGAAAATCCAGGAGGACACTGGTGGGAATTAAAAATAAATGGTAGAACATTTACATACAGCAACATGATGCACAGATCACTATCACATAGCCTGTTTTTTTAACTAGCATTCTGAAAGTGTACGAGCCATTACTGAAGCCATTTTCAGGTACTTTGTGTGGGACAGATTTAAAGCAAACTTATTACACATGTTGCAAATGAGTGTTAACTGTTGTCATAAGATAATGGCAGTAAGTGTTCAGTTAGAGGACGATAAAGAGTGGTTTGACTGATCCTCACTAAGTATGGAACAGGCATTAGTGATATCAGGAATCGGGATTAGGGGGGTTCTCACGGAAGTGGTTTGTCAAGCTCCCCTGTAAGCTTATTTTCATATTGCAAGGTAATATATTTTTATCATCATCAATTAGAGATGTCTCTTAATTTTGTTTCTTGGAACTGCAGAGGTCTACAACAACTTAGAAAACAAGTCATGAATAAATTCAAGGAAATCAAAGGAAATGGACTCCAAAATTGTGCTTCTACAAGAAACACACCTTTTAGAAATGGACATTACAAAGATAAGGAGGAGATGGCAGGGTAGTGTATACATAACACCATTCTCATCCTAGAACAGAGGAATTATGACCCTCATTCATAAAACAGTCCCACTTCAAGTGAAACAAGTGCTTAAAGATAAGTTTGGATAGTCCAAGGATCTCTATTATCAGAAAATTTAAACTTGGTAAATTTGTATGGCCCCAATATAGATGATCCTAATTTTTTGTTGTGGATCTGTTCCTTACTCTCTCGAAATTAGCAGGACTATATGTGATAGCAGGGGATTTTAATTGTACATTGAACCCCAGTATGGATAGATGCACAGGAGTGGATCAATCACATAATAGGTGTAGAAAGGCTATTCTTCGTTATATCAATCAATTTAATCTGAAATGGAAACGCATACGCAAAGCCTACTCTTGTTATTAAAGTATATTCAAGACATGTCGAATTGATTATTTGTAAATTTCTTCAGAATTACGGCCTAAAATTCATAACAGCTTCTATGATATTATCGCTATTTCACGCCCCATGCTGTATAGCGTTTAAAAAATTGACAAAAGACCCAGCTAGATGGGATTTTGAGCATAAATGGTTACAAGATTTGTGAAATATATAATTCACAGATAGAAGAGTTCTTTGAAATTAATACTACACAAACTTCTGCATGTACAAAGTGGGAAGCATTTAAAGCTTTAAAGGACATATTAGCTAAACAAGCTCAAAATTAAAAAAAAAAAAAGGCACGTAAGGAGAGGGTGCAATTGGAACTCAAAATAAAGACTCTTCAAGAAAAAGTGGATTCAAAATGGATTCATAATGGGAAGGCAAGTTTTCCATAATGTGAGAAGGGTACTGAACATTATTCATACTAACAAAGAAATGTCAGACACAGCACTCCTATCATTAGATGCCGAAAAGGACTTGATAGAGTTGAATGGCCCTATCTTTTCAATGTTTTAGAAAGATTTGGAAGTGGAAATAATTTCATAAGATGGGTTAACGTAATATATAAAAATTCAGAACTGCAGAAATCTTGATAAATAGAAATATTTAAAAACCAATAAAAATCAATAAAGGATGCCGACAAGGTTGCCCGCTCTTTCCTTTGTTGTTCACATTAGCAATTGAACCTCTTGCAATTGCAATACGTTTACATTAGCAATTTTGTGGAATGGTGGTAGGGCTGACAGAACACAGAATATCTTTGTATGCTGACGATGTCATTCTATTTATGTCAAATTTAAGTAAATAAATTCCAGCTGTGTTAGTGCTAATTAAGACATTTGGTGCTATCTCGGGATATAAGGTAAATAGCTCAATTCAAATGAGCGAGTGAATCCGATTTCAGAGGTAATTCAATTTCATTTTGTAGAATAGTTTAAATATGTGGGAGTACAGATTTCGCCAAGTCTGGAAAATGTTGTTGAAGCTAAACATGAACCTTTAATGATGGAAATTAATAAGTCAATTGATAGATGGATGGTCACAACCAGTATCTATAATTGGGAGAATTAGCATTTAAAAAATTAATATACTTCGGTCTCAGTCTTAATTTTTAGGGAGTACCTAGGTAAGTATAGTGTGCATTAAGGATGTCATGATACCAAAAATCTAGTAGTTGGTACAGATAGTACCAAAAGTACACAATATTCAATACCATGGTGTGGTTTTAAAAAAAAAATTTTTAAACCCTCCTGGAGGACATCCTCCTCTGGCTAATACTGCCAAAAAGAGAAAGAAAGAGAGAGAGAGATTGAGAGAGAGAGAGAGAGAGAGAGATAGAGAAATATTTTAGTCATCAAACACTGTCTGACAATGACTAATAAAACAGTGCTAAGTGCTAATAACAGATGCTAAGGTGCACTCCTACATGCGCGCATGCACGCACGTACACACACACACCTTATACTCTGAATACAAGCATTAGTTTAAATTCATTGACATGGTGGCAGACCAAAAAGATTTATTAAAAGCATTAACATTTGAATAATTATTTACATTAGGCTACATTTTGCCGACAGGTCACGGGTTGAATGGTCATGCATGGTGGCCCATTAGGCCCATAGAACTGCAACCTCGATACCTTCATCACCAACGGTACCCATGCTACTACAGAAAAACAAGTACCGTCATGTTCTACGAATGTTGGTACCGACTTGGTACCGAGGTATCTTTTCTCGTGACATCCCTAGTGTGCATCTTTATCCAAATATGGAAGTACAGTGTTCAGTTGGGTGTTTTGCAAATTAACAATGTCAAACATAGATGTGGTGGTGATGAATAAATACTTACTTAACATCAAACAAATAATCTAACTATTATTTGTTATGAGCTGACCCCTGACAAATGTTATCTAAGCAAATTGGACAAGCATATACTGCGATTATAAATTAATGCCAAGGTCTCTGGAAAGAGGTTTGGTAAGCTTATACTTACATTCCACACAGTTAAAGACTAAATGACGATTACCAAGTTCTTGAATAAAGAGAATTTGATTTTTCAACTATTTAATTTTATTTATTTATTTATTTAAAATGGATGCTTCAAGTTCACACTCTGTGTGTTTCAGCTGCTGGTGAGCTCCAGGCAGAGCTGGCGCTTTGGCACTCCTCACTGGGCTCAAGCCTATTGCCAAGACAAGCCTTTCTTTCAGCACAGTCCGGTTGCAGAGATGTCTTCCACTGGTGTTGTGGATTGTGTGCAGTGGGAAAGGCACAGAGTCAAATTCCAATAGAACACATCACAGGGTCCTTTGCAGGCAAGAAAGCCCTCATAGCCTGATGAATGGAGATTTGTACAAGATTTGCAAGCAGTGCCAAATCCTTACACTATATTAATTCAAGTTGTGAATGGTTTTCAGTAGTAGATCTACACAATGCATTCTTCAGTATTCTTCTGGATAAAGAAAGCCAGTTTTAGTTTGCATTAATGTTTGATGGTCGTCCTTACACCTTCAACTATGTCAGGGGTATTGTGAGACATCAACGATTTATAACCAAGCGCTGAAGGATAGCTTAGCGCCTTTACTGCTTTCCCCAGATTCTGGCTTGCTTCAGTACGTTGATGATCTGATGATTTGCGCCCCCTCCAGGGCACAGTGTGAAACGGACACTATTAAATTACTGCAACACCTCGCTAAAGAGGGACACAAAGCCAGTCTCTCAAAATTACAGTTTGTGCAGCTAGAAGTGAGATTCTTGTGTCATGACATTTTCGAAAAGGAAAAGAAACTCTCAGCTGACAGAGTATCTGCAATTCAGAAGATTCCCAAGCCTTTGACAAAGAAACAAGTTCTATTTTTTTAGGCATGTGCTCCTACTGTAGAACTTTTATTCCAAATTAAATGGGCAATGAGTGGGCAAAGCAGTAGTGAACGCAAACGTGAATGACATGTCAGGAAGTCTCCCCTGAAACCTTTCAGCCCAGGCAGCTGAATTACACTCCCTCACAGAAGCATGTAAGTATGCCAAGGGGCAATCTGTATCAATTTACACAGACAGCATGCCTTTGGTGTAGTTCATGATTGTGAGACAATCTGGCTACACAGGAACTTCCTGACAAGCTCAGGAACACACATAGCCCACCACAAACTAGTCTCTGAGTTGTTGGACGCTGTCCTGCTCCCCAAAACTATTGCAATATGCAAATGTGATGCACACAATAAAAATTAGACCCCATTTCCCTAGGAAATGCTTGAGCGGACAGTGTGCAAAGCAATCAGCTGCATCTACAGTCCCAAAACTATCCTCTGAGAAAATGATCACTCCTTCTCTACAGCTTTCAGACCTCCAAGCAGGATCTATGGTCGAGGAAAAAGCTATGTGGTGCAAAGCAGGCTGCACTGTTGTTGACTGATTTGGCGGTGCCCCCAGGCTTGCTCTTGTCTCCCAAAATGCATATTCCCATATTATACAAAGTTGACACATGGAAGAGATCACGCATCAAAAGGGGGAATGACAGCTCGATAACCAAGCACTGGTTCACTAAGGGCTTCTCTAATTACTCTCAATTTTTGTTAAAGGGACACCGATGATCCTTAGATTATTGTGCTGCGACCTAGCCTCGAGATCCTCTCATTTATTTTCCACTCTCCCCAACTCGGCAAAAAGGTGCTCCACTTTAGACTGTAGCGTAGCGATGTCATCACAGCAGGTGGAGAGTGAAGTTTCCATTTCACCCACAGTATTCTTCAAAATACTCACATCCGACTGGATATTCGTAATACTGACTGTCAATTCCGACTTTATGGTCTGTAGCTCTGCCTTGATAGAAGTCAAGTTTTCACCAAAGGCCGCCTAGAGCTCGGTTTTGAAAATAGCCGCCATTTCGCTTCGGAGTGAAGAGAGGAGCTCCTCCTTGAAACCGGGAGGGACCGAATGTATAACAACTCCTTGGCAGGGGGAGGAGGATCACTACAAAGCGAAAATGCACGAGTGGAGCAGGCCACTGAAACGGAGCAGACGAAACGCTCCCGCCTTTGGATTGTGCTGGCATTTTGGACATCAAAAGTAAAGATTAAGGTGTTGGACACGACTTACATCAAAAACACTCCACAAAAAAGTGCCTATAAAATAACATTAAAGATTGTTGCAGGAGCCCCGAAAGGTTCATCTTACTCCATCTATCGCTCAGCCGGAAGTCTCTCGAACAAGTGATTAATACCACCCTGACTTAGATGGTATGTGTCAACATAAAAAGGTGAAGACCAGGACGTTTTGAAAATAACTGTGGCTTAGCCAACCACTCATCATTCTACTTCATGTCACTGGAATATACCAATGATACCATAGAATCACGTTCCAATTAGGTTCGACCCCCTTTAGCCTATATTACAGCAAGCAAGCGACAAAAACCCAATCTGTCTCAATCACACGGGGATAACGTTCTTGGGAGCTCTCCCGGACTCATCGTGTAAAACCATATTTAATGAATATAATTGTAACTGCTCATGCTATTCACCACCCTGCTCCCTCCTCCACCGCGGAAAACTGGGGACATTATTTATGCCCGACTGGTATTGTATATGTGGGTCGCAGGCCTATTTCTACCTTCGTTCTAATTGGAGTGGCGTTTGCACTTTTGTGCAGTTATGCAACCCCCTCACCTTGGTGCATGCCACACAGGTGACACAAGGCAGGCACTTGTTGAGGAAAGTTTCCCACCCCCAAAACATCAGCTAAAAGACAAAAGGGGCTAAGTTCTGGTATGCGTTCTTTCTTCAATATGGAATCACTCAACTTTGGAATCAAATTGAAGTGATCCACTCTAGGATGGCTACATTCGCCAATGCCACTACATTGGCCATCTGCAGCATCAAGCATCAAGAAATAACAGCCATTCATCTCACCACTGTACAGAACCATATGGCTCTAGATATACTTCTAGCTAAGGAAGGAGGTGTTGACACTAAGGTAGGAGATCAGTCTTGCACCTACTTGCCCGCGAATGATGCTGCTTTTGGTAATATCTCTACAGCTCTAGACCAAATGAAACGGGTTACCCATCAGCAATACACCGATGAACTTGGAAGATGGTCATGGGGCCCACTATATAACCTGTTTGGGTGGCTGGCCCAATACGTGCCCATGGTGGTGCTTATTACTTAGACTACTAGATAGTAGTCTTATTACTTCTGTTCATTTGTTTCCCATGTATTCTTTCTCTGCTCAAACACTGTCTTGCCCGATCGGTAAGAGCAGTGACTGATAACCAAATACTGATAACCAAATGCTTGATAAAATGTCCATCAGTCACTACGACCCCTACGGTGACCAACCTGATGGGGTCCCAGATCCACACACTGATGATGATGACCCATTGACGTCTATTTTGCGGCTGTTGTATTATATTTGTATTTTTTGACCATTTCATTTCACCCTTGAATTGCTTGCTCAGACCCGGGGTACTTCATACCCACTAAATGGCCTTAGCTTTTTCTTAGCTCAGTTGAACAGTAAAATAATTCTGAACTTCTGATGTTTATGCAGTATGATAATTTCTTTCCTTATTTTATCATTTTAATATGTGAGAGAATTTGTTGTTCTTTCTTTGTTTTTTGTGTACTTGCAGTAGCAGATAGATGCTATGTAAGGTCATGCCATGACTACAACTGCTATGATAGATTTAGGACTGCAATAGCCACAAACAGTTTTGCAAAAGTCTCAATCAGTTTATAAGTTCAACAAAATAGACCACATAAAAACTGTAATGAATTTTCCTGGTTACACAACTGCACTAGTTGACCATTTGTACATTTGTAGAAGGGATTTATTTATTTATAATTTCAATATCTGGTGTCACCCGGATGAGGATGGGTTCCCTTTTGAGTTTGGTTCCTCTCAAGGTTTCTTCCACATCACATCTCAGAGTTTTTCCTTGCCACCAACGCCTCTGGCTTGCTCATTAGGGATAAATTCATAAATTTTAAATCTATATCCTTAACTGATGTATTTCTGTAAAGTTGCTTTGAGGCAATGTCCATTGTTAAAAACGCTATACTAATAAAACTGAATTGAATTTGAAATCTCATATGTTTATCTATAATAATAATAATAATAATAATAATAATAATAATAATAATATATAATAATAATAATAATAATAATAAAAGTAGATATCAACAGTGAAATGCAAGTTTAAAAAAGTATGTCTTGAGTTGAGCTTTAAAAAATGCCAAACATCTGAGCTTCCCTAAGTTCAGGAGGAAGAGGGCTCCAAAGGGAAGGAGCATAAACAGAAAAAGCCGCATCATCAAAAAGCCATATATTTTAAGCATGTTTGTGGAACAGTTAGCAGATTACACTTTGAGGAGCGCAGTCTGCGATTTAGGGTGTAAGGAATTAATTCAGCAGATATGTAATGAGGAGCCAAGCCATGTATTGCCTTGTATGTCAACATCATAATCTTAAAATCGACACAGAACATGACCGGGAGCCAGTGCAAGGACTCCAAAACAGGAGTAATATGTTCACATTTCCTGGTCCCAGTCAGGATCCTGGCAGCAGAGTTTTGTACATATTGAAGTTTATTGATTGTGGATTTAGACACTCAACAAATGAGTTTATCAGTTTTTCAGCCACAGAGAAGTTTAAAGTTTACCTGCCATTCTAATTTTTTCTAAAAACCTACTTTTTCAAACTGATCATCCCAAGATCCTCATTACAAAAAGTTATTAAAAGTATTTTGATTAATCAAAGTGTTGCAAAGATACAAGTTAAGTATTTGGTCAGGTGACGCCCATTTTCACAAACTGATCTAGTTGCTTTTCTGCAGTAGTGTAGATACCGTTGGTAATGAAATGAATACGGTTGCACTTCTTCCAGAACTGATGGGGACAGAAAATACACGCAAGTGTTTTGGTCCATCCACAAGTAGTAAAGAAGAAGAAGAACGCCTACAAGCACACAGGAAAAACTATGGTTTGCAACCGACGCTATCATTCAGTTCACACAAAGTGAGGAAACACCTGGAATTTGGTGAAGCACCTGAAAGACGGTCCTATACTATTGTTTGTTTGAGGCAGCTGGCATTGTGGCCGTGAAACCAGCTAACGTTATGATTCATGTGCTGGAAACATCGCGTGCCTCTGCCTACACATCCAAGGTAAGCACACAGCGTGGTATATCTACTCCTAGCCCCTCTACGCCGTGTGTTTCTCTGTGCAGGGACCGTGCACCTAGGACTTTCACAGGCGTGGTCTCCTTCACGCTGGCGCCAACACACCTCGGGCCTTGGGTGAACCAGCGGCAGAAGGCGCGGGCTGGACCCCAAGTGAGGGCCTCTTCACCACCGTTGTTCGAGATTCCAACCAGGAACCGCTTCGCCCCTCTCCGTCAGACCAGACCTAAATAAAAGACCTGTGATCGTTGGGGACTCCATTGTGCGGAACGTCTGTGTAGCCTCATCTAAAGGTAAGGTGCACACACACTGTTTTTCTGGTGCTCGTGTCGCTGCTCAGGTATCCGGGATCCTGAAGAAGGACGACCGCATTGGAGCGGTTGTGCTGCACACGGGCACGAACGACACCAGGCTGCGGCAGTCGGAGGTTTTGAAGAGGGACTTCTCCAGCCTGATCAAGACGGTACGAGGCAGATCACCCACTGCGAAGATCATCGTCTCTGGACCTCTTCCCATATTCAGACGTGGGGCAGAAAAGTTCAGTAGACTTCTCGCTTTAAATGATTGGTTAGTCTCTTGGTGTAATAAGCAGAATCTGGTGTTTGTTAATAACTGGAATCTGTTCTGGGAGCGTCCTAGGTAGTTTCATCCTGATGGCCTGCAACCCAGCACCCTCGGAGCAGAACTGCTGTCTGACAACATCTCCAAGGCGCTGCACTCCAAGTGACTGCCTACCGTAAGTACGTCTTCCGACAGTAACAACATTCAGTATAATCAATGCTCAATTAATAATCCAACACCTGTAATACCTACTATAGAGACTGTGTCTGTTCCCCGAACTCTACAAATATATAGAAAATCTCAGAAAGTCTATCTTCGAAACCTAGTTAACATAAAATTAAATCATATTGAATGCACAGCCAGCACTTTTGATCTGAAGTTAGGACTACTAAACATTAGATCTCTTGCATCTAAAGCTCTTATTGTTAACGACATCATTACTGATCAGGAATTTGATCTAATGTGTTTAACGGAAAATTGGATTAAACCAAACGAGTATGTAGCATTAAATGAAGCCAGTCCTCCTGGATATAGTTATGTACATCAGCCTCGTTCAATGGTAGAGGAGGCGGTGTTGGTCTCAAATCTAGTTGTCACACAAAAACCTTATCATGAATTTAATTCTTTAGAAACTCTTTATACCAGTGTAAACTATGTACTCAGAAGCAATAAGTCAATTCCTCTATTTATTATTTACAGACACCCAGGACCATATACTGAATTTCTTGGAGAATTTGCAGACTTTATCTCAAACCTGGTTGTGTCTGTAGATAAAGCATTAATCGTGGGAGATTTTAATATTAATTTTCATAACCTGGAAGACCCTCTAAGAATAGCGGTTGTGTCGATCTTAAATTCAGTAGGGATTAATCAGAACGTAATCGGGCCTACTCATAATGGTGGTCACACTCTTGACCTCATACTAACATACGGACTAAGTATAGAAAATATTGTAATTTTTCCACAGCCTGAAGTTGTCTCAGACCATTATCTTATCTCATTCATAATACATATTGATCATAATATTTCCACCTCGCCTCGCTACCGCGTTAAACGTACCTACACATCAGCTACTGCACCGAACTTCATAAATATCCTCGCAGAAACATCAATTAGATTTGGATCACCGTCAGATCCCATAGAACTCGATCAGGTGACTGAAAGCTTGGAGTCAACACTCCGCCACATGCTAGGTAGAGTGGCTCCACTCAAAAGAAAAATAATTAGAGAGCAAAAATTAGCACCCTGGTATAACGACCAAACGCGAACCTTAAAACAGACAGCTCGACAATTAGAATGTAAATGGCGTCAAACCAAACTGGTGATAGTTCAAACAGCCTGGAGGGAGAGTCTACTGGAATACAGAAAATATCTTAGCAAAGCTAGAAAAATCTATTTCTCCACCTTAATAGGAGATAACAAAAACAATTTTAGATTCCTTTTCAACACGGTAGCAAAATGAACTAGGAATAAAACCACTACAGAGAGAAACACTCAATCATAACATTTCATGAAATTTTTCATTAATAAGGTTGAAAATATTAGACATGAAATACATGCCATTAAATTAAAACCGGACAGTACTGTAACAAACCCATTACATGACAATGTAGCAATATCAGATCAATGTTTAGAGTGTTTTGCTCCGCTTAGAGAGACCGAACTAGCTACATTAATCTCATCAGCCAATTCATCAATTTCCATACTAGATCCCGGACCTACATGCTTGTTTAAACAGATTTGTCCAGGAGTAATTGAACCACTTTTAAATATAATCAATTCTTCACTAACCACTGGCTATGTCCCTAAATCACTTAAATTGGCAGTTATTAAACCCTTGATTAAAAAACCTGACCTTGACCCGTCCCAATTGTCCAGCTATAGACCAATATCAAATCTCCCCTTCATCTCTAAGATTTTAGAAAAGGTTGTAGCAAAGCAGATATGCTCATACTTGGATAGGAACAACATTCATGAAATGTACCAGTCAGGATTTAGACCTCATCATAGCACAGAGACAGCACTAGTTAAAGTATTAAATGACCTTTTACTGACCTCTGATCAGGGTTGCGTCTCACTGCTTGTGTTACTCGACCTTAGTGCAGCTTTTGATACTATAGATCACACTATTCTCCTTGATAGATTAGAAAATGTTGTTGGCATTAAGGGAACAGTCCTCTCCTGGCTCAGGTCTTATCTGACCGATCGTTATCAATTCGTAGATGTAAATGGTGATTTTTCCATGCGTACTGAGGTTACTTTTGGAGTTCCTCAGGGTTCTGTTTTAGGCCCACTGCTTTTTACTTTATACATGCTACCCCTAGGACAAATTATTCGTAAGCATGGAATTAGCTTCCACTGTTATGCTGATGATACACAGTTGTATGTTTCAGCGAAGCCAGAGGACAGACAGAAGCTTAGTAAAGTCGAGGATTGTGTAAAGGACATTAGACGTTGGATGTTAACAAACTTCCTTTTACTTAATTCTGATAAAACAGAAATATTTTTATTAGGCCCACATGTAGCTAGAAGTAATCATTCTGATCACATGGTTACTCTGGATGGTCTTTCTGTTTCATGATGTACAGCAGTTAAAGACCTTGGAGTGATTATTGACTCCAGTCGATCATTTGATGCTCATGTAGATAATACTACTAGGATAGCTTTCTTTCATCTCAGAAATATTTCTAAGATAAGAAACAAATCACTACAGAATGTGGAAATACTGGTTCATGCATTCGTCACCTCTAGATTAGATTACTGTAATGCCTTACTGTCTAGATGTTCCAGTAGGAATATAAATAAGCTCCAGTTAGTCCAGAATGCTGCTACTAGAGTCCTAACTAGAACTAGAAAATACGACCACATCACCCCGATCTTATTCACACTGCATTGGCTCCCAGTAAAATCTCGCATGAACTATAAAGTACTTTTATTAACCAATAAAGCACTAAATGGTCTCGCGCCACAATATCTAGGCAACCTTCTGGTTTTATATGATCCGCCACGCCTACTTAGATCAAAAGATGCAGGCTATTTGACGGTACCCCGAATAGTGAAGGCTACAGCAGGGGGAAGAGCCTTCGCTTATAAAGCCCCACTGTTATGGAACAGTCTTCCTATTAGTGTTTGGGACTCAGACACAGTCTCAGTGTTTCAGTCTAGGCTTAAAACGTATTTGTTTACTCAAGCCTACCCTGACTAGATTCAATTTTTACTACTTCGCAGTCATAATAATCTTTTTTCTACCTCTCTCCTTTTGCCGAGCCCCACACAAATTTATGGAGATACTAGAGATCCAGATAATTTCAGCCTCTGGATGGAGCTCAAATCTCAAATCTTCCCCAATTCCAGATTACTGGGACTACGGCTGCTCCGAAGGCTATACAGACTTCATGTACATCCATACTGTACTATTTCACACTGTCTGTTGTTACCCAGATGAGGATGGGTTCCCTTCTGAGTCTGGTTCCTCTCACGGTTTCTTCCTTTAAACATCTTAAGGAGTTTTTCCTTGCCACCGTTGCCACTCAGTTGGGATAAATTCACACATTTAATATCTGTATACAGTGTTTATATTTCTGTAAAGCTCCTTTGAGACAATGTCTGTTGTAAAAAGCGCTATACAAATAAAATTGAATTGAACTGAATTCATGTAATGTTTGCGATAGCCAGTCAATTGTTAACGATGCTAACACATTGGAATGTTATAAACTACCTCCTAATGGGCCACCATGCATCGCAATTCAGCCCATGTCCATGTCCCAGCCCAAAATGTAGCCTAATGTCACTAATAATTATTCGAATGTAATGGTTTTAATAAATCTTTTAGGCCTGCCACCATATCAGCGAATTTAAACTAATGCTTGCATTCAGAGTACAGTATAAGGGGTGAGTGTGTGGGTGTGTACACATTTAGGAGTTCACCTTAGCACTTGTAGCCTCCACAGTTTTATTAATCATTGTCAGATAGTGTTTGAGGACTAAAATATCCCCCTCTCTCTTTTTGCCAGAGTAGGATGTCCTCCAGGAGAGTTTTTAAATTACATTTTTTTATTGAATTTTTATACCACACCATGGTATTGACTTTGGTATCGAGTATTGTGTACTTTTGGTGGTATCGGTACCAACTACTAGATTTTTGGTATTGTGACATCCCTAGAGTATATTAATTCATAATGAAATGTTCTACTCATTAATTATTATTATCATCTCTATTAGTATCATTAATATCTCAATATCTTCCTAATATCAGTTGAGTACCTGTTTGTCTCTGTTTATCTGTTCCTGTTTGTCTCTCTTTAGATGTTTCTGACTGTTCATACCTGTTTTTTATTTCTGTAAAGCTGCTTTGAGACAATGACTATTGTAAAAAGCGCTATACAAATAAAATTGAATTGAAAGTGGCAATTCATCTGCATGTGGGTAAAATGTTATTCCAACAGGGAATTATATGTACTCTTCAAGGTCACCTCTCCTAGCATAAACAAATTTTTCCACAGCTCATGGATAGAAACAATTCTATCCTTTATGACATTTTTAAATATTTCTAGTTATCACTACCATTGATCACAATGGAGTCACTGTAACAAAAAACAGATTGTCATGTGTATTTTGAACTGTAGGTTCATAATAATATCTAAGAAGTGGTACTTACAAGCTCTACCTCACCAAGGTTTAGTTGGGCACGACCTAAAGTCTGCCATGCCTCCCACCATATAGGACGAAGTTTGACTGCCATCTCAGCTGCCTGCACTGCATGGAAGATCTCCTGAAGTATGGTCAGCACCTAGACGATCACAGTTCAAATCATAATAGAATACAGCTCACAAATCCAGAGCTGTAAATATCATATTATGCAATTTGCTAGATTATTCATATATATATATATATATATATATATATTTATTTTTATATATATTTATTTTTATATTTATATTTTAGGGGCATCCTCAAATAGAAGGTGGAGGAGCACAAGGTCTCTAACATCCACCAGCTCCGTGATGTCATCATGGAGGAGTGGAAGAGGACTCCAGTGGCAATCTGTCAAACTCTGATGAACTCCATGCCCAAGAAAATTAAGGCAGTGCTGGAAAATAATGGTGGCCACACAAAATATTGACACTTTGGGCCCAATTTGGACATTTTCACTTAGGGGTGTACTCACTTTTGTTGCAAGCGGATTATACATTAGTGGCTGCGTGTTGAGTTATTTTGAGGGGACAGCAAATTTACACTGTTACACAAGCTGTACACTCCCTATTTTACATTGTAGCAAAGTGTAATTTCTTTAGTGTTGTCACATGAAAAGATATAAACAAATATTTATAAAAAATGTGAGGGGTGTACTCACTTTTGTGAGATACTGTATTTATTTATATGAGTATACAACTGCATTAACCCTCTTACCCCCAAGTTCCCACTGTATTATGTCCCACAACCCTATATTCCCCATAGAAACAGCATGCCAACCCTGAGTTCCAGGGCCAAAATCGGCCCCAAAAGCAACATTTTAATTTTAACATTTTTAGGCCTTGAAACAACTTATAATAATGTATATGTGTAATATTACTTGTGATGTAATATTACAAATGAAGCAGTTCAGTGTTTTCACTCCACTTAGAGCACAATTCTTAACTAGATGGTCCCGGATGTAATAAACTAGCATGAGGATATGTTTTTTAGATAGAGAATACAAAGCACTTTTGTTAAAGACTGTAAGTCTGGATAAGAGTGCCTTCTAAATGCTGTAAACGTAAATGTCCATAGTGTTGGATGCTATAATTTCTCTTAAAATGAGCTTCATCACCTACTCCCCTACAACCTAGGTCCTGGTGTACCCTCCTGTCCTACACATTTTAGCATTTTCCCTACTCCCAAAACATTACGAAATAAATAAATAAATAAATAAATAAATGCATTTTAGCACCAAAAGTCAACCATCGGGTGATAATCAGACCAGCAGGTAGTGTTTTCACGAATGCACAGAAATGGTCATGTTATGACTTCAAACCCCTGCAGTGTCAGTCGTACTGGCTGAAGATAAAGACGGATCAGGATCTGAATCATGAGAGTTTTTGGTTTCAACATTGCTTGAACTTTCACTGTTGTCATTATCTAGAATCCTTTCTCTCGCCTGTGTAACTGTGCATGTTTTATTTTTTTTCACTGTTTTAGATGTACCTATGTTCACTGTAGGTGTAACTTTAGTTGGAACACGATTAGCTTTTCGCTTTGGCATTTTTAGTTAACTTCTATTATTACACCAACATTGGATCATCTTCATCGTAATGACAGCGTAATAACGTAATCACGTTGTGACGCCATCAACCTTCCGGGTCAAAAAATAATAATTAAATAAATAAGGAATCATAGCAGCCCTGCAATGGACTGGCACCTGTCCAGGGTGTACCCTGCCTTGTGCCCGATGCTCCCTGGGATAGGCTCCAGGTTCCCCCGCGACCCTGAAGAAGGAGTAAGTGGTAGAAGATGGATGGATGGAAACATAGCAGAGTAATGCCAGTATATCACCCTTATGGGATAACGTTTACACTGTAAAGCCGCTATATCGGCCTTACGGGGATTTGGCATAGACGACCAAGCCAGTATATCGTCCTTATGGGAATAAATCAAAGACAGGCAAGCTGGTTTTTCGGCAATACGGGGTAAGAAGGTTAAAAATCCCCAGCATATACAAGGCAGAGCCCCACCTCGACTACTAAGATCACATTTCTGTTTTGCTAATCCCAGCATATAGACTGCTCATCAGACACTCCAAACCGGTTTTGAAGCAGGTGAAAACCTGCCCAGCAGGAGCCATCTCTGCTCTTCAGGACTGTTTTGAGCACAATGACTGGTACATGTTCAGGGAGGGTGCAACTGACAGCAACTCCACCAACTTGGAGGAATACATGACATCAGTGACCAGCTACATTAACAAGTGCATTGATGATGTCACAATCTCAAAGACCATCACAACATGCTCCAACCAGAAGCCACGGATGACTGCAAAGGTCCGTGCACTGCTGAGGTTCCGAGACTCCACCTTCAGGGCAGGTGACAAGGCGGCCCTAAGAACATCGAGGGCCAAACTGTCCCAGGCCATCAGAGAGGCAAAGTGGGCATACGCCTAGAAAATCCACAGTTACTTCACGGATAGCAATGAACTAGAGCTACAACAACTAATCAATAAAATCGATAATAATCGATTATGAAAATTGCTGTCAATTAATCTCATTATCAATTCATTGGTCTGCGTGCGGCACGGCGGAGATTTACTCAATACGTTACTTCTGTTACTTATATGCTCCTAGTGGTCAGTGGTGTAATCGCAGGGGGTCCGTAGGAAAGTTAAAAAAAAAAAAGTTTAAATAATATTATATACATTTTTTGTTAAATGTACCAAAATATATCCAAATGAAATGTTTTAAAATTAGTCAATTTGGCTATTTGCATGCATTCACAAATATAACATTATGCTAAGCTGAAGATTGTTCATTGATGGATTTATTTAAAATTTATTTACAAATGAAATGATAATTTGCAAAAAAATATGAGTGGTAGACAAGTTCAAGTGTCACATTGATCGATAAAATAAAATAAACAAAAGATAATTTAGAGAGTCAAATTAAATGTCACACCAACAATAAAATGTAATTGAACCAATCCCTGGGGAATGAAGTTCTACCAATCAACTAGGGCTTGCTAGCACTGTAGAATTATCTGCTTTTTGTGCATCCATAAAAAGTAATACATAAATACTATACACACACACACACACAGACACATACATATACAGTATCTCACAAAAAATATCCTATACACCCTTAAGTGAAAATGTCCACATTGTGCCCAATTAGCTTGCTGTATGTGACTTGTTAGTGGTACAAGGTCTCAGGTGTGAATGGGGAGCAGGTGTGATAAATTTGGTGTCATCACTTTCACACTCCCTCATACTCGTCACTCGAAGTTCAACATGGCACCGCATGGCAAATAACTCTCTGAGAATCTGAAAAAAAGAATTGTTGCTCTACATTAAGATGGCCTAGGTTATAAGAAGATTGCCAAGACCCTGACACTGAGCTGCAGCATGGTAGCCAAGAGCATACAGCAGTTTAACAGGACAGGTTCCACTCAGAACAGGCCTCGCCATGGTCGACCAAAGAAATTGAGTGCACATGCTCAGCGTCACATCCAGAGGTTGTGTTCGGGAAATATACGTATGAGTGCTGCCAGCATTGCTGCAGAGGTTGAATGGGTGAGGGGTCAGCCTGTCAGTGCTCAGACCATACACCGCACACTGCATCAAATTGGTCTTTATGACTGTCGTCCCAGAAGGAAGCCTCTTCTAAAGATGATGCACAAGAAAGCCTGCAAACGGTTTGCTGAAGACAAGTAGACTAAGGACATGGATTACTGGAACCATGTCCTGTGGTCTGATGAGACCAAGATAAACTTAATTGGTTCAGATGGTGTCAAGCGTGTGTTGTGGCAACCAGGTGAGGAGTACAAAGACAAGTGTGTCTTGCCTACGGTCAAGCACAGTGGTGGGAGTGTCATGGTCTGGGGCTGCATGAGTGCTGCTGGCACTGGGGAGCTACAGGTCATTGAGGGAACCATGAATGCCAACATGTACTGTGACATACAGAAGCAGAGCATGATCCCCTTCTGGGCCGCAGGGCAGTATTCCAGCATGATAATGTCTTTTGCCTTACTATATAAATTTAATACTTAAAGTGTCCCATACCTGTGATTTCATTTCATATAGGACAGCTTCTTCTGGAGTCAGCTGAATGGCCTCGTCCCATTTCCTCACTGCTTCCCAATATCTGAAGGAAACCACATTTTCATAATTTAAAGTTCTGAACCTCAACACCAGTATCATTTGGCCAACTCAAATGATACTCAAATCTAAACTAGGACTCTAAACAGCTTTATGTGTGGAAATAAATACAATTGTGAGCACATATAATTCACACACCCATAACAACTTACTCTGGTGTGCCTCACAAATTTTCTGGATGTCAGATTAGTTTTGTGAATTTGTAAATGCAAATTTATTTGGTAATGTTTCTCTGTGCATGCAAGGGGGAAATGACTGACAAACACAACTTGCACGACTCTAAATAACATTTAAGCAATTCTGAACAAGCAAGGGTGCTGTTGTACTGAATATCAGCAGGAGTGTGATTTGGACCTAGGCACGAGGCCGCCGGTTAATGTCAACCATGTCGATATTCAGTACTACAGCACAATTCCAAGTCTCCGCAGCTGGATAGAGTGTTGCATGCAATGCACAAACTGACTGACAAGTGATTATTAATAACAGTTTTGGTGTTACAGACTTGCTAGAACTGGAAGTTTATATAGAAAACAGACAAAATACAAATACAAAAAAGTATGAGTGTTGTTATATCAGCACTCTTGGAATGCCACTTCTCCAATCAACTTATGAAGCGGAACCAACTGTTGAATACTGTAACTACTACTACACATTGTTGTGGTTTCAGGGTAGAATGCCTTTTTTAACAACCAGTAAAAAGGGCTCTGCATCCTTCTATCCTGATCAAATGAGCTTCGTTATAATTCATCAAGAGAGTTCTGAGGCACAATTTGAAGGGTCAAATTGCACTTGAGTTGCTGCATAAAATTATGCATAGTGTTCAAGAGATTCTAATGATTGTTAATGCATTATATTATATTATATATGCATAGTATCTCACAAAAGTGAGTACACCCCTCACATTTTTGTAAATATTTGACAATATCTGTTCATGTGACAACACTGAAGAAATTAAACTTTGCTACAATGTAAAGTAGTGAGTGTACAGCTTGTGTAACATTGTAAATTTGCTGTCCCCTCAAAATAACTCAACACACAGCAATTAAATGTCTAAACCGCTGGCAACAAAAGTGAGTACACCCCTAAGTGAAAATGTCCAAATTGGGCCCAATTAGCCATTTCCCGTCCCGGGTGTCATGTGACTTGTTTGGTGTCATCGCACTCACTGTCAGTGCTCAGACCATACGCTGCACACAGCATCAAATTGGTCTGCATGGCTGTCGTCCCAGAAGGAAGCCACAGTTCATCGAGGGAACCATGAATGCCAAAATATACTGTGACATACTGAAGCAGAGCATGATCTCAGCATGTATTCCATCATGATAACGGCCCCAAACAAACCTCCAACACGACCACAGCCTTGCTAAAGAAGCTGAGGGTGAAAGCGATGGACTGGCCAACCATGTCTCCAGACCTAAGCCCTATTGAGCATCTGTGGGGCATCCTCAAACGTTAAGGTGGAGGAGCACAAGGTCTCGAACATCCACCAGCTCCATGATATCATGGAGGAGTGGAAGAGACATGTGAAGGACATTTTCACTTAAGGGTGTACTCACTTTTGTTGCCAGTAGTTTAGACATTAATGGCTGTGTGTTGAGCTATTTTGAGGGGACAGTAAATATACACTGTTATAAAAGCTGTACACTCATTACTTTACATTGTAGCAGTGTCATTCCTTCAGTGTTGTCACATTAAAAGATATAAGCAAATATTTACAAAAATGTGAGGGGTGTACTGACTTTTGTGAGATACTGTATAGCAAAAAAAATAAATCTACAGCTTATGGTTGTGCACCCCCACCGCTCCAAAGTTTTTAGCCATTGCCTCATCTTCTGTCAGTTGTTACATACCAGCAGAATTCCTATGTATGAACATGTACATTTTCTTTTTTTTTATCAAGATTTCTTTATTAACATTTTTCAAATTGAACATACAACACCAACCAAACAGACAGAACAACCCCCCCCCAGTGCCAGACACAGAACATACATATTACATATTAAAAAGCCAGACCACCATAGAAGAGAGCAAATTAAACAAAATTATAGACAATGATCACATAACAATACCGTCAGCTTCCCCATCTCTGACAAAGAACAGAAAAGGTTGCCAGATTCTGTAAAATTTCCCAGTCTCCCCCCTGACAGTGTACCTAATTTTTTCCAACTTAAGATGAGACATGACTTCCCTGACCCAATGACCATACACCGGTGGAGCAGGATCCTTCCATCTAAACAATATTAATCTCCTGGCCAGGAGAGTGCAGAAGGACATCATGCTGGTTTCGCACCATCTAAAAGGAGTATTCTCTGGGGTCACCCCAAACATCGCAATAAGAGGGGACGGCTGTACTACTCTTCCCAATGTCAGTAAAGGTCTCAAATATAGATTGCCAGAATGTGTACAGATTTGGACATGTCCAGAACATATGCAACAGAGTAGCTGGGGCCTGTCTGCATCGGTCACATGTGGGATCTATATCGGAATTAATCTTCGAGAATCTAGCATTGGACCGATGCAGGCGGTAAACAATTTTAAATTGGACAACCGCATGCCTGAGACATATGGAGGAGGAGAAAATCCCCTGGATTACCTTACACCATTCAGCATCAGAAATTGATTCACCTAAATCTGCCTCCCATTTATTCTAAGGATGACAAGTCATGCATGCTTAGTAGGTCATAGATAACCCTTATTGTCCACTTCCTGGCCAGTTTACAGTTAAAAATTGCATCTAATAGCGAATTAGAAAGGTACAACGGGAAGGTATCCGAATTTAAGGCCACAACGTTTCTAAGCTGCAAATACTCATTAAAATGCGATCTGGGAATGTCATATTTCTGCATGAGCTGCTGGAATGAGACAAAAACACCCTCCAAATAGAGATCAGAGAGTAAGAAAGCTCCCTTTCTAGACCAAGTAACGAAAGTCTTATCCAACAAGGATTGGGAGAAACAGATGATTATTTGCAATTGGCCCCATGAGTGACAAGTCCCCAAGAGAAAAAGATCTTCAATTTTTTTTCCATATTTTGAATGAGTGTACAACAACTGGATTAGAGGTAAACCTAGCCAGAGGCCATGTGAACGGTAATTTAGCACACAGTAAGGCTGCCAGGGAGATGGATGCGATAGACGCCCCCTCCATAAGTGTCCACACAGGGGCTGCCGCACTCTCCCCCATCCAGTACAACAGTGATCTTATATTAGCTGCCCAGTAGTAGAACATGAAGTTTGGGAGTGCCATCCCGCCCTTTGCTCGAGGTCTCTGCAATATATACCTTTTGATCCGTGGTGGCTTTTTGTTCCAGATAAAGGCCGAGATCTGATTGTTCAGTTTTGAACAAAAGGATTTTGTAAGAAACACTGGGAAACACTGAAAAACATATAAAAATTTAGGCAGCACATTCATCTTTAAAGTATTGATTCTGCCCCCCAGGGAGAGAGGCAGGGGGTCCCACCGCTTAATATGCTGCTTCAGATTAGTTAACAGGGGCTGATAATTAGCAAGGTATAGGTCTTTATAACTATGCGTAACCCACACCTCGAGATACTTTAATTTTTTTTTATAATTCTGAAAGGTAATGAGTCTAGGGCATATGTGTCAAACAAACTCAAGGCCCGCGGGCCACATCCGGCCCGGCGTGTAATTATATCCGGCCCGCGAGATCATTTTATGTATTATTGTTATTAATGGCCCGGCGATATGAAGCGCTGGTAACACAATAAACTACAGATCCCATAATGCAGCGCTTATGCTGCCTTGCCGAACACTTCCCGCGTTAATCAAGTCTAGCTCATGATGCTGCAAGTTATTGTGAAGCTAGCCTTTTTTAAGATATAAGACATTTAATTATGGTGCGGTGACGTCACCAGCCCCCCACATGCTCCAAGTTCATTCAAAATATTCTCAATTGTTTGTGCTTCGTTTGCGCCGGTTTGTGCCGTTAAAATTTTCGTTTGTGCTGCTTCATTTGTGCTGGAACCGGTTCGGTTTGGTTATTTCTTGGATTAACCTCCTTTACTCAACCCCTAATGCTAGAGTTCAGACTAACGATACTTATTCTGATTATTTTGCGCTCGGACGAGGGTGTCGCCAAGGTTGTCCTTTATCCCCACTGCTTTTTGCTGTTGCCATCGAGCTGCTCTCTATTGCACTAAAATCTTCCTCCTTGTTTAAAGGAATAGTTTGCTATATGCTGATGATTTGTTATTGTATGTAACTGATCCTACCGCCTCTATACCTTCTGTCTTGGATGTTCTGGAGATAAAAGCCACTGTTTCCCTGTCAATACTCCAGCTCTGTCTCTCCAATAGTCAGATCTACCATTTCGATTTAGTCATTCTGGTTTTAAATACCTAGGTATCAACGTGACACGTTCTCTATCTAATCTTCTATCAGCTAACTTTACTCCCCTTATCTCAAAGGTTAAATCTAACATTCAGAGTTGGGGTAACTTACCACTTTCCCTAATTGGCAAGATCAATGCCGTCAAAATGAATATTTTACAGAAGTTTCTTTTCTTGTTCCAACAAGTGCCTCTTTCTCTCCCAAAATCATTCTTTGATTCATTGGATAAGATAATTAGTACATTTATTTGGGGAGGGAAGCCACCATGGGTTAGTAAATCTTTATTGCAGAAATGTAAACTTAGGGGAGGACTTGCATTACCCAATTTTCAATTCTATTACTGGGCTGCGCACATCCATAAACTTTGTTACTGGGTTCAATCTCCTGGATCTTCTTGGTCTAAATTGGAATTATCTTCTTGTAGTGAATCCTCTTTACCTGCTCTACTTTATTCCCCTTTACCTAACAAAACCTTCCCCATATACTGATAACCCTGTTGTCCTCAGCACACTTAGGACTTGGTATCAATTTAGACGCCATTTTAAATTTATAGGTGCATCCTCTTTGTGTCCTTTAGTGAACAACCATCTATATCCCCCATCGTGTTTGGACTCCTCATTTTCAGTGTGGTATGACAAGGGTATTAAAGAAGTTAGAAATTTGTATTCTGATGGTGTGTTTGATAGCTTTGCCAATTTGGCATCCACTTACGATCACTTACAATTTGGCATCCAATTTAAAATGTACCTGCGTGAAGTTGGCCCCCCCCACCAACGCAAAACATCAGCAAAATAGTCTCAATCGTTTGTGCTTCGTTTGTGCCGTTAAAATTTCCGTTTGTGCTGCTTCGGTTCCAGAGATATTAAAATAATATTTATAGGTCATTCTGGGGTCACCCAGCCCCCCCACATGCTCCAAATTAACCCGAAATGGTCTCAATCGTTTGTGCTGGTTTGTGCCGTTAAAAGTTTCGTTTGTGCTGCTTTCGTTTTTAAGATATAAGACATTTAATTATGGTGCGGTGACGTCACCAGCCCCCCACATGCTCCAAGTTCATTCAAAATATTCTCAATCGTTTGTGCTTTATTTGCGCCGGTTTGTGCCGTTAAAATTTTCGTTTGTGCTGCTTCGGTTCCGGAGATATTAAAATAATATTTATAGGTCATTCTGGGGTCACCCAGCCCCCCACATGCTCCGAATTCACCCCAAATACTTTCAATCCTTTGTGCTCCGTTTGTGCTGGTTTGTGCTGATAAAAGTTTCGTTTGTGCTGCTTTGGATTTGGAGATATTAAAATAATATTTATAAGTCATTCTGGGGTCACCCGACCATGCTCCAAGTTTATCCAAAATAGTCTCAATCGTTTGTGCTGCTTTCGATTTTAATATATTAGGGATTAAGTTCTATGAGATGACGTCACCAGCCCCACACATGCTCCAAATTGACCGGAAATGGTCTAAATCATGTGTGCTGATTTTTGCTGACTGTCTTTTTTATTTTAACAATATAGTTGAAGTAACAAGGTAAAATCCAAACGACAAATCACATTAAATAATCGCAGTCACGTAATTGTTATCTAACCACTGTGCGTTTTCAATTTTAAGAGACACAGGATCACAGGATGTGTGAAATGTAACACGAACTCCAAGATAAGTGTTTTTACTTGTTTCTGTATATGTTATTATGAGAATAACAATCGTAATATTAGCATTGTCATAAATAAATAAATACATGCACCATAATCTGTTTGCTGTAGCTCTGTTTATACATACATGGGCTGTGTGTGTATATATGTTTGTATGAATGTGTATATATATATATGTATGTATATGTATATGTATGTGTGTGTATATGTGTGTATATGTATATATTAGTGTGTGTGCATGTCTGTGGAAATTTTATGACTTAAATGACTCAATAAATTAAGATTTAAGCCAAAATGATTTTACTTGTGAAACTGAATTACTGTGAACTATCAAACATCCTTTGAAGCAAATAATGTACCTTTAAAAACTTAAAAACACTCAGAACAACAATACTTGAATTTGTGAAAATATTTAAATTTAAACAATGCAATCAGTATTTTGTGTATAACACAGCATGTGGGCATATTTTGTTTATTTCTGACATTCCTGTCACTCCTCTTCTCAGGTCATCATACATCTCCCAGACACATGGAGACCTCCTGCAGTAGGAGACATAATGTCCAAGAGCATCCTGGGTTAAGCCTCCTCTGAAAGCAATGACTGCCCTTAAAGTAAATCTCTCTCCTTGGAGCATAAGATTTAAGGGAAATTCACACAAAGAAAATTCTGTGGAGGTGCTTCCCAGGTCAGTGTCAATCCACAGAAGTTCTCCCAGACTGTAACTGTGAGAAACTTTACCTGCATAGAGCACTTTTCCTGAGGTAGAGTCTGTTTTGAATGCAGAGGGACACTGTGATGGACTTTGGATTGGCCTGAGGCAGGGGGACTCCGGAAGGTTAAGGCCTTCTTCCACCACGGTCTGAAGATGTGCCATGCCAGAAGCCTGCAGTACAGCAACAGAAGTACAAACAAATGGAATTTTCCTTGTGACTTTTGTGCTGAGACTGCAATACTGTGAGGAGCACTGTTGTGTGAAGGAAACACATGCACGTTGGGTCATTGACTTTTCAATGATGGTGAAGATGTATCACTGTGCATCGATTTGGAGGGCACCAGATTTCAATTGGACAGCTTTAAATATCCCACTCAGCAGCTCTGTCCTCTGTATGTAGACCTGTGCATTCACACCCTTTGAGTTAATTGTTTTCACTAGCTGGAGGAGATTGTTTGAGTCCTCACCGCAAACAATATTTCCAAAAGTTACACTATCGCAGAAAGCACAACATTGACAAAAAGCATCAAATGCACATGTGTTCAGCACAGAGATTCTTGATTTCCTGAGTTTAACAGGCTGTTGATTATTTCCATTTTTCAATAGTTCCACTTTCACTCTTTTCCCCCTCACAGATGGATCTGCATGGAGCCATTCAGGACAAGGAGAGAGGTATGACTTCCTTTTCCTCTTTTTGGGTGGAACCGCTAGGCCTCTCCAGTTTTCAACTGCATCTTCCTCTGTTGGATGGATGTTTGTGACGGTATCAGACTTCCCAGAACAGGAAGCATCCTTTTCTGCTTTTCTGTCTACACTGCAATTTGTGGTGGGTAGTGGATTGGCTCTTGTGGTGATCACTGTTGCAACAGCTGCATCTTCTTCACCTTTTTGTTTTGAAGGACAAATGGCGAGCAATGAATCGATCCACCCAAATAGGCAAGTTTTCATGCTTGAAGAGCCCACGTTTGATGTTTTTGAACTCTGCTTCAACATTGGCTGAACTTGCGGTGATGTTGGTGCTTCGGAAGTGAGGGATCATTACCCCTGTCCAGAGTGGTAAGTAACTTGCAAGACAGATTATATTGGGAATAATCTCAGGGAGGAAGTGCATATTATCATGATCACCATTAACCATGGCAAGTGACCTGCTCTCCTCACATATGTCTGTCACCCACTGCCGTAGGTCTGTCTGTGTTTGGTCAAATGGATGCACTTCTTCCAGGTCTTCACCCTCTACATCTGGAATGATTACACAATCTTCTGCAATTCTGACTTTCAGGTATTTCTTGCATCTTTCGGATTTAAGAGGGGCTCCAGAGCTATCATTGCCCTCTGCTTCACTGAGAGCCACAACAGTAATACTGCGTAGTAGCTCTCTTCCATTGTCCATGGATTGTGACTTGAGAAGCTGTGCCATTGGCCTCACAAAGAAATCTTTAATGCAATGTGATTTTTTCTTCAAACAGTCCCACTGGCAGATCAGCTTGATGCAGTGTGCAACATCAACCCGAACAAAACAAGGTGGCACTTTTGCTGACACTTTACCAAGTAAGACACCACAACACTCATTGATGTAGGTCTTCAAATCAGGATGAGGAGTAAAAGCCTTGACCAGAGCTCCAAGCAAAGCCAGAGAAAAGTCACTCACAACCTCTTTTGGAATTGGTGCACCTGCACGTATCCATTCTGTCAGCCAATGTGTTATTGCATTAACATCGTGTCTCTCTGACAGCATTTGCACCACCGGGACACTTGAACTTTCATCCCCTGCCAGAACACCCTGATATAAGAAGATATGGCCAGACATGCCATTTGGTCTCTGTAGTTTCCTCACCACTGAGCCAGTTGCATCAAAACTCACAGTGGGGTTAGTAGACTTCTTTGATAATGACTTGTACATAAACATTTGTGTTTGACTCCAGTAGTGACAGAAGAACTTGTCTAGTCCAATGTCTTTAATGCTACCACTGTGAGGTGCACTAGATTTTAACATCTGCAGTGACAAAATAGGATCCTTGTCACCTAATTCTAAGTCATTTCTCTCTTGCTTTTCTTTGCACAGGGTGGCCAAATTAGGAAGATGGCTTGGCTCAGGATCTCCAAAATCCATCAGCTTTGTTGCCTCTGATGCCCTCCATACATGGGGTTCCATTCTACCCTCACACAGTTCTTTGGCTATATGACACACGTGCGTTGCAGACATCGGATGCTTTGAACATCCAGTGTGCAGGGAGTCATCAGTGTTTTAATTAAACACTTGAGCACCATTGTGCTGTGTTCAGGCTCTCAGTGCACATTTTTGTGACAGATGTGGCCATGACATTCCTTACAGTTGCCTCTGATTTCTAGGAATTTCTCTGTTACTGATGGATAGACCTTGGCTCTTTTAAAAACAAATGTACTGGGGCTTTTCACTTCTTCCCAAATGTGATGATTTCATTACATGTGTCCAGAGCCGGGTTCAAAATAGTGTATTCCCTTTTTTGTGTTTGAGAGAACTTGTTTTTATATTGAACTGTTTCAGGCATGAATTCAATCCATGTCTGAAATGGAAGTTGAAGACCAAAAGTCCAGCAATCTTTTGGTCTTGGGGAAAGGGACCCTGGCTCAAAATCAGGGTCATCACTACTGCCACTTGTTTCATGATCACTTTTAAAATCAAACCCTAAAGCAGTCCAGATGTTGTGTCTGTTCAATTTAACAAAAGGTATATAGAGCCTTTGCAGTGATCCTGTTTTCTAGCTGCTCACTAAGCTCTGTCCAGATGATCCGATTAGGAGTAGCTATGTTGCCATTTTGGACTATGGCCTCTTTTGATGAACAGAGGACTGTGAAAATGGCACCCCTGTCGACTGCTGCTTTCTTGGGCATCTGGCATAAGCAGAACATAATTACCCACTGAAATAATCCCGATGCAAAAATGGTCATACACTGTAAACTTGTTTTCGTGTATTACTGTATTTGCCAGAATAGAAGGAAAATATATATGATTACTATAAGGATTAATATCTTTAGATTAGGACCAATATGGTAATGTTGACCCTTAGATGCACAACGTTTGTTAACAATGAGTTTTCTGTTCAAGAAACATTGACAATCTTAGCTCTTTGAAAGTTGTACCATTATGATTAAAGTTAACTAATAATATTCTGACAGTGTTAAAAAATTGTACTTACACTGTCCAGAATTTTTATTTAGTAACTGTGTCGACTTTTCCTATACTAACAACACTAATTTCCACAAGAGCACCATGAGCAGAAGTGTCACACCTAGTGGTGGGAGTGAAGTGTAACAGATTATTCTCCTTGTAAATAAATGAAAAGTTCAATCATGAGAGACAAGTGAATGAAGTAAAGAGAATTGTTTATTGAACAAATGATGATATGATTTCTCTTTTAATATCTCCTGAACCAAAGCAGCACAAACGAAACTTTTATCAGCACAAACCAGCACAAACGGAGCACAAACGATTGAGAGTATTTGGGGTGAATTCGGAGCATGTGGGGGGGCTGGGTGACCCCAGAATGACCTATAAATATTATATTAATATCTCCGGAACCGAAGCAGCACAAACGAAAATTTTAACGGCACAAACCAGCACGAACGAAACACAAACGATCAAGACTATTTTGGGTTAATTCGGAGCATGTGGGGGGGCTGGGTGACCCCAGAATGACCTATAAATATTATTTTAATATCTCTGGAACCGAAGCAGCACAAAGGAAAATTTTAACGGCAAAAACCGGCACAAACGAAGCACAAACGATTGAGACTATTTTGCTGACGTTTTGCGTTGGTGGGGAGGGTGGGGCAACTTCATGCAGGAAAATTTTTAATTGGATGCCAAATTGTAAGTGATCGTAAGTGGATGCCAAATTGGCAAAGCTATCAAACACACCATCAGAATACAAATTTCTAACTTCTTTAATACCCTTGTCATACCACACTGAAAATGAGGAGTCCAAACACGATGGGGGAAATAGATGGTTGTTCACTAAAGGACACAAAGAGGATGCACCTATAAATTTAAAATGGCGTCTAAATTGATACCAAGTCCTAAGTGTGCTGAGGACAACAGGGTTATCAGTATACAGTGGTGTGAAAAAGTGTTTTCCCCCTTCCTCATTTCCTGTTCCTTTGCATGTCTGTCACACGTAAGTGTTTCGGAACATCAAACCAATTTAAACAATAGTCAAGGACAACACAAGTAAACACAAAATGCAATTTGTAAATGAAGGTGTTTATTATTAAAGGTGAAAAAAAATCCAAACCATCATGGCCCTGTGTGAAAAAGTGATTGCCCCCCTTGTTAAAACATACTATAAATGTGGTTGTCCACACCTGAGTTCAATTTCTCTAGCCACACCCAGGCCTGATTATTGCCACACCTGTTCACAATCAAGGCATCACTTAAATAGGAGCTGCTGGACACAGTAAGGTCCACCAGAAGATCCTTAAAAGCTACACATCATGCCGAGACCCAAAGAAATTCAGGAACAATTGAGAAAGAAAGTAATTGAGATCTATCAGTCTGGAAAGGGTTATAAAGCCATTTCCAAAGCTTTGGGAATCCAGCGAACCACAGTGAGAGCCATTATCCACAAATGGCGAAGACATGGAACAGTGGTGAACCTTCCCAGGAGTGGCCCGGGCGCCCAAAATTACCCCAAGAGCGCGCGACACTCATCCAAGAGGTCACAAAAGACCCCACAACAACGTCCAAAGAACTGCAGGCCTCACTTGCCTCAGTTAAGGTCAGCGTTCATGCCTCCACCATCAGGAAAAGACTGGGCAAAATGGCCTGCATGGCAGAGTTCCAAAGGGAAAACCACTGCTGAGCAAAAAGAACATCAAAACTCGTCTCAATTTCTCCACAACACATCTTGATGATCCCCAAGACGTTTGGGACAACATTCTGTGGACCGATGAGACAAAAGTGGAACTCTTTGGAAGGTGTGTGTCCAAGTATATCTGGCATAGAAGGAACACTGCATTTCATAAAAAGAACATTATACCAACAGTAAAATATGGTGGTGGTAGTGTGATGGTTCGGGGCTGTTTTGCTGCTTCAGGACCTGGAAGACTTGCCGTGATAAAAGGAACTATGAATTTCTGCTGTCTACCAAGAGATCCTGAAGGAGAATGTCCGACCATCTGTTCGTATACCAGCTGAAACGAACTTGGGTTCTGCAGCAGGACAATGATCCTAAACACACCAGCAAGTCCACCACCGAATGGCTGAAGAAAAACAAAATGAAGACTTTGGAGTGGCCTAGCCAAAGTCCTGACCTGAATCCTATTGAGATGTTGTGGTATGACCTTAAAAAGGCCGTTCATGCTCGAAAACCCTCTAATGTAACTGAATTAGGACAATTCTGCAAAGATGAGTGGGCCAAAATTCCTCCAGGACGCTGTAAAAGCCTCATTGCACGTTATCGCAAACGCTTGGTTGCAGTTGTTGCTGCTAAGGGTGGCCCAACCAGTTATTAGGTTTAGGGGGCAATCACTTTTTCACACAGGGCCATGATGGTTCGGATTTTTTTTCACCTTTAATAATAAACACCTTCATTTACAAATTGCATTTTGTGTTTACTTGTGTTGTCCTTGACTATTGTTTAAATTGGTTTGATGTTCCGAAACACTTAAGTGTGACAAACATGCAAAGGAACAGGAAATGAGGAAGGGGGCAAACACTTTTTCACACCACTGTATGGGGAAGGTTTTGTTAGGTAAAGGGGAATAAAGTAGAGCAGGTAAAGAGGATTCACTACAAGAAGATAATTCCAATTTTGACCAAGAAGATCCAGGAGATTGAACCCAGTAACAAAGTTTATGGATGTGCGCAGCCCAGTAATAGAATTGAAAATTGGGTAATGCAAGTCCTCCCCTAAGTTTACATTTCTGCAATAAAGATTTACTAACCCTTGGTGGCTTCCCTCCCCAAATAAATGTACTAATTATCTTATCCAATGAATCAAAGAATGATTTTGGGAGAGAAAGAGGCACTTGTTGGAACAAGAAAAGAAACTTCTGTAAAATATTCATTTTGACTGGCATTGATCTTGCCAATTAGGGAAAGTGGTAAGTTACCCCAACTCTGAATGTTAGATTTAACCTTTGAGATAAGGGGAGTAAAGTTGGCTGATAGAAGATTAGATAGAGAACGTGTCACGTTGATACCTAGGTATTTAAAACCAGAATGACTAAATCGAAATGGTAGATCTGACTATTGGAGAGACAGAGCTGGAGTATTGACAGGGAAACAGTGGCTTTTATCTCAATTTAGTTTATAACCAGAGACAACAACAAAAGACTCCAGAACATCCAAAGACAGAAGGTATAGAGGCGGTAGGATCAGTTACATACAATAACAAATCATCAGCATATAGAGACAATTTGTATTCTACACCATATCGAACTATTCCTTTAAACAAGGAGGAAGATTTTAGTGCAATAGAGAGCAGCTCGATGGCAACAGCAAAAAGCAGTGGAGATAAAGGACAACCTTGGCGACACCCTCATCCGAGCGCAAAATAATCAGAATAAGTATCGTTAGTCTGAACTCTAGCATTAGGGGTTGGGTGAAGGAGGCTAATCCAAGAAATAAACTTGTCCCCAAATCCAAACTTCCTCAGGACTGCAAACAAATACTCCCATTCGACCCTGTCAAATGCTTTTTCAGCATCTAATGAAATCACAATCTCAGGGTGAACAGCTGAATGCTTTGAATAAATTATATTAAAGAGTGTACGGGTATTGAAAAACAATTGACGACCCTTTATAAAACTGTTCTGAACTTCAGATATAATATAAGGGAGTACATTCTCTAAACGAGATGCCATTACTTTCGCCAACACCTTTACATCTGCATTCAGCAGTGATAGCAATCTATAAGAACCACAGGAGGATGGATCCTTACCCTCCTGTAGGAGCAGAGCTATCGTGCCTTGTGTCAGAGTTGGAGGCAAAGACCCACGTTCCAGAGATTCATTGAACATAGCCAAAAGTAATGGAGCTAATTTTCCAATAAATGTTTAAAAAAATTCGATTGGAAACCTGTCTGGGCCAGGAGCTTTGTTAGATTGCATAGATTTAACTGAATTTAAAATTTCTTCAAGAGAAATTGGGGAATCCAATTGCATAGCAGTATTCGTATCTATAACAGGGTTACAGAGGTTTTGAAGAAATGCGTTCACTTTAGTATTATCTGTTGGAGATTCAGACTTATAAAGCGAAGAGTAAAAAGATTTAAAAGTAGCATTAATTTCCATGGGATCTGTAGTGACAATATTATAAGTGTTTTTAATACTAGGTATGAGACGGGAAGTGGCCTGTCGCTGTAGCTGATGTTCCTTGTAGACGACTCTGCTTAACGCCATGCTCATAATAAGAACCACGAGTACGTAACAGTAAGCGTTCCGCTTCTTTAGTCAAAATAAGATTAAACTCTGCCTGTAAGTCAAGACGCTGTTTAAGAAGTTCTGGGGAGGGGTTTAATGCACATCTTTGATCAAGACTACTGATTGCAGTGCATTTTTTATTACAGCGAGCAGAATAAGAAATAATCTCCAGGGATCAATGAGACCGTTCTGACACATAAAATCGGAAAATGTTTTGGACACTGCAGATTGATTCAGAGTACGGGGATTAGATCGATCCAAGTTTGGGTCAAATACACAATTTAAATCTCCCCCAAAAATCAACAGGTGAGTATTTAAGAAAGGGAGATCGCTCAACAATCTATTAGCAAAGTCTTTATCATCAAATTTTGGAGCATACACATTAACCAACAATACCTGTCTTTGCATTAAAGTACCAGAAACTATAAAATATCTACCGTTCACATCAGCAATAACATTAGTGCACGAAAACTGTAACCTTTTGTCAATTAAAATAGCAACCCCTCTTGCTTTCGAATTAAAATTTGATTGAAAGACTTGACTCACCCAGGGGCAGTGTAACCTATGATGATCTTTAATACGTAGGTGCGTCTCCTGTAAAAATACTATATTGGAGTTCAAACGTTTCAAATGTGTAAAAACCTTAGATCTCAACAGGATTACCCATACCTCTGACATTCCAACTAATAAATCTTAAAGGCGTGCCTGTCCCTATGCTGGGATCCATGTTACTACTAACCATTTAAATAAAGTAAACCATAGGAATGTAAATAGCCAATGAGAGTCGAAGTGGGTTTAAATTTTTCTGCCATTTTTAATTTTCTGAAAACCTACCTTTTTTTAAACTCTTCTTTGACACTTCATCGTATCTTCACAAAATCAGACCATTACTGAATATTGTGCAGACGAATTCGACGGCAAGCACACTGAAATGGACGAGCTATATCTACAGAACACTTTAGCATATTCAAACCAACATGAGTACGTGTTATAGGCATCATAACTTGTGGGAACTTGCAGTTTTGGAACAGTGCCATCTAGTGATCATGAAAGATATGAAAAAAAGATTTTTGCTTAAAACTTCTGAGTGGTTTATCCTAAAATCCTGAAACTGGTCTTTTTAGATTTTGTAGGGCATACCGAGTCAAAGGATATGAAATTTTACTAAGTTGGCCATTTTGGGTGTCAGCCATTTTGAATTAAGTCATAAAATACTGTTTTTCACCAACGTCTTGACATGTTATGAAAATCAGTGCGTCATTGGTACTATTCCCTGAAGGTACTTAAAATGTATCAGGACAGCTCCACCTTCTGGTCAAAAATTATAAAGGATAATACATCCTTTTTAATAATTAATACATCCTAAAATGGCTAATATTTCATTTAATATTTGGTTAACCCTCTTTTTGGACAATTAACATAACGCAGGCAGTTACATTGCATTAACATACCTGCTTTGCTCAGCCAACAGTGCTCCCTCATCCTTTAGTCTCTTACTCTTGGCTGCACAGTCCTCCAGCAGTACCTCACGCCTGCGCTTGATTGCATGCAGCCAATCGACTCCTTCCAGCTCCATGTTATCGTCAACCTTTGCTGATTCTGCCTCAAACTGCTGCACCGCTGCCTTAGAAACCTTCTCCCCAATCTTCCTATTCCAGCTAAATGAAGTCATCCTGTCCAAGATAACAAGCCTGTATCTCAATCTTACAAGGACAGCATAAATGAAAAACAAGTATCATGATTATAGACAAAAAGTTTTGACAGAGTGGTTGGAACCAAGGACTGCAACAATTATTGTGAATAGTCAATAACGCTGATTATGAAAAATGATTGTCATGGAATTTCATATTCAACTAGACATTTTCTTAAACAACAAAAGAGAGGTGTTATAATAAAATCTATTTCAAACAGTTTTCTCTGAAACTCTTCATAAAACCCACAGAAGAAATGTCACCATGTCTTAGCACAACATTTCACCTCAGGACCGGTTGATGTAGAGCACCACAAATATGCACAAAGCACAGTTCTCTCTGGCAGGATGCAAGCTTTCACATATCTATGTGCACACTTACCTGTAATCCTCCTCTCTGTGTTGCAAACACACATATCCACATTAAAACAGAAGTATACGCCAAGCCTTACACACTGTAAAATAGGATCAATTCAGTTTTCATAAGCATTATTTTATATGCAACATTATTTATTCATAAACAGATTATTTGCTGATTATTGCACATTAATAATTTGAAAATGCTTTTTGAATCTTTGGAAAAAGATGTGACAACTAAATGCATGTGCGCTCTGCTCAATCGCTCACAGCCAAACTGAACACTCCACTCATGTGATTAATTTAACAGATGTCAGCAAGCGGCGGTGAGTGGTCTGAGAGAGCAGAGAAGGAATCTTAAGAAAGGTGCGATCTGCCCTGGTGGAATTCTCAGCATTCTGCTCCACTGACATGCTCCGATTGGTGTACGTCTCTTGTACTTATGTAATTGTAAGAACTATAAGAATTTGGATAACTACAAAGCAAGAAAACACTAAACTATTGTCACATATGGAACACATTATGGGGCAGCTGTGGCTCAGGTGGTAAAGCGGGTAGTCCACTAATCGCAGGGTTGATCCCCAGCCCACATGCCTCCGCATGCCAAAGTGTACTTGGGCAGAACACTGAACTCCATGTTACTCATGATGGCAGGCATTGTCGCTCTGCTGCCATTGTTGTGTGTGTGTGTGTGTATGGGTGAATGAGAAACAGTGTAAAGCACTTTGAATTACAACCTGTGTGCGGGAGAACTTTTGCCATATTTAAAATTAGCGGTTCTACAACCTATGCAATATATTGTTCAAAAGGGCCATTACATATACACAATTACCTGGAAACAAATTATGCACTTTTGCCTGCCTAATTTCTGCTGTTCTGTGAAAAATAGTGCAATTGTTAGATATAACCCATGAACAAGTGATGAACCCTCTCAGCCACAGAAACCCCTGTCAAACCTATTGATTTAGACCACTGACCAAGACCAATTGGCTCACCCAATAGATAACACCCAAAGACCCTCTCCAGTACACTTGATATCCTAAGATTCACAAAAAGGGTTTGGGGGTATGGGTAGTCAACCCAGGCTCTTCATGGAATGAGACCTTTGTTCTTTCCCCTAGGATCACATCTCCTAAATGGTCAGTGACTCTTAAAATGATGCATCTTGGTTTTTAAACTTGTTGTCTTTTAATGTCATGCTTTGTTTGTATCATGCCTTACAGTTCATTATTATGCTTTTGATCATTTAACATGCATTTTAATGGCTAGAGCAGTGGTTCTTAACCTTGATGGAGGTACTGAACCCCACCAGTTTCATATATGCACATACACCGAACGCTTCTTAATTGGAAAAATTAAATATGATTTTTTCAAATTCAAAACATAGGCATATATTTTACTGGTGCACAAAATGAACCGAGCATCAACACCACTGTGTTCAAAGAACAAAACCATCAAAACATGATTTTCACACAAAAACATAATAATGAATATTTACTGCAAATCAGTGTGACTTCTGCTGTTGCCTTTCAGAGACCAGTTCAGAAATGCACAGCTTCACCTTGGCAAATGCCACTCTCATGTCATTTTCGCAACAAAGTCTGTTCCTTTTCTTCGTTTTTATGTCCAGCATCCTCGAAAAGGATTGCTCGCAAAGATATGTTGTAACAAACGGTTTGAAAATCTCCAGAGCTTTCTTAGCAATAACAGGGTACGTTACCATTTGTTGACACCAAAACGTTGAGTAGTGTTGTTCTGAAGAGTAGCTGTTGAACTTGGCTCTGCTGAATTTCAATGATTTCATCGAGGTATTCATCATTGACATCTGTTGTCTCAACACTAAACGTAAACGGCTGTCTCACCCATGCTGGATATGATCTTGTAGGGAAGTATCCATCGAGAGACTTTGCAAGCTCATCTAAGTGCGTGGCAATTGCTTGCTTCAGTTCCGCAGTTACAGAAATGTCTCCGATTCCAGATACATCTTCGATCTTACTTACACAGTCGTCCAGCAGGGGAAAGTTTGCAAAGTTATCGTTCTCTGTTCGTCGTTTCCATAATGATTAGTAGCTTGTTTTGAAAAGCCTTCAGGTTTTCTTCCGCTTCGATGATGTTGACTCCACCGCCCTGCATCTGTTGATTGAGATGATTGAGAGCTGCGAAGATATCAGCCATGTACGCTAAAATGAGAATGAACTCAGAATTTTTGAAGCAATCTGCATGACATTGTTGGTGCTATTGCAAAAACAGGGCTAATTCCAAACGCACGACAAAAACACGATTCAGCACCTGTTCCCGGGATAACCACCGAACGTTAGAATGGTACAGAAGTACCTCGAATTCAGAGCCCATTTCTTTACACAGCTCACTGAAGATGCGGTGCCTCAGAGCACTATTTCGCACATAGTTCACGCATTCAACTATAATTTTTAATACTTCTGCCAGTTTTGGAGGCAAGGTTTTTGTTGCCAACGCATGCATGTGCAGAATACAATGCGTGACAATGATGTGTGGTGCATCGGCTTTCACTAGCGCACCAAAACCAGAATTTCTTCCCAGCATGACTGGAGCTCCGTCCGAACAAACTGCAGAAACCATATCCCACGAAAGATTGTTGTCTTTGAAGAAGTCATCCACAAGTTTCTTCACATCGGCTGCCTTAGATGTTGTTGTAAGAGGCTTACAAAATAAAAAAAATCTTCTTTTATCACATCGTCTTTCACATAGCGCACGAATACAGCAAGCTGGCTTAGATTGGAAAGGTCTATGGTCTCGCCGAGTTGAAGGCTGAATTTCGCCGGGCTTGAAATCAGATCTGCAACTACGTGAGCCAAGATGTCTTTGCTCATATCCTAGTATCTTTGCCAAGATGTCTTTGCTCATATTCTTCTTGCCACTCTTCCATAAAGTCCAGATTTGTGCAGTGTACGACTGATTGTTGTCCTATGGACAGACTCTTCCACCTCAGCTGTAGTTCTCTGCAGTTCATCCAGAGTGATCATGGGCCTCTTGGCTGCATCTCTGATCAGTCTTCTCCTTGTCTGAGCTGAAAGTTTAGAGGGACGGCCAGGTCTTGGTAGATTTGCAGTGGTCTGATACTCCTTCCATTTCAAAATGATCACTTGCACAGTGCTCCTTGGGATGTTTAAAGCTTGGGAAATCTTTTTGTATCCAAATTCGGCTTTAAACTTCTCCACAACAGTATTACGGACCTGCCTGGTGTGTTCCTTGGTCTTCATGATGCTCTCTGCGCTTTCAACAGAACCCTGAGACTATCACAGAGCAGGTGCATTTATACAGAGACTTGATCAGACACAGGTGGATTCTATTTATCACCATCAGTCATTTAGGACAACATTGTATCATTCAGAGATCCTTGCTGAACTTCTGGAGTGAGTTTGCTGCACTGAAAGTAAAGGGGCCGAATAATTTTGCACGCACCACTTTTCAGTTTTTTATTTGCTAAAATAGTTTAAAATATCCAATAGATTTTGTTCCACTTCACAATTGTGTCCCACTTGTTGGTGATTCTTCACAAAAAATTTAATTTTTATATCTTTATGTTTGACACCTGAAATGTGGCAAAAGGTTGAAAAGTTCAAGGGGGCCGAATACTTTCGCAAGGCACTGTATATTATAAAAGGATATTTCATTAAATATAAATGTCTTTGCATGAAAACAAAGGTAAAAACATGGACTTCTTGTTATTTATAGGTGATTATACTAGGATTTTACTGGCCCACTTGACATCTAATTAGGCTGTATGTGGCCCCTGAACTAAAATGAGTTTGACACCACTGCTCTATTCTGTCACTGATGGTGTCATTTGAAAGAGGAATTTGGGATAACTTAACTTCAGCCTCTTTTCCCAGCATGATATTCGCCATCTTCAACACAGCTGGTTTTATGAGTGTTTCACCAATGGTGTGTGGTTTGCCCTGCTTTGCGATCAGGTAAGCAACTTCGTACGATGCTGTGAGGATCGGTTTGTTGATGGGTACAAAGCCGAGAACAGGCAGAGTAGCCTTTTCATCGAATCTGGCTCTCCTCACCTTGAATTCAGCGAGCGTTGTGCTCTTGTATTTTCCATCTCCATGCAGCTTAAGGAAGTGTTATTTTAGTTTTGACGGTGCCAGACTAGAATTACTCAACTTGGCATTGCAAATCATGTAGTTAGGATGCCGACTCCCATCACGTTCCGTTATACATGTGAATACATATTGTACATATTCGTCCGACCACTTTCTTTTTTTGCTCGACATAGTTAGTATGAAGGGATTCAAATATTAAGAAAGAAATCACACAACATACCATCACGACAGTCACAAGTCGACTACTGAGCGCATAAATTCCCTGCAGCACAGATAGGCCAAGCGATGTAGCGTGATCACCTGCAGCCAATGATGGCCAAGCGGGGCGTCATCACTAATCATAGGAGTCGGATGTTGTGTCTTGACCTCTGCCGAACCCTTGAGACTGACTCACCGAACCCCTGGGGTTCGATCAAACTCAGGTTAAGAACCACTGGGCTAGAGTCTACTGATAAAAGCAATTGTGTGATGTTTGGTATGTGTGTGATAGTTGTTTACTTCCCTAAGAGTTCAATGTGACTACATCCATGTTACAAGATTTGTGACCAAAGTTTTAACATTACCTTGTGGACAGTGCAAAACACATAACTGATTTTGCTCTGAATGCAGTTTACCCAAGATCGTTTTGCCGATTAATTGCCACTGATAACCAATAGCACCAGCAATTGGTTATCAGCAAAAATCTATATCAATAGCTTTTCCCAGTTGTGTCCATTTCTGTAGTGGCTGAGAAGGGTTCACCATCATTATACAGTACGAGAGTGGCATCTAGAGGCTAAAAAGCTGTGTGACAAATTTTGCTGTCTTATTTGAAGGGTTTTTATTTTATTTGCTTGTAACTCCAGGGTTGGGGGTTCGATTCCCACTTCTGCCCTGTGTGAGAGGAGTTTGCACATTCTCCCTGTGCTATGGGGGTTTCCTCCGACATGAGACACCTTTCATTTGAACCCAGCCATTTATATATATATATATATATATATATATATATATATATATATATATATATATATATATATATATATATATATACACAGTGGTGTGAAAAAGTGTTTGCCCCCTTCCTCATTTCCTGTTCCTTTGCATGTTTGTCACACTTAAGTGTTTCGGAACATCAAACCAATTTAAACAATAGTCAAGGACAACACAAGTAAACACAAAATGCAATTTGTAAATGAAGGTGTTTATTATTAAAGGTGAAAAAAATCCAAACCATCATGGCCCTGTGTGAAAAAGTGATTGCCCCCTAAACCTAATAACTGGTTGGGCCACCCTTAGCAGCAACAACTGCAACCAAGCGTTTGCGATAACGTGCAATGAGGCTTTTACAGCGTCCTGGAGGAATTTTGGCCCACTCATCTTTGCAGAATTGTCCTAATTCAGTTACTAATGTCCTAATTCAGTTACTAATGGTATGACCTTAAAAAGGCCGTTCATGCTCGAAAACCCTCTAATGAGGGTTTTCGAGCATGAACGGCCTTTTTAAGGTCATACCACAACATCTCAATAGGATTCAGGTCAGGACTTTGGCTAGGCCACTCCAAAGTCTTCATTTTGTTTTTCTTCAGCCATTCGGTGGTGGACTTGCTGGTGTGTTTAGGATCATTGTCCTGCTGCAGAACCCAAGTTCGTTTCAGCTTGAGTACACGAAAAGATGGTCGGACATTCTCCTTCAGGATCTCTTGGTAGACAGCAGAATTCATAGTTCCTTTTATCACGGCAAGTCTTCCAGGTCCTGAAGCAGCAAAACAGCCCCAGACCATCACACTACCACCACCATATTTTACTGTTGGTATAATGTTCTTTTTATGAAATGCAGTGTTCCTTCTACGCCAGATATACTTGGACACACACCTTCCAAAGAGTTCCACTTTTGTCTCATCGGTCCACAGAATGTTGTCCCAAAAGTCTTGGGGATCATCAAGATGTGTTGTGGAGAAATTGAGACGAGCTTTGATGTTCTTTTTGCTCAGCAGTGGTTTTCTCCTTGGAACTCTACCATGCAGGCCATTTTTGCCCAGTCTTTTCCTGATGGTGGAGGCATGAACGCTGACCTTAACTGAGGCAAGTGAGGCCTGCAGTTCTTTGGACATTGTTGTGGGGTCTTTTGTGACCTCTTGGATGAGTCGTCGCTGCGCTCTTGGGGTAATTTTGGGCGGCCGGCCACTCCTGGGAAGGTTCACCACTGTTCCATGTCTTCGCCATTTGTGGATAATGGCTCTCACTGTGGTTCGCTGGATTCCCAAAGCTTTGGAAATGGCTTTATAACCCTTTCCAGACTGATAGATCTCAATTACTTTCTTTCTCAATTGTTCCTGAATTTCTTTGGGTCTCGGCATGATGTGTAGCTTTTAAGGATCTTCTGGTGGACCTTACTGTGTCAAGCAGCTCCTATTTAAGTGATGCCTTGATTGTGAACAGGTGTGGCAATAATCAGGCCTGGGTGTAGCTAGAAATTGAACTCAGGTGTGGACAACCACAGTTATAGTATGTTTTAACAAGGGGGCAATCACTTTTTCACACAGGGCCATGGTGGTTTGGATTTTTTTTCACCTTTAATAATAAACACCTTCATTTACAAATTGCATTTTGTGTTTACTTGTGTTGTCCTTGACTATTGTTTAAATTGGTTTGATGTTCCGAAACACTTAAGTATGACAAACATGCAAAGGAACAGGAAATGAGGAAGGGGGCAAACACTTTTTCACACCACTGTATATATCGAAAATAATACAACATGTAACTTCTAGGTGTTTCTTTCTGCCCAGATGTGCACTATTAAATTGATTCTTTAAATAATTAATAGCTTTGAATGTCTACTCCTGGTTTGAGCCCTAGGCTTTGCCTGAGAAGACTACATTTGTCAGTTCACACAGGATTTCAGAAGTTTTATTGTTATTGTTGTGACCAAACAGGCCATTAAATTACAACCGTTCAGTAATATAACAAACACATTAGATGACAATGTGGCAATACTGGATCAATGTTTAGAGTGTTTTGCTCCGCTTATAGAGACTGACCTAGCTACACTAATCTCATCAGCCAATTCATCAACCTGCATACTAGATCCCATACCTACAAGTTTGTTTAAACAGATTTGTCCAGGAGTAATTAAGTCACTTTTAAATATAGTAAATTCTTCCTTAACCATTGGCTATGTACCTAAATCTCTTAAATTAGCAGTTATTAAACCATTGATAAAAAAAACCTGACCTTGACCCGTCTCAATTGTCCAGCTATAGACCAATATCGAATCTCCCCTTCATCTCTAAGATTCTAGAAAAGGTAGTAGCAAAGCAGTTATGCTCATATTTAGAAAGGAATAACATTCATGAAATATATCAGTCAGGATTTAGACCTCATAACAGCACAGAGACAGCACTAGTTAAAGTAGTAAATTACCTTCTTCTGACCTCTGATCAGGGTTGTGTCTCGCTGCTTGTGTTACTCGAACTTAGTGCAGCTTTTGATACCATAGATCACACTATTCTCCTTGATAGATTAGAAAATGTTGTTGGCATTAAGGGAACAGTCCTCTCCTGGCTCTGGTCTTATCTGACCGATCGTTATCAGTTCGTAGATATAAATGGTGATTTCTCCATGCGTAATGAGGTTACTTTTGGGAGTTCCCCAGGGTTCTGTTTTAGGCCCACTGCTTTTTACTTTATATATGTTACCCCTAGGACAAATTATTCATAAACATGGAATTAGCTTCCACTGTTATGCTGATGATACACAGATGTATGTGTCAGCGAAGCCAGAGGACAGACAGAAGCTTAGTAAAGTTGAGGATTGTGTAAAGGACATTAGACGTTGGATGTTAACAAACTTCCTCCTACTTAACTCTGTATTTCTGATAAAACAGAAATACTTTTATTAGGACCACGTGTAGCTAGAAGTAATCTTCCTGACTACACAGTAACTCTGGATGGTCTTTCTGTTTCATTATGTACAGCAGTTAAAGACATTGGAGTGATTATTGACTCCAGTCTATCATTTGATGCTCATGTAGATAATATTACTAGGATAACTTTCTGTCATCTCAGAAATATTTCTAAGATAAGAAACATATTGTCACTACATGATGCAGAAATACTGGTTCATGCATTCGTCACCTCTAGATTAGATTACTGTAATGCCTTACTGTCTGGATGTTCCAGTAGGAATATAAATAAACTCCAGTTAGTCCAGAATGCAGCTGCTAGAGTCCTAACTAGAACTAGAAGATACGACCACATCACCCCGATCTTATCCACACTGCATTGGCTCCCTGTAAAATCTCGCATTAAGTTTAAAATACTTCTATTAACCTATAAAGCACTACACGGTATTGCACCACAATATCTAACCGACCTTCTGGTTTTATATGATCCGCCACGCCTACTCAGATCAAAAGATGCACAGTCTCAGTGTTTAAGTCTAGGCTTAAAACATATTTGTTTACTCAAGCTTACCCTGACTAGATTATATCTCACTACTTCACAGTCCTAATCGTTTTTCTCCCTCTCTCTCTTTTTGCCGAGCCCCACACGAATCTATGGAGATATTGGAGATCCAGATCCCCTCTGCCTCTGGATGAGCCCAAATCTTCTGCTGGGACTACGGCTGCTCCTAAGACCATACTTCTCATTTTTCACATTATCTGTGTTACCTTCACATTCTGTGTTACCCAGATGAGGATGGGTTTCCCTTCTGAGTCAGGTTCCTCTCAAGGTTTCTTCCTCAAAAAACATCTTAGGGAGTTTTTCCTTGCCACCGTCGCCACTCAGTGGCTTGCTCAGTTGGGATAAATTCCATTTGTTTTATAGCTGTCTGTCTCTGTTTATCTGTTCCTGTTTGTCTCTCTTTATCTGTTTCTGACTGTTTATACCTGTTTTTTATTTCTGTAAAGCTGCTTTGAGACAATGACTATTGTAAAAAGCGCTATACAAATAAAATTGAATTGAAATTGAACCAAAAATGCTAGATTTTGCTGCATTGGTTTATTTATTTATTTATTTATTTTTTGTGCTTTTTTGTGGAAAACTACTTGAATTGGCGAAATTGCAATTGTTTGAAATTGTTTTCTAATTACGTGCATTTGAGATCTTGTGCCACTGACTGGGAAACGGCTTATAGTTCCGGTTATTAAAAAATGCTTACACTCCGATGCATGTTTTCTGAACTGAAGTAATGCAATGAGTAAAAGCACCCTGCACCCTGCAGGTGCAGACGAACTAATCGATAATGAGATTCGTTGACAACAATTTTCATAATCAATTATTATAGATTTTATCAATTACTTATCGCAACTCTAATTTAATTTTATTTCTATTGCGCTTTTAACAATGGACATCGTCACAAAGCAGCTTTAAAGAAATATATAAATACATTACAGTTTTACAGTGTAAAACTGTTCTTAGTAATTGCAGTTGTAAAGCTATCAAATCAATTGTAGTCCTAAGCCATCAATTTACAGCAGGGGTGTCAGACGTATGGCCCGCAGGATGAATTTTGAAAGTGAAAAAATGTATATAAAGGACACTAACTAGAAATTTTATAAAATACTATTCCTAAATTATCCGCAAGGGGCGCACTGTTTTACTCAGAGTAGAAGACGCTGGACCAAAGAACTCAGACCGAACAGCAGATGGCAGCAATGCGCTTTCTGCGGTTTGTTATTACACTGTGACCAGTTGTAATGCACACATGTAAATGATAATCAGAAGTAAATTGCACATGTTTGTCTTAAGAAAGCTGAGGTTGTGTATGATATATTTTGTAAAAAGATATTTCATTAAATATGAAGATTTTCCTAATGTACTTGTACTTCTTTGCACAAAAACAAAGGGAAAGACATGGACTTATTGTTAGTCATAGGTAATTATGCTATGATTTTACTGGCCCAGCCCACTTGACATCTAATTAGGCTGTATGTGGCCCCTGAGTTTGACACCCCTGAATTACAGACTGCCTCTAAACAGATTCCACTCCAAGGTAGTTGTTGGAAAAAGCCAAACCCTGAAACGGGCTTAATTATCAAAGGGACAATTCACCTCAGTCTCAGAAATAGGTCTATAATACCACCTAAAGTGACATTCAATCAGTTATAGCATGGGAGCGCCAGTGGGAAATCAAGAACCATCCCTGAACAAAGGGGTATGTGACCGTAATTATCATTCAGAAAGGCATCTGTTCTAGCACCTCACCATTTGGGGGTCACCTGTAACGTCATCAATACTGTGAGAACAGAAAGTGGTTACATTAAATGCTATCCTTATTTTACTATTTTGAGATATTTTACTTAGTTTTTTCTTATAGTAGCCAAACTGTTCATAGCAAAGTCATCTTCTTGGTTTTTAAGTGGAACCATCCATAGTAATCTCATGCATCTTTAGGTCGTCCGTGTGGAGACATCCTCAGCAGCAGTGCGTAGGGATGTCACGAGAACCAATACCAAGTCAGTACTAACATTCTTAAAATGTGACAGTACTTGTTTTTCTACAGTAACGTATATATCATTGGTAATGAAGGTAACGAGGTTGCAATTCTTCCGGAACTGAAGGTGGCAGCAAATACACACAAGTGTTTCAGTCAGTCCATAAGTGGTAAAGAAGAAGAGGAAGAAGAACATCTACAAGCACACAGGAAAAGCTACATAAGACGACAACAATTTTAGCTCCGCCCGACTCATTGAGAGGCAAAGAGAGGAAGGGTAGCGTTGCTGGTGTGCAACCGATGCTATCGTTCATTTCTAACAAAGCAAGGAAACACCTGGAATTTGGCGAAGCACCTGAAACACAGGCCCTGTATTATGTTTGTTTGAGGCAGCTGGCATTGTGGCCGTGAAACTTGTGGCTAGCTTTTCAGTGTAAACAGAGACTTTTGAAAACAAAGTTGTGGCTGCCCACATTAGCCCTCTGATTGGGCCTTCTCGATCATAGCGTATCCTTCCCTGATTCGTCAATTCCCCATCATATGACCATTATGCTGCGTTCACACATACAGTGGTTTTATTGCTGCAAGTCGCCAGTTGCTGTACTATGAAGTCGCCAATAGGCGTTCCTACTATTGGTTGCCATAGTAACATGGGGGGCGCTACTAATATTCCACTTTTAACAACAAACCAATTTTCTTGCTGCTAAGATGAAAGGAGGGAGGGAGGGAGGGAGGGAGAGGATCTTATATAAAATTCACCAGTGTATATATATCATATCCTACAAGATGAAGGAGAAGCGGACTTCCGGCTGAGTGACAAATGGAGTAGGTCGCAACTTTCGGGGCTCCTGCAACAACTATTAATATTATATGACAGGCACTGTTTTTGGTAGCATTTGTGTTTGTAAGTCTTGTTTAACACCTTAAATTTCTATTTTAATGTCTAAAATGCCGGCAAAATCCAAAGGCGCGAATGTTTGCTGTTACACCTCTGCGGCCTGCTCCACACGCTGCATCCCCCCTCCGGCGTGGGGACCCCTCTATGCCCGCTATCCCCTCGGTTTCAAGGATGAGCTCCTCGCTGCGCTCCGCCATGAAATGGCGGCCATTTTTAAATCTGAGCTCCAGGTGGCCTTGGGTGAAAAGTTAACATCGATTAAGGGAGAGCTACAGACCGTAAAGGCGGAATTATCGGCCAGTATTGCGGTTATCCAGTCGGAGGTGAGCACTTTGAAGCATACAGTGGGGGAAATGGAAACTTCGCTCTCTACCTGTTGCGATGACATAGCTACGCTACAGACTAAAGTGGAGCGCCTATCTGCTGAGCTGGGGAGGGTGGAAAACAAGTGTGAGGATCTCGAGGCTACATCACGGCGCAACAATGTGAGGATCGTAGGTGTCCCTGAAGACTCGACCTGCGCGTCTACACCGGCAGCCGTTTCCACTCTGCTTAAGGAGGTTTTTGGGCTGGACAAAGAGCCACTTTTGGACCGCGCTCATCGCACTCTGCAGCCGAGGCCCAAACCCGGTGAACGCCCCCGGCCTATAATCGCCCGACTACATTACCACGCGGACTGTGTGGACATCCTGCGGCGGGCCAGAGCCCAACAGCGGGTGAAGGTTCGTGACATGGTCATTTCTATCTTTCCCGATCATACCGCGAAGGTAGCCCGCGCTCGTGCTGACTTCAATGACTGCCGCCGCCAGCTCCGTGACATACCGGGAATACGGTTCAGTCTGCTTTATCCGGCGCGCCGGATAAAGTTGCTAAAGATCTTGACTCTCCATTAACCTTAGAGGAAATCAACCTAGCCATGAATAGCATGCAAAACAATAAAGCTCCTGGTCCTGATGGATTCCTGGTAGAATTTTTCAAAAGAATTGAATCTAAACTGTCCCCTATATTGCACTCGGTATATAGGGAATTGCTGCAGAGTGGCGCTCTCCCTCCTACTTTGCGACAAGCCTCTATAAATCTACTTTTAAAGAAGGACAAAGATCCGAATCTCTGCAGCTCTTACAGACCCTCTCTCTTTAAGCTTTTGCTTTATGCAGATGATATTTTATTATTCGTCTCTGACCCTACTAGATCTATGCCTTGCCTCCACAGAATTATTAATTCCTTTTCCAAATTCTCAGGATACAAGGTCAACTGGTCTAAATCTGAAGCTTTGGCTCTGACAGCGTACTGTCCAGTAACGGCCTTTCAGCCTGGTGCCTTCCAGTGGCCCAAACAGGGTATTAAGTATTTGGGTATTTTATTTCCAAAAAATTTGTCAGATTTAGTTAGTGTTAATGTTGACCCGTTAATAAAAAGGTTTTCGAGTGATGTAGACAGGTGGTCTTTACATTTATCTATGATCGGGAAGGTTAATGTTATTAAAATGAGTTGTATATCAAAATTCAATTACCTGCTACAATCTCTCCCTATAGATGTCCCTCTTTCTTATTTCAAGCAATTTGAGAGTATAGCGAAGTCTTTTATTTGGAATGGTAAGCGTCCCAGGTTAAATTTCAATAAGTTACATAGGCCGATTGACAAGGGTGGGCTAGGCCTACCCAAGATTCTGTTTTATTATTATGCGTTTGGTCTCAGACATTTGGCTCATTGGTCACTTCCACCTGAGAGAGCCCCTCCCTGGTTCTGCATTGAACAAGAAGTTCTTGCCCCTATTTTGCCACTGCAAAGCCTTTCCATTAAGCTCACCAGAGAAGTCAAATCACACCCAGTAATTTCACATCTGCACTCATTGTGGACAAGAGTGTCCAGAGTGTTTGATTCTGATATTTATCTCAATGTTGCAGCAGATACTCTGGGAGAGGTGATTTCTGCTTTTGGAAGAGGACATGAAGCATCAGTGTATTACTCCTTACTGATTCAGAGTCTAGGGGATGGAGTCTCATCCACTCTCAAGAGATTATGGGAGAAAGATTTAAATTTGGAATTGGGGAAGGGGGAGTGGGCTAGGATTTAAAAAAAATATAAAAACTGCATCTAGAGACGCAAGGGTGCACCTTATACAATTTAAGATCTTACATCGGTTCTATTGGACCCCCTCTAAATTGTACAGGCTTGGTCTTAAAGACACACCCACATGCTGGCGATGCCATACAGAAGATGGAGACACTACCCATGTTTTTTGGGGGTGTCGTAAGATCCAAGAATTTTGGTTGAAGGTGCAGAGTTTTGTATGTGAGGTGTTGAACACTCTGATCTCGTTCTGCCCTAGACTCTGTATTTTGGGAGATAGGGAGGTCACAAAATTGGAGGATAGGTACAAAAAAGATTGGGTGATGATTGGTAGACAGGTTATTTTAAGGGGATGGAAATCAGATGGAGCGCCCTCGTTTCCAGAGTGGTGTGTGGAGATGGGGAGGGTGGCTGCCTTTGAGGAGGGGTCGAGCAGAAGGATTGGAGTTAGGCATTCCTTCAGGAAGAAATGGAGCAGTTATTTGCCGTTTTTGGGGGACTCTGGAGGAGGGGCAGTGGAGAGTATATAATATATAATTTAGAGTTTAGGCTATGATTAGATAGATAGATAGATACTTTATTATACTTGATTATTGTATTTTACATTTATTTTTATTATTATTTTATTTTTTTTAATTGTGTGCATTTTTTATTTATTTTATTTATTTATTTATTTTTATACGTGAGTTTATATTCTATTGACCACAAGGTGTTCGTGGGGGGACCGGGGGGAGTCGTTGGGTGGATTCATGTTAAAAGGTTGATTCATTATGTATGTTGGTTGTCTCTTGGTGTTCACTTGTGAATCAATAAAAGTGTTAATTACAAAAAAAAACCAAATGACTCAATCTGATATTCCCTTCAGAATGAGCCCCTCTGGCTTTAAGTGTTTAGGAATTAACATAACCAGATCTCTGACTTCACTTTACTTTGCTAACTTCTCCCCACTGATGTCTGAAATCAAAACTTTGATTTGACTTTTTCGTTGACTTTCAACGATGGAGGTCTTTACCTCTGTTGCTGATAGGAAGGATTAACACGGTAAAAATGAATATCCTGCCTAAGTTCCTCTTTTTGTTCCAATGTCTCCCTCTATTCTTATCAAAGCGATTTTTTAAGACTATAGATCAGGACATTTCTAGCTTTTTGTGGTGTGGTAAGACACCCAGAATAAGTAAGCTCAATTCTGGCCTCTCTCTTCCAAATTTCCAGTTGTATTACTGGGCATCACATATTCATAAAATCTTATTTTGGTTGAGACCAGCGCATTCCCCATGGTGTACATTAGAGGTACATTCATGCGGCTCATCCTCTCCAATGGCTCTGCTTACCTCTTCCATTTCTACCAACTTCTCTGGCTTTACAGACAACCCTGTGGTTCGTGCAGCTCTAAAAATTTGGTACCAGTTCAGGAAGAATTTCAAATTCGTCTCCGCGTCTCCCTTAACTCCATTACTGAAAAATCACTCATTTCAACCGGCAATATCGGACCCCACATTTGCTATCTGGCATGACAAAGGTCTCAAAACTTTCAAAGATCTCTAGGATGGGGCTTTTCGTAGTTTTGCAGATTTGTTGAGCGAATTTCAGCTTCCACCGTCACATCTTTTTCATTATTTCCAAGTTAGACACTGTGCAAAATTGCTGCTTCCTACCTTTCCCTCCTTACCCCTAAGCCAACTGTGGGATGATTTTCTCTTGTCTGATCCTCTTCAGAAATCTCGTATTTCAGGAATTTACAATAAACTTTTATCCTACGACAGCTCACCTATCATTAAAATCAAGGTTGCTTGGGAGGGCGAATTGGGGTTGACACTGCATGAAGACTGGTGGGACGGTGCCCTTAGCAAGATCCACAAGAGCACAGTTTGTGCTCGTCTTTCTTTGATACAGTTTAAGGTGTTACACAGGATTCATTTCTCCAAAACACGTCTGTCACAGATTTATCCCACCGTCATTGACCGCTATGATAAATGTCACGCCTCTACCTGCAATCTCACTCACATGTTCTACTCTTGCCCATTGTTATTCTCCTTTTGGCAGAATTATTTTGATAGCATCTCAGAAATACTGTCCATTACTGTTAAACCCTCTCCCCATATTGCCATATTTGGGTATCCGGAGGATTATGACAGGTACAATTCGACCCAATTAGATCTCTTGGCGTTCACTTCCTTATTAGCAAGACGGCGCCTTCTTTTCCATTGGAAATCCACGAAGCCTCCCTCCAGTACTCAGTGGCTTAGGGATGTTATGTCTCTTCTAAAGTTGGAAAAGATTAGGTACTCTCGGGGAGCCGATTCTGGCAAGTTTCACAGAAAGTGGCAGCCTTTCTTAACTTTCTTCAAATCTTTGCCATCTTTGCCTTCAGATTGAGAGAATACCCCCCCCCAGTTTATTTTGGTTAGTTTATCTATTTTGTTTATCCCCTTAATTTTTATTTATTTATTTATTTATTTATTTTTTCTTATTTCTCATTTATTTTTTCTTTTCTCTTCTCCGTCATTTTTGTTTTTAATTTTAATTTTATCTTTGTTTCTATTTGGTGAGCATGTGTTCTAATTTCTCCTCTTATGCTTGGGTCTCAGTCTAAAGTCTGTTTGTTTTGTTTTTCCAATGTGCCATCTCTCCCAATAAAAATATTTATAAAAAAAATAAAAATAAAAAGATGAAGGAGAAGCAGTGTGCACGTGGCCATCTACAAAAGCACAAGCACCGTTTTAGCTTAGCGCCGTTTTAAAACGAAAACACACTAGTGTAAACAGTGCCTGAGAGAGGTGGACTGTAAAGCCTGCATACAGAGAAAACTGATGGGTCTATTTAGAGTCTCGCTACATCTTGCTGCGCACTCTCTTTAGCTGTGTCTGAAATTGCATACTATGGAAGTACCTACTGCATTCAATTCAGTACCTACTGAATCATATCATTTACGGCATATAAATATGATATATTTTTATGGTTTTCATTTTTGGTGACGTTATAAAATGTCACCTACATCATGTCACCGGAAATGCAGTTAACTGTGTCCCTATGGCTGCCTCCAAAATCGCATACTACTCTACTACACAGTAGGCGAAAAGCAGTATGCCAGAAGGGTAGTAGTTCCAAATTCTCAGTAGGCGAGAAGCAGCAGGCAAGAAATACCCAGATGGTGTACTGCTTTTGGTGAGATTTTGCAGTATGCAACTGATGGACAGTATGCTAGACAAAAATCCCATAATGAAACGGGACTGGTGCGGATAAGCTCATAACATTTTTTTTTTTATACAAAGACAGCAGCTTTTTAAGTATTAAACCTTGGTTACACAGGACTTGTTGAACAATTCCTAAATTAATTGTTAACTTGTTGAAGGTTTAACCCTCTTACCCCATAAGGCAGAAAAACCAGCTTGCCCGTCTTTGACCTATTCCCGTAAGGACGATATAGCTGCTTTACAGTGTAAACGTTATCCCCGTAAGGCCGGTATACCGGCATTACTCTGCTATGATTCCTTACTTATTTAATTATTATTTTTTGACCCGGAAGGTTGATGACGTCACAACGTGATTACGTCATTATGATGAAGATGATCCAAGCGTGAATGTTGTTGTTAAACTTAGTTAACTAAAAATGCCAAAGAAAAAAGCTAATCATGTTCCAGCTAAAGTTACACCTACAGTGAACACAGGTACATCTAAAACAGTAAAAAAAAAGAAAAAAGAAAACATATACAGTTACACAGGCGAGAGCGAGGCATGTGGTATTCACGTTGTACATTGATGAATAATTTGCTACATATTTCTTTTTAAATGCTGCCTATTTCCATTGATGTATAATGTGGCTCGTTCATTCACTGACTGTGTTTTACCTACACAAATAGTTTTTTTTATAGAAAAATATAACATTAGTAAATGGAAGCAGTGTTAGCTACAAACAAACTAGGACTAGCTAGCTTACGGATTACTAAATAAAATTATATAATAAAATAAAAATATTTGTACATACCTGTCCAAATACAACCAGAATGTTTGTGTTCTTATCACAAATTTTTCCAACAAATTCTTCCTTGAAGTAGGACCAAGCGTCAAGGTTTTACATGCCTTCAGGCTTTGCTTAGAATATTTCCCTGGCATCTAAATCAGGTATATATTAATGTTGGAAAACTGATTTCTGGCCGTATGCCAATGTCCATGGACCACAAGTTTTTGGGCAAGCTGTAAGGGTCAGCTGTATTGAGTCAAAGTGCCTTTAATTTAAGCTGATAATCGTTAGTTATACTAGCGTTTTCCCCTATTAAAGGCAGCCATTTTGCTGGATGTTTTGCAACTCAGTCTGGCCGAGGGGGGGCGTGTTCCAGTCGGAAAGTGACATCAATGCATACCCTCTATACTGATTCACTACCTACTGAACTAGGGAGCTGGTTGAGACATACCCATCATTAACTGACGTCGCTTTGAAGTGATGCTGGAGAGAGCGAGGATATTTTATTTGACATATTTCCTGTCTCCTCGCATCTCATCCTTGCATACTAAGGGGGTGGAGCTAAGACGCAAGGAAAGGAAGCGAGGGAAGGAAACGAGGATGCACAAATAAGAAATGAGAATCACCCACATGGTCCAGTGGTTCCATACTGCAGATTCTCAACAGAAGCAGTAGCTCATCCGGGGATTTTATGAATACTGAGAATTCGCACATACGTACACCACTGTTTTTCACCTACGGTGTAGTAGGGTAGTAAGGATATTTGGACGTAGCCTCTGTCTCTCCAGAGCCCGTCTATTATTAAAAATTCTCTGGTGTCTCTCTCTCAAAAAAAATCTATTTCTGGGATATTGTACATAATCTGCAGGCGTCAGAGAGCCGCTATTAGTGATGGGAAGTTCAGATCATTTTACTGACTCGGATCTTTGAATCTCGTTCAGCAAAATGAACAAATCTTTTTTTTGAGTCATTTCGTTCATTTCAGCACAATATAATTAAAATGTTACATGTGAAATTCCCCAACACCTCTAGTACTTACGCAAATGTTGATCACATTTGGAATAAATAATAAACTATAGGCTTAATGTTTCCAAGGCTGAATTATGAGAAACAGAAATGAATGATTAATTGCTTAGCTGGGTCTTCAGGCTATGCGGTCTGTTAGTTCACCTCACCTCCCAATCAGAGTCATTCTGTTTCCAGGAAACAGAAATGATTAGTTCACCTCTTGAGTCTTTGGGTTCGAGTCGTTTGTTCATCCAATGACTGCCCCATAGGCTGAATACAGTGGGGTTGTGACATGATGAAGGAACGACTTGAACCTGAAGACTCAAGAGGTGAACTAATAATTTCTGTTTGCGGTATTGCATGGTGCATTGCCTATGGCGCGGTCACCAGAAGAACGAACGAATCGAACCCCAAGAGGTGAACTAATAATTTCTGTTTCTGGTACAGAACCTATGGGGATGTTGCAGCGCAAGCGCGATCAAAAGTGAACATATCTCGTTGTTCCTGAGTCATATTAAAGATTTGTTCAAAATGAACGAATCGAACAACACATCACTAGCCGCTATCAATATAGGGGAGACTCAGAGTAATATGCATTTGTAAATAACAACTATATGATCTCCAACATTACTGGGTAATTACAGTAAATAGTTATATGAATAGAGATAAGCCTACATGTATCAGACAACCAGAATATGTTATACACATAAACAAGCGCTACTGTAAACCATACTCATAAGAAACCATTTATTAATGGTTGTAAACATTAATCTAGCAGCAGACCACAACAGCAGCATTAATGTTTTATTTCTTATCTATACAAGCATTTCGATGCTCGTGACAATACCTAGCTTGGACGTGTTTCTCTAAGACATGACACATCTTTTATTTACAGAACCGCTCGGCTTCTCTGACGCGGTATTCCGCTTCAACGTCTGCTCTCTGCACCACTGTGCGCGCTCACGGTCACGGGCCTGATGTTCCCGTGCGAACATTTGCTGAACAGCGACCCCTAGCCACCGATTTATGCACAACACCTGAACTTCCAGGAGAGAGATGGGATGTCTAATATTTTAGCATTTTATACGCATAAAGGACAAATTTAGAATATGTGAAATTGACATGCCAAAAGATTCGCATTGGACATTTCTTGCGGGAGATTCTACCTCTTCAGCCCATGTAAATGCACAGACAATGTTATTGTTAAGTGTTAAAGTGGCAATTTAGAAATTAAAAGGATGTGCAACATTCCCAATAGCCCAAAGTCAATAGCGCATTTTGATGAATGTCTCTACAAACTTTGGTTATAGCACTATTAACTACTTCCTAGTGCAGCAGTTTATACCTGTATGAGGGGGAATTTGAATAGGGAATAAAAGTAGCAAATGGTGTGCACTGAAAAACATAACATATATTATGGGTTCTCATAAAGGAGATTTTAGCCTTACAGGTGAAATATGCTCACTGCTATTCGAATAAGTATTTAAAAGTAAAACTGCTAACTACGCGTGAATAAAGTGTCCTTTTTTAAATTAAACTGGTGCCTGGAGCCATTGTTGTTGTCACGTGACAAGGTAATTTCAGGCATAACGTCGCTATTTAAGCGACAAATGCGCACAATAACATACTAACATGCTGAATTGTCAAAACAATCTTGTTCACTTACGTTTTACGCAGATCTCTCGCTAACACAACATCGATCTGAACCCGGAAGTATTATTTCAGAAACAGAAAAAACCGGAAGTTGACTTTTTTGTAGTTACCTAATACGCGTCCCTCAGGTTTGTGCCGATTTTCATTATTATTCAGATTTTTTTTTTTAAATAAGTAAAATATTCCTTTTCCCAATAAATAATTTATTCTGGTAGTTGATGCTGATTCTAAAAGTTAATCTACTTTTACTTATATTGTATGTATTATTTCAAAACGTCACAAAAAATCTAACCTAGATTATGTTGGAGCCGGAGCCTCAGGCAAAAGACATGTGTATGGCCCTTCTGAAATAATTGTTACCCAGAGATACTGTCGTGAACCTTTACTTCCATGGAGGAATCGCAGTATACACATATTTTGAAGACTTAAAGTGCCCCAATTATGCTTTTTCAGATATTACCTTTCATGTAGTGTATTATATAGCTGTTTGTAAATGTCTATACCCGATACATGAACTCACAGATTGTCTATGTGATACATGTAGCGTAGTAGATATAGTGGAACGTGTGTCATCATATAAATGGTATGGTATAAAAGTACAGTGAAGAAAGGGTATTATTATTATTATTTTATTATTATTATTATTATTATTATTATCAGTAGTAGTAGTTTCCATGTTAGAGCTGTATAGACTGTTGGCAGCACGCGGTTTTTCCTAACTGATAGGTGGCGATATGCACAACTATTATCCAAAACGCCTTGGAAGAAGAAGAACAAGATAACGGCATGAAAAAAGGAAGAAGTAGGGAAGACGAGGATATAGTGGATTTAACTGTGGGAAACGATATATAAACACAGGCTGACCTTAACTGGGTAAGACATACATAGTGACAGCTAGTTAGTCTGCGGCTACCGCGTCTGAACTCCTGTGTTTTGTCCCGCTTATCTCTGCTTAGGCCTCAAGCTCAGCCGAGGCGACTGTGCGCTGTAGTCATGGAAGACTGCGTAGAAAAGAAAGGACACGTTCCTCAGAGTAACATTTTAAGTCGATAGGACATGTATGCATAAATAAATACATAACAACGGTTTTTGAAAGGGCTGTGTACTTTATTATTATTATTATAATTGCCGTAGTAAACATCGTATAGCTAGCTAAGTTGTTGGCAAAGAGAACCTTATAAAATTAGTTTTCACAGCTTTTTGACAAGGAACCCCGTGCTGTGGGTTTTGTGGATTGTATTACATTTACATTTATTAACATGGCAGACGCTTTTATCCAAAGTGACTTACAAATAAATACCTAGCTGGTAGAATAAAAACCAAGGCTTAGCATAACGTACAATATCTCTTGTCTCTTGCCAGCCCTTAGAGCATGCTAGCTGAAGTGAATGCATAGCAGTATAAGAACTCGTCCTATTGTTAAAAGGTAGATTAAGTCGAGGGTTAATAGGTTGACTGAATTCCGTAAATGTTCATTGTCGCATTCATTTCCATTCAACCCTCGCCCGACCTCGCTGGCAGGTCAGTAGGGATTACTTGTTTGAAATGATACACTTACGAAATCCGAAGGCAGTTGAGAGTTGAACTTTTTACACCTTCGCATTATTAAGAGCTTGAAATTGCTTATACGTGTGTACTTTGAGTTGAAATCGAGTTTGTATGAAATTCCGTTGAATGTTTGTGTTATCTAACGTAAGAGAACAGTATTCTGTATACAATTTCGACATGTATAACAATGTAATACCAATGGACAACTTTAAATAGACATTATGCATATAATACATACATATAATAATATAATGCAAATATCAGTTATCACGTGCTGTAACGATTATTTGGGCTATGTAAAAGTTACTTGGCAAACAAGCTGTCAAGGGGATGACGGCAGCTTAACGGTTTAACCCTTTCTTGGTTTCAAACACTGAAGTGACCGCGAGGTATTGAAGCGACTATGGAAAGTAGTAGTGTTTCGTTCGTGAACCAATCGATGGTTGAAGCTGTTCTGTACTGAGGAAACAGTTACTGGAAATGTTTAGTTGTAGTTATTGCTGCACATTTTAACATTTTTAGGACTTGAAACAACTTTATAATAATGTATTAGTGTAATATTACTTTGAAAATGAAGCAGTTCAGTGTTTTTACTCCACTTAGAGCACAATTCTTAACTAGAGAAATTATGAAAAATGTAGTACCATATGAGCATCAGCGTGGTCAATGCCTTTGAATAAATGCATTTTAGTGCCAAAAGTCAACTTTCTGGTGATAATCAGACCAGCACGTAGTGTTTTCACAAATGCACGGAAGATAGTCACGTTATGACTCCAAACTCCTGCAGTGTCAGTCACACTGGTTGATGCTGAAGATGAAGACGGGTCAGGGTCTGATTCATGAGAGTTTGCATCACTATCAGTTTCGGTTTCAACATCGCCTGAACTTTCACTGCGGTCACAATCTAGAATCCTTGCTCTCGCCTGTGTAACTGTGCATGTTTTCTTTTTTTTCACTGTTTTAGATGTACCTGTGTTCACTGTAGGTGTAACTTTAGCTGGAACACGATTAGCTTTTCTCTTTGGCATTTTTAGTTAACTTCTAGTATTACACCAATATTCACGCTTGGATCTTCATCATAAGGACGACATAATGTAATCACGTCATGACTTCATCAACTTTCCGGGTCAAAAAATAATAATTAAATAATTAAGGAATCATGGTAGAGTAAAGCCGGTATATTGTCCTTACGGGAATAGGTCAAAGACGGGCAAGCTGATTTATCCGCGTTATGGGGTAAGAAGGTTAAATTAATAATAATTAATTCCACAATTCTGAAAGAAATGCCATTTCAATGCCATTTCTCCATTTCAACAAGCTGTTTCATAGTCTCATAAAGAGAAACAACATTACTCAAATTAACATTAACGCATAATTTAATCTTCAGAATTTAAAGATTCTTAACTTATTGAATATTATTAATTCATATTAACATTGACTGAATTCTAATAAAGCACCTGTTAGTCTAACATTCACTAACCACAAATAAAAGCATATCTACTTCATCACTGAACATCAAACTGGTAATATATGATATACAGTGCATCCGGAAAGTATTCACAGCACTTCACTTTTTCCACATTTTATTATGTTACAGCCTTATTATTTTCCTCAAAATTCTACAAACAATACCCCATAATGACAACGTAAATGTTGTTTGTTTGAAATCTTTGCAAATTTCTGAAAAATAAAAAACAAAAAAGCACATGTACATAAGTATTCACAGCCTTTGTTCAATACTTTGTTGAAGAACCTTTGGCACCAATTACAGCCTCAAGTCTTTTTGAGTATGATGCTACATGCTTGGCACAGCAATTTTTGGGCAGTTTTTCCCATTCTTCTTTGCTGAACCTCTCAAGCTCAATCAGAAAGGACGGGGAGCGGCGGTGCACAGCCATTTTCACATCTCTCCAGAGATGTTCAATCGGGTTCAAGTCTGGGCTCTGCCTGGGCCACTCAAGGAAATTCACAGAGTTGTCCTGTAGCTGAGAGGAGCTAACAAATGAGCTGTCCTTTGTTATCTTGGCTGTGTGCTTAGTGTCGTTGTCCTGTTAGAAGATGAACCTTCACCCCAGTCTGAGGTTCAAAGCACTCTTGAGCAGGTTTTCATCAAGGATGTCTCTGTACATTGCTGCATTCATCTTTCACTTGATCCTGACTAGTCTCCCAGTTCCTGCCGCTGAAAAACATCCTCACAGCATGATACACCATGCTTCACTGTAGGGATGGTATTGGCCAGGTGATGAGTGGTGCATAGTTTCCTCCTGACATGACGCTTGCCATTCAGGCCAAAGAGTTCAATCTTTGTTTCATCAGACCAGAGAATTTAGTTTCTCATGGTCTGAGAGTCCTTCAGGTGCCTTTTGGCAAACTCCAGGCGGGCGGTCATGTGCCTTTTACTGAGGAGTGGCTTCCGTCTAGCCACTCTACCATACAGACCTGATTGGTGGAGTGCTGCAGAGATGGTTATACTTCTGGAAGGTTCTCCACAGAGACAAGCATTTTATATTATATATATATATATAAAATATGTATGTGTGTATGTGTGTGTGTGTGTGTATATATATATATATATATATATATATATATATATATATATAATGTGTGTGTGTGTGTATATATATGTGTGTGTGTATATGTATTATTTTTTATACATGCACACTGATCAGCCAGAACATTAAAGCCGCTGACATGAATAACACTGTTTATCTCATTACAGTGGTACATGTAAAGGGTGGGACATATTAGGCAGCAAGTGAATAGTCAGTTCTCAAAGTTAATGTGCAGGAAAAATGGGAAAGTGTAAGGATCTGAGGTACTTCGACAAGGGCCAAATTGTAATGGCTAGACAACTGGGTCAGAGAATCTCCAAAACACATTTCTTGCGGGGTGTTCCCTGTATGCAGTGGTTAGTACCTACCAAAAGTGGTCCGAGAAAGGACAACCGGTGAACTGGTGATGTCATGGTCGCCTAAGGCTCATTGATGCCTGTGGGGAGTGAAGCCTGTCTTGAAGCACCAGGATACACTATAGGAAGAAGACAAGATGGCGGAGCGGTGTAATGCTCTGGAGAAAATATATATATATATATATATATATACACACACACACACTTTTTTTCGTCCATTCATCTATAATCTTTCAACGGTGTATTGGCACTTTAATTCAGCGTGAGCAGCGCAGCTAAAAATTTTTAGACTCCACGCCAAAACTCCCGCTTCACTACTGCAGTGTCCGGTATAAAATTTTAGCAGTGCAGAGATTACAAACTGCAGTTTTGTCGTCATTCCAAATGAGACATCATTTTTCCACACAGCATGAAATCTGTGTTTTGCCGCCCTCTTTTGATTGACAGGATATAATCGACCCTTATCATGTGATAGTTTTTAAACCATCAGCCAATGGGCGATAGCAGGAAAATTTGCCTTTGTAGGTGACCACTCACTGGTCCAATGACAGTATCCGATGATGTGGTAGAAGGATTCCCACGTGTTCCTGTTTTTTTGAAGTGATGTGAATGCATTCAAATTTGTCATTCCAATTCTCCCTGACTCTCTCTTAAATTAAATCTGACTCCAGTTGTAAGAACCTCAATGTTGTATTGTTTTCTTAGTTATTTGTATTTTGATACTTTTGATCTTCTATACTGGATTAATTAAAATTTATTCTATACTTTATACTGTGCTCGTACGATCGGATTCTGTGTTGAGTCTCACGCCAGTCGTGTACGTGGGTCTCATGGTCACAAACTAGCCAGTCTTGGTCATTAGAAAGAGGTAATGAACTAATACTATTTAGATGACCGCCCCATGGTTACCCTTTCCTAAATAGTACTTTATTTAGTTCCCTTAGATAGTAATACGTAGTTATAGTAACGTTATTTCTAGTCAGAGGTCATGACCACTAAAATTTAGAGAGGTAGCCCAATAATATCTAAGTAAAATTTGCTTTATATAATCATGCCATAATGTTCCTATGTAAATGTTAACCAGAGAAAGATTACAATAACCAGAGGTTTAGACTTCGCCCTATTTGGACTTGGTCGATCAACAGTATGTTGTCCAAAACAAGTTTTTCATATTGAGCCTGTACACACTAAGTGCACTTAACCAGAGCCAAGTCATTATCCTGGTCTCTTAGTTCCCTTGGTTAGTAACACTTAATTACAGTAACGTTATTTCTATATAGAAGTTATGACCACTAAAATCTACAAAGATAGACCTATAATATCTGAGTAAAATTAGCTTTATAAAATCATGCCATAGTTTCCTACATACACATTAGCTAGAAGAATATTACAGTAATCAGAGGTTTAGACTTCATCCTGTTTAGACTTCATCCTGTTTAGATGATCAACTTTATGTTGTCCTAAACTGAAATTTCCTATCGAGCCTGTGCACTCTAAGTACACTTAACTTAATGCCAGACAGTTAGCCTGTACTAATCTGGTCGCATATTTGCTGTCACAAGGTCTTAATGTAATCTACTAGAGACAATAATTTCAGAATAAGTCAGAATATAATCAAGTCTAATAATTTATTTAACCAGGTATGAGAACATCCAAATCCAAAACTACTATTGATAATAATAAAGAATTACATTCAGCATTACATTACAGTCTATTCCAAAACATAATAATACAACATGAGAGACAACACTTACATACCTGGTAAAGAAAAACTACACAGTGATCGTGTGGGAGATCTGTCTACAGACTCCCCGAATCTTTGGCCAGCTCTCCCCTAAATAACCAGATGCTCTGTGGGTCCACCAAATGGTGGTGTTTGTGATTATAATTTGATGTTGGTGGAAGGATGTACCTTATTTACATACTGGAGGTAATTTGAGTGAAGGACCCTGGGAGGGTATGCCTTTAATGGCATGTAACATTTTATTTAAACTGCTGTTGAGGGAATGAGACCGTATTTTCCAGTCCCACTGAGACCTTTTGTATAATACAGTATACATGTATAGTTGACATCTTATTCGCATTAAAACGTGTTATGTAATGTACAGTGAGGGAAAGAAGTATTTGATCCCATGCTGATTTTGTACGTTTGCCCACTGACAAAGAAATGATCAGTCTATAATTTTAATGGTAGATTTATTTGAACAGTGAGAGACAGAATAACAACAAAAAAATCTAGAAAAACGCAGGTCAAAAATGTTATAAATTGATTTGCATTTTAATGATTGCATTTCAATCAGAAAGATTTCTGGCTCCTAGGGGTGTCTTTTAGTCTTTTATACAGGTGCGATTGGTTGGTGCGATTATTTGCAAATGGAAGAAAAACAAAAGAACTGTCAATCTCCCTCGGCCTGGGGCTCCATACAAGATCAGTTGCAATGATCATGAGAACAGTGAGGAATCAGCCCAGAACTACACGGGAGGATTTTGTCAATGATCTCAAGGCAGCTGGGACCATAGTCACCAAGGAAACAATTGGTAACACACTACGCCGTGAAGGACTGAAATCCTGCAGCGCCCGTAAGGTCCCTGTGCTCAAGAAAGCACATATACATGCCCGTCTGAAGTTTTCTAGTGAACATCTGAATGATTGACCCCAAGAACACCATCCCCACCGTCAAACATGGAGGTGGAAACATGCTTTGGGGGTGTTTTTCTGCTAAGGGGACAGGACAACTTCACCGCATCAAAGGGACGATGGACAGGGCCATGTACCGTCAAATCTTGGGTGAGAACCTCCTTCCCTCAGCCAGGGCATTTAAAATGGGTCGTGGATGGGTATTCCAGCATGACAATGACCCAAAACACACGGCCAAGGCAACAAAGGAGTGGCTCAAGAAGAAGCACATTAAGGTCCTGGAGTGGCCTAGCCAGTCTCCAGACCTTAATCCCATAGAAAATCTGTGGAGGGAGCTGAAGGTTCGAGTTGCCAAACGTCAGTCTCAAAACCTTAATGACTTGGAGAAGATCTGCAAAGAGGAGTGGGACAAAATCCCTCCTGAGATGTGTGCAAACCTGGTGGCCAACTACAAGAAACGTCTGACCTCTGTGATTGCCAGCAAGGGTTTTGCCACCAAGTACTAAGTACACTAAGTCATGTTTTCGCATGTCAAATACATATTTCCCTCATTAAAATACAAATCAATTTATAACATTTTTGACATGCGTTTTTCTGGATTTTTTTGTTGTTATTCTGTCTCTCACTGTTCAAATAAACATACCATTAAAATTATAGACTCTTTTCTTTGTCAGTGGGCAAACGTACAAAATCAGCAGGGGATCAAATACTTTTTTCCCTGACTGTATATAGACTTTGGGTGTGTTTAGGGTGATCTTGACACAGAGAGAGAAGGGTGTGAGGAGAGGAAGGAAGAAACCGTGTAGTGATGATTTCCTAGTCTCTATTCAGCATGATGTGTTAAGTCAAATGTAGATGCTAATTCTGCGAGAGAGAGGTTTGTTCTCGTAGCAGTTCTTTGTTCTCAGCGAGTAGTTCTCTCTAGTTTCAGACATCTTGTCAGCACCCTTACACCTTTATCGGCCGATACATCGGTGCATCTCTTCTAAAAAAAAAAAAAAAAAAAAATACTTACATCTAACTGCCATTTTTGTCATTCCTCCCAATTTTGTCCAATCTTCACCAAACTTAGCTCGTCATCTTGAGACTCGTCTAAAAAAAAAAAAGAAATTTATCAAAGAAAGTCTAATATTCAAAAGCGTTCTCAAATAACCGACTGGCATATGCATGGAACTACAAATCATTCTTGAATCCCTTTGCCTAAAGTTATGTCTCTGCTTTCCTGTGATTGCTTAGGTAACAACTGTATCTATAATGTTAGCTGGTTTCACGGCCACGATGCCAGCTGCCTCAAACAAACATAATATAGGGCCTGTGTTTCAGATGCTTCGCCAAATTCCAGGTGTTTCCTCGCTTTGTCTGAAATGAACGATAATGAACGATAAATGATGCACACTGGCAACCGATGCTACCGATCCTCTCAACAAACGTTTCTCTTCTCTGCCTCTCAACGAGTTGGGGCAGAGCTAAAATTGTCACTGTCTTCTGTAGTTTTTCCTGTGCGCTTGTAGGCATTCTTCTTCTTCTTCACCACTTGTGGACCGACTAAAACACTTGCACGTATTTGCTGCCCCCTTCAGTTCCCGAAGAACTGCAACCTCAGTACCTTCATCACCAACAGTATCTAGGTTACTGCAGAAAAACAAGTACCGTCACATTTTTAGAATCTTGGTGCCGACTTGGTATCGAAGTATATCAAAGCCTAATGTCACTAATAATTATTCAAATGTTAATGCTTTTAATAAATCTTTTTGGTATGCCGCCATATCAGTGAATTTAAACTAATGCTTGCATTCAGAGTATAAGGGTGTGTGTGCATGTGCACGTTTAGGAGTGCACCTTACCACTTGTTATTTGCACTTAGCACTGTTTTATTAGTCATTGTCAGACAGTGTTTGATAACTAAAATACCCCCGGCAGTATTAGCCAGAGGATCTGGCTCCCTCTTAAAAATTAAAATTGCTTTTTCATTTTATTTAAAATTTTATATATATATATATATATATATATATATATATATATATATATATATATATATATATATATATAATTTTTATTTTTATTTTTTTATATATTTTATATAGGAATTTTAGCCCAATCTTCCTGGCAGAACTGCTTTAGCTCGGTCATATTCTTTGGACGTCTCGTGTATGGCTCTCTTCAAGTCATTCCATAGCATTCCTATTGGGTTGAGGTCTGGGCTCTGACTTGGCAACTCCAAAAGGCGGATTTTGTTTTACTGAACCCATTCTGTTGTGGACGTTTTGTGTTTTGGGTCGTTGTGCTGTTGCATCACCCAACTTCTACACAGTTTCAGCTGACGTACAGACATTCTCACATTATCCTGAAGAATTGTCTGATATACTTGGGAATTCATCTTCCCTTCAATGATTGCAAGCTGGCCAGGCCCTGATGCAGCAAAGCAGGTCCAAATCATGTCGTTTCCTCCACCATACTTTATTTCATGGTGTCCTGCTGTAGATCCCCTGCTTGTTCAATGTTTTGCGTATTGTAGACTCATGAACAGAGATGTTAGCCAGTTCCAATGATGCCTTCAAATCTTTGGCTGTCATTCGAGGTTGTTTCTTTACCTCATTGATGAGTCTTCGATGTGCTCTTGGTGTCATTTTGACTAGGCGCCCAATTCTTGGTAGAGTAGCAATGGTCCCAAAGTGTCTCCATTTGTAGAATGTTTGCCTAACTGTAGACTGGTGAATTTCTAAAGTCTTTGAAATCACTTTGTGACCCTTGCCAGCTTTATGTAAATCAATTATTCTTGATCGTAGATCCTCTGAAAGCTCTTTTTGGCAAGGCATGGCTCACATAAGCATAATCTTGTACAGAGCATGAGGTGTTTTTATCAGTCAAAGTAGCTGTAGTCCACACTTCCAAACTCATTTTCTTATAAGGTTTTTTTTGGTTGTTCTCAATAAATACAAGAAAGATCAGAATTTTTTTGTGTTATTATTGTAGGCACGTTATATTTGTCAATACCCCGGACTTAGATGAATATCAGATCACATTTTATGACAAATTAATTCAGAAAACCATGAAATTCCAAATGTTTTACATACTTTTTCTTGCCACTGTGTATAAAAAGTATCTCACAAAAGTGAGTACACCCCTCACATTTTTGTAAATATTTGATATCACCTTCACCCTCAGCTTCTTTAGCAAGGCAGTGGTCATCTTTGAGGTGTATTTGGGGTTTATAATGTGGCAAAAAAGCTGAATGCTGAGGCGGCTTTTCTTAACAAAGGCGCCGGTGGGGGTTGGCTGGCTTCTTTCCCAAAATAAAAAAAAGGGCGGCCCCCATGAAAAAAAAAAAAAAAAAAAAAAAAAAAAGAGTCTCAACCCCCAAACCCCCAAGCCCCCCCACCCCCCAAGAAAAAAAAGAAAAAAAAAAAAAAAAAAAAAAAAAATAAAAAAAAAAAAAAATATTGACTCTTTAGGCCCAATTTGGACATTTTTACTTAGGGGTGTACTCAATTTTGTTGCCAATGGTTTAGACATTAATGGCTGTGTGTTGAGTTATTTTGAGGGGACAGCAAATTTACACTGTTACACAAGCTGTACACTCACTACTTTACATTGTAGCAAAATGGCATTTCTTCAGTGTTGTCACATGAAAAGATATAATCAAATATTTACAAAAATGTGAGGGGTGTACTCACTTTTGTGAGATACTTTATATGTGTGTTTGTATGTAGGTACATATACAGTCATGGACGAAATTATTGGCACCCCGGAACTTTTCCAGGAAATGCACCATTTGTCCCAGAAAAGTCTTGCAATGACAAATGTTTTGGTATACACATGTTTATTACCTTTAAGTGCCTTGGAACAGCACAAAAAAGCAGAAGAAAAAAAGGTAAATTTGACATCATTTTTCACAATACTCCCAAAATGGACTGGACAAAATCATTGGCACCCTATTAAAACTGTGGGTAAATAATTTCATTTCAAGCATGTGATGTTCATTTAAACTCACCTGTGGCAAGTAACAGGTGCTGGCAATATAGAAATCAAAACTGAAGCCAATTAGCGTGTATAAACGTTGGCTCAACCTTTGTGTTGTGTGCCTGGTGTGCCACACCAGGCATGGAGAAGAGACAGGAGAGCCGAGAATTGTCTGAGGACTTAAGAAGCAAAATTGTGGAAAAATATCAACAATCTCAAGGTTACAAGTCAATCTCCAGAGATCTTAAAGTTCCTTTGTCCACTGTGCGCAATATAATCAAGTTTATAACCCATGGAACTGTGGCAAATCTCCCTGGACGTGGACGGAAGAGAAAAATTGATGAAAGAATGCAACGCAGGATAGTTCGAATGGTGGATAAACAACCTCAGTCAACTTCCATGCAAATTCAGGCTGTCCTGCAGACTCAGGGTGCATCAGTGTCAGCTCGAACCATACGTCGTCATCTGAATGAGAAGAAGTGCTATGGCAGGAGACCGAGGAGAACCCCACTTCTGACACAGAGGCATCTGTTTTGTGGACAGATGAGACTAAGGTAGAGTTTTTTGGCAAAGCATGTAATTCTACGGTTTACAGAAAACAAAAAGAGGCCTACACAGTACCTACTGTCAAACATGGTGGAAGTTCAAGGATGTTTTGGGGTTGTTTTGCTGCCTCTGGCACTGGGTGCATTGACTGTGTGCAAGGAATCATGAAATCTGGAGACTATCAAAAGATTTTGGCCCATAATGTAGGGCCTAGTGTCAGAAAGCTGGGTCTGCGTCAGAGGTCATGGGTGTTTCAGCAGGACAATGACTTGAAACATACCTCAAAAAGCACCCAGAAATGGTTGGAGACAAAGCGCTGGAGAATTCTGAAGTGGCCATCAATGAGTCCGGATCTAAATCCCATAGAACACCTATGGAGAGATCTCAAAATTGCTGTTGCAAGAAGGCACCCTTAAAATCTGAGAGACCTGGAGCAGTTTTCAAAAGAAGAGTGGTCCAAAATTCCAGTTGAGAGGTGTAGGAAGCTTGTTGATGGTTATAGGAAGCGATTGGTTTCAGTTATTTTCTCCAAAGGGTTTGCAACCAAATATTAAGTTGAGGGTGCCAACAATTTTGTCTGACCTAATTTTTGAGTTTTGTGTAAAATGATGTAAAATTAGCCTTTTTCTTCTGATTTTTTGTGTTGTTAAAATGCACTTAAAAGTAATAAACATGTGTATACCAAAACATTTGTCATTGCAACACTTTTCTGGGAGAAATGGTGCATTTTCTGGAAATGTTTCAGAAGTGCCAATAATTTCGTCCATGACTACTCTCAACACATACATAAACACACACACAAGTATGCATATATATATATATATATATATATATATATATATATATATATATATATATATATATATATACATACTTGTGTGTGTGTGTGTGTATTTTTTAATTATTTTTTATGGATGCACAAAAAGCACAGACTTCAACTACAGTCCCAAATGAATAATATATATATTCTGGTGTGTGTGTATTGGGTTCTTTTCAGTCTTACATAATTGGAGAAACAGTTGTGTAAAATTTTAGTCAGTTTAAATTTTAAAGTTAAAATTTCAGTTTGTGGATTTTATTTTAAATAAATGAAAAACAATATACAGAAAGTTTGCGTCGTCCCCGTTGATGGAATAATCGACAAAACTACTCAACAATGTAATCGATTATGAAAAACAATCATAAACTTCTTAATCTTGAATGTTACAAATATAAACTTCTGACTAAAACTTTGCACAGCTATTTGCCACTGCTCAAAAAAAAATAAAGGGAACACTAAAATAATACATCCTAGATCTTAATGAATGAAATAATCTCATTAAATACTCCTTTCTTTACATAGTTGAATGTGCTGACAACAAAATCACACAAAAATTATCAATGGAAATCAAATTTATCAACCCATGGAGGTCTGGATTTGGAGTCACACTACAGGCCGATCCAACTTCGATGTAATGTCCTTAAAACAAGTCAAAATGAGGCTCAGTAGTGTGTGTGGCCTCTACGTGCCTGTATTCAATTCAATTTGATTTATATAGCTCTTTTTACAATAGACATTGTCTCAAGCTTTACATAAATAGAAACATGGTATACAGATAATGAAGGTGTGAATTTATCCCAACTGAGCAAGCCACTGAGTGGCGCCGGTGGCAAGGAAAAACTCCCTAAGATGTTTTAAGAGGAAGAAACCTTGAGAGGAACAAGACTCAGAAGGGAACCAATCCTCATCTGGGTAACAACAGATAGTGTGAAAAAGTTAATTATGGATTTATAAGAAGTCTGTAAGGTCTTAGGAGCAGCCGTAGTTCCAGCAGTCTGGAATTAGAGAAGACTTGAGCTCCATCCAGAGGCAGAAAGGATCTGGATCTCCAGTATCTCCATAAATTCATGCGGGGCTCGGCAAAAGGAGAGAGGGAGAAAAAAGATTATTACGACTGAAGTAGTAAAAATAGAATCTAGTCAGGGTAGGCTTGAGTAAACAAATACGTTTTAAGCCTAGACTTAAACACTGAGACCCGAACACTAATAGGAAGACTGTTCCATAACTGTGGGGCTCTATAAGGGAAAGCTGTTCCCCCTGCTGTAGCCTTCACTATTCGTGGTACCATCAAAAATAGCCTGCATCTTTTTATCTAAGTAGGCGTGGTGGATCATATAAAACCAAAAGGTTGCTTAGATATTGTGGCGCGAGATCATTTAGTGCTTTATAGGTTAATAAAAGTATTTTATAGTTAATGCAAGATTTTACTGGGAGCCAATGCAGTGTTGATAATATTGGTGTGATTTGGTCATATCTTCTAGTTTTAGTTAGGACTCTAGCAGCTGCATTCTGGACTAACTGGAGCTTATTTATATTCCTACTGGAACATCCAGACAGTAAGGCATTACAGTAATCTACATTAATCTACTACAGTAATCTAGAGGTGACAAATGCATGAACCAGTATTTCCGCATCATGTAATGACAATATGTTTCTTATCTTAGAAATATTTCTGAGATGAAAGAAAGCTATCTTAGTAATAATAATATCTACATGAGCATCAAATGATAGACTGGAGTCAATAATCACTCCAAGGTCTTTAACTGCTGTACATGATGAAACAGAAAGACCATCCAGAGTAACCATGTGATCAGAAAGTTTATTTCTAGCTACATGTGGGCCTAATTAAAGTATTTCTGTTTTATCAGAATTAAGTAAAAGGAAGTTAGTTAACATCCAACATCTAATGTCCTTTACACAATCCTCAACTTCACTAAGCTTCTGTCTGTCCTCTGGCTTCACTGAAACAAACAACTGTGTATCACCAGCATATCAGTGGAAGCTAATTCCATGCTTACTAATAATTTGTCCTAGGGGTAGCATATATAAAGTAAAAAGCAGTGGGCCTAAAACAGAAACCTGTGGAACTCCAAAAGTAACCTCAGTACGCATGGAGAAATCACCATTTACATCTACGACCTGATAACGATCAGTCCGATAAGACCTGAGCTAGGAGAGGACTGTTCCCTTAATGCCAACAATATTTTCTAATCTATCAAGTAGAACAGGGTGATCTATAGTAGCAAAAGCTGCACTAAGGTCGAGTAACACAAGCAGTGAGACACAATCCTGATCAGAGGCCAGTAGTAGGTCATTTACTACTTTAACTAAAGCTGTCTCTTTGCTATGATGAGGTATAAATCCCGACTGATACATTTCATGAATGTTGTTCCTATCTAAGTACAAGCATAACTGCTTTGCTACAACCTTTTCTAAAATCTTAGAGATGAAGGGGAGATCTGATATTGGTCTATAGCTGGACAATTGAGATGGGTCAAGGTCAGGTTTTTTAATGAAGGGTTTAATAACTGCTAATTTAAGTGATTTAGGTACATAGCCAGTGGTTATGGAAGAATTTATTATATTTAAAAATGGTTCAATTACTCCTGGACAAATCTGTTTAAACGAACATGTAGGTACAGGATCTAGTATGCAGGTTGATGAATTTGCTGAAGAGATTAATGTAGCTAATTTGGTCTCTCTAAGCGGAGCAAAACACTCTAAACATTGATCTGATATTGCTACATTGTCATGTAATGGGTTTGTTACAGTATTGTCCGGTTTTAATTTAATGGTCTGTATTTCACGTCTAATATTTTCAACCTTATCAATGAAAAATGTCATTAAATCTTCACTGCTATGTAATGACTGAGTGTTTCTCTCTGTAGTGGTTTTATTCCTAGTTAATTTTGCTACTGTGTTGAAAAGGAATCTAGTATTGTTTTTGTTATCTCCTATTAAGGTGGAGAAATAGATTTTTCTAGCATCGGCAAGAGATTTCCTATATTTCAGTAGGCTCTCCTTCCATGCTGTTTGAAATATCACCAGTTTGGTTTTACGCCATTTACTTTCTAATTGTCGAGATGTCTGTTTTAAGATTTGCGTTTGATCGTTATACCAGGGTGCTAATTTTTTCTCTATAATTATTTTTCTTTTAAGTGGAGTGATTTTATCTAGCGTGTAGCGGAGTGTTGACTCCAAGCTTTCAGTCGCCTGATCGAGTTCTGTGGGATCTGATGGTGATTCAAATCTAATAGATGTTTCTGCGAGGTTATTTATGAAGCTCGGTGCAGTAGCTGATGTGTAGGTACGTTTAATGTGGTAGCGAGGCGAAATGGAAATATTATGATCAATATGTATTATTATTTTTTTTCCCCCTTTATTTATTCATTTTCATATGATTCATTTACATGTGATTCATTTTCATGTGATTCATATTCATGTGATTCATTTACATGTAATTCATTTTCATGTGATTCATATTCATGCATGATTCATTTACATGTAATTCTTTAAATCTTCGTATTTATGTGATTCATATTCATGCATGTGATTCCTTTACGTGTGATTCATATTCATGTGATTCATTTACCTTTTCTGCCCTCCCTTCCCCAAATATTTCATTGAGAAATAATAATAACAATAATAATAATAATAATAATAATAAATTCATTAATTAAAAATTTTTTTAAAAATCACCCCCGCCCCCTGGCTCATCATGGCTACTCAATAGCTGTCGCTGGTTATATCAAAATTCTAAAACCCAAGAACTAAAGTAAAAATAAGAATATAAATAGCCAATTGGAGCTGAAGAGGGACACATACCCAAAGTCTCCATAAAAGAAAGGAGACAGCAGTGTATCACCCCTAGGGTTGTCCACAAAGTGGACCTAGAGTAAAAGAATAAAAATTCCAGTAAGAAAAAAGTCAAATCTAATAAATAGTCTGCGCACTTCAACAAATATAATGTCCATACCTTTTAAAGACTTATACCTAATAATATTACACAGTGTAGCATATTAAAATAAAATACAAGAAGAGAATAACAAGATGATAAAAAAAAAAAAATAAATAAATAAATAAACAAATTCTGAATGAATTAATGCACAATATCCACAATAAGAATTCGAATTCTATAGAGCTGGATGGCCGAGTGCAAATTAGAATAAAGAATATTATCAAAGAAAATAAAGAAAGAAAGAAAGAAAGAAATAAAATAATAATACTAATAATAAATAAAATAAATACTAAATAAATAAATAAATAAATAACGAACACTACACTGTGTAGATGATGCAGTTCACCCCGGTTTTAAGAGTTTAACGTATTCTGCTGCTTCCTCTGCTGAAATAAAGTCCTTCTGGACACCATTATATGTAATGCGAAGCTCCATAGCGAGCTCCCTCAATATCACGAAGTTGACGCCGAACCTCGTTAAACGCGGCCCGGGCCCGGGCCGTCTTGACTGTGTAGTCAGGGAAAACGGAGATGGTCACATCCCTCACTTTAATCTGCTGGCGCTCTCTCGCACGGCGTAAAATATCAACACAGTCACTGTAGTAATGGAAACTACACACAATAGCTTGTGGTCGTTCACCAGACTTCGGCTTCGGCTGAAGGGTCCGGTTGGACCGGTCCAGAATCGGCTCCTTCTCCAGACCAAACGCCTCCTTTAACAAGGCTGCTACTGCAGCGGTTGAACAGATGTCAGCTCCCTCTGGAACTCCGACTATCCTCACATTATTGCGCCGTGACCTCGACTCCAGATCCTCACATTTATTCTCTAATTGAGTCACGGTCGCAGTGAGAGACTCGATAGTAGTCTTCATATGACCGATATCAGCGGTGTAACCAGAGAGAGTGTGCCCCATTTCCCCCACAGTACCTTTCAGTGTTGAGATGGTGGCATCGGTAGCGACTTTATCACTAGCCAGCTGTGTTTTCATGGCCTGCAGGTCAAGCTGGATAGTAGACAGCGCATCACTGAGAGTCTTCTGAAGATTCTCATGGGTAGTCTCCTGGTGCTTCAGATGATCCTGAAACTCCTTCCTAAAATCAGCGTTGTCCTTCCTCATTACAGCCAGCAACTCAATGAATGCGGCAAAGTCAGAGCCACCACTCGGGGACGCGGATGTGACCGCGGGTTTACTGGGGAAAGGGAGCGCGGCTACGGATTCCTGAGGAGAACGGGGCGCAGGTGCATGGAGAGAGGGAGGCGCGGCTGCAGATACACGAGAAGGAGACGCGCTCGCGGTGTGCCCTCCAGACCTCAATTTTGTCTGAATGCTACCACCGGTTTTCGAGTTTTTCCCCGACATCTTTAACAAACCACCGAGTTAAAAGTACAAATAAGGAAACGAAGTAGAATAAGTCAAAATATACTATATATAATGTTTTATATATAAATTATATATAAAAATATTATATTACAAAAGAAAGTGGTAATTAATTACAATTTTTGATCGAAATCAGCAGGAGACTCAAACTTCACGTCTTACTCCATCGAACACCGAATTCGAACCGATCAATATGTATTATGAATGAGATAAGATAATGGTCTGAGACAACTTCAGACTGCGGAAAAATTACAGTATTTTCTATACTTTCTGAAATTCATACACTAGATGGTAGAGTACGTAATGCATAGTGTAAGTGTATGCTATGTCATTTGGGACACAACTGTAGTGTTTACTCTCCGATGTGTGTTTTCAGAACAGAAGTAATATGGTGAGTAAATATGCTGCATGTAGACCAACTAATCGCTAATGAGATTCGTTGACAATGATTTTCATAATCAGTTATTGTCAATTTTAGCGAATAGCTGTTGCAGCTCTAGTTTACATGCAAAGATTTTTGCCAGTCCGAATGAATTAATCCCAATTTTAGATACCCTTTGAACTGTTTGCATTTATATTAAACTAGACAATTTTCATTAATGTTATTAGGATAGGTGGGAAGTGTGATTTTTAAGCTGACTGAGTGTGTAACCAAAATTGCTTAGGAATGTAATATCTGCCAGACATTCATGCTTACATTATTCATCAAAAAAAAAAAAAAGCACTTAGTCATCTGTTGTTACCAATATTAAAAGCCACTGTCTGGGAATAACTGCCCAAGAAATAAAGTTGTTGGGGTTTTTTTACATCTTATTTTTTAGAATGTATGCCTCTGTTGAATATCTGACGCATTTCAAATGCTGAGCAAACTTTTATTGTGGTAAATTCCTGTCCCTAATCTGCCTTAAAATGTTGATGTGCCTCCAATGTAACCTTTTAACAAATGTTCACAATTATTTTAAGTAGATTAATATCGCTGACTCAAATGTGCAGAATGCACACATCGTTTTCAATAACGAAATTTATCTGACACAAAGGTACTTGTCTAGTTGATCGATTATTAAAGTGGACATTAACCCTCCTCCTTGAGTCTGTTAGAACTTTTATTCGGATTGGCCTCAGTTGATTTACTCTATTCCATTTGAGGAGTTTACATCGATGCTTTTTGTTCAATGCTTTTATGGGCAGTTTGTTTGAACAATATGTACCCCCTTGTGTGCTACAAAATGTTTCTATGTGCTTCTCAATTTTTTTTAGCCTGATAGCACCAGGAATACTAAAGGAAGTGTACAGCCCTGTGTGCTGATTTCAGATCGGTGCTAATAATTAGAAGCCAATATTAATTTTATTAAATTGCAGTGGTAGTCAACAATGCAGATAAAGAGGAAATGATAAACATATTTAAGAGGTATTGTCAGATGCAAGAGCCCAGCTGGCAGAAGTAAGATTCATACTGACTAATGTATTAGAAAGAGATAATGGAGGGCAAGAAGAGCAAGATAGTGGGGGTGAGAGCAGTATGTTACAGACCACATTACAGTAGAGCTGTTTCTGGTGATGAGAGACAGAGTAGGACTCCTTTGGACCACACCTTGGTATATTTCAAATATGTGGTAAACAAATTTTATGTAAAATATTAGATTAAAGTGCAAAATATGCTATGTGCCTATTCTGTGACAGCATTATGTTTTCGTGTTGTTTGTCTGTCAGAGATTCTGTTTAGTGCGATATCTTAAGATTCAGTAGTTGAATGTTTGTATGATTTATATGCAATTATTTTTGTAACTAACAGATGTACTGATTAGATTTTGGAATTGACCAAAACATGGTCATGGTCACATAAATGTAAACTGTCTGAAATAAGTTCCCTCAACTTTCTACTTTGCCTTCTATTTTAAAGATTTTTGAGGAGTGCAAATTGGTAACATTACAGACTAGACTTGTTTGCATTGGTGGCATTCTCGTCAATGCTGTTTGCATTACTTTTTGTAGAACAAACAAATGTATGTAGGCATGATAGAAAAAATGGAAACAGGGTACCGATAGTTCTATTTGTGGATTAGTAACCATTCTTATTATTAACCATGATGTACTACACTGTTCAATGGAAATATGCTGTCGCGCATATTACATTGGCCAAGGCAACAGTTAAACCAATAAAGGGGACAAACAGAATTTAAACATTAAAAATCTCAGACTTAGGATTTTATTCACAGTTTAAAACTCTGTTAAAACAAAAATAAAAAAAAGAATACCTCCAGTATTTTATAAGTAAAATTTGAGGGTGGGAGCATGCATTGAATGTTTACTTTTGCCTGTGTGTGTGCTTAGAGTTTCATGATGCCTGAGGTACGGGATTTGTCAGATGCCCTAACAGAGATGCTTATGGATCCCATCACTGGTGTAGGTGTTGTGGCCTCAAGAAACAGAGCACCCACTGGCTACGATGTGGTAAGTGTCCTAGCATACAGTATTTTCCAGACAATTAAGCATTCCTAATAATTCAGCAATACTGCTTTCTTAGGAAAAAGTAATCAGTACAGACATTGCTTTGTAATTAATGATTTATTGCTAATTAATCAGCCCCTCCAGGATTTTGCATTCGCAGACATGAATGCAAAATCAAGCAAACTCCACAATATTCGGAGGACCTTCTAATTTTTCCAAAATTACTGCAGACCAAGACGCATCAACCAAGGCCTTTTTCGATTCATATGCATCGAACAGGAGTACAGCTAAAAGGTCTCAATTTCATGCAGTTGCAATTTTGTTAATTCAAGTAGTTGTTCATAAAAAAAAGCACAAAAACTCCACAAAAAGTGCACTGCAAATTTTTAAAAAGCTGTAGCAAAATCCAGCATTTTTGGCTACAGTAATCGCAAAAACTCCATAAAATCCTGTATGGACTGTTTAACAGTGGTTTCTATCATTCTATCGACCAATCAGCCATTACATTAAATCCACCTGCCTAATATTTTGTAGGTCCCACTTGTGCTGCCAAAACAGATTTGACCTGAAGAGGCATGGACTACATAAGCCCTCTAAGTGTGCTATGGTATCTGGCACCAAGATGTTAAGCAGCAGATTCTTTTAGTCCTGTTCGTTGCGAGTTGGGGTCTCCATGAATCAGACTTGTTTGTCCAGATGCTCAATCAGATTGAGATCTCTGGAATTTGGAGGTGAAGTCAACACCTTGAACTGTTTGTCATGGTCCTTAAACCATTCCTGAACCATTTTTGCAGTCTGACCGGGATCATTATCCTGCTGAAAGAGTGGTCTGAAACAAGGTTTAGGTAGGTAGTTCATGTCAAAGTAACATCCACATGAATGCCAGGACCCAGGGTTTCCCTGCAGAACATTCTCCAGAGCATTACACCGCTCCGCCAGCTTGTCTTCTTCCTATAGTGTATCCTGGTGCTTCACGGGTATTAGACCAGACAGGCTAGCCTTTACTTCCCACAGGCATCAGTGAGCCTTGGGCGCCCATGACCCTGTCGCCAGTTCACCGGTTGTCCTTTCTTGGACCACTTTTGGTAGGTACTAACCACTGCATACAGGGAACACCCCGCAAGAAATGTGTTTTGGAGATTTTCTGAGCCAGTTGTGTAGCCATTACAATTTGGCCCTTGTCGACGTACCTCAAATCCTTACACTTTCCCATTTTTCCAGCACATTAACTTTGAGAACTGACTATTCACTTGCTGCCTAATATGTCCCACCCCTTTACATGTACCACTGTAATGAGATAAACGGTGTTATTCATGTCACCTGTCAGTGGCTTTAATGTTCTGGCTGATCAGTGTGTGTGTGTGTATGTGTGTGTGTGTATGTGTATATATATATATATATATATATATATATATATATATATATATATATATATATATAGAAAGAGAGAGAGGGAGAGCGCGCATGGATGGCATTGGATGTAACTCATGTCTTCATGGGACCTGCAACATCTTTGAGCTTTTTGTGCTTAACAATCACATACACTCTCAGTGTCAGTTCACACGAAGAACAAGTTTAAACACAAATAGTCAGGATGCATATATAGCTCACATTTAAGTCATTTTTCACTAAATGTATACTCTCATACAAGCAAGAGTAATATTTATATCCTCAGACTCCACCCTTTTGAACAAGTTCATTTTCAGTACATTGGATTTTAAAGCCTAAAGGAGAGTGAGGGAACTGTTTGTTATGCACCACATGGTATAAGCATTAAGGTATGTGGTGTGTTGACTAAGCCAGCGGTCCCCAACCTTTTTTGCGCCACGGACCGGTTTAATATCAGACAATATTTTCACGGACCGGCCTTTAAGGTGTGGCGGATAAATACAACAAAATAAAATTATAAGACCAGCATAAAAACTGGGTTTTTATTAATTTTTAAAAATATATAATAATAAACTTGAATCCAATGTGAAATCGCAACTTTATTAGCAGTGTCCTAGTAACATCACGCCAACAACATAATATGAGTGACATCCGCTCTGCCCCCTAACGCTTAACGTATCACGTGACCGAGACAAGCGTCTTGACATGCATCTAGAGTGAGTCATAGACGGATATAACGGAGAGAATCCGGTCATTTTTTTTCAAAATAAAACATCGTTCAGACTCAGATAATAAATAAAACGGAAATAATGTAAGTTATTTATTCTTTCTGTGCGGCCCGGTACCAAATGACCCCGGGGGTTGGGGACCACTGGACTAAGCTATTTGTGTTGACAGTAGTATGTGCTTATTTACATGGCAGTGTTTTTATCTGTGTTTTCAGGGAGATAGTTGTCACTTGGGAACGGAAACAGATTTGGATATTTTAACACCATAAACTATATTTACATTTATTCATTTAGCAGACGCTTTTATCCAAACCGACTTACAAATGAGAAAATACAAACAAAGCGATATATCAAGCAGAGCACAATACAAGTAGTGCTACCATACAAGATCCATTAATTGAGTTCCAGAAGAAGCAAAGTGCACAGAGTAGAGGTGCAAGTGCAAAATTATTTTTTTTTTATTGTTATAATTTTATTTGGGGGGGATTAAGTGTTCACAGTAGAGATGGGTGTTTAGCTGTTTTTTGAAGATGGTGAGAGATTCTGTGGTCCGGATTGAGGTTGGAAGTTCATTCCACCACTGAGGAACAGTTAGTTTGAATGTTCTTGAAAGGGACCTTGAGCCACGCTGAGTGGGTACTACTAAGCGTTGGTCACTAATCGATCGCAGATTGCGTGAGGGAACATAAGCCTTCAGGAGAGAGTTAAGGTAGGAGGGTGCTATTCCAGACAAGGTCTTGTAGGTGAGCATCAAGGTCTTGAATTTGATGCGGGTGGCAACAGGAAGCCAGTGGTGGGAGATGGAGAGGGGTGTGACATGGGTTCTCTTGGGCTGGTTGAAGACGAGGCGTACTGCTGCATTCTGAATTATTTGAAGGGCTTTGATGGAGCGTTGGTAGGCCCGAGGGTAGTGAGTTGCAGTAGTCCAGTTTTGAGATAACAAGTGTAGCCTGTGTGGTGAGGTACTGTCTGATTTTCTTAAAGTTTTACAGGATGAACCTACAGGGCCGTGCAGTTGTTGAGATGTGGTCTGTAAAAGTCAAGCTGTCATCAAGAATCACCCTAAGGTTCCTGGCCATCCTGGTTGGTTTGAGTGTGGTTGAGCCAAGCTGTACAGTGAGGTTGTGGTTGACCGAGAGACTGGCTGGGATGATGAGAAGTTCAGATTTTGCCCGGTTGAGCTTAAGGTGGTGTTCCCTCATCCAGACCAAGATGTCTGACAGGCAAGCAGAGATGCGTGCAGAGACAGATGGATCGTCAGGCTGGAAGGACAAATAGAGCGGGGTGTTATCAGCATAGCAATGACATGAGAAGCCATGAGACCATGAGACCTGCCCTATAGATGTAGTGTAGATAGAAAAGAGGAGTGGACCCAGAACTGAGCCCTATTTTGTCCCTATTTTCATAATCTTGAGCTAAATGAACATACTTTGCTGAAATAGAACTCAAGATCAACCTTGGACATGCATCTAAAAACACTGATAACAGCAGGGAAGTAAACAAATACAAATGAACACTACTGCAACAATAGGTATAACTTGTATTATGAAGCTTGCCCTACTCCCTGTCCAAGCACATAGTCAGCTAAACGGGGCCCAAGACCCAGAATGTTTGTCAGTCAATTGTCTCTGAAATGTAGTCATGTGGTTGGTCATTGGTGAGGTTACCTGCGTCAGGTATATATGTGAAGCAGGTTTGACTGATTAGCATTCAGACCTCCCCTTACGCAGCTAAGAGGATGTTAAGTGCCATCCTATTTTGTAAAGTCATGACTTTACAAATGAGATTTGAATGTGTCAAAATCAGTAGTCTGGTTGATGAATAGTCCCTGCTCATATGCCAGTCTGTTTCTCATTTGCATTGACTACTATCCCCCAAAATGGAATGAGACCACTAAAGATTTTGTCTTGAGCCTAAACGTGCCACTAATCCTGGGTAATATCAACTGATGAGCCCAACAACTGTAACTTGTAATGGTTATAGACGTGATTACTTGAACCCACACCTGTGAGCCTGGTTGAACAACTTCATCATTCATACCACCCTTTGGGAAGGAATGTATATGCCTGGTTACCACACACACAATATATATTGGTGACTTACAGTCTCCCATTTGGCCTGGCATCCATGGTATCCTATTTCCAGTAACATTTAACACATTAATATCTACCCAGACAGTACATTGTTTTAGTCAGTTTTTGTTGCTGCTGTTTTAAGAAACATCTGTATAAAGTTTACCCAAATATATGTAGCATTAGCCAATACCATGCCTGCAGAGGTTGACCAGGTATCTAGGGATGCATTCCCTCTGCAGAACCAGACATTAAATCACTTGAGCTGGGGAATGAAAAAATCTGGCCACACAAACAGGCATTCAGATTGTTTAATCTTAAGACCGTCAGTACACTCCTAGGGTGTCACCTCGGGATGGTAGTTAGAATCATTCACTCCGATAAACAAGTTGCAAGCCATTGATCAGGTAAACCTCAACAAAGAATAAATGAAGTATAAAATTATTTTTTTTGGTTAGGGAGTAATTCTTGAGAGGGTTAACAATAATGATATAGCAGATAGAGAGGAGATATAACAACTGTTGCTTATTTTACAACTAAAGAAATTGCTAACCTAGCTGACTTGTATAGATATTCATGTGCTGAATTAAGTTACATTAGCCAGTGGTGCTAGCTAGCTGACGTTACATACAGTATCTCACAAAAGTGAGTACACCCCTCATATTTTTGTAAATATTTGATTATATCTTTTCATGTGACAACATTGAAGGAATGACACTTTGCTACAGTGTAAAGTAGTGAGTGTACAGCTTGTATAACAGTGTAAATTTGCTGTCCCCTCAAAATAACTCAACACACAGCCATTAATGTCTAAACCGCTGGCAACAAAAGTGAGTACACCCCTAAGTAAAAATGTCCAAATTGGGCCCAAAGTGTCAATAATTTGTGTGGCCACCATTATTTTCCGCCACTGCCTTAACCCTCTTGGGCATGGAGTTCACCAGAGCTTCACAGGTTGCCACTGGAATCCTCTTCCAAACCTCCATGACAACATCACGGAGCTGGTGGATGTTCGAGACCTTGTGCTCCTCCACCTTCCGTTTGAGGATAACCCATGGATGCTCAATAGGGTTTAGGTCTGGAGACATGCTTTTCCAGTCCATCACCTTCACCCTCAGCTTCTTTAGCAAGGCAGTGGTCGTCTTTGTGTTTGAGGTTGTTATCATGCTGGAATACTGCCCTGCAGCCCAGTCTCCGAAGGGAGGGGATCATGCTCTGCTTCAGTATGTCACAGTACATGTTGGCATTCATGGTTCCCTCAATGACCTGTAGCTCCCCAGTGCCGGCAGCACTTATGCAGCCCCAGACCATGACACTCCCACCACCATGCTTGACTGTAGGCGAGACACACTTGTCTTTGTACTCCTCACCTGTTGCTGGCACACACGCTTGACACCATCTGAACCAATTAAGTTTATCTTGGTCTCATCAGACCATAGGACATGATTCCAGTAATCCATGACCTTAGTCTGGTTGTCTTCAGCAAACTGTTTGCAGGCTTTCTTGTGCATCATCTTTAGAAGAGGCTTCTGTCTGGGACGACAGCCATTCAGACAGATTTGATGCAGTTTGCGGCGTATGGTCTGAGCACCGACAGACTGAACCCCCACCCCTTCAACCTCTGCAGCAATGCTGGTAGCACTCATTTATATTTCCAAAAGACAACCTCTGGATATGACGCTGAGCCTATGCGCTCAACTTCTTTGGTCGACCATGGTGAGGCCTGTTCTGAGTGGAACCTGGCCTGTTAAACCGCTGTATGGTCTTGGCCACCATGCTGCAGCTCAGTGTCAGGGTTCTTGGCAATCTTTTCTTATAGCCTAGGCCATCTTTATGTAGAGCAACAATTCTTTTTTTCAGATCCTCAGAGATTTCTTTGCCATGAGTTGCCATGTTGAACTTCCAATGACGAGTATGAGGGAGTGTGAAAATGATGACACCAAATTTAACACACCTGCTCCCCATTCACACCTGAGACCTTGTAACACTAACAAGTCACATGACACCGGGGAGGGAAAATGTATAATTGGACCCAATATGGACACTTTCACTTAGGGGTGTACTCACTTTTGTTGCCAGTGGTTTAGAAATTAATGGCGGTGTGTTGAGTTATTTTGAGGGGACAGTATTTTACTTTTGTGAAATACTGTAAATACCTAACGATCACTATCCTTCTGGGGATAAGTTTTGTGTTACTTACTTTCCCTGGGTGTGGCTTGTTCCAAGTTAACAGCTCATTTTGAGACACTATCATTTATTGGGAAATATAAAATAAAAAAAAGGAATATGTGTATTTTTACCATTGGTGGTTGTGGTATGGTGGTTGTGTACACACTCTGCCAACACACATTTATGTTCAAACACCATTTAAAAGTGAATTTTGCATAGTATGTCCCCTGTAACATACCATGCCTGATAACATGACAATTCGAACTATCGATCATCTTAACTAATGCCATTTTTTATGGCGTATCACTGCTGCTTTTGCATCGTTACAGGAGCTTTCAGATAAATGGTGCCAAACAAAAGCCAACTTTATATCTCAGTTGGTTTATCACTCAAATAAATAGTGAAAATCAAATTTAATTGTTGTTGAAATGCAATTGTTATGGACCAATAGCATGATATTATTCATAAACATTTGTATAATGTTTTGATAATGTGAAAGAGAAATCTTAAAGGATATTGTTTAAATAAACTCATCGTCCATGCTCCCATTCAGTCTATTGTCTTTATTGCCATTTGTCCTTTCACATTTCTTTGCTTCACATGGCAAAAATTTGACACTTTTGACCTTGGTATGAGTCAACCGTATGCCTCTAATCCAGTGGGGGCTGGTGCTTTGTAAGAGTGGAGAGACATACTGTGGTGCTTGTAAGTTTGTGAACCCTTTGGAATTTTCTATATTTCTGCATAAATATGTGGAAAATCGGATTATTTTCAGGCATATTTATGCAGATATATAGACAAAATTTTATCATTAGTGCTGTGAATTCACTTCTGTGATCAACTGTGAAGTTATGTTATATGAAAAGTTTCCAGTCCTGAGTAAAATTAATGTCAGACTCTGAGATATGATTCTGAAGTGCAATATGGATAGCTTGTAGTTTGTTTGATTGTTTGTGTTGTTTTTTAAGGCATTCATTTAGCATTTCTGTAGGTTTGAAGATTGTAAGAGGTTTTAAAATTCAAACATTAAACATAATCGGAAAGCCTGTTGGAGTTTAATAACAGTCTAAAATGGTACATGGTTTGCAACTTGAGACACAATGCAGACACCATGCCACAAATACTGCACATTTATTCCTGTATTCCAGCACCGTCACACGTAGTGTTAATTTTTGTAGATGTGCACAAGCTGACCGTCAAACCAATATAGTATAAATGCGGCAGCATTTCGTGTGTATGTGTAGTTAAAAGCAAATATAATATAGCCATAAAGTATCCCGCCATTGTGCTGTCAAGAAACCTGAGTGATTGTGTTGCACTGACAAACATAAAAGTAACAAAATTTCTCTTGCAAAAGATAGAAATCTGATCAGTAATCTTATATGCTGACATTTCCTCATTGAAAACATTTGTTTGTGTTTGGCTTTTTTTCTTCCCAAAGATTGCACAAACCACAGATGGAATGGATGCTGACTTATGGAAAGATGGACTGTTCAAATCGAAGGTGACACGCTACCTTTGCTTCACTAGGGTCTTCTCCAAGGAAAATGTAAGTAATGAAATTTTTTTCTTGGATTTAATTTATACAAAGTAGTATTTTGAATCAGGAATTGTATTAATTTAATTTTAACAATTTTCTTTTCATACCATGTGTACTTCCAACACTTTTGAGAGTATTTTATTTAGATATTGTAGGGTTTCCATAGGCCAAGGTTTGCAAGATGGCTCACAATGTGCATGGTTTATGGCAGCATATTCCAAAAAAGCCATTTCAAATGCGCATTTGCAATTTCATTATATATCCCTCCCATAGTGTGTGACTGACAGACATCCTTCATTGACTATGAAAATGTGAATGTCTTAATATAGAATATAAATATAAATATAAAATATATGAAATATACAGTCATGGAAGAAATTATTGGCACCCTATTAAAACTGTGGGTAAATAATTTCATTTCAAGCATGTGATGTTCATTTAAACTCACCTGTGGCAAGTAACAGGTGCTGGCAATATAGAAATCAAAACTGAAGCCAGTTAGCGTGTATAAACGTTGGCTCAACCTTTGTGTTGTGTGCCTGGTGTGCCACATCAAGCATGGAGAAGAGACAGGAGAGCCGAGAATTGTCTGAGGACTTAAGAAGCAAAATTGTGGAAAAATATCAACAATCTCAAGGTTACAAGTCAATCTCCAGAGATCTTAAAGTTCCTTTGTCCACTGTGCGCAATATAATCAAGAAGTTTATAACCCATGGAACTGTGGCAAATCTCCCTGGACGTGGACGGAAGAGAAAAATTGATGAAAGAATGCAACGCAGGATAGTTCGAATGGTGGATAAACAACCTCAGTCAACTTCCATGCAAATTCAGGCTGTCCTGCAGACTCAGGGTGCATCAGTGTCAGCTCGAACCATACGTCGTCATCTGAATGAGAAGAAGTGCTATGGCAGGAGACCGAGGAGAACCCCACTTCTGACACAGAGGCATACAAAAACCAGACTGCAGTTTGCAAAAATGGAGTAAGCCTCAATCCTTCTGGGAGAACGTTTTGTGGACAGATGAGACTAAGGTAGAGCTTTTTGGCAAAGCACGTCATTCTACGGTTTACAGAAAGAAAACAAAAAGAGGCCTACACAGTACCTACTGTCAAACATGGTGGAGGTTCAAGGATGTTTTGGGGTTGTTTTGCTGCCTCTTGCACTGGGTGCATTGACTGTGTGCAAGGAATCATGAAATCTGGAGACTATCAAAAGATTTTGGCCCATAATGTAGGGCCTAGTGTCAGAAAGCTGGGTCTGCATCAGAGGTCATGGGTGTTTCAGCAGGACAATGACCCGAAACATACCTCAAAAAGCACCCAGAAATGGTTGGAGACAAAGCGCTGGAGAATTCTGAAGTGGCCATCAATGAGTCCGGATCTAAATCCCATAGAACACCTATGGAGAGATCTCAAAATTGCTGTTGCAAGAAGGCACCCTTCAAATCTGAGAGACCTGGAGCACTTTTCAAAAGAAGAGTGGTCCAAAATTCCAGTTGAGAGGTGTAGGAAGCTTGTTGATGGTTATAGGAAGCGATTGGTTTCAGTTATTTTATCCAAAGGGTCTCCAAAGTTTTGTGTAAAATGATGTCAAATTTGCCTTTTTTCTTCTGCTTTTTTGTGCTGTTCCAATGCACTTAAAGGTAATAATCATGTGTATACCAAAACATTTGTCATTGCAACACTTTTCTGGGAGAAATGGTGCATTTTCTGGAAAAGTTCCAGGGGTGCCAATAATTTCGTATATATATATATATATAAAATAAAATTGTTCCATATCAGGAATTGGACCCTGAAGTGGTTGATTTCTTTTCGTCTGAGCTCAGGAAGAGGTCACACCAACACAAAGTTCCTTTGAAAGCTTCTTAGTTTAATGCTCACAGATAAACTTGCAGATAATTGCAGATAAACTCGAGGCTTTGCAGTGTGACCATTTCACTTTCGTTTGCGACTGAACAGTACTTTGTGCGACTGAGTAAATGTTTATTCACACCAGTGCGAGTGACCTGTTCGGAGTTGTATAATACAATCGGAATAAAAAATGACATTTAATTAACAGTGACCATGAGCAGAGAGCTTACATTTAGCTGTTTATGACAGACCTCCTGATTAAACTTTAAACAAAAAAAGATTGGTATCTGGATCGGTTTCAGTTGTAAAAATCCTGAAATGAACTAAAATGAGTAAATGGACTCACCCAATCACATGCTATATGAGATTATTCAGATATATACACAATATACACAGAGCGGTTCGAGAACTGACTCCAGCCCAGAACAATGACCGTGGTAAATGTCTAATAGTGTAGCTTTAAATATATTTAAGAGGAGCAGACTTCAAGCACTGAACATTGATGTTTATTGTATTTGTTTACAAGGTAGAACAGGGTAACGATTGTTTTTTGCATACAGTCTGTAAAATTTACTGAAAATATTGCATTTAGTTTATCAGAAGGTAAAATAATTAGTCATGGCTCACACTATGTTCCTAAATTCTGTCATAATTGACCAGTTAAATTTTTCTCATGCCCACTTGTTATATTGTGGCACAATGTTACCATCTCTAAATAATAATAATAATTAGAAAAAAAACAAAAAAACTGTGCTCCTAAATTTTGTAATTAGGTTCACAAGTGCTCCTAAAATAAACTATTTTGTGTCTCTCCTCCTGTAAACACTGTTATTGCCTTTTCTGCATATGCCTGAATTGTTTTTGCAGAGATCACCACTCTTTGTGTGACATGGAAAAACTGTTCAGATGGTGCACGAGGAAAGCAAGGACAGAAGACAAAGAGTGAGACGGCCATCAGGGCAGTGTATTAAACCATCAGTGGGCGATGGTGAACAACTGTACCTGGACCAAAACATGAGGTCGTCTGTAGAGGCCTGTGGCTGTAAAAAAAAACAAAAAAAAACAAAAAAAAACCCCAACATCAGTGTCATAAGGAGTCAGAGAATGCAAATACATGTGAAAAATGGAGACATTATTCTGGACAAAGCCCAGCGCTCTTTCGAGGCCCACCTATCTACTTCATCAGCGAGTGAATTACCATGGGCATGTGTTCTGTGTTTAGAGGAGTCATGAACTTTAACCTTAACAATAGCAAGCCTGTCAGGTAAAATCAAGGCTTCTAAAAGATCAGAAATAGAGCGTGGCATGTGATATTGGCTTACCATCAGACGCACAAAAACCACAAGCATGCTATAAACTGAATCAGTGTAAATAGTAACAACCTTACTCTTAAAGAGATGACAAGCAAGAATTAGTGATGAGTTCCAATGAGTTCCACACTGAGCAGAATTAAAGGGGATAGAGACAGTTAGGGTATAGAGATGTCAGTGACCATGAGAGCGGACACAGCAACAGCCCTTAAAAAGCCAGGCATACCTTGAACTACAGGTTCTAGTGATTTGGAAAGATATGATACTGGGCTAAAGGTACCACCGTGTTCCTGTGTCAGGACCCCCGCTGCAGTGCTCCCATCCTTGGAAAAATACCGGGGGAATGGGGACGAGTAGTCTCGTAGTCCAAGCACTGTAGCTGAGCTTAATGCCTGTTGTAGATAACAGAAAGAGTTTGTCATCTCCTTAGTCTATTCAATGTTGTGTGGAGGAGTCCTTGAGACAAGTGTTTGAAAATTTTGTCATGGTATGAACAGTGAGGAATGAACTGACAACAATAGTTTAGTTTATAAGTCCCAGGAAACTCTTTGCATGGCAGGAGGTGTGCCACAATAGCGTGCACATGGTTGCTGGTTAGGTATCATTTTCCCTGAGAGATATGGAAGCCCAGATATTGGACCAGTGTCTGAAAGAGCTGAAGTTTAGTTAGGGAGGTGGTTCACCTTGCACTGAGCCAGGTGGGTCAAGAGTTTGAGAGATCCCTCTGTGGAGAACTCCTGTCCTTCAGCTGATAAAAGAATGTCGTCCATGTACTAAACAAGGCACCAGCCCTTGGGTAAGACGAGTGAAGATAATACCTGATGTATGCAGCAAGGGAGTCAATAAAGCAGTAAGGAAGACGTGTTCAAGTATATTGTATGAACAATCACGTCCTGCACGAGTCTAGGATAACCTGCTGTATCCTATCCAATCCTATCCTTTGTCTGCAGAAAAAGAGGTAGGCATACAGCAGGTGATCCTTTTTTCCCCATAATACTGGGAGGTTCCAGTGTAAAACTTTTCCCTACTGGTATGAATGTTGCAGTGACATTGGAGTTGGACCTGAGGCACACTTCGGCACTTTCTGGTTCTGAGCCAGAGCTTGGCTTATCCACAGTGGGCTCTGTTTGCTCAATAACCGTGGTAGCTTTTGTTAGCTTTTTCTTCCCTACATCCCCTGATTTGGTGCAATTTTTTGACTGACCATTTCCACCCATCGCTTACAGCTTACAATTTAATAATCATGAAAGGATATCAAACAGTTCTGTTTATAAAGTTCAGTAAAGGTTATCAGACATTGTGTTGAATCATGTGGTGACAGAATCTTTTCCGAGACCTGTGCTCACGGAAGCACTGTGGTCTAAAACATGATATTTCAACCTATGTAGTTTCTTTTACAGTAGTTACAGAATTTGTCGAATCACGTATGCACAGCGTCTTTAAGACAGACTGTGTTCACGGAAACACTGTCAGCCAAAATGTGATATTTCAACCAATACTTCAAGATTTATCAGGATATCTACATGGAGTTAGAAATAATTAAAATCATTCGCTTACCTCTGTCCAGATATCCCCGGTTCGGACACTAGAAACTTTTAAGTTCTTTTCCAATACCAGGATTTGGACCCTACAGTGGCTGATTTCCTTTCATCTGAGCTCAGGAAGAGGTCACACTAACTCAAAGTTCAGTGAAAGCTTCTTAGTTTAATGCTCACAAAGCATAGCATATTTACACATGAAATGAGAGAATAGGATTTGGAGAGACGGGAAAAACAAGCTCTATCTCCGGGAAACAACACTATCTGCTCTTGTACTGAGAGATCCTGACACAGACTAGAGATTAATTAAAATTTTTAAAGAGATTTTTTTTTTTTTTGGTGAAAGACACCAAATGTTGGCCATCACCAAAAAGGTACGTTAACATTCCACATGGCAACTCTGTTATTGTTCAGTGTGTTGAGTGCACAATGTTTAAACAATCTTCCTTAGTCCTTAGTAATTGGTATATTTGTGATAAGTGTATTTTAGATAACTCTCTGACAGGCAAGACTGCAGTATTAAGGGTACACATCCAGACACTAGAGAGGGCTAGAAAGAACTAGAGCAGCCTACTTGTGGTAGGGGAAAGCCTTCGTGCCTTAGGCAGAGATGGAGAAATGACGAGTCTGGTATTGGAACCCTCACTGCAGGGTGAATTGTGGATGAATCTGCAGCATTATCGCAGTGTTAAAGCTTTCATGCAGGAGCACAACTCATCACTGAGAATCTTGTTGAAAGAGCTTTGGTTATAGGAGATAGTAAATCAATCAGTAATCACTAACAAAAATATTTTCCATTTTGTCAAGTTGCACTCACAATAGTAAAGTGTGAGCATAAGGGTCCAAGCAAATAGTCTTGCAAAAACAAAAGGGTACTTTGCGCCTTTGGTGCTTGAACCCTAATTAGCTTTTGAATTTGAATAAATTTGGGGAAATGACAGTTGACAGTGGAAATGTAAATGCAGACAGGGTTGCAAAGTTTTAATTTTAATTTTAGTTTAGTTCAAGGATCTAGGATGATGGTACAATTGCAAATGAGGATTAGCCTTACTTTTTCAATATGGCAGAATCATTCCAGTTTAGACATCGAAAATTAAATGTTGTATGAACTTTACCTTTGCAACTTGCAACTTTGGGCCACCTTTGCACATTGTTGTTAATGCAATTGTAAATATGTTTTGCAACTGAATTTTAATTACGTCTTCACAGGAATTGCAAATATACATTACTAACTAGCATTTGAGTAAAGTCTGACATTTAGATAAAGTCCTGCCCTACATGCTTGGCACTCTTATTTTAAATGTCACTTTGTTTTTGCAGTTGCCATAGACTCTCTGAACCTGCGCGTGCGTGTGTGTGTGTGTGTGTGTGTGTGTGTGTGTGTGTGTTTAAACTATTTGAATGTGTGCTAGAGGCTTTCTGAGCTAGTTTAAATGTAGACTATTGAAGGTTGGTGAGTAACCATAATTAGAGCATTACATTGATGAAAATAGTAAGCTGTTCTCATGCTCTGAGCGTTATGAAAAATAAAGAGATGTAGTATGCTTAAGTATTCACCAAGCATTTTAATGTATGTAACAAATCAGTTGAATATTAAAATAGGTACAACACTTAACCAAGACACTGCTGATAACATAATTTTATCTGTATTTGAACACCTACTCTGCATGACGCTGCAATCTCTGTCACTGTCACAACAGAACTCTCGAACCGTTGTTGGGTAATTTAAACGCTGGCCTTGAAAAAGGATTTCCTTTAAATGATTCTGGTTTATCTGGACTAAAGTACAAGTTACTAGTCCACTACTATGCTTTTCTTGTGATCTATACATATTGTATGTGTCTTTTCACAGAGTCATTTAGGAAACGTGCTGGTGGACATGAAGCTGATTGACATTAAAGATACGCTGCCTGTCGGCTTTATCCCGATTCAGGAGACAGTGGACACACGTAAGCATTTATCTCTTCTTTTGTGCTTGCTTGCTTGATTGCAGACAATATAATTTTATTTTTAATTTTTAAACAAGGCTGACAACAGTTGTTTAACATACATCAGGTCTATAAATGTTTGGTCATGGACAATTATTGTTCAGTTGTCTACCACTATATATTGGGGTTGAAATTACATATTGAATATGCGCTAAAAATGCAGACTTTCAGCTTTAATTAAAGGGGATTTACATCCAAATAGCGACATAACTTTTGTAGCGAAAGCCCCCCCAAACCTCCCCTAACATGTGGCATGCTTATATATATGAAATATATATATAAAAATACATATATATATATAAATACACACACACACACACACATATATATATATATATATATATATATATATATATATATATATATATATATATATATATATATATATATATATATATATATATATATGTGTGTATATGTATAGAACCTAATCTATAATCTGTTTTGATGGGTAGATATATTTTTTTAAATATATTTTTTTACTTTTTTTTTTATAAACTTTTCATAACTTCTTATGATTTTGAAAAAAAAAATCATAATCATCAAATTATGGGAAAAAAACACTTCTAAAAATATATAACCGACAGGTATGGAACATGAATGGTTAAAAATGTTTCTGAACATTATTACTACTTTGAACACGAGAACTAGGCTGTAATAACGCTGACTATTTTACATGTAAAACATGTTGCATTCCATTCATCTTGCATTCTAAAACATTCGCATGCAAATTATGCAAATTGGGATGAAGGGCGCCTCTCATTATCCATGACATTGTTAAATCTCCGGATCTCAGCCAGAGAACCTGTGAACAGAGCAGACGCCGAGAGGGGTGAGAGTGCAGCAAGAGAACAAGAACTCACGCTTGCAGGACAGTACTGGCGACATTTGGAAGGTTGCTAAGGTTTGTCTAAAAAGTCGCAAGGTTTGTCGTTAGGCACTTTTTGTGTGTGTGCGTGCAAAAAAATTGCTAAAGGGGTCTGAAAAGTCACTAAGTTGGCAATACTGACAGCTAGATAAAAGGCAGGCTAAGCTAAGCTCTGCTTCTCCCCAGCAATGCAGAGGGAGAGCGAATGTGGGGTTTTTCATTTATGCACATTCTATTTGAAAAGCAATAAAATACAAAGAATACCCAAATTATGCCCTGTCTGTGTTTTTTTTTTTTTTTTTTTTTAGAAAATGATTTGTGCCCCTCTTTCGATCTTTCTGCACCCACCCTCCGGGTTGAGAACCAGTGAAATAGACTGAATGGACAATTACCAGAATTACATGTAAAAAGAATTACTTTTTATATCTGGTCCTTCCCTTTTTATGGGACCAAAATAATTGCACAAACTAACATAATTGTAATTTAAATTATTATTAAAATTTTAAAACTTGGTTGCAAATCCTTTACACTCAGTGGCTGTCTAATGTCTGGAGCCCATAGACATCACCAGGTTTTTACTGCAGCTGCATTCAGTTCCTGCATGTTCGTGGGCATTTTGCTTTCAGCAAGTGAAATGCATGCTCAACTGAATTCAGGTCTGGTTTGCTTTCAAAGTACTGTATGCTTCTGGTTATAGTCTATCTGCCCTGGGAAGCACTACCCAATGAGTTTTGTAGCAATTGACTAAATCTGAGTGCATAAAATAAACTTAAAATTGTATCCTTTATGGTCACCAGTCATAGCATTAGTAAATACGAGGGAATCAGTTCCTTTGACAGCCATACATGCCCACAGCATACAATGAGGTGGTATGCAGTTTCTTTTGTCTGGTACAGGTTGAATTTTATCTCATTTGTCCATTGGATGTTGTGGAACTGTAGGGGGTTATTTAGATATTTTTGGCAAACTGTAATTTGTTCTTCCTTTTTCTGAAGCTTACTAGTTTAAATCTTGTGGTAAACCCTATGTATCTACTCTGGTGAAGACTTCTCTTGATTGTTGACTTTGATCCAACTGTGCTTACCTCCTGGAGGGTTCTTAATGTGGCTGACTATGCAAATGCCACACTTTTATATGCTTACTAAGCGAAATAATGAAGGAATGCCACATACCTAGCCATGGAACTACTGAGAAGCCAACTGTCCAGTTACTTCTGGTTTCTTTTCCAGGATGTCCACGGGTCCTTAAAAAGTCTTAAAATGTCTTAAATTCCATAATGTAAAAAATAAGGCCTTAATGGGCATTAAAGTGTCTTAAATTCACCTTTCAAAGGTTTTAAAAATGCAGCCGAACCGACACCATAAAGAAGATTTTAATTTCGCTAGTTGCTTTTTGAAATGGTAAACCCGTGTGACTGTAGCACTCTGTTTATGCGACTAATCTGTGTTTTAGAGCCGCTCGGTTCACAGTAACGGCCGCTCCACACCAACTTAATTTCTGTCTGTGCTGTGAGTTTTAGTCACTTATAACCTGCATTTAGACAGGTCTTCCATATACCTCTACAGATGTTTACCCTGCTATAGTTTACTTAAATATCCAGAAATTGATGTATATGCATGAACACAATTCATTATAGCTGATGTATTGTGTAATTCATTTACATTTACATTTATTCATTTAGCAGACGCTTTTATCCAAAGCGACTTACAAATAAGCAATTCCTACAATGTTCACCCAGTTTGTATGTATAAACCCTCAAATTAAAGCAGAAAGTCTGCACTTTGAGGTCTTCTTCCTATATACCTGTGGTAGACAATATTTATTTTCATTGTCCCAGTATGTATGGACCTGCCTGTATTTTCCATGTTGGACTATCTGAGCTGTGTACTGTGTCACAGACAGTATTTGTATAAATACATACAGTATAAACTGATTATAAAATTACTGCTGTTACCCACTATTGTTGTTGTCTCTTTTATGACACTGTGGGGGACATTTCAGTAATTTACTTGTCTTCATGTCTTTTTAATTCATGTCTTCATGAATTAAAAAAATTATTTATATCATTATTAGAGATGGCTTGATACCACTTTTTATTTTCCGATACCAAAAGCTTGAACATCAACTCAGTATTAATACTGATCTGAATTTTATTTCTTTGAAAACTACTCAGCTTTATAATTTAAATAAAACTGAAGTAATTCACCTTAAAATACAGGAAAAATGCATAGATTAAAAATGACACACTTTATTTATTTATTTATTTATTTTTATCCAGTTTCTTAATGAAAAGGCTCTCGATCATGTAATGCATACAATTATACCATGTTTGCATATCCGACTGATGGTTCAATTGGAATAAAAACATTTATGTATACTCTTCAGTTGGAATAGATTAATGCCAATCCAAATTAAAATCCTATTAAACTAAAAGAAATTGGTTAATGTCCTTTTAATAACATTTTAAATAGAAGAGTAACAGTCATGTAAATACAATAAAAAATATCCATGTTTGTGTTACTTACTTTCTCTATCGGGATTACCATGTGTGTTATGCGCATGTTTGAGTCACAATGTTTTCCTGGTGCACTAAAATGGTCATGGGAAACTAATAAAATGTGGAGAAAAGCTTTAATAAGACCTTTGTGTTGTGTAGTTGGTAACATTTAGTAAAGGCATTTAACCAACGATTATACTGATGAATAATGTGTGGTTTTTTAAAAGTTATTTTCCACAGCTAAAGCATCTGTACTCCTGAATGCTGCCATGGAAATAATTTAAATCTTGCTGTGAACAGAAACATCACAATTAACAAGCTGAATGTCGTGATACGTTTGTAATGGGTGAATAAACACTCAAGGAGGTTGTATTTAATGTTAAATTTGGGAAAAGGCAGTGGGAGTGGTGAGCGGAAGCGTGAGAGTAGATGAGGTGAGAGGCCATGTGTCGACAGTGGTCTGAAGATTTGACATCACAGCAGCCCTAATAAGCTGAGAGAATCAGCCCTGATAAGCAACGAAGTCCATGGCTTATCAAATATTGAGGTGGACTGGGTCCCGACACTATGGGCCAAGTCCATAGTGTCGGGATCAATACTGCTGAGGTGGACCCCCACTTGATGCTGCCCCTGAAACGAGCAGTCTTGCAGTGAGAAACTAAAGTGGAACTTTAGTAGTGGAGCATGATCTGTGACCAGAATGAAATCTCTGCCAGTGAGATAATAATTCAGTTAATCTCTGGCCCATTTGATTACCAGAGCTTCCTGTTCCACTGCAGCATAGCATCACTCACTGGGGGTCCGTTTCTATAAGCTTAAAACACTGGGTGGTGTTCTACATTCCTGGGACAGCGCGGCACCCAGGCCTGTTTCAAAGGCATTGGTATGTATGATGACTAGGGATTTGATTTTGGGAGACCAAGTTGTTCTCTTTGGACTTAAACATCAGAACCCATTATCTGCACATCAGCTAGGTTTTGCAACAAATAGTTTAAAATACTTTTAATTCCACACTATGACATGACAATTTTAATCCACAATATGACACAGTGGGTGACATTTCAATAATTTACTTGTCTTCATGTCTATGTAATTATGAATACAAAATGTTTTGTATTGTTTATTAGAGATGGCTTGATACCACTTTTTCTTTTCTGATACCGAAACTGAAACTTTGAATATCAGCTTCAGCTGTCCAGCTTACTTTGTCAATGTGGAGGAGGGGTGGTTTGTGAATGAAGGCTGAAGTCATGAGAGTGAGTGGCAAGGATGATGCTGCACCTGTGGGTGATTTTCCTAACGAGTGTTCTGGGTTTCATTGAGCGGCGGAAAGGATACAATGGGGCAAGACAAGTCATGGGAGAGAGAGAGAGAGAGAGCGATTAGCTGCACAAAACAGTGTTCATTGTTGGTGTTCATGAGCAGTGAAAAGTGAGAGAAGTTAAAAAAAAATAAAGAGCACCTTTGAGTTGTCCCAAGCATGCCTATTGTTTCGTACTTTCCTGCTTAACATGAAGGAGTGTTCCACCCCAAAACCGTCATTGTACCACCTTCCATTAATTGATGTCCCCTTTGAAAGAATTGGTATGGACCTTGACGGGCCATTGGAACAGACTACATGAGGGCATATGTTTTTGTTAGTCCTGGTCGATTACAAAACGCAACACCCAGAAGCTGTACCTTTTTGCAACATCTTTTCAAAATAATCTCCTGGATCAGAATCCCTTGAGAGATTCTGACTGATCAGGGCACCACATTTATATTACACACACTTCACAAACTATGTGTATTATTATGTAAGTAGATTCATACCAGCATTTACTATCTTCAGATGGATGGCCTGGTTGAAAGGTTTAATCAAACTTTGAAAAATATTATTCGGAAGTTTGTGCGCAATGAGCCTCTGAATTGGGATGTGTGTTGCTCTATGGTCATTCCAGAGAAGGAGGAGCTGGGACCAAAGGTGAGTCTAAAATGTTTGGCATAGTCTACCCTGTGGAAACCACCTCTCACAGTTCTAAATCACAGAGGTTGTCAAGTAGCCTCAGTGGGACTCACTGCCAACCCAAAAAAGTGTGCTATTGGACAGGTTGAAATAGCGGTATCTGGGCTTCCACTTGGGCTGTGGGCAGGTGCATCCACAAATTGATAAGACAGCAGTGATTGTGGCCTGCCCGAGACCCAACAACAAAAAAGAGGTGAGACAGTTTCTGGAGCAGGCTGGCTATTGTTATTATCATGGTTTTGTGCCTAATTATTCAGATGTCACCAGCTCTCTGACTGATCTCACTAGAAAGGGCAGGTCTGGTCCAGTGGACAACACCCTGCCAACAGGCTTTTATGCAGGTAAAAGCTGAACTCTGTGGTGGACCACTCTTACATTCTCCTGACTTCACTCTCCACGATGTATTGCAGACTTACTCGTCAGACAGGGGAACATGTTCCAGGTGATGGAGTGGAAAAGATTTGTGCCTAAATTATCCTCTTTAGTCTCCCCTTTCAGACCTCACAAAACGGGACAGCCTGACTGTGACACTCCCTCGTGTTTATTGGGAAAGGGGCTGTTGAGGTCAAAGACCTTGTTGGGCCTCTGAAAGTCATTACAGATCTGTAGACTGCCATTGGTTTACGGAACTACAATAATGGGGCTAAACCAAAGGTTAGAGGACATCCATAACACCATTTGCTTCTCAATAACCCAACGAGGGGCCTCTGGAACATGGTAGGGCCACTGCCAGATCACTACTTCAGTCAAGGTTTAAATGTCAATCGCAAACTGAACTATTAGCCCTGTGAGGTCTTGTTGCTGGGTTGGGGACTAAATCTCTCCCCTTATTGACCAAAGTACACCACGGCAGGTCAGTGGAGTGATCGCTAGTGGAAAGAGAAGCGGAACAGGTTCAATCCACTTTATTTGCTATACTTATGCATCTTTGCACTTACTGGGCTCTTGCAGGTGATAATTCATGGGGCCTGCCTTCTCCGTCACTGTTTATAGGACCTACCATTGAGCCAGTAATTTGCAGTTGATCCCTAAGCTTTTCTAGTGTGTTCAGGCCACCTAGTGGGTGAAAGAAAAAGTGCATCACTCTGTTGATCAAGCATGGGACTACTTGTAGTTCACACAATTGGCCCTGATATAGGTTGTGCCAGTGGCTTCTAAACCGAGGAAGTGTGATACATTGCCGCCCTGATACTGTAAGTAACAAAGTCTGCAGCTCAGCAGTTGTAGCAGCTCATCTGGGCTCACCTGTGTATCACAGAGGGAGAGAAAATAGCATTAGTCACAGGCCAGATTCTACCAGCAATGTCCTAAGTTTCTCCAGCACTTACTAAGCTCTAAAATAATTAGAAATAGTAGAAATAGTGCTTATATAGAAATAGAAATGCTTTTATTGATAGAGTTACTGTTCCATATAGCCCATGAAGACTGAAGAGCTGCATAATCTCAGCCGGGCTCCTATATATAGATATATAGATATATAGATATATATATATATATATATATATATATATATATTATATATATATATATATATATAGATATATATATATATATAGATATATATATAAATTTACGTTAATTGTGCATGTTTTTCAAACCTTTCCGTGAAATCGTACAGCCATTACAATGAAATGCTGTTTAAAGGACCCCAGGAGCACTCTGCCTGTGCCCAACTTTAAAGAAGATTCTGATACTGTGTGTCCAGTGAACTTTTTTGATCTTTCTGGTATGTAACAAACCCAAAAACTAAAGTAAATCTGATCAAATATTATTATATGGGAACTGTAAATTCCCATCTAATAGTTTCTTGATTTTGAAACATAATTAACTTGCTTACTCAGTCAAAAAAACATGCTGACATGATAGCAGTCTTTAGACATTTGCCTTGCTGAATAGCTCACTGATTGTTGTTAGCCTTAGTCCATGTGGCTACGTAACTGTAACTGTAAACATTTCCTTAATCTCCTTTTAATTTTTGCACTTCAAGAAATTCTCTGATACTTCAAGCTATGTTTGTTACAAGATTGGCTAGAGTTTTAATTTCTTCGCCGATATCTGAGCCGCCATTTTTATAAGTATTGGCCCAATACAGGTCCTAGGTGTCATCAGTGCCATCTCTAATCATGATTGATATAAGCCTATTTTTTTAAAACAAAAAGGAAAAACATTAATTATTATTTTAATTACAGACTACCACTGAAAGAGAGCGTTTATGGAGACAAGGATGTATCTAGAATACAGTGTTTCAGAGTCACCAGTATCTAGTAATAGTTTCTTAAATTAACAAATACAATTTAGAACTTGGAAAACCTATGGTTGCAGGTTTGCAGCATTTTCCCCAAATCCACCCCAACGCAAATTATAATGAAGTATTATTGAATCTGTTAATGAGTCCTAACCAGTGCTTTTATCCATACTGCTATTTCCACTCCATTCATTTTTCTACTTCAATCTCTGTTTCTTATTCACTTCAGAGGAGCCGGCATTCAGGAAACGGAGGCTGTGTATTAAGTTTATCCCAAGGGACTCCACTGAGGCTGCAATTTGTGACATCCGCATCCTGGGACGCTCCAAACAGGCCCCACCACAGTATACATTCATAGGGTCAGTTTCCATGAAGATCTGCAGTCAGATTAATGATTCCCAACTGCTTATAACACATGTTTTATGGGCATAGTTATGCTTTATGAACCAACCTACCTAGACCCTATTTGTGTTCATTGTAAGATGCTTTACAAAGTTGAATGTTTAACTCCGAACATGTAATTTAATTTTAATGTCAGGAGACCCATCGATCAGTCACTTAATGTTTACTAATATACAGTGGAGATATAATAAATATATATATATATATATATATATATATATATATATATATATATATATATATATATATATATATACACACAGTATATATATATATGTATGTATGTATGTATGTATACACACCTCTGTTAAAAGGTTTGCATAATGTAAATAAAATGAAAGTAAGATATATCAAGTCAGATCTTTTTCCATCTATGTGATATGGCAACCAACAAAATTCAAGTGAAAAACAAATAGAAAAAGAAAAACTTATAATAACCTGGCTGCACAACTTTGCACACCCTTTTATGTGACTGTGCTTATAACTAACCTATTACACTCAAAATCATGTTTAAAAGTAATTACTCCTATCATAAATTGGACCAGTCTTATTAACCCCAAATTAAAGTTCAGTTGTTTCTATTGGATTGGATTGGCTGCCATGAGACTTATGTGGCAATGTTAAAGGAGCTGCAAGAATATCTGACAAGTACTGGTCACTCCCTGAATGTGACAGCAGTCTCTCTTTTATTTATTTGTTTGTTTGTTTGTTTTATAAACACATCTGGGCTATGGGGTAGGGGGCCTAAACAGAAGCCCGGGCTCATGGGGGGAAAAAAACCCCAAAACAACAAGCCCACCAACCCAGTTTCCAATACTTGAAAACCTGTGCAATGACTATGGCTGTGCCGAGGAGATCCTTTCACACTGTGATAAGTCCTTTTTTCCAAGGAAGATGCTTTAATCCCCATAAAAAAAACGTTTCTGTTTAGTTTGTACTTGCATTTTGTTGGTTGCTGTATGCTAAAGATGGAAAAAGAACTGACGTAACTTATCTTGGTTTAACTTTTTTTTTAATCACAAAGGGAGAGACAGAAATAGTGACGGAGAGAAGACTGGAGAGAGACGCAGGGGCCTCACAGAGAACTGCTTTAACAATCACAAATGCCCACTGGCACTGCTTTGACCACTAGAGAGAATCAGAAGTTTCCATTTTAGTGTGATTAGTCAGTGGGTTGGTACGGTCAGCATCACTAGGCAGAAACCTGTGGCAATATCCTGCCAGCCCCCGGAGCTGTGTCCCATTGTTTTGTTTATGGGCATGGGCATGAAAGCATTCTTATCAGTTTAGGGAGAGCTGCTGCCAGTGACCCAAATGGAAGCCCAGATAATGAACCTCAACCCATTTCTCTGGGTTCACCTTGAGTCAAGCTCATCTCAAGCACTGTCCTCATATGTTGTTCTCATATTAGATTGTCACCTAATTAAACAGTAGTATATGCACAGTGGGCCTGCAGAAATTGGTTTATTAATCATTGAAACATAGCAGTCACCCTGAAATGCCCTAAGGGAAGAGTTTAAATTAGTGTTAACCAAATAGGGTGTAGAAAACTGTTCTTTGGACTTTGTAAATAATGGAATCTACCGATAGCCCTTGGTGAAATCCAAGGTCAAATAACAAGCCAAAGCCATCTAAAGCTGATCAAAGAGCTTGTCTGTAGGAAAATCTAATTTTTGAAACTGCATTCACCTTGCGGAAATCTACACAGATATGGAATATCCTGACCAGCTTGTTTGTTCCAGTCACAGTGTGGTGATAGTACTCCCATTATCATGTCCCCCAATTCTTCCTGAACCACTTTCCTGGGGGAATCTGAGTGGGGTTTTCTCAGATTGGTGCCCAAGATGGCAGCCACAGTGTATTGGCATCTTTGTTTTTTGTGTATTTTTTGTCAATGGTTATTAACCCTCTTAATTTTTAATTTAACAATAATTGTTATTGACTTATCGTATGATATTTGGAAATGACCTTGATTATCTTTGCTGATCTTGATATTGCCCAGGTTATTGCATAACCCAGCTAAACCAATACAGTGATGGTTTATTTGTGCTTCCCTTTGGCTAGTGACACTAAACTTGTCTAGTCCCATGTTAGATTGTCAACAAGTTTTATACTTTATAAGTCAGGTAGTCCAGCAAACAGTGATGACACCCGAGGCAAGTTTTATAATCAATCCAACTTTTTGTACAGTTTTCACTATTTCAAGTCACATGCAAGAAAAAAAATGCAAGACAGTCTATTTAGAAGTATGTTTAAAAAGTTTGTAGATAGAGAAAAATTTTAGCTCACCCCCGATGATTAACAGTCCAGCTAACGCCCCTGATGTTGTCCATTATATTTACATGCATGTTTATTTAAATAAGAATGAATTTCACCAACGTTTTAGCCATTCACGCTGCTTATGTCCTGCTGTTAAAAATTTTTTACGCAAGATATTAACAATGGACTAATAATGATTTTGAAGAAGAACAATCTAGAAAGAATAGTTCTAGTGTTTCAAATAATCCACTCATAGTCAATAATGTCTGGGATTGACCCACTTAAGCTGCCTGAGCTGAAGTTTAACAGTGAATTGAAGCGCTTTACTAACGAGTTAATGAATGCACCCAAATGCATCCTATATGCATATTGAGACTGATCAGACATTTGCACAACATAAATGTAATATTACCACATGCTTCTCCACAAAATGAAGCAAATGCACAAGTGACCGTTAACTTAAGTAATGCACTAGGTAGAATGATGAGTCACATGATGAGTCACATTGTGAGTATTCACAATGTGACTCATCATTCTACCTAGAGCGTTACTTAAGTTAACGGTTACTTGTGCATTTGCTTCATTTTGTGAATACTCTTTCCATAACAACACGCAAAATACAATTCACAATATTGTATAACAATAGTGTACTCATTGTAATAGTATTTCAGGAGATCAGGTTTTCACAATGGCAGTTTTCAGGTTTTTGTTGATACATGTTTAAGTTAATATATATAAAATGTGAATATTTGGTTTAATTTTTCATTTTCTTGTCCGCTAAAACATTGGTGACTAATATTCGATGCCCTTTTAGGCAGAGTAAAATTTTATAAAATGAATAATAAATGTGATGTGACAAAATATTGACTAAAGTTAAAATATATTTTAATCAGAAGACAACTAATTTTAGTCGAACATCTGAATATTCCTTAGAATTAAAAGTTCATTGCCCTTTGAAATGGTGCATTTGCATTATTATTCTATTTTATTAGCACTATATCAGTGGCAGAAAATAGTCTTAAAATTACAATTTTTATCGCATTTATTTCTGGGACAGTATCATCCAGCAAATTGTGACCGGCATAATGGTGATCCAGTTCGGCTTTAATTTTTGAGAGGTATGTTTCTTAATATCAAGAGAACTGTACCGGATGATCAGTGCCCAGAGAATTTAACTCTTTTATTAGAGCTGCTTCTGATGTGCGCTCCTGTGTCTCTCCAAGCTGTGCAAAAAAGATGGTGAGGCAAGCATGTTCGAACACTGGTCAGATTTAGGAAGAGAGGTTGTGACCTCTACTCATGGAAGTATTCTTGTCTAACTTGTGCTTGATTTGTAACGAGATCAACAAACTCAAAATCCTTGCCAGCACAGAAAGGGAATTTTGATTAACTTAAGTTTACTGCTTTATGGAAACATGGCTGAATGACGTGATTACCGATACTATAGTGGAATTACCAGGATTTCTATACAGGGTCTCTACTATACAGGGCGGATCGAGCCCCTGTTCATTTCATTAAGAAAATAGGAGGAGGTTTGTGCTTCAGTATTAATCAAAACTGGTACAAAGACATATTTCTCATAACAAAAATATGCATACCATGACAGTGCCCTCTTAGACTGTCTGATCATGCTTCAATCCAACTCATTCCTGCTTATTGTCAGAAACTGATAGCAGTGAAGTTTGGGGGTGAGTATAAATGGATGAGTATAAAATCACATCTTACATCAGCTTCTGTCAGGAAATTATATTCCCACTAAAACCATCAGCTGCTTCTCCAAAATAACAAACAAAAAAACAGCTGCTGAAGAAAAAGAAGACAATTTCAGGACAGGAGTCACCTGTTTGAGAAAACTTTGAGTAGCCAGACAGTAATACTCGAAAAAGCACTAGGCTATTTCTATAAGCAATAAGCTGAACCAGCAGCTTTCTGCTAACGAAAAAATATGGAAAATTGATCAGAGCTTTGGAGGCAAAACCTCTACAACAATTTGAAACCACTGTTGTATTAACAACCAGACACCAAACAGGTCGACCAAGGAAAACAAGAGCAGTTGATGACGAACATTGTGAGAGAAAAACCTGAAAACAACAGTCAGTGACATCACCAACAACCTCCACAGGGCAGGGGAGAAGGTATCACAACTGTTACTTCCCAGTTTAGGTTAGGCTGCACAGAGTAACCAGCTCCGGATTCAATGAAATTTGACCTTTAAATAAGGGAAGCCAGGAATAACAACACAACCAGGTTTGTGTCAAAAGTTGTGGTATATTGTAACACACAATTACATGCATACAACTATACAAAGAACCAAACAACAGACGTACCTTCAGGGTGGGCCAATTCCAAAATAACAAACAAAAGGATTATTTTGTTAGGTAGCTATCTTACCTAAAAGGAAAATAACAAAGAAAATACAAGGATACTCCCCTAACTACCTAAGCCAAAAACAGATACCCTCTCCCAAAAGAATTGGCAGCCACGTCCCTACTGCCGGTGAACCAAGGGAATCATATATACAATGGTGAAGAATATACATAAACAGATACAGGGACAACCATGCTCAAAGGCAAAAACCATGCAAGTGTCAAAACCAGAACAGCATTCAGAATACAGAATTCTGATAGCCACAAGGGCAAGCAACACAAACCAAACAAATCTCCTAACAGATCACACCATTCTCACTCTTCTTACTCTTTATATATGGTCATCAATCATTGATGTCATCCTGGGAGGCAGGAGCAAGGCAGGCTAGGGCAGGCTGGAAACTCTAGGAGGAACTTCAGACCTGCACACAAAATATGGCACAGCACACAAAAAAACTTCCCATCCCAAAGATAGCGGGTTGTAACACAATCCACCATTCAAAGAAGAATACCAGAGCAGAAATACAGAGGCCATACCACAAGATGCAAACCACTTATCAGCAATAGGATTCAGAAGGCCAGATTGTAATTCAGAAAGTAATACAGAGATGAGCCACAAAATTTCTGGAACCAAGATTAACCGCTACCAAAGTGGCAGAAAAGTCAAAGTGTGGAGAAAGATAGCTCATGATCCAAAATATATGAGCTCATCGTTCAAGCATGGTGAAGATAGTTTCGTGGCTTGTGCTTGCATGGCTGTTCCCCATGGGAAAAAAAAAATAACAACTGTTGGCAGCTACAGAACAAGCATAGAATAAAAAGATGAAGTCACTGACTGGATGTAGTTATTACAAGCAAAGGATCTTCAACCAAACTGTCTGTTCTTGTATTTCTTCCTCACCTAAGGATTGGATGGTAGCACCAATGGTACCATGTAAGATATTGAACAAATCTAGATGAAAATGTCAGGAAATCAAAGCTTGCATTCTGATTTATCATCCCATATGCATGCATATATATATATATATATATATATATATATATATATATATATATATATATATATATATATATATATATATTTATCTCAGACCCAAATGTTTTTAGTGCACTCATGTTCCAATACTTATGGAGGGGACTATGTATTCGAGAGTGTAATAGGAGGCCTGAAACAGAATCTTGTGCAATAACATATTGCACTTTTTTAGGCTCTGGAGAACATTTTATGCAGGTACTGAGAAGTAAAATCTAAAAAAAAAAAAAAATTTTAATGCTTGTCTAAACCAGATGGGTTTTTTTAAGCCTTTCATAGACAATAGTGTGCTTCATAAAGAACACAGCTCTTGAGTGACGAATGTGTCCAGTATATGAAAGGCATGTTGGATATCAAATGGGAATATAACACATTGCATATGGCATCATTTATTTTTGGTTGTAGGTTATAAGTTCCTAATCTCATTGACCATTTCCCCACAGAGAGCTGAACAACATGGGGATCTGGTACCGAATGGGGAAGGTGCCTAGAACTCAAGACTGCTCTCCCATGCAGAACAATGCTTCCACCACAGCTGCCACCACCAGCATGCAAACAGTTACCAACTCTCCTTCAGTTCCTGTCCTGCCCAAGTATGTGTGCCTGAATAAACTGTGTTTAGACATAAGAAAATGTAATAATTATGTTTGAGGATCAGTGTGTGTGGTCTGACTAGATTTAAACATGCAAAATACTAGTCCTGGTTACATTATAATAAATAGTACATGTTATAAAGTACAGTGTCTCACAAAAGTGAGTACACCTCTCACATTTTTGTAAATATTTGTTTATATCTTTTCATGTGACAACACTGAAGAAATTATACTTTGCTGCAATGTAAAGTAGTAAGTGTACACCTTGTATAACAGTGTAAATTTACTGTCCCCTCAAAATAACTCAACACACAGCCATTAATGTCTAAACTGCTGGCATCAAAAGTGAGTACACCCCTAAGTAAAAATGTCCAAATTGGGCCCAATTAGCCATTTTCCCTCCCCAGTGTCATGTGAGTTGTTCGTGTTACAAGGTCTCAGGTGTGAATGGGGAGCAGGTGTATTAAATTTGGTGTCATTGCTCACATACTGGTCACTGGAAGTTCAAGTGGCACCTCATGGAAAAGAACTCTCTAAGGATCTGAAAAAAAGAATTGTTGCTCTAAATAAAGATGGCCTCGGCTATAAGAAGATTGTCAAGACCTTGACACTGAGCTGCAGCATGGTGGATAAGATCCTACAGCGGTTTAACAGGACAGGTTCCACTCAGAACAGGCCTCACCATGGTCGACCAAAGAAGTTGAGCGCATAGGCTCAGCGTCATATCCAGAGGTTGTCTTTTGGAAATATAAATGAGTGCTACCAGCATTGCTGCAGAGGTTGAAGGGGTGGGGGTTCAGTCTGTCGGTGCTCAGACCATACGCCGCAAACTGCATCAAATCTGTCTGAATGGCTGTCTTCCCAGAAGGAAGCCTCTTCTAAAGATGATGCACAAGAAAGCCCACAAACAGTTTGCTGAAGACAAGCTGTCTAAGGACATGGATTACTGGAACCATGTCCTGTGGTCTGATGAGACCAAGATAAATGTATTTGGTTCAGATGGTGTCAAGCGTGTGTGGTGGCAACCAGGTGAGGAGTACAAAGACAAGTGTCTTGCCTACAGTCAAGCATGGTGGTGGGAGTGTCATGGTCTGGGGTTGCATGAGTGCTGCCGGCACTGGGGAGCTACAGTTCATTGAGGGAACCATGAATGCCAACATGTACTGTGACATACTGAAGCAGAGCATGATCCCCTCCCTTCAGAGACTGGTCCACAGGGCATTATTCCAGCATGATAACGACCACAAACACACTTCCAAGATGACCATTGCCTTGCTAAAGAAGCTGAGGGTGATGGTGATGGACTGGCCAATCATGTCTCCAGACCTAAACCCTATTGAGCATCTGTGGGACATCCTCAAATGGAAGGTGGAGGAGCACAAGGTCTCGAACATCCACCAGCTCTGTGATGTCGTCATGGAGGAGTGGAAGAGGACTCCAGTGGCAACCTGTGAAGCTCTGGTGAACTCCAGGCCCAAGAGGGTTAAGGCAGTGGTGGAAAATAATGGTGGCCACACAAAATATTGACACTGGGCCCAATTTGGATATTTTCACTTAGGGGTATACTTACTTTTGTTGCCAGCGGTTTAGACATTAATGGCTGTGTGTTGAGTTATTTTGAGAGGACATTAAATTTACACTGTTACACAAGCTGTACACTCACTACTTTACATTGTAGCAAAGTGTCATTTCTTCAGTGTTGTCACATGAAAAGATATAATCAAATATTTACAAAAAAGTGAGGAGTGTACTCACTTTTGTGAAATACTGTAAAATGAAGTGCACACAAATCTATATCAATACAAATCAATACAGAAATCTCCAGATGAGAATAGATGAGAATGAGAAAGCTCCAGAATAGAGAGTGAGTGGAGCATCAGGATTGCTCAGGCAGGTCCACTGAGCAGGAAGAGCAAAAGCAGTTGAAATATGTTAGGATCTAACATTGGCATCACAGAGAGAGGAAACAGATTATGAAGTATTCTCTTATTATACAATGGATTAATTCAGTCTTTACAAGGTGCTAGGTATGATTTTTAGCATGCATAAGCAGTGGTTCTAATACTACTAGAAATCCAAGTGCCATGTCTTCATATACTTCTGTAAAACCATATAAATAAAATGTTGCTGACATCAATGTGGAAGCATTGGGAATTCCTTTAAGGTGATAGAATGCTCCACATACCAATTGTCAGTACATGTACTGCTCCGTATAAGTATTTGTTAAATTATAGATCTAAATACCAGAGATACCAGAATAACATGTTGTGATCCCCTTAACACAGTGGTTCTCAAACTGGGTGCCAGATGGCAGATTTTTAAAATAAATTTTAACTGTAATTCGGAATTGTCAACCTTTGAATTCTGACGTACATAAAAATGAGAAATATTAATAAATTAATTAAATTATACACAGCACACTAAACTGAATGTCACCAAGCAGAGACAACCGTCGATATACTATTGTACAGCACTTTTAGCCACACACTGATAAAACCTGACTATTTAAAATGGATAAGTTTTTAGATATAGCACATATCCTCTTAGCTGAATTAATACAGAAGAGCCTAGTGAGGTAAAGAAACTTAAATTGCGAAAACTGGATGCCACGTACATAATATACGACTTTTTGAGGAGATTGTCCAGAGAAAGATAGAAGAATACGTTAAGCAAAAGGTACCACTGACTAACATCACGACAATTCCAGAGAAAGTGCAGCAAGCATTTTATCTTGGAGCCCTGCGAATAGACAAACGTAAAGAGAGGCATACAATTGGGGAGGATTTAATACTTCCAGTAGCAGTGGATATGTGCAGAGTGATGGTCGGGGAGGAGGACGCAATCAAGATTAAATCCATACCACTGTCCAATGATACTGTTTGCAGTATTGCACTTCAGGTTGATGAATGTACTGACCTTAGCAGTGCAGCGTAATTGTTGGTGTATGTTCGATATTCATGGGATAGTAAAGTTTTGGAAGATATTTTTCCTCCAAAGAACTCGAGGGGAGAGCTACGGGTGAGTTGATTTTCAAAATATTGGACACGTTCATGATAGAAGAACATCTGAGCTGGGAAAATTGTGTGTCTGTTTGTGTTGAAAGCAGTAGTAGCAGCTGTGAACTTCGTTAAGTCAAGACCACTGACTTCACGTCTGTTCGCAAACTATGCCCAGAGTTGTGGGCAGCTCATGGATCAGCTACTGTTCCATTTGGAGGTGTGGTGGCTCTCACACGGGAGAGTTTTGGAGTGAGGGTTCAAATTGAGATATGAGCTCGAGGACTTTTTGAAAGCACATAAAACTGATCTGGCACTGTTCTTTTCTGTTCAACAGCAGATGGCAAAACTGGTCTACCTTGCAAACATTTTTTGTAGTCTCTCTGGGCTTAATCTGTCTGTTCAACAAAATTGAAGGCAAGTGACGAAATAAATTTATTCAGGATGCATGAACCTTTGGAATTATCCATTGATCGCAGTCTCAGGATGAGATTTAATAAGCACACACCAGCAGAATTTTGGCCCATGGTTGAAAAGGAGAACAAGGAGGTTGCTTTTCAGGCCATGAGAATATTGTTGCCTTTCCCAACCACATGTCTTTGTGAGTCATCTTTCTCAGCCATGATGGCAATACAGACAAATACAGGAACATCAGTTCCACATGCTGGAACATCAGTTCCACATGATTGAATTGAGTTATATTTAACATAATTTGTTTTCGTACGTCAAACATGATTTGATCATACAGTATATTTTCAATGCCCTAAATGAAATTAAACTTCACTTTTCCATGATTTGCAAGTCTCATAAACCCATATGTTATTCAAAATAGAACATGGAAAACATATCAAATGTTTAAACTGAGTAAATGTACCATTTTAAGAAAAAAATAAGGTAATTTTGAATTTGATGGCTGCAACAAGTAAAGTATATATCTTACTTTTCTATCCTTCACCTCTATGTGAGTATGAGTCAGAGAGAACTCAGGAAATGTAGTAAAGTTATAAAGTTTACTTGATCTCTTTCCACCTTCCATTCACAGGGTGTGAAGTGGATTTGCCGACCATTTAGTCTTTTCTCTTGTGTATGATGCTGCAGACTGCACCATTTATTTATATTCTGCCCATTGACACATCCTTGTCTCTCTTAACTGTCCATCAAAATAATTTTTTAAAAGTCTTCTTTCCTTAAGAAAAACCCTTGCAAGACAACAGTCTGAAATTCTATTATTGCCTTTGTTTGTATAAATTACGTTGTTCCATTTTTCATTTGAATGAATGTCTTAAAGGGTTTGACACACACACACACACACACACACACATATATATATATATATATATATATATATATATATATATATATATATATATATATATATATATATATATATATAATATGTATATATATATATATATAATCTGTGTATATATATATATATAATCTGTGTGTATATATATATATATATATATATATATATATATATATATATATATATATATATATATATATATATATATATATACACACACAGTATCTCATATGAGTGTGTACACCCCTCACGCATACTGATCAGGGGCTCGCGCACCATGCTCGGCATGCGCACTCACATGCTTCTCAGCACTCTGCTTAAAGGGGAAATCGTGACAGAACCACCCCCAAGGGCACTCCTTGGAAAGCAGAGGGATGTCCTCTGCAGTGCAGGAAATCATAATGACGTCCTCAGCGGAACAGGAAAGCAGAGCGAGGTTCTCAGCGAACAGGAAAGCTGAGCAAAGTTATCAGTGGAGCCTGCAGGCTGAATTTTGTAGGCTGTGTCAGCGAATTCAGGCGTGAGCTTGGTTGGTCAGGTCATCAGACGTAGACATGACCAGAGCATGGTTGTTTGTTTCAGTAAACTCGGGCTTGAGCAGAACCTGGTAGACCGGTTTTTCTGACTCTGGCGTGAGCATAACTTGGTCGAATGATTTTTCTGACTCTGGCGTGAGCATAACTTGGTTGGTCATGTCATCAGATGTGAACATGAGCAGAGCTTGGTTATTTGTTTCAGCAAACTCAGGCGTGAGCAGAACTTGGTTGGCCGTGTCAGTATACTTGGCTTGAGCAGAACTTGGTCATCCGTGTCAGTAGACTTGGGCTTGAGCAGAACTTGGTCATCCGTGTCAGCAGACTTGGACTTGAGCAGGGCTTGGTTGTCCATGTTAACAGACATTTGGGACAGTAACTGGGCTTTACAGTGGCTCTGTGGAGCTGAGACCCCCTCCTGAACCTCAGGCTGGAGCTCTAGTGCTGGAGCCTCCCTGTTGACCTCTAGCTGGAGCTTGGCAGGTGAGCCCACCTAGTGGGTCTCAGGTTCGAGCTCTGAGGTCGCCAGGTTAACCTCCGGCTGGGGCTCTGATGCTGGGGCCTCCCTGTTAACCTCTAGCTGGAGCTGGGCAGGTGAGCCCACCTTGTGGGTCTCAGGTTCGAGCTCTGAGGTCGCCAGGTTAACCTCCGGCTGGGGCTCTGATGCTGGGGCCTCCCTGTTGACCTCTAGCTGGAGCTGGGCAGGTGAGCCCACCTCGTAGGTCTCAGGTTCGAGCTCTGAGGTCGCCAGGTTAACCTCAGGCTGGAGCTTCGGAGCTGAGACCTCCTCGTAGGTCTCAGGCTGTGGCTCTGAGATCATCAGGTTAACCTCAGGCTGGAGCTCCGCATGAGTTTGCCTGTAGTAGTGGGTAAACGGCAGGGCAGGTTTGCCTGCCAGACTCCCCACCCCCCACCCCAAAAGTTGTTCTAGCTCGACCCTCGCCTCTGGACTCCCGAACTGCATCATAAACTCCCCCACAAACTGTTCTACACTGTCCAAGTTCCTACAGTGCTTATCCAGTAGGAGCTGCACCCACTGACGGGCCGGTCCAAAGAACTGGGACTACACAAATCAGAGCCATTGCTTCTCCTCTGGCTGGAGAAATAGAACTGACAGTCTACCAGAAAATATTCCGGAGAACCGAAAAAGCCATCAAATGGATCAGGAAGCTCCATAAATGTCCCTTGTGGAATTGGACTGAGTCCATAGCGGGGACGGTTGGCGTCGACTTCCGGTTCTGCGTTTTCTCCGTTCTCCTGCTGCATCCATGTTTTGGTGGAATATTCTGTCACGTATCGTGACGTAATGGAGATATGACGGATGGAAGTGCAGTAGTAACAGTTTTATTTATGAGAGACATAGACAGGTAAATCCAAAAATGTAATCCAAATCGTAATCCACAAAGATGCAAAATGTCAGGCGATCGGCAAACAGGCATACACAGGGATCACTGGTCGCAATCACGGGATACAGGGTCGATATACCAAACATGAAGCATAAAAAATAGCCAGCGACTGGGAGTGGAGAAACCAGCGTTGACTAAGTCTAGAGCATGACTATGATAACAAATCTAAACTAGACTTATCTATCTATCTAATTGATCTAATCTAATATTTTGCGCCGTGTGCTGGGATCTAATCTAATATTTTGCGCCGTGTGCTGGCACGATATATATACAAACATAATCAGCCTCATAATGGCTGAGGGCAATTCAGACACACCTGAAACCACAACCAATGACAGAACAGGGAGGAGACATAAACATAACAAATGCACGGTTCTAAATGTCACGATTGTCAACAATGAAAAAGCAGGGGCTCACGCACCATGCTCGGCGTGCGCACTCACATGCTCCGCAGCGCGCTGCTTAATGGGGAAATCGTGAAATTTACATTGTAGCAAAGTGTCATTTCTTCAGTGTTGTCACATGAAAAGATATAATAAAATATTTACAAAACATGAGGGGTGTACTCACTTTTGTGAGATACTGTGTGCGTATATATTGTAAGCCTGGGGAAGGGCGGAGCACAGATACGCATATATATATATATATATATATATATATATATATATATATATATATATATATATATATATATATATATATATATATACACACACACACACACACAAGTATGTATATAAAGCTCTTTCTTGCTCCACAGTACACTATTATTGACCTTCATCCTTTCTCTCCTACCAGAACACTAAAATCTTTTAATCAACTTCTTCTATCTGTCCCCCATTGTCGTACTAAATCAAAGTGTAATCGAGCCTTTCCTGTGGTTGGTCCCAAACTCTGTAACAGTCTCCCCTTTCATGTGAGGTCCACTCTGACTTTAGGCATTTTTAAATCTTCTCTTAACACTTATTTTTGTTCTTTGTCTTATGGTGCTATTTAATATGACAATATATGATTTTATGTACAGCACTTTTTATCAGCTACTGTTGTCTTACGATGTGCTTTAGAAATACAATTTGACTTGACTGTTCATATATTATTAACTTTTAAAGGAATAACAACACACTGCAAGCACTGTAATAATAACACCCATGAGGAATAATACAATGCTTTGCAAGCACTGTAATAATGAGAAGTAATGTGTGGAATAACAGTGCAAGCTCTGTAGTAGTAATAATTAGTAGTAGGAGGAACAGCACTACAGTGCAGTGTAAGCAATGTAATAATAGGAATGGTTGTGGAGTGAGATAATTAGGTCATTTAAAATTGATTCAATAAGAGAATTTGGTCTTAAACATGAACAGAAAATAATTATATATTACATTTTGCAGGCTGATAAGTTTTCTACAGTAGTTAGTTAGTGTATAAATATAAGGAAATGCATGTGTTTTTTCACAGACATATATCTATGACCCTACCTGCCAGTTTTAGGAGGAGTACCACTCGACCTGACTATGAACACCAGAGCTCTAACCTATATGCCATCTCAGGTAAAAACTCAAAATGTCATCTAAGGTTTGGTCTGTGCTACTGTTTTTCTGACAGATGTACATGTGTACATCATGTGTATAATGTGTGTGATAGATAGTGATATGATTTAATTGTTTCATATGACACAACTTTCCCATATGGCACTAATGACACTAGTTTTTCCCCTCTGGTTCCTTTGGAAGATTCTTATTAAAGATCTTGTGCATCTTCATGGCTAGCATTAATTCAATAATATATTTGGTCATTTTAAGGGTTTGTTTTTGTTCACTGTTTTTAATTTCAGCTATGGATGGAGTGCCCTTTGTGATCTCTGAGAAGTTTGCATGTGCTTCTAGTGAGGTAAGTCTGCATTTGTCATTTTGAAGTAATGTAAATGTATAAGACAATCTAATTTACAGCCATTCCAGTTTTCAGATACACTTTGAAAGTGTTCCCAGGTGCCTTAGATGAACTGGCTCAAAAATGAGAAAATCAGACTCGTCCTCTGAGATGAAAAAAGATTTATTACAGAAAGATGGTTAATACAGGGTAGAATAAAGCAGGATAGAATGATGAGAGTGCTCTGAAGCGCTTGTGCTGAACCACTACTCTCTCTCTCTCTCTCTCTCTATATATATATATATATATATATATATATACATATATATATATATATATATATATATATATATATATATATATATATATATATATATATATATATATATATAATATGAAACACAGAGCATGACACACTTCTGTGTAAAAGTTGAGGCAGTTCAAACAGGCTTTGTTTCAGGGTCTTAAAAGGTGTGCAGGTAAACCTTGAACAGAAAAACCTGTTTGTGTCTGCATGCAGATAAACATTCTGTACTGATCTAAGTGACATTTCATGGCCTTCTTAGGCGTTATCCTCAAACGAGAATGAACAAAAACAAAACTATTACAGAGTAAAAATTAATAACTTCCCTCACACACGATATTACAGATTGCAATAGCAGAGTTGGACCAATAGATGTCAAACCAAGATCCTTTTATTATTCATGTTTAGACAAAGCTGTATTGCAAATATAAAAGGAATTGGCTTAGATCCCCAATTGTCCCATTGGGAGATCACCAAAGTCTGTCTGTCCGTGTCAGTCAGTCAATTAATGATTTATCCTGTGAATAACTCCAGTGCACTTCAGTGTGCTTGACAGTTTGTGAATCCTATAGAAATTTCTACATTTCTCCATAAATATGACTCCATAAATAAGACACACTTTTTAAAAGTTGACAGAGAACCCATTGAAACAAATGACCTCAAATGACCAATGAAATGAGGACCTCAGAAAAAGAGTTGCTGATGCTCATCAGGCTGGAAATGGTTACAAAACTATCTCGACAGAGTTTGGACTCCATCAATCTACAGTCTGACAGATTGTGTACAAATGGAGGAAATTCAAGATCATTTTATCCTTCCAGGAGTGTTCGACGATCAAAGATCACTCCAAGAGCCAGTCTTTTAATAATCTGCAAGGTCACAAAGGAACCCAGGGTGACTTCTAAGAAAATAAAGGCCTTTAACTTTGGCAAATGTATGAGTCCACAATCAAAAGAATAGTAAACATCAATGGTGTGCATGGCATGGTTGCAAAGAGAAAGCCACTGCTCCCCAAAAAGAACATTGCTGCCCATCTGCAGTTTGCTAAAGATCACATGGAAAATTCAGAAGTCTATTGGAACATTTTTAAATGAGAAGATTTAAATTCTTTAAGATTTAAAGAAGCATTATGTTTGGAGAAAGGAAAACACTGCATACCAGAATAAGAACCTTATCCCATCTGTGAAACATGGTGGTGATACTGTCATGGTTTGGGCCTGTTTTGCTGCATCTGGGCCAGGACAGCTTGCCATCATTGATGGAACAATGAATTCTAAAGGAAAATGTCAGCATATCTGTCTGTGAACTGAATCTCAAGAGAAAATGGGTCATGCAGCAAGACGCCCTAACCACACAAGTCATTCTACCAAAGAATGGTTAAAGAAGAATAGTTAATGTTTTGGAGTGGCTAAGTCAAAGTCCTGCCTTAATCCAATAGAAATGTTGTGGAAGGACCTGATGCAAGCATTTCATCTAAGAAAACCCACCAACATCCCAGAGTTGAAGCTGTTCTGTACTGGGGAATGGGCTAAAATTCCTTCAAGTTGATATTCAGGACTGATCAACAGTTACCAGAAATATTTAGTTGGCAGTTATTTTTGCACAAGGGTTAACACCAAATACTGAAAGAAAAGTTTCACATACTTTTGCTACTCACAGATATGTAATATTTGATAATTTTCTTCAATAAGTAAAGGACCAATTATAATTTTTTGTCTCATTTGTTTAATTGGGTTCTCTTTATCTACTTCTAGGACTCAGTCAGACTGTAGTCAGACGTTTCCTGTTGAGTAAACCCTGGTGTGTTTTTCCACCTCTACTCTCTGGTTTTGGTGTTTATGTTAAAATTACTCTTTGGAACGACCTCCTGCAAAACCATATTTAGCATTTTATGGATTCTGGACTTTCCTTTGTGTGTTTTGGGGCACCATGGACTGATTTCCTGATTTCCCAATTGAAAAAATCTTTGGCCTAACTGCAAGCCTGTGCTGTTTTGAATGGTACAAAAGCTGGCATTCTCGCCAGGAATTTATCACTTTCTCGCACGCTGCTGGCTGATACCTTTTAGATGGGGTTGAAATGATGATCTGTATTTTGCTGTTTGATCTGTTGGAGTTGTATCATTGTTTTTCCTCCCTGGCAGATGAATATCTGCTGGTGGATTTCAGGCTTATGCCTTGATCATTTTCTGGACATGATGCTCAAATACTCAGCTCTAGATTTCAGCAGGGAGATGAGAAGAAACATTCAATGAGTGTGTGGCCTTGGGAATTTTACCTCGTCCACAGCATGTTCATCGAGGATCACGTTGCAATCATCTCCAGTGGACATTGGCTGTCTCCTCAGAATCTCATTACATCCCGGCAGTCTGGTAATCATCTCGCCAGCTCCCAGCCCGTCCAGCTGAGAGATGAGGGGTTAATCCGGACATTTTCCGTTTTCTTCATTATGCATTTTCAAGCACACCAAGTAATTTGGAGCCTTTGAAAATTTAATTGACTTTGGTGAACACACGATCGCTTTCGAACAAGTCTTTTTATATTAAATTATTTTTTTTATTCAACAGTCATTCTAATTTTACTTGTGTCTGAGACTTGACTCTTGGAGAACTCTGTCCCCCGGACTGCGCTTTCTTTAGCACTCCCTTGGACATCTGGACTTGTTGGCAGCGTTGCCACAATTTTCAGTAATAAATTCAAATGCAGGATCCTGGCCATGGACATGTTCTTGAGCTTTGAGGTCCAAATGCTAAATATTGAGGTTTTGGGCCATGTTGTATGTGCTCTGATGTACAGACCCCCCAAATTTCACAGGGACTTTGTCTACCAATTTTCTCAGCTCCATTCTGATTTAGTGTCTTGCTGTCATAAATTGCTGATTCTTGGGGACATTTGTCTCTGTTGTCCAAATAAACCCTTTATAAAAGATTTCTTTATGTCTTTATTTTTCTCTGGTTCTATTCATAATTTAGGTCATAAACTTGATCTTATAATGTACTCTGGTTTTGCTGTAACTAATCTTCTGGTACTTCTGATGATTATTCAGTTATGTTTGAATCTGTTTGTTTCTATCCTTCATCTTCCATCTCTCAGCCTATGAACATTTCTTGTGTCATCCATGTCTCTACTTCTAGTCTGTTCTCAGATTATCAAGATAATTTTATTGATGCTTTTAATAATGATATATATACTGTGGAACTTGAAATTTTTAATAATACTTGCTCTCTTACCTTAGACACATAGGCCTAAAGTATTGTTTAATACTATTGATTCTATACTAAATCCTTCTCGGGTCGTTGGACCTGACCCTTCTCTTGAGTCCTGTGACGAATTTCTTAATTTTTTCGTCAGTAAAATTGAAGTGATCAATTCTTTATTTTTATGCCTTCAAGATTTGATCCTTTAGAGGATTCACTGCCACTCAGGTATTTAACTAACTTTCAAGCTGTCGTGGATATCCTGAAAGGGACACTGGACTACAGTTCCCAGCTGCCACTGCACCACACTGCATTATCACATGACCGCCGGCATCTGATTCTCATTCACTTAAGGAGCACCTATGTGTATATAGCCACAGTTTGCACTGCACTCCTTGTCTTGCATTTGTCTTTCATTGCTGTGATTTCTGTCTGTGTTCATGTTCTTTGTTAATATTTGATTCTTGCCTTAGTGTTTTGCTTCCTGTTCATAGTTCTTGTTTTGTGTTTTGTTTTGGTATTCGTTAAAACTGAAAATCTGCACTCAAATCCGTCTCCACCTCCAAACCGTGACTGAATGCAAGACCTCAACATGGATGCAGCAGAATTTTTCAGGGTCCAAGAGGCCCTATATGAAAGGGAAAAGCCGAGGTGGGAGAAAAAGGGAAAATTCTCCCTAATTCAAGCCAACCAGGAGTGGCTCAACCTGATTTACTCCATCATGGGGTATGTCAAGGAGGAGTCTTCCAAGCAGACTCGATTTCCCACCCTCCCTCCCCCACTGTGGATCTCGTCCAGCCTGCTATGTCGACGGAGAACATTGTTCAGCATCCCTGCTCAGCTGTTCAGCTGAGGACCCCACTCAGTCTCCCTGTTCAGCTGAAGATGTTGCTCCGCCTTCCGGTGTGGCCATGAGCTCCGCTTTTATTTCCTGCTTCTGCTCGGACATCATTACCCCAGGCTCCACTTCAGATGTCCCTGCACCTCCCTGTGCGGCTGAGGATGTCACTGCGCCTCCCTGTGCGGCCAAGAGCTCCGCTTTCTTCCCTGCTCCACTTCAGATTCACTGTGCCTACTAGCTCGGCTGAGGACCTCTCTCACCCCTCTGGCCTCGCAGAGAACTTCACTCCCCCCTCTGGCCTCTCGGAAAGCATTGCTTCCTCCTCTAGCTCCATGGTTAAAGTCCCCTTGGAGTCTGCCTTCAGCTTCGTTCCCTCTGCTGGCTGCATGGTAGCTATCGCTCCATGCCCAAGTCAGGCTGGGGATAGTGTGTTATCTCTCTGCAATACGGAAGAGACCGTCCCACGTCCTTACCCCTGTGAACACGCCAAGCCTCCTCTTTATGGTTCCGTTAGAGATGACATTCAAGGGAATTTTGGGACCCTTGGTCTGGGTATCCAGGACCCCCTCCCGGACTTAGTATTCGGATATATAAATAAGCCACATAATAAAGAAAGGGGCTACTTTACATTTGCTGAACACGGTTTTAAAACTGTGTCCCTTCCCCTGTGACTGAGCCCAGATTCTTCTCCATCAAAAAGTGCAAATGCAAAGTACATTTGCTGTCCTTATACTCTGCACATATCATGTTCACATAACCTGAAACTCAAACAGATATTTACACACCTTGTTTTCCTGGCTTAGCATGAGAGGATGTTAGTGTTTTAGTTTCACTCCCCTAGGAAAAACTAACATATTAACTTACATAAAGTGTTGATTCGCGGGAGCAACAAAGTACCGGTACTTACCAAACAGTGCTGCTGGTGTTGTGCGCATCATTCCTGGTACCTATTGCATTACAGCCCACATTAAGATCTATTAACACTACTCATAACATGCTAAACCTAACTAACAACTAACAGTAATTCATATTATAATAAGTTGAAATAAAACTGAATTTGGACAGTTAGACAGTTAAAGTGGGTTTGTTTGTCTTTAACTGTAAGTTAATTCCAAATCTCTAAATATCCAAATCTTTATTCTGGCCATCAGATTATTATAAACATGCATTGATTTTGTCGGGCTGCACAAATATTTCTATTAAAATCACAATCTCGATTTGTTTCCCAATGCAATTAGGACAGGGTAGATTCTGCACCATTTCCACTCAGACAATCATTGTGTAAAAATTTGTCCCAGTCTTCCCCCTTGTTCACTGTAACTAATGACTATAGCCATCTTACCGTATGACTTGCATGCAACTGAGGCATGATAAATCTACAGAAGAAAAATGGGTCATTCCGTCTCAAGTGGTTCAATACAGGTTGCTCTGCCATTAACTCTGTGTATTGGCATTGAAAATCCATCAGTTTTTTTGGTTGTTTTCTTTTTGGACATTTTTAATTAAAAAATAAATTAAATAAATTGTGTGCCATCTTTGTGTTATGGCACACAACAAATTTTGGTTATACAGCTGTTTATGGAAACCTCAATATCTCAGCTCAGGATGGTTCTTGCTCCTTGGAACAAAATCGTATATAAACATTTTGCACATTCTTGTTCCTTAGTCCAAATGTATGCGCAAGCTTGCTCACAGTTTATTATTATTACACAATGTAGGTCAACTTATAATGGGAAGGGTTTGAGTCTCAGTCTTAATTTTTTAGTGGGTAAGTATAGTGTGCATGCAGAACATTTCAGGTTTGAGACTACTCTTATGTATGTTTTTATTTATGGGGGTGAGAAAGTGCATTTTTTTAAAGATTCCCCTCACTTTCTGGTTGAATATCTCTGCTGGGGGACCAGATACGGACCTGAAATTTTCACAGAAATAAATGGTCTATAGTAGCATTATAGGAGCTAGGTCTATCCTGACCCAAGATATTGTGATTGCCGTAAACAGCTCTATAACCAAAATGTGTTATGTGCCATGACACAAAGATGGCCATCGTGGTGAGAGAAAGTAAAGTATTTTTTTTTTAATTAACAGAATTGGTGGTTTTGCAATGCCAATACATAGATGTAATCACTCTCAAAAAAAAAAGTTGCCAAAATTAAAAACAACTTTACAATTTTTTGACCACTTGGTCCAAAATGGAACGACCCTAATTTGTATGGTGAATGAATTCATGACCCAAAGACCCAGTCCTACTGAGAAGGAACTAATTTGTCCTTAATTGTTAATATTATTTACTGAATATTAAAATTGCCCATTACTTAACAAACAACAACTAAATGTCAGGTGGCTTATGAGTTCATATTGACATATGAACTAAAATATTGCCATGACTAATTATTTAGCCAGCTGATCTTTTTTTTTTTTTCTTGCTGGTTTGATTAACCTTAAACTGACTAGATTTAGGCACCTTAGTATGGGAAGATTTATCTTAAATTGCAGTTATTTGTAGCCTCAGGATTATTGCAGTACACATTTACCAGTAAACCAGTAATTCAGAATGCAAATTCACAAACAAATATTTAAAAAATTCTGCTAACATAACTAATAAACATAACTTAATAAATATACATGTTCATTATTGACTTGTGATTCTTTGAAAAAATTACATTTCAAAGACAAATAAATTGTTAATCCCGTTTCATCAAGAATTGCTCATAGTGGCAATTAGAACTTCTATGCAGTTTGAATTTTGTCCAACGCTAGAACATATGGGTCTGAAATATTGAACACACAACATAAGCTTTAATGTCAGTTTCACTGAATGTAAGCTCAGTATTTCTGTTCATTGGTTTCTGTTATATCTGTCAAACCTAATGTGCCAGCATCAGCAGGAGGGATGTGGTACTTTTTACCTCTCTCTTAGCATTGTAGTAATGTCTTATTGAACACATTTATGACTTTCAGTGTACCTGCAAGAATTTAAATTAATAATAATGTTGCTTACTGGTTTACTTAACCTCTTGCTCACTTTTACAGTTACAACAGGTAGACTTGATGGGCATAAGGATTAAATCCCTTGCAGAGATTGAAAAAGAGGTGAGTTGTTGGATTTTGTTTTTTTTTGTAGTATCTATGTTCCTGCAACCAGACTTGAGCATGACCCAAACGTAGCACTGTGGAAAACAATATGGTTGATATTAAATTATCTTTTTATGGGTGTCATAAAAGATCTCACTCTCCTGAACACTTCTTGATATCACGTATCTGAAATATTTTTTATTTTTTTTTTGTATGGAAGCACTCTGCAGTGACAAAAAAGTGGCATAGCAGCACGTTTTAAATGTCCTGCACTGCACCTACCTTGTGGGGACTTCCCATTTGGTAAGATGTAAAACATACTGACTGTTGAGGAAAAAGTAGTGCAAAAGCAGTCTACACTCTGTATGTATATGAATTAATTTAGGATATTTTGATCAATCAGTATTTCTCAAGTTCATATTCTTTTTTCTCTCCTGCAACGTGACACTGCCTAGTGTAGTGATTCTAAATTATTTAAACATTTCCTTTATTTAATCTTTCCTATGTGTAGTTAATAATTTGTGCAACAGAAAAGATTGCACTTAACTGTAACAACTGAATATTCACTTGCCTACTTATACAGAATAACAACAACTATTTTAGTAACATAAATTCATATAGTTGGATAACCATTTGAAGGAGAAGTTTCAAAATGCGTGGGTCATTAAAGGAAGAGAAAATAAAAGACTCTGTACTAAAGGATGTTACTACTACTACCACCACCAAGAATATGGTACGTAGGGATGTTGACTTTCCGAATTTGGCCTTCCGAAAAGTATTGGAACAGCAAGGCCAATTCTTTTGTTTTTGCTATACACTGAAAACATTTGGCGTTGAAATCAAAACATAAACCTGAGACAATAAATCAGGATTTCATCATTCATTTCCTGATATTTACATCTAGATGTGTTTTGAGAATTGCAGTCCATGGTGGCCATGTTTGTAGGCCACTGTGCAGTATGGGAATGTAGTCAGTGGTTTGCTGTGATATGACAGAACCCAGTCCAGTTGTCCGTGTCAGCAGACTTGGGCATGATCAGGACCTGGTTGGTCGTGACGTCGGCTTCAGGGGGTCTCTGGCTGGAGATCTGCAGGTGAGACCACCTCGTGGATCTCAAGCTGTAGCTCAGGAGCAGAGGTCACCACGTTGACCTCTGATTGGAGCTCGGCAGGTGAGACCACCTCATGGGTCTCAGGTTCAAGCTCTGGAGATGAGACAACCTCGTGGGTCTCAGGTTGGAGCTCTGGAGATGAGGATGCTCACCACGTTGACCTCTTGTTGAGTCATTTGTGAGTACACCAGCTGCTCTTGAAATATCCCTGAGAGCAGAAATATGATCCATGGATCCCAAGTTTCCTGCATGTGGGACATTGTAGCTTGGCTTCTTTCCAGCAGCCCTCGGTCTTGCAGGTCTGCGTCACCCCCACCACTGCCCTGTTTGCCGGGTGCTATAAACTGAGCTATAGAAACCCTCCTGTCGGCCAGCTCCCTCTCATAATATGAGGTGAAAGTCTGAGAGGGGCCATCTGTTAGACTGGGCCTTCCTAACATTTTTTCAATGTCAGGTTTGTACCCTGGACATTCGAACACCTGAACTAAAAGTTTAACCAACTGGCTTACATGGCTAAGCTCACCCATAGAAATCAAGGACTCAGCCTAACTGGTCCAGTGAGTTGAGACAGCGTGAATCCCAGCCACTGCTCCTCTCTGGGCTTGGAGTCCTCCAGGCTTGTAAAATAAAACTGGCATTGGAGTATATAACCTTCTGGACATACCTCAAAGCTATCGAAGGAAGCTGGTATTCCCAGGGGTACCACTGGGGAAAACGCACAAAAAAAAGGCTGGTATAGAGATCCTGGAGTAATGCTCTCCTGATGCTTCCATGTTGTAGACAAAGTATTCTGTCATGTAATAAACCTAAAGGACACTAGGATGGACTAGGATCTGCAAGTGCAGATAAGAGCTTTAACTTAGAGAGGCAGGCAGACAAATTCAAAAACACCAGACAATAACGTGGTCAAAAACAAGCAATGGGTCAGGCGATTGGCAAACAGGCATAAATGAGGCAAAACCAGAATCAAGTGCGAGAATGAGATCAAAACAATAACACATGAACCAATAACAAACACTTGGTATATGGAAAACTCACGTAATACTTCGCAAAGTCATAGTGTTAGAACAGTCTCTTATATACAGTGGTTGTTAGTGTGTGTGAGATTGGATGCATTTGTGTGTGATTAGAATTATTGTGTGTCCATGATGGCCATGTTTGTAGGCCGCCGTGCAGTGTGGGAAATGTAGTCATTGGTTTGCTGTGATATGACACATTTTATATGTTAACCATGTATCGTCAAAAACATGTTAAAACTGCCCTTGTTGTGAAAACCTGATCTGACCTTTTTATATTGTAATACAATATTGTGAATTCTTTGCTTTAGTTATTTATATGTCCGTGATTTAGTGCATTATTATGGAAAGAGCGTATACCCAACATGACTTAACATTCTACCTACTGAAGTTCAAGTTCACTTATGCATTTGCATCATTTTGTGCAGAAGCATGTTATAATATTGCATTTATGTCTAGTTAATCTAAATGATCGTGTATAGGATGTGTTTTGGGTGAGTTAATTAACTAGTTAAGTGATATATATGTGTGTGTGTGTGTGTGTGTGTGTGTGTGTGTGTGTGTTTATATATAGTATCTCACAAAAGTGAGTATACCCCTCACATTTTTGTAAGTATTTGATTATATATTTTCATGTGACAACACTAAAGTCTCAGGTGTGAATGGGGAGTGTTAAGTTTGGTGTCATCGTTCTCACACTCCCTCATACTGGTCACTGGAAGTTCAACATGGCACCTCATGGCAAAGAACTCTCTGAGGATCTGAAAAAAAATAATTGTTGCTCTACGTAAAGATGGACTAGGCTATAAGAAGATTTCCAAGACCCTGACCCTGAGCTGCAGCATGGTGGCCAAGAACATACAGCGGTTTAACAGGACCGGTTCAACTCCGAACAGTCCTCTTCATGGCCGACCAAAGAGGTTGAGAGCACGTGTTCAGCATCATATCCAAAGGTTGTCTTTGGGAAATAGATGTACGAGTGCTGCCAGCATTGCTGCAGAGGTTGAAGGGGTGGGTGGTCAGCCTGTCAGTGCTCAGACCATACGCCGCACACTGCATCAAATTGGTCTGCATGTATGTCGTCCCAGAAGGAAGCCTCTTCTAAAGATGATGCCCAAGAAAGCCTACAAACAGTTTGCTGAAGACAACTAGACTAAGGACATGGATTACTGGAACCATGTCCTGTGATCTGATGAGACCAAGATAAATGTATTTGGTTCAGATGGTGTCAAGCGTGTGTGGCGGCAACCAGGTGAGGAGTACAAAGCAAGTGCGTCTTGCCTACAGTCAAGCATGGTGGTGGGAGTGTCATGGTCTGGAGGGTAATCCAAGAGGGTTAAGGCAGTGCTGGAAAATAATGGTGGCCACACAAAATATTGACACTTTGGGCCCAATTTGGACATTTTCACTTAGGAGTGTACTCAGTTTTGTTGCCAGCGGTTTAGACATTAATGGCTGTGTGTTGAGTTATTTTGAGGGGACAGTAAATTTACACTGTTATACAAGCTGTACACTCACTACTTTACATTGTAGCAAAGGGATATTTCTTCAGTGTTGTCACATGAAATGATATAATCAAATATTCACAAAAATATGAGGGGTGTACTCAATTTTGTGAGATACTGTATAAATGTGTGCGTGTGTGTGGACACACACACACATTTTATATATGTATATTGTTTTTGTGTGTGTGTGTGTGTGTGTGTGTGTGTGTGTGTGTGTGTGTGTGTGTGTGTGTGTGTGTGTGTGTGTGTATGTATGTATGTATGTATGTACACTGCTCAAAAAAATAAAGGGAACACTTAAGCAACACAATGTAACTCCAAGTCAATCACACTCCTGTGAAGTCAAACTGTCCACTTAGGAACAACACTGATTGACTATCAATTTCACATGCTGTTGTGCAAATGGAGTAGACAACAGGTGGAAATTATAGGCAATTAGCAAGACACCCCCAATAAAGGAGTGGTTCTGCAGGTGTTGACCACAGACCACTTCTCAGTTCCTATGCTTCCTGGCTGATGTTTTGGTCACTTTTGAATGCTGGCGGTGCTTTCACTCTAGTGGTAGCATGAGACAGAGTCTACAACCCACACAAGTGGCTTAGGTAGTGCAGCTCATCCAGGATGGCACATCAATGCGAGCTGTGGCAAGAAGGTTTGCTGTTTCTGTCAGCGTAGTGTCCAGAGCATGGAGGCGCTACCAGGAGACAAGCCAGTACATCAGGAGACGTGGAGGAGGCTGTAGGAGGGCAACAACCCAGCAGCAGGATCGCTACCTCTGCCTTTGTGCAAGGAGGAGCAGGAGGAGCACTGCCAGAGCTCTGCAAAATGACCTCCAGCATGCCACAAATGTGCATGTGTCTGCTCAAACAGTCAGAAACAGACTCCATGAGGGTGGTATGAGGGCCCGATATCCACAGGTGGGGTTGTGCTAACAGCCCAACACCGTGCAGGACGTTTGGCATTAGCCAGAGGACACCAAGATTGGCAAATTCGCCACTGGCACCCTGTTCTCTTCACAGATGAAAGCAGGTTCTCACTGAGCACATGTGACCGACGTGACCGAGTCTGGAGACACAGTGGAGAACGTTCTGCTGCCTGCAACATCCTCCAGCATGACCGGTTTGGCGGGGGGTGGCATTTCTTTGGTGGGCCACACAGCCCTCCATGTGTTCGCCAGAGGTAGCCTGACTGCCATTAGGTACCGTGATGAGATCCTCAGACCCCTTGTGAGACCATATGCTGGTGCGGTTGGCCCTGGGTTCCTCCTAATGCAAGACAATGTGGCTGGAATGTGTCAGCAGTTCCTGCAAGAGGAAGGCATTGATGCTATGGACTGGCCCGCCTGTTCCCCAGACCTGAATCCAATTGAGCACATCTGGGACATCATGTCGCTCCATCCACCAACGCCACGTTGCACCACAGACTGTCCAGGAGTTGGCGGATGCTTTAGTCCAGCTCTGGGAGGAGATCCCTCAGGAGACCATCCGCCACCTCATCAGGAGCATGCCCAGGTGTTGTAGGGAGGTCATACAGGCACATGGAGGCCACACACACTACTGAGCCTCATTTTGACTTGTTTTAAGGACATTACATCAAAGTTGGATCGGCCTGTAGTGTGGTTTTCCACTTTGATTTTGAGTATGACTCGAAATCCAGACCTCCATGGGTTGATAAATTTGATTTCCATTGATAATTTGTGTGATTTTGTTGTCAGCACATTCAACTATGTAAAGAAAGGAGTATTTAATGAGATTATTTCATTCGTTCAGATCTAGGATGTGTTATTTTAGTGTTCCCTTTATTTTTTTCAGCACTATTTATGTATTTATATATATATAAATATATATATGTATGTGTGTCTGTGAATGTGTGTGTGTGTGTGTGTGTGTGGGTGTTGTGTGAAGAATGTGGTCACAGATAAATGCCTTAAAGTAAATCTTTAACAAGGGCCGTTAGTCTTAGCCATCTGGCAGGATATTGCTGCACAGTGATCAGTCACCCCCTGGTAGGCCACAAGCGAGTCAGGAAATAAACTCTATCCTAGGACAAGGTAGAAAATCCCTGGGCTCTAAGTTCATACTACCTTCTAAAAGGACACCTTTCTGGACCTTATTTCTCTCATCACATACTGGAATATTTTCAGATCAACCACCTGCCTTCTTAATGCTGACTCAAATCAGATAAGCACAAGGAATGACAAAGGCTAGCTCACCCTGAACTGTGTTAACCTTCAAGTCGTTAAACAGAGACCGAGAAATCTAACAGACCTTCTTTTGTCGAAACAACTCTACACCATCCACATCACAAAGAACGGAGACATAGCTTTCTTCATTGTCCACTTTAATGTATCATGCTTCCACACAAGGTTTATAACATAAACTTTGTAATCATCATACCATTGTGCATTTGTATTCACACCACCTATCTCGCAAATTGATTATCATCATTTCCTGTATGCTCACATACCCATGTCCAGAATCCAAAAGTATAATTCTTATGTTTTTATTAACATATATATTTACTACTGTCCCTAACAAGCTATCTGTTGAGCTTTGTGAACTATATTAACCCTTTTATGTAACTTAAATGTAGTTATTAGCCTTTTATTATCTGGTATTAGGCCAATATATCTGGTAGAGGTTTTCTTATATCTAAGTACGTCATGTTTGATATCTGTGTGTTGCTGGTAACATTTTCCAGAATGCTATTGAGCGGCAAATTTTAATAACTCATCACGAAATCCCTTTTTAAAGGTAAAAGAAACACAAAGTAAGAATGAGCATGGACCAAAGAGGTATTATGCAAATTAGTTGGAGGGGAAGACCTCATCCACCAGTCATCCGGAAAGACCACTTCTGATTGATTAGGACCCTCAGAGGGCCGGGGTATCCAGTAAGGGTTGAAAGGCCATGCCAAAGTTGACCCTATGGCTGGCAGCGTGGAAGATACATTTTGTTAGTCCCGTCCATTTCATCTTCTGTTTTTCAGACCTCTGCTTCTTTCTTTTCTGAAGTGTGACTGGTAACTTTAACCTCAGAAAATCTTAATCTGAAACCAGCCTGTGACCATGATAGACTCCATTCAATCGGCGATCATCGACTAGACCAAGCCTCCTGACCTCCGATGACATTGCACGCCCCATCTCTCACTAACTACGGCGAGCAAGTACACATGTTTATCAAGTTTAATAAGCTGGTCCAGTACATAAGAATCCATAGCCTTCGGTCAGTTTTTGGATCACTCATAATGCATTGATGATTCGCTCAGGTCGGAGTCTCTTTTGAAGCCATAATTTGCCGTAACTATAGCATTCTTCTTTGCCTCTGTTGTAAGACTGTTCCTCTCATTCATGCCTACGTGTGTGTGTATATATATGTGTTAGAATAGTCTTTGTTTAGTAGTTAGACTAGCTTCTCTGTAAAAGAATAGTATAATAAATTCTTGTCTATATTGAAGTGAAGTGATTCATTTGCTTGATTTGATTTCGGCAATATTTTCTCTAAATTAATTAAGATTCATTGGGAGCTAAGGCTTTCCTACTATTGGTGGAGGTATTGGTGGAGAATATAGTTAACTAAACTTAACTATCTAAATTTTCCTTAAATACAGTAATGGAGAATTCAACAACTAATCTAAACAGCTGATTTTCCCTACATATAATAGTGGGGGAAATGAGTATTGAACGCGTCAACATTTTTTTCAGTAAATCTATTTCCAATGAGACTATTCACATGAAAATGTTCACCAGACGTCAGTATTAACTCAAGAAATCCAGAAATATAAAGAATTCACAACATTAAAGTCCATAAATAAAGTTATGTGTAATAAGGTGGAATGACACAGGAAAAAAAATATTGACTATGCTAACTGAAATTTATTTAATACTTCGTGGAGAAGACTTTGTTTGTAATAACACCTTCAAGACACTTCCTGTATGAAGGAATTAATTGGCCGCAGTATTCAGGTGTGATTTTGGCCCTTTCTTCTAAACATATTGTCTTTAAATCTTGTTCAATTGGAAACCAAGTCAGGTGATTTACTGGGCCATTCTAACACCTCAATTTTTTCTCTCTGAAACCAATTGAGAGTTTCCTTTGCTGTATGCTTGGGTTGTTGTCCTGCTGGAAGGTCCACCCATGTCTCATCTTCATCATCCTGGTGGATGGCAGCAGATTCTTCTCAAGAATCTTCTGGAAAAGGGCTCCATTCATCATTCCATCAATTATATTAAATCTGCCAGTACCATGCGATGAAAAATAGTCCCACATCATGAACAGCTTCCACCTCCAAACCTCACTGTTGGTATAGTGTTTTTAGGGTGATGTGCAGTACAATTTCTTTTCCAAACATGGTGTTTAGTAATGCAGCTAAAAAGATACATTTTGAACTTTTGTTCTTTTCTTAGATTTAGTTTCACTATTGAAAATACTGCTTTAAAATGAACATGTGGACTTTTCTGTGGACACCACGTCAATTACACATGATTGAATTGAGTCACATTCATTTAATTTGTTTTCGTACATCAAACATGATTTGAGCATATATTTTCAATATATGCCTTGAATGAAATTAAACTCCACCTAAGCTGAGGATCGAACTCATGTTGCTGGCATTCTGCAACAGCACATTACCACTGCGTTATTCTACCATACACATTTTACCCATGTTAATTTAAATACTACAGTTGTAGTACCCGTCCTGTGTGAATCGATCAAAATGAAATCAAATATTCAAACATTTTATGTATTCATTTAAACATGGCAACATTTATCAAATGTGTTGTTACAGAAAGAGCATATTCACGTGAATTACACATCCTGACTATCATGGCTAGTCAGAGGTAGGAAGTAACGCAGCGTTTGGTTGGTAAAATAATATATGCTGTATACAGCTTATGTCCTGACAGAACTTCAGTATGTACTAGCAAGCAGTTTTTGTTCGAATGAAATTTGACTGCCCCCTACAGGTCTTGCCTTTCCTCACCGCATGCCCCCCCTATCTCGCAGACCACCACCCCAACACCACCACCCTGCCGCATGCACATGTTACAGCATGAAATCGCAGGATCCCAACCATGGTCATTTAGGGCTATGATGGTGGAGTACCACCTGCAGTAGTGTCACATTACATTCCACATTAATGTTTCTGCTTGTGTGGGCACTATGACAAGTACAAATTGTAATGTTTTTATACAAGTGTATATTAGTATATCGTAGGCTAGGTAGCCTACATGCCAAACTAACAGACATCATCATGTAAGGTTTTGATTATGATTATGTAATTTGTGTATTAATATAAAATCTCTTAGTATATCGTAGGTACTTATATGATGATGTCTGTTAGTTTGGCATGTGTTTGTTTGAGTGTGGCAAAATCTAGTCAGGCGAATTCTGCTATTTCACTTCGGGTTCTGCCACTGCGATGGATCTTGTTGGGCAACCAAATGTTGCATCGGTGGTCTGGGAACATTTTGGATTTGTGCCTAATGAGAGAGAATCGTGCATGTGTTTCTCGCCATCTCTTTATTATCCACTTCTTCTTTGCGGGTCAATCACAATACCATACAGTGAGGGGAAAAAAGTATTTGATCCCCTGCTGATTTTGTACGTTTGCCCACTGACAAAGAAATGATCAGTCTATAATTTTAATGGTAGATTTATTTGAATAGTGAGAGACAGAATAACAACAAAAAAATACAGAAAAACATGTCAAAAATATTAGAAATTAATTTGCATTTTAATGAGGGAAATAAGTATTTGACCCCTCTGCAAAACATGACTAAGTACTTGATTTTCAATGCCCTGGCTGAGGAAAGGAGGTTCTCACCCAAGATTTGACGGTACATCGTCCCTTTGATGCAGTGAAGTTGTCCTGTCCACATAGAAGAAGAAAATATGTATTTGACATGCGAAAATATGACTTAGTACTTGGTGGCAAAACCCTTGTTGGCAATCACAGAGGTCAGACGTTTCTTGTAGTTGGCCACCAGTTTTGCACACATCTCAGGAGAGATTTTGTCCCACTCCTCTTTGCAGATCTTCTCCAAGTCATTAAGGTTTTGAGGCTGACGTTTGGCAACTCGAACCTTCAGCTCCCTCCACAGATTTTCTATGGGATTACGGTCTGGAGACTGGCTAGGCCACTCCAGGACCTTAATGTGTGTCTTCTTGAGCCACTCCTTTGTTGCCTTGGCCGTGTGTTTTGGGTCATTGTCATGCTGGAATACCCATCCACGACCCACTTTCAATGCCCTGGCTGAGGGAAGGAGGTTCTCACCCAAGATTTGACGGTACATGTCCCCGTCCATCGTCCCTTTGATGCGGTGAAGTTATCCTGTCCCCTTAGCAGAAAAACACCACTAAAGCATAATGTTTCCACCTCCATGTTTGATGGTGGGGATGGTGTTCTTGGAGTCATAGGCAGCATTCCTCCTCCTCCAAACACGGCAAGTTGAGTTGATGTCAAAGCGCTCCATTTTGGTCTCATCTGACCACAACACTTTCACCCAGTTGTCCTCTGAATCATTCAGATGTTCATTGGCAAACATCAGACGGGCATGTATATGTGCTTTCTTGAGCAGGGGAACCTTGCGGGTGCTGCAGGATTTCAGTCCTTCACGGCGTAGTGTGTTACCAATTGTTTTCTTGGTGACTATGGTCCCAGCTGCCTTGAGATAAATGTAAATAAATGGTAAATGCGCACTTATATAGCGCTTTTATCCAAAGCGCTTTACACTGTGTCTCATTGACCCATTCACACACACACACACCAATGGTAGCAGAGCTGCCATGCAAGGCGCTAGCTTTGGGAGATTGACAGTTCTTTTGTTTTTCTTCCATTTGCAAATAATCGCACCAACTGTTGTCACCTTCTCACCAAGCTGCTTGGCAATGGAATGTAGCCCATTCCAGACTTGTGTAGGTCTCCAATCCTGTCCCTGACATCCTTGGAGAGCTCTTTGGTCTTGGTCATGGTGGAGAGTTTGGAATCTGATTGATTGATTGCTTCTGTGGACAGGTGTCTTTTTTATACAGGTAACAAGCTGAGATTAGGAGCACTCCCTTTAAGAGTGTGCTCCTAATCTCAGCTCGTTACCTGTATAAAAGACACCTGGGAGCCAGAAATCTTTCTGATTGAGAGGGGGCCAAATACTTATTTCCCTCATTAAAATGCAAATTAATTTCTAACATTTTTGACATGCATTTTTCTTGATTTTTTTGTTGTTATTCTGTCTCTCACTGTTCAAATAAATCTACCATTAATATTATAGACTGATCAAACGTACAAAATCAGCAGGGGATCAAATACTTTTTTCCTCACTGTATCCAACAGCATCCTTAGGCTGTTTCTCATTGTAGCAACATGACGCAACAAGGCTGTATATTGAGTTGTTTTGCTGACAGAAATACTGAAATAATGCATTTTTTATATTTAGATTCTTGTTTAATTTAAGCCTATAAAATTATATATATATATTATATTATATAGTGATCACTGCAGTGGTCACAGCCCTATGGTAATTTGGCAGTTTCTGGATTGAACCCATGAACTTCTAATCTGTAACTCAAAGCTTTAACCACTGAGCCACCCCAACAAGCTTGTACTCAACCATTCAACCATTTCTACCACTGAATTAACTCCTACTTAAAGATTACATGAATGAGATCTGTACTTTCAGTAGTGGTATATCCTACAGTATGTGATAGTGTCTTCAAAAAGCAGCTAGCTACTGCTTTAAAATGTATCATGTATAAGAGGGAAAATGAATTCATGCATAAAAAATAAATAAATTGGTAAATCTTGCCATATTTGCACTCATAAGAATGTATCAGGGAGAGGTGTTCGGCATGAATTATAAAATTACAAAATTGAGTGTAGTCCAACATGATTCTATTAATATAGTGTCCTGATTAATTATTCTCTCTCTCTGTGTGTGTGTGTGTGTGTGTGTGTGTGTGTGTGTGTGTGTGTGTGTGTCTGTGTATTCCTGTCCCAGTATGAGTATAGCTTTCGTACAGAGCACAGTGCAGCTGCCCGCCTGCCCCCCAGTCCTACCAGGACTTCTCTAGGTTCTGAGGCTTAAACACATGGACAAAACGAGCAGCAGGGGAGGAAAAGCACGTGAAGTTCCAGAGTGGAAACAAAGTGATGGATACAGCCTCTTATGTACCTTGACCTTAAAACGTCCACGCATTATCTCTTCAGTATTTACTTGGATTTATTTACTAGTGGAAATTGTGACTTTACATTTGCTCAGCATTTCCTGCTGACAGGAGTGGAGAAAAAGTGCATAATCCTTCAATATCCTGATCTAATCAAAACCACTATTGAAGTAAAAAGGGATTACAATTGAGGGAACTTGTGGGAATGTCTCAGAACTTGTATGACTAGACACACATCACTACTATACATAATGCATCTATCTGTTGCATATGTTCAATAAAATATCTAACTCAAGTTAACTGTTGTGTTAAAAAGGTTTAGCATGGACACACTCAATTAAGAGTTCAAAAAAGCAGAAAAAAATGTAACTGAATTAAATGGGAGGAGTTATTGTATTTTTGTTGTTGTTGCAAGACTGACTGCCTAACTAGCCCAGCTGATCTTTTCTCAGATCATGTATAAGTTCTGTGTTTGCCTTTGAAAACATAGCCCAATTTACTGTACAATAAATGCACTTGTGTGATTATGTCTCTGTGTGTGTATGTTTGTGTGTGGATGTGTATGGTTTGGGATGTTATTGTGCCTTAATTGTGGACGAGAGCCAAAAACAACCTATAAACATTTTGTGTACTGTTTTAACATTGGAGTATGCTTGTTACATACATGAGCACTGGTGTACATGCTTGTTGCCTTCTTTCTCTTTATTTTGCTTCTCTTTATTATATTTTTCCCCTCTCTGCAGCTCTCTGCCTCATTGATTGACCAGAAGCTTTCTCTTTATTGCTGGTCAGTTGAGCAAGGAATTGGAGGAGCCTCCGCTCTAAATCGAGCATGGCGTTAACAGCTGGCCGACCCTTCGGCTCGTGTACACAAGTTATTTTTTCCTTGCTCTACTGCATTACTTGCAAAAATATTTCTCTCAGAAAATCAATGCTTGTATTTTTGTGCTTTGATGAGCTTCTGGGTTAACTGCTTTACGATTTTTGTTCTACTCTTGTTATTGTCAGTTAGGGGGGTGGCCTGCTTGCCACCATCTCCTCTGGTTTGCTCAACAGAGATAAATTAATTTTATATCCAGATTTCTTTAAAGCCACTTTGTGACTTTATGTTCATTGTTAAATAAAATTTAATTGAACTGAATTATAAAGCTGAGTACATGTTAAGTATAAGTGAATGCTGAGATATTGTACTTTCATAATTTTGTTTTTAACCAAACATTTTAAATAAAATGTATTATTTGGAATTGAATAACTTGCATAAATAAAATTTAATTGAACTGGAAAAAGCTGGCTATTGAAGTAGGCCTATTTTGCGGACAATTTTCAAGATTGTGTTTCCTATTAGTGGACACACACATTGTGACATGATGAAAATGCAAACAGTTTGCATTTTCGTTTACACAAACTGAAAAAAAAAAAGTGTCTCAAATTTCAAATGGAAGCGCAAAGTCCATTTGCAATTTCATTCCCCGTGTGTTATGAGTTATGACCCTGTCATATCGAAATAGCAATAGCGGCTACCCCGTTTGCTATATCACTTCCTCATTGTCGCATATGGAGCCTGCCAAAATTCAAACAGAGTCACAAATACCTTTGCATTTGCATTTCCAGTGCCCTGCACAGAAACTTGCCAATCAGTGTTGGGAGTGGGAGTATACCATTTTTGTATTTGGAAGTGACATAACTCACAGTTTTCACAGCATTTTAGACTGCCTTGCGGTCAATGGACATTCACTGCACATTCGAGATTCTGTCTTCTATTTCTCAAAAAATAAACACACAGAAAGGACTAAATGTGTTATGTCTGGAGTGGAATGAGAACCAAGTACAACTGAATATTAAATCTCCTTGAAGCTAACTGCCATAAAGTTGGCTTGACGTTGGACGTTCTATATTCGCAGATAAGGGACCGTCTCTAAAGTTACATAAGACATTGTTATACACGTATCTAACTTCAATAGCATTTGAAGGGAATGCATTACAGTCATATAACCAACTGTAAAATGTTCATCTAGGTGTCAGGTATGATGCACACCTTTTAGATTTGTTATATTTAATAAAACTATTAAATCATACGTAAATTTGACATGAATTTCACTACTGAACGGGCTCATACACAAAGTATACCATAATATAGGGTATATACCATAATATAGCATTTGAAGCGAATGAGGTACGGTCACAGAATCAGCTGTAAAGTGTTCACCTAGGTGTCAGCTATAACGCACACCATTTAGATTTTTGATATTTAACCCTACAATACATTAAATAAAAAAAACCTTCACAAATACATAAAGGGGGTCAAAATGACCTGTACTGGATTTTATGGTTTTCATGTCCTATTAATAGATGTCCTATTTATTAAATAATTAAAAGAACTGATGATACATGAATGTTTTAATATTTCAATCATTTTTATTTGTTTTCTTTTAATTTATTTATGTACATGTTTGTACATAGATTGTGGATATGAGCCAAAGGAATTCAAATTTATTTACATAGGCAGCACTTCCAGTCAGCCTTTTGAGCCCTCAACTTCCCTGTCACAAGAATAATCCTGGTCCTTCATTTCCTCTGTACCATTCTGCTTAATGTGCCCTGAACTTTAATCTTGATCCTCATCTTCATCTGCAGTGTTCCTGTCTCCAGCCTCATCTTCCCTGTCACAAGAATAATCCTCGTCCCTCCATTCTTCTGTACCATTCTGCATATTGTGCCCTGAACATAAGCATCATTATTAACATTATCATGTTCATATTTATCACCAGTGCTATTCCCATCATTTCGACCCCCTTTATGCATTCATGAAGTTTTTTTTTTTTTTTTGGTTCAATGACTGTAGAGTTAAATATCACAAATCTAAAAGGTGTGCGTCATACCTGACACCTAGTCCAACACTTTACAGTTGGTTGTGTGGCAAGTTGAATGGTAAGTCATTCCCTTCAAATGCTATTGAGCTTTAAATAATGGTATATTTTGTGTATGGGCCCATTCTGTACTGAAATTCATATTCAATTGTTTGATTAGTGTTTGATTGGCTTAGTGGTTAGCATGTTTGCCACACGGGTCCAGGGTTCGAGTCCCGCCGGGCCGTGTGTGTATGATCATGGCTACATTGTACCCATAAATGTTATTTTGTTTTAACATGTTTAATGTAATGTATTAATGTAATAAATCTTAGTACTTTTATTTTGGAATTGGTTTAAAAAAAAAATTATTTTGTGACTCCTGCCATTTTAGTTAGGTAATTTAAAGTGCGGGGCAGGCTAAGGATAACAGATTTATTACCATCTCTCTGATAAATTGTCCCTTTATAAGTTCATCCTACGCTCATAGAAAACTCCGCTGCATATCAAATCAAGCGCTTCCTAAGCTTACAGCCAGTCACCATAGAGTGGCACAGGGATGACATAATTTTGTACACCAAAACCTGGAAACGAGCATTTTAGCTCTTCCGGGTTCCATCATCCTGAATCAATCATTTTTTTTAAATGGGATTTTGATTAAAAGCCTGAAATAAGGTCTGTGGTGAACACAAGCTTAAAATATTTTCACGTTTTGTTCTACTACATAAAATACATCAGAAATACCCCATTCATCCGTTTTTAAAGCTTTTACGTGTATTGAAAAAGTTGCTAACATGTTGCTAAATTAGACTATAGATGTTGACGGGGACATTAAATGTCATCACGCTGAACAAGAGAATTCTTTGCTGATAAACTAGTCCAGGTGTGCTGTGCACAATTATTGCAAAAACAAGCTGTGTGATTAACAAAAGATTACAACACTAACACGTTTTGTCCATCAAGATAATTTTCACAAATAAACAACTTTTATGAAAATTATCTTGATGGACAAAACGTGTTAGTGTTGTAATCTTTTGTTGATCACAGAGCTTGTTTTTGCGATAATCCAAAAGCCTATGGGAAAATCCTATTGGGTTTTTGTCGAGGAAACCAGTTTGATGCTAACTTCTGGGTTGACGTATTGGGTCATTTGGCTGCGTCTCTCCTCCTGTATACACTGTTATTGCCTTTTCTGCATATGCCTGAATTGTTTTATTTGGTTGCATATTGTTATACTTGATTGCGTATTTTAATTTGGGTGATGGTATTTTTGTTTTTACTTATCCTAAATTTTGGGTAGGGCACATGGTGGCTTGGTGGTTCGGCACGTTCACCTCACACCTCAGAGGGTCGGCGGTCTGAGTCCCGCCGAGGCCATATGTGTGGAGTTTGCATGTTCTCCCCGTGCTGCGGGAGTTTCCTCCGAGTACTCTGGTTTCCTCCCCCAGTCCAAAGACATGCAGGGTAGGTCCATGATTGGTGTGTCCATAGTGTTTATATGTGTTACACCACGGCCAGCAGATGGCACTGTGGGACGGCTCCTGACGAGTCACGTGACTTTTTGTTTTGGTTCGCTCGCTTCCTGCTTGAGTATTTAATTTAAGTGTCTTTAATTTGCCCCAGGTGTCCATGGTTTTGTTGTGATTATGTTTTCCATTTAAACCCCTCGGTTACTGAGCACTTCGGTATTATTGGTTGTATCATTATTATATTTTGTATTGTTATGTCATTTATTTCCATGCCTTGACTGATGATCTTGTTTTATGCCACGTTTTCCGGTGAAGACCGCATTTACTTTGGTTTAGAGTTGTGTGTTTAATAAAGACTTTGATCTGCACCTGCATTCGCCTCTAGTCCCAATCCGTTATAATATGGGTGTATGAGTGTGTATGTGATTGTGCCCTGCGATGGACTGGCACCCTGTCCAAGGTGTACCCTGCCTTGTCCCCCATGCCCCCTGGAATAGGCTCCAGTTTCCCCATGACCCTGAAAAGGAGTAAGTGGTAGAAGATGGATGGATGAATGGATGGATAAACTAATTGGAATTTTGTGAAGGTAATGCACTGTCATTTTGGATTGAAGCTGTCCTTCCTTCAGATGTCTGAAGTATTTTTTCAGTTAAAATTTATCAGATTGCTGTTGGACTAATGAATATGATTGGTAATTAGATTATGAATGTATTATTTGTTTATGCTAAAACAGTAATCAAATAAACGGTCCACCAAAGACAGCGTTGAAATAGCTCATGAGCTGCCATTCTGGAGTGAACCAGTTCTTGCTTCAGGTAAGTACAGATAGTATTTAAGTGGAAATTTTTTTGTTAATTTTTCAATTAAATGTGACAAAATTATGGTATATTGATTAATTGAAATTAACTTGGGCTATATACATTTTAGGTGTTTATTTTACTATTTTCCACGTCTATAATGAAACATGATACAAAATATGATTATATGCATTAAATTGATTCAGAATGCTGCAGCGCGCCTCGTCTTCAACCAGCCCAAAACAACCCATGTCACACCCCTCTTCATCTCCCTCCACTGGCTTCCTGTAGCTGCCCGCATGAAGTTCAAGGCCTTGATGCTCACCTACAAGACCTTGTCAGGAACAGCACCCTCCTACCTCAACTCTCTCCTGAAGGCCAACGTTCCCTCTCGCAATCTGCGATCGACTAGCGACCGACGTTTAGTAGTTCCCACTCAGCGTAAGGTCCCTTTCCAGAACCTTCATGCTTACTGTTCCCCAGTGGTGGAATGCACTTCCAATCTCACTCTGGACGGCAGAATCTCTCACCATCTTCAAAAAACAGCTAAAAACCCACGTCTTCCATGAACACCTAACCAACTCATAAAGAGAGAGAGGAGGAAAAAAAAAGCACTTACACTTCTACTCTGTGCACTTTGCTTCCTTCCTCTGGTATTCAATTAATGGATCTTGTATAGTAGCACCACTTGTATTGTACTCTGCTTGATATATCGCTTTGCTTATTTGTAAGTCGCTTTGCATAAAAGCGTCTGCCAATTGAATAAATGTAAATTGCATTAAGTCATAATAAAATGCATAATTTGATTATAAGTTGTGAAAAAGTGAAGTCGTTATCATCAAATTTTTACCAACACATTATCATTTTATTTATTTATTTATTTTTTACAGGTGTTCATATGTGCTTTTAGTGCTGAAAACGCAATTCTGAGCGTAGGGCTGCACGATTATGCCCAAAATGATAATCACGATTTTTATCAATACTGAGATCACGATTATTTATCACGATTATTCACTGATTTTAGGGGAAACATATTTTTTATTGCACTTTCACATTTAAATAAAAGACCACTGCTTTCACCTCCATGTTGTGCTACATTCCTGCTAATGTACAAATATTTGCATCAAATTAGTCTAGTCCTTAAAGTACATCATCTCGTAGAAAATTACACCCAAAATATCCATCCATCTTACTCCTTTTCAGAGTCACGGGGAACCTGGAGCCTATCCCAGGGAGCATCAGGCAGGGTACACCCTGGTCAAGGTGACAGTCCATCACAGGGCACAATCACATACACACTCACGCACCCATTCATACTCTACGGACACTTTAGATACGCCAATCAGCCTACCATGAATGTCTTTGGACTGGGGGAGGAAACCGGAGTACCCGGAGGAAACCCCCACAGCACAGGGAGAACATGCAAACTCCACACACATGGCCTCGGTGGGACTCAAACCCCAGACCCGCTGAGGTGTGAGGCGAACGTGCTAACCACCAAGCCACTGTGTGCCCTACCCAAAATTTAGGATAACCACCAAGCCACTGTGTGCCCTACCCAAAATTTAGGATAACCACCAAGCCACTGTGTGCCCTACCCAAAATTTAGGATAACCACCAAGCCACTGTGTGCCCTACCCAAAATTTAGGATAACCACCAAGCCACTGTGTGCCCTACCCAAAATTTAGGATAAGTAAAAACAAAAATACCATCACCCAAATTAAAATAAGCAATCAAATATGCAACCAAATTAAAACAATTCAGGCATATGCAGAAAAGGCAATAACAGTGTATACAGGAGGAGAGATGCAGCCAAATGACCAAATAGAGTGGCGCACGGATGATGTCAACCCAGAAGTTAGCATCAAACTGGTTTCCTCGACAAAAACCCAATAGGATTTTCCCATAGGCTTTTGGATTATCGCAAAAACAAGCTCTGTGATCAACAAAAGATTACAACACTAACACGTTTTGTCCATCAAGATAATTTTCACAAATGAACACAACTTTTATGAAGTTTGAAGCCTAAATACAATCGGCAGAAATAAAAAGTTAACCGTGTGCTATAAACAAACTACACCACGATTGCTTGACTTCAATATCACCTTCACCAAGCTTCCAACAACTTTTTCAAAAGTTCAAAATGTTTTATTTAAAAACATTTTCAATAATACGGATTTACACTGTGGATGGATCTTCATCATTTGGGGGGGGGGTTGTGCACAGCACACCTGGACTAGTTTATCTGCAAAGAATTCTCTTGTTCATTTAATGATGTCACTTGATGACATTTAATGTCCCCGTCAACATCTATAGTCACATTTAGCAACATGTTAGCAACTGTCTTTTTCAATACACTTAAAAGCTTTAAAAACGGATGAATGGGGTATTACTGATGTATTTTATGTAGTAGAACAAAACGTGAAAATATTTTAAGCTTGTGTTCACCACAGACCTTATTTCAGGCTTTTAATCAAAATCCCATTTTTAAAAAATGATTTATTCAGGACGATGGAACCCGGAAGAGCTAAAATGCTCGTTTCCAGGTTTTAGTGTACAAAATTATGTCATCCCTGCGCCACTCTATGGTGACTGGCTGAAGAATTGAAGAATGACTTTCGCGGCAGTAACAACTTTTCGATTATTCAGTCACAGCGTCAATCTGCAGTACTTCTTGTGTGCTAACAGTGCAAAGCGCTATTTTTCAGCACTAAATAAGACGGATCTTGCTCAGCCAGTGTTTTGTAAAACAGGCCTTAAATAGCGAAAGTAGCCTATATTATATCTATCTATCGAGACAGCGAGAGCTTTTACTTTGACGAGATCCTACCCCACCCGGAAGTAAAGTGGTCCAGTTTGATTGTGGCATATCGTAACCCTTTATCACAGAAGAATTTTGATTGTGACATTTCAGAAGCGCTGATTAACTTGCATATTACTCGCGTGCTTATCATTAATGTGTTGGGCAATATATTCAACCATCGAGTTGATTATGCATGAAGGTAATGTTGGTTCATTTACAAACTCTTTCCGAGCAACTGAATAACATTGGGAGACTATGCCAAAGCCTTACTGACTGTCGTGTGCTAGCATAATAGCTAACTAACTTTGGCTGCACATTAGACGCTAGTTAGAGGAAAACGGTCGCTGACCAGTCCAAGCTCGTATGGACTAACTAACTAACTATCCTAGCTCAGCGTCCTTGTTAGATTCATTCTTATATCATTACTAAATACGAAATAAAGATGGTCTTCGCTGTGGTTTTTGGACAGAAGATCAAGAGACGTCACATCGCGTATCAACGAATGTCCCAAAATAGCCACATTCATATTTTTTGTTACACCGCTGGAATATTGGCAGTCAAAATGGTGTGTGCATTTTGTGCAACAGTGAGGAGAGTCGCTTAGTGTAAACCTCTCAAAAGTGCAGCCACTCTGTTCGGAATAGCATCAATTTCCATGGCGAATGCTCTGTTAATGATTTAAAATAAAAAGAATGTTTGTCCTTGTGTAATAAACAGTTTGCCAATTGGCCAATTTTGGAATGTAGATATATTTTTTAATTGATCATATTGGTATTTTCAACTAAAACGGAGTTTATAGATCAGGAGTTATAACATTTTGTTTATGAAAACTTCATAGCTTAAGTGGTAGTTTTTGTATATTGTAATTGCATAAATCACTTGGAGATCACCCACTTAGAGAATACAATAGTTGAAAACATATTCCATATTAAGTAAGGGTTAGACACAAAAAAAGAATTAATCTAATATTTTTTTTAATTTCTTTGTTTATATTGTAGGGTTTATGTTAGTGTTTTTCATAATGTGACCTTGTTTTATGCTTTTGCCTGATTGAGTGAATCAAATTGAATTCAGTTGAATTGAAAAACAGTGCTACTACATAGTAGAGATGCGATACGTCGGTGCATCTGTACTAGGTAATTTTGCACACTATCGGCTGATAATTTAAAAACATCCAATGATCAGGGTCGATTATATCCTGTCAATCAAAAGAGGGTGGGAAAACACATCAATTTCATGCTGTGTGTAAAGATGATCTCTCTTGTATGGAATGACAACAAAACTGTAGTTTGTAATCTCTAATCTCTCCACTGATAAAATTTTACAGCAGATGCTGTAGCAGTGAAGTGGGAGTTTCGGCGTCGAGTCTAAACATTTTTTGCCGTGCCAGTACACCATTGAAAGATTTAGATGAAGATGAATTGACAAAAAAAGTATATATTGCACAGAAAAATATATTTGTAGAGTAGGATATTTCATATCCAGTTAATGTTAGAGTTAATATCATAAAAAAAGTTTTATATATTATAAAGTAGAAATGCTTTTGTTTGTGAGTGTGAAGCCTAAAAGGATTTATTTATTTATATATATATATATATATATTTTTTAAAGAATTCAGTCAACGTTAATATGAATTAATAATAGCGGTAGAAGAACATTCAGTAAGTTAAGAAATCTTAATTTAATCTTCAGAATGTAGTTAATGTTAATTTGAGTAATGTGTTTTCTCTTTATGAGACCAGTGACTGTGAAACAACTTGTTGAAATGGAGAGAATAAAGTTTTTATTTGCATTTTTTTTTCAGAATTGTGGAATTAATTATTATTAATTTAAAAGAAGGCATAAAAGGCATGACTATCGGTATCGGCCTATATCACTCTGAATAATCGGTTATCGGTATCAGCTGAGAAATTTAGTATCGGTGCATCTCTAATATGTAGTACAAATTGGGCAGAACACACCTGGTAGTCTGTTCCTGTTCCCTTCCTTGTGACCTGATTTTTCTGGCAGTACCAACACTGACTTGGTTTGCATGGACAGCAGTAATCTAATTATTGACCTTATTCTGAGTAAGACAATACTGTAATTAAGGTGTTCACATGAGTTGCTTTTAGAATACTGCTTTCATGTTCCCATTTTACGCGTTATAGAACATAGTTTGATTAACAGCACACGTCATTAAGTTCCCATACCACGCCGTCCGACATTCCCTCCAGAATTTCACGTACCTACATACAGTTCATCATTTGTTATGGTACTGTATATAGTTTTGGGTGTTTCATTTTTAATTTGACAAAAGTTTCAAGTGCAGTTAATTGTCATGCTGCTGTTCATGTAAACGTAGTCACTAATCTCTGTTTACATGGACGTTTCTTAATCAGAATATTTTAATCGGATTAATATTGTCCATGTAAACGTACAAACTGTCTTCCAAAGGATTGCAGAGATACCACTGTTACTAACCAGAAGATCCTAGAAGGCACAGCGGGGTAAAAAACTGAATTTTACAACAAAAAATTAGCGTATATCAGTTTCATGGTCCTAGCAGTGTAAAAACTCAAATGTAGTGGTTGAACTGAAATTTAAAATGGAATCTGCTAAATGTTTGGATTTATAAGCAGCCAGTAGAGTATTATGCTTAATTTATACAGTTGTGAATATAACATAAAAATGTACATTGCATCTGTTATCCAGTTTACATCCATATGTTGCACAAATTGTCTACAACTATAGTGAAAGATATTTCCTATTGATCAACTGACTTTTCTTTTCTAGATCTAGTCAACAATATTCATACTTTGACAAAAATGTCCTTACCTTTTATTACTGCTATGAACAGAAAACATTGCCAGCCTAACTAGGAAAACAAAATATGAAATAAAATAAAATGAAAACCTTAAATAAAATTATTCCGTATAAATTATCTTACATACTGAAAGAAAATAAAACAGTAAAGCACAATCCACCCTATAATTGTACTACTGAATGACTTTTTGTATTTTGTTGTATGAACAAAAAAAGCACTTTCAAACTTTTTCCATACAGTTAACTGATTTCAGTTTCCAACATTCCGATACAGAGAAAATTTTTTTTGGTGGGCTTATTGCATGATTCCATCAAATTAAAATTGGGCATATGTCTATCCATCAATTGATTGCTAGCATATACAATAATTGATTGCTAGCATATACTATACCATAGTATTACAAATCACTCTGTTACTTAACTTGCTATATCAAACTTGACTCTGTTACCTGCATTATCTGGTAACATGATTTGTGTGTTGAAACTGTAAACTAACATTTCATGAAAATATTCATTATGATCACTGGCTAGGTATGTAACCTAGTACCTCACTTAATCAGGGCCTGGTCGTCAGGCCCATCCCTTCTTTCTTTCTTCTACCCATACACAGGGCACAAGAGCTCTGTGAGTGGATTGATGAGGAAGAAAATCATATGAATCATATTCTATGCCCTTCAGTCACCAGATCTTTACCTAGTTGATGCCTTGTGATGGGCCAAAACCTTACTAAGACATTTTATGCTGCTTTTTCCTTTGTAACTTGCATCTGCATTTGGAATTACAGCCTCTGGATGACTAAAGTTACCTACTTAATAGGCATCATATAAACATATTTGTACAACTTGTAATTAGATTTGTGATTTTTACCTTGTCTCTATTATGCATGATTAATTAATTCATTTGCAATGTGTATGTTGGTATAAAAGTGAACGTCCGTAACAGTAGTATGTCTTAATATATTAAATACTGTTCACATGGTGTCCTCATAATTTGTCTTACATGCATCATATAATATGTTGTTTAACATCTTAAATGTACTTAAATTTACTTGATAAATATCATTTCCTCAGGCAACCACAGATACTCCACTACTGAGGGGAAACAACAAATTATAACTGGCGAAGAACCATCAGATCTTTTTTGAGTGCCAGAACCTGATGAAAGTGAATGAAAGGAAGTGGAGGGTTGGATGGTTTAAGAAAGCCGTAGCAGGAGCTGCCAATGAGAATGGCTTTCCTTGACAATCCCACCATCATACTGGCCCACATCCGACAGTCTCATGTGACTAGTGATGACTCAGGGATGTGTGAGATGGTGCTGATTGACCATGATGTTGACTTAGAGAAATGTTATTTAGGAGCCATATCTGCTGGCAGTGGATTAATGGGTTTGTTAGGGGATGGCATTGTTAGTGCAGATGTGCAGCCCTTTGACCTCTCACAGTCCGTGGACATCACTTCCAGTTGGGACTTTGGCATCCGTCGTCGCTCCAACACAGGTAGGCAACTTTTATTACCATGATTTTGTGTTCTAAATCTTGTTTGTTAATGGGAATGTACCTTGAAGCAGTTGTCTAAAAGTAACTGGGTTAAAAATATAGTGACCCTTATTCCTCACATTTCCATATACAATCTGAGCATAATATTATGCAAATTATAACTTTTGCTCTTTCTTAGCCTCCCTTATTTGGTTTTAGTCCCTTTTGTTTTCATTTGTTTCTTTGATTACCCCCCCCCTTATTTCTATTTGTCTGATAATTGCATTTTGTCATTTGTTTTTCTGTCAAGAGATGTAAGCTTGTACTTTCCCTGCGAGCTTGTGCCTACTGCCGAATCATAGCTGTGCTGATATTCAGTATAGCCACACTCTTGCTTGTTCGATATTGCTTAATTATAAAAGTGCAATAATTGAAATTTAATAATGACACTGTGTTTGTGTGATCCAGCAAGACTCATTGTATTGTTTAACTAAAGAAAGTCTGTGTATTAGAATGTAAATGGTAAATGGTCTTCAATTTTTTTTTAATCCAAAGCGCTTTACACTGTGTCTCATTTACCCACTCACACACACTCGCACACCAATGGTAGCAGAGCTGCCATGCAAGCCGCTAACTTGCCATCGGGAACAACTTGGGGTTCAGTGTCTGCCCAAGGACACTTCGGTATGTGGAGTCTTGTGGGCCGGGAATCGAACCACCAACCCTACTATTACTGGACAACCCACAACCACCAAATTTAACTGTAGCTTAATTTTGTTAAATGTAACAAAATGTAACGTATTTATTTAGGCCTGTCGCAATGATTAATTTATTGACTTGTACAATATAAGGACACAACCTCGATCATTTTTGCTGACCTTCACATTGCCCGTTGTGATTAAGTGCATGTTTGTTTACATAGAAATTAATGTAACCAACATTTTAGCGCCATTTCCGTTTTTTTTTTTTTTTTTTTTCTTGTGCTTTTAAATTAAAAATTATATTTAAATAAAAAAAAAAAATTTTTAAAAAAAAAAAAAATAAAAAAAAAAAAAGCCCCCCCCTTTTTTTTAAAAAAAAAAAAAAAAAAAAAAAATTTTTATATTTTTTTTTTTAAAAAAAAAAAAATTCAAATAAACCAGTCATGGTCAATAATGTTGGGGTTTGACCCACTTAAGATGTGTGAGCTGAAGCTGAACAATGATTGAACAGTAGCAAGCAGTAGTAAACAGTAGCGCTTTACTAGCAAGTTTAATAACTCACCAAATGCTTACTATACACATGAGATTAATCAGATATATACTGTCGCGACGGACTGACACTCGGCGCGAGCATAAAGAGAATCGCTCCTTTTCCAACTGCCGTACCGGCACGAAGCAGGCAGCCCCGCGGTGGGCCTTGCGGCAACCGTAGAGGACGCCATGCCGGGGAGGACCCTCCGATGCCGTACCATCCGGGGATTGGAGGATCGGACGGAAGATTTCAACCACTCGCGACCCGGATGGCGGAAATAAAAGGACACTCTTCCGTCCCGGGAAAGTTGAGTACCGACATACGGAAACGGCACCGACACGGAAGAGGACCGGGCCGGCCGAGACGACGCGCAGCGCTGAGGGACTGCCCGAGAACCCCGAGGCTTCTTCCGGGATTCCCCCGACACGCCCCCGCGATCGTCAAGGCGCCAGCCCGGCCCCGCATTTTCTTTTAGATGCATCCAAGGTCAAAAAACACTTTAATTTACTTACATTGCAGCATCACCTCATTTTCTCTGTCACAAATGACTCACTCAAGGATATGTTCACTCTAAACTCCTCCTTTCAGAGAGCCTACTCTGCTCTTATTTGTCAGATGTCCCAATCTGTTGTGATTGGTCTATTGTTTACAGCATGTGTCAGAAAGTAAATGCACATTACCATATATGACTTTCAGCTCAGTATGTATGTATATGTGTGTGTGTGTGTGTGTATATTAGGGATGTCACAATACCAAAAATCTAGTAGTTGGTACCGATACCACTTAAAGTACACAATACTCGATACCAAAGTCTATACCACAGTGTGGTATAAAATGTAAAAAAAATAAAATAACAGTCCTGGAGGACATCTGACTGATATTGGCAGGGGGGGTGGCATTTTATTTATCAAACATTGTCTGATAATGAGTGGATGTGCACTCCTAAATGCACACGCATGCACACACACACACACACATTTATTAGCACAAACGATTGAGAATATTTCGGGTTAATTTTGAGCATGTGGGGGGCTGAGTGACCTATAAATATTCTTTTAATATCTCCAAATCTGAAGCAGCACAAAAAAATTTTTACCGCACAAACCAGCACAAACGAAGCACAAACGATTGAGACTATTTTGCTGACGTTTTGTGTTGTTGGGGGGGGCAACTTCCTGCAGGTTCCTAAAGATACTTAAAGATTTGTGATGATGCATAGATGTATTGCAAATGCAGAGTGAAATTACAACATATTACTGGGGGTCCCCCTGTCGCAGGGGGATGTAGGGCCCTAGCATGACGTAGTCAGAACAAACTGGCAAATATGTCTTAGTTTTAAAGTGTCTCGCTAATATTGATTTGTGTACACAGATGAGTGAGTGATTTATTATACTAGGGGTGTGTATTTCAAACTAGATTAAAGTTTATGTAAAACTGGAGTTCCGGTTGAGCATGTGAGGGAGAAGGCACGCGTGAAGGGAGCTCCCGAGTATTTTCTCTTTTAATTCTGCTTCTCAGGCAACCTGAACCTTTTCTGTCTTTTCAGGGGCATTTAGTGCCTTTGTGTTAAAGTATTTGGTTTACATTTATAACCAGAAGGGAGTTATGGTGTTTGAGAGACAACGCAAGCTTAAATCTACACCGAGCATGGCGAGTCATGGCGACAAGCTACCTCTGGACTACCTCTGAAATCTCCGTGCAACTTTAATCACGGAGTTGACTTCTACCATCGCAGCGCAGGTGACAGCGGCTATTAACTCGGCTCTGGCACCAGTTATCGCGTCGTTTGAAAGTTTTAAATCGTGTATTGAGTCACAAGGACGGCGTATTGGGGAGCTTGAGCAACACCTGAATGATTACAGTGACCGAATTGTAACGCTGGAAGAGACTGTGCTACAGCTAGCTTCAACTAGCAAACACCTCACCGATAAAGTGGAGGACCTGGAGTCCCGTTCACGGCCGCAACTATATCACTTTCCGTGTAAATCTGTCGGTTGCCTGTGATATGCGGTGATTGTGACACCCTTTATTCGCGGGAGTGACTTCACACAGTAAGAATACAGTACGGGTTACAAGGTCCTGATGTTCCAGTGTTTCTGGGCTCTGCCTCCATTGTTTGGGAATGGAGAGAAGTTAACTGATCAGAGTAGGGTGGGGGAGGGAGGGGTGGTTTGCTGTGTGTGTGGGGGTGGGTGGGGGAGGGGGGTTGTGTTGTATGTATGTGGGGGTGGGGGATCCCGTTTTGTTTGGTTTTTTTCCTTTTTTTTTAATTTTTTTTTTCTCTTTTTTTTTCCCTATTCTTATCAACCTCTCTGTATTAATCTAAATTAATGGAAAATACCTGAAACTCGTTCAGATTCCTAAGTTGGAATGTGAATGGTCTGAACGGTCCCGTTAAGAGGTCCAAGATTTTGACACATTTAAAACTACAAAAACCTGATATTGCCTTTCTTCAGGAAACCCATCTCCGTCTCAGGGATCAACGCAGACTCCAAGCTCGCTGGACATCGCTTATGTTCCACTCCAATTTTGATTCCCGGTCCAGGGGAGTTTCTATCCTGATCAGTAAGGCTGTGCCCTTTTCGTTTGATAACGTCCTTTCTGATGTAAATGGTAGATATGTGATTGTGGAAGGGAAAATTCCGCAGACGGCAGTTGTTTTGGTGAATGTATATGCCCCAAACTTTGATAATGCTACTTTTGCTCAGAATTTGTTGTCAAAACGTCCTGCTTTGAACACACATCTCTTGATATTTGGGGGAGATTTGAACTGTGTTATTGACCCAGCCTTGGACAAATCTAGCGCTGTTGCAAAGGCTCCCTCTGCGATGGCTAAGGTATTCTCTGAGTTTATGGTTCAGAATGGTTACATTGATCCGTGGAGGTATTTAAACCCTACAGTGAGGAAATATTCATTTTTTTCCCATGTACATAAATCTTTTTCTCGCATTGATTACTTTTTTATTAATGATTCTCTAATTTCTCAGGTTGTAAACTCTGAATATCTACCAATGGTTATTTCAGACCACGCTCCTCTAAGTCTTGACATTCTTATACCTTCACATCGAGCCTTTCGCCCACCATGGAGGCTTAATTCTTTACTTTTATCCGATTCAGCGTTCTGCAAGTATATCTCTACTTCGATAGATGATTTCCTTCTTACTAATCCAACTGACTCAATCTCTTACTATTTACTTTGGGAAACTCTAAAGGCCTTCTTAAGGGGACAGATAATCTCTTATTCTGCTTACGCTAATAAGCAACGCAATAATAAGAAAAAATAATTATCTGATAATATTCAGGCCATTGACGACCAATATGCTCTCAGTTGTTGGCTCACCAACTGCGTAGCCGAGCTGCATCACGTTCTATTTCTCAGATTATGCAGTCCAGTGGTGTATTAACCTCGGATCCTGCAGAAATTAATTCGACTTTTAAAAGTTTTTACTCCTCCTTATACACAGCTGGGCCTCCTGACAATTCAGGTAACATGGACCATTTTTTTTTTTTAGAAATATTGATTTTCCCAGGGTTGACCCTCTACTGGCATCTGAACTTGACAGTCCCATCACCTAGATGAGATCGTTCGCTCAATCAATTCATTACAATCCAGGAAATCACCTGGCCCGGACGAATTCCCTTCAGAATTTTATAAGAAATTCCATGTTGTGTTGGGCCCATTACCCCTGGCTGTATTCAAGGAGTCTTTAGAACTAGGGACGTTGCCACAAACACTAAGACAAGTAACTATTACTCTATTGCTCAAAGATGGGAAGGACCCAACATTGTGTAATTTGTACAGACCTATTAGTCTCCTCAATGTTGACGTCAAGATTTTAGCCAAACTTTTGGCCTGTCGTCTGGAGGGGATTGTCCCTGGCATTATTTCAGAGGAGCAACCCGGATTTGTAAAAGGACGGCATTCCTTTTCTAATATTCGTACTCTATTTCATATTTTGTATTCAAAGCAGAATAGCGACTCCTCTGAAGTGGTCATCTCTTTGGACGCAGAAAAGGCGTTTGATGGGATCGAATGGGAGTACCTTTTCATAGCGCTAAGGAGGTTCGGCTTCGGGGAGGGATTGATATCATGGATCCGGTTGTTATATGTGGAACCGCAAGCTTCCATATGTACCAACGATGCTAAATCTGATTATTTTACTTTGTCACGGGGTACGCGCCAGGGATGTCCTCTGTCCCCATTACTTTTTGCCCTCCCTGTATTTCAGGGTGTGGTTTGCAATGGAATTGAACATAAACTAGCACTGTATGCTGACGACTTACTACTTTATGTTACAGATCCAATTGCATCTATTCCGGAAATAATACGCGTATTATGGGACTTTGGGAAATTCTCGGGGTATAAACTAAACTTACCAAAGAGTGAATGTTTACCTATAAACCAATCTGGCCTAAAGATAAAACAGACTGAAATACCCTTTCGTTTGGAACATTCAAAATTCAAATATCTCGGAGTTAATGTCACCCGTTCCCATTCTGAATTAATGGCGGCGAATTTTACACCCTTAATCTCATACATGAAGTCAGCCTTTCAAAGATGGGCAGCTCTGCCATTATCCCCTCTTGGCAGAATAAACACAGTAAAAATTAATATTCTCCCAAAATTCCTCTACCTCTTTAAGTCCATACCTTTGTTTTTACCAAAGTCTTTTTTTAAGAATATAGACAAATTAATCTCGTCTTTCATATGGGCAGGAAAACCTCCCAGGGTTTCAAAATTTTCACTTCAGCGGAGTCGACTGAGTGGTGGCCTCGCATTGCCCAATTTAATGTATTATTATTGGGCAGCTAATATTCAGAAACTGGTGCTGTGGGTGCAGGCCCCCTCTCTTCCATGGTGCCACTTAGTAGCACAGTCTTGCATTTCAACCTCCCTCCCTGCTCTTGTGTTCTCCTCCCTTCCCATAGCCCTTTCACAATATACAGATAATCCAGTAGTTTGTACCTCTCTAAAGATTTTCTATCAGTTTCGTCATCATTTTAAATCTCTCTCGGCCTCCACCATGGCACCTATATGTAATAGCCATCTCTTTCCCCCCTCCTTTATGGATTCCACATTCTCTCTTTGGGAAAAGAAGGGTCTGAAATGCCTTGAGGATCTTTTCATTAATAACGTGTTTGCAAACTTTTCTGAATTATCCTCGTCATTCAGCCTGCCTCCGTCTCACCTTTTCCGTTTCTTTCAAATTAGGCACTGTGTCTCCTCCCTATTCACTGGTTTTCCCTCCTTACCTACAAAGTCTGCATGGGAAGAGGTGTTCAAGCTGAATCCTCATAAAAGGGGCATTATCTCACAGATATATGCGACAATCTGGTCTCAGGATGATTCTTACAATATCAAAACTGTAAGTGCTTGGGAAGAGGAATTGGGCCTGGAGCTTGAGGATGATTACTGGGGCAGAGGTTTAGATAATATACGGACCACCATGTCCTGTGCTAGACTTAGTTTTATACAGTTTAAAGTGGTCCATAGAGCTCACCTCTCTAGGAGTAGATTGTCTAAAATATATCCCAATGTCCCTGACGTGTGAGAAATGCAAACTTTCACCCTGTAACCTGAGTCATATGTTTGCACTCTGTCAAATTGGATCTTTGTCCTTTAATCGCCATCTTTGGTGTTTCATCTCAGTGTCAGCCTCTGAACCATAAACAAGCTAGTGTTGTGGCCTTTGCATCGTTGCTTGCTCGGCGTAGAATATTGTTGTCTTGGACCTCTCCGCAACCCCCTATATCAGTTTGGCTTAGAGATTTAATGTTCTTTTTGAAGCTGGAAAAAATCAAGTACAACATCAGAGGTAGGGGTGACTCATTTTCAGGAAAATGGCAACAATTTATTACTTATTTCAATGATTTACGCACCCTGGAAGTAGATTGAGGAGAGGTAGACAGTGAACACTAACCGTCTTACCCTCTTTCTGTTATTTAATTATTATTATTATTTTTTGTATTATTATTATTATAATAAAAAAAAATTATTTTATTTATTATTTTATTTAATTTTACTTTATTTTATTTATTTATTTATTTATTTTCTCCCTCCCCCCTCTCTTTTGGTTTTGGCTGTGGTTGTTTTGTGGGGGTTGTTGGGTGGGGTGTTGTGTTATAATGTTAAAAACGCAAATTTCCAATAAAAATTCTATGGCGAAAAAAAAAAAAGAGTTTATGTAAAACTTACAACAGTAGTTTATACTACTAGTAGCTCATACTTTATAATGTTTTACAGTACATTCCATATGATCTAACTATGACTTGTAGTTGCTTGTAATCATGAATGGCCTATTGGTAACAATACACAATTTTAAGCTGATGAAACAAAGCATGACCAAGTTATACCCACTTCCTAGCCGATTTCCTGTTGGGCGAAGCTTAACACTGTACTCATTGTAAGCACAAGTTTTTTGGCTTGATGAAATTTATATGAACAGTAATGTGCTACAGAGCATCCCAAAAATGTATATTTTGAAGTCGGCAAAACAGAGCCCCATGTGAACAATTACATAGGCGCGATGGTTAACATTTCTGAATTGTGTGCTAAATGTCATGTAAATCTAAGCACTTAAAGTGCCTCAAAACACCTAACGTAATTTCTGGACTATAAGCCGCTACTTTTTTCACACGCTTTGAAGACTGCGGCTTAATCAATGATGCGGCTAATTTATGGATTTTTACGGGCTAACGGGTTTCATGCCTCCAGAACATTTAGCCTCGTCACATCGGACAAATGAAATTACCCAACAGGTCACAGTGGACCAATGAAACTGTTCGAATGAAATCTAACGCGCTCAAACTACATTCTTCAGATCAGTCGTTTTGCGCTTCATGCACACACCCTCATCAGGGAAAACACACGAAGAAATGCATATTGGTGACATCATGTCTCCGCCCCATCTTGTCATGGGTTGTCGAGTCACGTGTGTTTTGGTATTGCCCGCAGCTGTTAGCAGTTTGGCTTGTGTGTATATATACCGGGAGCCATGACGCACACAACGCGGGTAATTAGATTTAGAGTTAGAATTAGATAGCGAATATAGTTAGAGTCTTTGTTCATGCCATGTGTCTTAGTTCTTGTTCGTGTCTGAGTTCATGTCAAGGCTAGTTAGCTTATAGCATAGCTTATAGCGTAGCTTATAGCCTAGTAGCGGATAGTATAGCTTAGAGTTGTATAGATTTAGTTTAGAATATAGATGTAGAGGTGGTTTATAGAGTATAGATATAGAGTCTTTGTTTCATGTCATAGTTAATGTTTAGGTTAGTTGGTTTAGTTAGCTTAGTTCATTGAGTTGGTCGTGGTTCTTGTATCTCTTGAGTCTGCTCTTCTCTGTTTCAATAAAAGCTCTCGTCCTAACTGCATTTGCATCTGTCCTGCTTCGTTTACGTCATGAATCGTGACAGTTACAACGTGAACACCTGCGGCTTATAGAGAAGTGCAGCCTATACATGTACAAAGTTGTTTTTCTTTTTAAAATTTGCGGGTGCCGCTTATATTCAAGTGCGCTCAATAGTCCGAGAATTACGGTAATATATAAAGAAGGGAATAATAAGTCAGTGGTTGCCATGGTGAGATTATAAAAGATACCAATATTTCCTTACCAATTTCACATCAACATTGTCTTGACATTATTATAGAAAAGTATGAACTAATACAGGTAAGAATGGGAGTGCTATTCCCAATATCTATGTAAAGGGCCAGTTAGTGGCGCTATGACCGTGCAAGTCACATCCATGTGATCAGCCCACAATAACAAATAAAAATCTCAATGTTGATTTAAATCACATAATGCATAGCAAAGATCTGATCACTACTGCAACACTTCCTGCTGCCATGTGTTCAGCCCCCAATACCAAATATAAATCTCAATTTTGACCTAAATCATACAATGCAAACCAAAGATATGACATAAAAATTAGATATAAGAAGTGCTCATAAGTTTATTGCCTCGTCATGGCAGCACCATTCGACATGTAATTCAATTTTATTTGTATAGCGCTTTTTACAATAGAAATTGTCTCAAAGCAGCTTTACAGAAATAGAAACATGGTTTACAGATAATGAAAGTGTGAATTTATCCCAACTGAGCAAGCCACTGAGTGGCGATGGTGGCAAGAAAAAACTCCCTGATGTTTAAGAGGAAGAAACCTTGAGAGGAACCAGACTCAGAAGGGAACCAATCCTCATCTGGGTAACAACAGATAATGTGAAAAACTTGATAATGGATTTATACGAAGTGTGTAAAATCTCAGGTGCAGCCGTGGTCCCAGCAGTCTGGAATTGTAGAAGATTTGAGCTCCATCCAGAGGCAGAAAGGATCTGGATCTCCAGTATCTCCATAAATTCGTGTGGGGCTCGGCAAAAGGAGAGAGGGAGAAAAAAGATTATTATGACTGTGAATTAGTAAGATAGAATCTAGTCAGGGTAGGCTTGAGTAAATAAATAAGTTTTAAGCCTAGACTTAAACACTGAGACTGTGTCTGAGTCCCGAACACTAATAGGAAGACTGTTCCATAACTGTGGGGCTCTATAAGCGAAGGCTCTTCCCCCTGCTGTAGCCTTTACAATTCGAGGTACCGTCAAATAGCCTGCATCTTTTGATCTAAGTAGGCGTGGAGGATCATATAAAACCAAAAGGTCACTTAGATATTGTGGTGCGAGACCGTTTAGTGCTTTACAGGTTAATAAAAGTATTTAAAAGTTGATGTGAGATTTTACTGGGAGCCAATGCAGTGTTGATAATATTGGTGTGATATGGTCATATCTTCTAGTTCTAGTTAGGACTCTAGCAGCTGCATTCTGGACTAACTGGAGTTTATTTATATTCCTACTGGAACATCCAGACAGTAAGGCATTACAGTAATCTAATCTAGAGGTGACGAAAGCATGAACCAGTATTTCCGCATCATGTAGTGACAATATGTTTCTTATCTTAGAAATATTTCTGAGATGAAAGAAAGTTATCCTAGTAATATTATCTACATGAGCATCAAATAATAGACTGGAATCAATAATCACTCCAAGGTCTTTAACTGCTTTACATGATGAAACAGAAAGACCATCCAGACTTACTTTGTAATCAGAATGATTACTTCTAGCTACACGTGGTCCTAATAATAGTATTTCTGTTTTATCAGAATTAAGTAAAAGGAAGTTAGTTAACATCCAACGTCTAATGTCCTTTACACAATACTCGACTTCACTAAGCTTCTGTCTGTCCTCTGGCTTCATTGAAACATACAACTGTGCATCATCAGCATAACAGTGGAAGCTAATTCCATGTTTACGAATAATTTGTCCTAGTGGTAACATGTATAAAGTAAAAAGCAGTGGGCCTAAAACAGAACCCTGTGGAACTCCAAAAGTAACCTCAGCACGCATGGAGAAATCACCATTTACATCTACGAACTGATAACGATCGGTCTGTTCCCTTAATACCAACAAAACATTTTCTAATCTACCAAGGACGGTAGTGTGATCCATAGTATCAAAAGCTGCACTAAGGTCGAGTAACACAAACCGGCGAGACACAACCCTGATCAGAGGTCAGTAGAAGGTCATTTACTACTTTAACTAGTGTTGTCTCTGTGCTATGATGAGGTCTAAATCCTGACTGATATATTTCATGAATGTTCTTCCTATCTAAGTACAAGCATAACTGCTTTGCTACAACATTTCTCATCTTAGAGATGAAGGGGAGAGTTGATATTGGTCTATAGCTGGACAATTGAGATGGGTCAAGGTCAGGTTTTTTAATCAATGGTTTAATAACTGCTAATTTAAGTGATTTGCGTACATAGCCAGTGCTAAGGGAAGAATTTATTATATTTAAAAGTCCTACTCCTGGAAAAATCTGTTTAAACAAACATGTAGGTATGGGATCTAGCATACAAGTTGATGAATTGGCTGAAGAGATTAATGTAGCTAGTTCGGTCTCTCTAAGTGGAGCAAAACACTCTAAACATTGATCTGATATTGCTACATTGTCCGGTTTAAATTTAATGGCCTGTATTTCACGTCTAATATTTTCAACCTTATCAATAGAAAATTTCATGAAATCTTCACTGCTATGTAATGACTGAGTGTTTCTCTCAGTAGTGGTTTTTATTCCTGGTTAATTTTGCTACCGTGGTGAATAGGAATCTGGAATTGTTTTTATTATCTCCTATTAAGGTGGAGAAATAGATTTTTCTAGCATCGGCAAGAGATTTCCTATATTTCAATAGGCTCTCCTTCCATGCTGTTTGAAATATCACCAGTTTGGTTTGATGCCATTTACGTTCTAATTGTCGAGCTGTCTGTTTAAAGGTGTGCGTTTGATCATTATACCAGGGTGCTGGTATTTTCTCTCTCCAATTATTTTTCTTTTGAGTGGAGCCACTCTATCTAGCGTGTAGCGGAGTGTTGACTCCAAGCTTTCAGTCGCCTGATCGAGTTCTATGGGATCTGACGGTGATCCAAGTCTAATTGATGTTTCTGCGAGGTTATTTATGAAGCTTGGCACAGTAGCTGATGTGTAGGTACGTTTTACTCGAGGTGAGGTGGAAATATTCTGATCAATATGTATTATGAATGAGATAAGATAATGGTCTGAGACAACTTCAGACTGTGGAAAAATTACAATATTTTCTATACTTAATCCGTATATTAGTATGAAGTCAAGAGTGTGACCACCATTATGAGTAGGCCCGATTACGTTCTGATTAATCCCTACTGAATCTAAGATGGACACAATCGCTGTTCTCAGAGGGTCTTCCAGGTTATCAAAATGAATATTAAAATCTCAGACGATTAATGCTTTATCTACAGACACAACCAGGTTTGAGACAAAGTCTGCAAATTCACTAAGAAATTCAGTATATGGACCTGGGGGTCTGTAAATAATAATTAGGGGAATTGACTTATTTTTTGTGGCTACCTAAGTTATACTGGTATAAAGAATTTCAAAAGAATTAAATTCATGCTTACGTTTTTGTGTGACAACTAGATTTTCACTATGGATGAGACCAACACCTCCTCCTCTACCAGTTGAACGAGGCTGATGTACATAACTGTATCCAGGAGGACTGGCTTCATTTAATGCTACATACTCTTTTGGTTTAACCCAAGTTTCCGTTAAACACATTAAATTGTATTTCTGATCAGTAATGATGTCGTTAACAATAAGAGCCTTAGATGCAAGAGATCTAATGTTTAATAGTCCTGGCTTCAGATTAAAAGTGCTGGATGTGCATTCAGTATGATCTAATTTTATGTAAATTAGATTACGAAGACAGACTTTACGTGATTTTCTATATATTTGTAGAGCTCGGGGAACAGACACAGTCTCTATAGTATGTATTATCGTTGCCGGACTATTAACTGAACATTGATTATACTGAATGTTGTTATTGTCGGAAGAAGTACTTTCGGTAGGCAGTCACTTGGAGTGTAGCGCCTTGGAGATGTTGTCAGACAGCAGTTACGCTCCAACGCTGCTGGGATGCAGGCCATCAAGACAAAACAACATAGGACGCTCCCAGAACAGATTCCAGTTATTGACAAACACCAGATTCTGCTTATTACACCAAGAGACTAACCAATCATTTAAAGCGAGAAGTCTACTGAACTTTTCTGCTCCACGTCTGAATGTGGGAAGAGGTCTAGAGACTATGATCTTCACGGTGGGTGATCTGCTTCGTACCGTCTCGATCAGGCCGGAGAAGTCCCTCTTCAGAACCTCCGACTGCCGCAGCCTGATGTCGTTCGTCCCCGCGTGCAGCCCAACCGCTCCAATGTGCTCGTCCTTCTTCAGGATCCCGGATACCTGCGCAGCAACATTAAGGACACGAGCACCAGAAAAACAGTGTGTGCGCACCTTACCTTTAGATGAGGCAACACGGACGTTCCGCACGATGGAGTCCCCGACGATCACAGCGTTAGGTCTGGTCTGACGGAGAGGGGCGAAGCGGTTCCTGGTTGGAATCTCGAACACTGGAGGTGGAGAGGTCCTTGCCCGGGGACGAGGTTTAGTTCACCCAAGGCCCGAGGTGTGTTGGCACCGGTGTGACGGAGACCACGGCTGGGAAAGTCCTAGGTGCACAGTCCCTGCACACAGAAACACATGGCGTAGAGCGAGTCCTCATCTGCACTCCAAAGCGAAGAGACGGTAGACATATTTGTGATTTTTTAAATATTTATTTATTTATTTATTTATTTTTACCAAAAACAATGGTAAATGCGAAATATGAAAAATGTAAACAAGGCTAGCAGTAGGTGATGCTAGCGGGCTATGGCTAATCGCAAGCTAGTCGCGGATGTTTGTGCAAACAATCGAATTTAGCGAAAGCGCAATATAACGATCGTTTTATCTAAACTAGTGTCAGTTATATTTGTACAACGTAATGTTAATAATTTTACAGTATAGAGATGAGAAAAAAACAACAATGTATTAGCGTTAGCTCGAAGGACGCTACTTCCTGCTTGACGTTGCTTCCTGCTTGACGCTCTCGTTTGTATCAGTGACATATCAAATCCGTTTGCAATTTAGTGTCTTTAATGTCTTGGCATGATGTTGGCCATGTTTGGTGCATGTCACAAATCCCCTATGTTCTTTTTCTAACAAACCAAAATGGCTGACTTCCTGTTGGGCGGAGCTAATACAAGCCACTGGGGGAAATGTCTGTCATGGTGAGGATAATGTCCCCACCAAAATTTGTGATCATCATAAAAACTGTGTGGCAAGCACAGCGATTAAAATAATTCAGAAATGTTAGGGGATGCTATGGAATCGACTGGACACTCCCAGGACAAATGACAAAAGAATGATAGAATATTGCCATCCAGAGCTGCAACAACTAATCGCTTCTGAAAATTGTTGTCAATGAATCTCATTATCGATTAGGTCTGTGCACGGTATGTTTACTCATTGCTTTACTTCTGTTGAAGGCTGATTACACGCTTCGGAGAGTAAATACTGAAGGTGTGCCCCAAATGACATACTATGCACTTGTACTGTGTACTCTACTGTCTAGTGCAGTGTTTCTCAACTGGAGGGGGATGGCATCCGTTCTCAGTCAGCCATTTTGACTTTTCTTTAAAATTTTTGCTCAGATTTTGCCATTTCTAAGCATCATACTTCAATGAACTCCTCCCAGAGCTTTCATCAGATTGACCTCATATTCTGTCAGTCTCATTTAAAGACCTTGATAATGCTAGATGCGAAGCTTTTGAGTTTTCGCTGCACAGGGTGGTGGTCATCACAAGTTTCGCTATGAAAAAGGAAGTTGTTATAAATCAAACATAGAATGTCCATTCTGCTCAAAACTTCACAAGTTTGGTAAAAGTCCCAGCCTAAAGACATGCCAAAGTTCAGTTATAGTAATAACGCCACCTGCTGCCAACATGGACTGGCATGTTTTACACTAACTCAGACATAATGTTCAACTTCAACTTTGATACGATTCCTGCCCTGAAGACATCCACATACCAATATTCATTTATCATTATACTGCCACCTGCTGGCAACAGAAAGTGACGTTTTACATTAATGTGTTCCTAGGAAGATATTAAAATATGGCAGCAAATTCTAAACATGCTAGCAACATGTTAGACCACTTAGCTAAGTGCTAAAGTGTGCTATTACTGCTATTAAAAATGCAGTTGTTATAACTCAAGCATACAATGTTCAATCTGCTTCAAACTTCAAGTTTGATACGAATCCTGGCCTGAGGACATCTACAGGCCAATGTTCAGTTATATTCATAGCGCCACCTACTGGCAACAGGAAATTACGTGTTTTACATCGTGATACACACAACATATAAGAGTTAAAAAAAAAATGGAATGGCATTCCCCTGGCAGAGCAGTCTCAATGGGCACTCCAGGTGCGAGGGCCTGTTCATTGCTGTTTGCAGCTTTAATTTTTTATATAAGTTAAAGCAAATTGGATGAAAGGGAATATAATCAATTGTGATTTAATTGCTTATCATGTATGACCAATAGGTGGTGCTGCGACCAAATTGATGAAGTGTGGTCAGTGTGCAGTCACAATGACACCCAAAGTTTGGTGTCAGTATGGCAAAGCTTGCACAGATACAACCTCTTAATCGTTTCATGCAATCAAATTTGTTGATGCATTAAATGATAAGTAATATCAATGCAAAATCCATACATTTTGCCAGCATTGTCTGAGGATGATTCAATTCAATTTTATTTGTATAGCGCTTTTTACAATAGACATTGTCTCAAAGCAGCTTTACAGAAATATCAACACGGTATACAGATACTGTAGGTGCGAATTTATCCCAACTGAGCAAGCCATTGAGTGGCAACAGTAGCAAGGGAAAACTCCCTAAGATGTTTTAAGAGGAAGAAACCTTGAGAGGAACCAGACTCAGAAGGGAACCCATCCTTATCTGGGTAACAACAGATATTGTGAAAAAGTTCATTATTGACTTATATGAAACTGTATGGCCTTAGAAGCAGCCATAGTCCCAGCAGTCTGGAATTGGAGTAGATTAGAGCTCCATCCAGAGGCAGGACATCCGAAACGGATCAGGCAGGCCCGGAGATCAGAAAGGATCAGGATCTCTAGTCTCTCCATAAAATCGTGTGTGGAGAGAGGGAGAAAAAAGGACTGGGAATTAGCATAATTCACAAAGTCTAGTCAGGGTAGGCTTGAGTAAACAAATACGTTTTAAGCCTAGACTTAAACACAGACTGTGTGTGAGTCCCGAACACTAATTGGAAGACTGTTCCATAACAGTGGGGCTAATAATAATAATAAGACAATAAAGGGTGCCAAAATCAAATATATTTATCAAATCCAGGTTGTCAGAACAACAATCAAGGGTTTTTCAAGTGGTTAAGTTTACATGCAGTCTAATATTCCATTGATAACAGAAAAGTGTTCATATAAATGCCTCACTGGTTACATGAAGAGATTTTCAATAATCCCAATTAATTATTAAATTTTCACTGTAGATTCTATATGAAGTTCTGTCCCAAACTGGACATATTTTATAAAATAAGTTTATCTGTATGTTATTTGTAAGGTAGTCTTAAATTATGAACCTGTATGGAGCCAGATTGAATGACCGCTTTACCATAATAACATGGCGTATGAGTCTGGTACTGCTTGGGGTTTTAAAGTTTTTTGTTTTTTTTTTATAATTAAAAAAATAAAAATTATTTCCCTTCTAATTATAGTCATCCAGTTCTTAAATGAAGAGGGATAATAGTTTGTGACTACATGAAAGTATTTAATTTGTTAATTCAAATTTTAGCTGCTTTACTTTATTCTGTTTCTGTTATATAGTAGAACATTTACATTAAATTATTTTACAGTTATTGTCACTGGCTGTGTTCTATGTATGTACATTTGGGTCATGATGCACTCCTTGTGGGGCAAAAGTTTTTTTTTGTAGGAGCACAATTTTTAATCTCTTTTAAATAATTGTGAGATTGGATTGGCAATGTGACTGGCGTCAAAATAACATTTTAACATACACAATAACATACACATTTAACAAAATAACATACACGGGACAGAACTCAGTAAAGATCAGAATTTTTATCAGCATTTAGTGAGAATGTAAATATGTGTGCACTTATTACCAAAATGTTGCTCATAATATTGGTGACATTAGAAAAGGAGTAAAGGCTTTAGTTTATAGCCCATTTGTGTTTTACTAATGGATAATGGGCCTCATTTATCAGGTTGAATACATAAGAATTTGGTATTCATGACAATCCCCAAATATTGGAAAATTGATCGTCTCGTACTCATGCTGTGTGTAAATGTACGCATAGGAAGACTTACTGATGTTAACAGTATTTCCCACAGGTTGAGAATTTATTTGTGGTGGTGGTTGGCGCAGTGTGTGATGGTGCGGGTTCAATAATAATCTAGTCAAACAAAGATTTATGAATAAAATATTTATTGCAAATGAATAACTACTAAAACTATCTATGTCAACATAGATAACTATTAAGACATAAATAACTACATATTAAATACATTTTCCATTTTCAAAATATAAATAGAAAAAAAAGGAAATTTTTCAGGAGACTCTGTTTTACAGATAATTTTGTAAAATCATGAAATTTTTAATCATGAGTAATTACTTGGGTTATTTTACACTTTCTGTCAGCTCAAACCAGTCTGGTCTTTCTCCTCTGCTCGCTCTCATGTACAAGCCTTACAAATCTTTATTGGAAACGGTTTAAACAGTGTTTTCATGCTTGTTCAGTGAACCATAAAAAATTATTGCACATACGCCTGTGGGACAGTTCTTAAAACATGAACAGTTTGCAGGTGGTAGGGAATTAAGGTCATAGTTACAATAACTTGGTACACTAAAGAGACCTTTCTGCTGACTATGGAAAAACATGGCTGGTTTGTACTGGCTAGCTCTGGCATTGGGTTGGTTGATTTGGTGTAAAGTGTTTTACGTGGTTGTGTGTTTTTTTTTTTTCTTGTGGTTTAAAAATTTTTTTTTTTTTTTGGGAAACATCTGAGCAGTTTTTCTATAGTAAAGTAAGATTGTTTCTTGGGGCCAAAGCCTACTGGTAACAGTGATTAACTGAGGAACTGTAAAATTGTTCTCAGAGCTTTAGATATCTAATTTTATACATGTAGTCAGAATGTGCTAGCAATATATTTTGGCACTAAAATGCATTTATTCAAAGGCATTGACCACGCTGATGCTCGTATGGTACTTCTAAATTAGTATAAGGATTTTAGCAAGCATTTTTCGTAATTTCTCTAGTTAAGAATTGTGTTCTAAGTGGAGTAAAAACACTGAACTGCTTCATTTTCAAAGTAATATTACACAAATACATTATTATAAGTTGTTTCAAGGCCTAAAAATGTTAAAATTTAAATGTTGATTTTGGGGCCAATTTTGGCCCGGGAACTCAGGGTTGGCATGTTGTTTCTCTGGGGAATATAGGGTTGTGGGACATAATACTGTGGGAACTAAAAGGTAAGAGGGTTAAATAGAGCATGAGACCTGAGTTAGTTCTTATGGTTTTGTATTTTAATTACAACTGGCATAAAATGTTTTAATGTGGAATGGTCACAAATTGTCTTTTAATTATTATTTCTTGTAAAGCTCAAAGGCTGGAAAGGCTAAGAAAGGAACGACAGAACCAGATAAAGTGTAAAAACATTCCATGGAAGGAGAGGACATCATCTCAGTCAGGTACTGACTATACATCCTATGTGAAGGATTATTTTCTTGTAAGTGTATACATTACTATTATTGTCTTTATAACATAACTTTTGCTTTGATTTCTTTAGCTGAAGACTTGAGCTTCCTTTTTGAAAAGAAGGACTTTAAGGACAGGCCTCGATGCACAGGGACCAAATCCACCCTCTCGCTGCGCCTAGAGCAGTGTCCTCAACAGCTCAACAACCCTTTTAATGAGTACTCCAAATTTGATGGCAAGGTCTGAACTATTAATTTGTTATTTTTTTTCTGCAAAAATAAAAAAATATGTAGTAAGAAATCATAACAAATAGATTATGCTTGTTCAGCTCCTTTAGCACTGCATAGTTTTAAAGGTGGGTAACTGAGGTTCTGGTGCAGAGATGAAAAGAGGCAAAAAAGATTTTGCTTATCTAGAATTCAACTATTTTCTTTAAGCATATAATAACTGTCAGGATTTATTTATTTATTTATTTTTGCTTTTTCCTGTATAGGGCCATGTAGGTACAACAGCAACCAAAAAAATAGATGTCTACCTCTCCATGCAGTCTACCCAGGAGAAGTTGCATCCTATGATGGTGGTGACAATGGCCAATGCTCGAGTCCATGATCTTATTGGCCTTATTTGTTGGCAATACACCAGTGAGGGCCGTGAACCAAAACTAAAGTAAGTAATTACAATGAAGATAAAAATAGTAAAGGAATAATTTTAAAATATTACATCCATTTGGCCATTATGTAACTGAGACAGGGTTTATTTTTGTAATCTATGTATGTATAAGCTGGCACAATTTTGTGGCCTGCTTACTTGAGTATTTTATCCTCTCCTTGACTCAAGCTTAGATAAACCTCTACATATTCATAAGTTTTGTTATTTTGCGTTATCCATAAAATAACTTGGAGCTTTAAGCATATGGGAAATGGAATGCTAAACAGACTTTGTACGTTTAAGATAATACTTTATTAATCCCAGGATGAAGAAATAAGGGTGTCACAGCAGCGGCCAAAAAATGACAAAAATTCTATTCAATTTTATTTGTATAGCGCTCTTTACAATAGACATTAGCTGCGTTTACATGGACAACAATAATCCACTCTTAATCCGATTAAGACCATACTCTTTTAAGAAACCATGTAAACAGCAATTTTTACTTACCTTAATCTAATTAAGGTCATAATCGGAGTAAGCAATAATCTAATTAAGACAGGTGGAGTACTCCTGTTTTACAGACATGTAAACACCTTAATCACGTTATGAACGTTGTGTGGGAGTTTTCACCACATATTGCGACAGAACACAATCACACATGGCAGCGAGTGAGTTCGACCGCGTCCCAAACCACATACTTTCCTAAGCCTGTAGTGGGTAAAAATTCATGTATCTTGGCTACTATATAGACGGTAACTACACGATTTGGGACACACCCATGGCTTCAAGCAGTTGGCTATACGGCTTCAAGTAGGTGTCTATTAGCACGTATAACAAATAATTAACTGCACTTAAAGCGTTCATAAAAAAACAAAACAAAAAAGAAATAAAAACACCCAAAACTGTATACGGTACCATAACAAAGACGAACTGTATGTTGATACATGAAATTCTGGAGGGATGTCAGAGGGCGTAACGCGGGCTGTTAATCTAATTGTTATATAACATGTAAAGCGGGAACATGACAGGAGTATTCGAAAAGCGACTCATGTAAATACCTTAATCACATTATTATCTTAATCAGATTAGGATCAATAATTAGATTAATGCTGTCCATGTAAACGTAGTCATTGTCTCAAAGCAGCTTTACAGAAATATATAAACACAGAATACAGATATTAAAAGTGCAAATTTATCCCAATTGAGCAAGCCGGTGGCGATGGTGGCAAGGAAAAACTCCCTAAAATGTTAAGAGGAAGAAACCTTGAGAGGAACCAGAAGGGAACCCATCCTTATCTGGGTAACATCAGATAGTGTGGAAAAGTTCATTATGGTTTTGAAGGCTGTTTGGCCTTAGAAGCAGCCGTAGTCCCAGCGATCAGGAATTGGAGTAGATTAGAGCTCCATCCAGAAGTAGGACATCCGAAACGGATCAGGCAGGCCCGGAGAGCAGAAAGGATCAGGATCTCTAGTATCTCCATAAAATCGTGTGTGGCTCGACCGAAGGAGAGAGGGAGAAAAAAGATTATTAGGACTGTGTTTAGTGTAACAAAAAGTCTAATATAGGCTTGAGTAAACAAATACATTTTAAGCCTAGAATTAAACAAAGTCCCGACACTAAAAAGAGTCCCGGACACTAATTGGAAGACTGTTCCATAACTGTGGGAGCTCTTCCCCCTGTTGTAGCCTTCACTATTCGAGGTACCATCAAATAGCCTGCATCTTTTGATCTAAGTAGGCTTGGCGGATCATAGAAAACAAGAAGGTTGCTTATATACTGTGGCGTGAGACCAGTTAGTGCTTTATAGGTTAATAATAGTATTTTATTATCAATGCGAGATTTCACTGGGAGCCAATGCAGTGTGAATAAAATCGGGGTGATGTGGTCGTATCTTCTGGTTCTAGTTAGGACTCTAGCAGCTGCATTCTGGACTAACTGGAGTTTGTTTATGCTCCTACTGGAACATAAGGCATTATGATAATCTAGTTTAGAGGTGACGAAAGCATGAACTTTTCTGCATCATTTAGTGATATTCATTTAGAAGATACATCATATCTTAGAAATATTTCTGAGATGAAAGAAGGCTATCCTAATAATTTTATCCGCATGAGCATCAAATGAAAGACTGGAGTCAATAATCACACCAAGGTCTTTTACTGTTGTGCATGATGAAACAAAGTCCATCCAGAGTTAGTATGTGATCAGCAAGCTTAATTCTAGCTACACGTGGTCCTAATACAAGTACTTCAGAATTATCAGAATTAAATAAAAGGGAATTAGTTAGCATCCAACATCTAATGTCCTTTACACACTTTACTAAGCTTCTGTCTGTCCTCTGGCTTCGCTGAAACATACAACTGTGTATCATCAGCATAACAGTGGAAGCTAATTCCATGTTTACGAATAATTTGTCCAGGGGTAGCATATATAAAGTAAAAAGCAGTGGGCCTAAAACAGAACCTTGTGGAACACCAAATTTAACCTTGGTATGTGTGGAGAAGTCTCCATTTACATCTACAAACTGATAACGATTGGTCAAATAAGATCTGAGCCAGGAGAGGACTGTTCCCTTAATGCCAACAACATGTTCTAATCTACCAAGGTGAATAGTATGATCTATAGTATCAAAAGCTCCACTAAGGTCAAGTACCATGCAACGAGACACAACCCTGATCAGAGGCCAGTAGTAGGTCTTTTACTACTTTTTATAACGCTGTCTCTGTGCTATGATGAGGTCTAAATCCTGACTGATGCATTTCATGAATGTTATTCCTATGTACGTGTGAGCATAGCTGCTGTGCTACAAACTTTTCTAGGATCTTGGAGATGAAGGGGAGATTTGATATTGGTCTATAGCTGGACCATTGAGAGTGGTCAAGGTCAGGTTTTTTAATCAGTGGTTTAATAACCGCTAATTTAAGTGATTTGGGTACATAGCCAGTGCTAAGGGAAGAATTTATTATATTTAAAGTGTTTCAATTAATCCAGGACAAATCTGTTTAAAGAAACATGTAGGTACAGGATCTAGTATGCAAGTTGGTGAATTCGCTGAAGAGATTAATGTAGCTAGTTCGGTCTCTCTAAGGGGAGTAAAACATTCTAAACATTGATCTGATATTGCTACATTGTCATCTATTGGGTTTGTTACAGTATTGTCCGGTTTTAATTTAATAGCCTGAATTTCACATCTAATATTTTCAATTTACCAATGAAAAATTTAATGAAATCTTCACTGCTATGTAATGATTGAGTGCTTCTTTCTGTAGTGGTTTTTATTCCTAGTTAATTTTGCTACTGTGTTGAATAGAAATCTCGAATTGTTTTTGTTATCTCTTATTAAGGTAGAGAGATAGACTTTTCTAGCATTGCTAAGAGATTTTCTATAGTTTAGTAGGCTCTCCTTCCATGCTGTTTGAAATATTACCAAATTGGTTTGATGCCATTTACGTTCTAATTGTCGACTGGTCTGTTTTAAGGAGTGTTGACTCTAAGCATTCAGTTGCTTGATCAAGTTCTGTCGGATCAGATGGTGATCCAAATCTATTTGATGTCTCTGCGAGGTTGTTTATGAAACTTGGTGCAGTAGCTGATGTGAAAGTACGTTTTACACGGTAGTTTGGCGAGGTGGAAATATTATGATCAATATGAATTATGAACAAGATAAGATAATGGTCTGACAACTTCAAACTGTGGAAAATTACAATATTTTTTATATTTAATTTGTATGTTAGTATGAGGTGAAGAGTGTGACCACCATTATGAGTAGGTCTGATTAATCCTTACTGAATCTAAGATGGACACAACCGCTGTTCTCAGAGGATCTTCCAGGTTATCAAAATGAATATTAAAATTGTAGATTAATGCTTTATCTATAGAAACAACCAGGTTTGAGACAAAGTCTGCAAATTCACTAAGAAATTCAGTATATGGACCTGGGGGTCTGTAAATAATAATAAGGGGAATTGACTTTATTTTTGTGGCTACATAAGTTATACTGGTATAAAGAATTTCAAAAGAATTAAATTTATGACTAGGTTTTTGTGTGACACCTAGATTTTGACTGTGGATGAGACCAACACCTCCTCCTCTACCAGTTGAACGAGGCTGATGTACATAACTGTATCCAGGAGGACTGGCTTCATTTAATGCTATGTACTTGTTTGGTTTAATCCAAGTTTCCGTTAAACACATTAAATTACATTCCTGATCAGTAATAACTTGGTTAACAATAAGAGCCTTAGATGCAAGAGATCTAATGTTTAATAGTCCTGGCTTCAGAATAAAGGTGCTGGATGTGCATTCAGTATGATCTAATTTTAGGCAAGGCAAATTTATTTGTATAGCACATTTTCAAGTGCAAAACATAAAATGAACACAAAGCAACATTTAAAAAGAAAAGACATTAAAAAGAGTTCATAAAAAAATATAAAAATACATAAAGTAATCAAAAAATAAAAACCGGTTAAAACAGGTTAAAGAGGTTATAGTGCAGCATAATATATTAATTAAAATACCATGATTTAATTAAAAGCAGCAGCAAAAAGAAAAGTCTTCAGTGTTGATTTAAAAGAACTGAGAGTTTTGGCAGATCTGCAGTTTTCTGGGAGTTTGTTCCAGATATGTGGAGCATAAAAACTAAATGCTGCTTCTCCACGTTTTGTTTTGACTCTGAGAACAGAAAGCAGACCGGTTCCAGAAGACCTCAGAGGTCTAGATGGTTCATTATGTTCCAGTAGATCTCACATCTATATTGGACCCAAACCATTCAGTGCTTTATAAACTAACAGCAGTATTTTAAAATCAATTCTTTGACAGACAGGAAGCCAGTGCAATGACCTCAAGACTGGAGTTACATGATCCACCCTTTTAGTCTTAGTGAGGACCCGAGCAGCAGCATTCTGAATCAACTGCAACTGTTTAATTGATTTCTTATTTAGACCTGTAAAGACACCATTATTGTAGTCGAGTTGACTGAAGACAAATGCATGGACAAGTTTTTCTAAGTGTTGTTGAGACATTAGTCCTCTAACCCTTTGAATATTTTTACGTGGTAGTAGGCTGACTTTTTAACTGTCTTAATATGGCTGTTGAAAGTCAAGTCCGAGTCCATGACTACACCAAGATTTCTAACTTGGTCAGTGGTCTTTAACAATACTGACTAAAGATGACCTCTAATCGCTCCTTCTTAGCTCCAAACACAATAACTTCAGTTTTCTCTTTGTTTAATTGGATTTGGCACATCCACTCACAAAATTTTGGCACATCCACTCATTAATTTGTTCAATGCAGTTCCTCAGAGCCTGTATTGGATCATATTTCCCTGGCGAAATGGCTATGTAAATCTGTGTATCATCTGCATAACTCTTTTAACTAATTTTGTTATTTCATAATCTGAGCCAGTGGAAGCATGTAGATGTTAAACAAGAGAGGCCCCAAAATGGAGCCTTGGGGAACTCCGCAGGTCATTTTTGTAATGTCAGATGTGTATTGCCTATAGACACGAAGTAATCCCTGTCCCTTAAGTAGGATTCAAACCAGTGCCAGAAAGACCCACCCAATTTTTTAGTCGGTCTAATAATATATTGTGGTCGACCGTGTCGAATGCAGGACCGAGTTCCAATAACACCCAAGACTAAAATTCTTGCATTGTCTATTTTTAAATGGATGTCATTGAAGACTTTAACAAGAGCAGACTCAGTGGTGTGATTAGGTCGGAACCCTGACTGGAAGACATCAAAACAATCGTTTAGTTCTAAGTAACTGTTAATCTGTTTAAAAACCGCTTTTTCGATATTTTTACTTAAGAACGGGAGGTTTGATATGGGCCTATAATTGCTCATTAGTGACCTGTCTAGATAATTCTTTTTTAAGAGTGGCTTGATGACCGCAAATTTCAGGGCCTGTGGGAAGAGACCTGAGAGATGAGTTGTGTTGACAATTTCTAATAGTTCTGTGGCCATAGCATTAAAAACCTAATTTATCTTAATTAGGTTACTAAAACAAACTTTCCGAAATTTTCTATGTATTTGTATACCTCGGGGAACAGACACAGTCTCTATAGTATGTACTACAAGTGTAGAACTATTAATTGAACATTGCTTATGATGAACGTTGTTATTGTAGGAAGATGTACTTACAGTAGGCAGTCACTTGATGTGTAGCGCCTTGGAGATGATGTCTGACAGCAGTTCAGCTCCGAGGCTGCTGGGGTGCAGGCCATCAGGACGAAACAACCTAGGACAGATTCCAGAGCAGATTCCAGTTATTAACAAACAGCAGATTCTGTTCATTACACCAAGAAACTAACCAGTCATTCAAAGCAAGAAGTCTACTAAACCTTTCAGCTCCACGTCTGAATGTGGAAAGAGGTCCAGAGATGATGATCTTCGTGGTGGGTGATCTGCCTCGTATCTCGATCAGGCTGGCATAGTCCCTCTTCAGAACCTCCATCTGCCGCAGCCTGATGTCATTTATATATAATATACATATGTATGTGTGATAAATTGGGTGTCATTGCTCTCACAGTCCCTCATACTGGTCACTTGAAATTCAACATGGCACCTCATGGCAAAGAACTCTCTGAGGACATGAAAAAAAGAATTGTTGCTCTACATAAAGATAGCCTAGGCTATAAGAAGGTTACCAAGACCCTGACACTGAGCTGCAGCATGGAGGCCAAGACCATACAGCAGTTTAACAGGACAGGTTCCACTCCGAACAGGCCTCGCCTGTGCTCAGCGTTCTATCCAGAGGTTGTGTTTGGGGAAATAGATGTATGAGTGCTGCCAGCATTGCTGCAGAGGTTGAAGGGGTGGGGGTCAGCCTGCCAGTGCTCAGACCATATGCCACACACTGCATCAAATTGGTCTGCATGGCTGTGGTCCCAGAAGGAAGCCTCTTCTAAAGATGATGCACAAGAAAGCCCACAAACAGTTTGCTGAAGACAAGCAGACTAAGGACATGGATTACTGGAACCATGTCCTGTGGTCTGATGAGACCAAGATAAGCTTATTTGGTTCAGATGGTTTTAAGCATGTATTTCAGCAAACGGGTGAAGAGTACAAAGACAAGTGTGTCTTGCCTACAGTCAAGCATGGTGGTGGGAGTGTCATGATCTGGGACTGCATGATTGCTGCCAGTACTGGGGAGCTACAGTTCATTGAGGGAACCGTGAATGCCAACATGTACTTCGGAATGCCTTCGGAGACTGGGCTGCAATTCCAGCATGATAATGACGCCAAACAATTTGGGCCCAATTTGGACATTTTCACTTATGGGTTTTCTCACTTTTGTTGCCAGCGGTTTAGACATTAATGGCTGTGTGTTGAGCTATTTTGAGGGGACAGCAAATTTACACTGTTACACAAGCTGTACACTCACTACTTTACATTGTAGCAAAGTGTAATTTTCTTCAGTGTTGTCACATGAAAAGATATAATCAAATATTTACAAAAATGTGATGGGTGTACTCACTTTTGTGAGATACTGTATTCACTTAATTACAACAGTATGTTGAACTGATTAACTTATTTTGAAGGTTATACTATAATGCCTTCTGATGTATTCTTCCAAATTCTCTCTGGTAGTTTCTAGCTTCCCACTATTTGCTTCCTCCAACAGCTGCCTGCCATGCTTGAAGGGATTCTTGTACAAGTTGCATGTTCTTACTCCTTTCTCTTCCTGCACCTTTGGACCCACTCAGCCCACTACAAGCTGGCAAGCCTCTGTCTGACATCCTTCCATAGTCCTTTCTCGCCCATTGTTGCCTTTCTCCAGTTCCTTCAGAGTTGTTGTTGCTGTTGCACCAGTTGCTTGATCTCTCTCTCTCTCTCTCTTGCCTCTCATTTCTGTCCCAGCGCAGTGGTGTTCTTGTTGATAATTGTGCCAAACCTGACTTTACACTCCTGGTAGAGAATTTCTCAAAACAGTTTGAACATGGCCTCCACACCCCTATGCAGTGATCTCTCCAGTATTCCGCTAAGGTCTGCATCCACTCTTTGTCATGCAGTCTTTGTCATGCCATCCATGGCCTTTGTCCACTTGATTTTTTTTTCTTTCCTAGCTGGTGCCTGCTCTTCTTGCCTCTGCTCTTTTTGGATGGGAGGGTGTGTCTCCTTGGTGCTAACAAGACTGATCATGCTCTACTACAGGGTCTTCCTCCTCACCTATTTGCCTTCCCTCAGCAACTGTGGGTCCATCTGTGCTGTGGTTTTCAACCTGGCTTTTGGTCCCTTTTGTCTGATCTGACGTTGCAGTGCAAGCTTGCTGTTGGACTTTCTCTCCATCTTGCACTTCCCTGGTGGATTTGTAGTCCCCTGAGTGTGGTAACTTTTTCCCCACCTGCACCCACATATCCACAGGATCTTCTTGTTCTCAGTAGTTATTCGTGTCGTTTCTGATATGAACATGTGAGCAAGTATAATATTTTTGTCTCATTTGTTTAATTGGGTTCTCTTTGTCTACTTTTAGGACTTGTGTGAAAATCTGTTATTTTAGGTCCTATTTATGAAGATATACTGAAAATTCTAAAGGGTTCACAAACTTTTAAGTGCCACTGTAACAGTATGGTAGCGATCAGTGCTGCAGCTTTTCTATATTACATCATGCACAGAAATAAAGGCCTGTGCACTCTAACACATCTCTGTAATTTGTTAAGCAAATGACTAGTCAAATATACAATTTTATAATAAATAATTGTTCATAATCAACATTTTTAATTATTCACAATAATTGTTGCTTCCCTAGTTCTGTACCATGACCAATATGGTAGTATTTGACTTGCATGGTAGCTATTCATTCATCAGATCATCTGTCTCAATGCAAAGTCATGGGGGGCTCTGTATGACCACGGCAATCATTTCCAAACACTTTTTCCAGTCATCCATAAGTGAGTCAGTACCTCATGCACTTGTGACAGGAAGTATCCAGGTATTAGACACCACCCATAGTGGTTTGAATGGGTTAAACTTAATGGTAGTTATGTGTTCCCTATCATTTGTAACTGCCACCAGTGCTATTGTCACTGAGCAAGTAGGTTTCAGGAGCAGAATGTAATGCTGTGAAGATATTCATAGCAAATATAGTACATGTTCATTCTCCTCCTGTTTGCGTTATGAATTTGCATTATCCACTGGAGCAAGTAGATCCTCAAAACAAATGTTTGAGCCCCAAAAATTGCCTTTCTGTTTAATTGTCTGAAGTGTACAAATCAATTGTAAAGTGCAAAATGTATACAATAATTTTACCTTTACATTGCATTTTAAACAGTTTTTAGGTTCAACACATTACTTTGTCTATAATCAGGCCACAATTAATTATTCATAATGCTTGTGACTGTTAATGCTAAAGAGCAGCAAATGTGGTGGAGAGCTTGGTCAGCTAGCAGTTGGATAGCAATATCAAAACTAATCGAAGAACTAAAGTGGTAAGTGAGCAGATTTAATGTTTGCACCTTGATCATCAATATTATTTTTGCTATGAAGTAAACTGTAATGACTTTAAACAAAGTGAGACCTTTAAAATGTATTTATTGAACTGAGATACCAACTATTTTGTTCCTTCCATCTACAGTGAGAATGTCAACACATACTGCCTTCACATAGCTGAGGATGATGGGGAGGTGGATACAGATTTCCCTCCTCTAGATTCCAATGAGCCCATCCACAAGTTTGGTTTCAGCACACTTGCTCTGGTTGAGAAGTACTCATCTCCAGGACTAGGCCCCAAGCAGTCACTTTTTGTCAGAATGTGAGTCATCTGAATTTATTTATTTATTTTTTGTTGTCACTTAAATCTATATTTACCTCGTTTTGATGACTCTTATCCAAACCAGTGTACAAATGAAATGGGTTAGAACTGAGCAGTTGAGGGTTAAGGACCTTGCTTAAGGGCCCCACAGTGGAAGCTTAGTAATATTTTTTCCAATGTTCCATTGCCTACAAAATTTGTTTCTTCTGTCTTGGAGAGTGGTCAGTCAGAGGTTTTTCAGTGCAGCTTGATGATTAGAGTATGCACGTTCCTGAAGAATCTAGTTTGACAGTGCTAGTGTCAGATTTCCATGCCATTCTGGGCAGGTGTGTTCTAAGGTGCAATGAATTTATACAGCACACTGAAGTATCTGAAGTGGGCACTTCTCATACGCTTTGATGTTAGCTTGCTTTTAAAAAAAAAAAAAAAAAAATTAAAAAAAAAAAATTATATATATATATATATATAATTTTTTTTTAATTTTTTTTTTTTACTGCTGTATGATGATTGTCTGTAGGTCTGATTGTCATAGCAATCACTGATGAAAAGATATGTCGTCACAGTGCTGCATTTAGCTAGGGTTTGTGTAATTTTACTGCTGAGGACCCAGTTATCTATATTATCCAGAACCATCTGGGGACATTTTACCTTGGTTGCAGTGCACACACTGAAGAGGTTTACAAGCCCTGGAAAATTATGAAATCACCACACTTAATGGATGCTCACCCAGCTTTTTTACTTTGTAGCAAATAAACAAATCACAGATATAACACACAACTATTTTTGTTTAATAGCTGCACATTCTTGCTTTGAAACGTGCCTCAAACTAATTAAATTAAATTGTTTTAGTTAATGGAACTTTTTTCCAGATCAAGTAGAGGAAAAAATTATGGAATCATCAAAAAACAACAACACACAATTAGTACTCCTTCTTTTATGACTTTTATGTCTGCCTGAATTGTCTGAGGCATGGACACTAATGGAAAACAATATTCTTCAAAAAAAGTTGGTTCCAACTTTCTCAAATAGCAGCTGACAGCTCATCTTTGCAGGATCGAGTCTTGCCATGGACCAATTATTATTATTTTTTTTCCCTTTTTAAATTTTCAATCGGATTGATATCCTGACTGTTTGCTGCCATTTCATTTAGTTGACCTTTAACACACTTTGCTCTGTGGCAAGATAAATTGGCATCCTGAAAAATGACCATGAAAAATTACTTCAAACTAGGGCTGCACAATTAATCAAATATCGATCGTGATTACGATTTTGACTGCCCGCGATTAAATGAACATGATCGACTTCGATATTAACGTTTAAAGTTCGTCCTCTGCTAATAGAAAACTCCGCTGCAGATCAAATCAAGCGCTTCCTACACTTACAGCCAAACACCATAGAGCGGCGCAGGGATGATGTCATTTTGTAATGCCAAAACCCCGAAACAGAGTTCGGATTTTAGCTCTCGAGCTGCCAGCTTTGCTTCGAGCTCCAGCGCTTTGAGCGAGGGGAAATTACAGAGTTGTCAGGGACATTAAACATCATGCCGAACGGGAATTTTTTATTTTTACATAAACTCGGGGCTCTACAGTGTGACCATTTCACTCGCATTTGTGACTGAAAAGTACTTTGTGTGACTGTGAATAAATGTTTATTCGCATCGGTGCGAGTGACCTGTTCAGAGTTGTTCGAATTCACCGATACAATCGGAATAAAAACTACAGGAAGACCGAAATGCATCTACAACGAGCAAAAGTTACTTTCACAAAGTTACTTTCACACTGCTTTTCATCTCCTCAGTCAACTGAACAAGTGTGTAAATACTGCAGAGAAGGCATTATGATGACAATTAACTCTGTACATCTGCTTCTCTCAACTTCCGGATCTCACAACCTCCATCTGTTATTGATACCACAACATGACCTGAACGGCATCTGCTCGTGTAGACACAGCGGCTTCACGCAGAGTAAATTAATAATAACGCTACAAGGTGGGTTTAATTCAAACTTCTTTATTTAAAAATTCCTCACCAATCATAATCAAGAGTAGCAACTTTTCGGTCTGTAAAGACACAGTACACTGCTGCTCTCCATTCACTAACTCTAATTCACTCCATTTAAACTTATGGTTGCCAGATGTAACTAGAAAAGTCAACTTCAGTTTACATGTTTTGTTTTATTTCCCATAAAACACAATATTATCAGCAGACATGGACACTGTACTGGGGAACAGATCTAAAACTGATAAACAAAAAAAAAACTACTAAAATGTAAAGACAGAAAATGTGCTTAGTTATAAATAAATAATTTAATTTAAAAATAATTATAATAACTTCATAAAATATAAATAAAATGAGAAATTCTATAATGTTTAATTACTATGTGTTGCATTTAATATCAATTTCACATTAAGCTTAGCTTTCTAAGGATATAGCGAACTATTAGCCTTTTTCTTAATATGGATCATTTTTGTTTTAGTCTACTCTTAATAAAGACTCTTTATAGTTTTTAAGATATTTAAAAATAAATATTTTATGCTTGTTTATCAATTAACAAACATTATTTCTCATAGCTATTATTTTAACTCCGTTAACAGTGACCACGAGCATTTAACTGTTTGACAGACCTCCTGATTAAAGTTTAAACAAAAAAAGATTGATATCTGGATCGTATCAGCTGTAAAAATCCTGATCGGGATCATCGGTAATGAACACCATTAAAACTAAAGCGCTTTGCATCTGACTGGTAAATTAAATCACCCAATCACATCCTACGAGATTATTCAGATATATACACAATATACACAGAGTGGTTCGAGAACTGACTCAAGCTCAGAACCGTGAGAAGGGAAAATGTCTAATAGTGTAGCTTTAAATATATTTAAGAGGAACAGACTTCAAACACTGAACATTGAGACCTATTGTATTTGTTTACAAGGTGGAACAGGTTAACGATTGTTTTTTGCATACACTCTGTAAAATTAACTGAAAATATTACATTTAGATTATCAGAGGGTAATTTAATGTGTCATGGCTCAGACTATGTTCCTAAATTCTGTCATAATTGACCAGCTCAAGTTTTCTCATGCTACTTGTGTGTCATATTGAGACATGAGAGAACTTAATAAATGTGAAAGTGCAATAAAATATGTTGTCACTAAAATCAATTAATAATCGTGATCTCAATATTGATCAAAATAATCTGAATTATGGTTTTGGCCATAATCGTGCAGCCCTACATCAAGCCTATTTTCTATTGATGGAATGACGTGTCCAAAATTTCACCGGACACCTGTACATTGACTGACTATTGAGGTCTCCCCTGGTCCTTTACTTGACGTGCAACCCCATATCATAAATGAGTTGAGACATATTTTGTTTTTCAGGCAGTCATCTTTAAATTTTTCATTAGAATGGCAGCAGACAAAAGTTCCAAGATCATCTCCTTGGACAATGCAGATTTGTGATTCATCACTGATTATTACTTTCATCCAATCATCCATACTCCATGATTGCTTCTGTAGCCCACTGTAACCTTGTTTTCTTCTGTTTAGGTGTTAGTGCTGGTTTTTGTTTGGCTTTTTGATATGTAAATCCCATTTCATTCAGCTGATTTCTTACAGTTCTGTCACAAAGATTGACTCTTGTTTCCACCCATTTGTTTTTCATTTGTTGTATTATGCATTTTCTATTTTCAAGGCATATTGTTTTGACTTTTCTGTCCTGAGGTTTACTGTCATTCTTGGTATATACTCTTATGTTTTCTTATTATATTTGCCCCATCCTGATTTATTTCTTTTTTTGTGTATATCTCATACTAAATACTTTTAGATCTTCAAACGAAACAAATCATAAAGTAAAGGCAACCTGAGTAAACACACACTACAGTTTTTATTTATATATATATATATATATATTTTTTAATGCAAAAAAGTTATCAAATACCCATCACCCATGTGGAAAAACTAATTGCCCCCTTAAACTTAAAATGTGGTTGTGCCACCTTTAGCAATAACTGTAAACAAATGCTTCTGATAACTGTAGATTTATTTCTACTATGTCTTTCACTTACCTCTAGGACAAGGACTTAGTCCTAGGCTTTGGATCATTGTCTTGTTCATAATCCGGTTGTGCTTCTGCTTCAACTTACACCGTGAAGAGCGGACATTCTCCTTTAGGATTTTCTGGTAGAGAGTAGAATTTGTTTTTCCCTCAATTATTGCAAGTTGCCCAGGCCCTGAAACAACAAAGCATCTCCACACCATCACACCTCCACCACCATGCTTGACCATAGGAAATATGTTCTTTTTGTGGAATTCTGTCTTTGGTTTATACCAGATTTACAAAGGGACCCCTGTCTTTCAATATGTTGACAAAGTTCTATTTAAGTCTTGATTTGTTTGAAGAAGGTTTACTGTAATCAGGCCTTGTTGCATCTAGTCCAGCTGAACCCCATTATGAATGCAGTTTCATAGATTTGGGGAATTAGTAACTATGGGAGCAAATACATTTTCACACAGGCCCGGTTGGTAAAGGATAACAAATTTTGCTTCAGTAAATAGCTATCATTTAAAAACTGTATTTTGGGTTTCTCAGGTTGCCTTTGTTTTATCTTAGATTTTGTTTTAATTTCTAAAACAATTTAGAATGAGATCCATAAAATCAGAAGAAATCAGGATGGGTGCAAATACTTTTCAGCAGCACTGTACTTGTACCAAATTTTAGACAGATTGGGAACAAAAATTTTTTTTGCCACATTCCGTGTTGATTTCCTTCTTGTAGGAGTTCTATAATCCTTTACATTTTTAATTGCCAACTCTCTTGGTGAGGCCATGTTTCCTTTCATAAAGTCCAAGGTTAAGGTCTGTAAGCACTCTTTTTTAATGTTTGTAAGCACACTCTTTTAACTGCAGACTAATTTGACTTGTGCTGGTATTTGTTTTAGAAATGCAAATTAAAGGTGATCCTATTTTTTTTCCCCCCTCAATATTGAGTGATTCCATATTTATTCTTCTACTTGATCTGGAGAAAAATATGCAATTAATCTAAAATTAATTTTATTTAACTTGTTTGAGGTAGGTTTCATGAAGCCAGAATGTTCAGCTATTAAACAAAAATTGTTTTGTGTCATGGCTGATTAAAAAAAAACCCCAAAAAACAATTTTTAAAATTATTTTTATTCTTTGCTACGAAGTAAAGACGCCTTGAGTGAACATCCTCCAAGTATGGTGATTCCATAATTTTTGCCAGGGGTTGTAGAACAAAGACATACTTATAGCAATTTTTTAAATCTGTGGCAGCACTATTAATTAGAGCAAGGAAAATAAGGTACCTTGGGTCAGACCTCAGTAAGTGCTTCCCAGTCGGAATAGTCCTCTTAATCACATACACACTGCCTATGGCTGAAGACAAAACTGCCCATTAATGCAGCCTTGACACATAGCTGGGGGAGGGGTTTCTTGGCTGTAGTCAGGTAAAACGTGTGGAGAAGACTTACCAATGCATTTTTAGCAGATCTGACAGTCCTTCTACCAAACTGAGAAAGCTGAGTATTGTGACATATATCCTATTTCCATTTACTGCGGACTCCTCTCCTGCATTACTGAGCTGAGGGATTAGCAATATTAGTCATAATTGACGGAAGTAGACATTTGGGGACAGGGATGATATTTCCACTATGGTGGATTAATCCCTTCTTGGAAAGATGGTATTTAAAATGTGTAAACTAGGTTTGTTCAGTTCATAGGCAAATTCTCTTAAAACTTTGTATTGGAACATCAGTTCTATTGTTTTTGCTATCAAAGACCTTTGGGTATGAGATTAAAAGATGAAAGATGATGGATAAGAATTTCAGCTTTAATTTCCGGATATTTACATCTAGATTTGTTAAACAACTTAAAACATGGCAGCTTTGATGGCAGACCATCCAATTTTTGGGTGAGCAAAAGTATAGGAACGGATAGCCTTAAAGTAATTTAACTTAATATTTGGTTGCATATTCCTTGCTTGCAATAACTGCATCAAGCTGGTGATCCACTGACATCACCAAACTCGTGCGTTGCTCTTTTCTGGTGCTTTTCCAGGCTTTTAATTCAGCTTTAATTGTTTGTTTAGGGGGGTTTCTCCTATCAGTCTCCTCTTCAGGAGGTGAAGTGCATGCTCAACTGGGTGAAGGTCTGGTGATTGACTTGGCCAGTCTAAAACCTTCCACTTTTCCCCCCTGATAAAATTCTTTGTTGTGTTGGCAGTGCTTTTTGGGTCATTGCCTTTCTGCATGATGAAGTTTCTCCCAATTAGATTGGATGCATTTCTATGTAAATTGAAAGACAGTATTTTAAATATTAGTGAGCCCATTCCAGAAGCAGCCATGCAAGCCCATGACACTACCTCTAACATGCTTCACTGATGAGCTTCTGTTTTGTATCATGAGCAGATCCTTTCTTCTCCACACTTTGGCCTGTCCTTCACTTTGGTAGATGTTAATCTTGGTTCCAGAACTTTTGTGGCTCATGTCTGTATTTCTTTGTGAATTCCAATCTGATTCTTACTGCTCATGAACAGTTTGCTCTTGGTGTATTGCCTCTATATTTTTGCACTTAAAGTATTATTGAATGGGTGATTGTGATCCCTTCACCCCTGTCTTGTGTATTTTGTTGGTGATGTCACTAACTTTTTTTTGTTTTTTGTTTTTACTGCTCTCACAATGTTTCATTGATCAACTTCTGTTGCTTTCCTTGGCTGACCTGTTCCATGTCTTTTTGCTAGCACATCAGAGTTTTCTTTCTTGTTCAGGAAATTCCAAATTGTTATTTTGGCTATGCCCGGTGCTTGTGCAATGGCTGTGATTGATTTTCCCCAGTGACAACAAATGCAATCTTCACAGGTAAAACCAAGTGCTTCAAACTAAGAATAGACATTCAGAGCTTTTAATTACTGTTACGTACCTAGATGGATCAGAAGGAAGGTGTTTTGAGCAGGCAAAAAGGCAGGCATGGCTTGGTAATGATTGGCATATTGTCATATGTTTGGTTACTGAAGTCAGGAATAATTATGTCCAAGTTGCAATTTGGTTGATCTCCACCCACGTGTTACTAGCCCAGAGTAGGAGCCATTGTGCAACCAATGTCATCATTCATTTCAAACCAAGAGAGGAAACACCTGGAATTTGGTGAAGCACCTGAAAGACGATCCCTATATTATGTTTGTTTGAGGCAGCTGGCATTGTGGCAATGAAACCAGCTAACATTATGCCCCATGTAATGTTTGCAATAGCCAGTTATTTGTTTACGACGCTAACGCATTGCAATGTTATAAACTACTTGCTAATGGGCCACCATGCATCACCATTCAGCCCATGTCCTGTCAGCTCAATGTAGAATAAGGTCACTAATAAATATTCAGATGTTCATGCTTTTAATAAATCTTTTTGTCTGACACCATATCAGTGAATTTAAACTAATACTTGCAGTATAACGGGTGTGTGTGCGTGCATGTGCGCATTTAGGAGTGCACCTCCATTCATTTTCGAACAGTGTTCGATAGCTAAAATACACCCCCCACTCTCCCTCCTTTGGCTGATACTGGCAAAGAAAGACAGAGAGAGAGGGAGAATATCCTTGAGGAGAGTTTTAAATTTAATTATTTTATCTTATTTTATACCACACCGTGGTATAGACTTTGGTATCGTTAAAAAAAAAAAAAAAAAAAAAAAAAAAATGTTAATGTTCTTGCAAATTGGTGGTGTTGACTATGAATAGTTTTTTAGTGGTCAATATGATAATACAATGATGCAATAATGGGGCACTTAGCTATTTGAATAAGAGGTCAAGAATGCTTGGTTTGACATCCATCCATCCATCCATCATCCATCCATCCATAAATCCATCCACCCACCTTGTCCTCAAAAAATAGCCACAACATAATAAATACATTTACATAGTATTTAATGTGTAATATTGAATCTGGTGCTTTCAAATGATAACTTTGTGTGTAGGCAGAAGAATTTATTAGCAGTGATCATTTTATTTCAGGTATGTCACTTATGTGCACTCTCAGTAAAATGGTGGGTCCTGGCATCATCATCTTCATCTTCTTTTTCGTCATCATCAAGTTCTTCTTTTTTGTGTGTGTCTGTGTGTGTGTAAAGTAGCTTAAACCTGAATCATTTCAGGTATGTGCACGCAGCTTTATCCATATCAAAGTTTCTACTGTCGAATCTGTTAAAGTAACTGTTTCTGTTAGGATTTTCAGCTCCATTAAGACTCCGTTAATTTCCCAGAGGTGGTCTGTTTGGTCCTCTGACGGTGCACACTGATAGAGACGCAATCATTGAGAGGAAGATGAATTCCCAAGTATATCAGACAATTCTTCAGGATAACGTGAGAATGTCTGTACGTCAGCTGAAACTGTATAGAAGTTGGGTGATGCAACAGGACAACGACCCAAAACACTGGAGCAAGTCCACAAAAGAATGGCTTCAGAAAAACAAAATCCACCTTTTGGAGTGGCCAAGTCAGAGCCCAGACCTCAACCCAATAGAGATGCTATGGAATGACTTGAAGAAAGCCATACACATGAGACGTAAAAAGAATATGACCGAGCTAAAGCAGTGGGCTAAAATTCCTCCTGAACGATGTGCAGGTCTGATCCACAGCTACAGGAAGCACCTGGTTGAGGTTATTGCTGCCAAGTGGGGGGTCAAAGGGTTCACTTACTTTTTCCACTGCCATTTTAAATGTTGAATGAGTGTGTTCAATAGAGACATGAAAGGTCAGAATTTTTTTTGTGTTATTCTTTTAGACATATTATATTTGTCAATACCTCTTACTTTGATGAAGATCAGATCACATTTTATGACAAATTTATTCAGAAAACCATGAAATGCCAAAGGGTTCACATACTTTTTCTTGCCTGTGTGTGTGTGTGTATATATGTGTGTGTATATATAAAATATATATATGGTAGATTTATTTGAACAGTGAGAGACAGAATAACAACAAAAAAATCCAGAAAAACACATGTCAAAAATGTTGTGATTTGTATTTTAATGAGGGAAATATGTACTTGACCCCTCTGCAAAACATGACTTAGTGCTTGGTGGCAAAACCCTCGTTGGCAATCACAATGGTCAGACGTTTCCTGGAGGGACATCTCAGGAGGAATTTTGTCCCACTCCTCTTTGCAGATCTTCTCAAGTCATTAAGGTTTCGAGGCTGACGTTTGGCAACTCAAACCATCAGCTCCCTCCAGAGATTTTCTACAGGATTAAGGTCTGGAGACTGGCTAGGCCACTCCAGGACCTTAATGTGCATCTTCTTGAGCCACTCCTTTGTTGCCTTGGCCGTGTGTTGTGGGTCATTGTCAAGCTGGAATACTCATCCATGACCCATTTTCAATGCCTTGGCTGAGGGAAGGAGGTTCTCACCCACGATTTGACGGTACATGGCCTCGTCCATCGTCCCGTTGATGCGGTGAAGTTGTCCTGTCCCCTTAGCAGAAAAACACCCCCAAAGCATAATGTTTCCACCTCCATGTTTGACGGTGGGGATGGTGTTCTTGGAGTCATAGGCAGCATTCCTCCTCCAAACACGGCAAGTTGAGTTGATGTCAAAGCGCTCCATTTTGGTCTCATTTTGGTCTCATTTTGGACCCAGTTGTCCTCTGAATCATTCAGATGTTCATTGGCAAACATCAGACGGGCATGTATATGTGCTTTCTTGAGCAGGGGGACCTTGCGGGCGCTTCAGGATTTCAGTCCTTCATGACGTAGTGTGTTACCAATTGTTTTCTTGGTGACCATGGTCCCAGCTGCCTTGAGATAAATGTAAATAAATGGTAAATGTGCACTTATATAGCGCTTTTATCCAAAGCGATTTACACTGTGTCTCATTGACCCATTCACACACACACCCCAATGGTAGCAGAGCTGCCATGCAAGGCACTAGCTTGCCATCGGGAGCAACTTGGGGTTCAGTGTTTTGCCCAAGGACACTTCGGCATGTGGAGTCACCCGGGCCGGGAATCGAACCGCCAACCCTACGATTAGTGGACAACCCACTCTACCAACTGCGCCGCAGCCGCTCCGAGATCATTGACAAGATCCTCCCGTGTAGTTCTGGGCTGATTCCTCACTGTTCTCATGATCATTGCAACTCCACGAGGTGAGATCTTTCATGGAGCCCCAGGCCGAGGGAGATTGACAGTTCTTTTGTTTTTCTTCCATTTGCGAATAATGGCACCAACTGTTGTCACCTTCTCACCAAGCTGCTTGGCAATGGAATGTAGCCCATTCCAGACTTGTGTAGGTCTCCAATCCTGTCCCTGACATCCTTGGAGAGCTCTTTGGTCTTGGCCATGGTGGAGAGTTTGGAATCTGATTGATTGATTGCTTCTGTGGACAGGTGTCTTTTTTATACAGGTAACAAGCTGAGATTAGGAGCACTCCCTTTAAGAGTGTGCTCCTAATCTCAGCTCGTTACCTGTATAAAAGACATCTGGGAGCCAGAAATCTTTCTGATTGAGAGGGGGCAAAATACTTATTTCCCTCATTAAAATGCAAATTAATTTTTAACATTTTTGACATGCATTTTTCTAGATTTTTTTGTTGTTATTCTGTCTCTCACTGTTCAAATAAATCTACCATTAATATTATAGACTGATCATTTCTTTTTCAGTGGGCAAACGTACAAAATCAGCAGGGGATCAAATACTTTTTTCCCTCACTGTATGTATGTGTGTGTGTGTATGTGTGTGTGTGTATACATTATATATATATATATATATATATATATATATATATATATATATATATATATATATATATATATATATATATATGTGTGTGTGTATATATATGTATATGTTGGGGTTTTTTTTAACAAACGATCAAAAGTTTCAACAATAATTTTTATTAATTTTTCACAGCCTTCTTTCCTTATAGTTACCAAAGGTGCCAATATTATTTGGAAGGCACTGTATATTCTGTTTCTTCATATTTGCTCAAGTGACCAGCTCTAAATTAGATGTGGCAGCCACTTTAAAGGTGGCAGCAGCCAATGTCATTGGATGGTGCTATGCATTCTTCGTATGCTAGTCTTGGCAAAATTCACTATGACCGAGTGAAAATACTTTATTGTTAACTATATAGGAGGATCTGGGCAGGCGTCAACTCAGTCACACAAGAAATCCTTGGCACATGTTCTAGCTAATACGGATATCACACAACCTACTTGTGATCCGTCATGTTGTTGGCTGGTGGTCTCAGTGTAAGAACTGCTGCCTGCAGACGTTTGCTGCATAATCGCTGAATGCAGATGCATTTAGTATACTCTTGTACATTGCGTGTAGCACTCGCACACAATGCATTATTCATTTTCTGCTAGCATTCAAGCAGAGGAACACCTAGGTCAGGATATAGAGTAGCTCTTCACTGACCTGGAATGGCATGAAGTGTAGTTAGAACATCCTGCTCTGCTGGAGAAATCAACACTTTGAAATTTAATTTCACTTTGAAATTTTGAAAAGCCATTCATTTCAGGGCTGCTCAGACCTGCTGCCAATGAGACTTTGAGAGAGTAGAGCTCAAGTTCAAATATTTAAATATTGTAGTGTTTTGTCCTATATTCTCTTTCCTATAGAAATGCAGCTCATGGTTTCTCGCTGATTCCAGTGGACAGTTTAAAGGTAACCATGAAGGAGATTCTTCAGAAGGCGCTCAAGAAAAGAAAAGGCTCACAAAAGGGTTCAGGTAAGCTTTTGCTGAATTTGACCATATTATTGTTTGACACTTTTTCTAATGAGGGAGAGAGAGAGGAAACAAATTTCTCTCCCTTTACTCAATAACTTGCAAGTTTGAGTACCTGTAAACCAGTTGTGAAAAACTCTAGCACTAAATTGAATACTCCACAGCAAATTGTATAGCAGATTTGTATTGTACAGGTATTACAAGTGATCTATTCCCCTGATTTATATTATAATAACAGAGAAGATGAAACTCTAATTAGATTAGAGTCTAATCCCTAGGGCAGTGAAAATCACATTGAAACCTGGTGTGTATGCCAAGACTTTCCAACAAAGTAATTTATGTATATACTTTTGTGCACATTGTGTGTAGCAGTGAGGGCAATACATTATCAATTTTACTGAAACTTGGTTTCATGTGTTTCAATGCCCACAAGGAACCTGTCTGCCACAAACCTTTGGCATTAAGAGTCTTGCCCTCAGAGCTGGTAGCCATTTGAGTGACCCCGACCCACCCTGTCACTAAACAGCCATTAAAGAGTCCCACAGAGCCTGCCACTGAAGGACATAGGCTGACAACAGATGCACAGACAAACCAGATTCCTCATAGACTTTTATCTTCTATGTCACAGTGTTTTGTTTCATGCCACGGTTTAAGACAACGAAAGACAGGGAAAAAGTGCAGACAATGACTATATATACACACAAGAGTGCTCATTAACCGAACGTGAATCAGGTGCAGGTGGTCATGTAACAGGCAGTGCAGTGGCTGATGGAAACTGGAGTCCAGAGTTTCGTGATACATGACAGAACCATACCCCCACCCCCACCCCCACCCATGGGCACAACTCCCGGAGCAGCCAAAATTACACGCCCTCAATCTGGTGGTCCTGGGCCCCCCGGGCAAAATGTCCCCAGCAAAACCTGGAGGCTGAGCGGCTTCCACAATGGCGCAGGGAGGCAGAGGGACATCCTCGGTGGAGAATGAAAACGGAGTGACGTCCTCTGCGGAGCAGCTAAGTGGAGCGACGTCTACGTGGCAGAACAGTGGGACACCTTCCTCCGCAGAACAGGAGAGGGAAGCAATGTTCTCCGCAAGGCCATAGAGGGGAGTGAGGTTCTCTGCAAGGCCCAAGGGGGGAGCGAGGTTCCCCACGAGGCCAGGGAGAGGAGCGAGGTTTTCCGCGAGGCCCAAGGGAGGAACGATGCTCTCCGCGGGGCATAAGGTGGGAACGATGTCCTCTCTGGAGCAGGAAGGGGGAGTGACATACCGCGCACAGCAACATACTGCGCGCAGCAAAGAGGAACGACGTCTTCAGTGGAACATGGAGGCAGAGCGATGACCTCAGTGAAGCAGGATGGCAGAGCAATGACTTCAGCTGAGCAGGAAGGCTGAGCAACGTTTTCAGCTGAACAGGAAGACTGAGCGACGTCCTCAGTTGAACAGGAAGGCACAGTGGCATTGAGTGCGAGGTTGTTGAACAGGGGGAATTCTTGAGTCCGGCAGGAGATGCAGCAATGTCTTCAGACGAGCGGGTAAATGGTAAATGTGCACTTATATAGCGCTTTTATCCAAAGCGCTTTACATTGTGTCTCATTCACCCATTCACACACACACACTCACACACCAATGGTAGCAGAGCTGCCATGCAAGGTGCTAGCTTGCCATCGGGAGCAACTTGGGGTTCAGTGTCTTGCCCAAGGACACTTCGGCATGTGGAGTCATCCGGGCCAGGAATCGAACCGCCAACCTTACGATTAGTGGACAACCCACTCTACCAACTGCACCACAGCCGCCCAAAACCTTTACACTGTGTCTCACACATTCACACACACCCAATGGTAGCAGAGCTGCCATGCAAGGCGCTAGCTTGCCATCGGGAGCAACTTGGGGTTCAGTGTCTTGCCCAAGGACACTTCGGACTTGTGAAGTCACCCAGGCCGGGAATCGAACCGCCAACCCTACGATTAGTGGACAACCCGCTCTACCACCTGCGCAACAGCCGCCCGGGTAGGCTGAAAGAGAGCCATAATAAGGGAGGGAGGATGGGAGATGGTCTTAGCCACGACCACAGATTCCCCCTCCTGTCGGCGTGGCATGGCCTAGTCCTTTATGAACATGGCCGGTGGCGACCTGGCGCACGGTCTGTCCCGCCGCAGCAGCCCTCGCTGCGTTAGCATGCAGTCATACTGAGCAAATAGTTCATCTGTCCTCCTTCCCTGCTCCAATCGTGCTCTATACCACTCCTCAAATTCTGCAAACCAGGCGTCCATCCTGGCGATCTGCTGCTTCCGATAATTGGTCTTTCGTTCTGTCATAAATTGAGGTTGAGGCAGAAGCAATCGCAGATATTAACATTTATTAAACAAACGTTCAACAAAACAAAGACACAAAGACAACTTGGCATAACACCATGGCATGAAACAAAACACCATGACATAGAAGACAAAAGTCTAAGACAACGAAAGATAGGGAAACACTGCAGACAATGACTAAAGATATACACACACGCGTGTTCATTAACCAAACGTGAATCAGGTGCAGGTGGTCATGTGACAGGTAGTGCAGTGCAGTGGCTGATGGGAACTGGAGTCCAGAGTTTCGTGATACATGACAATTGTTGATCAATAAATTGTGCACCCCTAATTTATTTACTGCAGAGGCAATCAACAGTCCTAGTAGTAAATTTTGTTATTGTGTTCTTTTAGGCCCTATGTATCGTTTGGAAAAGCAGATGGAGCCAAATATGGCAGTGGAACTGGACAGTACACTGGAGAGTCAGAGCACACTGGAGTTCTGTCTAGTCCGAGAGAACAGTGAGTTTGGACAGTACAGTACCCCCAGGAAGAAAAAGCACATTTGAGACCAGCTGTTACTCACAAGCTTATTTAAATACCACTGTACCACACACTTTTGGGAGCTGTGAGGGCTGTCAGCTTTGACGGGTTTAATTTCCTTATTTAATTTCCTAATTAATTTCCTAACAGTATTTCACAAAAGTTAGTACACCCCTCATATTTTTGTAAATTTTTGATTAAATCTTTCAACGTGACAACACGGAAGAAATTACACTTTGCTACAACGTAAAGTAATGAGTGTACAGCTTGTATAACAGTGTAAATTTTCTGTCCTCTCAAAATAACTCAACACACAGCCATTAATGTCTAAACCGCTGGCAACAAAAGTGCATTCTCCCCTAAGTGAAAATGTCCAGATTGGGCCCAAAGTGTCAATATTTTTGTGTGGCCACCATTATTTTCCAGCACTACCTTAACCCTCTTGGGCATGGAGTTCACCAGAGCTTCACAGGTTGCCACTGGAGTTGCCTCTTCCACTCCATGATGATATCACAGAGCTGGTGGATGCCCCACAGATGCTCAATAGGGTTTAGGTCTGGAGACTTGCTTGGCCAGTCCATCGGTTTCACCCTCAGCTTCTTTGGCAAGAGAGTGGTCGTCTTGGAGGTGTGTTTGGGGTCGTTATCATGCTGGAATACATGCTCTCCTTCAGTATGTCACTGTACATGTTGGCATTCATGGTTCCCTCAATGAACTGTAGCTCCCCAGTGCCGGCAGCACTCATGCAGCCCCAGACCGTGAAACTCCCACCACCATGCTTGACTGTAGGCAAGACACACTTGTCTTTGTACTCCTCACCTAGTTGTTGCCACACACACACATCAGACCATAGGACATGGTTTCAGTAATCCATGTCCTTAGTCTGCTTGTCTTTAGCAAACTTTTTGCGGGCATTCTTGGGCATCATCTTTAGAAGAGGCTTCCTTCTGGGACAACAACCATGCAGACCAATTTGATGCAGTGTGCGGTGTATGGTCTAAGCACTGACAGGCTGACCCCCCCACCCCTGCACGTGCACTCAACTTCTTTGGTCGACCATGGCGAGGCCTGTTCTGAGTGGAACCTGGCCTGTTAAACCGCTGTATGGTCTTGGCCACCGTTCTGCAGCTCAGTGCCAGGGTCTTGGCAATATTTTTATAGCCTAGGCCATCTTTATGTAGAGCAACAATTCTTTTTTTTCAGATCCTCTGAGAGTTCTTTGCCATGAGGTGCCATGTTGAACTTCCAGTGACCAGTATGTGGGAGTGTGAGAGTGATGACACCAAATTTAACACACCTGCTCACTATTCACACCTGAGACCTTGTAACACTAACAAGTCATATGACACGGGAGGGAAAATGGCTAATTGGGCTTTTGTTCCCAGCGGTTTAGACATTAATGGCTGTGTGTTGAGTTATTTTGAGGGGACAGCAAATTTACACTGTTATACAAGCTGTACACTCACTACTTTACATTGTAGCAAAGTGTCATTTCTTCATTTTTGTCAAATGAAAAGGTATAATCAAATATTTATACAAATGTGAAGGGTATACTCACTTTTGTGAGATACTGTACTTTTCATTCTCTACCACCCTCCTTTTTGCCTTGTTTGTTCTAATTTCTCTCTCCCTTATTTGTTTTTTCTCTCACCTTTCTCCCCTTGTCTTCCATAAAAGGCTCCAGGGGAGAGGAGAGCTCAGAAGAGGACCCGCCCATAGACATCAACACAGTACAAGATATGTTGAGCAGTCATCACTACAAATCTTTTAAGATAAGCATGATCCACAAGCTCCGCTTCACTACTGATGTTCAGCTAGGTATGTTACTCTGTGGACAAATACTGACCCTGTCAAATATTGATTCACTTAATATGAACCTTTGTGTAATGTTAGGATCTATTACCAAGAGCTACATAGTGTGTCCTCCAGAATTATTGCCATTTTTCATTGAAATTAACAAAAATCTATATAGTAAGAGAACAACAAATGCAGTGAGTGACATTTTGATCTTAAAAATATGCAGATGCTGTATTGTTTTATTTAAACACAGAATTATCTATTTTATTTAAACAGAATTATTCTAACAAACACCAACATCTTCAGCAATGGCTTTAGGGCTAGGTTCACGGTGCATCCTGAGCCTATCCTGGGAACGCTAGGTGCAAGACAGAAATGCATAGACATCTGCACAATCACCCACACCCAAGGCTAATTCACTGGAGCCAGTCAGCCTTCCACCATGTATTTGGGGACAATAAAAATAAATAAATAAGCAAGCCCTCAGGGTGTTTGTTTTGAAGTGAACTGACTGAGTTGTGTACCCCCAGCACATCCATAGCACTCACACTCAACAGGATTTAAACTGCAGTAATGATGGTGGTATTCCCTTAGCAGGTAGTGAGGCTAGTTCTTGAATATTAGGTTATCTACTGATGTAGAGTAGTGACTAGTGACAGTAGAAGCATGTGTACACCAAAGTGTATTCACTTACACACACAGTCCTTCTTTCCTGGTCTTCTTGGATGAGGAGATTTTTTCTCCCTGTAGAAGCATGTGAGCACAGAAGCTAGTAAACCACAGAGTCATGAATTTTGCAGTAGAGCAAAGTTTTCTACAGTTATTTTGAAATTTTCAGTTAATACTAAAGTGGAGAAATCACACTGGGCAGTCAGTCTGAGCCTGAGTGAGTCCATTTTATTATCTAGCAAGTAAAGTTTATTTGAAATAATGAGGTATTAAAAATTAATGAGGTGACCACTGGTCTAGAAGGGTTAGCCTTTAGCCTAGACTGGGCTCTGCCTCACACCACACTTAGCATCACATCCTGCTGTGTTTTATTCCTTACACAAAATGTTCTACAGTATAATAAATTATGCATTACATACTGTATCTAAAGTTTATTGTATATGTTAGATTATGTTTTTTTTTCTTTCTTTATTCACTACTTTATTCTACTGATTAATTTTGTGTTGCATTACCATGTAGAATTTAAAGAACAATCCAATTCAAACCACTCTATTTTAGGTATATCAGGTGAGAAGGTGGAGATTGATCCTGTCACCAATCAGAAAACAAGCACTAAGTTCTGGATACGACAGAAACCTATCTCCATTGACTCAGACCTACTTTGCGCATGTGATCTGGTAGAGGAGAAGAGTCCAAGTAAGTACTGCATTTAATGAAGTAATTTAGATGTAAAGATCCATTTGGAACCAGTGATGGTTAGACAGCATCAGTTTAGTTTTTGGAGTGGGTTTTAATAGCTGCATTGTCTTATTAACTTGGAGAACTTTATATATAAAATATAATGTCCTCCAGGTTACTAAGGTGAAGTACAACCAGTTTGTACAAGTTGGCTTATACAAAACACTCTTTTTACTGTTGCTACCCAAGTTGACTTTAGTCTGTTGCTCACTGTACAGTGGATATAAAAAGTCTATACACACCTGTTAAAATGGTAGGTTTTTCTTAAATAAAAAAAATTACACAGAGATAAAATCATGTCAGAAACCTTTCTGCCTTTCTTTAGAAAGTTTGACCCACTGATTAAAGTGAAAAACAATAATCATTTTAGGGGGATTTAAAATAAAAATTAAACAAATTACAATAACCTGGTTGCATAAGTGTGCACACTCCCCTAAATTAATACTTTAGATGAAGCACCTTTAGATTTTATCACAGCATTTCATTCATCATTTATCAGTTTAACACATCTTGACAATATTTTGCCATTCTAACTCTGTCAAATTGGCTGGGCATCTCCTGTGTACAGCCCTCTTCAGGTCACTCCACAGATTTTTGATTGGAATTAGGTCTGGACTGGCTGGGCAATTCCAAAACCTTGAACTTGTTTTGTTGAAGCCATTTCTTTATTGATTTTGAAGTGCATTTTGGGTTGTTGTCATGCTGAAAGGTGAAATTCCTCTTCATCTTAAGTGGTTTAGCAGAAGCATTAATATATATATTGTGCCAAAATTGACTGGTATTTGGAGCTATTAATTATTCAATACAACCCGATTAAAGCCCCTGTTCCAGCTGAATAAAAACAGCCCCAAAGCATGATGCTGCCACCAGCATGCTTCCCCATGGGGATGGTATTCTTTTGGTGATGTGCTGTCTTTTTTGTGCAAAACATATCTCTTAGTATATGGAGTATATTATTTTTTTGGTTAAAAAAGGCTTCCATCCTGCAACCTTACCCAATAGCCCAGAGATATGAAGAATTCAGGATTTGTGTTACATGAAGGGAGCAACTAGTATTATATACTTATATATATATATATATATATATATATATATATATATATATATATATATATATATATATATATATATATATATATATATATATATATAAAATTGAAAGGAAATTCTTTTATCATGTATCCTCTTAGATTATGAACTGCTATCAAATATTAGATGAATGTATTCATCTAATTACCTCTTTGAATAAGCTGATCATCTGCTATCCTTGATTATATTATTATGTATTTTCGTGTCAACATGACACAGGACTCGTTTTGTATTATGACTATGTGCCGTGTGTTTTGGTTAAATCTGTCTGACACTTGGACCTTTAGAAACACGGCTTCTTAACAATATGTATAAATACTTCTGTTTTGAATTAATAAACCGGACGTCTATTTGAGCATGCATGTGTCAGTGTGTTCTCACTTGGGCTCCCCAGATCGATCTGAAATGCTCTGAGGAAAACCACACTTTCTAGCTCATAGCAACACAGAACTAAAAGTAAATAGAAGTAAAGTAAATAAATGTAGAATGGTAAAATAGGATAAAGAAAGCATGAGGGAGATCTGGAGACATAAAACCGAGATTCCTGAGATGAGTGGAAATCTAACAAAAATAAATAATTCATCTAAGTTAGGAGCGTATACAATACCTGTCTTTGCATTAGAGTACCAGCAACTATAATATATCTACCGTTCGCATCAGCGATAATGTCAGTGGACGAAAACTGTAACCTTTTGTCAATTAAAATAGCGACCCCTCCTACTTTCAAATTAACGTTCGAGTAGAAGACGTTTTAAATATGTAAAAACCTATTTTTCCAGCAAATAAATTTTAAAGGCGTGCCTGTCCCAGTGCCTGACACCCCCCCAAAAGTCTCCATAAAACAAAGGGAGACAGCAGTGTTTCCCACCAAGAGTTGTCCACAATGTGAAAACAAATCAAGGAGCCGAACTATCCAACTACATTACCTAAACAAAAAAAAAATTCCAGTAAGAGAAAAGTCCCCTACTGACTTCAAATCTGATAAATAGTCTGTGCACTTTAACAAATATAATGTCCTTACCTTTTAAAGACTTGTAACAAATAATATAACAGTGTAGCACGTAAAGATGAGGAAACAACACTAATAAAATAAAATAAACTCTAACCCAGTCAGAGCTTCAAAACAGAGAAGCACATTAATACAGGAGTAAATTTAAGAGGAGTGAGTCCACAAAATCTAGATGAATTAATGCACCGACAATATCTTCAATAAGAATTAGAATTCTGTAGAGCTGGAAGGCTGAGTGCAAAAAAAGAATAAAAGTGAAAAAAAACTCCACTATATAGGTGATGCAGTTCACCCCGATATCAAGACTTTAACGTAGTCTCCTGCTTCCTCCGCTGAAATAAAGTCCTTCTGGACACCGTTATATGTAATGTGAAGCCGAGCCTGGTGAAGTATTCCATAGCAAGTGCCCTGAATACCACAAAGTTGACGCCGAACCTTGTTAAATGCAGCCCGGGCTATCATGGCTGTGTAGTCAGGGAAAACTGAGATGGTCAAATCCCTCATTTTAATCCGCTGGAGCTCTCTCGCACGGTGTAATATATCAACAAAGTCACTGTGATAGTGGAATCTGCACATAATAGCTCTTGGTCATTCACCAGGCTTGGGCTTCAGCTGAACGGTCTGGTGGGACCGGTCCAGAGCCGGCTCCTTCTGCAGACCAAATGTCTCTTTTAACAAGGCCACTACAGCAGCGGTTGTACAGGTGTCCGTGCCCTCTGGAAATCCAACTATCCTAACGTTGTTACGCTGTGACCTCGACTCCTCCAAATCCTCACATTTATTCTCTAATTGAGTCACGGTTGCAGTGAGAGACTTCATGATAGTAGTCTTCATGTGAACTATGTCATCGGTGCAACTGGAGAGAGCGTGCCCCATTTCCCCAACAGTACCTTTCAGTGTTGATGTGCTAGCATCAGTAGCGACTTTATCACTAGCCTGCTGTGTTTTCACGGCCTGCAGGTCAAACTGGATAGTAGACAGCACATCCCTGAACATCGCCTGAAACTCCTTTTAAAAAATATGGGCGATGCTCTTCCTCAGTGAAGCCAGCAACTCAAGCTTGAGTGCGGCGAAGTCAGGGTCACTGCTCGGAGATGCAGATTCAGGGGGAGAACGGGACTCGCTCACGGCGCGCACACTAGGTCTCAGTCGTGTCTAAATGCTACCATGGGTTTTCGTGTTCTTTCCAGACATATCAACGTGCCACAAAGTTAAAAGTGCAAATAAGGAAACGAAGTAGAATAAGTCAAAATATATTATATGACCAAAAAGCGCTAATTAATTACAATTTTAATCGAAATCAGCAGGAGCCTCCAACTTCGCGTCTTACTCCATCGAACACCGAATTCAAATCCGCTACAATTCTTTTAATGTTGCTGTAGGCATTTAAGCAGCCTCCCTGACTGATTTTCTCCTGATCATCTTATCAGTTTCAGATGGACGTCTTGTTCTTTGTAGTGTCATTGTCATGCCATATTTTCTCCAGTTGTTGATCTTTACAACGTTCCATGGTGTAGCCAATGCCTTGTGTAAAAAAATAAATATTAATAATAAAAAAAAATGTTTAATTCTAATCCACAGCCATGCACTTGCTCTTTGTGGCCCATGGCTTTTCCAGTAGGATTTTACCAAGATGATGTCAGGAAAATCTTATAAGAACAGCTAGCTGTACTTTATTTGGGGGTAAACAGTCGGTTTAATTGATGGCAGGTGTATAACAATTAGTATTTAACATGAGTTTGAATGTGATTGGTTGACTCTGAACACTGCCACATTCCCAATTATAATAGAGTGTAGACTTATGCAAGCTGGGTATTGGAGCCAGCAAAAGCCAGCAAATTGTTTGATTATAACTGCAATTTGTAATGGACTAAAATGACACTTTTACAATGTTTTTGATATTCTTGCAGGCCACGCAATATTTAAGCTCACATATCTTAGCAACCATGACTACAAGGTCCTTTACTTTGAATGTGATGCTGCTACAGTCAATGAGATTGTGCTAAAGGTGAAGTATCATCTCGATTTATTTATTATTAAATGTTGTTTAAACATTTGTTTAACAAAGAATGTCAGAATACTTAATGTTGTCACTGAATGCTGCATTTTCTTTTTGATTTTCTGGCTGTCTATTAGGTGAACTACATCCTAGAGTCTCGAGCCAGCACCTCAAGAGCTGAGTATTTTGCACAGAAACAACGCAAACTCAGCCGACGTACCAGTTTTAGTTTTCAAAAAGACAAGAAATCAAGCCAGTAGGACATAGTCAGACCTCTGAGAAAAATAGAAGTAAAAAAAATCATTGTTAAACAGAAGCCTTCAATAAAACTGAAAGGGTTTAATGCAATAGCTTTAACAAGAGAGAAGTAAAAACAATCATAACATTGTCTAAGGGGAAAAGATGGGGAAAACAAATAATGTTTAGGAAAGGAAAAGAAGAAACTAGAATGAAAATTAAAAGAAGTTGATGAAATTAAGGTTGAGGTAAAGATTAAGAGCAGGAGACTCAGTAGTTGAAACTCCTCAGTATCTGTCTCTATATTGGACTTAGCCATTATTTGCACTGATACTCTCTACTGTCAATGAAAAATGTGAAAAGAGAAAATAAAACAGGACAATTTTAGTTGACACCATCCAGTCTTTGTCACTATATCATAAGGAAAGAGAAGCTTTTTGTGCCAGGGTTAGTGTTCTTGTATTATGTCCACTGCACACAAGTGTATCAAATGCATGCAGGTGGACATAAGATAAAAATTTTTAATGGCAACCAAATTCAGGATCATATTTAAAAAAAAAAACAAAAAAAAACTTTCTTACTCATACAAAAACTTAACTTAAATCAAGGCATTTTTGCTTGTGACTTTTAACAGTAAAACTGAACCAGACTTATTTTAATATATTTGGCTGTTAGGTTCCAGAAATGACAAATTTGATCAGATAAATTATTAATTGTATTTTTTCCCCCTGTGATTTGTTCTATTTCATCCCTCCTAGCCACCAAGGGTGATGAGAATCACCTTGTTGAGTGTATGCACACAGGCCGAGACCTTCCTACAAAGTCACATATTGATGCGTCAGTATATACTGCTGTTGTACTGCAATCGTTTCTCTTTTTTCTTCTCGCCTCAAATGGCTTGAGCCATGTGTACACAATATGTACATAGTATGGCCAGGATATGGCTTTGAGTAAAAGAGAATTATGAGAATGCAGGTTTCACATGCACACCTTGTATGACCTCAGGCATTGTATTACCTCAGGTCAAAGCTGTTTCATTAATGGGTGTGAAAAATGATTAAGCTGCATGCTGTCAATAATCATGCGTTGGTGCTCATATAAATCTGGGTGACCTTTTGATTGATTACTTGTTTTCCACCCAATTTTGTGAACCACTCAATTAACAAATGCAGCATTTCTTAAAAGTGGGGATGCAGGGCATGTTCCTTGCTGTGCTAGGTGCATGCCCTGCAGTACTTTTTATATCGGATAACCGGCATCCAATCCTCAGACCACCTTTTCATCAGCCCTGTCTACGGAGAGGCTGGCTCACCCAGTCCATTCAACACTGTAATGTGTATCTCTTCCTCATAGCCATTATATCTGTCCTTTTCCTCATAAAACTCTAAACAGCCAGGTCAGTCTCACCACCTCTGGCAGTTAGGAGGGGTAAAATCTAATGCTTCTGGTTTTGTGAGTCCAAGATAACCAAATACTTTAGCAGACGTCACTACCTGACTTTATCAGAATATTTTGTCATGTGTCCACATATTCAAAAGAAAATATCCATGTGATTACGACTGCCTTTAGTGGTTAACCAGGTAAATGGTAAATGGCACACTTATATAGCGCTTTTATCCAAAGCGCTTTACGCTGTGTCATTCACCCATTCACACACACACTCACACACCAATGGTAGCAGAGCTGCCATGCAAGGCGCTAGCTTGCCATCGGGAGCAACTTGGGGTTCAGTGTCTTGCCCAAGGACACTTCAGCATGTGGAGTCACCCTGGCCGGGAATCGAACCAACAACCCGCTCTACCAACTGCGCCACAACCCAACAGGGTTGACTATTGTTCAGATTTTTTTTTAAGCAAATTGAGAATGTATAACATACTCTTCATACTTTATACGTTATATATTTTAGGCTTGTTAAATCTGTCACTGTTTTTGCTTATCCCTTTGCTTTAGTTAAAAAATGGGATCAAACTGGCAAAATTTAACTTAACCCAAAAGCTGTTTTTTGTTTTTTTTTTTACTCTGGATTTTTTTTTTATCCAAAACTCATGCTTCACCTCAATTTCAACCAAAATTTCTGGCTGCCATTTTGTGTTGACTGATTGATGCACCATCCCCTCAACACCCCTCCCCTCATTTGTGGTCTGTGACGCTGCAATGCTAATAAATGAACTGACGGTAGGGCCTTCCTGTTCTGGGAATAAGTGCTACATAATTGCATTTCAAATTAAACATGTTTTAATAAGGCATATGGCATTAACAGTATTTGCTAGATTGTGCAGATACTGTATTTAAGTAAATTGTCTCAATAAAGACTGGTGTAAATTCTGCTGTGCTCTGTTTCTTTCTGCCCCATCACCGGAAGCTGATAATCAATGTTCTGCATTAAATTCTGGTTTAAGCAGCTTAATACAGTATTTCCAGCAAATCAGAACCCAATTTAACGAGCCCACAACTGGTCTTGTACCATTATAACAGTGACGTATCTTTGTTCAATCATTTCACCAGACTCAGTGAAAAGGATTTCTGCTAATAATTTACTAATTTAATATCTCCATTATTGATGGGCATATCTTTGTTATTCATGCTAAGTGTATAGTGTGTATAGTGGAGAGATGTATGTTTGTTTGTTTGATCTTCCTTAGAAATTCATTTTGTCACATATTTGTAATATTTATATACTTTTTATACATTTTCAAAATATAGTTTTGAAAAATATAATCATACAATTATATTGTAATTGTCCTATTAATTAATACTTGGGAAAGTAAAGAAGGCATTTTGTAGTTAACTTAGGGCTATTAGCTGTTAAATCCATGACAACAGGAACTGTTAATACATCAGAAATTCATGCAGTTTATAAATGATAGTTATTTATTGAAGCAAAAAGGTTATCCAATACCAACTGGGCCTGTGTGAAAATGGATTTGCCTGCATAGTTACTAATTCCCCATATCTATGAAACTGCATTCATAATGGGGTTCAGCTGGACTAGACGCAGCCAGGCCTAATTACTTCAAACCCTGTTCAATCAAATCACAACCAGATTTTAAGTTTAAGGGGGCAATTAATTTTTCACATTGGTGATGGGGGTTGGATAACTTTTTGTGCTTCAATAATAAATAAATACAAACTATTGTGTGTTCACTCAGGTTGCCTTTGTGTTATGTTGTATTTTGTTTGAAGATGTAGGCATGGCAATGTATCTTACAGCATGTTATGGCAGCTGAACTGCTGGATATCCAGGTGGTATGCCAAAAAAATGTGGGCTTTTATTGAGTGGAACCCAATGTGGTCTTCTGCTGTTCAAGGTTAAATGTATTGTGCATGCTTTTCTGCATACCATTATTTGAGTTACTGTAGCCTTCCTGGCAGCTCAAACTAATCTAGCCATTTTCTTCTGACGTATATTTTCAAGACATTTCCACCCACAACAGTCACTCACTCAAAGTTTTTTTGTTTTTCACATCATTCTGTTTAAACTCTAGAGACTGTTGTGTGTGAAAATCCCAGGAGATCAGCAGAGATCTATGACATACTAAAATCAGCTCTTCTGGTACCAACATCCATGCCACAATCAATGTCACAGGGAGAACATTTTTTCTTCATTCTGGTGTTGATCTGAACATTAAGTGAAGCCCTTGACTTGTATCTGTATGATTTTTTGCATTGCACTGCTGCCACATGGCTGATTAGAAAACTACATGAATGTACAGGTCTTCCTAATAAAATGGACGGTGAGTGAATATTTAGCACCTTGATGGTAGACCAAAGAGAACATTGTGGAGGTTAAATAATAGTATTTTAATGATACTTCATTTAGAACTGCAATTGTAGCAGACTTAAAAACATATCTATAGGATAACAGTAATGGAGATGTATGTACCGCCATATTATGGGATGCAGTCGCATAGTTCCAATCAGCATCTATGACTAGCACTGATAAAAAAAAAAAAATAAATAAATAAATAAAGAGCTACAACTTTACTCAATCTGCAATGAAAATTTAAGTAATTGGCCCAAAGTATTAATAAACCACCCTTTTTCTAGACCAATTTAGGCTAACCAGGCAATAAATAATATGATCTAGGCCCAAAAGCTGCAAAAATGGAGACTAAGGGGAAAAAAAGAAAACAAAAAGAGTACACAATACATTAGATTAGAGACCCTTCTTCAAATATGATAACCAATGACCTTGATGGAATTCAGAAAGCATTGAAAATGTTTAGAAATCCCTTTACAGTCAACCAGATAATGCTGATGAGTCCACTATTGAAATGATTTATACCTTCCCTCTATTGGTACTGAACACAATGCTAGACTCAACTATAAATAGTGAGGAAAGTGATGAAGCAATTTCTAGCCTTAATACTAGTTAGTCACCAGGTATGGATGGGTTTCCTCCAGAGTGGTATATTTTTGTGAACGAACAGCTCCTTCCTCTACTCCAGTCCTACTTCAATTATATTTTGAGGGAGGGATCACTGCCCATGGTGATGCCTCTTTTAATTGATGAAGGCCATACAGTCTTCATAAAAAAATAGGCAAACTCAAAATAACAAGAATGGCCCTTCATATTATTAATTATATTAACAAAGAAACAAAATATTCTGCTCAGCCTAGACACTTAAAAGCTTTTACTCAGTAGGGTGGGGATTTTTTTTTTACCAAGTCATGTATTTTGAACAGTGCACACTTTTCTTCCCCAGTAGCAAGGATTAATGTGAATGAAAGTTTAAACAATATAGGTTTACAATGGGGAGGTAGATAGGGAATACAAATTATGTCTTAAAAATCCAAACTTCTATTATGTACGGGAGATACTCAGGATATGTTCTTAATATTCAGCAGAGCCAGGTACTAGTATTCTACTACATCTCTACAATGGAATGCATACAATTTCAACTGGTATGCTTCTTAAGTATTTTGGAGTTCACCTGTAAAAGGATGTATCCTCACTATATGAGACTAACTATAACTGTATTAATAAAAAATAATTCAGGCTGTTAATAGGTGGAGTTCATTACCTCTAGATTGTATTTAGAGTCCAGACAATTAAAATTAACATTTTACTCAGGTTACTATATTTGTTTCTGTTGTTTCTAATAGAGGTCCCATCTAAACATCATAGGGAATGGTATAACTATACAGAAATGTTTTGGAATGACAAAATAATAAAGGAAAATACTCCACATTGTAAGGAGAGGGCCAGGTGTGAGTTACCCTCTATTAGGATTGAATACTTATCAGCTTAAGTGACACCTCTTAAATACTGGTGCAATACTGCCTGTGAGGCAAAGTGGAAGGACATCGAGTTGTCTTAAATGAATACCCCTGTATGACCCAGATTTCAGAGTCAAAGGGCCCATTGCAGTATTACCTCCCTCTGTAATATCATGGGGGAAAAACCTCAGCAGGTTCCAGTGTTTAAGTCAAGCATTTGGGTTAGAAAGGCTGGACATTTGCAGGTAAGTGTAGCTGTGTACAATGCCCTAATCCGTTAAAATATTCATGAATGCATATAATTCAGGAAAGAATAAAAGCCTTGTAGGTAGATTATACTAAGCTATTAGTCCCTTGAATAACAAAACAACTATACAGTAAATCAACATTGTGATAGAATCAGGTGTAACAGAGAAGGCAAACTCAGTCTGGTTCACTAACTCCCTTGTTTGGACGCTTAAAAATTTATTTTGTTTTTCACTACACCTAAACAGAGGTCCAAACAAACAGGATCTTTGTGTGAATGTTGGAGAGAATGTGGGACAACTAATTGAAGATCAAACTCATATTTTTTTGGCTTTGTCCTTTCATTCAGCCTTACTGAGTGGAAGTGTGGGATATGTAATCTCAAAAGATTTCAGAAAAGAGTTTTGATGCTCATACATATGAAGAGAGAAAAAACCTTTATTTAAAAGTAAAATGTCCTTTCAGCTCTCTTGATACAGTAAAATTGATTGAAAATTGAAAACTGTATCTATTATTAGTATTAGATTATGTTGAGCGTCCACCATATAAGTCCCTGTGAATGAGCTGTTACTGTTATTTCCCCAAACAGGACCTGTGTCATCAGAATAAGATGAAGATGGAATTGCACCAGAGATCAAATTGTAGAATCTCTCGAGGCCAGATGTTAAAAAATGTCTTCTCAAGATCTCTTCCAAGAGAAGCCACCCTACATACTCTGTACATCTTTGTAGTGAATATTTTCATTCAGTGACCAATTTATAACATGGGAAGAACACCATTTAATTTACTGCAGGATGGTAACCTCAACCAGGCGAACTCACCCCAATTAGATAAGCTACGTGTTAGATAAGCTATAACTTCCTGAGAAAGAATTCAGGAAAGCATGACAAAAGGTCCTCTGATTAGACCACATGGCCCATTTGTGTGTGATTTACAACTTAGAAATTCTATACACGCCATAGACTGTCAACATTTTGTCTCTCCAAATTATTAACCTCAAGCAAAACATGAATTAACTTCTGATTATCTTTTGAGAATTTTGAAAAAAAAAAATGCTGCTTAGGTCACATAACTTAAGATTGAAGACTATTGGCACATTTGGTAAAACATGTCGAAATAGGGAAAGCAACATCTAGGTATTTATAGCTATGTTTAAAATGACCAGTCCGATGAGCATCACACATCCCTGGAAAGATTTCTCTTTTCTTGTAAACCATTTCCATAACTTTGCGTGTATTTTCTTAATTTGCATATGTTTCTGTATCCCTGTTACATTGGCCCATTGTAGCTTTGACTCCAGATCCTCCAGCCATCCATCTGTCTTCTATACCACTTTATCCTTTTCAGGGTCATGGGGAAACCTGGAGCCTATCCCAGGGAGCATTGGGCACAAGACGGGGTAGACCCTTCACAGGGTGCCAATCCATCACAGGGCACACACTCACACACCCATTCATCCATTCAACTCCACAGACAGGGCCACGGTGGGAATTGAATCCCCAACCCTGGAAGTATGAGGCAAACGTGCTAACCATGGTAGGCTTAGTTATCTATTTATTCCTGCAGCATTTCTAACTTTGTGTGTGTTTTCTGTATTTTCATATTTTCTGCATTTTGAGTGTGTTTTCTGCATCCCTGTCACATTGGCCCCTTGTAGCTTTGACTCCAGACCCTAATTTTATTACTAGTTAATATTTTGGTTTACATTGTAGGCTTAGTTATCTGTTTATTCCTGGATTGCAGCAATTTATAAAATTTTAAAAGTAAAGGACAATGCCAGTAACGTCAAGCTACAACTGCTGGGCTCTTAGCTCTTAACCCTTAACCTTCAACTGCTCAGTTATATAAATGAAATGAAATAAATTTAAGTCGTTCTGGATAAGGGCATCTGCCAAATGAATAAAATGTAAATGAGAGTTATCGAACCCATCTCTAACTCTACGATATCATCTGATTTTTTTTTAATTACTTCTTTTTCAAAGCCTCGTCAAATATGCGAATCGACTCCTTACGTTAAGCCAGAAAGAGCCGGTTTAGAGAGTCGACTCGTTCGCTACCGACACATCATTACTGGCAACCCTATTCTACTGAGAAGAGAGGCAGTAGCACGACCTATGCATTGCAAAGTATACTAGGCCTGAAGAACGACATGTTTGAAATACAACTTCCACCTAATTTGCGTCATTGTGGTGCACCTGGAAAAAGGATAATTATACTTACGGCGGTTGGATTACACCGGTAAGATTATCGCCGTACACCTCAGTGCTGCACTGTCACTCGCTACATCTTTTGCATATGATGGAGGAATAGCGATTTTATTTCAAGCTGCGGAGTCTTCCATCGTGTCCTCTGCCATGTTTAGATTTAAGGTGGATTTATTTTAGTTATTAAATCATTGTAGTCATTACGTACCACACGGTAAATATTTATGAAAAGACCCCCGCCGCCTATCCTAAGCCCCCCCCCCAACCCCCCCAAACAAACAAACAAACAAAACAAAAATAACCTCTTGATAAATGCCCGTGTGCATGTTGCTTTCCTGGGCGTGAGCAATATTAGTCATGTGCCAAATTTCCTGTCATGATGTGTTTTTTTTTTCTCTAATCGTGGATTACTTATAGTACTACTAATAATACTCACCGTTTAATCGAGTTCGGTATATATTTTGAATTACGATATTTTCTCTGTTGGAGAGGTACGCTCATTTCATTGCTGAAATTGATGCGTGATGCAATTGTTCACGTGTCACGTTGCGCAGAATGCTGTAGAATAGTGTTTCACAGTCCTTATTCCTGGTCTCTCCTTTAACTTACCCAGTTTAACTTAGTTGAAAGCATGTACAATGTCTGATGTGTTGAATCAGGTGAGTTGAGAGAAGGGCCTTGCTCTAATTTCTAGCCGTAATTTCCTGTGCACTTGCATATTTTAACCATGAGCAATACAAAAGCTGCCTTTGATTTGTGTACAACTGATTGAACATGAGATGGTAACCTTATATATATATATATATATATATATATATATATATATATATATATAAAACCTTATAATATATATATATATTTATTTATTTATTTATTTATTTATTTATATATATATATATTATATATATATATATATATATATATATATATATAGTGCCCACAAGTTTGCAGAATCTGCTAAATCTTAATACTGTTAACAAATTAAGAGGAATCATAACAATCCCATGTTGTTTTTTATTTAGTAATGTCCTGAATATGCTATTTCACATAACTGATGTTTATATATAGTCCACAAGACAAGATAATAGCTGAATTTATATTTGAAAAAAAAAATTCCCAGTTCAAAAGTTTACATACTCTCAATTATGAATACTGTTTGTCGTTACCTGGATGATCCACGACTGTGAATAAAAGTTTACCGAAATAAAACTCAAAACAGTTAACCCATAGTCGATATGTTCGATCGCACATATCACATGCATTCTGAACAGGACCCTTTAGGAAGTGAAAATGTTTAAAAGTGTTGTTCAAATCACGCATTTTGTTTAAACTATAAGACAAGTTTTTCCAGGAGATGTCTTGAAGGCTCGGATACACAGAACTGATGGTAAATACAAAAGATCATTTCTATACACTCTGCCCTCCACATGTGTTTTTCCAGCTGACAGTTCTGTAGTTCGTGTAAAATTACCAAATCTGGTAAAACTTTATGATCTCTACGTGTGTACTTCCTGGCAGCTGGCTGTCTGTGTGAGATATGGACCATATGTTTCCTGGGTGTGGAGTTTGCTCACGTTGTGTTTGTTGATGAGTTTAGTGTGTGCGTGGTTAATGGTGTTTAAATATTGGTTTAAGACATTGTAGTTAAAACACAGAAGACACTCTGCAACTATCAGTTACAATGGCTGCTCCAAGAACTCCTATTGCATCTAGAAGACTGTTGTGTATTACACCAACAAGAGGATCGGCTGAAATGCAAGAGGAGTTGGCCATTGCTCCAAGAAAAAAACAACAATGTGTTAGGTTGACACAATTTTTCTTCTTGAAAATGAAGATGTTGTAAAGACGATAATGTTTAACCCTGAGCAGGGCGTTACCAACTCGGCAGACCATCTCTTAAGATCACCCTCATATTGCAATGATTAAAACGTGTGAAGGTGTTACATTCGTCACATACACAATATCTCAAGAATCTGTCTACCTGCTGCAACCGCAACACTCTGGAGACAGCCCCGGTTTTGCCTGATGACAACACGACACAGCTGAAACCCCTCCTACAAATATGTGACAACAGTTGGTTAGATAATTTCTGCAAGGAATTAGGATATCACAACATGTGTTTCCTTACAACTCCGTATGACACCACTGGAACTTTAGCAGGGGCGTTGATAACACTGCATTTGGTCTGACACTTTCAAGATTATAAAAGCGACTGTTGTGGTCCTTCTGGAACATTTTATCAACAATTCAATAACATTTTATTTAATTTGTATAGCACTTTTTACAATAGACATTGTCTCAAAGCTGCTTTACAGAAATTTATAAACACAGTATACAGATATTAAAAGTGCAAACTTATCCCAATTGAGCAAGCCCGTGGCGACGGTGGCAAGGGAAAAACTCCCTAAGATGTTAACAGGAAGAAACCTTGAGAGGAACCAGACTCAGAAGGCAAACCATCCTCATCAACAAAAAGCTGAAAGGACTCTGCTTGGTGTGTGAAGTGAATAACCAGAGTCAGCTTAGACACTCATGTCTGTTCGAACCTGACGCGTATTTCTTTGACAAGTACTTGTTGTGTAATCTGGTTAAACCCGGACTTAAACACTTCATAGCTCAAGCATTGAGTCGGTGTGGTTTGAGGATTCACGCCCAGACGATTCAGGGGTCAGTGCACGCTATTCTGCACCTTGTAATTGAATGTGGCAGATGTATTAGAATTGTATTTTTAGAATTGCCATGATGAGCCTGGGGGGCGGGGTGTGGGTTTTCAATATTTTAAATTTTGTTTTCCTTTGTTAGTATAAAAAGGAAAAAAAAAACCTGTGAATGTTTACTGCTGTGTTGCTCAATTAGTGTTTTATTCTTCTCAATGGAATATTTGGGAAAGGGAGGTTAGGAAAAGGTGATGTTCAGCTGACATGTACAGCAGAAATTTTCAGCAGAAATGTTCGATGAAAATGAAACTGGAAAAAAAAGAACTGTATTTTTGTTTATGGTATTGCTATGCAGTTTTAAGCCAATCTGCTCGATATGTCTGCATACGCCAAGGAAAATGACAACAATCATTTTCTGTTGACATGCATAGATATTTTTAGTAAATATGCATGGACCCGGGTTTTAAAAAATCCTGTGTTGAAGTGTCTAAACCCATTGAATATATATTGAATGAGGGTAGAAGAAAGCCCCCCTGTTGGTTTATTACACGTCTCCTTCTTTTAACACCAACCGTCTTATCTGAAACAAATTTGATTATGTTTTTCCTCTTTCTCAGTTTCTGGTATTGTTGGGACGTGAGCGGTAAATTGTCATAGAGTACATTAAGAGCTACTTCACACAATGTCCCAATGAGCTCGTCTGTGGTAGTTTGTACAATAATCCGTGTCTGTTTGATTGATGCTTTTATAATATTTTTTTTAAGTGGCAGGTTTCTACAAAGTCTGGCCAACATCTTCTTCTTTTCTTTTTGATCATAGAATTTTTATTGAAAATTTACATTTTACATAACACCTCACCCAACAACCCCAACAAACCACCACAGCCAAAAAAAATAAATACCAGAGACTAAAGTTTGCCACAAGCCTTTTTATGGATATCTTTGAGAAATGGCTTTCTTCTTGCCACTCTTCCATAAAGGCCAGATTTGTGCAGTGTACGACTGATTGTTGTCCTATGGACAGACTCTTCCACCTCAGCTGTAGTTCTCTGCAGTTCATCCAGAGTGATCATGGGCCTCTTGGCTGCATCTCTGATCAGTCTTCTCCTTGTCTGAGCTGAAAGTTTAGAGGGACGGCCAGGTCTTGGTAGATTTGCAGTGGTCTGATACTCCTTCCATTTCAAAATGATCGCTTGCACAGTGCTCCTTGGGATGTTTAAAGCTTGGGAAATCTTTTTGTATCCCAATCCGGCTTTAAACTTCTCCACAACAGTATTACGGACCTGCCTGGTGTGTTCCTTGGTCTTCATGATAGTCTCAGGGTTCTGTTGAAAGCACAGAGAGCATCACAGAGCAGGTGCATTTATACAGAGACTTGATTAGACACAGGTGGATTCTATTTATCACCATCAGTCATTTAGGACAACATTGGATCATTCAGAGATCATCGCTGAACTTCTGGAGTGAGTTTGCTGCACTGAAAGTAAAGGGGCCGAATAATTTTGCATGCACCACTTTTCAGTTTTTTATTTGCTAAAAAAGTTTAAAATATCCAATAGATTTCGTTCCACTTCACAATTGTGTCCCACTTGTTGGTGATTCTTCACAAAAAATAAAAATTTTATATCTTTGTTTGAAGCCTGAAATGTGGCAAAAGGTTGAAAAGTTCAAGGGGGCCAAATACTTTCGCAAGGCACTGTATTTTAGATAGTTTACGCCTAGAGAGGTGAGCTCTATGGACCACTTTAAATTGTATGAAACGTATATTATCTAACGTTCTGCCCAGGCCCAATTCCTTTTCCCAACCACTAATGGTTTTGATATTGTAAGAATCGTCCTGTGACCAGATCATTCCATATATCCATGAAATAATGCCACCCTTATTAGGATTCACCTTGAACATCTCTTCTCATGCATACTTTGTAGGTAAGGAGGGAAAACCAGAGAATAGGGAGGAGACACAATGCCTAACTTGAAAGAAATGGAATAGGTGAGACGGAGGCGGGCTGAATGACGAGGATAATTCAGAAAAGCAAACACATTATTATTGAAAAGATCCTCAAAACGTTTCAAACCCTTCTTTTCCCACAAAGATAATGTGGAATCTATAAAGGAGAGGGGAAAGAGGTGGTTATTACATATAGGTGCCATGGTTGAGGCTGAGATGGATTTAAAATCACGGTGAAACTGATAGAAAATTTTTAGAGAGGTACATACTATTGGATTATCCATGTATTGTGAAAGGGCTATAGGGAGGGAGGAGAACACCATAGCAGGGAGGGAGGTTGAAATACAAGACTTCGCTTCTAAGTGGCACCATGGAAGAGAGGGGGCCTGCACTCAGAGCACCAGCTTCTGAATATTAGCCACCCAATAATAATACATGAAATTGGGCAATGCGAGGCCACCACTTAGTCGACTCCTCTGAAGTGAAAATTTGGAAACCCTGGGAGTTTTCCCTGCCCATACAAAAGAGGAGATTAACTGGTCTATATTCTTGAAGAAAGATTTGAGTAAAAACAAAGGGATAGACTGGAAAAGGTAGAGGAATTTTTGAAGAATGTCCATTTTTACTGTGTTTATTCTACCTAGAGGGGATATTGGTAGAGCTGCCCATCTTTGGAAGGCCGACTTCATGTATGAAATTAAGGGTGTAAAATTCGCCGCCATTAACGTAGAATGTCACCCGTTCATATTAACTCCGAGATATTTGAATTTTGAGTCCTCCAAATGAAAAGGTATTTCAGTGGTCAGTATTTTTTGGCCAGATTGGTTTATGGGTAAGCATTCACTCTTCTGTAGGTTCAGTTTATACCCAAATATTTCCCAAAGTCATTTAATATGCGTATTATCTCAGGAATAATCGGATCTGTAACATAAAGTAGTAAGGCGTCAGCATATAGGGCTAGTTTATGTTCAATTCCTTTGCGAATTATACCCTGAAATACAGGAAGAGTTCTAAGCACCATCGAGAGAGGCTCAATTGCTCCGGCAAAAAGTAATAGAGATAGAGGACATCTCTGGCACATACCCCGTAACAGAGTAAAATAGTCAGATTTAGCATTGTTGGTATATATGGAAGCCTGCGGTTCCACATATAATAAACGGATCCATGATCTCAGTCCATCCCCAAAGCCGAACCTCCTTAGCACTGTAAAAATATATTCCCATTCGATCCTATCAAATGCCTTTTCTGCGTCCAAAGAGATGACCACTTCAGAGGAGTCGCCGTTTTGTTTTGAATACAAAATAATAAGTAGATACGAATAATAGAAAATGAATACCATCCTTTTATAAACCCAGTTTGCTCCTCTGAAATAATGCTCGAGAGAATCCCCTCTAAACGAGAGGCCAAAAGTTTGGCTAAAATCTTGACATCAACATTGAGGAGGCTAATAGGTCTGTACGAATTACATAATGTTGGGTCCTTCCCATCTTTGTGCAGTAGAGTTATAGATGCTTGTCTCAATGTTTGTTGCAGCGTCCCTAGTTCTAAGGATTCCTTGAATACTGCCAGAAGTAATGGGCCCAATACAACATGAAATTTCTTATAAAATTCAGCAGGAAACCCGACCGGACCAGGTGATTTCTTAGATTGCACTGAATTGATTGGGTTAGTGATCTCATCTAAGGTGGTGGGGCTATCAAGCTCAGAAGTCAATAGAGGGTCAACTCTGGGAAGATCAATATTTCCAAGAAAATGGTCCATGTTACCTGAATTGTCAGGAGATCCAGCTGTGTATAAAGAGGAGTAAAAACTTTTAAAAGTTCAATTAATTTCTACAGGATCCAAGGTTAATGCACCACTGGACTGCATAATCTGAGTGATAGAGCGTGAGGCCATCGGCTACACAGTTGGTGAGCCAACAACTGACCGACCTTATCTCCATATTCATAATAATTGCCACGCTTATGTAACAACAGCATGGGTCGGCTTGAGAGCATATTGGTAGTCAGTAGCCCGAATATTATCCGATATCTTTTTTTCTTATCCTTGCATCGCTTGTTGGAATGAGCAGAATAAGAGATTATCTGTCCCCTTAAGAAGGCCTGTAAAGTTTCCCAAAGTAAATCGTGCAACTGTTAACCCTCTTACCCCTAAGTTCCCACAGTATTATGTCCCATAACCCCATTTTCTCTAGAGAAACAGCACGCCAACCCCGAGTTCCTGGGCCAAAATCAACATTTTAATTTTAACATTTTTAGGCCTTGAAACAACTTATAATAATTTGTGTAATATTACTTTGAAAATGAAGCAGTTCAGTGTTTTTACTAAACTTAGAGCACAATCCTTAACTAGAGAAATAATGAAAAAATGCTTGCAAAAATCTTTCTACTCATTTAGAAGTACCATACAAGCATCAGTGTGGCCAATGCCTTTGAATAAATTAAAGTAAATAATAACTAAATAAATGCATTTTAGCGCCAAAAGTCAACTTTCTGCTGATAATCAGACCAGCAGGTACTGTTTTCACGAATGCACAGAGATGGTCACGTTATGACTCCAAACCCCTGAAGTGTCAGTCGCACTGGTTGATGCTGAAGATGAAGACGGATCAGGATCTGAATCAGGAGAGTTTGCGTCACTATCAGTTTCGGTTTCGGTTTCAACATCGCCTGAACTTTCACTGCTGTCACTATCTAGAATCCTCGCTCTCGCCTGTGTAACTGTATATGTTTTTCCTTTTTTTTCACTGTTTTAGATGTACCTGTGTTCACTGTAGGTGTAATTTTAGCTGGAACACGATTAGCTTTTCGCTTTGGCATTTTTAGTTCACTTCTACGATTACACCAATATTCACGCTTGGATCAGCTTCATCGTAATGACGGCGTAATAACGTAATCATGTCGTGACGTCATGATGTCATCAACCTTCCGGGTCAAAAAATAATAATTAAATAAGTAAGGAATCATAGCAGAGTAATGCTTTGAATACTGGGACACATGCAAATTCACACAATGATGAGGATTTTCAGGTTTGTTTTAAAGCACTTCATTTTACATGGGTATGACTTGCCCCGTTATCCAGTGTCTTCAAATTATGTATGTAATAATATGGGGCTGTTTTGGGGCGCATGGTGGCTTAGTGGTTAGCACACCTCCAGGGTCCGGGGTTCGATTCCTGCCGGGGCCATGTGTATGCGGAGTTTGCATGTTCTCCCTGTGCTGCGGGGGTTTCCTCCGGGTACTCCGGTTTCCTCCCCCAGTCCCCCAGGAAACATGAATATTTCCCTTTTTGTCCGTACTGCAGACAAAACATTTTTTTTCCATCTCTCCAAGCATTTCTAGAAAATAGCAAATACAATAAATTAAAAAGACAAGTGTCTACTTTTAGAAATATAAATATGCACTTCACCTATTGGGAACTTTTTGCTTAAAGCACCACTGTCATTGCTTGGTTTGTGTTGATGTTTGCTTCATCCACCTAGCAACTAATGAATAATGCAGTTCTACCAACATAACTAACTAAAAGAACAATGACTGCCCTAAAATTAATTACATTTTAGTTAATCAAAAGGTTCCAGAAATAAAACTAAGCCTTAACTTACACTGTCAGTAGAAGTACAAAAATCTAAATATCAAATACAAAAATGTATTTGAAGAACCTGAAGAGGAGCGATTTTGCTGCACATTGTGCACTGGGCTTTTTTTCCCATTTAAAAACAATGCAGTAGTGTCAGTTTCTTCTTTTAGTGGAGGGATGACAACCATTTGAAAGCCTTTGATTTCAACTATTTAGATGGCCCATTTACAGGCATGTGAAAAAATAAATATACAACATGGAAATTGTTGGCTCTTTTACGTTTTAATTTATTTATTCATTTTCATGATTAATTTTCATGTGATTCATATTTATGTGATTAATTTTCCTTTTCTCTTCTTTCCTCCCTTCCCCCTCCCAAATATTTCATTGAGATGCAGAAAAAATAAATAATTAAATAAAAATTGAACAACACAGCATTAAACACAAAGCCTTTTTTCTTGTTATACTAACAAAGGAAATTTAAAAGTAAAGTTTGAGTGGAAGACGTTTCAAATATGTAAAAACCTTAGATCTTTTGACAGGATTACCTCTGACGTTCCAACAAATAAATCTTAAAGGCACGTCTGTCCCAAACGGGAATGGGACCCCCCCCCCAAATCTCTATAAAGCAATTAATACATTATTTTTCTTACAGTGGAATGATTTATTTCAAATAATTTGGAGATCTTTTTAAATCCCTTGCCAGACTCAGACATCCACAACCTTTTTCCTGAAGGCCTTAGAGAACTCTTTAGATCTTGGTATGATGACACCTCAATAGCAAAGGGAACACCAGACACTAGATATGAGAGGTGTATAAATAAGACCGGTTCCACCTACACTCCCTAAGCATCTTCACAGGCACCCAATCTTGAACACCTGATTGTAATTTTGTGGATTTGAAGGTGTGATAACTGCAGGAGTGTACTTACTTTTTCCATCTAATTGATCTGTTTTTTGTTAATTTAAATTATGAAAATGAATACAAAATGTCAATTTTCTGTCACTTGATAGATTGTATCAGCTTTATTATTAGGCACTGTTTCAGAGGGGATCAAATGTGTGCCTGTCAAAATATGCCAAAAAAGCCAACATATCAACTTGTGCAATACCCAGCCACAAGAGACATTTGCCAGCTTTGGATACATTTTCACAAGGAACTCTTACATCTTGAGTGACACAAAAGATTTTACACAAATTATTTTTGAAATATTAGCACAAAGTACTATATAGTTTGACAGACATACAATGCTACAAATCAATTACATAGACCACAGGTTCCCAGCCCTGGTCTTGGAGTACCCCTGCCTAGCACATTTTTAGTGTTTTCCACTAAATAAACCCACTTCATCTCAAGAAGCACTGATTAAAGATCATGTGTGCTGAGAGCAGGAAAAACATTATTATGTCCAGTATTAGAGTTCAGAATCTGTGATGTACACTATTACACTTGTTGCAGCCCTACAGCCTACAAATTATACAACTTGTGATATTTTATATAACATTATATTACCACTATTATAACATTGTTTGTCAAGTAGGACCAGTTCATTAAATGAAGCTTTTTCTGTTGGTGCATATGCTGTAAAACACCTTTTCCAGTTCTTTACAGAAGAATCCAGGAAAATACCTAAAAACCTCAATACTTTAGAGCAGTGGCACAATTAAGTAACAAAATGCAACCAACAGACCAATGACATACCTGCTCTCTTACCCATACATTCCCTGCCGCTCTTAAACTGTTGATCAGCATCGACACAACAGTCTGTGAAGTGCTAATGATGTCCACTAATGGGACCTTATAAACAAAGACAATAGCAACAAATAAAAAAAAATATCTTAATATTAAGTACTTAAACAGAAATCACCTCTATAGCCAGAAGTGTTTAAAATAGTCATAAAATTCCTCTATTAATCTAGAGACTAATAGAGACCATCTTAACAATATTAGCTTTGGTTTTAATATGATTGTACAGTGATGTACTAGTTAGTAACTCATGACTGCACAATTACATTAAAACCAAAGCTAGTATTGTTAAATTAGTTTGTCTGTAAGTTTACAGAACGTAAAAAAATTATTATACTAAAGTCCTGCAAACTTCGATTGTAAATGCTAATTTAGGTCAGCAGTTGCTGCTCTGGTAATGTATTTTCTGTATAGCCTACAGCATGGACTATAATGAATACAATAGCAATGCACTTTATTTAAGCAATTGAGACCTAACTGAAATTTAAAATTAAACTATTAAAAATAATTACATTTTAAACAACTTTTTCTTGACGAAGAAAATAAAACTGTACCTGAGATGTCAGAATCCCATTTATAGATACTTTGGCCATCTTGCTGTCAACAGTTGAATGTAGGATGCTGTAGACAGTTCATATGCACTATGTAGAAAGACAATTGGTGTTCTACTCAATACATTTTGCCTGTGACCTACAACTAACCCTAACCCGTTTATGTATTTTTATCAGTTGTTTCTCACTTCTTCAATTTGTATTTATAACCAAGAGATTGTACCCATACTAATTCAAGTCATATGCGTAATCATTATATTCTTAGAAAAACATATGCTATGCTATGGCATGACAACTTCATGTTTTTAAGCATGATTTACTTTGTCATGATTTGTTACTGGCATTAACACACTCCCTTTTTAAAACCTCTTTATCTCACATTTATCGGGAACAGTGACATTATTTCCAGAAAGTATGAAGCAAATCTGAGATGGTCAGTCAGGAACAGACTTTTATTTATTTTTTGAATATATACAGTCCCCTCTGATTGGAACAGCAAGGCCATTTTTTATTTTTTTATATTTTTTTTGCTATAGACTGAAACCAAACCAAAAGGTCCTCAACAAAGCCAGTAGACCGAGCGGCTCCCACAACGGCACAGTGAGGCAAAAGGACGTCCTTGGCGGGGCATGGAAGCGTGGCAACCTCCTTCCTGGGGCAGAAGAGGAACGCGAGGTCCCCCACGAGGCTCAAAGGGGGAGCGAGGGTCTCCACGTGGCTCCAGGGGGGAGCGAGGGTCTCCACGTGGCTCCAGGGGGGAGCGAGGGTCTCCACGAGGCTCCAGGGAAGAGCGAGGGTCTCCACGAGGCTCCAGGGAAGAGCAAGGGTCTCCGCAAGGCTCCAGGGAGAGGAGCGAGGTTCTCTGCGAGGCCCAAGGGAGGAACGACGCTCTCCGAGGAGCATGAGGGGGGAACGGCGTCCTCCGTGGAGCAGGAAGGGGGAGCGACACACTGAGCGCAGCGAAGGAAAGGAGCGACGTCCTCAGCGAGGCAGGATGGCAGAGAGACGACCGCAGCCGAGCGACGACCTCAGCCAAACAGGAAGGCCGAGCGACGACCTCAGCCGAGCAGGAAGGCCGAGCGACGACCTCAGCCGAGCAGGAAGGCCGAGCGACGACCTCAGCCGAGCAGGAAGGCCGAGCGACGACCTCAGCCGAGCAGGAAGGCCGAGCGACGTCCACAGCCGAGCAGGAAGGCCGAGCGACGTCCACAGCCGAGCAGGAAGGCCGAGCGACGTCCACAGCCGAGCCGGAAGGCAGAGCGACGTCCACTGCCGAGCCGGAAGGCAGCGCGACGTCCACTGCCGAGCCGGAAGGCAGCGCGACGTCCACTGCCGAGCCGGAAGGCAGCGCGACGTCCACTGCCGAGCCGGAAGGCAGCGCGACGTCCACTGCCGAGCCGGAAGGCAGCGCGACGTCCACTGCCGAGCCGGAAGGCAGCGCGACGTCCACTGCCGAGCCGGAAGGCAGCGCGACGTCCACTGCCGAGCCGGAAGGCAGCGCGACGTCCACTGCCGAGCCGGAAGGCAGCGCGACGTCCACAGATGAACAGGAAGGCTGCACGACGACCTCAGCTGAACGGGACGGCTGCACGACGACCTCAGCTGAACGGGAAGGCAGAGTGACATCCAGAAGAGGGGAGGGAGGGCGGGATTCGGTCTCATCTCCGAGCATATACTCCAACCCGTGTAACTTGGCATACATCCTCGATGTCGTACCCTCGACCTTCTTCCCTGTTCCATTATCTTGAGATACCATTCCGCATAGTCGTTGCACCAGGCGTCCATCGGGGAAATCTGCTGCTTCTTAGTCACGGTCTTTCGTTCTGACACGAGTGGAGGTTGAGGCAGAAGCAGTTGCAGATTTTAAACATTTATTGTAAACAAATAGACTACTAGACAAACACTAAGACAACTTGGCAAGATACTATGGCAAGAAACAAAACACACTGACATGAAATGACAGGAGTCTACAACAATGAAAGACAAGGAGAGAGTGCAGACAAAGACTATATATACATGAGTGCTCATTAACAAAAACGTGAATCAGGTGCAGTTGTGGTGCATGTGGTCATGTGGTGCAGTGCAGTGGCTGATGGGAAATGGAGTCCAGATTTCCCAGATACGTGACAGCACTACTTGTATTGTTCTCCGCTTAATATATCTCTTGTATTTCCTCATTTTAAAGTCGCTTTGGATAAAAGTGTCTGCTAAATGAATAAATGTAAATCAGTGAATGAAAGGGTTTTTTCTGTTTTGACATTGGGTGTTCAGGGAAATGTGTAACTCGGGTAAAGGAAATATATTTACTGTTATTGGCTTCTGTATTCTTTACTGTAATCTATGGGACTCCCTATTTCCCCTTAAGCGTATATCCCGTAAACATATTACTAAGGAAAAAACCCAGCGTATCTGCCTTAAAGATTTACGCTGTTAGTTGTATTGTGATGAATGCACTGTTCTGCCCAATTCTGAGAAAGATATAATTACTCTTGAACTCTGTCTCACCCCTGCAATTTCCTCGAACTTAATGATGTGGCTGCAGACCACCACATTTGCACATTTATGAGAAGCACCCGCTCTGATGTTTGTTTCATTGTATAAATACTCCTGCGATCCTCGAATAAACTTAGATGTCTCTTTGAACTACTCTGTGTGTTCATTGCAACTCCCCCAGCTGGGTATTCTCAACGCGACTGAGCGGACTGCCTGCATAAAAATGCCCACAAAAAATAAACTTGTGGACTGAAGGCTTGGCGGAGGAAAGTATATCGAGGGTGACCTGTCCACTCTTGACCCTAACAGTGAATCAATCAGTTACTAATCCATCAGACCACTCATCTATAATAACAATCCATTCATGACCCATAATGTTGCTGGTTTTCACTTTGCTACAATGTAAAGTAGTGAGTGTACAGCTTGTATAACAGTGTAAATTTGCTGTCCCCTCAAAATAACAACACACAGCCATTAAGGTCTAAATGGCTGGCAACAAAAGTCAGTTCACCACTAAGTTGAAATGTGCAATTGGGCCCAACGTGTCAATATTTTGTGTAGCCACCATTATTTTCCAGCACTTCCTTAACCCTCTTGGGCATGGAGTTCACCAGAGCTTCACAGGTTGCCACTGGAATCTTCTTCCACTCCTCCATCACGACATCACGGAGCTGGTGGATGTTGGAGATTTCCAGTGACCAGTATTAGGGAGTGTGAGAGCGATGACACCAAATTTAACACACCTGCTCCCCATTCACACCTGAGACCTTGTAACACTAACAAGTCACATGACACCAGGGAGGGAAAATGGCTAATTGGGCCCAATCTGTACATTTCTATTTAGGGGTGTACTCACTTTTGTTGGCAGCGGTTTAAACGTTAATGGCTGTGTGTTGAGTTATTTTGAGGGGACAGTAAATTTACTTATACAAGCTGTACACTCACTACTTTACATTGTAGCAAAATGTCATTTCTTCAGTGTTGTCACATGAAAAGTTATAATCAAATATGTACAAAAATGTGAGTGGTGTACTCACTTTTGTGAGATACTGTATATACATGTACCTCGTAATGTGCTCTAGAGATTCGCTTTTGTTCAAAGGAGCTAGGAGCATCCTGAGCTGAGATATTGAGATATAGCTGTTTCTGTAAACAGTTGTATAACCAAAATTTGTTATGTGCCATAATGATTGGCAGTTAACCAAGTCCAATGGCAAAAGTTTTCCAGGTTTGTACGGTTGTGTTTCTACACAGTTGCTATGATATCCCAAGTAGTTGCAATGTGAGTCCATCTGTGGCTGAGGTTAAAAATGTTTGAAGAGGGCATGGCTGCTTTTACTGAAATTACTATAACTCTTGAACAGAATGATATATTTTCACCAAACTTGGCACACTTATCTATGGCCTCAGTCTAATTTAAATTTGCATGAAATATGGAACCATTGGTCCAATTGACCTGAAATCTTGCTTGAAGTGTCTATGTCTAAGGTCCCATCAGTGTCTATGAATACAGTTGTTAATCTGGAAAAACATGACTGTCATCAGCCAATCATTGGCTGATGCTTTATCTTATTTAGGTGCTTTTAGGCTTGCACAGTATTAAGTAGTGTCATTTCACACATGTCCTTAAAGGCCCTAAAGTGTTTGAATCCCAATAATTGCTGGTGGCAGCTATATTTCTTCTTCTGATGATGATGATGATGATGATGATGATTATTGTTGTTTTTAGGAGTTGGAGTAGTAGTATTAGAATTATATGTACATTATGAATAGAACATGAAATAGGTCCTGTTTTTTTCTCTCTAATTTTGCAGGGTATATTCACCTGAAAATGATTTGATGGAGAAAACTAATTGACTAAGATGACACTCACAGATCCACCAAACATCCTGGAATCTGCTGTGTATCAAACTCCTAAACCGAATTCCTTCTCTATTCACATCAAGCTCTACTCTTCCTGTAAACAATGTTATTCCATAGGCATCAGTGCACTGGAGGATCCCTGGAACAACCGAAAAGAGCACAGTTGTATGCTTGATACCGCATCTCTACACAAGCCCAAATATACCACAATTGAAATGGAGTACCCATGTACAAGGGCAGACAGATTTGTAGCCAACCCAGATGGTGCCTGGAATGTGCTAGCACAACATAAAATGCACAAATTGCACCGTTTTTCGTCCCCAGATCTTTATAACATGCAAGTAACCCCTCAAATTGTGACTGCTGAAATAGCTGGTGAGGTTGCACTTAGGAGAAGAACAAGATCAAGAAGTGCTTCACGAGTCCAGACCAACGTCATTCCTTTAATAACTGATGGTTCCCCTCCTGTAGTAAGAAGGAATCATGCTTTTCAAAGGTCTCCAAAACACTCTCAGTGGAAGCCAGAGATGTCTACCAGAGAGTCTTTCTATGGACCAAGTTGTACTGTTATTAATGAGGTACATCCCATTAAACTGCAGCCACAGAGGACTGATAGCATTAGGCACTCTCCTACTTATATGCCTGAAAGTTTGGATGAGGATAGGACTTTTAAACTTGCCAGCAGTCCTCATGTAAGATGTAGAGTGGACATAAAGCCTGATGAGTTAGCTTTGTGCCAACATGGTCAAAAGTCATCCATTTCAAGGGTGAACATACCATCGCAGAGGTATAGCAGTAGTGGCAGTCAGAGTCTTACCGTACCTCCCCATGTCTCCACCTCCAGAACACCAACTCCCACTGAATATTTCAAAGGTGAATACACACCTACTTATCAGTATTTCCAAAGTATGCCAACCACTTACATGCTGCCATTAAAGACCCCACCACAAAGAATACCTTCTCAATTGGAGATGAAACAATATGGAAGGGAGAGAAGAGGTAAGTCAAACCCCAGTGTGCCAGCTAAATTATCCAATGTAGACAATTTGGGAAAGTATGAATCTTCACCCCCAAAAAGAACTTGCTATCTAGATGAATATTTTACCATTCCTAGCCAAAGCTACTCTCCTAAATTACATTATTTCCAAGATAAAAAAACTCATGTGGTTCATACTATACCTGACAGGCCATATTTCACAGAAGGAGAAATTTATCATACTGAACCAGAGCAGTACATAATACAGACACCCCCTACACGGTCCTTAATTGGGGATGACCCTAGGACACATCAGGTTCAAACAGTTCCTCCTAAGATTTTCTATGTAGGTGATCCCTATGTACCTCCATTGGAAACTTACATTCCAGCCCAAGTATACTACACAGAGGACAGGCGCCATGCACACATGGTTCAGCCAAAATCACATGATTTGTATGGCTCAGATGTGTCTGGCTATTCCACACCCTATCCTTCATACACATCTCATGTTAAACTAGCAAAGGTTAGAAAAGAGTCCATGCTTACCCCTTGGTATAGTAACCTGTGTATGGAGCCAACAAGAGCAGTAACTGACCAAAGGTCTCACTCAAGGTCTTGGGACAATATCCTCAATACTCATGTAGCACAGGAACAACCTGTGTCTCATGGGAAAAGTGATGAGAATCTCCTATGTCAAAGGAAACAAACTTTGTCAATAAATGACCGACCAAAACCTGTGGTTGTTAATCTTTCAAGTTCACCTAGACGTTATGCAGCTTTATCCTTGTCTGATAATTCCTTGATTGACAAAAGCCCAGTTGACACTAAGGGAAGCTCAAGCAAACACTGGTATGTCACTCCTGAAATCACTATTACAGACAATGATATCAAACCTTGCAAGGGCTATAAGGCAGAGGCACGCTCATCCAGTTGGGATGTGCTTGATTCTAAAAGAGCTCCAGGTGATGAGCCCCATGCCTCTTACCAGGAGACAATTCCCTTTCCAACTAAAGATAAGACAAATCACAGCACTTCACTCCAACAAAGCTTAGAACAACTTGACAAGCTTTTAGCTGACCTGGTCATTGATTATAAACCCCCCACTAGTATACAGGCCAGTGAAGACTTGATGGATCAACTCAAGAAGCTTATTGATGAAGAGGCATTATCATCAGGAAGAAAGAATTCAAAGGCAGTATATGAGAGTAGCATGTCCCTTGACAAACCATCAACATCCATAACAATAGATCCTCACAACAAAAGAGACACTGAGGGGAGATGTGATGGTCTGCAAAATAGTAAGGAGTGCTCCCCTGACCAGAGTCCAGATGAGGATGAGACAATGATGTGTTCTAACAATAAATGCCGTCGGACAGAGACAATGTTTAATGCTTGCCTCTACTTTAAATCCTGCCACAGCTGTTACACATATTACTGCTCTCGCAACTGTCGCAGGGAAGACTGGGCTATTCACAAGGAGAGCTGTCTGTATGGAAGAATTGGCAGTATATGTCGCCACATTATTAAATATTGTAGAGAAACTGCAGAGGTCCACAAAGCTTTCTCACGTATAGCCAAAGTGGGATACCTGTCCAGAGGAAGAGGTGTGCTGTTTTTGAGCTTTTCAAACCCTGGATCATCAACAAACTTCCTTCAGTATGGACTAGAAAGTCTCCTAATGTCTCCAACATATCTGTCCACACGTGAACTAGATAGTTACATGGATAACCTTGGAGATTATTGTAAGGAGCTCCAGGAAGCAGGTAAGGAATATGACCCCAATGAATGTTTTCTCTTGAATGTATCCATTGCTGTTGGTGAACAAATGCCTGAGAGATCACCACCAAGGGTAAAAGCCCCAACAGTTAGGAAGTATGCCAAGGTTGCTTTAGCCTCTTACAGCCCAGAAAGGAATGTCCATGAGAAAGAACATGAACTGGAGACTTTGATTCTCACTCCACCACCAGGAACAGCTGACATCGACAAGGAAGGTGAAGATGGGAGAAAAGCTAGAGAGATTTGTTTCATCAACATTCAGCGGGAGCTAAGAATTCGTGGGGTGTTCCTCCGCCATGAGTACCCCCATGTGTATCAGAAACTCTGTGAGTTTGTGGAGAGCAATAGAAGGTTTACTCCTACCAGTATTTATCCTATTGACAAGAGAACTGGTAAGCAGTTCATGTGCATGATAATGGCAGCATCTGAGCCACGGACATTGGATTGGGTTGCCACCCCACATCTTCTAGATGATATTATTTAAACAAAATCACTATATATATATATATATATATATATATATATATATATATATATATATATATATATATATATATATATATAGTTGGATAGTTATGTACTACAGATGATGCATCTATCAATACACATATATCTAGGTTATTATAACTGTTTATAAGTTTTTGGTTATTTAAAAACATGCATTAATGTATCTAATATTTGTATTACCTTGTTGGTAGAAGAAAGTTGTTGGAAGAGGAAATTGCAAATTATTTATTGATATTTTGCTATGATGGGTTAGAAGAGTACTTTTTTCATGATAGCTTGCTAATGAGTGGTACCTGCGGAGAGTCACTACATTAATCATTAATCATTAAAATGCTTGTGCTGATTATAGAACAAGTAGTCATAATGATTGCAATGTTATGAGCAATACAATTAAAGACAAATAATGTTTCTAATTTTTAGTCAGTCCCACCAAAACAAATTTAAATGATGTCCTCTGTCTGAATTTGCACACAGATACTCCATATAAAATTATGTAAATAATATAAACACAAAGTAGGAATCAGATCACACTTGATTAATTTTTTTTTACTAGAGATTAGATTAGATAGATAGATAGATAGATAGATAGATAGATAGATAGATAGATAGATAGATAGATTATATGGCTAAAAGTAAGGGGACATCCTTTTCTGAAACCATGGTCAGTCATATGGAGTTGGTCCCCCCATGTGGCGATTACAGACTACACTCTTCTGGGAAGACTTTCTACAAGATCTTGGAGTATATCTGTGGGAATCTGTGCCCATTTAGTCAAAAGAGCATTTGTGAGGTCAGGCACTGATGGTGGACAATTATGTCCACCATATTATCAGTGCCTGATGGTGGACAATTATTATATTATGAAAGCCTGGTTTTTGTTGTCAGTTGTCAACGTTGTCAGCTTGTTAAACCATGTCTTTTATGGACTTTGCATTGTTCACATGGGCATTATTATGCTGAACAGTTTTCCAAGCATTTCCAAACTCTTGCCACAAAGTTGGAAGCATGCAGTATTAATTACTGCTAAGCAAATGAATGCTGTATGTGACATTACCCTTCACTGGAACTATGGGGCCTAGTTCAAACCCTGAAAAACAACCCCATACCTCCTTCATCAAACTTAGTTGTTGGCACTATGCATTCCAGTCGGTAGTGTTCTCCTGGCATCTGCTAAACCCACATTTGTCCATCAGATTCCCAGATAGTGAAGCATGATCCATCACTCCAGAGAACATGTTTCCACTGCTCTAACCGATGTTTGGCATTGCGTGTAGTAATCATAGCCCTTTTATGAAGCTCCAGATGCACAGTACTGATGTTGCTTTCAGAGGCAGTTTGGAACTCTGTAGTGAGTGATGCAACAGAATATTTTACGTGCTACACACAGCGGTGCTGCTCTGTGAGAACTGTAACAATTTACAGTTGACTGGGGCAGATCTAGTATTGAGATCTTCAGTATTCTACTGCCAGTGTTTGTTTATGGAAATGCATGATTAGTACCTGTTAGCAATGGGGTGTGGCTAAAACACCTGAGCTCAATAATAACGAGGGGTGTCCACATACTTTTGGCCACATAGTATAGATAGATAGATATTATTGGATAAACTCAACAAATCATTTGTGTGCTACATAGTTGGTTTTAAATTACATGCTCTTACATTTCAATTACTACTAAATTAATTTCTTGCATGTTATGAACATGATATCCTTGTAATCAATAACTAGATTAGAAATATCTTTAAACAAATGTAATTATCATAAGCATGGTATGAGTTAAGTGGTCCAACTATAATTTATTATTTAGTACACTTGGAAAGCTTTGTTTTTACATCTTTTTTTTTATCCTTTATATGATATACATATAGCCTAATAATATTTTTAAATATCGTGTGTGTGTGTGTGTGTGTAAGTTTTCAGTCACCAGGAAATTTTTTATGTTTCTAGCAGTAAATATTGAGAGTTGGACTTATTCTTTCATGACAGCATTTTGCTAATACCTGCCTTTTAAACACTTTGTTAACTGTTCAGACTGCCACAGCATGGTATAATTTTAATCTCACAATGTTACACAGTGAACGTGTAACACTGAAATGGTATAAAACTGTGAGCGTCAACATGTTCAAAGTACAATCTTTGTGTGTAAAGCCCATCTTTATGAACAAGAAAATTTGTATTTATCAGGCGTATGTGCGTATGCAGTAGCCATTGATAAATCCCACTTTCTTTCTTTTCTTATTTGCTTTTACCTTTCTGTGCGCATTCTCATTCCTATTAATCCTGCAGTTAACATCAACATTCATCTGTGTATCTGTTGTGTGTCAAGCATGATATATACTCTGCCTTTCTTGGAATAAATGAGAGATCTTGCCACTGAAATTTATTTTGTCTGTATGTCATTTGGCAAACTCTCCCAAGGCCTTTGTGTGGGAAGTGTGTGGCGGGGCGAGGTTGCCTTCTTTCTTGTGTATGTTCTCTTTCTCTTTTCCTAATATCGCAACCCAGAGATTCTCCATTTTTCAAATCCTTACAGTTTTCTGGGGACTCATTCTGGGATATCTACTGAGAGGTAAGAATAATTTTAATTTGTTTGCTCTGCCTTGAAGTAGAAATTTCATGTGTCCCAACTATATTACATGCATTGCATAAATATTCCATGGTGTTCTTTGGAAACAATTGGAAGTATATCACATCATCGCTACATCCACCGTTGCTCTTGTTTTATACACACCTCACACAGGCCTGCCAACATTATCGGTTGCCTCCCCTAAATTTGGACTATTGATAGCAGAACAGCATGGCATCCTGACAGCAGTCTTCTACGACCTCTACCCATGGCTGACCAACTCCACACTGAGAAGTTAAAATTGTGGCGGCGTCCTCACAAGAAATCCGGATTCACTGTTTGCTCCCTAGCATACACCAAACCATGAAACAGTATAGAGATGCATGTAACGCCACCAAATCATCTGTCATTAATGCAGGCAGTACTAAATTAAAATGCTTCTTCAAAATTGTAAATAAAATCTTCGGCCACCCTCCTCCACTCTTACAGGCTCAATTACACTATGCAATGATTTTCTTAACTTCTTTCTGAATAAAATTGATAACATTTATGAACAACGAGACCTATCTGATAGAAAACCTACCCCCCCCCCCCCCCCCCCCCCCCCCCCTTTCCCAACAAACCCCCAAAAAAAAAAACCAAAAACACCCCCCCCCCCCCCCCCCCCCCCCCCCCCCCCACCCCCCCCCCCAACCATTTCACATGTTCTCATCTCCCTTAAAACTACCACAATTACTCCCATCCTCAAAAAACCCTCTTGGACCCAAAAGTCCTTACAGACCCATTTCTAACCTTCCATTTCTATCTAAGCTCCTGGAGAAAGTTGTCACATCACATCTTCAATCTCATCTATCCAGTAATAGTCTATATGTACATTTCCAATCTGGCCTCTGCTCTCAACACAGTACAGAAACTGCTCTCCTTAGGGTAGTTAATGATTTTACCATGGCAATGGAAGTAATTATTAGGGCATCAAAATGGGTAGTGGGAGGAGAGCGCTTGGCTTCTGGACTACGATTACCACCAATTCGAGCATACATGGATGATATGACAACAATGACTACAACAGTAGCCTCCACTAATCGATTATTGGGCAAGTTAACCAATAACATTGAATGGGTGCGAATGCAATTCAAGCCCACTAAATCAAGGAGCATCTCTATAGTTTAAGGTAAATAGTAGATAAGAGGTTTTTCATTAATGGTGAGGCAATACCAACAGTGTCTGAGAAGCCAGTGAAGAGGCTCGGGAGATTATATGACAGGGATCTAAAGGACACAGTTTGTGTGGGAGAAGTTAGACAAGAAGTGGTGGAATGGCTGAGAAGTATAGACAGCAGCGCTTTACCAGGTACATTGAAACTCTGGTGCTTTCAGTTTGGCCTACTGCCAAGGTTGCTGTGGTCACTGACTGTGTATGAGGTTTCTTTGACAACAGTAGAGAAGCCGGAATCTTTAATCAGTTCATACATCAGGAAATGGTTGGGAGTTCCATGCTGACTCCATAGAGTGGGACTTTATGGTAAAGGAATACTGTAGCTACCTGTCTCCACTTTAACCAAGGAGTTAAAGTGCGACAAGGTCCGTCTGGAAATTACATTAGTAGAGTCACGCGATAAATGCGTAAGGGAGGTAGCACTTGTGTTGAAAACTGGACGAAAGTGGGTGGCAAATAAAAGTAGGGAGGATGCAAGGGCTTCCCTTCTAATTGGTGATATTATGGGGCAAGTTCAGCATGGAAGAGGGGGTCTTGGTTTCAGTTCAGCTCCTCCTACATGGCACAATGCAGTCCCAGTGTAACGGAAGAAGCTTGTAGTCAATGAGGTGCAAAGGCAGGAGGAGAGGATAAGGTGTATAAAGGCCATTTCCCAGGGCAAGCAGGGAGAATGGATGAGATGGGAAAGTGTGGAACAACACAAGATTGTCTGGCAAGACCTATGGTCAATGGAACAGAGCAGGATCAGTTTCCTTATAAGGTCAACGTATGATGTTCTCCCATCACCGCAGAACCTAAACCTTTGGGTAGGAGAGGATCCCTCATGTCCTTTGTGTTCATCACCTGCAACATTGAGGCACATTTCCACAGGATACAAGGTGGCTCTTAGTCAAGGACGGTTTACTTGGTGCCATGACCAGGTGCTGCGATGTTTAACAGTAGCATTGGAGGACAGGCATGACATGACCAATAAGTTGCCACCAGTTCCATCAAAACAGTACACACAAAAGACCTCCGCCCAGGAGAGCAACCACCAAGAAAAGGTGTTAAAACCAATCCTCGCCCAGGACAACTGGACGCTGCTAGAGATTAGAAAATGCTGGTAGTTGTCGATCAACGGCTTATTTTTCCACCTGAGATTGCCACCACAAACCTTCAACCAGAAATACCGTAATTTCCGGACTACTAAAAGACGCTACTTTTTTCACAAGCTTTGAACACTGCGGCTTAAACAATGATGCGGCTAATTTATGGATTTTTACGGGCTAACGAGCTTCATGCCGCCAAAACATTTAGCTCGTCACATCGGACCAATGAAATTACCGAACACTTCACAGTGGACCAATGAAACTTTTCGAATTAAATCAAACACACTCACACTTAATTTTTCAGATCAGTAATTTTCCACTCATCAGGGAAAACACACAAAGAAATGTATATGATACAGCTTTCAAGTTAAATTCGATCGATCTGAGCTGCTGCACGTAAGCTTCGCATCAATTAATCGATGGTGAGACGATGGAGATGGCAGCATGAAGAACTGACAATGTAAAAAGATGACAGAAGGGAAGAAGAAGAGAGACTGAGGAAGTGTGTGATTAAGCTCTGGTAATTTTGAGGCTGTTCAAAATTAGGAGGAAGATGAAGCTAGCGATCAATGACTATTCCTGGTAGGCAACTGAATTTTTTTTTCTTTTTTTAACCAGCCCTGTTACATGCTTGTCGACGAAACACAGAGGATGGAAGGTGCCCACTTGAAGACTAGACCTCTTTTGATACTGTTGATCACACTATACTGCTTTCCTGTCTTCATTCTCAATTAGGCATTTGTGATCCAGCTTTGGCCTGGTTTACATCATATCGCACAAATAGACAACATTTAATCTATATTGGCAAATTCAAATCTCACACTGTTACTTGTCTCTCAGGGAGTTCCCCAAGGTTCCATTCTAGGCCCACTTGTTACGAAGCGTAGATGGAGACAAGAGTGGGCAAACGGAGGGATGACGTGAGAATGAACACAATACGAGAATAGAATCAGGACAGAGCAGGTAAGCTATGTATCCAGGCATAGGGAAAAGTGTAGTGTAAGACGAGCGTTAAGTCAAACACCAAGAAAAACACTTATATGAAAATTGGCTTGGTAAACAAACAGGTATTGTGTCTCTCTTGTGGAGAGCCACACCCTGTCCCCGGGTCGATAATTAGGGTGAGCCCTCCAGCGTCAGTCGGCCCTTTTGTTTCGTGATTTGAGATGCCTGCACCAGCTGTTCATGGGCACACTCCCAGACCTGTTCACTTTGGCGGAACCACTCTGTTGGCGAGTCCGTGTGAGACGTGTTCCAGGGGAATAATGGCGGTTGGTAACCCGACACACACTGGAACGGGGTCAGCTGGGTGACGGAATGCCGTAGTGAGTTCTTGGCGTATTTCGCCCATGGTAGGTACTGTCTCCAGTCCCCTGGGTTGGCAGAGCAGTAGGTACGAAGGAACCATATGACTTCCTGGTTGGCCCGTTCTGCCTGTCCGTTGGCCTGGGGGTGGTACCCGGAAATAAGATTAATGGTGACCCACCCCCACCCCGCCATCTTCCTCATAAAGCTGGCCCAAACCCTAGTCACAATCTCCTCGGGGATGCCGAAGTAACGGAAGATGTGTTGAAACAGGAGTTCAAAACAAAAGTTAGCTGTTCACCTCGACAGGCCAACTCTTGCAGTAACTCCGGATTGAGGCCACAGCGAAACGCGGTCTTAAGGGCTGGTTCATTCCAGCCGCTTCGGGCAGCGATATTCTAGCCCATACTCTCTTGCGGTATGAGAGCCCTGTTTGAGTTGCATTGAGTTGCATCTCCCAGCCATCGGGAGAATGGTCAAAGGCGAGGAAGTTATCTAATGAGGGTATGACACCACCTCCTCGCTCCCACTAAGTAGAAGATAACCTGAGTCCATCTGAGTTGCGCATTATATTGTTTTTCTGTTTTTCTCTGTTCCTCTTGCTGTTTGAACATACTTTACCGCCATGCTGCACCTTCCTGCTGTCTTGTTGTGTATTGTCTTTGTTGTATGATGTCCTTTTTGTATGTTATTTGTTCTGTATGTAAATCATAAGACATGGGTGGAAGTCGTCAGTCTAAATTAGTGATACCACTCAAACTGACAATTATTCAAGAAGTACAGCTGACTCCACTACCGTCAGGCTCTCTAACTCGTGTAACTTCTCAAGCTGAGTCTCAATTATCTCCTTTTGAAAGCATAATGGGCAGACAAGTTCCAACCACATGGACTAAAGCTAACCCTGGTGTTTCTTTTACAGGAGACCTGGATTTGATTGTCGACAATTACACTCAAGCGGTAATTTAACAATGTGCATGGTAATGTCTCTGCTTCTCTCCATTTACCTGCAGAGAATCATAATCCCCTTTCCCCATTTGATACAGTGCTAGAAAAGCCTCAACCCCCAGGAAGGTTGGAAAAGTCGGTGAAAGCTGTTGCTCACATGGCCAAACTAACTGACTCTCAAACCCAGTGGATTCAGTGGACGAAGTGCAGTGGACGAAAATGGTATCTGACCAAAAACAGCTTACTCGAGATAGGAGAAAATTCACAACCAAGCAGCCCTTAAGGGGCCTCTTCTCGTCTCACCTTATCACATACACATATAGATTTTAATGTATTAAATAACACATACATGTAACACATGTAAACTTGATAACTTTTTTCTAACAAACTCGTATAATTATATCCGTTACATCCTCAATATGATATGTTTCACATATTTATGACATAATTTAATACTCTGACATGTTTCTGACCTAAAATGATCCGAAATATAATTGTTTACTTTAAAATGTATAAGTTCCCAATAAAGTATGGTAAGGTGAAAAAAGTGACATTTGAAGTGCAGAAAGTCACTTTTTTTCAAATGTGCAATAACTAAACTTCTGTACATTCATCCTGTGTGCTCAACACTGGTGCTCTGTAGGCGCTTAAAACGCTATACATCAATTCTCAAGACGCTGGGAGCTTAGGAAAGTGGTTTTTCTAACAAACTCATATAATCATGTGCGTGACATCTTCCAAAATGATATCACAGCCATAATATAATACTAGGACATGTATCTGACCTAAAATGATACGAAATATAATTGTTTACATTAAAATGTACAAGTTCCCAATGAAGTATCCCAGAGAAAAAGAATATTAGAAAAGAGCTCTAAAAAACATCTCATGTATTTCTCTTAGACAACAATGAGGTCTGTGTGAAACCAAAATACGAGATTATGGCTTATTTCTCCTGTTTCTCTATTTTTTCTCCTGGAGAACAAGCCACACAAAATCTCAAAGTTGCCTGCTTTTAAGTTTCAAAATAGATCTCATCAAGCTCTCAAATAATTCTCAGATTGTCTCAAGTTTGGTATGCCTTTTTTTTATCTCAGGCAGAGAAACCAGAGAGCTCTCTCTATGATCTATTTTCATCCTTGTGTAATTCGTGCATCTCATGGTGAGCTCAGACAGCACAAATAAAGATCTCCAACACTCCAACACTTTCTCATCCAAACCTGAAAAAATCATAAAGAAACTCAGGGCGCACGGTGGCTTAGTGGTTAGCCTTGCACCTCCAGGGTCCGGGGTTCGATTCCCGCCATGTGTGTGCATGTTCTCCTCTGGGTCCTCCGGTTTCCTCCCCCAATCCAGGTGTTACATGCTGCTAGAACAGCTTCAGTCCTCCGAAGTCATGCATGGTAGGTTTTTTGGTAAATTGTCCATAGTGTATGAATGGGTGTGTGAGTGTGTATGTGATTGTGCCCTGCAATGGACTTGCACCCTGTCCAGGGTGTACCCCGCCTTGTGCCCGATGCTTTCTGGGATAGGCTCCAGGTTTCCCGCGACCCTGAAGCAGGAATAAGTGGTTGAAGATGGATGGATGGATAAAGAAACTCAAATACATGGTCCTCATTGTAATGAATTTTATATGCTTGTCCATGACAAAAACAAACCAAGACATTTTAAATATGTTTTGATATTTACAGTGGGTGTCTGTGCTCTCAACAGACATAAGGCATGCACTACAATATTTGTGCAAAAGCAGAGAAGAGGAGTTATCAAAAAAATGTTTGAATTTCATTAAATTCTGAAGACATTCAGTTTGGATGTCAGAGGGGCAGTGCAGAGTGATTAGTGTGAGCAAGTCACTTAGCGCTTTTCCTGTTATTTTGTGTCTGTTTGCAAATGTCATTATGAGTAGAAGGCTCTCTGCAACAGAAATGGGTGCATTTCTGTAAAGTGGACTATCTCCAGTGTTTGTTGAGTTTTGAAGTTTTGTTCCCTCCTCTATGTTTAGCGCTATATTGACCTCAAATGATAGGTCATCATCAAATGTCAAGTTATCATCTGAATTCCCCTGCTCAACAAATTGAAATGTATCTGTGTGAAAAGACAGTTCACTCTTTGATTCTGCATTAAGCCCAGTGCGATGTGTCTCTGTTATGTATTCATAACACTGGGACAGTGTATGATTAGAGTTATGAACGTCACAGGAATTCATGATAAACGGGTTTTCCAGATCAGCAAAGTCCTCAGCTTCCAGCGTGGCAGGACAAGGTACTCCTTCGGTGCAATAGTCATCTGGCCTCCACTTTGATTCTAGAAACGAAAAGAAGAAAAATGTAATACAATTTATGGATTTGTTGTCAGTCATGTACACAAAATGTTGAAAAGCAGCATTGGTAAGTTTGTGGCTCACTAATCTTGTGGTTATTTTCCATAGTAATTCTGGAAATCTAAACACGTTACCAATTACTATACATCAAGATGTCAGAGTAACCTGAGCTGCCATTTAAAGCTTTGTAAACCAATTCAAGTACAGGTGCAAGTTTCACATCAGTAAGTAGTGTTTTGTTAACACTATTGGCACTACTACTGATTACAATTTAAAGCTCTATAACATGGTATTTCTTACATTGCCACTATATGAATAGACCAGATGCTATCTTTGAAACATCTGAATGTCTATTATACCATTATATGAATACAGTGTAAATGACATTATGGTAAGCATGTCACAGCCAACTGTGCAGACACACCTGGATGGATACAGGGACATAGGACCTTCCTACTCATTTCAGCTTTCAGATAAGTGTGCTGCTGTCCAAGCCCTCTCCAGCCAATTCTTTGTTTATACAGTCATCCAAAATAGTCAGTTCTGACATTGGAAGTTGTCTGAGAGAATAATTTACAGAATACCATATTCATTTTCCCAATTAATATGGAACCAAAATTCTTTGTGTAGAGAATTGATCATGCTATGGAGTTAGATGTTTTACATTTTTGAAAAGTTGTTACCTGCATTCTCCACTGCTTGTGTGTCTAGCTAAAAATTGAGATAAATAATTCAGTTACCACACTTCAACCATAATGCATATTTCAATTGGATGTGCAAAATATTAGGGTGACCTCAATATAAATCCTTATAGTTCAACAGCACCACAAATTACAGTCTACAAAATGAACATTAAAATAAATCAACATCTCTGAGTTGTAAACTGAATATTATAATGTTCATGAAGGAGGCTTTATTGAAGGGCTGTTATATTTATCAATGCTGTCAGAAGCAAAGCAGCTGCTGAAATTTGTCTGGGAGAAGAACATAATAACAGCTGTCCATATAACAACAAAAACATCTGAAATCTTCTCACCTTTCTTCTGTATCTTTTGCAAGTACTTTGCTGGCTCTTGACTTTTCTTCTCCAGCGTGAGTCATACTTCTGCACCATTTCCAAATTTAGGAAGCATCGATTTCCCTGAAATAATGTCAACAGACACAAAATAACCTCACTGAGTACAAATAAGCATTTGAAAACTCAATCAAAAATCAATAATATAATCAAAATCAATATGCCTCTCTCTCATTCAGTTACATTATATTTCAAAATGCAACTACTTCATGGACCATACTACAGTATATGATTTAATCCTATTTTCCCATACAGACAGGCTACAACGGAAAAACCAGCTTAAAGTGTCTCAGTGAGGTGTTGGGCAACCACATGCTGCTAGAACAGCTTCAATGCTCCTTGACATTGATTCTCCAAGTCTCTGAACTCAACTGGAGGGATGAACACCCTTCTTCCAAGTGTTTTGATTGTGATGATGTAGACGGAGAGCACTGTCTAACACATCAGTCCAAAATCTCCATAGGTGTTCAACTGGGTCGGGATCTGGTGACTGTGAACTCATCAAACCATTCAGTGAGGGCAATAGGGGCATTGTCATCCTGGAAGAGACCACTCCCATCAGGAGTGATCACTCTGAGCAACGTTGTATTGATTTGCAGTAGCTTCTTCCTCTAAGGGGACAAGAGGCCCCAAAACATTCCAACTCCCCAGAGCCAGCGGACGCCTGTTATTGGGGTGCAGCATTCATGCCTCTCCTTTTCTCTTGGTGTATGCCACAGATGACCTCAACCACTTGAGAATATGGAGTGGGATGGCTCATCTGACCGTATTACTTTTTTCCACATCTTAGTAGACCAGTGTCATTCTATCACTCTCTATAAATATCTTTTGGTTTTCAGCTCTTCACTTCAGAGGATTGGAGAATCTATGCCATGGCCCATTGAAACCGTTCTGGTGGCCTGTGGTGCCCAAAACCTCACTAAGACACAAAATGTTGGTTTTTCCTTAAATTAGCTAGGTTGTGTAATAAAGACTTACCCTACTACAATCGAACACACATGTAACTTCTATGGAAGAGCAATATTTACGCTGGACTGGTGTCAGAAATGGTGCTGCAACGATGGTGACACTAGAGATGACAGAAAAGACACACTCTTACACAATTAATACATACCAGTTGGATTTACAACTTTTTGCATATACTAGTGTAATTGGACAATTATACATTTGTCCAACTTTTCCTATTTAAAAAACTGATGATGAAGATGAAGTATATAATTTTTATTTTTTTTTTAAATCAGTTGTAACATTTATGATAATAGATGGTTGGCATACTTCAACACTGGATGTGTGCACTGATTTCACGTAAAAAGCACAGAAAAACAGCATTATAAATGTTACAGTCATATCATTATCAATAATTTACCTGCCAAAAACCCACAAGAGGAAGTTTATTAAACCAAACTGGTATTTTGAGAATGAATAATTCCTGGCTGAACACCGCTGACAGTGTGAATAAACAATTTTGATAAACCTAATATAACATATAGAGTATAGAACAAAAGCAGCATTATTAGTTAACTATATTAACCTTTTATTTTTATAACAGTTTTATTGGGGTAAATAGCCGATTCATATATCATATTTTCGCTAATTCAAACTTCAAAATAATATATTTTTCATACTTCTGAGTACAATCAGCATAACTACATTTGATTGCTTTTAATGAATTATTAACTCTTTGGTAAAAGTAATCCACTACATGTTTATCCACTCAGAGGTTGCACAAATTACAGCAAAAAGAACTGTGAAGTGTGACTCAGCGTTAGGACTTTTTATTGGACAAGAGCGCTGTCCATTACACATGCTGCATTGTGATTGGTTAATTTTAAAGGTGGGCTGATTGATGTACGAGGGACACAAAGAGAGCGAAAGCGGCCAGAAGGAATGCATGAGAGAAACACCAGCTCGTAAAAGAAGGTAAGGTAAGTCTTTGCTAAGTTTCATTTTGTAATAAGACAGTTCCCGTTGTAAGACAGACATTGCCATCTTATGTAACTATCGGCCATCTTGTGTAACTAACCGACTGAACTTCAGCTAGCAGCAAGCTAGTGTTAATATGTTCACTGAGAACTTATTAACATAAGCATACAAAAAGCATTCAAAAAATCATCTATTTACAATTTCGGACACAATGCTGTGATTTAAAGATGAAATGTCCGTTTTAAGCTCGTGTTTGCTAAAATTCATGGCGTGCTAAACTAATCTGTTCAGTAGCATGTTAGCTAGAAAGCTAACATTTTTGTGGGGAAATGGGTGTAAAAAAAAACACAAACAAAAAGGTCCACAGGAAGAAGTAAAGCTTGAGCCTTGAACTTTCACGTTAGATTTGACTCAACAGAAGTATCTACTCTCTACATCAGTTTACACTATTTTAGAGTAGAGTTCATCTTAGGGCTAAGCGCTAGTTAGCTGCCTTCTCTTTAAACTGTATAGCTGAAGCTCTGTTTAATGGTTTCATTTAATTAAACTACATAACAGATTTATAACTATGTGTAAAGATAAAGAGAAAAAACATGACTTGCCTTGAGTTAGTGCCCAGCTCTGCCTCTCCACTCAGATGAGGCTGTGAGAGAATGAACTCCAGCGGGAAGGGAAGATGTTGTTTTGGCCACTCTCAGCTCTTCACTACACGGGTTTATTTTACGCGATTTCGACCACATATTAGCAAGGAAGGGATTGTGACTTCAGAATCTTTTATTCAGGTATATAAAATAAACATTTTTACAAGTCATGGAAATGCCTTGAGCATAATCTACTTAACAATCCATTCATATATAACACAAACATACCAGTTCAAGATAAAGCCTATACAATCAAATCCAACGTGGTTTCGGGACAATATGTGCACATGCGCGCGCTTAGTTTCATATGGTTTGGTTTCGTATGTGCAGTTTTTTATGCAAGAGATTTTGTATTGAAATAAAAATCAATCTTAGTGAACAATGAACAATCACATCTAGATATATTTCTTTGAAATTACACAGCAGTAACTTCATTAATCAGTTTTTTTCCTGCATAATTTCAAAGTAATATAGTAATAATAATAATATAGTAATATAGTAATAATCATTTTGATTTTCAAATCGGTGAAAATGGGTTGTGTGGGTACCTATTTTTTTTATTTATTGTTAATTTTATTTGAAGTTAAGTGCAATTCTTACTGTGAAATGTGGTAATGATTTTCCACCACCACTGTTACTCTATGTAAGGAGGATTCATCTATAATTTGTGCTTTCTTTTATTCTTGCAGCCTACATCGTGCGCTGTGGCACACCGGATGGATAGATGGACACCAGTTGAGAAAACTAAGGTCAAAAAAGCCTTGATAAACAAATGCCGCATGAAGGCCACAAAGACTCTATAAATTCTTGAATGTTTCACACCAGATGGATGGACATTTGTTGAAAAAATCCTCACATACAAATGTTGCATGAGGACCTCAAAGTTGCCAAATTTTGTATGCTATACAACTGTGGTGAACACTGTTCTAAATACATAGTCGTAGTGAGAAGATGCACATTTATAGTTCAGATTTTATAAATGATGTATGGGACAAGTTCTTGCTGTCTTACAAGTTTTAACACAGCTAACTAAAATACTACATTGTGATTCTTTTGTTTGTTTTTTTGTATTAATTTGAACAAGCTTGGGCCTCCTATTTCACACTCAAAACCACGGGGGTGTAGCATACTGCAAAACTCAAGTATATTTGTATCATTTCTATCTCTCAGTTCTTCAGCTCTCAATTTACCAGTCTGTACACTACCATTCAAAAGTTTGGACACATTTTCTCATTCAAGTGAAGGTGAAATTGTGTCCAAATACCATCCAACTGGTAGTGAATCTTCCATCAATCATTTATTGTCACAAGCCAGAGAGGGTGGCTGGACTGTGCCGTTGTTCCCTCACTCACGTTCCAGTGATATTACGAGATGAGATAGACCAGGACTAGCTTGTTCAGGATAGCCAGTACCTGTTATTGTACCTTAAATGCAATCTGAAGAGATCTCCATTGTCAATTTTTTTTGTCAAGGTTCTAGCCCTGTCATTGTGGGGGGGAAAAAATCATTAATATGCAGGGCATTGTTCTGTGTTGTTGTGTAGGGTAAACTTGGCCATTTTAATAAAGAGTATATGGAGAAGAGTGTGTATATATAGTAATGGGAGAAGAAAATTATATATATTTGTGTGTATATATATGTACAGTGCCTTGCGAAAGTATTCGGCCCCCTTGAACTTCTCAACCTTTTGCCACATTTCAGGCTTCAAACATAAAGATATAAAATTTTTATTTTTTGTGAAGAATCACCAACAAGTGGGACACAATTGTGAAGTGGAACGAAATCTATTGGATATTTTAAACTTTTTTAACTAATAAAAAAATTAAAAGTGGGGCGTGCAAAATTATTTGGCCCCCTTGCGTTAATACTTTGTAGAGCCACCTTTTGCTGCGATTACAGCTGCAAGTCGCTTGGGGTATGTCTCTATCAGTTTTGCACATCGAGAGACTGAAATTCTTGCCCATTCTTCCATGCAAAACAGCTCGAGCTCAGTCAGGTTGGATGGAGAGCGTTTGTGAACAGCAGTTTTCAGCTCTTTCCACAGATTTTCGATTGGATTCAGGTGTGGACTTTGACTTGGCCATTCTAACACCTGGATACGTTTATTTGTGAACCATTCCTTTTGTAGATTTTGCTGTATGTTTGGGATCATTGTCTTGTTGGAAGATAAATCTCCGTCCCAGTTTCAGGTCTTTTGCAGACTCCAACAGGTTTTCATCCAGAATGGTCCTGTATTTGGCTGCATCCATCTTCCCCTCAATTTTAACCATCTTCCCTGTCCCTGTTGAAGAAAAGCAGGCCCAAACCATGATGCTGCCACCACCATGTTTGACAGTGGGGATGGTGTGTTGAGGGTGAGAGCTGTGTTGCTTTTACGCCAAACATATCATTTTGCATTGTGGGCAAAAAGTTCGATTTTGGTTTCATCTGACCAAAGCACCTTCTTCCACATGTTTGGTGTGTCTCCCAGGTGGCTTGTGGCAAACTTAAGACGAGACTTTTTATGGATATCTTTGAGAAATGGCTTTCTTCTTGCCACTCTTCCATAAAGGCCAGATTTGTGCAGTGTACGACTGATTGTTGTCCTATGGACAGACTCTCCCACCTGAGCTGCAGTTCATCCAGAGTGATCATAGGCCTCTTGTTGGCTGCATCTCTGATCAGTCTTCTCCTTGTCTGAGCTGAAAGTTTAGAGGGACGGCCAGGTCTTGGTAGATTTGCAGTGGTCTGATACTCCTTCCATTTCAAAATGATCGCTTGCACAGTGCTCCTTGGGATGTTTAAAGCTTGGGAAATCTTTTTGTATCCAAATCCGGCTTTAAACTTCTCCACAACAGTATTACGGACCTGCCTGGTGTGTTCCTTGGTCTTGATGCTCTCTGCACTTTCTACAGAACCCTGAGACTATCACAGAGCAGGTGCATTTATACAGAGACTTGATTACACACAGGTGGATTCTATTTATCACCATCAGTCATTTAGGAAAACATTGGATCATTCAGAGATCCTCGCTGAACGTCTGGAGTGAGTTTGCTGCACTGAAAGTAAAGGGGCCGAATAATTTTGCATGCACCACTTTTCAGTTTTTTATTTGCTAAAAAAGTTTAAAATATCCAATAGATTTCATTCCACTTCACAATTGTGTCCCACTTGTTGGTGATTCTTCGCAAAAAATAAAAATTTTATATCTTTATGTTTGAAGCCTGAAATGTGGCAAAAGGTTGAAAAGTTCAAGGGGGCCAAATACTTTCGCAAGGCACTGTATGTGTGTGAGTGTGTGTGTGTGTATGTGTGTCAAATGGATGCCTCACATATTACGCCATAGTAGCTCCAGTACTGCTCATTTTCTTCTCCTAATTACAAGAAATGAGCAATGTATCTCCCTCGAGTCTCAACTATGACTCCTGGTGCTAATTGCTTGTCTCACCTATTTCTCCTAGTGAATTTTAGGAGCACCATATGAGAAAGAGGTCAGACAAATTTTGAAACTAAAATGAGACTGAAATGAGAATCACAATTTTGTCTCCTGAACTGTTGAAGAGTAACCATTGAGCAATAAAATTTTCCTCTGGGAAGGTAATGTGAAAAAAGTGACATTTGAAGTGCAGACAGTCACTTGTTTTTCAAAAGTGCTCTAACTAAGAAGGAAAGTGGTTTTTCTAACAAACTCATATAATCATGTGCGTGACATCCTCCAAAATGATATTACTGGCATAATATAATACTAGGACATGTATCTGACCTCAAATGATACGAAATATAATTGTTTACATTAAAATGTACAAGTTCCCAATGAAATATGATAATGTGAAAAAAGTGACATTTGAAGTGCAGACAGTCACTTTTTTTCAAAAGTGCTCTAACTAAGTTTGTTTACATTCGTCCATTGTGTCCATGTACAGTGATGCTCTTCAGGCTGTTAAAACGCTTTCTTTAGAAATAAAGAAATAGTCGATCCTGGTAAACACGCTGTGCATTGCCGAGAGAAATGTATAATCATTCCCAGTAGGGTTAAACAGCCGCCATACATCCACGAGACCAAGAGCAGAGCACAATTTTTTAACAACACTTAGCGACTTAGGTGGTTTAGTTTTGCTGGGGCTACTCCTGTCAAGGACTGCGTTACCATTACCATGTTCATGTCCCCTGCCCATATGATTGGGTAGCTGCCCATATCAATCAATTTACATTCCAAATTGGCAAAGAATCCAGGAACATCATTGTTAGGGGCGTAGGTGTTTGCTTTTATCAATGTTCACCCCTGTATATCAGCTAGGATAATAAGCATCCTCCCCTCTATGTCCTTAATTTCCTTTAAGCATTTAAATTGTAAATGTTTATTTACTAAAATAATTACACCTCTACTCTGTCTTGTGCCGGCACAGCAAAAAACCTTCCCCACCCATCCTTTACACAATTTATTCGCATCTTTTAAAGACAAGTAGCACTCCTGTAGAAACACAATATCATATCTGACCGATTTCAGACTATGAAGTATCTTATTCCTCTTTTTGGAGTTCCCCAGACGTTCACATTCCATGTGGCTAGGCGCAAATTACTATCAACCGTAGACATAGTAGTAAAATGTGGACAAATGGGTCAGTGGTACCAGGACTGTGATATACCTTGGGTGAACTCTATAAGAACATAACTTTATGAACATAGCTCTTACATTAGAAAATAAAAACTGTGCAAAACTCTGAACACAGCGCATCTTAAAACCCTTCAGGTCCGTGATCTTTCAGTAAAGTAACTCTGACCAACCAGGCCCATTAACAGTGTCTTTATGAAAGCTGCGGCACCTTTAACGTGTGACTGAGTTTTTACCTTGTTATCAGATGAGCTGAGTGGTGTAGAAAAAGAAGAAACAGTTCGACCATACCCCTGTAACAAAAGTTGTCCGACCCTCACGTTGTAAAGGAAAAGAAAGCCACATCCGTAGAGATGAGTGGTCAGTCAGCTTCGCGCTCGCAGCGAGCTCGTTCCTGATGAAGTCCATGGCTGTCCTCGGGTTCATGAAGCGGCTCTTTCGTGTCGATTTTGAGCGTGGCTGGGTACTGTAGAGCAAACTTCATCCCGTGTTGATGAAGCATCTTTTTGCACTCACTGAAAGCGTCACGTTTGGTTACGGTTCCCCTGGAGATGTCCGGGAAAATCATGACTCGTTTCCCTTCCCACCGAATTTCGCCTTTCTCCTGGGATGTGCGTAGGATGCGGTCTCTGTCCCCCGACCGCATAAACTTTGCAATCAAAGTCCGACCATTAACATTGCTCCGGGCAGCCGAGGTCCGGGGGCCGAGTCTGTGCGCACGTTCAATAAACCAGCCCCGCGACGATGTGGTAATATCCAACATGTAAGGCAACGATTTCTCCAGGAATGCGATTGTGTCCCCGCCTTCACAGCCTTCGGGAAAGCCAACAAAGCGCAGATTATTACGCCTGATCCGGTCTTCCATGTCGTCTATCCTATCACGAAGAGCTTCAAGTTCGGATCCAGTGGCTGGCGGATGAGCCTTTATACAGTCATCCAAAATAGTCAGTTCTGACATTTGAAGTATTGAATAATTTACAGTATACCATATTCATTTTCCCAATTAATATGGAACCAAAATTCTTTGTGTGGAAAATTGATCATGCTTCATTACTCTAGGGAGTTAGATGTTTTACATTTTTGAAAAGTTGTTACCTGCATTCTCCACTGCTTGTGTGTCTAGCTAAAAATTGAGATAAATAATTCAGTTACCGCACTTCAACCATAATGCATATTTCAAGTGGATGTGCAAAATATTAGGATGACCTCAATATAACTCATTACAGTTCAACAGCACCACAAATTACAGTCTACAAAATTAACATTAAAATAAATCAACATCTTTGAGTTGTAAACTGAATATTATAATGCTCATGAAGGAGGCTTTATTGAAGGGCTGTTATATTTATCAATGCTGTCAGAAGCAAAGCAGCTGCTGAAATTGACCACCAGAGGACAACTGGGTGAAAGTGTTGTGGTCAGATGAGACCAAAATGGAGCTCTTTGGCATCAACTCAACTTGCCGTTTTTGGAGGAGGAGGAATGTTGTCTATGACCCCAAGAACACCATCCCCACCGTCAAACATGGAGGTGGAAACATTATGCTTTGGGGGTGTTTTTCTGCTAAGGGGACAGGACAACTTCACCGCATCAAACGGACAATGGACGGGGTCATGTACCTTCAAATCTTGGGTGAGAACCTCCTTCCCACAGCCAGGGCATTGAAAATGAAAAGTAATTACTAAGTCATTACCAAGTACTAAGTCATGTTTTGCAGAGGGGTCAAATACATATTTCCCTCATTAAAATGCAAATCAATTTAGAACATTTTTGACATGCGTTTTTCTGGATTTTTTTGTTGTTATTCTGTCTGTCACTGTTCAAATAAACCTACCATTAAAATTATAGACTGATCATTTCTTTGTTAGTGGGCAAACGTACAAAATCAGCAGGGGATCAAATACATTTCCCCCCCCACTGTACAGACAAGCTACAAAGGAAAAACCAGCTTAAAGTGTCTCAGTAAGGTGTTGGGCAACCACACGCTGCTAGAACAGCTTCAGTGCTCCTTGACATTGATTCTCCAAGTCTCTGAACTCAACTGGAGGGATGAACACCATTCTTCCAAGTGTTTTGATTGTGATGATGTAGACGGAGAGCACTGTCTAACACATCATTCCAAAATCTCCATAGGTGTTCAACTGGGTCGGGAACTGGTGAACTCATCGAACCATTCAGTGAGGGCAATAGGGGCATTGTCATCCTGGAAGAGACCACTCCCATCAGGAGAGAAATGTTTCATCGTAGGATAAAGGTGATCAGTCGGAGCAACTTTCTATTGATTTGCAGTAGCTTCTTCCTCTAAGGGGACAAGAGGCCCCAAAACATTCCAACTCCCCAGAGCCAGCGGACGCCTGTTATTGGGGTGCAGCATTCATGCCTCTCCTTTTCTCTTGGTGTATGCCACAGATGACCTCAACCACTTGAGAATATGGAGTGGGATGGCTCATCTGACCGTATTACTTTTTTCCACATCTTAGTAGACCAGTGTCATTCTATCACTCTCTATGCAGATCTTTTTTCTATCACTCTCTATACAGATCTTTTTTCTATCATATCTTTTGGTTTTCATCTCTTCACTTCAGAGGATTGGAGAATCTATGCCATGGCCGTTCTGGTGGCCTGTGGTGCCCAAAACCTCACTAAGACACAAAGGACTATACAATCAAATCCAACGTGGTTTCGGGACAATATGTGCGCATGCGCACGCTTAGTTTCATATGGTTTGGTTTCGTATGTGCAGTTTTGTAAGCAAGAGATTTTGTATTCCCGTAGAAAATGAAATAAAATTCAATCTTAGTGAACAACGAACAATCACATCTAGATATCTTTCTTTGAAATTACACAGCAGTAACTTCATTAATCATTTTTTTCCTGCATAATTTCAAAATAATATAGTAATAATAATAATATAGTAATATAGTAATAATCATTGTGGTTTTCAAATCGGTGAAAATGGGTTGTGTGGGTACCTGAGGGTGTCCCCTTTGCATAGAACACCTTTGTTATTTTTTTTATTATTATTATTTTATTGTGTTAAGTGCAATTCTTACTGTGTGAATGTGGTAATGATTTTCCACCACCACTGTTACTCTATGTAAGGAGGATTCATCTATAATTTGTGCTTTCTTTTTTATTCTTGTAGCCTACATCGGGCGCTGCGACACTGGATGGATGGATGGATGGATGGACACCAGTTGAGAAAACTAAGGTCAAAAAAGCCTTGATAAACAAATGCCGCATGAAGGCCACAAAGACTCTATAAATTCTTGAATGTTTCACACCAGATGGATGGACATTTGTTGAAAAAATCCTCACATACAAATGTTGCACGAGGACCTCAAAGTTGCCAAATTTTGTATGTTGTACAACTGTGGTGAACACTGTTCTAAATACATAGTCATAGTGAGAAGATGCTCATTTATAGTTCAGATTTTTTAAATGATGTATGGGACAAGTTCTTGCTGTCTTACAAGTTTTAACACAGCTAACTAAAATACTACATTGTGATTGTTTTGTTTTTTTCTGTATTAATTTGAACAAGCTTGGGCCTCCTATTTCACACTCAAAACCATGGGGGTGTAGCATACTGCAAAACTCAAGTATATTTGTATCATTTCTATCTCTCAGTTCTTCAGCTCTCAATTTACCAGTCTGTACACTACCATTAGAACTGGCACATTTTCTCATTCAAGTGAAGGTGAAATTGTGTCCAAATACCATCCAACTGGTAGTGGATCTTCCATCAATCATCTATTGTCACAAGCCAGTGAGGGTGGCTGGACTGTGCCGTTGTTCCCTCACTCACGTTCCAGTGATATTACGAGATGAGATAGACCAGGACTAGCTTGTTCAGGATAGCCAGTACCTGTTATTGTACCTTAAATGCAATCTGAAGAGATCTCCATTGTCAATTTTTTTTGTCAAGGTTCTAGCCCTGTCATTGTGGGGGGGAAAAAATCATTAATATGCAGGGCATCGTTCTGTGTTGTTGTGTAGGGTAAACTTGGCCATTTTAATAAAGAGTTCATTTGTTTCAGCATTTGTGAAATTGTCCTTCTATGGAGAAGAGTGTGTATATATAGTAATGGGAGAAGAAAATTATATATATTTGTGTGTATGTGTGTGAGTGTGTGTGTGTATGTGTGTCAAATGCATGCCTCACATATTATGCCATAGAAGCTCCAGTACTGCTCATTTTCTTCTCATAATTACAAGAAATGAGCCATAAATGAGAATGAGCAAGGTATCTCCTTCGAGTCTCAACTATGACTCCTGCTGCTAATTGCTTGTCTCACCTATTTCTCCTAGTGAATTTTAGGAGCATCATATGAGAAAGAGGTCAGACAAAATTGAAGCTGAAATGAGAATCACAATTTTGTCTCCTGAGCTGTTGAAGAGTAACCATTGAGCAATAAAATTTTCCTCTGGGATGGTAATGTGAAAAAAGTGACATTTGAAGTGCTCTAACTAAGCTTGTTTACATTCCTCCATTGTGTCCACGTACAGGTGCTCTTCAGGCTGTTAAAACGCTATACAGCGATTTTCAAGCTTCTGGGAGCTTAGGAAAGTGGTTTTTCTAACAAACTCATATAATCATGTGCGTGACATCTTCCAAAATTATATCACAGCCATAATATTATACTAGGACATGTATCTGACCTCAATTGATACGAAACAAAATTGATTACATTAAAATGTACAAGTTCCCAATGAAATATGGTAATGTGAAAAAAGTGACATTTGAAGTGCAGACAGTCACTTTTTTTCAAAAGTGCTCTAACTAAGTTTGTTTACATTCGTCCAGTGTGCCCATGTACACTGTTGCGCTCCATTCTGTTAAAACGCTATACAGCGATTTTCAAGCGTCTGGGAGCTTAGGAAAGTGGTTTTTCTAACAAACTCATATAATCATGTGCGTGACATCTTCCAAAGTGATATTACTGGCATAATATGTGTTTGTTGAGTTTTGGAGTTTTGCTCCCTCCTCTATGTTTAGCTCTACATTGACCTCAAACGATAGGTCATCATCAAATGTTGCAATACATTTTATAGATTTGTTGTCAGTCATGTATGCAAAATGTTGAACAGCAGCATTGGTGAGGTTCGAATTCGGTGTTCGATGGAGTAAGACGTGAAGTTTGAGTCTCCTGCTGATTTCGATCAAAAATTGTAATTAATTAGCACTTTCTTTGGTGATATAATATATTTATATATAATTTATATATGAAATATTATATATAGTATATTTTGACTTATTCTACTTCGCTTGCTTATTTGTACTTTCAACTCGGTGGTTCGTTAAAGATGTCGGGGAAGAACTCGAAAACCGGTGGTAGCATTCAGACAAAACTGAGGTATAGAGAGCGCACCGCGAGCGCGTCTCCTTCGTGAATCCGCAGTCGCGTCTCTCTTTCTCTCACCATGAACCCGCACCCGCGCCTCCTTCTCCTCAATGAACTGTAGCGCCGCTCCCTTCCCCCTGTGAACCCGCCGGCGCATCCGCGGCTCTCTGGCCCCAGTGTTTTTCTAATAGATAAAAAATCACCATGAGAATCAACAGAAGACCCTCAGGGATGCGCTATCTACTATCCAGCATGACCTGCAGGTCATGAAAACACAGCATGATAGTGATAAAGTCGCTACCGAGGCCACCATATCAACTCTGAAAGGTACTGTGGGGGATATGGGGCACACTCTCTCCGGTTGCATCGTTGATATCGTTCATATGAAGACTCGAGTCTCTCACTGCGACCGTGACTCAATTAGAGAATAAATGTGAGGATCTGGAGTCGAGGTCACTGCACAATAATGTTAGGATAGTCGGAGTTCCAGAGAGCGCTGACACCTGTACAACCGCTGCTGTAGCGGCCCTGTTAAAGGAGGCGTTTGGTCTGGAGAAGGAGCCGGTTTTGGACCGGTCCAACCGGACCCTTCAGCCAAAGCCGAAGTCTGGTGAACGACCACGAGCTATTGTGAGGGATCTGACCATCTCCGTTTTCCCTGACTACACAGTCAAGATAGCCCGGGCCCGGGCCACGTTTAACGAGGTTCGGCGTCAACTTCGAGATATTGAGGGCGCTCGCTATGGAATACTTCATCCAGCTCGGCTTCGCATTACATATAACGGTGTCCAGAAGTACTTTATTTCAGCGGAGGAAGCAGCAGAATACGTTAAACTCTTAATAGCGGGGTGAACTGCATCACTTACACAGTGTAGTGTTCTTTATTTATTTATTTGTTTGTTTATTTAGCTTTTTTGTGGATATTGTGCATTACTTCATTTAGAATGTGTTTATTTATTTATTTATTTATTATCAGATCTATTTATTATTTTTATTTATTTTTTAAATTACTATTATTTATTTATTTATTTATTTATTTGTTTGGTTGGTTTTTTAAATGTTCTACACTGTATAGATTATTAGTTCTAGTAAAGTCTTTAAAGTCTTTATTATTGTTTTTTTGTTGTTGTTGTTCTTTCTTTACTTCTTTTGTTACATATTTTTTCTTTTATTCTTTATTCTTTTTTTTGCACTCGGCCTTCCAGCTCTACATAATTCGAATTCTTCTGGATTATTTTTTATTTTCTTAATTATTATTATTATTATTATTTTTTTATTATTATAATTTTTTTTTCTCCTCAATGAAATATTTGGGAAAGGGAAGGGAGGGGAGAAAAGGTAAATGAATTACATGAATATGAATCACATGAAAATTAATTGTAATTCATTTTCATGTGATTCATATTCATGTAATTAATTTAGTAAATGAATCACAATGAAATGAATTACATGTAAATGAATCACATGCATGAATATGAATCACATGAAAATGAATCATGTGTAAATGAATAACATGTAAATGAATCATATGTAAATTAATCACATGTAAATGAATCATATGAAAATGAATAAATAAACAAAGGCAAAAAAAGAAAAAGAAAAGCAGCATTGGTAATTTTGTGGCTCACTAATCTTGTGGTTATTTTCCATAGTAATTCTGGAAATCTAAACACATTACCAATTACTATACATCAACATGTCAGAGTAACCTGAGCTGCCATTTAAAGATTTGTAAACCAATTCAAGTACAAGTGCAAGTTTCAGATCAGTAAGTAGTGTTTTGTTAACACTATTGGCACTACTACAATTAAAATTTACTATTACAATTTAAAGCTCTATAACATGGTATTTCTTACATTGCCACTATATGAATAGACCAGATGCTATCTTTGAAACATCTGAATGTCTATTATACCGTTATATGAATACAGTGTAAATAACATTATGGTAAGCATGTCAGCCAACTGTGCAGACACACCTGGATGGATACAGGGACATAGCACCTTCCTACTCATTTCAGATAAGTGTGCTGCTGTCCAAGCCCTCTCCAGCCAATTCTTTGTTTATACAATCATCCATAATAGTCAGTTCTGTCATTGGAAGTAGTCTGAGAGAATAATTTACAGTATACTATATTCATTTTCCCAATTAATATGGAACCAAAATTCTTTGTGTGGAAAATTTGTTGGATTGAAATAAAGCAAAATCATATTACCAGTAAAACAGAAACGGGACTATTCATAATAAAAAGACACAGCACAGCTAAATTTAGAGAAAACAACAATTTATTGAGGTGAAGAGGGGCTGGTGGGAGAATAAGAAGGAGAGGGAGCAGTGCAAGGAGGAGAGAAGGAGTAGCGGTATGGGGTATGCCCAGGGCCAGACGAAGGGCCAGACGAATCATCAGAATATTCAGGGCTGGTAGGGTTGTAGGGAGTGTGAGGGCCAGAGTCACATTGGAACGCCCGCTATATCATGTTAAAAGCCAAAAAAAAAAAAAAAAAAAAAAGAAAAAAAAGGGGAAAAAAAAAAAAAAAAAAAAAAAGGAAGAAGAAAAAAAAAAAAAAAAAAAAAAAAAAAAAAAAAAAAAAAAAAAAAAAAAAAAAAAAAAAAAAAAAAAAATCATAAAAACATATAGCCATCAGAGTATGAGAAAAGGAGGAAAAAGGGTGGGGGGAAAAAAAAAAACAAAAAGGAAAAGAAGGGAAAAGGAAAAAAAAAAAAAAAAAAAAAAAAAAAAAAAAAAAAAAAAAAAAAAAAAAAAACAACACAACACAAAAAAAAAAAAAATAGAGGACAGAAATCCAAGCTTAGCATCGGGGCGCTGTACAAACACACACAATAGGGTAACGTAAGCCACAAGGGAAAAGCTATAATTACCCAGATAAAGATCGTGAGAAGAACAAGCCATTTAGAAAACAGTGAAGCTAAAATGAGGTAAACACTTACCCATAAGTAAAAATCCCCTTGATGGAAAGAACCAAGAATAACAAACACTCCACTCCGCTCAGAGGAAAGAACCGAATGAGATATGATTGGGAAGTACCGCTGGTTTTTAAAAAACCACCCAGACCCAGGAGAATCATAAGGGTGTGGGAAAATGAGTAAAACAAAAACATAATGGTATGGGAAAGGAAACAAAATATGCACATCAATAAACTGGACCTTCACCTTTTCTCACTCACTGGTTCCGTGTGGTGATTTAGACTTTGAGTGTCTCAGCTGATGAAAAGCTATTGTAAGTACATTCAATATTTTCTAAATTATTATATTGGTAATAAGAAAGTGGGTAGAATTTGACCTACATTTTGGCGACCACGAAGGGACTGGGCAAAGACACGAGCGTCCAAAGCCCGGACCGTGGGACTCGAGTTCAAGGGACAGCAAGAGGCCGTCTAGGGGAAGGCACAGCAGGCGCCTGTTTAAACAAAGCTCTGTTTTAGATTTTTTGCTGTCACTTGTCTCAGGCCCCGTGGATTGGGTGAAGGACTCAGTTGGTCTCCAAAAGGGCCCAGTATAATAATAGATAAAAGAGATAAGGCAACACTGTAGAAGAAAGTGTGTGAGAAAAGGATGAAAGAAGACTTTGTAATAGGTTAAGGACAAAAAAGGGAAAAACAAGTTTTAAGGAAAAAACTTAAGAGAAATGTGTATGTATAAGAAGAAGTGACTTAAAAGAGAAGAAAAAAAGAAACCTGCGATACCGCTGAGAGAGTCAGGTCTGCTTGGGCAGGTGTGAGGCCTCACAACCCCAGATACCGGCCACAAGAGGTGGTGACTGCTTGGTGGGGTATGATATAAAAAACTCCTGGGCCCAGGGCTGGGTATTGCTTAGAAGGGAAAAGTTATAGTATCAAACAAGAAGAAAAAGAGAAAAGGAGGGAAAGCACTAAACAAGCAGCCCTGATGGTACCCCAACAACCAGCGACCCTACAAGGGATCCAAGTGGGAGAACGAATGATGGACACCCAAGGCTACCCTCAGCCACTGACAGGACAAAGGGAAGTTGCAGTAATACTGCCCAGCCCCCAAGGACAAGCTTACCAGACCTATCCGCAGAGACAATACATGCCCACTATGCAACAAGGATGGGGACGCGGAAGAGGCTACGGTAGTAACCGCTTCGCACCTCGGGGAGGCATGCAGACGGAGGGGTGCTGGGAATGTGGAGATCCAAGTCATCGAAGAATGAGCTGCCCATATCTTCAGAAGGCAACATGGGGGGAACGAGTAGATAGAGCGGAAAGACGAGGACAAACATTGGGTCCCAGGGGACCACCAACAACACAGATGGGAACTGAGGTGCAACAACAACAATGGCACCAACAAGCCCCGAAGCCCCCAGGAGGCCATATGTATGGTGAACGGGGGCCCAACCAAAGTTGAAGGAGCCTAGAGAAGCAAAAGGGGGAGCTAATGCTGTTTACAACCACACTGCACCCCGAACAAGAACCCACAATAACAGTAACCATAGGCAACACGTTTAGCACACCCTTTATGATAGACACTGGTGCCACATACTCAAGCATTGGCAAAGAAGGTTCTCAGCTCCCCCTTTCACGCAAGGCAATACAGACAATGGGCTTCTCAGGAAAAATACAGACCTTGCGTTTCACCGAACCTCAGGAACTAACGCTAAACGGAGTAACGATACAAGCCGGAAAGTATACAAGGATTCTTTTAGCAGCGTTGGACGAGACGGTGGCTGGAAGCAATGAACTACACCATGGAAAAAACCAAATAGGGAAACAAATGACACTGGAAGAGCCAACTCCGGAGGAAATACTACTAAGAGAGATCCCTCCACAACTATGGACCCAACACGCCACCGATGTAGGGATGGTAAAATCGGCAGGACAAGCCAAAATAAAGATCAAGCCAGAGAAGGCATAAAACCCACCGTACAGGGGTTACTGGACGCCGGGGTATTAATCCATACAAGAAGCCCATGTAACACACCAATCTTCCCAGTAAAAAAGCCAGGGACGGACAAATGGCGACTGGTCCATGATTTGAGGGCAGTTAACCAAGTAGTGGTGGCAGATACACCAGTCGTGCCGGATCCACACACGTTGCTGTCAAACGTCCCGGAAGGAACCAAATGGTATACAGTCATTGACTTGTGCTCAGCATTCTTCAGCATATGGACTCACAGTATCTCTTTGCTTTCACATACGAAGGAAAACAGTACACCTATACAAGGCTCCCTCAGGGGTATTGCAAAAGCCCTTCAATATTCAATCAAGTATTGGCCCAAGATCTATCTACTCTGGACTGCAAAAGCACAGTATTGCACTATGTAGACGATCTACTGATCTGTAGTACGTCAGAAGAAGAATGTCGGCGGTCTTGAAAATCTTAGCTGAAAATGGACACAAAGTAAGCAAAGAGAAATTACAGTTTTGTAAAACTAAGGTAGAGTACTTAGGACGAGTATTAGAGGAGGGACGGCGGACAATAGCACCAAAGCATATTGAAGCTATCAATAAGGCCCCACGGCCAAAAACTGTGCGACAAATGTTGGCATTTCTGGGAATGGCGGGGTTTAGCCGTCCGTGGGTGTGTGAGTACGCACTCAGAGTACAGCCACTGAGAGATATGATAAAAGCTGCTGACCATACTCAACCAAATGCGAACTTACAGTGGACGCCAGAAGGAGAGGTAGCGTTCATAGACATCAAAACAGCCCTAGCAGAAGCACCGGCTCTCGCTAACCCAGATTATCGTAAACTGTTTCACCTGTATGTATCGGAACGAAGGGGGTACGCGTCAGCTGTCCTAACCCAGCAACAGCAAGGAGTAGGTAAACAAGCAATTGCCTACTATAGCACGGCGTTAGACAATGTAGAAAAGGGGATGCCCCCGTGCTATCGCTCATTAGCGGCCGCAGCATTCGCGTATCAAAAAGCCTCTTCAATTACTATGGGGCACCCAGTGACGTTATATACAACACATGCCTTGCACGCACCATTGACCAGTCAAAACTTTGTTATCACCAATTCAAGATGGACAGGGTACCACTCGATACTTTCGGCCCCGGAGTTGACTATTGAACGATGCAACACAGTTAACCCAGCAGATAAAATAGTGACTCCCCTAGATGGAGAGCCTCATGAGTGTGTTAATGAATCTGAGAAGTTTCTCAAAGCACGCCCAGACTTAGAGAATAATGCGTTGACCGACACCCAGCGCACGTTTTTTGTTGATGGGTCATGTTATCGATCATCAGAGGGGAACCGGGCAGGTTATGCAGTAGTAGAGGCAACATTAGATCCACCGACGTTTCAGGAAATTCTAAGTGTTCCCCTTCCGTAACCTTGTTCGGCCCAGCTGGCAGAATTGAAGGCCTTGACGGCCGCATGTAAATTGGGAAGTGGGAAAAAGTGCAATGTATATACTGATTCTGCCTATGCCCACGGAGTATGTCATGTATTTGGCCCAATTTGGGCCCAGAGAGGTTTCCAGCGTGCTGATGTTTCAGCAGTGACACATGGGGAGGCAATTACAGACTTGCTGCACGCCATGACTTTGCCATCGGCACTAGCTATTGTTAAATGTAAAGCACATAAAACCGATGGTTCTTTCATTACCAAAGGAAATGCTACAGCAGATGAGGCTGCGAAAAAAGCGGCCGTAGGACCGGCCCAAATGATGGCCCTCATTCAGCCAGAAGACCAGCCGGTTCGGCATCCGATGGAGGACAATGTGACTCATATTGTAGAAGTGCAGAATGGGGCAGGGGAAGCAGAGATTTATACATGGATAAAAAGGGGGGCTAAAAAGGAAACGGGCACGGGATTATGGCGTAGTGTAGACGGATTATCTGTTGCACCCTCAAGTTTGCTCAAGTTTGCTCAAGTTTTCACGGCCCCTATCCCTGGTAAAGAACATAACACGAGCTCATGTAACGGGACCTCTCCTGTTCATGTCATATACAGTAAACTTCCCAGTCGCCCAAAGAGAGACATTGATGTCGCACAGTTGATGCGGGACCGGATGAGGGACCAGGTAATCAGACCCTACCGCCTCTCTGAGGACATTTCCCGCAGAACTCTGGAGCGCATGCTCAGGACCCACTTGAACCTGAATGGCACCGAGACATATATCATCCCAGGGACAAACCGTTTGGCTGAAGCTGAAGCTGAAGCATATTTTCTTTCCCGCCCCCCCTCCGTGCCTGCTACAGCATTGCCTATCCCCTGGACATACAAAAACGATCTTATTTCACTGTCTAGCCGCCGTATGTTCTGCGCACTAGCCCTTGTCACCCTTGCATACTCGGAAGCACTGTTATGCAGCAGCCCACATCTAGCTTCCTTCTCTGTTGACCAAGCCTCCATGAATCTAACCGTTGGATGCTTCCGGATGGTTGGTCAAGCAGCTGACTCTTGGTGTCATTTCAATATGTCTGCCACTCTCCCATAACTGCTCCCGGTGCCCTCTTACAAGCTCTCTTTCCAATGCTGGGCTGAGGGATGTGTCAATTTGAAATTAAGGGCGACCCTTTCAACCCATCGTCTTCAGAAGCCCCGCTACCTGCCCTCCGCCCACGCGGCCGCTTTCATGAAGTTGCAGCGCTATTCATTGCTCACTGATAATCAGACCCTGGACTTCGATCACACCAATCTTTACCTCTCGTGGATGTTCCACACCGCCCGCTCTGTTACAGACAAATCATGCCTGGTCTGTCACGACAGGCGTTCTGCCCCTCATCTCATGTTCCCCCTTGGCAACACGACTGAATGTCTCAGTAGTCCGTATACGGAGGAATTCCGAATACGGAGGAAAACAACGTCAGTTCTTCTTGCTTATACCAGCCCATGCATACGGATGTCTCCGCTTTTGTCAAGGTGCGCGACGAGCTACCAGCTCGGATGCCTTTCTGCCTATGCTCCCATCTTGGCGTCTACCCTGTGGGCAATATATCCTATCGCTGCGCTGTCACTGTCTCCACGGACGACCTTTATATCCCCACGCTCTCTTCAGTCGGAACCACTAGCACAACCGTGTCTATCCCTATACCTGACCTGGCATATGGCACCCTGGGACTGGCAGACATCTTCTGGTATTGCGGTATGGGGACTGCCCGTCAGACCCTGCCGCCAGAATGGCATGGCTGTTGTGCCCCTGTTAGACTGGATGGTAAAACAAGGGTTATTACTCTGCCTGATGAAGACGCTCCTCGACGACGGGAGCGCCGTGATACATCGCTATGGCGTCAATACCTACTCGATGTGGACACCATGAACTATACCGACTGGGCGGAACATGCCGAAGTAACTCTCAACTGGCTCGGGGTCCCGGTAGGGGTCCCGGACCGGTTCAAAGCCATGGGCAAAGTGGGCAGCGGCCTGGCTGCCATCCTGCTCCCTGGGGTCCAGGGCGTTGGGCCTAATAAAGAGTCAACTGCACGCTACCTCTATAATGGCAGCCCAGAACCACTTTACTCTCGATCAAATGCGTGCACCGGATGACGGCGTATGCACAATGATTGGCCCAGAATGTTGCACAGCCATCCCCCTTCATACGGGTGCCCGTGGAGCGTTAACCAAGATCCTAGACCGCCTCCAGGCCCTTCAGAAGGAGCATGTTGCAAATTCGGCCGCCAGAGACTTGTTTTCCTTGCCCGGTTGGATGGGCTGGTTCTTTTCCGGCAGTTGGTTGGCTTCCCTTTCCCGGCTGGGACTGGCGCTAGGAGTCCTTTTTGTTTTTGTGCTCCTTCTCTTTTGCTGCATCATCCCATGTACCCGCAAACTTGCCCTTACTGCTGTTACTACCACCAACATTTCGGGTCAGTACGTGGTGATGGGTGAGGCGTTACTGCCTCAACGGGGGGTGGTGTTCAGGCACTGTACCCACAATGACCCGGATCACCGATATGCTGATGACGAAACCGACTCTGTATACACGGACATGCTCGAACTAACCAAAAGGACCACAGCCGGTTTTGAGACTACCAATGACGACATGGATAAAAGAAAGGACCAAGAGAACACAGACACAGAAACCTTGTTAGCACCTGCCAAAGGCACCCTGGAACCCCTTCTACTAGAGGCCGAACAAGCCCTGTAAGCAGTCCCGGATCAGTGGAACATCCTAGCGCTAGCTGAACCCAAAAAACAAACCACAAAGGAGGTCCTTACACCTCTGCTCACAAGGTAGTAGTCAACAAGGACTTATCCGAGAAAGCAGAGGTACAACTGGAATCCCAGCCATGGCCAGTTACTGGTATTTGAGCCCTGGACAACCAGAAACTACTGTACTATGTTCAGTTTTAAACCTCCCCTGTACCTTCCAAATGCACAGCTCCAGTGGTCGAGTCCAGCGTGAACCCCAAGTGGCCTTAGATCTGTTACATCACAACCCAGGACAAGCAGTTATAAACCTAGAAACTACTAACGAGGGAATAGGGTTAAATGAGGCGGATCCGAGTGAAAGGGGAAGTATTATTCTCACTATACGACAATGGACACATCAGGGGACTCGACTAAGGAAGGCCGTGTTTGTACATACATACCCAATAAACTGAAAGACATAAGGGAGCCAAGCAATCGGCCTTTGCCACCCTCCATAAAGTGCCAACACTACACAGTCTTCTTTTCCCTTTTACTTTCTTTGTTTGCCAATAGATGTGTTTGTTTCTATTCTAACCAGCATGAAGAATAAGTGATGAGCCATGACCTGGGTGTAAGTGCTAGCCAAACCTCTCCCCAAGGGCGACCCTCTACGGTCGCGATCAGAGACTGAATTCCATGCCGGTTTAACTCTCACTGTATTCAGGCGAGACACAAAACACGCTGTCGAGCAAGAGGCTGGCAGGGTGGGAATTTTTCCTACAAGCAAGGTTTTTTCGCCCACCCCTGAATGCAAGACAGGACTGAGGTGTACCTATATTGATAAAGACGAAACAGCCCGACAAATACAAGACAAGGCTTTACATGCCTGGTCAAGAAAAATAGGGATCAAAAGTCTTCTTTCCTTTTCTACATATCATATTCAGTCTATAACCCATAATCAATGATTATATAACGTGCCGACCGGCCTGTGATTATAAGATCAATATTATACGAATTAGCAGTTAATCCACAAGTGATTTAAAATTTTCATGTTTCAAGTAATAAGTAAAAATGGCCAGACACGTGTATCTCACTAGGGGCCGATGGCGAAGTGGAGTGTTGCGTCCCGTGCTACAGCTAACCGTTTATTATGAGGCACCCCAGCGCCTGACATTAGACAGAATACCCCAAGTACACCGACAATTATTAGAAGCCAACCCTGATATGTGCAGTGTCGAGGTAGAGAATGACCGAGGCCATGCCAGTGATGATAGTGAATCAGATGAGGATGATGCTTATGAATGGGCTCACTACGGATCTGTGAGAATAACTGTTCGGCAGTTGACTAATGACAGGCAACGAGTGCGCCAAAACCAGTTCATACAGCGATACCCTCTAAACTAGTGTTGGTTGTGAGGCTTTTTCATAGCCTCAGAGGAGGGAATGTTGGATTGAAATAAAGCAAAATCATAATACCAGTAAAACAGAAACGGGACAATTCATAATAAAAAGACACAGCACAGCTAAATTTAGAGAAAACAACAATTTATTGAGGTGAAGAGGGGCTGGTGGGAGAATAAGAAGGAGAGGGAGCAGTGTAAGGAGGAGAGAAGGAGTAGCGGTATGGGGTATGCCCAGGGCCAGACGAAGGGCCAGACGAATCATCAGAATATTCAGGGCTGATAGGGTTGTGAGGAGTGTGAGGGCCAGAGTCACATTGGAACAGCTCCATGTCATCATCTGCCAGATAGCCATCAGTAGTATGAGTAGAAGGAGTGAATGACAGAGGTTCTGTTTGGGTAGAAGTTTGTCTGTCAAACTTTGCTGTCACCAGAGTGACAGCAGGGCTGAGGCGATAACGAAGAGGTTGTGGAAAGGTGGAGGTAGAAGAAGGTACGCGGAGAACATCCACGAGGAGAGCCAAGTCAGCAAAGAGATGTGACAGCTGATACCTAGACTCTAAATCTAGGCCCTCTAACCCCTCCATAGCAGAGGACAGAAATCCAAGCTTAGCACGGTGCGCTGTACAAACACACACAATAGGGTAACGTAAGCCACAAGGGAAAAGCTATAATTACCCAGATAAAGATCGTGAGAAGAACAAGCCATTTAGAAAACAGTGAAGCTAAAATGAGGTAAACACTTACCCATAAGTAAAAATCCCCTTGATGGAAAGAACCAAGAATAACAAACACTCCACTCCGCTCAGAGGAAAGAACCGAATGAGATATGATTGGGAAGTACCGCTGGTTTTTAAAAAACCACCCAGACCCAGGAGAATCATAAGGGTGTGGGAAAATGAGTAAAACAAAAACATAATGGTATGGGAAAGGAAACAAAATATGCACATATAGGAAACTGAAAACAATAACTATTGAAACATACTGGTTGTTGAAATGTGTACAATGGATGACATATTTGGTTGCTAATTAAAGCATGAACACAAACATAAGGGGGCCTGGGAAAAGAGGAACTTCTGGCATAATGGTATGTGAGATAAGAAGAAGGGGCGGTGGCTCATAGAAGAATTGTATAAAAGGGGAGCCCCGTCCCAGGCATGTTAGATCACTTTTTGAGACGTCCCAAACTGTTTGGATCTCAGGTAACTGGAATCAATAAACTGGACCTTCACCTTTTCTCACTCACTGTTTCCGTGTGGTGATTTAGACTTTGAGTGTCTCAGCTGATGAAAAGCTATTGTAAGTACATTCAATATTTTCTAAATAATTATATTGGTAATAAGAAAGTGGGTAGAATTTGACCTACAAATTGATCATGCTTCATTACTCTATGGAGTTAGATCTTTTACATTTTTGAAAAGTTGTTACCTGTATTCCCCACTGTTTGTGTGTCTAGCTCAAAATTGAGATAAATATTTCAGTTACCACACTTCAACCATAATGCATATTTCAATTGGATGTGCAAAATATTAGGATGACCTCAATATAACTCATTACAGTTCAACAGCACCACAAATTACAGTCTACAAAATGAACATTAAAATAAATCAACCTCTCTGAGTTGTAAACTGAATATTATAATGCTCATGAAGGAGGCTTTATTGCAGGGCTGATATATTTATCAATGCTGTCAGAAGTAAAGCAGCTGCTGAAATTTGGCTGGGAGAAGAACATAATGACAGCTGTCCATATAACAACAAAAACATCTGAAATCTTTTCACTTTTCTTCTGTATCTTTTGCAAGTACTTTGCTGGCTCTTGATTTTTTTCTCCTCCAGCGTGAGTCATACTTCTGCGCCATTTCCAAATTTCGGAAGCGTCAATTTCCCTGAAATAATGTCAACAGACACAAAATAACCTCTCTGAGTACAAATGAGTATTTGAAAACTCAATCAAAAATCAATAATATAATCAAAATCAACATGCCTCTCTCTCATTCAGTTACATTATATTTCCAACTGCAACTACTTCATGGACCATACTACAGTATATGATTTAATCCTATTTTCCCATACAGACAGGCTACAAAGGAAAAACCAGCTTAAAGTGTCTCAGTAAGGTGATGGGCAACCACATGCTGATAGAACAGCTTCAGTGCTCCTTGACATTGATTCTCCAAGTCTCTGAACTCAACTGGAGGGATGAACACCATTCTTCCAAGTGTTTTGATTGTGATGATGTAGACGGAGAGCACTGTCTAACACATCAGTCCAAAATCTCCATGGGTATTCAACTGGGTCGGGATCTGGTGACTGTGAACTCATCAAACCATTCAGTGAGGGCAATAGGGGCATTGTCATCCTGGAAGAGACCACTCCCATCAGGAGAGAAATGTTTCATCGTAGGATAAAGGTGATCACTCGGAGCAACTTTGTACTGATTTGCAGTAGCTTCTTCCTCTAAGGGGACAAGGGGACCCTAAACATTCCAACTCCCCAGAGCCAGCGGACCCCTGTTATTGGGGCGCAGCATTCATGCCTCTCCTTTTTTCTTGGTGTATGCCACAGATGACCTCAACCACTTGAGAATATGGAGAGGGATGGCTCATCTGACCGTATTACTTTTTTCCACATCTTAGTAGACCAGTGTCATTCTATCACTCTCTATGCAGATCTTTTTTCTATCACTCTCTATACAGATCTTTTTTCTATCATATCTTTTGGTTTTCATCTCTTCACTTCAGAGGATTGGAGAATCTATGCCATGGCCGTTCTGGTGGCCTGTGGTGCCCAAAACCTCACTAAGACACAAAATGTTGGTTTTTCCTTAAATTAGCTAGGTTGTGTAATAAAGCCTTACCCTACAACCATCGAACACACATGTAACTTCTATTTAAGAGCAATATTTACGCTGGACTGGTGTCAGAAATGGAGCTGCGACGATGGTGACACTAGAAATGACAGAAAAGACACACTCTTACACAATTAATACATACCAGTTGGATTTACAACTTTTTGCATATACTAGTGTTACAGTAATTGGACAATTATACATTTGTCCAACATTTCCTATTTAAAAAACTGATGATGAAGATGAAGTATATAATCTTTTGGTTTTTTTTTAATCAGTTGTAACATTTATGATAATAGATGTTTGGCATACTTCAACACTGGAAGTGTGCACTGATTTCACGTAAAAAGCACAGAAAAACAGCATTAGAAATGTTACAGTCATATAATTATCAATAATTTACCTGCCAAAAACCCACAAGAGAAAGTTTATTAAACCAAAGTGGTATTTTGAGAATGAAGAATTCCTGGCTGAACACCTCTGACAGTGTGAATAAACAATTTTATAAACCTAATATAACATATAGAGTATAGAACAAAAGCACCATTATTAGTTAACTATATTAACCTTTTATTTTTATAACAGTTTTATTGGGGTAAATAGCCGATTCTTATATCATATTTTCACTAAATCAAACTTCACAATTATATATTTTTCATACTTCTGAGTACAATCAGCATAACTACATTTGATTGCTTTTAATGAATTATTAACTCTTTGGTAAAAGTAATCCACTACATGTTTATCCACTCACTGCTCTCAGAGGTTGCACAAATGACCGCAAAAAGAACTGTGAAGTGTGACTCAGCATTAGGACATTTCATTGGACAAGAGCGCTGTCCAGTACACATGCTGCATTGTGATTGGTTCATTTTAAAGGTGGGCTGATTAATGTACGAGGAACACAGAGAGCGAAAGCGGCCAGAAGGAATGCATGAGAGAAACACCAGCTTGTAAAAGAAGGTAAGGTAAGTCTTTGCTAAGTTTCATATTGTAATAAGACAGCTCCCGATGTAAGACAGACATTGCCATCTTATGTAACTATCGGCCATCTTGTGTAACTAACCGACTGAACTTCAGCTAGCAGCAAGCTAGTGTTAATATGTTCACTGAGAACTTATTAACATAAGCATACAAAAAGCATTTTAAAAAATCAGCTATTTACAATTTCGGACACAATGCTGTGATTTAAAGACGAAATGTCCGTTTTAAGCTCATGTTTGCTAGAATTCATGCTGTGCTAAACATGCTGTTCAGTAGCATGTTAGCTAGAAAGCTAAAATTTTTGTGGGGAAATTGGTGTAAAAAAAAAAAAAAAAGGTCCACAGGAAGAAGTAAAGCTTGAGCCTTGAACTTTCACATGTTAGATTTGACTCAACAGAAGTATCTACTCTCTACATCAGTTTAAACTATTTTAGCGTAGAGTTCATCTTAGGGCTAAGCGCTAGTTAGCTGCCTTCTCTTTAAACAGTATAGCTGAAGCTCTGTTTAATGATTTAATTTAATTAAACTACATAACAGATTTATAACTATGTGTAAAGATAAAGAGAAAAAACATGACTTGCCTTGAGTTAGTGCCCAGCTCTGCCTCTCCACTCAGATGAGACTGTGAGAGAATGAACTCCAGCGGGAAGGGAAGATGTTGTTTTGGCCACTCAGCTCTTCACTACACGGGTTTATTAATCGCGCTTTCGACCACATATTAGCAAGGAAGGGATTGTGACTTCAGAATCTTTTATTCAGTTATATAAAATAAACATTTTTACAAGTCATGGAAATGCCTTGAGCATAATCTACTTAAAAATCCATTCAAAAAAAAACACAAACATACCAGTTCAAGATAAAGCCTATACAATCAAATCCAATGTGGTTTCTGGACAATATAATGCGTAATGTCGCCGCTTGAGATTCAGTATGGTTTTGCGTTTTCGTATGGTGCGTTTTGTATGCAAGAGATTTTGTATTCCCGTAGAAAATGAAATAAAAATCAATCTTAGTAAACAATGAACAATCACATCTAGATATATTTCTTTGAAATTACACCGCAGTAACTTCATTAATCAGTTTTTTTTTCCTGCATAATTTCAAATTAATATAGCGTTTCAAGAATGTTAACATTGTTCAAGCCTCTTTTTTACGTACAGTGGGGGAAAAAAGTATTTCATCCCCTGCTGATTTTGTACGTTTGCCCACTGACAAAGAAATGATCAGTCTATAATTTTAATGGTAGGTTTATTTGAACAGTGAGAGACAAAATAACAACAAAAAATCCAGAAAAACTCATGTCTTTGGCGGTACATGGCCCGTCCATCATCCCTTTGATGCGGTGAAGTTGTCCGTCCCCTTAGCAGAAAATACCCTCAAAGCATAATGTTTCCACCTCCATGTTTGGCCGGTGGGAGATGGTGTTCTTGGGGTCATAGGCAGCATTCCTCCTCCTCCAAACATGGCGAGTAGAGTCGATGCCAAGGGCGCTCCATTTTGGTCTCATCTGACCACAACACTTTTACCCAGTTGTCCTCTGGTGGTCAGATGAGACCAAAATGGAGCTCTTTGGCATCACATCATTCGCCGTGTTTGGAGGAGGAGGGAATGTTGCCAATGACCCCAAGAACACCATCCCAACCCGCCTGGAGGTGGAAAACATTATGCTTTGAGGGTATTGTTCTGCTAAGGGGAGTACAACTTCTTACCGCATCAAAGGGACAATGGACGGGGCCATGTACCGTCCAAATCTTGGGTGAGAACCTCCTTCCTTCAGCCAGGGCATTGAAAAATAAAAGTAATTACTAAGTCATTACCAAGTACTAAGTCATGTTTTGCAGAGGGGGTAAATACTTATTTCCCTCATTAAAATGCAAATCGATTTATAAAAAATTTTTGACATGCGTTTTTCTGGATTTTTGTTATTTTGTCTCTCACTGTCCAAATAAACCTACCATTAAAATTATAGACGATCATTTCTTTGTCAATTTTTTCGTCATTACCAAGCCTCTTTCGACTAATTGTAGCTTTCATTTCAATGGCGGGGGTTTGCTTGACTTTGTCGAAAGCGTGTTTGTGTTTGCCGTCCATGCGCGTAGTCTATTGTGATTTTCAAATCAGTGAAAATGGGTTTGTGTGGGTACCTGAGGGTGTCCCCTTTGCAGAGAACACATTGCTTTATTTTTTTAATTATTTTTATTTGAAGTTAAGTGCAATTCTTACTGTGAAATGTGGTAATGATTTTCCACCACCACTGTTACTCTACGTAAGGAGGATTCATCTATAATTTGTGCTTTCTTTTATTCTTGCAGCCTTCATCATGCGCTGTGGCACACTGGATGGATGGATGGATGGATGGACACCAGTTGAGAAAACTAAGGTCAAAAAAGCCTTGATAAACAAATGCCGCATGAAGGCTACAAAGACTCTATAAATTCTTGAATGTTTCACACCAGATGGATGGCCATTTGTTGAAAAAATCCTCACATACAAATGTTGCATGAGGACCTCAAAGTTGCCAAATTTTGTATGGTGTACAACTGTGGTGAACACTGTTCTAAATACATAGTCATAGTGAGAAGATGCACATTTATAGTTCAGATTTTATAATTGATGTATGGGACAAGTTCTTGCTGTCTTACAAGTTTTAACCTGTTATTACACAGCTAACTAAAATACTACATTGTGATTGTTTTGGGTTTTTTTTTTTTGTATTAATTTGAACAAGCTTCGATCTCCTATTTCACACTCAAAACCATGGGGGTGTAGCATACTGCAAAACTCAAGTACATTTCTATCATTTCTATCTCTCAGTTCTTCAGCTCTCAATTTACCAGTCTGTACATTACCATTCAAAAGTTTGGACACATTTTCTCATTCAAGTGAAGGGGAAATTGTGTCCAAATACCATCCAACTGGTAGTGGATCTTCCATCAATAATCTATTGTCACAAGCCAGTGAGGGTGGCTGGACTGTGCCGTTGTTCCCTCACTCACGTTCCAGTGATATTGCGAGATGAGATAGACCAGGACTAGCTTGTTCAGGATAGCCAGTACCTGTTATTGTACCTTAAATGCAATCTGAAGAGATCTCCATTGTCATTTTTTTTTGTCAATGTTCTAGCCCTGTCATTGTGGGGCAAAAAAAATCATTCATATGCAGGGCATTGCTCTGTGTTGTTGTGTTGGCCATTTTAATAAAGAGTTCATTTGTTTCAGCATTTGTGAAATTGTCGTTATATGGAGAAGAGTGTGTATATATAGTAATGGAAGAAAAGAAAATTATATATATTTGTGTGTGTATACAGTGGGGGAAAAAAGTATTTGATCCCCTGCTGATTTTGCCCACTACAAAGAAATGATAAGACTATAATTTTAATTGTAGGTTTATTTGAACAGTGAGAGACAAAATAACAACAAAAAAATCCAGAAAAACTCATGTCTAAAATGTTCTAAATCGGTTTGCATTTTAATGAGGGAAATAAGTATTTGACCCCTCTGCAAAACATGACTTAGTACTTGGTAATGACTTAGTAATTACTTTTTATTTTCAATGCCCTGGCTAAGGGAAGGAGGTTCTCACCCAAGATTTGACGGTACATGGCCCCGTCCATCGTCCCTTTGATGCGGGGAGGTTGTCCTGTCCCCTTAGCAGGAAAATACCCCCAAAGCATAATGTTTGACGGTGGGGATGGTGTTAGGCAGCATTCCTCCTCCTCCAAACACGGCGAGTTGAGTCGATGCCAAAGAGCTCCATTTTGGTCTCATCTGACCACAACACTTTCACCCAGTTGTCCTCTGGTGGTCAAATACTTATTTCCCTCATTAAAATGCAAACCAATTTATAAAATTTTTGACATGCGTTTTTCTGGATTTTTTTTTGTTTGTTATTTTGTCTCTCACTGTTCAAATAAACCTACCATTAAAAGGATCATTTCTTTGTCAGTGGGCAAACGTACAAAATCAGCAGGGGATCAAATACTTTTTTCCCCCACTGTATATGTATGTATGTGTGTCAAATGCATGCCTCACATATTACGCCATAGTAGCTCCAGTACTGCTCATTTTCTTCGCCTAATTACAAGAAATGAGTCATCAATGAGATTGAGCAAGGTATCTCCTCGAGTCTCAACTATGACTCCTGCTGCTAATTGCTTGTCTCCTAGTGAATTTTTGGAGCATCATATGAGAAAGAGGTCAAACAAAATTGAAACTAAAATGAGGCTGAAATGAGAATCACAATTTTGTCTCCTGAGCTGTTGAAGAGTAACCATTGAGCAAAAAAATTTTCCTCTGGGATGGAATTGTGAAAAAAGTGACATTTGAAGTGCAGACAGTGACTTTTTTCAAAAGTGCTCTAACTAAGCTTGTTTACATTCGCCAAGTATGTCCATGTATGTCGGTGCTCTTCGTCCTGTTAGAACGCTATACAGCGATTTTCAAGCGGCTGGGAGCTTAGGAAAGTGGTTTTTATAACAAACTCATATAATCATGTGCGTGACATCTTCCAAAATGATATCACAGCCATAATATTATACTAGGACATGTATCTGACCTCAAATGATACGAAATATAATTGTTTACATTAAAATGTACAAGTTCCCAATGAAATATGGTCATGTGAAAAAAGTGACATTTGAAGTGCAGACAGTCACTTTTTTTCAAAAGTGCTCTAACTAAGTTTGTTTACATTTGTGCAGTGTGCCCATGTACACTATTGCGCTTCGTCCTGTTAGAACGCTATACAGCGATTTTCAAGCGGCTGGGAGCTTAGGAAAGTGGTTTTTCTAACAAACTCATATAATCATGTGCGTGACATCTTCCAAAATGATATCACAGCCATAATATTATACTAGGACATGTATCTGACCTCAAATGATACGAAATATAATTGTTTACAATAAAATGTACAAGTTCCCAATGAAATATGGTCATGTGAAAAAAGTGACATTTGAAGTGCAGACAGTCACTTTTTTTCAAAAGTGCTCTAACTAAGTTTGTTTACATTCGTCCAGTGTGCCCATGTACAGTGTTGCGCTTGATCCTGTTAGAACGCTATACAGCGATTTTCAAGCGGCTGGGAGCTTAGGAAAGTGGTTTTTCTAACAAACTCATATAATCATGTGCGTGACATCTTCCAAAATGATATCACAGCCATAATATTATACTAGGACATGTATCTGACCTCAAATGATACGAAATATAATTGTTTACATTAAAATGTACAAGTTCCCAATGAAATATGGTTATGTGAAAAAGTGACTTTGAAGTGCAGACAGTCACTTTTTTTCAAAAGTGCTCTAACTAAGTTTGTTTACATTCGTCCAGTGTGCCCATGTACAGTGTTGGGCTTGATTCTGTTAGAACGCTATACAGCGATTTTCAAGCGGCTGGGAGCTTAGGAAAGTGGTTTTTCTAACAAACTCATATAATCATGTGCGTGACATCTTCCAAAATGATATCACAGCCATAATATTATACTAGGACATGTATCTGACCTCAAATGATACGAAATATAATTGTTTACATTAAAATGTACAAGTTCCCAATGAAATATGGTCATGTGAAAAAAGTGACATTTGAAGTGCAGACAGTCACTTTTTTTCAAAAGTGCTCTAACTAAGTTTGTTTACATTCGTGCAGTGTGCCCATGTACACTATTGCGCTTCGTCCTGTTAGAACGCTATACAGCGATTTTCAAGCGGCTGGGAGCTTAGGAAAGTGGTTTTTCTAACAAACTCATATAATCATGTGCGTGACATCTTCCAAAATGATATCACAGACATAATATTATACTAGGACATGTATCTGACCTCAAATGATACGAAATATAATTGTTTACATTAAAATGTACAAGATCCAAATGAAGTATGGTAATGTGAAAAAAGTGACATTTGAAGTGCAGACAGTAACTTTTTTTTCAAAACTGCTCTAACTAAGTTTGTTTACATTCGTCCAGTGTGCCCATGTACAGTGTTGCGCTTGATTCTGTTAGAACGCTATACAGCGATTTTCAAGCGGCTGGGAGCTTAGGAAAGTGGTTTTTCTAACAAACTCATATAATCATGTGCGTGACATCTTCCAAAATGATATCACAGCCATAATATTATACTAGGACATGTATCTGACCTCAAATGATACGAAATATAATTGTTTACATTAAAATGTACAAGTTCCCAATGAAATATGGTCATGTGAAAAAAGTGACATTTGAAGTGCAGACAGTCACTTTTTTTCAAAAGTGCTCTAACTAAGTTTGTTTACATTCGTCCAGTGTGCCCATGTACAGTGTTGCGCTTGATCCTGTTAGAACGCTATACAGCGATTTTCAAGCGGCTGGGAGCTTAGGAAAGTGGTTTTTCTAACAAACTCATATAATCATGTGCGTGACATCTTCCAAAATGATATCACAGCCATAATATTATACTAGGACATGTATCTGACCTCAAATGATACGAAATATAATTGTTTACATTAAAATGTACAAGTTCCCAATGAAATATGGTTATGTGAAAAAGTGACTTTGAAGTGCAGACAGTCACTTTTTTTCAAAAGTGCTCTAACTAAGTTTGTTTACATTCGTCCAGTGTGCCCATGTACAGTGTTGCGCTTGATCCTGTTAGAACGCTATACAGCGATTTTCAAGCGGCTGGGAGCTTAGGAAAGTGGTTTTTCTAACAAACTCATATAATCATGTGCGTGACATCTTCCAAAATGATATCACAGACATAATATTATACTAGGACATGTATCTGACCTCAAATGATACGAAATATAATTGTTTACATTAAAATGTACAAGATCCAAATGAAGTATGGTAATGTGAAAAAAGTGACATTTGAAGTGCAGACAGTAACTTTTTTTTCAAAACTGCTCTAACTAAGTTTGTTTACATTTGTGCAGTGTGCCCATGTACACTATTGCGCTTCGTCCTGTTAGAACGCTATACAGCGATTTTCAAGCGGCTGGGAGCTTAGGAAAGTGGTTTTTCTAACAAACTCATATAATCATGTGCGTGACATCTTCCAAAATGATATCACAGCCATAATATCATACTAGGACATGTATCTGACCTCAAATGATACGAAATATAATTGTTTACATTAAAATGTACAAGTTCCCAATGAAGTATGGTAATGTGAAAAAAAGTGACATTTGAAGTGCAGACAATGACTTTTTTTCAAAAGTGCTCTAACTAAGTTTGTTTACATTCGTGCAGTGTGCCCATGTACACTATTGCGCTTCGTCCTGTTAGAACGCTATACAGCGATTTTCAAGCGGCTGGGAGCTTAGGAAAGTGGTTTTTCTAACAAACTCATATAATCATGTGCGTGACATCTTCCAAAATGATATCACAGCCATAATATTATACTAGGACATGTATCTGACCTCAAATGATACGAAATATAATTGTTTACATTAAAATGTACAAGTTCCCAATGAAATATGGTCATGTGAAAAAAGTGACATTTGAAGTGCAGACAGTCACTTTTTTTCAAAAGTGCTCTAACTAAGTTTGTTTACATTCGTTCAGTGTGCCCATGTACAGTGTTGCGCTTGATCCTGTTAGAACGCTATACAGCGATTTTCAAGCGGCTGGGAGCTTAGGAAAGTGGTTTTTCTAACAAACTCATATAATCATGTGCGTGACATCTTCCAAAATGATATCACAGCCATAATATTATACTAGGACATGTATCTGACCTCAAATGATACGAAATATAATTGTTTACATTAAAATGTACAAGTTCCCAATGAAATATGGTTATGTGAAAAAGTGACTTTGAAGTGCAGACAGTCACTTTTTTTCAAAAGTGCTCTAACTAAGTTTGTTTACATTCGTCCAGTGTGCCCATGTACAGTGTTGCGCTTGATCCTGTTAGAACGCTATACAGCGATTTTCAAGCGGCTGGGAGCTTAGGAAAGTGGTTTTTCTAACAAACTCATATAATCATGTGCGGACATCTTCCAAAATGATATCACAGCCATAATATTATACTAGGACATGTATCTGACCTCAAATGATACGAAATATAATTGTTTACATTAAAATGTACAAGTTCCCAATGAAATATGGTCATGTGAAAAAAGTGACATTTGAAGTGCAGACAGTCACTTTTTTTCAAAAGTGCTCTAACTAAGTTTGTTTACATTCGTGCAGTGTGCCCATGTACAGTATTGCGCTTTCGTCCTGTTAGAACGCTATACAGCGAATTTCAAGCGGGCTGGGAGCTTAGGAAAGTGGTTTTTCTAACAAACTCATATAATCATGTGCGTGACATCTTCCAAAATGATATCACAGCCATAATATTATACTAGGACATGTATCTGACCTCAAATGATACGAAATATAATTGTTTACATTAAAATGTACAAGTTCCCAATGAAATATGGTCATGTGAAAAAGTGACTTTGAAGTGCAGACAGTCACTTTTTTTCAAAAGTGCTCTAACTAAGTTTGTTTACATTCGTCCAGTGTGCCCATGTACAGTATTGCGCGTCGTGATCCTGTTAGAACGCTATACAGCGATTTTCAAGCGGCTGGGAGCTTAGGAAAGTGGTTTTTCTAACAAACTCATATAATCATGTGCGTGACATCTTCCAAAATGATATCACAGCCATAATATTATACTAGGACATGTATCTGACCTCAAATGATACGAAATATAATTGTTTACATTAAAATGTACAAGTTCCCAATGAAATATGGTCATGTGAAAAAAGTGACATTTGAAGTGCAGACAGTCACTTTTTTTCAAAAAGTGCTCTTAACTAAGTTTGTTTACATTCGTGCAGTGTGCCCATGTACAGTGTTGCGCTTTGATCCTGTTAGAACGCTATACAGCGATTTTCAAGCGGCTGGGAGCTTAGGAAAGTGGTTTTTCTAACAAACTCATATAATCATGTGCGTGACATCTTCCAAAATGATATCACAGCCATAATAATATTATACTAGGACATGTATCTGACCTCAAATGATACGAAATATAATTGTTTACATTAAAATGTACAAGTTCCCAATGAAGTATGGTAATGTGAAAAAGTGACATTTGAAGTGCAGACAGTAACTTTTTTTCAAAAGTGCTCTAACTAAGTTTGTTTACATTCGTCCAGTGTGCCCATGTACAGTATTGCGCTTTGACCTTGTTAGAACGCTATACAGCGAATTTCAAGCGGCCGGGAGCTTAGGAAAGTGGTTTTTCTAACAAACTCATATAATCATGTGCGTGACATCTTCCAAAATGATATCACAGCCATAATATTATACTAGGACATGTATCTGACCTCAAATGATACGAAATATAATTGTTTACATTAAAATGTACAAGTTCCCAATGAAATAGGGGTATGTGAAAAAGTGACATTTGAAGTGCAGACAGTCACTTTTTTTCAAAAGGTGCTCTAACTAAGTTTGTTTACATTCGTTCAGTGTGCCCATGTACAGTGTTGCGCTTGATCCTGTTTAGAACGCTTTCGCGCGATTTTCAAGCGGCTGGGAGCTTAGGAAAGTGGTTTTTCTAACAAACTCATATAATCATGTGCGTGACATCTTCCAAAATGATATCACAGCCATAATATTATACTAGGACATGTATCTGACCTCAAATGATACGAAATATAATTGTTTACATTAAAATGTACAAGTTCCCAATGAAATATGGTCATGTGAAAAAAGTGACATTTGAAGTGCAGACAGTCACTTTTTTCAAAAGTGCTCTAACTAAGTTTGTTTACATTCGGCAGTGTGCCCATGTACAGTGTTGCGCTTGATCCTGTTAGAACGCTATACAGCGATTTTCAAGCGGCTGGGAGCTTAGGAAAGTGGTTTTTCTAACAAACTCATATAATCATGTGCGTGACATCTTCCAAAATGATATCACAGACATAATATTATACTAGGACATGTATCTGACCTCAAATGATACGAAATATAATTGTTTACATTAAAATGTACAAGATCCAAATGAAGTATGGTAATGTGAAAAAAGTGACATTTGAAGTGCAGACAGTAACTTTTTTTCAAAAGTGCTCTAACTAAGTTTGTTTACATGCGCTGTAGTGTGCCCATGTACACTATTGCGCTTTCGTCCTGTTAGAACGCTATACAGCGATTTTCAAGCGGCTGGGAGCTTAGGAAAGTGGTTTTTCTAACAAACTCATATAATCATGTGCGTGACATCTTCCAAAATGATATCACAGCCATAATATTATACTAGGACATGTATCTGACCTCAAATGATACGAAATATAATTGTTTACATTAAAATGTACAAGTTCCCAATGAAATATGGTCATGTGAAAAAAGTGACATTTGAAGTGCAGACAGTCACTTTTTTTCAAAAGTGCTCTAACTAAGTTTGTTTACATTCGTGCAGTGTGCCCATGTACAGTGTTGCGCTTTGGCCTGTTAGAACGCTATACCGCGATTTTCAAGCGCGCTGGGAGCTTAGGAAAGTGGTTTTTCTAACAAACTCATATAATCATGTGCGTGACATCTTCCAAAATGATATCACAGCCATAATATTATACTAGGACATGTATCTGACCTCAAATGATACGAAATATAATTGTTTACATTAAAATGTACAAGTTCCCAATGAAATATGGTCATGTGAAAAAGTGACATTTGAAGTGCAGACAGTCACTTTTTTTCAAAAAGTGCTCTAACTAAGTTTGTTTACATTCGGCCAGTGTGCCCATGTACAGTGTTGCGCGCTTGATCCTGTTAGAACGCTATACAGCGATTTTCAAGCGGCTGGGAGCTTAGGAAAGTGGTTTTTCTAACAAACTCATATAATCATGTGCGTGACATCTTCCAAAATGATATCACAGCCATAATATTATACTAGGACATGTATCTGACCTCAAATGATACGAAATATAATTGTTTACATTAAAATGTACAAGTTCCCAATGAAATATGGTAATGTGAAAAAAGTGACATTTGAAGTGCAGACAGTAACTTTTTTTCAAAAGTGCTCTAACTAAGTTTGTTTACATTCGTGCAGTGTGCCCATGTACAGTATTGCGCTTGGATCTCTGTTAGAACGCTATACAGCGATTTTCAAGCGGCTGGGAGCTTAGGAAAGTGGTTTTTCTAACAAACTCATATAATCATGTGCGTGACATCTTCCAAAATGATATCACAGCCATAATATTATACTAGGACATGTATCTGACCTCAAATGATACGAAATATAATTGTTTACATTAAAATGTACAAGATCCAAATGAAGTATGGTAATGTGAAAAAAGTGACATTTGAAGTGCAGACAGTAACTTTTTTTCAAAAGTGCTCTAACTAAGTTTGTTTACATTCGTGCAGTGTGCCCATGTACACTATTGCGCTTCGTCCTGTTAGAACGCTATACAGCGTATTTTCGGCGCTGGCAGCTTAGGAAAGTGGTTTTTCTAACAAACTCATATAATCATGTGCGTGACATCTTCCAAAATGATATCACAGCCATAATATTATACTAGGACATGTATCTGACCTCAAATGATACGAAATATAATTGTTTACATTAAAATGTACAAGTTCCCAATGAAATATGGTCATGTGAAAAAAGTGACATTTGAAGTGCAGACAGTCACTTTTTTTCAAAAGTGCTCTAACTAAGTTTGTTTACATTCGGCCCAGTGTGCCCATGTACAGTATTGCGCTTGATCCTGTTAGAACGCTATACAGCGATTTTCATCGGCTGGGAGCTTAGGAAAGTGGTTTTTCTAACAAACTCATATAATCATGTGCGTGACATCTTCCAAAATGATATCACAGCCATAATATTATACTAGGACATGTATCTGACCTCAAATGATACGAAATATAATTGTTTACATTAAAATGTACAAGTTCCCAATGAAATATGGTCATGTGAAAAAAGTGACATTTGAAGTGCAGACAGTCACTTTTTTTCAAAAGTGCTCTAACTAAGTTTGTTTACATTCGTCCAGTGTGCCCATGTACAGTGTTGCGCTTGATCCTGTTAGAACGCTATACAGCGATTTTCAAGCGGCTGGGAGCTTAGGAAAGTGGTTTTTCTAACAAACTCATATAATCATGTGCGTGACATCTTCCAAAATGATATCACAGCCATAATATTATACTAGGACATGTATCTGACCTCAAATGATACGAAATATAATTGTTTACATTAAAATGTACAAGTTCCCAATGAAATATGGTAATGTGAAAAAAGTGACATTTGAAGTGCAGACAGTAACTTTTTTTCAAAAGTGCTCTAACTAAGTTTGTTTACATTCGTGCAGTGTGCCCATGTACACTATTGCGCTTCGTCCTGTTAGAACGCTATACAGCGATTTTCAAGCGGCTGGGAGCTTAGGAAAGTGGTTTTTCTAACAAACTCATATAATCATGTGCGTGACATCTTCCAAAATGATATCACAGCCATAATATTATACTAGGACATGTATCTGACCTCAAATGATACGAAATATAATTGTTTACATTAAAATGTACAAGTTCCCAATGAAATATGGTCATGTGAAAAAAGTGACATTTGAAGTGCAGACAGTCACTTTTTTTCAAAAGTGCTCTAACTAAGTTTGTTTACATTCGTTCAGTGTGCCCATGTACAGTGTTGCGCTTGATCCTGTTAGAACGCTATACAGCGATTTTCAAGCGGCTGGGAGCTTAGGAAAGTGGTTTTTCTAACAAACTCATATAATCATGTGCGTGACATCTTCCAAAATGATATCACAGCCATAATATTATACTAGGACATGTATCTGACCTCAAATGATACGAAATATAATTGTTTACATTAAAATGTACAAGTTCCCAATGAAATATGGTCATGTGAAAAAAGTGACATTTGAAGTGCAGACAGTCACTTTTTTTTCAAAAGTGCTCTAACTAAGTTTGTTTACATTCGGCCCAGTGTGCCCATGTACAGTGTTGCGCTTTGATCCTGTTAGAACGCTATACAGCGATTTTCAAGCGGGCTGGGAGCTTAGGAAAGTGGTTTTTCTAACAAACTCATATAATCATGTGCGTGACATCTTCCAAAATGATATCACAGCCATAATATTATACTAGGACATGTATCTGACCTCAAATGATACGAAATATAATTGTTTACATTAAAATGTACAAGTTCCCAATGAAATATGGTAATGTGAAAAAAGTGACATTTGAAGTGCAGACAGTCACTTTTTTTCAAAAGTGCTCTAACTAAGTTTGTTTACATTCGTGCAGTGTGCCCATGTACAGTATTGCGCTTGGTCCTGTTAGAACGCTATACAGCGATTTTCAAGCGGCTGGGAGCTTAGGAAAGTGGTTTTTCTAACAAACTCATATAATCATGTGCGTGACATCTTCCAAAATGATATCACAGACATAATATTATACTAGGACATGTATCTGACCTCAAATGATACGAAATATAATTGTTTACATTAAAATGTACAAGTTCCCAATGAAAAATGATGATGGAAAAAAGTGACATTTGAAGTGCAGACAGTCACTTTTTTTCAAAAGTGCTCTAACTAAGTTTGTTTACATTCGTGCAGTGTGCCCATGTACAGTGTGCGCTTGATCCTGTTAGAACGCTATACACAGCGATTTTCAAGCGGCTGGGAGCTTAGGAAAGTGGTTTTTCTAACAAACTCATATAATCATGTGCGTGACATCTTCCAAAATGATATCACAGCCATAATATTATACTAGGACATGTATCTGACCTCAAATGATACGAAATATAATTGTTTACATTAAAATGTACAAGTTCCCAATGAAATATGGTCATGTGAAAAAAGTGACATTTGAAGTGCAGACAGTCACTTTTCTTAAAAATTGCTCTAACTAAGTTTGTTTACATTCGTCCAGTGTCCCCATGTACAGTGTTGCGCTTTGATCCTGTTAGAACGCTATACAGCGATTTTCAAGCGGCTGGGAGCTTAGGAAAGTGGTTTTTCTAACAAACTCATATAATCATGTGCGTGACATCTTCCAAAATGATATCACAGACATAATATTATACTAGGACATGTATCTGACCTCAAATGATACGAAATATAATTGTTTACATTAAAATGTACAAGTTCCCAATGAAATATGGTAATGTGAAAAAAGTGACATTTGAAGTGCAGACAGTCACTTTTTTTCAAAAGTGCTCTAACTAAGTTTGTTTACATTCGTGCAGTGTGCCCATGTACACTATTGCGCTTCGATCCTGTTAGAACGCTATACAGCGATTTCTCAAGCGGCTGGGAGCTTAGGAAAGTGGTTTTTCTAACAAACTCATATAATCATATGCGTGACATCTTCCAAAATGATATCACAGCCATAATATTATACTAGGACATGTATCTGACCTCAAATGATACGAAATATAATTGTTTACATTAAAATGTACAAGTTCCCAATGAAATATGGTCATGTGAAAAAAGTGACATTTGAAGTGCAGACAGTCACTTTTTTTCAAAAGTGCTCTAACTAAGTTTGTTTACATTCGTCCAGTGTGCCCATGTACAGTGTTGCGCTTGATCCTGTTAGAACGCTATACAGCGAATTTCAAGCGGCTGGGAGCTTAGGAAAGTGGTTTTTCTAACAAACTCATATAATCATGTGCGTGACATCTTCCAAAATGATATCACAGCCATAATATTATACTAGGACATGTATCTGACCTCAAATGATACGAAATATAATTGTTTACATTAAAATGTACAAGTTCCCAATGAAATATGGTCATGTGAAAAAAGTGACATTTGAAGTGCAGACAGTCACTTTTTTTCAAAAGTGCTCTAACTAAGTTTGTTTTCATTCGTGCCGTGTGCCCATGTACAGTTGTGCGCTTTGATCCTGTTAGAACGCTAATACAGCGATTTTCAAGCGGCTGGGAGCTTAGGAAAGTGGTTTTTCTAACAAACTATATAATCATGTGCGTGACATCTTCCAAAAAGGATATCACAGACATAATATTATACTAGGACATGTATCTGACCTCAAATGATAACCGTAATATAATTGTTTACATTAAAATGTACAAGATCCCAATGAAATATGGTAATGTGAAAAAAAGTGACATTTGAAGTGCAGACAGTGACTTTTTTTCAAAAGTGCTCTAACTAAGTTTGTTTACATTTGTGCAGTGTGCCCATGTACAGTGTTGCGCTTGATCCTGTTAGAACGCTATACAGCGATTTTCAAGCGGCTGGGAGCTTAGGAAAGTGGTTTTTCTAACAAACTCATATAATCATGTGCGTGACATCTTCCAAAATGATATCACAGCCATAATATTATACTAGGACATGTATCTGACCTCAAATGATACGAAATATAATTGTTTACATTAAAATGTACAAGTTCCCAATGAAATATGGTCATGTGAAAAAATTGACATTTGAAGTGCAGACAGTCACTTTTTTTCAAAAGTGCTCTAACTAAGTTTGTTTACATTCGTCCAGTGTGCCCATGTACACTGTTGCGCTTGATCCTGTTAGAACGCTATACAGCGATTTTCAAGCGGCTGGGAGCTTAGGAAAGTGGTTTTTCTAACAAACTCATATAATCATGTGCGTGACATCTTCCAAAATGATATCACAGCCATAATATTATACTAGGACATGTATCTGACCTCAAATGATACGAAATATAATTGTTTACATTAAAATGTACAAGTTCCCAATGAAGTATGGTCATGTGAAAAAAGTGACATTTGAAGTGCAGACAGTCACTTTTTTTCAAAAGTGCTCTAACTAAGTTTGTTTACATTCGTGCAGTGTGCCCATGTACAGTATTGCGCTTCGTCCTGTTAGAACGCTATACAGCGATTTTCAAGCGGCTGGGAGCTTAGGAAAGTGGTTTTTCTAACAAACTCATATAATCATGTGCGTGACATCTTCCAAAATGATATCACAGCCATAATATTATACTAGGACATGTATCTGACCTCAAATGATACGAAATATAATTGTTTACATTAAAATGTACAAGTTCCCAATGAAATATGGTCATGTGAAAAAAGTGACATTTGAAGTGCAGACAGTCACTTTTTTTAAAAGTGCTCTAACTAAGTTTGTTTACATTCGTGCAGTGTGCCCATGTACAGTGTTGCGCTTGATCCTGTTAGAACGCTATACAGCGATTTTCAAGCGGCTGGGAGCTTAGGAAAGTGGTTTTTCTAACAAACTCATATAATCATGTGCGTGACATCTTCCAAAATGATATCACAGACATAATATTATACTAGGACATGTATCTGACCTCAAATGATACGAAATATAATTGTTTACATTAAAATGTACAAGATCCAAATGAAGTATGGTAATGTGAAAAAAGTGACATTTGAAGTGCAGACAGTCACTTTTTTTTCAAAACTGCTCTAACTAAGTTTGTTTACATTCGTGCAGTGTGCCCATGTACACTATTGCGCTTCGTCCTGTTAGAACGCTATACAGCGATTTTCAAGCGGCTGGGAGCTTAGGAAAGTGGTTTTTCTAACAAACTCATATAATCATGTGCGTGACATCTTCCAAAATGATATCACAGCCATAATATTATACTAGGACATGTATCTGACCTCAAATGATACGAAATATAATTGTTTACATTAAAATGTACAAGTTCCCAATGAAATATGGTCATGTGAAAAAAGTGACATTTGAGGTGCAGACAGTCACTTTTTTTCAAAAGTGCTCTAACTAAGTTTGTTTACATTCGTCCAGTGTGCCCATGTACAGTGTTGCGCTTGATCCTGTTAGAACGCTATACAGCGATTTTCAAGCGGCTGGGAGCTTAGGAAAGTGGTTTTTCTAACAAACTCATATAATCATGTGCGTGACATCTTCCAAAATGATATCACAGCCATAATATTATACTAGGACATGTATCTGACCTCAAATGATACGAAATATAATTGTTTACATTAAAATGTACAAGTTCCCAATGAAATATGGTCATGTGAAAAAAGTGACATTTGAAGTGCAGACAGTCACTTTTTTTCAAAAGTGCTCTAACTAAGTCTGTTAACATAAGATGCATGTTCTCCCCGTGCTGCGGGGGTTTCCTCTGGGTACTCCGGTTTCCTCCCCCAGTCCAAAGACATGCATGGTAGGTTGATTGGTAAATTGTCCATAGTGTATGAATGGGTGTGTGAGTGTGTATGTGATTGTGCTCTGTCCAGGGTGTACCCCGCCTTGTGTCCGGTGCTTCCTGGGATAGGCTCCAGGTTCCCCGCGACCCTGAAGCAGGAATAAGCGGTTGAAGATGGATGGATGGATAAAGAAACTCAAATACATGGTCCTCATTGTAATGAATTTTATATGCTTGTCCATGACAAAAACAAACTTCCAAGACATTTTAAATATGTTTTGATATTTACAGTGGGTGTCTGTGCTCTCAACAGACATAAGGCATGCACTACAATATTTGTGCAAAAGCAGAGAAGAGGAGTTATCAATCAAAAAATTTTTTTAAATCTGAAGACATTCAGTTTGGATGTCAGAGGGGCAGTGCAGAGCAAGTCACTTAGTGCTTTTCCTGTTATTTTGTGTCTGTTTGCAAATGTCATTATGAGTAGAAGGCTCTCTGCAACAGAAATGGGTGCATTTCTGTAATGTGGACTATCTCCAGTGTTTGTTGAATTTTGAAGTTTTGTTCCCTCCTCTATGTTTAGCTCTACATTGTCCTCAAATGATAGGTCATCATCAAATGTCAAGTTATCATCTGAAGTCCCCTGCTCAACAAATTGAAATGTATCTGTGTGAAAAGACAGTTCACTCTCTGATTCTGCATTAAGGCCAGTGCGATGTGTCTCTGTTATGTATTCATAACACTGGGACAGTGTATGATTGGAGTTATGAACGTCACAGGAGTTCATGATAGACGGGTTTTCCAGATCAGCAAAGTCCTCAGCTTCCAGAGTAGCAGGACAAGGTACTCCTTCGGTGCAATAGTCATCTGGCCTCCACTTTGATTCTAGAAACCAAAAGAAGAAAAATGTTGTAATACATTTTATAGATTTGTGGTCAGTCATGTACACAAAATGTTGAAAAGCAGCATTGGTAAGTTTGTGGCTCACTAATCTTGTGGTTATTTTCCATAGTAATTCTGGAAATCTAAACACATTACCAATTACTATACATCAAGATGTCAGAGTAACCTGAGCTGCCATTTAAAGATTTGTAAACCAATTCAAGTACAAGTGCAAGTTTCACATCAGTAAGTAGTGTTTTGTTAACACCACTGGCACTACTACTGATGACAATTTAAAGCTCTATAACATGGTATTTCTTACATTGCCACTATATGAATAGACCAGATGCTATCTTGGAAATAATCTGAATGTCTATTATACCGTTATAATAGACATTCAGATACAGTGTAAATGACATTATGGTAAGCATGTCAGCCAACTGTGCAGACACACCTGGATGGATACAGGAACATAGCACCTTCCTACTCATTTCAGCTTTCAGATAAGTGTGCTGCTGTCCAAGCCCTCTCCAGCCAATTCTTTGTTTATACAATCATCCAAAATAGTCAGTTCTGACGTTGGAAGTAGTCTGAGAGAATAATTTACAGTATACTATATTCATTTTCCCCAATTAACATGGAACCAAAATTCTTTGTGAAGAAAATTGATCATGCTTCATTACTCTATGGAGTTAGATGTTTTACATTTTTGAAAAGTTGTTACCTGCATTCTCCACTGCTTGTGTGTCTAGCTAAAAATTGAGATAAATAATTCAGTTACCACACTTCAACCATAATGCATATTTCAATGGGATGTGCAAAATATTAGGATGACCTCAATATAACTCATTACAGTTCAACAGCACCGCAAATTACAGTCTACAAAATTAACATTTAAATAAATCAACATCTCTGAGTTGTAAACTGAATATTATAATGCTCATGAAGGAGGCTTTATTGAAGGACTGTTGTATTTATCAATGCTGTCAGAAGCAAATGCAGCTGCTGAAATTTGGCTGGGAGAAGAACATAATAACAGCTGTCCATATAACAACAAAAACATCTGAAATCTTCTCACCTTTCTTCTGTATCTTTTGCAAGTACTTTGCTGGCTCTTGACTTTTCTCCTCCAGCGTGAGTCATACTTCTGCGCCATTTCCAAATTCAGGAAGCATCAATTTCCTTGAAATAATGTCAACAGACACAAAATAATCTCTCTGAGTACAAATAAGCATTTGAAAACTCAATCAAAAATCAATAATATAATCAAAATCAATATGCCTCTCTCACATTCAGTTACATTATGTTTCCAACTGCAACTACTTCATGGACCATACTACAGTATATGATTTAATCCTATTTTCACATACAGACAGGCTACAAAGGAAAAACCAGCTTAAAGTGTCTCAGTAAGGTGTTGGGCAACCACACGCTGCTAGAACAGCTTCAGTGCTCCTTGACATTGATTCTCCAAGTCTCTGAACTCAACTGGAGGGATGAACACCATTCTTCCAAGTGTTTTGATTGTGATGATGTAGACGGAGAGCACTGTCTAACACATCATTCCAAAATCTCCATAGGTGTTCAACTGGGTCGGGAACTGGTGACTTTGAACTCATCGAACCATTCAGTGAGGGCAATAGGGGCATTGTCATCCTGGAAGAGACCACTCCCATCAGGAGAGAAATGTTTCATCGTAGGATAAAGGTGATCAGTCGGAGCAACTTTCTATTGATTTGCAGTAGCTTCTTCCTCTAAGGGGACAAGAGGCCCCAAAACATTCCAACTCCCCAGAGCCAGCGGACGCCTGTTATTGGGGTGCAGCATTCATGCCTCTCCTTTTCTCTTGGTGTATGCCACAGATGACCTCAACCACTTGAGAATATGGAGTGGGATGGCTCATCTGACCGTATTACTTTTTTCCACATCTTAGTAGACCAGTGTCATTCTATCACTCTCTATACATATTGTTTGGTTTTCTTCTCTTCACTTCAGAGGATTGGAGTATCTATGCCATGGCCCATCGAAACCGTTCTGGTGGCCTGTGGTGCCCAAAGCCTCACTAAGACACAAAATGTTGGTTTTTCCTTAAATTAGCTAGGTTGTGTAATAAAGACTTACCCTACTACCATCGAACACACATGTAACTTCTATGGAAGAGCAATATTTACGCTGGACTGGTGTCAGAAATGGAGCTGCAACGATGGTGACACTAGTGATGACAGAAAAGACACACTCTTACACAATTAATACATACCAGTTGGATTTACAACTTTTTGCATATACTAGTGTTACAGTAATTGGACAATTATACATTTGTCCAACTTTTCCTATTTAAAAAACTGATGATGAAGATGAAGTATATAATCTTTTTTTTTTTTTAAATCAGTTGTAAAATTTATGATAATAGATGGTTGGCATACTTCAACACTGGAAGTGTGCACTGATTTCACGTAAAAAGCACAGAAAAACAGCATTAGAAATGTTACAGTCATATCATTATCAATAATTTACCTGCCAAAAACCCACAAGAGGAAGTTTATTAAACCAAACTGGTATTTTGAGAATGAATAATTCCTGGCTGAACACCGCTGACAGTGTGAATAAACAGTTTTGATAAACCTAATATAACATATAGAGTATAGAACAAAAGCACCATTATTAGTTAACTATATTAACCTTTTATTTTTAGAACAGTTTTATTGGGGTAAATAGCCGATTCATATATCATATTTTCGCTAATTCAAACTTCACAATAATATATTTTTCATACTTCTGAGTACAATCAGCATAACTACATTTGATTGCTTTTAATGAATTATTAACTCTTTGGTAAAAGTAATCCACTACATGTTTATCCACTCACTGCTCTCAGAGGTTGCCAAATGACCGCAAAAAGAACTGTGAAGTGTGACTCAGCATTAGGACATTTCATTGGACAAGAGCGCTGTCCATTACACATGCTGCATTGTGATTGGTTAATTTTAAAGGTGGGCGGATTAATGTACCAGGAACATAGAGAGCGAAAGCGGCCAGAAGGAATGCATGAGAGAAACACCAGCTCGTAAAAGAAGGTAAGGTAAGTCTTTGCTAAGTTTCATTTTGTAATAAGACAGCTCCCGATGTAAGACAGACATTGCCATCTTATGTAACTATCGGCCATCTTGTGTAACTAACCGACTGAACTTCAGCTAGCAGCAAGCTAGTGTTAATATGTTCACTGAGAACTTATTAACATAAGCATACAAAAAGCATTCAAAAAATCAGTTATTTACAATTTCGGACACAATGCTGTGATTTAAAGACGAAATGTCCGTTTTAAGCTGGTGTTTGCTAAAATTCATGGCGTGCTAAACTAATCTGTTCAGTAGCATGTTAGCTAGAAAACTAACATTTTTGTGGGGAAATGGGTGTAAAAAAAAAAAAAAAAAAGGTCCACAGGAAGAAGTAAAGCTTGAGCCTTGAACTTTCACATGTTAGATTTGACTCAACAGAAGTATCTACTCTCTACATCAGTTTAAACTATTTTAGAGTAGAGTTCATGTTAGGGCTAAGCGCTATTTGGCTGCCTTCTCTTTAAACTGTACAGCTGAAGCTCTGTTTAATGGTTTAATTTAATTAAACTACATAACAGATTTATAACTATGTGTAAAGATAAAGAGAAAAAACATGACTTGCCTTGAGTTAGTGCCCAGCTCTGCCTCTCCACTCAGATGAGGCTGTGAGAGAATGAACTCCAGCGGGAAGGGAAGATGTTGTTTTGGCCACTCTCAGCTCTTCACTACACGGGTTTATTTTACGCGACTTCGACCACATATTAGCAAGGAAGGGATTGTGACTTCAGAATCTTTTATTCAGGTATATAAAATAAACATTTTTACAAGTCATAGAAATGCCTTGAGCATAATCTACTTAACAATCCATTCATATGTAACACAAACATACCAGTTCAAGATAAAGCCTATACAATCAAATCCAACGTGGTTTCGGGACAATATGTGCGCATGTGCGCGCGCTTAGTTTCGTATGGTTTGGTTTCGTATGTGCAGTTTTGTAAGCAAGAGATTTTGTATTCCCGTAGAAAATGAAATAAAAATCGATCTCAGTGAACAATGAACAATCACATCTAGATATATTTCTTTGAAATTACACAGCAGTAACTTCATTAATCAGTTTTTTTCCTGCATAATTTCAAAGTAATATAGTAATAATAATAATATAGTAATATAGTAATAATCATTGTGGTCTTCAAATCGGTGAAAATGAGTTGTGTGGGTACCTGAGGGTGTCCCCTTTGCAGAGAACACCTTTGTTATTTTTTTTAATTATTATTTTTATTTGAAGTTAAGTCCAATTCTTACTGTGAAATGTGGTAATGATTTTCCACCACCACTGTTATTCTATGTAAGGAGGATTCATCTATAATTTGTGCTTTCTTTTATTCTTGCAGCCTACATCATGCGCTGTGGCACACTGGATGGATGGATGGATGGACACCAGTTGAGAAAACTAAGGTCAAAAAAAGCCTTGATAAACAAATGCCGCGTAAGGCCACAAAGACTCTATAAATTCTTGAATGTTTCACACCAGATGGATGGACATTTGTTGAAAAAATCCTCACATACAAATGTTGCATGAGGACCTCAAAGTTGCCAAATTTTGTATGTTGTACAACTGTGGTGAACACTGTTCTAAATACATAGTCATAGTGAGAAGATGCACATTTATAGTTCAGATTTTATTAATGATGCATGGGACAAGTTCTTGCTGTCTTACAAGTTTTAACACAGCTAACTAAAATGCTACATTGTGATTGTTTTGTTTTTTTTTGTATTAATTTGAACAAGCTTGGGCCTCCTATTTCACACTCAAAACCACGGGGGTGTAGCATACTGCAAAACTCAAGTATATTTGTATCATTTCTATCTCTCAGTTCTTCAGCTCTCAATTTACCAGTCTGTACACTACCATTCAAAAGTTTGGACATATTTTCTCATTCAAGTGAAGGTGAAATTGTGTCCAAATACCATCCAACTGGTAGTGGATCTTCCATCAATCATTTATTGTCACAAGCCAGTGAGGGTGGCTGGACTGTGCCGTTGTTCCCTCACTCACGTTCCAGTGATATTACGAGATGAGATAGACCAGGACTAGCTTGTTCAGTAGCCCAGTACCTGTTATTGTACCTTAAATGCAATCTGAAGATATCTCCATTGTCAATTTTTTTTGTCAAGGTTCTAGCCCTGTCATTGTGGGGGGAAAAAAATCATTAATATGCAGGGCATTGCTCTGCATTGTTGTGTAGGGTAAACTTGGCCATTTTAATAAAGAGTTCATTTGTTTCAGCATTTGTGAAATTGTCCTTATATGGAGAAGATTGTGTATATATAGTAATGGGAGAAGAAAATTATATATATTTGTGTGTATATATATGTGTCTGTGTGTGTGTATGTGTGTCAAATGCATGCCTCACATATTACGCAATAGTAGCTCCAGTACTGCTCATTTTCTTCTCCTAATTACAAGAAATGAGCCATCAATGAGACTGAGCAAGGTATCTCCCTCGAGTCTCAACTATGACTCCTGGTGCTAATTGCTTGTCTCACCCATTTCTCCTAGTGAATTTTAGGAGCATCATATGAGAAAGAGGTCAGACAAAATTGAAACTAAAATTGAAGTGCAGACAGTCACTTTCTTTCAAAAGTGCTCTAACTAATCTTGTTAAACTGGTGCTCTTCAAGCTGTTACAACGCTATACATAAATTCTCAAGCGGCTGGGAGTTCAGGAAAGTGTTTTTTCTAACAAACTCATATAATCATGCGCGTGACATCTTCCAAAATGATATCACAGTCATAATATTATACTAGGACATGTATCTGACCTCAAATGATACGAAATATAATTGTTTACATTAAAATGTACAAGTTTCCAATGAAATATGGTCATGTGAAAAAGTGACATTTGAAGTGCAGACAGTCACTTTTTTTCAAAAGTGCTCTAAGTTTGTTTACATTCGTCCAGTGTGCCCATGTACAGTGTTGCGCTTGATCCTGTTAGAACGCTATACAGCGATTTTCAAGAGGCTGGGAGCTTAGGAAAGTGGTTTTTCTAACAAACTCATATAATCATGTGCGTGACATCTTCCAAAATGATATCACAGCCATAATATTATACTAGGACATGTATCTGACCTCAAATGATACGAAATATCATTGTTTACATTAAAATGTACAAGTTCCCAATGAAATATGGTCATGTGAAAAAAGTGACATTTGAAGTGCAGACAGTCACTTTTTTCAAAACTGCTCTAACTAAGTTTGTTTACATTCGTCCAGTGTGCCCATGTACAGTGTTGCACTTGATCCTGTTAGAACGCTTCAGAGCGACTTTCAAGCGGCTGGGAGCTTAGGAAAGTGGTTTTTCTAACAAACTCATATAATCATGTGCGTGACATCTTCCAAAATGATATCACAGCCATAATATTATACTAGCACATGTATCTGACCTCAAATGATACGAAATATAATTGTTTACATTAAAATGTACAAGTTCCCAATGAAATATGGTCATGTGAAAAAAGTGACATTTGAAGTGCAGACAGTCACTTTTTTCAAAAGTGCTCTAACTAAGTTTGTTTACATTCGTCCAGTGTGCCCATGTACAGTGTTGCGCTTGATCCTGTTAGAACGCTATACAGCGATTTTCAAGCGGCTGGGAGCTTAGGAAAGTGGTTTTTCTAACAAACTCATATAATCATGTGCGTGACATCTTCCAAAATGATATCACAGCCATAATATTATACTAGGACATGTATCTGACCTCAAATGATACGAAATATAATTGTTTACATTAAAATGTACAAGTTCCCAATGAAATATGGTCATGTGAAAAAAGTGACATTTGAAGTGCAGACAGTCACTTTTTTTCAAAAGTGCTCTAACTAAGTTTGTTTACATTCGTACAGTGTGCCCATGTACAGTGTTGCGCTTGATCCTGTTAGAACGCTATACAGCGCTTTTCAAGCGGCTGGGAGCTTAGGAAAGTGGTTTTTCTAACAAACTCATATAATCATGTGCGTGACATCTTCCAAAATGATATCACATATATAATATTATACTAGGACATGTATCTGACCTCAAATGATACGAAATATAATTGTTTACATTAAAATGTACAAGTTCCCAATGAAATATGGTCATGTGAAAAAAGTGACATTTGAAGTGCAGACAGTCACTTTTTTTCAAAAGTGCTCTAACTAAGTTTGTTTACATTTGTGCAGTGTGCCCATGTACACTGTTGCGCGTCCTGTTAGAGCGCTATACAGCGATTTTCAAGCGGCTGGGAGCTTAGGAAAGTGGTTTTCTAACAAACTCATATAATCATGTGCGTGACATCTTCCAAAATGATATCACAGCATAATATTATACTAGGACATGTATCTGACCTCAAATGATACGAAATATAATTGTTTACATTAAAATGTACAAGTTCCCAATGAAATATGGTAATGTGAAAAAGTGACATTTGAAGTGCAGACAGTCACTTTTTTCAAAAGTGCTCTAACTAAGTTTGTTTACATTAGTCAGTGTGCCCATGTACAGTGTTGGCTTGATCTGTTAGAAGCTATACAGCGATTTTCAAGCGGCTGGGAGCTTAGGAAAGTGGTTTTTCTAACAAACTCATATAATCATGTGACATCTTCCAAAATGATATCACAGCATAATATTATACTAGGACATGTATCTGACCTCAAATGATACGAAATATAATTGTTTACATTAAAATGTACAAGTTCCCAATGAAATATGGTAATGTGAAAAAGTGACATTTGAAGTGCAGACAGTCACTTCAAAAGTGCTCTAACTAAGTTTGTTTACATTCAGTCCCATGTGCCCATGTACAGTTGTTAGAACGCTTACCGTTTTTCAAGCGGCTGGGAGCTTAGGAAAGTGGTTTTTCTAACAAACTCATATAATCATGTCGACATCTTCCAAAATGATATCACAGATAATAATATTATACTAGGACATGTATCTGACCTCAAATGATACGAAATATAATTGTTTACATTAAAATGTACAAGTTCCCAATGAAGTATGGTAATGTGAAAAAAGTGACATTTGAAGTGCAGACAGTACTTTTCAAAATGCTCTAACTAAGTTTGTTTACATTTGCAGTGTGCCCATGTACACTATTGCGTCCTGTGTGGTAATGATTTTCCACCACCACTGTTACTCTATGTAAGGAGGATTCATCTATAATTTGTGCTTTCTTTTATTCTTGCAGCCTACATCATGCGCTGTGGCACACTGGATGGATGGATGGATGGACACCAGTTGAGAAAACTAAGGTCAAAAAAAGCCTTGATAAACAAATGCCGCATGAAGGCCACAAAGACTCTATAAATTCTTGAATGTTTCACACCAGATGGATGGACATTTGTTGAAAAAATCCTCACATACAAATGTTGCATGAGGACCTCAAAGTTGCCAAATTTTGTATGTTGTGTAGTATGTAGTATGCTGTGGTGAACACTGTTCTAAATACATAGTCATAGTGAGAAGATGCACATTTATAGTTCAGATTTTATTAATGATGCATGGGACAAGTTCTTGCTGTCTTACAAGTTTTAACACAGCTAACTAAAATGCTACATTGTGATTGTTTTTTTTTTTTTTTATCAATTTGAACAAGCTTGGGCCTCCTATTTCACACTGAAAACCACGGGGGTGTAGCATACTGCAAAACTCAAGTATATTTGTATCATTTCTATCTCTCAGTTCTTCAGCTCTCAATTTACCAGTCTGTACACTACCATTCAAAAGTTTGGACACATTTTCTCATTCAAGTGAAGGTGAAATTGTGTCCAAAAACCATCCAACTGGTAGTGGATCTTCCATCAATCATCTATTGTCACAAGCCAGTGAGGGTGGCTGGACTGTGCCGTTGTTCCCTCACTCACGTTCCAGTGATATTACGAGATGAGATAGACCAGGACTAGCTTGTTCAGTAGCCCAGTACCTGTTATTGTACCTTAAATGCAATCTGAAGATATCTCCATTGTCAATTTTTTTTTGTCAAGGTTCTAGCCCTGTCATTGTGGGGGAAAAAAATCATTAATATGCAGGGCATTGCTCTGCGTTGTTGTGTAGGGTAAACTTGGCCATTATAATAAAGAGTTCATTTGTTTCAGCATTTGTGAAATTGTCCTTATATGGAGAAGAGTGTGTATATATAGTAATGGGAGAAGAAAATTATATATATTTGTGTGTATATATATGTATGTGTGTGTGTGTCTGTGTGTGTGTATGTGTGTCAAATGCATGCCTCACATATTATGCCATAGTAGCTCCAGTACTGCTCATTTTCTTCTCCTAATTACAAGAAATGAGCCATCAATGAGACTGGACAAGGTATCTCCCTCGAGTCTCAACTATGACTCCTGGTGCTAATTGCTTGTCTCACCTATTTCTCCTAGTGAATTTTAGGAGCATCATATGAGAAAGAGGTCAGACAAAATTGAAACTAAAATTGAAGTGCAGACAGTCACTTTCTTTCAAAAGTGCTCTAACTAATCTTGTTAAACTGGTGCTCTTCAAGCTGTTACAACGCTATACAGAAATTCTCAAGCGGCTGGGAGTTCAGGAAAGTGTTTTTTCTAACAAACTCATATAATCATGTGCGTGACATCTTCCAAAATGATATCACAGCCATAATATTATACTAGGACATGTATCTGACCTCAAATGATACGAAATATAATTGTTTACATTAAAATGTACAAGTTCCCAATGAAATATGGTCATGTGAAAAAAGTGACATTTGAAGTGCAGACAGTCACTTTTTTTCAAAAGTGCTCTAAGTTTGTTTACATTCGGTCAGGTGTGCCCATGTACAGTGTTGCGCTTGATCCTGTTAAAGAACGCTATACAGCGATTTTCAAGCGGCTGGGAGCTTAGGAAAGTGGTTTTTCTAACAAACTCATATAATCATTGCGTGACATCTTCCAAAATGATATCACAGCCATAATATTATACTAGGACATGTATCTGACCTCAAATGATACGAAATATAATTGTTTACATTAAAATGTACAAGTTCCCAATGAAATATGGTCATGTGAAAAAGTGACTTTGAAGTGCAGACAGTCACTTTTTTTCAAAAGTGCTCTAACTAAGCTCGTTTACATTCGTCCAGTGTGCCCATGTACAGTGTTGCGCTTGATCCTGTTAGAACGCTATACAGCGATTTTCAAGCGGCTGGGAGCTTAGGAAAGTGGTTTTTCTAACAAACTCATATAATCATGTGCGTGACATCTTCCAAAATGATATCACAGCCATAATATTATACTAGCACATGTATCTGACCTCAAATGATACGAAATATAATTGTTTACATTAAAATGTACAAGTTCCCAATGAAATATGGTCATGTGAAAAAGTGACATTTGAAGTGCAGACACTAACTCTTTTTTCAAAACTGCTCTAACTAAGTTTGTTTACATTCGTCCAGTGTGCCCATGTACAGTGTTGCGCTTGATTCTGTTAGAACGCTATACAGCGATTTTCAAGCGGCTGGGAGCTTAGGAAAGTGGTTTTTCTAACAAACTCATATAATCATGTGCGTGACATCTTCCAAAATGATATCACAGCCATAATATTATACTAGGACATGTATCTGACCTCAAATGATACGAAATATAATTGTTTACATTAAAATGTACAAGTTCCCAATGAAATATGGTCATGTGAAAAAGTGACTTTGAAGTGCAGACAGTCACTTTTTTTCAAAAGTGCTCTAACTAAGTTTGTTTACATTCGTTCAGTGTGCCCATGTACAGTGTTGCGCGCCGCGATCCTGTTAGGAACGCTATACAGCGATTTTCAAGCGGCTGGGAGCTTAGGAAAGTGGTTTTTCTAACAAACTCATATAATCGTATGCGTGACATCTTCCAAAATGATATCACAGACATAATATTATACTAGGACATGTATCTGACCTCAAATGATACGAAATATAATTGTTTACATTAAAATGTACAAGTTCCCAATGAAATATGGTAATGTGTAAAAAAGTGACATTTGAAGTGCAGACAGTCACTTTTTTTCAAAAATGCTCTAACTAAGTTTGTTTACATTCGTTCAGTGTGCCCATGTACAGTGTTGCGCTTGATCCTGTTAGAACGCTATACAGCGATTTTCAAGCGGCGGGAGCTTAGGAAAGTGGTTTTCTAACAAACTCATATAATCATGTGCGTGACATCTTCCAAAATGATATCACAGCCATAATATTATACTAGGACATGTATCTGACCTCAAATGATACGAAATATAATTGTTTACATTAAAATGTACAAGTTCCCAATGAAATATGGTCATGTGAAAAAAGTGACATTTGAAGTGCAGACAGTCACTTTTTTTCAAAAGTGCTCTAACTAAGTTTGTTTACATTCGTACAGTGTGCCCATGTACAGTGTTGCGCTTGATCCTGTTAGAACGCTATACAGCGATTTTCAAGCGGCTGGGAGCTTAGGAAAGTGGTTTTTCTAACAAACTCATATAATCATGTGCGTGACATCTTCCAAAATGATATCACAGCCATAATATTATACTAGGACATGTATCTGACCTCAAATGATACGAAATATAATTGTTTACATTAAAATGTACAAGTTCCCAATGAAATATGGTCATGTGAAAAAAGTGACATTTGAAGTGCAGACAGTCACTTTTTTTCAAAAGTGCTCTAACTAAGTCTGTTAACATAAGATGCATGTTCTCCCCGTGCTGCGGGGGTTTCCTCCCCCAGTCCAAAGACATGCATGGTAGGTTGATTGGTAAATTGTCCATAGTGTATGAATGGGTGTGTGAGTGTGTATGTGATTGTGCTCTGTCCAGGGTGTACCCCGCCTTGTGTCCGGTGCTTCCTGGGATAGGCTCCAGGTTCCCCGCGACCCTGAAGCAGGAATAAGCGGTTGAAGATGGATGGATGGATAAAGAAACTCAAATACATGGTCCTCATTGTAATGAATTTTATATGCTTGTCCATGACAAAAACAAACTTCCAAGACATTTTAAATATGTTTTGATATTTACAGTGGGTGTCTGTGCTCTCAACAGACATAAAGCGGGCACTACAATATTTGTGCAAAAGCAGCAGAAGAGGAGTTATCAATCAAAAAAATTTTTTAAATCTGAAGACATTCAGTTTGGATGTCAGAGGGGCAGTGCAGAGCAAGTCACTTAGTGCTTTTCCTGTTATTTTGTGTCTGTTTGCAAATGTCATTATGAGTAGAAGGCTCTCTGCAACAGAAATGGGTGCATTTCTGTAATGTGGACTATCTCCAGTGTTTGTTGAATTTTGAAGTTTTGTTCCCTCCTCTATGTTTAGCTCTACATTGTCCTCAAATGATAGGTCATCATCAAATGTCAAGTTATCATCTGAAGTCCCCTGCTCAACAAATTGAAATGTATCTGTGTGAAAAGACAGTTCACTCTCTGATTCTGCATTAAGGCCAGTGCGATGTGTCTCTGTTATGTATTCATAACACTGGGACAGTGTATGATTGGAGTTATGAACGTCACAGGAGTTCATGATAGACGGGTTTTCCAGATCAGCAAAGTCCTCAGCTTCCAGAGTAGCAGGACAAGGTACTCCTTCGGTTGCAATAGTCATCTGGCCTCCACTTTGATTCTAGAAACCAAAAGAAGAAAAATGTTGTAATACATTTTATAGATTTGTGGTCAGTCATGTACACAAAATGTTGAAAAGCAGCATTGGTAAGTTTGTGGCTCACTAATCTTGTGGTTATTTTCCATAGTAATTCTGGAAATCTAAACACATTACCAATTACTATACATCAAGATGTCAGAGTAACCTGAGCTGCCATTTAAAGATTTGTAAACCAATTCAAGTACAAGTGCAAGTTTCACATCAGTAAGTAGTGTTTTGTTAACACCACTGGCACTACTACTGATGACAAATTTAAAGCTCTATAACATGGTATTTCTTACATTGCCACTATATGAATAGACCAGATGCTATCTTGGAAATAATCTGAATGTCTATTATACCGTTATAATAGACATTCAGATACAGTGTAAATGACATTATGGTAAGCATGTCAGCCAACTGTGCAGACACACCTGGATGGATACAGGAACATAGCACCTTCCTACTCATTTCAGCTTTCAGATAAGTGTGCTGCTGTCCAAGCCCTCTCCAGCCAATTCTTTGTTTATACAATCATCCAAAATAGTCAGTTCTGACGTTGGAAGTAGTCTGAGAGAATAATTTACAGTATACTATATTCATTTTCCCCAATTAACATGGAACCAAAATTCTTTGTGAAGAAAATTGATCATGCTTCATTACTCTATGGAGTTAGATGTTTTACATTTTTGAAAAGTTGTTACCTGCATTCTCCACTGCTTGTGTGTCTAGCTAAAAATTGAGATAAATAATTCAGTTACCACACTTCAACCATAATGCATATTTCAATGGGATGTGCAAAATATTAGGATGACCTCAATATAACTCATTACAGTTCAACAGCACCGCAAATTACAGTCTACAAAATTAACATTTAAATAAATCAACATCTCTGAGTTGTAAACTGAATATTATAATGCTCATGAAGGAGGCTTTATTGAAGGACTGTTGTATTTATCAATGCTGTCAGAAGCAAAGCAGCTGCTGAAATTTGGCTGGGAGAAGAACATAATAACAGCTGTCCATATAACAACAAAAACATCTGAAATCTTCTCACCTTTCTTCTGTATCTTTTGCAAGTACTTTGCTGGCTCTTGACTTTTCTCCTCCAGCGTGAGTCATACTTCTGCGCCATTTCCAAATTCAGGAAGCATCAATTTCCTTGAAATAATGTCAACAGACACAAAATAATCTCTCTGAGTACAAATAAGCATTTGAAAACTCAATCAAAAATCAATAATATAATCAAAATCAATATGCCTCTCTCACATTCAGTTACATTATGTTTCCAACTGCAACTACTTCATGGACCATACTACAGTATATGATTTAATCCTATTTTCACATACAGACAGGCTACAAAGGAAAAACCAGCTTAAAGTGTCTCAGTAAGGTGTTGGGCAACCACACGCTGCTAGAACAGCTTCAGTGCTCCTTGACATTGATTCTCCAAGTCTCTGAACTCAACTGGAGGGATGAACACCATTCTTCCAAGTGTTTTGATTGTGATGATGTAGACGGAGAGCACTGTCTAACACATCATTCCAAAATCTCCATAGGTGTTCAACTGGGTCGGGAACTGGTGACTTTGAACTCATCGAACCATTCAGTGAGGGCAATAGGGGCATTGTCATCCTGGAAGAGACCACTCCCATCAGGAGAGAAATGTTTCATCGTAGGATAAAGGTGATCAGTCGGAGCAACTTTCTATTGATTTGCAGTAGCTTCTTCCTCTAAGGGGACAAGAGGCCCCAAAACATTCCAACTCCCCAGAGCCAGCGGACGCCTGTTATTGGGGTGCAGCATTCATGCCTCTCCTTTTCTCTTGGTGTATGCCACAGATGACCTCAACCACTTGAGAATATGGAGTGGGATGGCTCATCTGACCGTATTACTTTTTTCCACATCTTAGTAGACCAGTGTCATTCTATCACTCTCTATACATATTGTTTGGTTTTCTTCTCTTCACTTCAGAGGATTGGAGTATCTATGCCATGGCCCATCGAAACCGTTCTGGTGGCCTGTGGTGCCCAAAGCCTCACTAAGACACAAAATGTTGGTTTTTCCTTAAATTAGCTAGGTTGTGTAATAAAGACTTACCCTACTACCATCGAACACACATGTAACTTCTATGGAAGAGCAATATTTACGCTGGACTGGTGTCAGAAATGGAGCTGCAACGATGGTGACACTAGTGATGACAGAAAAGACACACTCTTACACAATTAATACATACCAGTTGGATTTACAACTTTTTGCATATACTAGTGTTACAGTAATTGGACAATTATACATTTGTCCAACTTTTCCTATTTAAAAAACTGATGATGAAGATGAAGTATATAATCTTTTTTTTTTTTTTTAAATCAGTTGTAAAATTTATGATAATAGATGGTTGGCATACTTCAACACTGGAAGTGTGCACTGATTTCACGTAAAAAGCACAGAAAAACAGCATTAGAAATGTTACAGTCATATCATTATCAATAATTTACCTGCCAAAAACCCACAAGAGGAAGTTTATTAAACCAAACTGGTATTTTGAGAATGAATAATTCCTGGCTGAACACCGCTGACAGTGTGAATAAACAGTTTTGATAAACCTAATATAACATATAGAGTATAGAACAAAAGCACCATTATTAGTTAACTATATTAACCTTTTATTTTTAGAACAGTTTTATTGGGGTAAATAGCCGATTCATATATCATATTTTCGCTAATTCAAACTTCACAATAATATATTTTTCATACTTCTGAGTACAATCAGCATAACTACATTTGATTGCTTTTAATGAATTATTAACTCTTTGGTAAAAGTAATCCACTACATGTTTATCCACTCACTGCTCTCAGAGGTTGCCAAATGACCGCAAAAAGAACTGTGAAGTGTGACTCAGCATTAGGACATTTCATTGGACAAGAGCGCTGTCCATTACACATGCTGCATTGTGATTGGTTAATTTTAAAGGTGGGCTGATTAATGTACCAGGAACATAGAGAGCGAAAGCGGCCAGAAGGAATGCATGAGAGAAACACCAGCTCGTAAAAGAAGGTAAGGTAAGTCTTTGCTAAGTTTCATTTTGTAATAAGACAGCTCCCGATGTAAGACAGACATTGCCATCTTATGTAACTATCGGCCATCTTGTGTAACTAACCGACTGAACTTCAGCTAGCAGCAAGCTAGTGTTAATATGTTCACTGAGAACTTATTAACATAAGCATACAAAAAGCATTCAAAAAATCAGTTATTTACAATTTCGGACACAATGCTGTGATTTAAAGACGAAATGTCCGTTTTAAGCTCGTGTTTGCTAAAATTCATGGCGTGCTAAACTAATCTGTTCAGTAGCATGTTAGCTAGAAAACTAACATTTTTGTGGGGAAATGGGTAAAAAAAAAAAAAAAAAAAAAAGGTCCACAGGAAGAAGTAAAGCTTGAGCCTTGAACTTTCACATGTTAGATTTGACTCAACAGAAGTATCTACTCTCTACATCAGTTTAAACTATTTTAGAGTAGAGTTCATGTTAGGGCTAAGCGCTATTTGGCTGCCTTCTCTTTAAACTGTACAGCTGAAGCTCTGTTTAATGGTTTAATTTAATTAAACTACATAACAGATTTATAACTATGTGTAAAGATAAAGAGAAAAAACATGACTTGCCTTGAGTTAGTGCCCAGCTCTGCCTCTCCACTCAGATGAGGCTGTGAGAGAATGAACTCCAGCGGGAAGGGAAGATGTTGTTTTGGCCACTCTCAGCTCTTCACTACACGGGTTTATTTTACGCGACTTCGACCACATATTAGCAAGGAAGGGATTGTGACTTCAGAATCTTTTATTCAGGTATATAAAATAAACATTTTTACAAGTCATAGAAATGCCTTGAGCATAATCTACTTAACAATCCATTCATATGTAACACAAACATACCAGTTCAAGATAAAGCCTATACAATCAAATCCAACGTGGTTTCGGGACAATATGTACATCGGCTGCTTAGTTTCGTATGGTTTGGTTTCGTATGTGCAGTTTTGTAAGCAAGAGATTTTGTATTCCCGTAGAAAATGAAATAAAAATCGATCTCAGTGAACAATGAACAATCACATCTAGATATATTTCTTTGAAATTACACAGCAGTAACTTCATTAATCAGTTTTTTTCCTGCATAATTTCAAAGTAATATAGTAATAATAATAATATAGTAATATAGTAATAATCATTGTGGTCTTCAAATCGGTGAAAATGAGTTGTGTGGGTACCTGAGGGTGTCCCCTTTGCAGAGAACACCTTTGTTATTTTTTTTAATTATTATTTTTATTTGAAGTTAAGTCCAATTCTTACTGTGAAATGTGGTAATGATTTTCCACCACCACTGTTATTCTATGTAAGGAGGATTCATCTATAATTTGTGCTTTCTTTTATTCTTGCAGCCTACATCATGCGCTGTGGCACACTGGATGGATGGATGGATGGACACCAGTTGAGAAAACTAAGGTCAAAAAAAGCCTTGATAAACAAATGCCGCATGAAGGCCACAAAGACTCTATAAATTCTTGAATGTTTCACACCAGATGGATGGACATTTGTTGAAAAAATCCTCACATACAAATGTTGCATGAGGACCTCAAAGTTGCCAAATTTTGTATGTTGTACAACTGTGGTGAACACTGTTCTAAATACATAGTCATAGTGAGAAGATGCACATTTATAGTTCAGATTTTATTAATGATGCATGGGACAAGTTCTTGCTGTCTTACAAGTTTTAACACAGCTAACTAAAATGCTACATTGTGATTGTTTTGTTTTTTTGTATTAATTTGAACAAGCTTGGGCCTCCTATTTCACACTCAAAACCAGCGGGGGGGGTATGCATACTGCAAAACTCAAGTATATTTGTATCATTTCTATCTCTCAGTTCTTCAGCTCTCAATTTACCAGTCTGTACACTACCATTCAAAAGTTTGGACATATTTTCTCATTCAAGTGAAGGTGAAATTGTGTCCAAATACCATCCAACTGGTAGTGGATCTTCCATCAATCATTTATTGTCACAAGCCAGTGAGGGTGGCTGGACTGTGCCGTTGTTCCCTCACTCACGTTCCAGTGATATTACGAGATGAGATAGACCAGGACTAGCTTGTTCAGTAGCCCAGTACCTGTTATTGTACCTTAAATGCAATCTGAAGATATCTCCATTGTCAATTTTTTTTGTCAAGGTTCTAGCCCTGTCATTGTGGGGGGAAAAAAATCATTAATATGCAGGGCATTGCTCTGCATTGTTGTGTAGGGTAAACTTGGCCATTTTAATAAAGAGTTCATTTGTTTCAGCATTTGTGAAATTGTCCTTATATGGAGAAGATTGTGTATATATAGTAATGGGAGAAGAAAATTATATATATTTGTGTGTATATATATGTGTCTGTGTGTGTGTATGTGTGTCAAATGCATGCCTCACATATTACGCAATAGTAGCTCCAGTACTGCTCATTTTCTTCTCCTAATTACAAGAAATGAGCCATCAATGAGACTGAGCAAGGTATCTCCCTCGAGTCTCAACTATGACTCCTGGTGCTAATTGCTTGTCTCACCCATTTCTCCTAGTGAATTTTAGGAGCATCATATGAGAAAGAGGTCAGACAAAATTGAAACTAAAATTGAAGTGCAGACAGTCACTTTCTTTCAAAAGTGCTCTAACTAATCTTGTTAAACTGGTGCTCTTCAAGCTGTTACAACGCTATACATAAATTCTCAAGCGGCTGGGAGTTCAGGAAAGTGTTTTTTCTAACAAACTCATATAATCATGTGCGTGACATCTTCCAAAATGATATCACAGCCATAATATTATACTAGGACATGTATCTGACCTCAAATGATACGAAATATAATTGTTTACATTAAAATGTACAAGTTCCCAATGAAATATGGTCATGTGAAAAAAGTGACATTTGAAGTGCAGACAGTCACTTTTTTTCAAAAGTGCTCTAACTAAGTTTGTTTACATTCGTCCGTGTGCCCATGTACAGTGTTGCGCTTGATCCTGTTAGAACGGCTATACAGCGATTTTCAAGCGGCTGGGAGCTTAGGAAAGTGGTTTCTCTAACAAACTCATATAATCATGTGCGTGACATCTTCCAAAATGATATCACAGCCATAATATTATACTAGGACATGTATCTGACCTCAAATGATACGAAATATAATTGTTTACATTAAAATGTACAAGTTCCCAATGAAATATGGTCATGTGAAAAAGTGACTTTGAAGTGCAGACAGTCACTTTTTTTCAAAAGTGCTCTAACTAAGTTTGTTTACATTCGTCCAGTGTGCCCATGTACAGTGTTGCGCTTGATCCTGTTAGAACGCTATACAGCGATTTTCAAGCGGCTGGGAGCTTAGGAAAGTGGTTTTTCTAACAAACTCATATAATCATGTGCGTGACATCTTCCAAAATGATATCACAGCCATAATATTATACTAGGACATGTATCTGACCTCAAATGATACGAAATATAATTGTTTACATTAAAATGTACAAGTTTCCAATGAAATATGGTCATGTGAAAAAGTGACATTTGAAGTGCAGACAGTAACTTTTTTTCCAAAAGTGCTCTAACTAAGTTTGTTTACATTCGTGCAGTGTGCCCATGTACCGTGTTTGCGCTTGATACTGTTAGAACGCTATACAGCGATTTTCAAGCGGCTGGGAGCTTAGGAAAGTGGTTTTTCTAACAAACTCATATAATCATGTGCGTGACATCTTCCAAAATGATATCACAGCCATAATATTATACTAGGACATGTATCTGACCTCAAATGATACGAAATATAATTGTTTACATTAAAATGTACAAGTTCCCAATGAAATATGGTCATGTGAAAAAAGTGACATTTGAAGTGCAGACAGTCACTTTTTTTCAAAAGTGCTCTAACTAAGTTTGTTTACATTCGTGCAGTGTGCCCATGTACAGTGTTGCGGTTTTGATCCTGTTAGAACGCTATACAGCGATTTTCAAGCGGCTGGGAGCTTAGGAAAGTGGTTTTTCTAACAAACTCATATAATCATGTGCGTGACATCTTCCAAAATGATAATACCAGCCATAATATTATACTAGGACATGTATCTGACCTCAAATGATACGAAATATAATTGTTTACATTAAAATGTACAAGTTCCCAATGAAATATGGTCGATGGAAAAAGTGACATTTGAAGTGCAGACAGTCACTTTTTTTCAAAAGTGCTCTAACTAAGTTTGTTTACATTCGTGCAGTGTGCCCATGTACAGTGTTGCGCTTGATCCTGTTAGAACGCTATACAGCGATTTTCAAGCGGCTGGGAGCTTAGGAAAGTGTTTTTTCTAACAAACTCATATAATGTATGTGCGTGACATCTTCCAAAATGATATCACAGCCATAATATTATACTAGGACATGTATCTGACCTCAAATGATACGAAATATTGTTTACATTAAAATGTACAAGTTCCCAATGAAATATGGTCATGTGAAAAAAGTGACATTTGAAGTGCAGACAGTCACTTTTTTTTCAAAAGTGCTCTAACTAAGTTTGTTTACATTCGTGCAGTGTGCCCAAGTACACTGTTGCGCTTGCTCCTGTTAGAACGCTATACAGCGATTTTCAAGCGGCTGGGAGCTTAGGAAAGTGGTTTTTTCTAACAAACTCATATAATCGTATGCGTGACATCTTCCAAAATGATATCACAGCCATAATATTATACTAGGACATGTATCTGACCTCAAATGATACGAAATATAATTGTTTACATTAAAATGTACAAGTTCCCAATGAAATATGGTCATGTGAAAAAAGTGACATTTGAAGTGCAGACAGTCACTTTTTTTCAAAAGTGCTCTAACTAAGTTTGTTTACATTCGTGCAGTGTGCCCATGTACAGTGTTGCGCTTGATCCTGTTAGAACGCTATACAGCGATTTTCAAGCGGCTGGGAGCTTAGGAAAGTGGTTTTTCTAACAAACTCATATAATCATGTGCGTGACATCTTCCAAAATGATATCACAGCCATAATATTATACTAGGACATGTATCTGACCTCAAATGATACGAAATATAATTGTTTACATTAAAATGTACAAGTTCCCAATGAAATATGGTCATGTGAAAAAGTGACATTTGAAGTGCAGACAGTCACTTTTTTTCAAAAGTGCTCTAACTAAGTTTGTTTACATTCGTGCAGTGTGCCCATGTACAGTATTGCGCTTGATCCTGTTAGAGCGCTATACAGCGATTTTCAAGCGGCTGGGAGCTTAGGAAAGTGGTTTTTCTAACAAACTCATATAATCATGTGCGTGACATCTTCCAAAATGATATCACAGCCATAATATTATACTAGGACATGTATCTGACCTCAAATGATACGAAATATAATTGTTTACATTAAAATGTACAAGTTCCCAATGAAATATGGTCATGTGAAAAAAGTGACATTTGAAGTGCAGACAGTCACTTTTTTTCAAAAGTGCTCTAACTAAGTTTGTTTACATTCGTGCAGTGTGCCCATGTACAGTGTTGCGCTTGATCCTGTTAGAACGCTATACAGCGATTTTCAAGCGTCTGGGAGCTTAGGAAAGTGGTTTTTCTAACAAACTCATATAATCATGGTCGTGACATCTTCCAAAATGATATCACAGCCATAATATCATACTAGGACATGTATCTGACCTCAAATGATACGAAATATAATTGTTTACAATAAAATGTACAAGTTCCCAATGAAATATGGTCATGTTAAAAAAGTGACATTTGAAGTGCAGACAGTCACTTTTTTTCAAAAGTGCTCTAACTAAGTTTGTTTACATTCGTTCAGTGTGCCCATGTACAGTGTTGCGCTTGATCCTGTTAGAACGCTATACAGCGATTTTCAAGCGGCTGGGAGCTTAGGAAAGTGGTTTTTCTAACAAACTCATATAATCATGTGCGTGACATCTTCCAAAATGATATCACAGCCATAATATTATACTAGGACATGTATCTGACCTCAAATGATACGAAATATAATTGTTTACATTAAAATGTACAAGTTCCCAATGAAATATGGTCATGTGAAAAAAGTGACATTTGAAGTGCAGACAGTCACTTTTTTTCAAAAGTGCTCTAACTAAGTTTGTTTACATTCGTGCAGTGTGCCCATGTACACTGTTGCGCTTGGTCCTGTTAGAACGCTATACAGCGATTTTCAAGCGGCTGGGAGCTTAGGAAAGTGGTTTTTCTAACAAACTCATATAATCATGTGCGTGACATCTTCCAAAATGATATCACAGCCATAATATTATACTAGGACATGTATCTGACCTCAAATGATACGAAATATAATTGTTTACATTAAAATGTACAAGTTCCCAATGAAATATGGTCATGTGAAAAAAGTGACATTTGAAGTGCAGACAGTCACTTTTTTTCAAAAGTGCTCTAACTAAGTTTGTTTACATTCGTCCAGTGTGCCCATGTACAGTGTTGCGCTTGATCCTGTTAGAACGCTATACAGCGATTTTCAAGGCGCTGGGAGCTTAGGAAAGTGGTTTTTCTAACAAACTCATAATCGTAATGCGTGACATCTTCGAAAATGATATCACAGCCATAATATTATACTAGGACATGTATCTGACCTCAAATGATACGAAATATAATTGTTTACATTAAAATGTACAAGTTCCCAATGAAATATGGTCATGTGAAAAAAGTGACATTTGAAGTGCAGACAGTCACTTTTTTTCAAAAGTGCTCTAACTAAGTTTGTTTACATTCGTCCAGTGTGCCCATGTACAGTGTTGCGCTTGATCCTGTTAGAACGCTATACAGCGATTTTCAAGCGGCTGGGAGCTTAGGAAAGTGGTTTTTCTAACAAACTCATATAATCATCGTGACATCTTCCAAAATGATATCACAGCCATAATATTATACTAGGACATGTATCTGACCTCAAATGATACGAAATATAATTGTTTACATTAAAATGTACAAGTTCCCAATGAAATATGGTCATGTGAAAAAGTGACATTTGAAGTGCAGACAGTCACTTTTTTTCAAAAGTGCTCTAACTAAGTTTGTTTACATTGCGTCCAGTGTGCCCCAACTGTACAGTATTGCGCGCTTAAAGCGATTTTCAAGCGGCTGGGAGCTTAGGAAAGTGGTTTTTCTAACAAACTCATATAATCATGTGCGTGACATCTTCCAAAATGATATCACAGCCATAATATTATACTAGGACATGTATCTGACCTCAAATGATACGAAATATAATTGTTTACATTAAAATGTACAAGTTCCCAATGAAATATGGTCATGTGAAAAAAGTGACATTTGAAGTGCAGACAGTCACTTTTTTCAAAAGTGCTCTAACTAAGTTTGTTTGCATTCGTCCAGTGTGCCCATGTACGCTTGATCCTGTTAGAACGCTATACAGCGATGTACAAGCGGCTGGGAGCTTAGGAAAGTGTTTTTTCTAACAAACTCATATAATCATGTGCGTGACATCTTCCAAAATGATATCACAGCCATAATATTATACTAGGACATGTATCTGACCTCAAATGATACGAAATATAATTGTTTACATTAAAATGTACAAGTTCCCAATGAAATATGGTCATGTGAAAAAAGTGACATTTGAAGTGCAGACAGTCACTTTTTTTCAAAAGTGCTCTAACTAAGTTTGTTTACATTCGTCCAGTGTGCCCATGTACCGTGTTGCGCTTGATACTGTTAGAACGCTATACAGCGATTTTCAAGCAGCTGGGAGCTTAGGAAAGTGGTTTTTCTAACAAACTCATATAATCATGTGCGTGACATCTTCCAAAATGATATCACAGCCATAATATTATACTAGGACATGTATCTGACCTCAAATGATACGAAATATAATTCTTTACATTAAAATGTACAAGTTCCCAATGAAATATGGTCATGTGAAAAAAGTGACATTTGAAGTGCAGACAGTCACTTTTTTTCAAAAGTGCTCTAACTAAGTTTGTTTACATTCGTCCAGTGTGCCCATGTACAGTGTTGCGCTTGATCCTGTTAGAACGCTATTCAGCGATTTTCAAGTGGCTGGGAGCTTAGGAAAGTGGTTTTTCTAACAAACTCATATAATCATGTGCGTGACATTCTCCAAAATTATAGTACTGGCATAATATAATACTAGGACATGTATCTGACCTCGAGCGATACGAAATATAATTGTTTACATTAAAATGTACAAGTTCCCAATGAAGTGTCCCAGACGAAACGAATATTAGAAAAGAGCTCTCAAAAAACTTATGTATTTCTCCTAGACAACAATGAGGTCTGTGTGAAACCAAAATATGAGATTATGGCTGTTTCTCTATTTTCTCTCCTGGAGAACAAGCCACACAAAATCTCAACGTTGCCTCCTTTTAATTTAAGTTTCAAAATAGATCTCATCAAGCTCTCAAATAATTCTCAGATTGTTTCAAGTTTGGTATGTCATTTTGATCTCAGGCAGAGAAACCAGAGAGCTCTTTCTATGATCTCAATCTATTCTCATCCCAGTCTAATTCGTCCATCTCATGGTGAGCTCAGACAGCACAAATAAACATCTCCAACACTCCAACACTTTCTCATCCATACTTAATGGTTTCTTTCAAAAAAATCATAAAGAAACTCAGGGTGCACGGTGGCTTAGTGGTTAGCACGTTTGCCTCACACCTCCAGGGTCCAGGGTTTGATTTCTGCCGTGTGTGCATGGTCTCCCCGTCCTCCCCCAGTCCAAAAACATGCGTGGTAGGTTGATTGGTAAATTGTCCATAGTGTATGAATGGGTGTGTGAGTGTGTATGTGATTGTGCCCTGCGATGGACTTGCACCCTGTCCAGGGTGTACCCTGCCTTGTGCCCGGTGCTTCCTGGGATAGGCTCCAGGTTCCCCGCGACCATGAAGCAGGAATAAGCGGTTTAAGATGGATGGGTAAAGAAACTCAAATACATGGTCCTCATTGTAATGAATTTTATATGCTTGTCCATGACAAAAACAAACTTCCAAGACATTTTAAATATGTTTTGATATTTACAGTGGGTGTCTGTGCTCTCAACAGACATAAGGCATGCACTACAATATTTGTGCAAAAGCAGAGAAGAGTTATCAAAAAAAAATTTTTAATTTCATTCAATTCTGAAGACATTCAGTTTGGATATCAGAGGGGCAGTGCAGAGTGATTAGTGTGAGCAAGTCACTTAGCGCTTTTCCTGTTATTTTGTGTCTGTTTGCAAATTTCATTATGAGTAGAAGGCTTTCTGCCACAGAAATGGGTGCATCTCTGTAAAGTGGACTATCTCCAGTGTTTGTTGAGTTTTGGAGTTTTGTTCCCTCCTCTATGTTTAGCTCTACATTGTCCTCAAATGATAGGTCATCATCAAATGTCAAGTTATCATCTGAAGTCCCCTGCTCAACAAATTGAAATGCATCTGTGTGAAAAAACTGTTCACTCTCTGATTCTGCATTAAGGCCAGTGCGATGTGTCTCTGATGGGTTTTCCAGATCAGCAAAGTCCTCAGCTTCCAGAGTAGCAGGACAAGGTACTCCTTCGGTGCAATAGTCATCTGGCCTCCACCTTGATTCTAGAAACCAAAAGAAGATAAATGTTGTAATACATTTTATAGATTTGTTGTCAGTCATGCACACAAAATGTTAAAAAGCAGCATTGGTAAGTTTGTGGCTCACTAAACTTGTGGTTATTTTCCATAGTAATTCTGGAAATCTAAACACATTACCAATTACTATACATCAAGATGTCAGAGTAACCTGAGCTGCCATTTAAAGCTTTGTAAACCAATTCAAGTACAAGTGCAAGTTTCACATCCGTAAGTAGTGTTTTGTTAACACTATTGGCACTACTACTGATTACAATTTAAAGCTCTATAACATGGCATTTCTTACATTGCCACTATATGAATAGACCAGATGCTATCTTGGAAATAATCTGAATGTCTACTATACCGTTATACGAATACAGTGTAAATGACATTATGGTAAGCACGTCACAGCCAACTGTGCAGACACACCTGGATGGATACAGGGACATAGCACCTTCCTACTCATTTCAGCTTTCAGATAAGTGTGCTGCTGTCCAAGCCCTCTCCAGCCAATTCTTTTTTTTGAGACTTATATTTTTTTTATTTTGTTTTACAATACAAACAAAAGCGAACCAATACAGTTCCAACCATATAACAAATTAAAGAAGCTGTGGGCCAAATGACCCGACAGTAGCAATAACAACAAAACAAAACAAGGAGCCCAAGGCAGCGTTGGTGTATCCAAAGTGTATCCTTCAGCATAGATATTTGTCCGGTAACCACTGTACCATTGGCATATGAGGAGTCACAATCCTTAAATAATAGAGTAGCGTCCACATTACAATGTCCGCGTGATTACTTCTGGAGCGCCCTCACCACCTTCATCCTACCTCTATAGTAAAAAAAAAAAAAAAAGTGACAGGTCTAAAAGAAAAATAGATTAAAAATAAAGTAGTATACATTCATATACACACACGCAGTCACAAATGCATACACATATATTGCTAGTACAGATAATTTGTCAAGACAGAGGTTGACACAGATAGATGGAATACAACTTAATAACAATAAGGTAGGTGAAACAAAACCAAAGAGTCTGGAAATGAGTCCGTTAAGTCGCATGTAATGAGTGAAATTGCAAAAACTTTCCCCATTTTTCACTGTACTTCTCCACCTCATTCATCAGACGCAACGATATTTTCTCAAATGGCCGCCACCTTACCCAGTTCTGAGACCCATTCCTGAAATAATGGGCCTGCAGCATCTTTCCACTTTCTCATTATTATCTGTTTGCCAATCATGATGCTTGTCTGGACCCAGTTAGCTAAGGGTTTCACCATGTGGTTGATAACTTTTAGGGTTCCCTAGTATGTAGAGTTCAGGACAGAGTTCGTAGTCCGTCCCTGCTATCTCTGAGATATACTTATGGATCCTAATCCAAAAAGCCTGTACCTTTGGGCATGACCATAATGCATGAACTAAGTCCCCTAGCAACCCGTTACATCTCCAGCAATGTGAAGAGTCTTTCAGCCCTAGTCTAAATAATCTGCTGGGGTACCAATAATATCGATGAAGAATTTTGAACTGTATTAATCTTATTCTAAAAATTAAAATTAATTTTTCATTAATATCTCTAAAAACATGCTTAGTAATACAAATAATTTTATCCCTTTTTTTTTCTTCAATAGAGACACCCAGATCTTTTTCCCATAATGCTTTTAGAGCTATGGTGATATCATGTCCAGAAGTGTTTAAAAGCATAGAATAAAACTGGGAAGCATGATGTCCTGCCTCTGCAATGCGTAAGACTGAATTTAAAAAGTCCAGGCCCTGGGGAGAAGCTTGTGGTGAGCCAAAGATGCTAACCAGGAGATGTCTTAATTGAAGTTACCTCCAAAATTGATTATTGGACAGACCGAACTGCTCAACCAGGTTGCCAAAAGACTTAAGTATGCCTCCTTCATATAAATGACTCAGAGTAAGGATCCCTTTATTCACCCACTCTTTCCAAATTACTGAGGATTTGCCAATTAGGAGTTTAGGATTGTCCCAAATCCCAGAAGACATAGTTAAATATGGGGTTATTTTAGTAATATGGGCTGTTTTCCTCCAGATTTCCTGTAAATGTGCTATGATGGGATGAGATCGAGCATTTGGTGGCATTCTGGCAGACAAGAACAACAATGGGGGAAACGATGTGCAAATTGACTGTTCCATTGAGTACCACGGAGGAGCTCTTTCAGGGGGAAGCGCCCAGTGTGCCAGGTGTCTCAAGCTAAAGGCATTCTAGGTTTTTTGCCATTCCACAAAAACTTTTTACAAAGTACATCAAATTGTTGAAAGTATTTGGTAGGGATATCCAAGGGAAGGGACTGAAAAATATAATTTATTTTGGGAGCACAGTTCATCTTGATAACATTGACCTTGTCCCACAGAGAGAGATAAAGCGGAGACTACCTCTGCATATCTGTGTTGATTTTTTCTAGGAGCGGTTCCAGATTACATTTCACTATATCACTAAGTTGTCTGGGAATAAGTATTCCTAAGTATTTAATTCCCTCGAGAGGCCACTGGAAAGAGCCGGCTTGGAATAGCGATTTAGGGCAATATGAGGTCAGGGGGAGGGCCTCTGACTTTGTCCAATTCACCCGATAGCCAGAAAAGCTTGAGAATAAGTTCTCTCAATTTCTGTGGGGTGAAGTTCGGCTTCAATTGTTGTTCAGCCTCTTCCACTTTTTTCTCCAGGACTGCCATTGCTCTCATATTCTGTCTCTTCCTATGGGATGAAAACTGAATTACATGACCCCTTATGAAAGCTTTGAAGGCTTCCCAAGTTGTACCAGCTGACAGGGAAGAGGGAACATTTATATCAATAAAAAGATCCATTTGAGTTTTCAACATTGCTTTGAAGGCATCATCTTGCAGGAGAGATGAGTTGAATCTCCATCTAGTTGATTTTTTAACTTTGTCAGCAGGAACCAAATTGAGCGACACCATGGCATGGTCGGATACTAATATGTTCCCAATAATGCACGACACTGTAAATGGGAGCATTTCTTTAGAAATAAAGAAATAGTCGATCCTGGTAAACATGCCGTGCATTGCCGAGAGAAATGTATAATCCCTCCCAGTAGGGTTAAACAGCCGCCATACATTCACGAGACCAAGAGCAGAGCACAATTTTTTAACAACACTTAGCGACTTAGGTGGTCTAGCTTTGCTGGGGCTACTCCTGTCAAGGACTGCGTTACCATTACCATGTTCATGTCCCCTGCCCATATGATTGGGTAGCTGCCCATATCAATCAATTTACATTCCAAATTGGCAAAGAATCCAGGAACATCATTGTTAGGGGCATAGGTGTTTGCTAATACCAATGTTCTCCCCTGTATATCAGCTAGGATAATAAGCCTCCTCCCCTCTATGTCCTTATTTTCCTTTAAGCATTTAAATTGTAAATGTTTATTTACACCTCTACTCTGTCTTGTGCCGGAACAGCAAAAAACCTTCCCCACCCATCCTTTACACAATTTATTCGCATCTTTTAAAGACAAGTAGCACTCCTGTAGAAACACAATATCATATCTGACCGATTTCAGACTATGAAGTATCTTATTCCTCTTTTTGGAGTTCCCCAGACCGTTCACATTCCATGTGGCTAGGCGCAAATTACTATCAACCGTAGACATAGTAGTAAAATGTGGACAAATGGGTCAGTGGTACCAGGACTGTGATATACCTTGGGTGAACTCTATAAGAACATAACTTTATGAACATAGTTCTTACATTAGAAAATAAAAACTGCGCAAAACTCTGAACACAGCGCATCTTAAAACCCTTCAGGTCCGTGATCTGTCAGTAAAGTAACTCTGACCAACCAGGCCCATTAACAGTGTCTTTATGAAAGCTGCGGCACCTTTAACGTGTGACTGAGTTTTTACCTTGTTATCAGATGAGCTGAGTGGTGTAGAAAAAGAAGAAACAGTTCGATCATACCCCTGTAACAAAAGTTGTCCGACCCTCACGTTGTAAAGGAAAAGAAAGCCACATCCGTAGAGATGAGTGGTCAGTCAGCTTCTTCGGGTGGCGAGCGCAGCTCGTTCCTGATGAAGTCCATGGCTGTCCTCGGGTTCATGAAGCGGCTCTTTCGTGTCGATTTTAGCGTGGCTGGGTACTGTAAAAGCAAACTTCATCCCGTGTTGATGAAGCATCATTTTTGCACTCCCTGAAAGCGTCACGTTTGGTTACGGTTCCCCTGGAGATGTCCGGGAAAATCATGACTCGTTTCCCTTCCCACCGAATTTCGCCTTTCTCCTGGGATGTGCGTAGGATGCGGTCTCTGTCCCCCGACAGCATAAACTTTGCAATCAAAGTCCGGCCATTAACATTGCTCCGGGCAGCCGAGGTCCGGGGGCCGAGTCTGTGCGCACGTTCAATAAACCAGCCCCGCGACGGTGTGGTAATATCCAACATGTTAGGCAACGATTTCTCCAGGAATGAGATTGTGTCCCCGCCTTCACAGCCTTCGGGAAAGCCAACAAAGCGCAGATTATTACGCCTGATCCGGTCTTCCATGTCGTCTATCCTATCACGAAGAGCTTCAAGTTCGGATCCAGTGGCTGGCGGATGAGCCTTTATACAGTCATCCAAAATAGTCAGTTCTGACATTTGAAGTAGTCTGAGAGAATAATTTACAGTATACCATATTCATTTTCCCAATTAATATGGAATCAAACTTCTTTGTGTAGAAAATTGATCATGCTTCATTACTCTAGGGAGTTAGATTTTTTACATTTTTGAAAAGTTGTTACCTGCATTCTCCACTGCTTGTGTGTCTAGCCAAAAATTTAGATAAATAATTCAGTTACCACACTTCAACCATAATGCATATTTCAAGTGAATGTGCAAAATATTAGGATGACCTCAATATAACTCATTACAGTTCAACAGCACCACAAATTACAGTCTACAAAATTAACATTAAAATAAATCAACATCTCTGAGTTGTAAACTGAATATTATAATGCTCATGAAGGAGGCTTTATTGAAGGACTGTTATATTTATCAATGCTGTCAGAAGCAAAGCAGCTGCTGAAATTGACCACCAGAGGACAACTGGGTGAAAGTGTTGTGGTCAGATGAGACCAAAATGGAGCTCTTTGGCATCAACTCAACTCGCCGTGTTCGGAGGAGGAGGAATGTTGTCTTTGACCCCAAGAACACCATCCCCACCGTCAAACATGGAGGTGGAAACATTATGCTTTGGGGGTGTTTTTCTGCTAAGGGGACAGGACAACTTCACCGCATCAAACGGACAATGGACGGGGTCATGTACCGTAAAATTTTGGTTCAGAACCTCCTTCCCACAGCCAGGGCATTGAAAATGAAAAGTAATTACTAAGTCATTACCAAGTACTAAGTCATGTTTTGCAGAGGGGTCAAATACATATTTCCCTCATTAAAATGCAAATCAATTTAGAACATTTTTGACATGCGTTTTTCTGGATTTTTTTGTTGTTATTCTGTCTGTCACTGTTCAAATAAACCTACCATTAAAATTATAGACTGATCATTTCTTTGTTAGTGGGCAAACGTACAAAATCAGCAGGGGATCAAATACATTTCCCCCCCACTGTACAGACAAGCTACAAAGGAAAAACCAGCTTAAAGTGTCTCAGTAAGGTGTTGGGCTGAAACAGCAGCATGTGGCTAGAACAGCTTCAGTGCTCCTTGACATTGATTCTCCAAGTCTCTGAACTCAACTACAGGGATGAACACCATTCTTCCAAGTGTTTTGATTGTGATGATGTAGACAGAGAGCACTGTCTAACACATCAGTCCAAAATCTCCATAGGTGTTCAACTGGGTCGGGATCTGGTGACTGTGAACTCATCAAAACAGTGTGAGTGTTTCAGACTGCTGATCTTTAAAGCACCTGCGTGTTGAATCCGACTGAAATAACACACATGTAACTTCTATGGAAGAGCAATATTTACGCTGGACTGGTGTCAGAAATGGAGCTGCAATGATGGTGACACTGGAGATGACAGAAAAGACACACTCTTACACAATTAATACATACCAGTTGGATTTACAACTTTTTGCATATACTAGTGTTACAGTAATTGGACAATTATACATTTGTCCAACTTTTCCTATTTAAAAAACTGATGTTGAAGGTGAAGTATATAATCTTTTTTTTTTTTTTTAATCAGTTGTAACATTTATGATAATAGATGGTTGGCATACTTCAACACTGGAAGTGTGCACTGATTTCACGTAAAAAGCACAGAAAAACAGCATTAGAAATGTTACAGTCATATCATTATCAATAATTTACCTGCCAAAAACCCACAAGAGGAAGTTTATTAAACCAAAGTGGCATTTTGAGAATGAAGAATTCCTGGCTGAACACCTCTGACAGTGTGAATAAACAATTTTGATAAACCAAATATAACGTATAGAGTATAGAACAAAAGCACCATTATTAGTTAACTATATTAACCTTTTTAATTTTATAACAGTTTTATTGGGGTAAATAGCCGATTCATATATCAAATTTTCGCTAATTCGAACTTCACAATAATATATTTTTCATACTTCTGAGTACAATCAGCATAACTACATTTTATTGCTTTTAATGAATTATTAACTCTTTGGTAAAAGTAATCCACTACATGTTTATCCACTCACTGCTCTCAGAGGTTGCCAAATGACCGCAAAAAGAACTGTGAAGTGTGACTCAGCATAAGGACATTTCATTGGACAAGAGCGCTGTCCATTACACATGCTGCATTGTGATTGGCTAATTTTAAAGGCTGATTAATGTACGAGGAACACAGAGAGCAAAAGCGGCCAGAAGGAATGCATGAGAGAAACACCAGCTCGTAAAAGAAGGTAAGGTAAGTCTTTGCTAAGTTTCATTTTGTAATAAGACAGCTCCCGATGTAAGACGGACATCACCATCTTATGTAACAATCGGCCATCTTGTGTAACTAACCGACTGAACTTCAGCTAGCAGCAAGCTAGTGTTAATATGTTCACTGAGAACTTATTAACATAAGCATACAAAAAGCATTCAAAAAATCAGTTATTTACAATTTCGGACACAATGCTGTGATTTAAAGACGAAATGTCCGTTTTAAGCTCATGTTTGCTAAAATTCATGGCGTGCTAAAATAATCTGTTCATTAGCATGTTAGCTAGAAAGCTAACATTTTTGTGGGGAAATGGATGTAAAAAAACAACAACAAAAAGGTCCACAGGAAGAAGTAAAGCTTGAGCCTTGAACTTTCACATGTTAGATTTGTCTCAACAGAAGTATCTACTCTCTACATCAGTTTAAACTATTTTAGAGTAGAGTTCATCTTAGGGCTAAGCCCTAGTTAGCTGCCTTCTCTTTAAACTGTACAGCTGAAGCTCTGTTTAATGGTTTAATTTAATTAAACTACATAACAGATTTATAACTATGTGTAAAGATAAAGAGAAAAAAACATGACTTGCCTTGAGTTAGTGTCCAGCTCTGCCTCTCCACTCAGATGAGGCTGTGAGAGAATGAACTCCAGCGGGAAGGGAAGATGTTGTTTTGGCCACTCTCAGCTCTTCACTACACGGGTTTATTTTACGCGATTTCGACCATATATTCGCAAGGGATTGTGACTTCAGAATCTTTTATTCAGGTATATAAAAGAAACATTTTTACAAGTCATAGAAATGCCTTGAGCATAATCTACTTAACAATCCATTCATATATAACACAAACATACCAGTTCAAGATAAAGCCTATACAATCAAATCCAACGTGGTTTCGGGACAATATAATGCGTATGCGGTCGCTTAGTTCGTATGGTTTGGTTTCGTATGTGCAGTTTTGTATGCAAGAGATTTTGTATTCCCGTAGAAAATGAAATAAAAATCGATCTCAGTGAACAATGAACAATCACATCTAGATATCTTTCTTTGAAATTACACAGCAGTAACTTCATTAATCAGTTTTTTTTTCCTGCATAATTTCAAAATAATATAGTAATAATAATAATATAGTAATATAGTAATAATCATTGTGATTTTCAAATCGGTGAAAATGGGTTGTGTGGGTACCTGAGGGTGTCTCCTTTGCATAGAACACCTTTGTTATTTTTTAGTATTATTATTTTTATTTGAAGTTAAGTGCAATTCTTACTGTGAAATGTGGTAATGATTTTCCACCACCACTGTTACTCTATGTAAGGAGGATTCATCTATAATTTGTGCTTTCTTTTATTCTTGCAGCCTACATCATGCGCTGTGGCACACTGGATGGATGGATGGATGGATGGACACCAGTTGAGAAAACTAAGGTCAAAAAAGCCTTGATAAACAAATGCCGCATGAAGGCCACAAAGACTCTATAAATTCTTGAATGTTTCACACCAGATGGATGGACATTTGTTGAAAAAATGCTCACATACAAATGTTGCATGAGGACCTCAAAGTTGCCAAATTTTGTATGTTGTACAACTGTGGTGAACACTGTTCTAAATACATAGTCATAGTGAGAAGATGCACATTTATAGTTCAGATTTTTTAAATGATGTATGGGACAAGTTCTTGCTGTCTTACAAGTTTTAACACAGCTAACTAAAATACTACATTGTGATTGTTTTGTTTTTTTCTGTATTAATTTGAACAAGCTTGGGCCTCCTATTTCACACTCAAAACCACGGGGTTGTAGCATACTGCAAAACTCAAGTATATTTGTATCATTTCTATCTCTCAGTTCTTCAGCTCTCAATTTACCAGTCTGTACACTACCATTCAAAAGTTTGGACATATTTTCTCATTCAAGTGAAGGTGAAATTGTATCCAAATACCATCCAACTGGTAGTGGATCTTCCATCAATCATTTATTGTCACAAGCCAGTGAGGGTGGCTGGACTGTGCCGTTGTTCCCTCACTCACGTTCCAGTGATATTACGAGATGAGATAGACCAGGACTAGCTTGTTCAGGATAGCCAGTACCTGTTATTGTACCTTAAATGCAATCTGAAGAGATCTCCATTGTCATTTTTTTTGTCAAGGTTCTAGCCCTGTCATTGTGGGGGGAAAAAAATAATTAATATGCAGGGCATCGTTCTGTGTTGTTGTGTAGGGTAAACTTGGCCATTTTAATAAAGAGTTCATTTGTTTCAGCATTTGTGAAATTGTCCTTCTATGGAGAAGAGTGTGTATATATAGTAATGGGAGAAGAAAATTATATATATTTGTGTGTATGTGTGTGTGTGTGTGTGTGTGTGTGTCAAATGCATGCCTCACATATTACGCCCTAGAAGCTCCAGTACTGCTCATTTTCTTCTCCTAATTACAAGAAATGAGCCATCAATGAGACTGAGCAAGGTATCTCCCTCGAGTCTCAACTATGACTCCTGCTGCTAATTGCTTGTCTCACCTATTTCTCCTAGTGAATTTTAGGAGCATCATATGAGAAAGAGGTCAGACAAAATTGAAACTAAAATGAGGCTGAAATGAGAATCACAATTTTGTCTCCTGAGCTGTTGAAGAGTAACCATTGAGCAATAAAATTTTCCTCTGGGATGGTAATGTGAAAAAAGTGACATTGGAAGTGCTCTAACTAAGCTTGTTTACATTCCTCCATTGTGTCCATGTAAAGTGATGCTCTGCAGGCTGTTAAAACGCTGTATAGCGATTCTCAAGCGTCTGAGAGCTTAGGAAAGTGGTTTTTCTAACAAACTCATATAATCATGTGCGTGACATTCTCCAAAATGATATCACTGGCATAATATAATACTAGGACATGTATCTGACCTCAAATGAAACAAAATATAATTGTTTACATTAAAATGTACAAGTTCTCAATGAAATATGATAATGTGAAAAAAGTGACATTTGAAGTGCCGACAGTCACTTTTTTTCAAAAGTGCTCTAACTAAGCTTGTTTACATTCGTCCAGTGTGTCCATGTACAGTGATGCTATTCAGGCTGTTAAAACGCTATACAGCGATTCTCAAGCGGCTGGGAGTTTGGGAAAGTGGTTTTTCTAACAAACACATAAAATCATGTCCGTCACATACTCCAAAATGATATTACAGGCATAATATAATACTAGGACATGTATCTGACCTCAAACGATACGAAATATAATTGTTTACATTAAAATGTACAAGTTCCCAATGAAATATGGTAATGTGAAAAAGTGACATTTGAAGTGCAGACAGTCACTTTTTTTCAAAAGTGCTCCAACTAAGCTTGTTTACATTCGTCCATTGTGTCCATGTACAGTGATGCTCTTCAGGCTGTTAAAACGCTGTATAGCGATTCTCAAGTGGCTAGGACCTGAGGAAAGTGGTTTTTATAACAAACACATATATTCATGTGCGTGACATCCTCCAAAATGATATTATTATCATAATATAATACTAGGACATGTATCTGACCTCAAACGATACGAAATATAATTGTATCTGACCTCAATTGTATCTGACCTCAAACGATACGAAATATAATTGTTTACATTAAAATGTACAAGTTCCCAATGAAATATGGTAATGTGAAAAAAGTGACATTTGAAGTGCAGACAGTCACTTTTTTTCAAAAGTGCTCCAACTAAGCTTGTTTACATTCGTCCATTGTGTCCATGTAAAGTGATGCTCTTCAGGCTGTTAAAACGCTGTATAGCGATTCTCAAGCGGCTGGGAGCTGAAGAAAGTGGTTTTTCTAACAAACATATATAATCATGTGCGTGACATCCTCCAAAATGATATTACTGGAATAATATAATACTAGGACATGTATCTGACCTCAAATGATACGAAATATAATTGTTTACATTAAAATGTACAAGTTCCCAATGAAATATGATAATGTGAAAAAAGTGACATTTGAAGTGCCGACAGTCACTTTTTTTCAAAAGTGCTCTAACTAAGCTTGTTTACATTCGTCCAGTGTGTCCATGTAAAGCGATCCTCTTCAGTCTGTTAAAACGCTGTATAGCGATTCTCAAGCGGCTGGGAGCTGAGGAAAGTGGTTTTTCGAACAAACTCATATAATCATGTGCGTGACATCCTCCAAAATGATATTATTGGCATAATTTAAAACTAGAACATGTATCTGACCTCAAACGATACGAAATATAATTGTTTACATTAAAATGTACAAGTTCCCAATGAAATATGGTAATGTGAATAAAGTGACATTTGAAGTGCAGACAGTCACTTTTTTTCAAAAGTGCTCCAACTAAGCTTGTTTACATTCGTCCATTGTGTCCATGTAATGTCATGCTCTTCAGGCTGTTAAAATGATGTATAGCGATTCTCAAGCGGCTGGGAGCTGAGGAAAGTGGTTTTTCTAACAAACTCATATAATCATGTGCGTCACATACTCCAAAATGATATTACTGGCAGAATATAATACTAGGACATGTATCTGACCACAAACGATACGAAATATAATTGTTTACATTAAAATGTACAAGTTCCCAATGAAATATGGTAATGTGAAAAAAGTGACATTTGAAGTGCAGACAGTCCCTTTTTTTCAAAAGTGCTCTAACTAAGCTTGTTTACATTCGTCCATTGTGTCCATGTACAGTGATGCTCTTCAGGCTGTTAAAACGCTATACAGCGATTCTCAAGCGGCTGGGAGTTTGGGAAAGTGGTTTTTCTAACAAACTCATGTAATAATGTGAGGGACATCCTCCAAAATGATATTATTGGCATAATATAATACTAGGACATGTATCTGACCTCAAAACGATACCGAAATATAATTGTTTACATTAAAATGTACAAGTTCCCAATGAAATATGGTAATGTGAAAAAAGTGACATTTGAAGTGCAGACAGTCCCTTTTTTCAAAAGTGCTCTAACTAAGCTTGTTTACATTCGTCCATTGTGTCCATGTACAGTGATGCTCTTCAGGCTGTTAAAACGCGCTACAGCGATTCTCAAGCGGCTGGGAGTTTGGGAAAGTGGTTTTTCTAACAAACTCATGTAATAATGTGAGGGACATCCTCCAAAATGATATTATTGGCATAATATAATACTAGGACATGTATCTGACCTCAAACGATACGAAATATAATTGTTTACATTAAAATGTACAAGTTCCCAATGAAATATGGTAATGTGAAAAAAGTGACATTTGAAGTGCAGACAGTCCCTTTTTTTCAAAAGTGCTCTAACTAAGCTTGTTTACATTCGTCCATTGTGTCCATGTACAGTGATGCTCTTCAGGCTGTTAAAACGCTATACAGCGATTCTCAAGCGGCTGGGAGTTTGGGAAAGTGGTTTTTCTAACAAACTCATGTAATAATGTGAGGGACATCCTCCAAAATGATATTATTGGCATAATATAATACTAGGACATGTATCTGACCTCAAACGATACGAAATATAATTGTTTACATTAAAATGTACAAGTTCCCAATGAAATATGGTAATGTGAAAAAAGTGACATTTGAAGTGCAGACAGTCACTTTTTTTCAAAAGTGCTCTAACTAAGCTTGTTTACATTCGTCCATTGTGTCCATGTACAGTGATGCTCTTCAGGCTGTTAAAACACTGTAAAGCGATTCTCAAGCGGCTGGGAGCTGAGGAAAGTGGTTTTTCTAACAAACTCATATAATAATGTGCGTGACATCCTCCAAAATGATATTACTGGCATAATATAATACTAGGACATGTATCTGACCTCAAAAGATACGAAATATAATTGTTTACATTAAAATGTACAAGTTCCAAATTCAATTCAATTCAATTCAATTTTATTTGTATAGCGCTTTTTACAATAGTCATTGTCTCAAAGCAGCTTTACAGAAATAAAAAACAGGTATGAACAGTCAGAAACATCTAAAGAGAGACAAACAGGAACAGATAAACAGAGACAAACAGGTAGAAAACAAATGGAATTTATCCCAACTGAGCAAGCCACTGAGTGGCGACGGTGGCAAGGAAAAACTCCCTAAGATGTTTTTTGAGGAAGAAACCTTGAGAGGAACCCGACTCAGAAGGGAAACCCATCCTCATCTGGGTAACACAGAATGTGAATGTAACACAGATAATGTGAAAAATGAGAAGTATGGCCTTAGGGCAGCGCCGTAGTCCCAGCAGAAGATTTGGGCTCATCCAGAGGCAGAGGGATCTGGATCTCCAATATCTCCATAAATTCGTGTGGGGCTCGGCCAAAAGAGGAGAGAGAGGGAGAAAAACGATTAGGATTGTGAAGTAGTGAGATATAATCTAGTCAGGGTAAGCTTGAGTAAACAAATATGTTTTAAGCCTAGATTTAAACACTGAGACTGTGTCTGAGTCCCGAACACTAATAGGAAGACTGTTCCATAACTGTGGGGCTGGGGGCGTCGGGGCGCGACGGCTCTTCCCCCTGCTGTAGACTTCACTATTCTAGGTAATATCAAATAGCCTGCATCTTTTGATCTGAGTAGGCGTGGCGGATCATATAAAACCAGAAGGTCGCTTAGATATTGTGGTGCAAGACCGTGTAGTGCTTTATAGGTTAATAAAAGTGTTTTAAACTTAATGCGAAATTTTACCGGGAGCCAATGCAGTGTGGATAAGATCGGGGTGATGTGGTCGTATCTTCTAGTTCTAGTAAGGACTCTAGCAGCTGCATTCTGGACTAACTGGAGTTTATTTATATTCTTACTGGAACCTCCAGACAGTAAGGCATTACAGTAATCTAATCTAGAGGTGACGAATGCATGAACCAGTATTTCTGCATCATGTAGTGACAATATGTTTCTTATCTTAGAAATATTTCTAAGATGAAAGAACGCTATCCTAGTAATATTATCTACATGAGCATCAAATGATAGACTGGAGTCAATAATCACTCCGAGGTCTTTAACTGCTGTACATGATGAAACAGAAAGACCATCCAGAGTTACTGTGTAGTCAGGAAGATTACTTCTAGCTACACGTGGGCCTAATAAAAGTATTTCTGTTTTATCAGAATTAAGTAAAAGGAAGTTAGTTAACATCCAACATCTAATGTCATTTACACAGTCCTCCACTTTACTAAGCTTCTGTCTGTCCTGTTTAGCAAATGAAATATGGTAATGTGAAAAAAGTGACATTTGAAGTGCAGACAGTCACTTTTTTTCAAAAGTTCTCTAACTAAGTTTGTTTACATTCGTCCAGTGTGTCCATGCACACTGGTGCTTCTCAGACGCTGAAAACGCTATGCAGCGATTCTCAAGCTGCTGGGAGCTTAGGAAAGTGTTTTTTCTAACAAACTCATATAATCATATGCGTGACATCCTCCAATTTGACATAATATAATACTCTGACTTGTTTCTAACCTAAATTGATCCAAACTATAATTGTTTCATTTAAAGTGTATTAGTTCCTAATAAAGTACAGTATAATAAGGTGAAAAAAATGACGTTTGAAGTGAAGAGAGTCACGTTTTTTCAAATGTGCACTTACAAAACTTGTTCACGTTAATCCTGTGTGTCCATGCACACTGGTGCTCTGAAAACACTATACAGCGATTCTCAAGCGGCTGGGAGCTTAGGAAAGTGTTTTTTCTTACAAACTCATTTAATTATATGCATGATCCTCCAATATCTCCTTCACATATTTTTGACACACCATACATCACGCCGAACAACGACACACAAAAGGGATTTAAATACTAAACATATTGAATGTCTGAAACAAGAACAGCTGAGACATTAGGAAGGAATCAATTACATAACAAAGGCAGAGACAGGACAGAAATCCAAACACACGTGTGAAAAGTAAATGGTCAGTGTCAACCCAGAAGAGCCCCCCCAAATGCGCTTCTCCCAAAGCAGATCTTGGTAGGCCATCTTGTCGGGGGGTTATCATGGGGGGTGTGGTCACCCTCAGGTGTGAGCAAAGCTTTGTTGGTGAGCTTTGTTGGCAAAGCTTTGTTCCTGAGTGGAACATGGCTTAGTGGGCCATCTCCTTGGTCTCTGACTGGAACATGGCTTGGTGGGCCATCTTGTCAGCCTCTGACTGGAACGTGAATCGTTGGGCCGGCTCATCAGCCTCTGACTGGAACATGGCTTAGTGGGCCGCCACGTTGACCTCCGGCTGGAGCTCTGCAGGGGAGACCACCTAGTGGGTCTCAGGGTGGAGCTCTGGAGGTGATCATTACATAACAGAGGCACAGACAGGACAGAATTCAAAACAAAACTCTCGTGTCAAAAGTAAACAAAGTCAATATCAACCCAGAAGTGTGCGCTATTGTGTGTTGGGCAGTTCATGCGCGCCGAATACTTTGGCACTCAGCGCGAAGGGAAATCTGTGAGAGTAGCTAAAATATGTCACTGGTAACTCAGTCAGTTAGTGATCATATTTTCTGACTCTTGAGAAGCTTTCCAGTATAAAAGAGGGTAATGGTTATCTCCATCAAATATTATTGACAGTATTTGACCATGGCCCCAAAATATGCATCTTCATTCCTTTTGCAGTCAATAAAGTTGGAAAAAAGTTCAAAGATCTATATTGCCTGTGTTTTGATTTACATTTATAGTGTTGTATATAGAATATACATTAAATAAAACACGAGGGAGACCTAGTATGAGTAATATGTAATTTTATTGAAAATTCACAGAACTGGTGGGATGCGCGAGCTAATAGCGAGTGTTCAGATCCAAATCCAGCCCCTCCAGTAAAGGAGAGAAGGAAAAGTGACGGGCACCTAGACAAACAGAAGCGGTATTATGTGGATATTGATGAATTGGATTCACACTTTAAGATTAACACACTATGATTTATTAGTCACAGAGAAATATAAGAGTACAAGGAATATAAGAGTGCTAAGGAAACGCACACACAGGCTCACACTCTTACACCATCAAGGTATGCAGACATAACACACACACACACACACCCATAGACGCGCACACATACAGAAGGAAAGCAGAACATTATAACTCTATAAGAATAATAAAAAGTAGTATTAAGATATTATAAGGATAATATAAGGAGTAGGGAGTACAGTAAACCACTTGCAAGCAGTTTAACCAAACAGAAACATAAACAGAAATATAGAGCAAATATGAAAGTGATAACAGAAATACAGAGAAATATAAAAGAAACTTAATCATAATGCAGGTGGTGAAGATTCTTGTCTTGTGAGGAAGGGTCAGAAGTGGTAGAGATGAGGGCCTTAATTTTAAGAGAGAACCATGAGGAGCTATTTATAAGGATAGCTGAGTCAAGTTGCATCTACGAGACCAAGGCCTCTCCTAATGGTATTCAGAAAATGTTCTTTTCAAAATATACTTTTTATAAGCTTTTTTTAACATCATGGTAATGTAGATGAGCTCTTTTTAAACATATTAGTATTGATATCATCCATCATCCAGCCATCTTCAACCGCTTACTCCATCATATTCTTTTTAAAGGGCCGGGCTGGCGCCGTGATGCTCGCGGGGGCGTGTCGGGGGAATCCCGGAAGAAGCCTCGGGGTTCTCGGGCATTCCCTCAGCGCTGCGCGTCGTCTCGGCCGGCGCGGTCCTCTTCCGTCTCGGTGCCTTCCGCCGAAGTGTATACAGGGAAAGAGAAAGAGATTAGTCAGCTTTTTAACAGGGAGTATGGGTGAATACCTGTACGAGGATCTCTTTCGGACGCCAACCGTTTCGGTAAGTCGGTACTCAACTTTCCCGGGGCGGAAGGGCATCCTTTTATTTCCGCCATCTGGGTCGCGAGTGGTGGAATTCTTCTGTCCGATCCTCCAATCCCCGGACGGTACAGCATTGGTGGGTCCTCCCTGGCATGGCGTCCTTTCCGGTTGAAGCAAAGCCCACCGCGGGGCTGCCTGCTTCGTGCCAGTACGGCAGTTGGAAAAGGAGCGATTCTCTTTACCCTCGCGCAGAGTGTCAGTCCATCGCAACAGTACCACCCCCAGCCTACTGCTGCCGGGTGGTGGGCCCATAGCGCGTCCCTCCGTGAGAGCCCGTCTGCGTTCCCGTGTGGGGTCCCCGCCCGGTGTTGGACCTGGAAACAGAAGTCCTGTAGGGCGAGAAACCACCGAGTTACCCTGGCATTAGTGTCCTTGGCCTTGGCCATCCATTGGAGGGGAGCGTGGTCCGTCAACAGAATGAAGGGTCGGCCCGCCAGGTAGTACCTCAGCTCCTCAATGGCCCATTTTATTGCCAGGGCCTCTCTTTCCACCGCGGCGTACCTTCTCTCCGCCGAGGACAGCTTCCGGCTGATGTAGAGTACCGGGTGCTCTTCTCCCTCGAAGGTTTGTGAGAGAACTGCGCCAAGCCCGGTTTCGGATGTGTCGGTGTGCACCGAGAAGGGGAGGGTAAAGTCCGGGTTGCGCAGCACCGGCTCGCTGGTGAGGGCCTCCTTCAGCGTCCGGACAGCCCGCTCGGCGTCGGCTGTCCACCTCACCTGGTCCGGCTGGCCCTTTTTTGTCAGGTCTGAAATAGGGGAGGCTATCGCCGAGAAGTTAGGGACAAACCTCCGATAATACCCCGCCAACCCCAAGAAGGCACGCACCTGTTTTTTTGACGTGGGCCGAGGGTAGCCTTTTACCGCTTCAACTTTCTTTGCCTGGGGCTTTAGCATCCCGCGCCCAATGCGGTATCCCAGGTACTGCGCCTCGGTGAGCCCAAGGTGACATTTCTTGGGGTTGGCAGTCAAGCCAGCGTCCCGGAGTCCCTTTAGAACCTCTCCCAGATGGAACAGGTGGTCCGACCAGGTGGAGGAATGGATGACTATGTCATCCAAGTAGGCCGCTGCAAAGCTACGATGGGGCCGTAGGACGATGTCCATCAGTCGTTGGAAGGTGGCCGTGGCCCCATGTAGCCCAAAGGGGAGGACCCGGTACTGCCAGTGGCCCGTGGTGGTGCTAAAGGCCATCTTGGGTCGAGCTTTGGCCGCTAGGGCCACTTGTCAGTACCCCTTGGTGAGGTCCAGGGTGGAAATGAACCGGGCCCTCCCCAGGCGCTTCACAAGGTTGTCCACTCGGGGAAGGGGGTAGCTATCAAAATCCGAGACCTGGTTGAGTCGGCGAAAGTCGTTGCAGAGTCGAATACTCCCGTCGGGTTTTGGCACTACCATGATGGGGCCGGACCAGGGGCTGTTGGACTCTTCGATGATTCGTTCCACCTCTTCCTCTATGGCCTTACACCGGGCCTCTGGGACACGGTAGGGCCTCTGTCTCACCACTACCCCTGGTGGTGTCTTTATGTGGTGGCGCACCACTTGGGTCCTTCCTGGGGAGGAACATGTCCGCGAACTGGTCCACGAACTCGAGGAGCTCCTGTCTCTGGGCGGGGGTGAGGTCCTCCCCGAGGTCGACCAAAGCACGCTTGTTCTGATCTGTGTCTAGGGCGGTGTATGCTGAAATGACCGGGGGCGGTTCCACCCACTTCTTCAACAGGTTAATGTGATATAGTTTTCCGTCCGTTCTCCTACCGGGCTGTTGCAGGCGGTATTTGACGGTGCCCTGACGCTCTAGAACGGTGTAAGGAGAAGTACCTGGTCCCCTGGGTGGAACTCTCGAGGCTGCGCCGGGTGGTTGTACACCCGCTGCTGTTCCTCCTGGGCGACGCGCATGTGCTGTTGGACTATCGGTCCCACTCGGTCGATCCGGTCTTGCATTTCTCGTACATATTCCACGATTGAGCGGTACGGGGACGGCTGTTCCTCCCAGGCTTCGCGGGCGACGTCCAGTGGTCCTCGAGGGCGCCGGCCGAACAGCAGCTCGAAGGGGGTGAAGCCGGTGGATGCCTGGGGACACTCCCGGACGGCAAAGAGTACGTAAGGGAGGACGAGGTCCCAGTTCCTCCCTTCTTCGTCTACCACCCGCCGCAGCATTCGTTTGAGCGTCTGGTTGAAACGTTCGACCAGCCCGTCAGTCTGGGACGACGTCGCACCAAGTGTCAGTCTGTCGCGACAATACGTTGATATGAGAAAAACAGTCGTAATATTATTGTCATAAATAAATACACGCACCATAATCTGTTTGCTGTAGCTCTTTTTATACATACATGGGTTGAGTGTGTATATATGTTTGTATGTATGTATGTATATGTGTGTGTGTGTATATATATGTAACAGATTATTCTCCTTGTAAATAAATGAAAAGTTCAATCATGAGAGAGATTGAAGTAAAAAGAATTGTTTATTGAACAAATGGTATGATATCTCTTGAAAAAGTATTCGGCAGTTCTACTCTAAAAGTATGCTAACACCAAGGAGATTTGCGCCTATAATTCAATGTCTAATATTTTAAAAACTAAAGCAGTGCAAACGAAACTTTTATCAGCACAAACCGAGCACAAACGGAGCACAAACGATTTAGACTATTTTGGGTAAATTTGGAGCATGTGGGGGTCTGGTGACGTCACCGCACCATCATTAAGTGCCTAATATTTAAAAAATGAAAGCAGTACAAACGAAACTTTTATCAGCACAAACCAGCACAAATGAAGCACAAATGATTGAGACTATTTCAGGTTAATTTGGAGCATGTCGGGGGGCTGGGTGACCCCAGAATGACCCTTGAATATTCTTTTAATATCTCCAAAGCAGCACAAATTAAAATTTTTACGGCACAAACCAAGCACAAACGATTGAGACTATTTTGCTGATGTTTTGCGTTGGTGGGGGGGCCAACTTCACACAGGTATGCTACTGGTTAGCAGGGCACAGGTGAGCATAGTGGGAAAGTCCTGGGTGGAGCAAGCATTGCCAGATCAATGTTCCAGTCAACATCCAGCCCATTGAAAGCTTATTGTCAAAACGGCAGCTAGAGGTCACTGCAGCTAATGGGACAGTCATACCATTTGAAGGGTGGATTACAGTTCTCCTAGAAATCAAGAGCAAAAGATTTGGTAAAGTGGAAATTTGTAACAATGCTAGTCAGCAGAAGCTGTGAAAGTAGTCCACGGTAAGGCTTCAAATGTCATTGAAGAATTAATTAGGGGCAACAATGGGCAAATTAATGATACCAGTTTACATGACCTTCTCTCAGAGGCAATGAATGTGGAAAAAACACACAGCTGAAATTCTTGTTTCCACAGTCAACCCTCTTGCCCCTAAGTTCCCACAGTATTATGTTCCATAACCCTATATTCCCCAGAGAAACAGCACGCCAACCCTGAGTTCCTGGGCCAAAATCAACATTTTTTTTTTTTACATTTTAGGCCTTGAAACAACTTATAATAATGTATTTGTGTAGTATTACTTTGAAAATGAAGCAGTTTGGTGTTTTTACTAAACTTAGAGCACAATTCAAAACAGTATATTTGTTTTGTTTTAAATGAAAATTGTAATCCTGATAGTATTCCCATTTTTTACTAACTGTATCGGTAAAAGTGCACAAAGGCATTTTAAGACTCCTTGGATTCAAGAGTTTGCATGGCTCAGGTATGATCACACACAGAAAATGTTTTGTGACTTTTGTTCCAAAGCGGGCAGAGAAATAGTGGGGAAACAAATTTCGTTACCGGAATGAACCATTTCAAGAAAGAGACTGTGAGAAAACAGGGCGATAGTCAAAAGCATAAAAAAGATTGTGATTACATAAATCACAGAGTTCTCCACATGTGCTTTGAGCAAATTTTTAGATATTGCTTGTCCTACCAATTTTGGCTGCTCAGTGTGAACCTAGCTTTTTAGCTCAAAAAAGAATAAAATCAAAAGTACTCAATTCAACCTTGGAAGACTAGATCAGGATCAACACAGAGGGCATACACCTCACAATATAAAAACTATTTCTTAACTAATAGAATTTTGGAGTATTTAATAATCTATTCTTGTGAATACAAATATTGAAGGTAAAAGGTGCTGACAAATGTATTCAAATATGCAGTATATGCTTTTTATAGTTAGTTTATTTAACAATTTAAAAACCAAAACAACAATGCATATTCCATCTAAAAATGATTGGGGTTGACTATAGTCCTACCATTAGCTTACCATTCGCATTATATGACTGTTTAGCAATGGAATATTCTCCTACATGGCCAAAGGTGCAATCAAAAATATCAAAATTCAAGTAATACTCAACCTACATAAATATATGATTTTTTGTCTACACAGGGTAATAAATGGCAACAGTAGAAATATAGGATTAAATACACATAACAGCACTGAGACAACTGGCATATCTCTACAGCTGGAATATTAAATCATATAGTGCAAAATAGACAAGTTAATCAATAGGAAGTGAGGAAAAAAATCTATATAATATGTAAAATACATTGACAGAAGGAGTTTAAGAATTTTATAATATAATGAATAAAAATAAATAAAATAAAAATAAAACAACTACAAAGAATTACAGTTATTTTAAATAAATAAAATGCCTGGTATCTGAATATAAAACTAAGAGGAATATACAAGACCTCACTCAGCAGTAGTACTAATGATATAAGGTCATCACATCTGACCAGAAACCACAGGAAGTATTCTGTCATGTGATGGAGGAACCTGAATGAGTACATGAATGAATCAGTGCTGAGTGATATAAACTCTGTCAAGAGTTTGGATCAGTCAGTACAGACGTTTCACAAGACAGTCCACCATTTTAAACAAAACACTACATGTGACACCAGGATGATTTTTACAAACTGCAAACGTGCAAATGTTTTTATTATATGAGAACACAGTGATACCTGGCCACATAGGAACTAAAAGTCAGTGACACTTTCAATTCATTATGATTTCCAAAAAAAAGGTCTACAAAATTATTACATTACAGAATCTACAACAGTATTTACAAAATACAAAATGAATGTGGTCAGAATATACCTTATAAAAGAAATTATTTCATTTATTACTCAGGAGTTCTTAGGAAATCATTGTAAGGCACTGTTAAACTAAATAGCAGAACAATCAGAAGAGAGAATTAGCAAAAGAAACCACAAAGGGTATTTCAGTTTGTCCCAATACATAATGGATTATTTCATATAATTACACTGAAGGTAAATGTGTATCAAATACTTTCCAAGTTCATTTTTCAAAATGCATTGTCATAATAATAATCAGAAACTGGTTCATAGAGAAAAATTTGAGATTGGCTTTGGTTGATTCACAGACCTTAAAGTAAAATACACAGTGATATAACATCTGGATCTCTTACTTGCCTAGAAAGCCTATGCAGAATAGTAGCAGTCCATTTAGCAAAATGACATGCTATAACCCATAAAATTAAGAACCTTGAGTGAAGCAGAGAGGTTATCTCTGACAACAGTTTTACTTAATTGTGAATTAGTCCATTCAGCACAAAGTAACATGGAATGACTGCACTTAATGTGAAATATGTGTGTGTGTGTGTGTGTGTGTTTAAAAGTCAGTCTGTTGAGTTTTAACATTTTGCGCTTAACATGTTCCATAAATTACACTGGGTAATTAATTATACCTAATTTTTAATGAATCCTTAAACAAATAGTCCTGAATGCAATATTTGTTACCTAGTTGAATTGAGAACCACAAATTCCTAAGTTTTTGAAGCAAAACTTCTCTGAAGTGACATTGTATGAGTTAATAGATAGAACAAATGGCTCTAAGAAAAGAAAGAGGGTGTGGGAAAAATACCAAACAAATAAATGCAAGACAACTTCGCTCTGGTGTCATGGTTTTGAAAAACATGGCAAGTGGAATGCAACTTAGACATAAACATTTTCTAATATCAAATACCTTTTCCTCTATTCACCATCTATGTGCAGTTATAGAAATGTACAGTACGTGGTAGAAATACTGACATTTTTACATGAAAAGCCAATACCTAGCTCCCTGGCATTGGCTCAAAGACAACTGCTGCATCAGCAATTCATTCAGTCATGTGACAAAGAAATGTGCAAAATAGTATCTTATGTAGCAATGGACATGAGAGAAAATATTAAGGTATTTCTCTTTGTGGATAAGGGAGAAATCCATATGTATGGCTTCAGACTATTCCCCATGATCAAATCTGGGGCTATTTTTTCCTGATTGAAGACAGTTCCCTAAGAATTTCGGCAAACTTTGGACGATTTTCAGGTTTGTAATCCCAGCACCTCTGCATGATCTTGTAGACCTCATCTGGGCACTTCTGTGGGCACAACATTCTGTAACCTGCATTCATGGTAATAAATTTGATCAAAAGTATGCCAGTTGCGAATTAAACATTCATGACAATGTTTCGCCTAGTTAAAATAAAAGTGGTGGATAAAGGCATAGCATGTACGTGTGTCTGTTGTATGTGCTATGGATGAAAATGATACCTTTTTCAACCTGCTCACGGGCTTGCTGGTTGGTCATGCCTGGATAAGGACATACTCCCAGGCTAAATGTCTCCCACAGCAGGATCCCATAGCTCCACACATCACTCTCTGAGCTGTATCTCCCTGCATGCACACACAAATTATATATTTGTTGTAATATATCAGGGCCCAAATAATGATTGTGTAGTCCTCACCAACTTTCTATAATCAAACAAATCTCAGGTGACAACAAAAAACAACAGATTCAAAACATAGTCATTTTTTCACAAACGCCTACAAGAAGTTATTTCTGCTAAAGGGGGCAATACTAGCTTCTGAGTCAAAGGGTGTACTTACTTTTTCCACAAAATAATATCACATCTACTGATATTTCTGATGAACAAAAGAATGAAATAGCAATTTTTCCTTGTGGTTTTGTTCAAGTATAGCAAGTGTTCAAGTGTAGCTTTCTAATTTCCCTATATATATATATATATATATATATATATATATATATAAAAATAAACATACACACAGTATGAGTACACCCCTCACAGAGGAGGAAGGATCTGCTCATGAGCCAAAACGTACAAGCTCTCATAGTTAACTGTGTAATATGGTGGAGGTAGTGCCATGGTTGTGCCATGGTCTAAATACATACAGTATCACAAAAGTGAGTATACCCGTCACATTTTTGTAAATATTTTATTATATCTTCATGTCACAATACTGAAGAAATTACACTTAGCTACAATGTAAAGTAGTGAGTGAACAGCTTGTGTAAAAGTGTAAATAACTCAACACACAGCCATTAATCTCTAAACCACTGGCAACAAAAGTGAGTACACCCCTAAGTGAAAATGTCCATATTGGGCCCAATTAGCCATTTTCCCTCCCTGGTGTCATGTGACTTGTTAGTGTTACAAGGTCTCAGGTGTGAATGGGGAGCAGGTGTGTTATATTTGGTGTCATCGCTCTCACACTCCCTCATACTGGTCACTGGAAGTTCAACATGGCACCTCATGGCAAAGAACTCTGAGGATCTGAAAAAAAGAATTGTTGCTCTACATAAAGATGTCTAGGCTATAAGAAGATTGCCAAGACCCTAACACTGAGCTGCAGCACGGTGGCCAAGACCATACAGCGGTTTAACAGGACAGATAGAAATATATATAGAAAATATCTATGAAGTGTAATCAATATGTATAACTAACTTTTTGATATGTTAATAAAGTGTACTCTATGTGTAACCTACATTTAGAATTACTACTTAAAACATAATCAAATAATCTGTATGGGTTGGAAAGCATAATCTAAATCAATAGAACAATGTTTGATCGGGTTGTGTTCTAAGTGTGGATTGAGTTGGAGGAATTCTGTGTCAATCTGTACTTCTCTGCACAGCAAACATAATCTAAAACTATAAAACACATTCTAACATGTGATATTCTAAGTGTGTACATTAAGGGTTTTGTGTTTGTTTAAAGCAGCTTCACTTTGTGGCAATAAAAAAAAAGCAATTAGACACATTCCATAACTGGGTTTCTAAACAAAGCCTCCTAAGCTTGTAAATCAGTGACAAAAGAAAAGAGTCAACAGAAAGGTACTAAAATGAGGCTATAGGATGAAATACGTGACATGGTAAACAAACCCAGGTCTGGTAAAACTTTTAAAGAATATACAACTGACTACGTATGTGCCACAAATATAAGGTATCATATGGATGTAAATAATTAGTTAAGGCAAAGGTGATTGGTCTGGTCTAGAAAGAAAAGTTGAATGCCACACCTAGGGATAATTTTACTACATCAGGGAAGTATATAAAGACATGTCTGTGTATGTACAATTTGGACTCTCTGCAGACAGTCACACTTTGGTGGTTTTCAATAAAGTTGATTCACTTTTGGCATCTACTAAACTCTCTGTCTCTGAAGTTTTTGACTTGGGCTAAAAAAGTTGATTTTATCCACAACAGTTCCACTCAGAACAGGCCTCGTCATGGTTGACCAAAGAAGTTCAGTGCACGTGCTCAGCGTCATATCCAGAGGTTTGTCTTTGGGAAATAGACGTATGAGTGCTGCCAGCATTGCTGCAGAGGTTGAAGGATTGGGGGGGTCAGCCTATCAGTGCTCAGCCCATATGCCACACACTGCATCAAATTGGTCTGCATGGTTGTCGTCCCAGAAGGAAGCCTCTTCTAAAGATGATGCACAAGAAAGCCGCAAACAGTTTGTTGAAGACAAGCAGACTAAGGACATGGATTACTGGAACCATGTCCTGTGGTCTGATGAGACCAAGATAAACTTATTTGGTTCAGATGGTGTCAAGCTAAAGAAGCTAAAGAAGCTGAGGGTGAAGGTGATGGACTGGCCAAGCATGTCTCCAGACATAAACCCTATTGAGCATCTGTGGGGATTCCTAAAATTGATGGTGGAGGAGCACAAGGTCTCTAGCAACCACCAGCTCCGTGATGTCGTCATGGAGGAGTGGAAGAGGACCACAAAATCTGGTCTTTTATGTCCCTTTCAAGTTTCAATCAAATCCATAAAATCTCTAATTAGTTACAGCTGCTTATGAAAGTAGGGTCTGCGTCATTATAATTGATTGAACTCTAGTGGGCATATTGTTTGCAAATTTCAAACTTTTGGTTTAGGTTTCACACTTGCATATATGGTTTAGGTTTCACACTCTTGCATATAATGTGACACCAATATTGTGCAGATTGGGTTAAAAACCTAGGACAAGCCTACAAAAGTAGGTTTTGCCTATTATGCAAATTATCTTCAACAAGAGATGATCGGGCTAAATAATCCAAAAAGCTAATGTTTGTGCTTTCAGCCACAAAATCAGTATAACAAAGATATACAGTCCATCTTACTTTACAAGAAATATGCATTTTAAATGAGCAAAAATATGAATTTTGTCCCCCCAGTGGCCAATTTACAGTGGTGTGAAAAAATGTTTGCCCCCTTCCTCATTTCCTGTTCCTTTGCATGTTTGTCACACTTAAGTGTTTCGGAACATCAAACCAATTTAAACAATAGTCAAGGACAACACAAGTAAACACAAAATGCAATTTGTAAATGAAGGTGTTTATTATTAAAGGTGAAAAAAAATCCAAACCATCATGGCCCTGTGTGAAAAAGTGATTGCCCCCCTTGATAAAACATACTATAACTGTGGTTGTCCACACCTGAGTTCAATTTCTCTAGCCACACCCAGGCCTGATTATTGCCACACCTGTTCACAATCAAGGCATCACTTAAATAGGAGCTGCTTGACACAGTAAGGTCCACCAGAAGATCCTTAAAAGCTACACATCATGCCGAGACCCAAAGAAATTCAGGAACAATTGAGAAAGAAAGTAATTGAGATCTATCAGTCTGGAAAGGGTTATAAAGCCATTTCCAAAGCTTTGGGAATCCAGCGAACCACAGTGAGAGCCATTATCCACAAATGGCGAAGACATGGAACAGTGGTGAACCTTCCCAGGATAATAACATACACCTTCATTTACAAATTGCATTTTGTGTTTACTTGTGTTGTCCTTGACTATTGTTTAAATTGGTTTGATGTTCCGAAACACTTAAGTGTGACAAACATGCAAAGGAACAGGAAATGAGGAAGGGGGCAAACACTTTTTCACACCACTGTACATTGATTAGAAGTGGGTCCAAACAGGAACATACCTTTCAAAATTTGAGAAAATAGGTCAACATTAACTATATCAAATTCCTGCTGAAATTTGATTGGCTGTTGGCAAACGTGTTTAAAAAAATTAAAAACTGTTTTTTTTGTTTGTTTGTTTATTTCAGATTTTTTTTACATTTTAAAAAAGATAATTAGGGCATTATCAAAATCCACGTACACATTAGCACATAGATGAAGCATATATAAATTAAACTTGACTGGACTTACGGTTCCTGAGAAACTTTTATCTGACCTTAGCCCCACCCCCTATTTATGACCACATCCCAAAATTTGTGCATGACCTCAGTATGGTGGCCTGTATATGCCTTTCAAGTTTCATGGGAATCCATGCCACCATTTGGGCCCATTTTGTTGGCCTGCATTCGGGCACAGAGTACTTCCTGTTGACAAAGATTCATGTCTGAATCCAAGAGGGCAAGGAGACACTGCAAAACCAGAAATATGGCAAACGGCCTGGCATCCATGCTAGGTTAAAATCTAATCCAGTCAGACTGGAAATACCATCCATTCTTTTTGCAAATGTTTGCTCCCTGGACAAACTGGACTGTATTTTCCTACAGCAGACCACACAGTGAGAGATGAGGGACTGCTGATGTGACCATTTAGCTAACAAACTTCCAAGCGACCAGGACACTACAACATCTGGTAAGACCCGTGGATGATATATTTAGGTCAACACAGAATGGTGCAAGAATGCAGTGTTATTTTCTAAACACTGTTCATTGTTGGTGGAATTCATGGCGATCAAGCATTGGTTTAACTATCTGCCAAGGGAGTTCACAGTTGTTATTATGGCTGTGATTCCCCCATGGCTAATGCTAACGATGGATTATATGAATTTACTATGGAGCCATCTGTGAATTAAATTTACCTTACGTTATACAAATATAACTGACTCTAATCTATATAAAACAATCGTAACGTTGCGCTGTCGCTAAATTTGATATGTTTTTACAAACATCTGCGACTAGCTTGTAGTCCGTTAGCATCACCTACCACTTGCCTTGTTTACGTTTCACATTTCTCATTTACCACAGTTTTGTTTAAAAAACAAATATGTCTGCTGTTTTTCCGGTTTTGAGTGCAGATGAGGACTTGCTCGAGTTTCACATGGTGCTGCTGGAACTGGAGGATGTGGAGAAGCAGATCCGCTGCCTACTCGACAAGCGGCCCAGCTGCTGGAACAAAGAATTGCGCTGGAAACATCTTGTGCATCTGCCTACACATCCAAGGTAAGCACACAGCATGGAATTTCCACTCCCAGCCCCTCTACGCAATGTGTTTCTCTGTGCAGGGACCATGCACCTAGAACTTTCCCAGCTGTGGTCTCAGTCACGCCGGCGCCAACACACCACAGGCCTTGGGTGAACCAATGGTGGAAGGTGCGGGCTGGACCCCAGGCGAGGACCTCTCCACCTCCGGTGTTCAAGATTCCAACCAGGAACCGCTTCGCCCTTCTTCGTCAGACCAGGCCTAACGCTGTGATCGTCGGGCACTCCATTGTGCGGAACGTTTGTGTAGCTTCATCTAAAGGTAAGGTGCACACACACACTGTTTCTCTGGTGCTCGTGTCCTTGATGTCACTGCACAGGTATCCAGGATCCTGAAGAAGGACGAGCGCATTGGAGCGGTTGTGCTGCATGCAGGGATGAACGACATCAGGCTGCGGTAGACAGAGGTTCTGAAGAGGGACTTCGCCAGCCTGATCGAGACGGTACGAGGCAGATCACCCACCACGAAGATCATCATCTCTGGACCTCTTCCCACATACAGACATGGAGCCAAAAGTTCAGTAGCTTCTAGCTACACTCCAAGTGACTGCCTAACGTAAGTACATCTACCGACAATAACAACATTCATTGTAATCAATGTTCAATTAATAGTCCAGCACATGTAATACGTACTACAGAGACTGTGTCTCTTCCCCGAGCTATACAAATACATAGAAAATCTCGGAAAGTCTGTCTTTGTAACCTAAATAACATAAAATTAAATCATATTGAATGCACAGCCAGCAATTTTAATCTGAAGCTAGGACTATTAACATTTGATCTCTTGCATCTAAGGCTCTTATTGTTAACGAAATCATTACTGATCAGGAATGTAATTTAATGTATTTAACGGAAATTTGGATTAAACCAAACGAGTACATAGCATTAAATGATGCCAGTCCTCCTGGATACAGTTATGTATATCAGCCTCGTTCAACTGGTAGAGGAGGAGGTGTTGGTCTCATCCATAGTAAAAATGTAGTCATCACACAAAAACCTAGTTCTAAATGTAATTATTTTGAAATTCTTTATACCAGTATAACTTATGTAGCCACAAAAAATAAGTCAATTCCTCTTATTATTTACAGACCCCCAGGGCCATGTACTGAATTATTTAGTGTATTTGCAGACTTTGTCTCAAACCTAGTTGTGTCTGTAGATAAAGCATTAATCGTCTGAGATTTTAATATTCATTTTGATAACCTGGAAGGCCCTATAAGAATAGCGGTTGTGTCCATCTTAGATTCAGTAGGGATTAATCAGAACGTAATCGGGCCTACTCATAATGGTGGTCACACTCTTGACCTGATACTAGATAGAGTGGCTCCATTCAAAAGAAAAATAATTAGAGAGAAAAAATTTTCACCCTGGTATAACGATCAAACGCGTACCTTAAAACAGACAACTCGACAATTAGAACGTAAATGGCGTCAAACCAAACTGGTGATATTCCAAACAGCATGGAAGGAGAGCCTACTGAAATATAGAAAATCTCTTGGCGATGCTAGAAAAATCTATTTCTCCACCTTAATAGGAGATAATGAAAACAATTCAAGATTCCTTTTCAACACGTTAGCAAAATTAACTAGGAATACCCCACAACAGAGAGAAACACTCAATCATTACAAAGCAGTGAAGATTACATGAAATTTTTCATTGATATTTCATTGAAAATATAAGATGTGAAATACAGGCCATTAAATTAAAACCGGACAGTACTGTAACAAACCCATTAGATGATAATGTAGCAATATCAGATCAATGTTTAGATCAATCTAAATCAGTGTTTTGCTCTGCTTAGAGAGACCGAACTAGCTACATTAATCTCTTCAGCCAATTCATCAACTTACATACTAGATCATGTATCTACATATTTCTTTAAACAGATTTGTCCAGGAGTAATTTAACCACTTTTAAATATAATCATTTTTTCCCTTAGCATTGGCTAAGTACCTAAATCACTTAAATTAGCAGTTATTAAACCCTTGATTAAAAAACCTGACCTTGACCCCTCTCAATTGTCCAGCTATAGACCTATATCTAATCTCACCTTCATCCCTAAGATCTTAGAAAAAGTGGTAGCAAAGCAGTTATGCTCATACTTAGATAGGAATAACAGTCAGGATTTAGACATCATCATAGCACAGAGACAGCGTTAGTTAAAGTAGTAAATGACCTACTACTGGCCTCTGATCAGTGTTGTGTCTCGCTGCTTGTGTTACTCGACCTTAGTGCAGCTTTTGATACTATAGATCACACTATTCTCCTTGATAGATTAGAAAATGTTGTTGGCATTAAGGGAACAGTCCTCTCCTTGCTCAGGTCTTATCTGACCGATCGTTATCAGTATGTAGATGTAAATGGAGACTTCTCCACGCATGCTGAGGTTACCTTTGGAGTTCCACAGGGTTCTGTTTTAGGCCCGCTGCTTTTTACTTTATATATGCTACGCCTTGGACAAATTATCCATAAACATGGAATTAGCTTCCACTGTTATGCTGATGATATACAATTGTATGTTTCAGCGAAGCCAGAGGACAGACAGAAGCTTAGTAAAGTTGAGGATTGTGTAAAGGACATTAGATGTTGGATGTTAACTAACTTCCTTTTACTTAATTCTGATAAAACAGAAATACTATTATTAGGATCACGTGTAGCTAGAAATAATCTTTCTGATCACATGGTTACTCTGGATGGACTTCCTGTTTCAACATGTACAGCAGTTAAAGACCTTGGAGTGATTATTGACTCCAGCCTATCATTTGATGCTCATGTAGATAATATTACTAGGATAGCCTTCTTCCATCTCAGAAATATTTCTAAGGTAAGAAATATATTGTCACTACATGATGCAGAAATACTAGTTCATGCATTCGTCACCTCTAGATTAGATTACTGTAATACCTTACTGTCTGGATGTTCCAGTACGAATATAAATAAACTCCAGTTAGTCCAGAATGCAGGTGCTAAAGTCCTAACTAGAACTAGAAGATACGACCATATCACACCAATATTATCAATACTGCATTGGCTCCCAGTGAAATCTCGCATTAACTATAAAATACTTTTATTAACCTATAAAGCACTAAACGGTCTTGCGCCACAATATCTAAGCAACCTTTCGGTTTTCTATGATCCGCCACGCCTACTTGGATCAAAAGATGCAGGCTATAAAGCTGCTTTGAGACAATGTCTAGTGTAAAAAGCACTATACAATTAAAATTGAATTGAACTAAATACATCGACGGCTTATTCACTGCCAGGGATTTCAACCATCCAAACTTGAAAATCATTCTGCTAAAGTTATTCCAAATTTTGACTTTGCAACCAAAGGAGCGAACACACTGGACTTGGGTTACACAAACAAAAAGGAGTCCTACAAAGACGGCCCCCACCACGAACTCTCAGATCATGTTGCAGTCCTGTTAACACCAATCCTCAAGTTAGCTAAATTGGACACTAAACAGGTTGGAATTTGGCCAGAGGGAGCTACTTCTGTACTCCAGGACAGCTTTAAGTGCATCTATAGTATCTTTAGAGAGTCAACTACAAAAGATCATCTGAACTTGTGTGTAAGTGAATTTGCAGAGACAGTGACTGGATACATTAACAAGTACATTGATGATGTCACAGTCACAAACACCATCATCACATGTGCCAACCAGAAGCCCTGGCTTACAAGCTGAGGTCCACAACCTGCTGAAAATCCGGGATGCCACATTTAGAGCAGAAGATGAGGCAGTGCTAAGGGTGGCAAGAACAAGTTTGTCCTGTGGCATCAGGCTGTCAAAGTGCAATCATGCAAAGAAAATCTTCGGCCACTTCAACAACACCAAAGATGCACGGTGCATGTGCCAAGATATCCATGTCATCACAGACTACATTATTCCACCCCAGTTGCACTCAGCGCCTTCTATGCATGGTTTGACTCACTACATACTGTGCCAGCAAGGAAATCCACTCCTGCCTTCGATGACCAGGTATTCAAGGTGCTTGTCCTCAATGCATGTGAGAAAGACTCTTTCCAGAGTCAACACTTGCAAAGCTGTGGGACCCAATAACATACCCGGACAACTGCATAAAGCTGAAGAAGTCAGATGTGTCAAGCCTCAATGTCTACCACCCCATAGCACTCACACCACAAAACCCAAGATGCCACATTTAAAGCAGGAGATAAGATAGCATTAAAGATGTCAAGAACAAACTTGTGCTGTGGCATTAGGCTGGCGAAGTGCAACCATGGAAAGAAAATATCCAGCCACTTCAACAGCACCAAAGATGCATAGTGCATGTGGCAAGGTATCCAGGCCATCACAGACTAAAAGATTCCAGCACATGTCACTGACGCTAACTTTGATGCATTCCTCCCAGATGCAGTCAACCAGTTCTTTGCAGGGTCTGAAGCACTAAAAACTGTGCCAGCAAGGAAATCCACCCCTCCCTCAAACAATCAGGTACTCTCCTTGTCCTCAATGCATGTGAGTAAGAGGTTTCCAGAGTCAATCCTTGCAAAGTAATTACATACCTAGAGTGACATCTCAGGAAGCTAATCAAGGATGGCGAATGGAGAGAACTAATTTAGAAAAAAAGACACTGCGAGAAAAGTAAAAAAAGAAAAGAAAAGAAAAGAAAGGAAAAGAAGTGAGGCTGTGGGTGGACCAGGCTAGACTGGTGATTCTTTGTGTCATGGGTTTTTACCACTTTCTGATTGACCATCGCCAATGAGGTTGTAACCAATCAGAAATAATCTTTAGTTAGAGGTATAAACGTGTTATTCTCCTCTCACATCAATCAACATGCTGCTTGTTGGTCACATGATCTTGCATTTCCTGCTTTTTCTCAGTTTAATTTTGGTCATTATTTTTTATAATGATAATATAATGCAAGTAATTGAAATTTACTATACACAGGCATAGGTAATATGTGATTACAAGTCAAGATAAGATTAGTCAGTGTATGCATTTGTAACCCACAGTAAAATATGGTCTAAATGAGTATAAATAAATAAACAGAAACTGCAATAATTCATAATATTGTAATATAAAAGATAATATAATATTTCATGGTTCACAAATAAATGGGTTAAAAGTATACATTTCATTAAGAGTTCAGGAAAATTTGAATAAAAATATGCCTATAAGGTATTGCATTGACACTTCCCCTTTAAGAGATAAGAGGCTTATGTTCCCTCACGCAATCTGCGAACAATCAACGACCAATGCTTAGTAGTGCATACTCAGCGTGGCTCAAGGTCCCTTTCAAGATTCTTCAAACTAACTATTCCTAAGTGGTGGAATGAACTTCCAACCTCAATCCAGACCACAGAATCGGTCACCATCTTCAAGGAACACCTCTTCCATGAACACCTAACCAACCCCTAAAAACAACAACAACAAGAAAAACATTACTCTGGCATCAACTCTGGAGCACTTTGCTTCTTCAAGAACTAAATTAAAAGATCTTAATGGTATGGTAGCACTACTTGTATTGTTCTCTGCTTGATATATAGCTTTGCTTGTATTTTCTCATTTGTAAGGCGCTCTGGAGAAAAGCATCTGCTAAATGAAAAAATGTAATATAAATTTAAGAGAATCACTTGCCTGCACTTAAGCGAATGAGCAATGGTATAAATTAAATGGCAGAAGCAGAGAGAATTGGAGAGATCAAAAGAAGATTAATTTTGAGTTTAATTTGTTAAAAGTTTATTTTAAGACTCTAAATGAAATACATACGAATTCTTACCTAGTGAGCAACATAAAGGGAATACATTTGGGTGAATGACAGCTGTTTGGTGAATTTTAGCTCATTTTTTTTTATTCATTTGATTGTATATGCTGTTAAATGCCATTCAAGAAGTCGGCCGTTACATGGAAAGAGCTATAAATATGTATTGATTAACAGTTCATGTCAATAAAATTTTAATGTATGTTCTCTATTGTGGAAGTTGTTAGAAACTAATTGTATTAAAAAACGGAGCAATGAGTTCAAAATGCACGCTCCGCCACCATTTTGAGCTGCTCAAGTAACATATCGATGACATTATGCTATACGATTTTGCATATCTTTATTGGAGTTATTTGTAGTTATGGAGTGATATGATGTCTTATGACCGGTTATGCAGGTCAGGTTTTATGTTCCATTTAAAAAATATATATACAGTGGTGTGAAAAAGTGTTTGCCCCCTTCCTCATTTCCTGTTCCTTTGCATGTTTGTCACACTTAAGTGTTTCGGAACATCAAACCAATTTAAACAATAGTCAAGGACAACACAAGTAAACACAAAATGCAATTTGTAAATGAAGGTGTTTATTATTAAAGGTGAAAAAAAATCCAAACCATCATGGCCCTGTGTGAAAAAGTGATTGCCCCCCTTGTTAAAACATACTATAACTGTGGTTGTCCACACCTGAGTTCAATTTCTCTAGCCACACCCAGGCCTGATTATTGCCACACCTGTTCACAATCAAGGCATCACTTAAATAGGAGCTGCTTGACACAGTAAGGTCCACCAGAAGATCCTTAAAAGCTACACATCATGCCGAGACCCAAAAAAATTCAGGAACAATTGAAAGAAAGAAAGTAATTGAGATCTATCAGTCTGGAAAGGGTTATAAAGCCATTTCCAAAGCTTTGGGAATCCGGCAACCACAGTGAGAGCCATTATCCACAAATGGCGAAGACATGGAACAGTGGTGAACCTTCCCAGGAGTGGCCCGGGCCCAAAATTACCCCAAGACGCGCGACGACTCATCCAAGAGGTCACAAAAGACCCCACAACAACGTCCAAAGAACTGCAGGCCTCACTTGCCTCAGTTAAGGTCAGCGTTCATGCCTCCACCATCAGGAAAAGACTGGGCAAAAATGGCCTGCATGGCAGAGTTCCAAGGAGAAAACCACTGCTGAGCAAAAAGAACATCAAAGCTCGTCTCAATTTCTCCACAACACATCTTGATGATCCCCAAGACTTTTGGGACAACATTCTGTGGACCGATGAGACAAAAGTGGAACTCTTTGGAAGGTGTGTGTCCAAGTTTATCTGGCGTAGAAGGAACACTGCATTTCATAAAAAGAACATTATACCAACAGTAAAATATGGTGGTGGTAGTGTGATGAATACATCATCAAGCCAGTCTGCATTGTCAATGCGTTAGAGTGGGATTTGAATCAGAGATTAGAGGAAGTTCCATCATCAAGAGTACCAGTCAACTGTCCTTCCGGCAAGCTATTTGTACCAGAGGAATACCGGTCAGAACTTATCACTTGGGCACACACGGCACTGGGTACAGGGCACCCCGGGGCACAACGGACATTCCATCTCCTCCAAGAGAGAAACTGGTGGCCTCACATGGAAAAGGACATTAGAGCGGTAGTGGCTTCCTGTTCGTCATGTGCTCAGAATAAAGTACCGAGAACCCTTCCCGCAGGAAAACTAATGCCGCTGCCCACACCCGAACGTCCCTGGTCTCACATTTCCATCGACTTTGTTACTGATATGCCCAAATCCCATGGGAACACCACAATTCTGATGGCTGTGGACCGGTTCTCCAAATCTGTCCGGTGATGGTCTGGGGCTGTTTTGCTGCTTCAGGACCTGGAAGACTTGCCGTGATAAAAGGAACTATGAATTCTGCTGTCTACCAAGAGATCCTGAAGGAGAATGTCCGACCATCTGTTCGTGTACTCAAGCTGAAACGAACTTGGGTTCTGCAGCAGGACAATGATCCTAAACACACCTGCAAGTCCACCACCGAATGGCTGAAGAAAAACAAAATGAAGACTTTGGAGTGGCCTAGCCAAAGTCCTGACCTGAATCCTATTGAGATGTTGTGGTATGACCTTAAAAAGGCCGTTCATGCTCGAAAACCCTCTAATGTAACTGAATTAGGACAATTCTGCAAAGATGAGTGTGCCAAAATTCCTCCAGGACGCTGTAAAAGCCTCATTGCACGTTATCGCAAACGCTTGGTTGCAGTTGTTGCTGCTAAGGGTGGCCCAACCAGTTATTAGGTTTAGGGGGCAATCACTTTTTCACACAGGGCCATGATGGTTTGGATTTTTTTTCACCTTTAATAATAAACACCTTCATTTACAAATTGTATTTTGTGTTTACTTGTGTTGTCCTTGACTATTGTTTAAATTGGTTTGATGTTCCGAAACACTTAAGTGTGACAAACATGCAAAGGAACAGGAAATGAGGAAGGGGGCAAACACTTTTTCACACCACTGTATTTGGACAAAGATTCTCCTATGGTGTGTGTGAAGTCATATGTGACGCAGGAATTGAGATGGTGGTATAACCCGGACTGTGAATCTCATCTCCCTTGTCAGCAAGAAGACCGGTTACATTGCCTGGTACATTGCCGGAGCAGTAGGAGTGATTGGATTTGTGATTGTGTTTACTTCGCCTTGCCTTGAGTACAATGAAATTGTTCTTTTGCCTGTGAAGGAAAAGAAGGGTTAACACATGCAAAAGTGAAACCGAAATAGGTGTAACCTACTAGCTTGATCTTAACTATTACTAACTAGTCTAAACAAATCATCCAGGATTTACTAGATTAAATTATCTCTAATCTAGATCACAAAAGTGGAATTTATTTTAATTTTTTACTCATTTGCCTTTTATTTCAGGTTTTTTCTTTTTCTCCCCAATGATCCGAACTACTGTTTTTTTGGGGGTGGGGCGTTGGTGTTTTTTTGCTGTGTTACAGTAAAGTGTTGTTTGTGTATTCAGTATCTAGCCTCCAGTGAAACTTTTATTACCCCCCTTCTTTTGAACCTATAACTGGTCCAGTAGTTTAAGTGTTGTATTGGAGAATGCAAGTGCTACACATTGCATAGACTTTATTCTACTTTTAGCTCTGAAAAAAGTTGGTCAATTTGACTAGAAAATTCTAAAGGGTTCACCAACTTTAAAGCACCACTGTATGTCAGAATGCTGTTCATACAGTGCCTTGCGAAAGTATTCGGCCCCCTTGAACTTTTCAACCTTTTGCCACATTTCAGGCTTCAAACATAAAGATATAAAATTTTTATTTTTTTTGAAGAATCACCAACAAGTGGGACACAATTGTGAAGTGGAACGAAATCTATTGGATATTTTAAACTTTTTTAGCAAATAACTAAATTATTCAGCCTCTTTACTTTCAGTGCAGCAAACTCACTCCAGAAGTTCAGCGAGGATCTCTGAATGATCCAATGTTGTCCTAAATGACTGATGGTGATAAATAGAATCCACCTGTGTGTAATCAAGTCTCTGTATAAATGCACCTGCTCTGTGATAGTCTCAGGGTTCTGTTGAAAGCACAGAGAGCATCATGAAGACCAAGGAACACACCAGGCAGGTCCGTAATACTGTTGTGGAGAAGTTTAAAGCCAGATTTGGATACAAAAAGATTTCCCAAGCTTTAAACATCCCAAGGAGCACTGTGCAAGCGATCATTTTGAAATGGAAGGAGTATCAGACCACTGCAAATCTACCAAGACCTGGCCGTCCCTCTAAACTTTCAGCTCAGACAAGGAGAAGACTGATCAGAGATGCAGCCAAGAGGCCCATGATCACTCTGGATGAACTGCAGAGAACTACAGCTGAGGTGGGAGAGTCTGTCCATAGGACAACAATCAGTCGTACACTGCACGTACACAGCTGTTAGAATGGCCAAGTCAAATCCAGACCTGAATCCAATCGAGAATCTGTGGAAAGAGCTGAAAACTGCTGTTCACAAACGCTCTCCATCCAAGTTCACTGAGCTCGAGCTGTTTTGCAAGGAAGAATGGGCAAGAATTTCAGTCTCTCGATGTGCAAAACTGATAGAGACATACCCCAAGCGACTTGCAGCTGTAATCGCAGCAAAAGGTGGCTCTACAAAGTATTAACGCAAGGGGGCTGAATAATTTTGCACGCCCCACTTTTCATTTTTTTATTATTTAAAAAAGTTTCAAAAATCCAATAGATTTCGTTCCACTTCACAATTGTGTCCCACTTGTTGGTGATTCTTCACAAAAAATACAATTTTTATATCTATATGTTTGAAGCCTGAAATGTGGCAAAAGGTTGAAAAGTTCAAGGGGGCCGAATACTTTCGCAAGGCACTGTAGATGTCGGTTCAGCATTCAACACAATCATCCCCCCAGCAGCTGATTGATAAACTAGACCTGCTAGGTTTCAGCACCTTGCGCTGTAACTGGATCCTGGACTTCCTCACTGGGAGACCCCAGTCAGTTTGGGTCAGCAAAAAGACCTCCATCACCCCGAGCACCAGTGATCCCCAGGGCTGTGTGCTCAGCCCACTGTGGTTCACACTGCTAATCCATGACTGCACCATCGTATTGAGTTCTAACCATACCGCCAAGTTCACCGACAAAACCACAGTAGTCAGTCTCATCAGTGACAGTGATCATACAGAGGAATGGCTCATATGCTAGTGCAACGAACAATGTCTCTGGAAGCTGACAAAAAAAGAGATGACTGTTGACCTCAGGAAGTATTGTGCTGATCTCTCACCTGTGCATAAATGGCTCCACAATTTAAAGAGTGTTGAGCAATCCTTGGTATACCTTACGATCACTGCCTGGTTTGAGAAGCTCTCTGATCGCAAGACCATACAGCGCAGACAGCCAGCTGAATGCATCATTGGTCCACCTCTACTCCCTGTTCAGGACATTTTCAATTCATGCATCATCTGCGAGGCCTCCAGCACAATGAATGATCCCTCCCAAAATCTATTTGCCCCTCTGCCATTTGGATTTAAATCAATAATAAGGCATGTCACTTTGTTCATTTACTGCACTGCATACTGTTCACAGTACACTGACACTTTGACTGTATATTATGCAAATTATCACAAAATATTTAGTGGGTGGTATTAAATGGTCCAGAAGGGAAATTTTTGGATGGTTGAAGCAACAAATTAACCAAAATAAATTTGACTGTACACATTATTTTCCAAGAGATATGCTTGTTTTTGTGTGCATAAACAAGAACGGCATCCCAAGAGCAGTGGTTCTCAAACTTTTTCAGTGTGGGGGCCCCCCTTGTGTAAGGTGCATCCCTTTGTGGCTCCCCAAAGAAAATTCATGACACAAAACAATCTTACAATTTTAATTAAACCAAAAACATAAAATTTTACAATGCCGGAACATATATTCTTTTGGTTGGTAGTCTTATTTCTGTGATGTTTGATTACACACAATTTATGATAAATTCTATATTCCATAAAATGGAACAAATTGTTATAAGACTTTATAGAAATAGTATGGTGTTGAAACTGCTACGTTTAGATATTTTTGTTTTGGAAAAGTGCAAAAGTGAATAATAGTGCAAAAGTGAATAATATTGAACATGGATTTATTATTTCCATATTAGATGAATACTGAACACTTAATTTACATATATTTAACCAGAACAAATAAATCCCTACTCAAAAAGAAAATGGCTTTAAAATATAATTAAAAATAAATCATGCAATGCAAGAACATCAATTTAATAACAACTACTGTAAAAAAGTGCACAGCCAGTCTTAGTGGGAAGGGTGAGACTTACTTTCTTTGCAGAGCTTATTAATTCTGTGTGGTATTGGTGACGGGCAAACTCTCAAGTCACCTTCCACATAAAGCCGTGCCCAGTATATAGTTTTTATTGCCATCATGGCTATATCACAAAGATATGTGGTAGGGAAAGGCAACTATATTCTCATGGCCTGAAAAGCAACCTCCTTGTACTCCTTTTCAACCATGGGCCAAAATTCTGTGAGGGTCTGCTGATTAAATCTCATCCTGAGAGTACGATCACTTGATAATTCCAAAGGTTCATTGTCAGCCTTCCAGCTGAGGCCACTGGCCATTCATATTTCTCCATGTCATGTCTGTGAAGTTGTGACTGAAATGTTAATTGAGTGAGGTGAGGTGATTGACAATGATGTTGAGCATTAAGTCCACTCCCATAATGTTTGTGTCCAAAAATTCAGATACATTTGGAAACATGTCAGTGATGCCTGTTTGTAGTTTACATATCCACAAATAGATTTTTCTCCTGAATGCATTTAATTTGTCATTTGTCTCCAATATTTTTTAGATTAAGTACATTGAGACTACTAAAAATGTCTGCAACGTAGGCTAGATTTGCCATCCGCTGTTGGTCGGAAAAGAACAGTGCTCAGTCAGGTTCAAGTGCTTTTAAAGTTATGGGGCTCATGTCTCAATTCGAACACTCATTCAAAAACTCTCCCGCATGAGAGCCACTGTGCCTCCGAATGGAACAGTAGTTGATCATGAGCTGCCCCCATCTCTGTGCATAGTTTTGTGAAGAGACATGACTTCAGTGGTCTTGACTTAATGAAGTTCACAGCTGCTATTTGTACAGGGCTTTGTTAATACAACATTATTCCTGTGTGAAGGCAAGTGGAAAATGGCACCCACATTGAGGCGGCACTAAACTGCAGTGGAAAAGCAAGCTCAGAAAAGTAAAGCAAGCCGAGTCGAACCGTACCGTGCAGTGGAAAAGTGGCTTACTGCTTCCAACACATAATGCAGGTCGGTTGCCATTGATTTTGATGCAAAGTGCTTGACGATGAAGCATATAGTGAGTGGCTACGATCATTGGATTTACAGCTTGAATTCGGGTGACAGCTCCACTCTTGTGCCCAGTCATTGATCCCACACCATCAGTGCAAACAGACAGACTTTTCCCAGTTCAGATGTTCTTCTTTCATAAAATTGTTCAACATTTTGAAAATGTGCTTACCCCTTAACTCTCCCCTTGAGTTCTTTGGAAATTAAATTATCTTCAAAAATTTTACTACCCAATGAATATCGAACGTACACTAAAAATTGCGCTGCACTGCTAATGTTAGTGCATTCATCAAGTTGAATTGCAAACTGCTCACACAATTGCAATATTTCAGTCAGTTGATATTTCACATCAAAAGACAGGTCTTTGATCCGTCTGCCTACTGTATCATTGGACAGTGGTATGGATATAATCTTGTTTGTGGCCTCCTCCCACGACCATCACTCTGCACATATCCACTACTGCTGGAAGTATTAATTCCTCCCCAATTGTATGTGTCTTTTTACATTTGGCTATTTGCAGGGCTGCAAGATAAGATGCTTGCTGCGCTTTCTTGGGAATTGTCATGATGTTAGTCAGTCGTACCTTTTGCTATAGATATTCTTATTTCTTTCTCTGTAAAAAATCATTTATTTGTATGCTCTGGATGAATTGTTTGAGATGCCGGTTGAGTTTATACGGTTTCAGCGCTTCAACAGATAACACCTTCAAGCACAATGTGCACTGTGGTCTGCCGTCACTCTATTCCATGCAGCTATATTTTATGTACGAGTTGTCAAATTTTTGCAAGTAATCATGAGTTACATCTGTTTGAATAAATTAGGCTCCATCTCATTAGATTTGATTGATGTGCGGCGAATTTGTTTACAAATGGCAATATGCTTTTGATCCATATTGAGGTTCATACTCTGCTGAGTATTTTGACACAAAATTTGAGAGGATAGGCCAAATCTTAGGACTAGTTTGCAAAAGTAGACTTTGCATATTATGCAAATTACCAAAAAAATCCAACAATTTAAATTTAAATGCTTTAATGTGTGAACCACTTCATGCTGCTGAATACAGATGAGTGAAAACACTCCAAAAATGCTTTCATTTGCTTTGAATTCAAACTGCCCGTGTTATATTCTAGTTATTATTCCTATATAACAGTGAGGTGTTAATTTTTTTTTTTGGCTTCCAAGACTTTCTTGCTGAATTCTGGTGTGATTATTGCAATTCTGCCACCTAACGGACATGATCATATTATGCGCAAGTATGAAGAATTCACCCAGTGCAAATATAAACACATCATGCAAAGATGTGATGCTTACAGTTGATATATTTCTTTTGTGTACATGTTTCTGCAAGCACATCATTGTCTGAGTGAGCCAACACATGGCAATGTGAGATTATACACTGCAGGTGCTGGAATAAATTAAATTCTAGCACCTCAAATGTAAAATCCCAGCAGACAGCTCCTTCTGAGGAAATAGGAAGTCAAGACCAAGATCTTTACCATAGTTAAGTGCCTCTGGTGCAGTCCACTTGATAGGAATTTGCTTGAGGCCAGATGATGAATAAATCCCATCATCTTCCTGACGTGACATGCCAAAGTCACTGATTTTCAATAGGTTGTTTTCCCCCACCAGGCAGTTCCGAGCAGCTAGATCCCTGTAACAGACACATCAAGAGAGAGAGATTTCTGTGATTTTTTTCACCCCATCCCACCACAAATACAGACAGTATCAGTGTCAGCATATCTAGGCCCCAATTTACTGTATACTACACTGTAGGGCTGTAACAAGCAAATGACAAAAATCAAAAATAAAAATAGTTGGCAATTATTGATTAATGATAATTAATGATTGTAATGAAATTACTGTGGCATGCTAGGCTGTGGCATGCTACATCACAACAGAAAGTATGGGAACTCTTTTCAGTTACACTATGCTGCTGGCCTCATGACATTTTTATGTGTGCAATATTTTTAATTGTAATCGTGATTGTGGTCAGTGGGAGAGACAGTGGAAGCATTATGTACCTGCTAGAATAATATTTATTAACAACTACGTATTGAGTTGTCCTAGCTCCAGTTTTCTGCATGTATTGCATATTTATTGTCCTTTCTTGCCAGACAATATTCTTTTGTTGTCATATCTCAGCCCAGCCACGACTCGGTTTCCTGGGAAACACCGCTAACTACAAACATGGCTGCTGAGGACTACACTTCTCACATATGTGCTCACCTTCCCCAAAGTTCTAATCGCACACACCTGCATCCAATCACACACACTCACCACAGAATTTAAGAGACTTTGGATGAATACAGACTTTGTGAAGTAAACGTTCAGTTGACTTGTTCTCAGCCGTTATCCAAGCCGTATTCTTGTGTTTTGACAAAGTGACTTTGGCCAGTGTTCATGTCCCCGACCTCGATTTCTGCATTGCCCTTTTTGTTTGTTTGCCTGATCCCTGCCTCTTTTACGACCACAAACTTTGTCTATTTCCTTTGGATTATTCTGCCTGATTCGGTCACCTTCATCTGCTGCTGTCTTCAACCATGGTACAGGACAGATTACTTCGCCTTCCTATGGAAGCAGTGGGTGATCCACTGTAGCATCAAGCCATTGAAGGCCATGGTAGAATGATTAGTGACCAGAAACAATAGCTAGCCAACCTGACTGAGCAGGTGGCTAGGCTAGCTCATGCTGCACCGGTCACTACACTGACGCCTGTGCATTTTCCTCCCATACCAGTGCCGGAGAAATATGCCCGGGATCCAGCACACTGTCGGGGTTTTCCCCTCCAGTGCTCCTTGTTTTTCTTGAGCTACCCAGGAATGCCAGAGAGTCTGAGAATTGTCCATTTCATGGAGCTTTTGACCAGGAGAGCTTTACTCTGGGCCACGGCTGAATGGGAACAGGAAAACAGCACCATCACTTCCCTTGAGCAGCTGACAGATCGCTTATGGGTCGTTTTTGATCACTCTCCAGACAACAAGGAGACAGGGGAGGAACTATTTACCCTAAAGCAAGGGACACGCTGCAGTGAGGAGTATGCTTTAAAGTTTCACACTGTCGCTGCCAGGAGCAACCCGCTCTTAAGATTATTTTTTGCTAGGGCTTGAACCCGGATATAGTGGCAGAGCTGGCCTGTCACAATGACCAACTAACACTTGATTCATTCATTATAGCCTGGCTATCTGCCTAAATCGCCTGTTACAGAGCTGCCACTGAACCCAACTACAAAGTCTCCCTGCTGAACCCATGCAGCTGGGGCATGCACGGGTCAACACAGAAGAGAGCGAGAGAGAGATGGCATCACGAGTTTCGTTGCTTCTACTGCGGTGAGGAGAAGCACTTCATACAGTGCCCTCTCAAGCAGAGCCATGACCTAGGAGACAATGGAACGGCTAAACCACATCAGCCAAGGGTGAGTTTGGGTCCTTCGACCCAGAGCATATCTTAACCTGCAATTTTTTACCTGTCATAGTGGAATACTCAGGACTGTCTGTTACGTTAAAAGTGCTGATTGACTCAGGAGCGGTAGGGAATTTCATTGACCAGACCACCGTACAGCAGCACAACATCCCCGTTCATCCATTAATCACACCACGTCAGATTCAAGCCATTGATGTGGTTCATCAGTCATTGCACTGAGCCACTCAACCTTTAGACCAGCACAATCCATCAGGACAGCATGGTGTTTTACATCACGGTGTCCTCCAGACATCCAGTGGTTCTAGGCCTCCCCTAGATAGAACAACACAACCCAGGTATTTCATGGACTCACAAGGAGAACATGCACTGGTCGCACCATTGCATAAACCATTGCCTTCAGACACCAGTAATCACCCAAGCGACCACCTCCACAGAGAGCCCGGATAAAACCGCCACAGTCCACTTTCTACCCGAATACCAGGACCTCAGCGAGGTGGTTAACAAGGAAAGGGCTAGTGGATTACCACCTCATCAGCAGTACGACTGTGCCATAGATCTTCTTCCAGGAACTACCCCACCACAAGGAAGGGTTTACCCATTATCACAGACTGAACAGAGAGCTATGGAGGAGTACATCCAGGAGGCACTACAGCAGGGTTAAAAAAGACCTTTACGTTCCCCACCTCCGCAGGATTTTCTTTGTGGACAAGAAGGGAGGAGGGCTCCGACCATGCATAGACAACAGGGGGTCTTAATCAGTGCTGTATCAAGTATCGCTACCCTCTCCTGTTAGTACCTAGAACAACTTTGTGCTGCCACCATCTTCACAAAACTGGACCTCCGCAGTGCCTACAACCTGGTCTGGATAAGAGAGGGAGATGAGTGGAAGAAGGGGTTCAGCACCACATCCGGTCACTATGAATACCTGATAATGCCGTATGGGCTCTCTAACACTTCCTCAGTTTTCCAGTGCTTAATAAACGACGTCCTAAAGGACATGCTGGCATTCCATACAACGATCCCTGATCCCTGCCTGTTTTATGACCACAAACTTTGTCTATCTCCTTTGGATTATTCTGCCTGATTCGGTCACCCGCATCTGCTTCCATCTTCAACCATGGTACTTGACAGATTACTTCGCCTTCCTATGGAAACAGTGGGTGATCCGCTGTGGCATCAATCCATTGATGGTTATGTTTTATCATTTCAAAACTCATGCCATTAAGTGTGTGCATTATGCAGTGTTGTGAAGCATGTGGTGAAGATATTTAAATAAATTTACTTTTAAGAAGTTAAATTATTTCAATTGTTGATAAATGCTACACTGTTTAATTTTCTTACAATATACATTTTATTATATTTTGGTATGTCCAGTCTCTGACCTTTTTTCAGTTCACAGCAAAGTTGATCCCAAAAAGATAAAGTGATTCCATACATTGAAAACTTTGGAATTAATTCAACACACTGAAAATGATTTGTTTGCATGTCCATGAGTAAAACCAAAAAAAGCAAGAAAGTCATTGCTTATTTGTTTTAAATTTGCCTTGCCGAAAATTAACAAATCATGGTTTGAAATGCAGTATACACAGTCATATGATAAAATAAGTAAACCTCATTTAAACGGCTTTTTTGACATATTTGGACAAGCAAACATTTGATCATCTTTTAAAACAGTGCCTATTAATAAACTTTACACACTAAAAATGACACATAACATTGACATTTTTAGTCATTTTCACAATTTAAATGAACAAAAAACAGATCAGTCACACCCCTAAAAAAAGTAAGTACACCCCTACATTAAAAGTAACTACACCCCTACATTTATCACACCTTCAAATCCATAAAATAAGAATCGGGTGTTCAAGATTGGGTTCTTAGAACCTGCTTAGGGAGAGCTTAGGGTCTTATTTATACCCCTCTCATATCTAGCATCTGGTGTCCCCTTTGTTACTGACGTGTGTGGTGTCATCATGCCAAGATCAGTAAGGCCTTTCAGAAAGAAATTGTGGATGCCTAGGAGTCTGGCAAATAATTTAAAAAATCTCCAAATGATGAAATACATCATTCCACAGTAAGGACAATAATCTACAAATGGAGCAGTTTACAAATGCCAATTTGTCCAGGACTGGCAGTCTCAGCAAATTCAGAGCAAGAGCAAACCGTCTAATGGAAAAGAAGTCTCCAAGAAAGGATCTGCTAGTAAGTCTTTCAACTGTTGGTGTCAAAGTGCATGCTCCTACAATTAGAAAGAGATTAGATTTGACCTGCATGGGAGGCATGCCATGAAAAAAATCCTTTGCAAGACCACAGTTTGGCAATGAGCATATAGGTAAAAACTAGGCCTTCTGGAATAATTTGCACTGTACAGATGAATCAAAGAGAGTTGTTTGGGCAGAGTAATAGCAGACATGTTTGGCACAGGCGAAAGAAAACTATTCAGGAGAGGCACTTCATACCAACTGTGAAGTGGTGGTGGAAATGTGATGGTTTGGTGATGCTTTTTGATAATTTTGAAAATAACACAAATTAATGGTGGAAAAACGACATGATCATCACAACAATAGAAAGACAAGCGAGCAGCTTAATCAATGCAAGAAATGGATGTCAAGGATTTAATTAAATCTGACTTCAGGGTTGGGTTCAGCAACAAAGAAATTCTTTGTGTTTTTGAAGAGGATGGAATTCTGCTACTTTGTCACCAGAAACTTATTGCAACAGATCTCCCCTTCCACCACTATTATCACCTCTCGGGGATAAATGACTCCCCACCCGCCTGTGTGATATCAAAGTAAAGAATAAAACCACAGCAGACTGGGTGATTTTAAAGCAGCAAATCCATAGAATGAAATAATACAAAAATACATTCAAGCATTATTTTATATTACATGTTTAAATTGAAATGCATTCTTGTCTATGCTTAATACAACACAATGAAACACCACTGTTTTGTAGATAAAAATATAATCAAGTGAGTATATATATATTTCTGTATAAATATATTTCTGACTGTTCATACCTGTTTTTTATTTCTGTAAAGCTGCTTTGAGACAATGACTATTGTAAAAAGCGCTATACAAATAAAATTGAATTGAATTGAATTGAATATATCCATTTTGTTCATTACGAAGCTAAAGTTGCCCTGTGATGGACTGGCACCCTGTCCAGGGTGTACCCCACCTTGTGCCCGATGCTCCCTGGGATTGGCTCCAGGTTCCCCTGCGACCCTGAAGGAGGAGTAAGCGGTAGAAGATGGATGGATAAATTGACAAAGCTAAAGTTTTAATTTAAATAATGAAATAAATGGATGATGTGTACTGAATAGTAAAAAACAGCCTGTAATCATTTGCAATGCTTCAATAGAATTATGGCCTAGGGCTTTAGCCCCATCATTTTTCGAGTTGTCGAAAAAAAAAAAAGTCACAGCATCATGAGAATAAATTCATAATATTTTGAGAATAAAGTATCCTGATGAGAATAACATATTAATGGTAGAAAACGGCATGATCATCACAACATTAGAAAGCTGAGCCAGCAGCTTAATCAATCAGTGTGTTTACATGGATAACATTAATCCACTATTAACCTGATTAAGACAATACTTTGATTAAGCAACTACCATGTAAACAGCAATTTTTAATTATCTTAATCCGATAAAGGTCATACTCGAAGTAAACACAAATTGAATTAAGACATGTGGAGTATTCCTGTTTTAGTCACATTATCAAGGTGTATTACAGACATGTAAACACCTTAATCACATTATTAATGTTGTGTGAGAGTTTTCACCGCATTTTATGACAAGATACGTACACACACGGCAGTGCTCAACCGTTTTATGGCAAACGAGAGCACGGCTGCGTACTTGCCTACTATAGGCCTATAGCAGGTGAAATACATGTATCTCGGTAAGTACGTAAGTACGCGGTTTGAGACACAGCCCATGGCTTCAAGCAGTCGTCTATTAGCAAGTATAGCATGACAAATAATTAACCACACTTGAAGCGTTTGTAAAAAATTAAAAATAAAAACACCCAAAACAATGATCTATGATGATTTGACACTTGATTCAAATTTTATCGATTTTAAGGTGTGATAAATGTACTTAATTCTTCCATTTTTTGTTCATTTACATTGTGAAAATTACTAAAAAAATATCGGCTTTGTGTGCCATTTGATAGAGTGCATCACCTTTATTAATAGGCCATGTTTCAAAGAGGATAAAAATGTTTGCTTGTCCAAGTATGTTTAAAAAAAAAAAAAAAACACCTTTAGAAATTATTGGAAGTAAACACTTCTTGTTGAAAATATTTAAAAAATGTAAACTCTTTTGGCAGATAAAATATCAAATAAATAAACACATAATAAATACAATAAATAAAATAATCCAAATAAACATAACCATTTACTTACAAGACAAGTCGCATGCATTCAAATATGTTTAAAATATTTTTCTCTATAATTAAGAATTTTTAACATAAATTTAATAGTACATTATAGTTCATATATATTCAGCATTTCCCAACACTTTTTTCAGTCACAGTACCCTTTGAAAAGTTTCTAAAATTTGTAGCACCCTACACAAACACTAATGCGAGACAGTGTTAAGCCTGGTTTATTGCTGGAGTGCGCAGCAAAAAATGACGTCGTCATGGATTGGGTGGTCGAGTGTGACCGTGAGGCCTCATTCAGCATGGCGGCTTGCATGGCATTTTTGGAACTTGCCACGCAGCGTTGCATCCGAAAATGAATAACTTTGAGGCAACTCTTGCACTAATATTTACATATAAACACCTCATCCGTTTGGGGAGGTGCAGTCACTGGAGGCTCGCGGTGCTTCGTTAGGAAATCATTGTTAGGAAACAATCACAAGAATCATTAGGAAACACCAGGTAATGCAAATTTCAAAGCTTTATAAAGATTTTATAAATATCAATTATGAAGACAAGGCCCAACTCTTGTCACTTGTCCAAACCTAAGACTCCTCAAACCTTGCCCCAACAATCAGCAGCCACGGGCTCCTCTAAGCAGCTGCCTAGCACACTGAAAATTTAAATAATTGATGCATACAAAACAGAAGAATGCTATAAAATAGCAAAGCATTTTCCGGTAATTCCCATTGTACCCAATTTAAAAGTCTTGCATACATAAATTGCACTTGGCTTCATTGCTGTCAGTAGTTGATGCCAACCATCGCCCAAACTGCTAATCTTCGAGCCACTGTAAGTTGAATTTGCACTTCCCCCATTATGCCAAGTCTGCTTTGCCTGGTGTGCGGGGAATAGTTGTCCAACAGTGTCATGTTTCCGAGTAAACTCAAATGCCATTTAGTGACAAAACACCCGTCACTTCAAAACAAGGATACAGACTGGGATACAGTTCATCTGCGTGAACAGACTGGGAAACAGGCAGCATTATTGAGGAAAACCACCAAAACGGGTGAAAAAGCTCTTAAAGCGAGCTACCAAGTTGCTGAACTCATCGCCAAATCAAAACACCCACACCGTGGCAGAGACATTAATAATGCCTGCCTGCAAAATTATCTTAAAAGAGATGCTCGGCCCTGGCGCCGTTCGAGAAATAGCCCAAGTTTCTGTATCAAATAATACAATTTCCAGACGTATTCAAGACATGTCTGCAGACGTTGAGGAGATCGTTTTGGAAAAATTGCGCATCAGTGGTAAATTTTCATTGCAACTTGATGAATCTACGGAGATCAGTGAGCATGAGCAATATATGGCAAATGTGTGCTTTGTAGACAGAGACACCATCAGAGAAAACTTTGTTTTGCAAGGAATTGTCAGAAAGAACAACAGGAGAAGAAATTTTTCGAGTTGTGTCAGAGTACCTGGAACAAGGAGGACTGAAGTGGCAAGACTGCGTGAGTGTTTGCACTGATGGAGCATCTGCCATGCTGGGTCACATGATTTGTGAACAGAGTGAAAGCGCAAAATCCAGATGTCATTGCGACACATTGTTTTCTGCACCGGGAACCACTCGTTGCTAAAACATTGCCAGTAGACTTAGCTCCTGTACTGCAAGATGTTGTGCGCATGATAAACTTTGTGAAGACGAGACCTGTGAAAAGCCGCATGGTCACGTCATTGTGTGGGGAAATGGGAGCGGAGCATAAAGTGTTATTGCTCCACACGGAGGTCCGGTGGCTATCCCGTGGCAAAGTTTTGGCTCGTGTGTGTGAGCTGCGGGAGGAACTTAAAAGTGTTTTTGGCAAATGAGAAGAACGATGAAGCCAAGTTGCTCTCAAATGACGAGTAGTGTGCAAGACTAGCATATCTGGCAGATATATTCCAACATCTGAATGACCTGAACACACGAATGCAAGGCCGAAATGAAAACCTGCTCACAAGCACAGATAAAATACAGGGATTTCGTTCAAAGGTGTTGCTCTGGAAACATGTGGAAAGTGCCAACCTTGAAATGTTCCCACACACCCAGAAATGGCAGAGTGTCAACAGTGCTGCACTGTGTGAGACTATGTAAACATCTGGAATGTCTTGAGCAGAAATTGTCATGTTTGTTATTTCCCTTCACTTTCCACTAATTGCCTTGACTGGGTTAGGAACCCATATAGCTCAACTGCAGTTGGAAGGGACATGACTTTACAGGAGCAGGAAGAAATAACTGAATTGAGACAAAATCGTGGTCTGAAGCTGAGCTTTGCTGATATACCGTTGGACAAGGAGTTCCCCGTTCTGGGAAAAAAAGCCATTTCAGCTCTTCTCCCTTTTCCACAACCTATCTATGCGAGCTGGGCTTTTCAAGCATGACTACTATAAAGACTAAGAAAAGAGAGAGACACAGAGGTTTTGAGGAAGATCTTCATGTTTGTCTTTCTTCAATTCTTGCAAGAATATCAGCTTTGTGTTCAACTAAACAGGCCCAGGTTTCACACTGAGTAAGAAAATTGATACTAGATTTTCATTATATATATTTTTTGTGACATGGTGTGCCATGTGATTTTTCTCATGTAAAATATGTGCCTTGGCTCAAAAAAGGTTGGGAAACATTGATGTAGAAGTACCATACGAGCATCAGCGTGGTCAATGCCTTTGAATAAATGCATTTTAGCACCAAAAGTCAACTTTCTGGTGATAATCAGACCAGCAGGTAATGTTTTCACGAATACACAGAAATAGTCAGGTTATGACTCCAAACCCCTGCAGTGTCAGTCGCACTGGTTGATGCTGAAGATGAAGATGGATCAGGGTCTGAATCATGTTTGTGTCACTATCACTTTCGGTTTCACTATCTAGAATCCTTGCTCTCGCCTGTGTAACTGTGTATGTTTTCTTTTTTTTTTCACTGTTTTAGATGTACCTGTATTCACTGTATGTGTAACTTTGGCTGGAACACGGTGAACTTTTCGCTTTGGCTTTTTTAGTTAATTTCTACTATTACACCAATATTCACGCTTGGATCATCTCCATTGTAATGATGGCGTAATGTCGTAATCATGTCGTGACGTCATGAACCTTCCGGGTTAAATAATGATCATTAAATAAGTAAGGAATCATAGCAGAGTAATGCCTGTATACCGGCCTTACGGGGATAACGTTTACACTGTAAAGCCACTATATCGGCCTAACAGGAATTTGGCATGGACGACCAAGCCGGTATATCGTCCTTACGGGAATAGGTCAAAGACGGACAAGCCACTTTTTCGGCCTTACGTGGTCAATGCATTTATTCAAAGGCATTGACCACGCTGATGCTCTTATGGTACTTCTAAAGGAGTATAAAGATTTTTTATCCTGGCAAAACAGGAGTGCTAAAGCCCTTAGGCTAGCTATACCTACAAGACTGTGTACAGATGTGGCCTTTAAGAATGCATGTTTTATCACATGGTATCACAAAATTCGTCATGTGCGCGGTATACTCCTGGCACAAATCTAAGAATTTAAATTAAATTCTAAGAATTTTAATTCACACAATAACCACCAGGTGGGGCATGGGACAACATACTGTAGCTGAACACTACAATAAAAATGGAATGCGTGGTGGAATGGTTCATAAAAATATAACATCACTCAATAAAACATATGATAAACCTAATTTAAACAAGTTTCTAATTACAAGATAATGTGAAATATAAAGTGAGCATGATCTAGTCCTGTACTACTGGTACAATAACTATACTATTTAAATTAACATGGTATTGTATGTGTGCTAGGATAGTGCAGCAGTAACATGCAGTCTTTCTTTGCCTGCAACTGAGGTTCAAGCCTCAGCTCAACTAACTGTTTTTTAAAAGAGCTTTTCTTTTCCCACTGTAGAAAGTTAATCGAGGTAACAATGAATGAATTCCGTGTGAACAACACTGACTGGAGGCCCATGCCTCACATGATTGTTTAGCTATCCTCATTCATATGTATAATTAAAACAATTAAGTGTCCTGTTTGTGATTTTAGGTTATTCGTCATTTAGTACAGCTTCTGACCAAAACAGACTTGTGATTTGATGACATAATGCTTATTTATTGAGAAACAGAAGTAACTAAATACAAAAATGCTACTTTAAATTTTAACTCTGACAAGGTGCTTTCAGTTGATGGACGCCCCATTTATATTTTTGATGAGCTGCAGAGATATTCAAGACAACTAGATTATATATTTTTTAATTTAATATATAAAATTGTTTTATTCACAAGTGTCATGTTTGTGATTTTTATTCGTTGTGTAGAATATGTAGCCCAAGCAATGTCCAGAAATAGGTGCAGTTGTATGGCCTACCATTTAATTTTCCAGTTTAACTTTTATTTAACTCTAGATTGAAAAATAAAATGCTATGTAACATTATTTTACAATGACAGAAATCACTGCCTATTCCAAATGCAGTTTGACGTTTTCCATCTTCAGAACAGTGAATGAATATTGGGAAAAATATGTGACTATATTGTTTGCAATTTTATAATGGGTCTTATTGAGCAACTGATAATTTCTTACTGATTTATTTCATCATTATTTTTTCTTCTTTTTTATTTTCTCGTGATCTCAGCTTGATTTTTTTTTTGTGAACTTGACATATCAAAAGCTTTTTTCTCACAATGTATTTTATCCAGAGACAATCTCATGCCTTCTGATTGGGACTAGTGTTACATGCATGTTGGCTCCTTCGCAATCATAAACGTAATAATTGGCTGCCGTAGAGATGGACTTTAACTCTGCATTAAGAGAGAGGGGTGTCCCTTTCTCAAGTGTCGGACACTAATGTAGAAGTCGTGGATCCTGCATGGATGACATTTTTATAGGCCACCCCAGAAGTTAGTATCACCCTGGTTCCCTTGACAAAAATCCAATAGGATTGTGCCATTGGTTTTTAGATTATTGCAGATTATTGCTCTGTGACCAACAAACGTTTATGATTCTTACAGGTTTTGTTCATCAGGATAATCTTCTTAAATGAACACAACTTTTATGCACCTTGAAGCCTAAATACAACCGCCAGAAGTAAAACGCTAATGTTAGGCTACAAACGAACTATACCACGGTCCCATGACAATCACCACCACCACTACGCTTCCGACAACTCTGTTAACCTTTATTTAAAAAACACTACAATTGGAAAATACTATAAACTGATCAATCTAAAATGTAAAAATTAAGTCGAGATCACAAAAAACAAGAAAGAAAAAATTTATAAATGCATGGCTGCTTAGCACTTCTGTACAATCTTGAAATCAGATTCAACTAAATGCTTAAAATCCATTTCTTGCATTGATTGTCACAATTGGAGGTTGAGACAGGTGCAAGCACAGAATTTCAAACATTTAATAAAGAACAAAACAAACTAGACACTATGACTTTACAGCAAAACACTGTGGAAAAGACTAAACATAAACCAAAGAAGAAAACACGGCAACGGGGACAAAGTTAAAGAAAGACAATGTGAGGCAGAGAGTGCAGTGCAAACTGTGGCTATAAACACGAGGGCTCAATTACCAGGAACGTGATTCAGGTGCAGGTAGTCATGTGACTGTGATGCAGTGGCTGCTGGGAATTGTAGTTCAGAATTCCTTCACTGATTACATGACAGAACCCCACCTCCCCCAAGGGCGCTTCTCCCGGAGTGCCAAAACACACACCATCCTTCTGGCGGTCCTGGCGCTCTGGGCAAAATGTTCTCACAGCCTCTTAGGTCCCGAGGATTTGGTTTGATGAGGTTGGGGCTGGCTTGCCGAGGTTGCTGGAGAGCACCCACGCATGGGAAGCTGGGTCATCAGCTTCAGCAGGGTGAGAAGGCACGGCGATGAACCCAGCTGGACAGGAAAGCAGAGCAACGTCCTCAGCAAAACAAGAAGGCTGAACCTGGTTGGTCATGACATCGGTTTCCGGCGTGAACTGGCTGTGCTGTCCGAGGTTCAGGTGTGAAGCAGTATCCTCCGCACTGCAGAGAGATGCTGTGATATCCCCGGCCTGGCATGAATGCGGAACAATGGCTACTGCACAGCCAGTGAGAGGAACAAAGCGACATTCCCCATGACGCTAGAGAGGGGAGTGAGACTCTCTGTGAGGTCCACGGGGGGAGCAAAGTTCTCAGCGAAACCAGAGGGGAGCACAAAGATTTCCGCAAGGCCAGAGAGGGGAGTGCGGTTCTCCCCAAGGCCAGAGGGAGGAACGATGTTCTCTGCGAAACACGAGGGGGAAATGATGCCCTCCATGAAGCAGGAAGGGGGAGCAACATATGGCGTGAAGCAAAGAAAAGGAGCGACGTCTTCAGTAGAACATGAAGGCAGAGCGACGTCCTCAGCGAAGCAGGATGACAGAGCAATGTCCTCAGCCAAGCAGGAAGGCAGAGTGAAGTCCTCAGCTGAGCAAGTAAACGGAGCGACGTGCTCAGCGGAGCAGAAAAGCAGAGCGAGGTCCTCAGAGGAGCAGGAATCAGAGCGATGCTCTTAGCACACCAGGAAAACAGAGTGGAGAACTTGGCCATGCCGGGGCGCGGAGCAAAGTATTCAGCAAAACAGGGTGACTGAGCGGCGTCCTCAGCTGAACAGAAATGCTGAGCGGCGTCCTCAGACGAGCAAGGAGGCTGAATGACGTTCTCCATTAACTCTGCATGCTGGAGGAGATCCACAGTGGGGGAGGGAGGGTGGGAGATGGTTCCAGCCTGGTTGGAAGGCTCCCACTTCGGCTTCTCAGTGGCAGCTGGGAACTTCTCTGATTACATGACATTGATTAAGCTGCTGGCTCAGCTTTCTATCATTGTGATAATCATGCCATTTTTATACCATTAATGTATTATTCTCAGAATGATCCTTTGTTTTCATAATGCTATGACTTTATTCTCAATATGACCTCAATCTCGCTACACCTTTATTTTTAAACGAGCTTTTGTAGCTAGTCTGCTTGCTCTGAGCAGGGCTCAAACCAGCATCAATCAGTATGGGAGGCGGATGCGTTAAAGAAAACTCTAGTATACTGTAGGTCGCTAGTGTGTCTCTTAAGGCCAGGGGAGTGTCATACCTGCCAGCCCCTGTTACTGTTCAATGAAATTATATTCACTATAACATTAACACTATAATAAAACAGTGGTCAAATATCAGAGCCTTAGCTTTTAAATAACATTGTTAGTCAATATGAGGTAATTAGTTTAACTGTTCAATGTAATGTAATGTTCACTACACCTTTAGAAATCAGTTTGCTCACTCAAAGACACGACTACCACCTAACAGTCCTGTCTCGCCATGCCGGATCATGCTCTTTTTCTCATGCATTTTTAATGGGAATATCTGTAAATGTAACGAAGTAAATGTAGCATGTTACTACCCACCTCTGTCCTTCATACCTACAACCCAAGGAATCAGTTTAAAAAATAAATAAAATATTTGGACGGTTTGATCTGCACGGTCAGTTTTTGCAGAGAAATAAAATAAGAAAAAAAAAACTAATAAGAAAATGTTCCAAGGACTTCCTGGTCCAACTTACCCCACTAAAATAAACCTCTCTGTTTGTATGTGACATTTTAATGGTTTTTCAAATCAAGTGCAGAAATAAAGAATCTTTTCTTGTAATTTTTTTATTCCAGTTTGTCTAGTTCATGCTTTCCTCTTTCATAAAATTATTTCTAAAAACAAATTTCAGAATTCTTCAGCCACAGAACGAAAGAAGCTGACTGCATCAGCCCTAATATAACCACACCATAAATAAACACACATGCAGCTTTTTCTCACAATAACTCCACCCCTATTCCCCACCCTATTATAAGAATTAAGCTGTGCTAAAAATGTTAAATTTTTATAGTAGTATGATGCATTTCTAATCCATTCCATATGAATCACGTATACAGTATATTACCTTAGGTCTGTGAATAAAGTTTGAAAGGCAAAGCATGTCTTTGTGACTAAGCTCATTAAACCAAATGACCATTTATAACTCACAAAAACAGACATAAAAGCATCTGGATGATGAGCCATGCTAAATGCTCAACTTTGGTGCTTCCTACCTGTGGATACAGTTCTTAAGCTCCAGGTAGGCCATTCCTGCAGCTGCGTCTAGAGCAAACTTTAGTAGCTGCTTTGTCTTGAGGTCTTCCTTCTTCTTTCTCAAGAAAGACAGAAAGTCACCTCCTGTCCAGGAAGGCAAATGAGAAGGCAAATTATAAAGTTGTATACTGTGCAACCAGAAGATCCACAAATATTTGGACACTGACAACGTTACTGTTATTTTTGCTGTGTAGCATTTGACTAAATCTGAGAAAATAATACAGGGTATTTATTCTGTTACACTTCAGAATTTATTCTACTGCTTTTGTCAGCAATCATCAATAAATGCAAGGGAACCAGTTCCATTAGCAGAAATGCAATGTCAAGAAAGGTTTCATCTGAATTCCTGATTTTTATACCCATTTCTCACATTATATTTACTCCGATTTAATAGAGGATTTTATTAGTATATAGATAGTCTAATGGGGCAAGAATGGGATCCATGGCAGAATAACACAGCTAACCAAGAACAATATAAATGCTCGTCCCAAGTTTTTCTGTCCTGATCTCCATGCTTTTTGGTCTTTTTTTTTTACCATCATGTCCACGATTCTTAGGGTACATTTAAAGCCTTGTCCAATGATTGCTGTATTTGGGATTCCTGATGCCTCAGTTCCATTGAGCTCAATACAAAAGGATGTTATTGCTTTCACATCCCTTATAGCAAGACGTTCCCTACTGTTGCATTGGAAGGCTGCTAAATACCCATCTATCTCCCAGTGGCTAAAGGACATGATGTTTTTTATGAAACTCGAGAAAATAAAATCTATCAGTTTGTGCCTGTTGTTGGGTTTTACAATATCTTTATAACCAGCGACAGTTATTGGGTAGCCATGATGAGCCGGGGGGGCGGGGTGAGGGTTTGCAATATTTTTAATTTTGTTTTCCTTTGTTAGTATAAAAAGAAAAAAAAAACCTGTGAATGTTTACTGCTGTGTTGCTCAATGTGTTTTTTTTCCTTCTCAATGGAATATTTGGGAAAGGGAGGGGAGGAGAGAAGAGAAAAGGTGATGTTCAGCTGACATGTACGTAGACGTGTTCAGCAGAAATTTTCAGCAGAAATGTTCAATAAAAATGAAACTGAAAAAAAAAGAAACACCTAGATGATCCACCTTAATTCTGGAACAATGTGTTATGGACAGAGCTTCTTGGCAAACATGGGCCCTATTATGTCTGGAGAAATATTGCTTTTTAAAGTAAGATGTAAGAACCTCATACAAAAGATGTTTGCTGCATCTGGAACTGGATGCCTTGCGATCATTGAGGGAACTATGAATTCAAGTCAGGTATCTTTCATTCTCAATACTCTATATAACTAGTATACACGACATCAGAACAAAATGTTGTTTATCCTAGGGTGCAACACAGAACTGTACAAAAAATTACATAAAGTGCATTACACAGTGAATACATTTACATGGACAACAATTATCTACTCTTAATCTAATTAAGACAATAATTTGATTAAAAAACTACCATGTAAAAACCAACCTTAATCTAATTAAGGTCATAATCTAATTAAGCTCTGATCGAATTAAGACAGGTGGATTACTCCTGTTTTAATCGTATTATGGACGTGCATTACAGACATGTAAACACCTTAATCACATTATGAGCGTCATGTGGGAGTTTTCACCGCATTTTGCGACAGGACACGACCACACACGGCAGCACAACCGTTTTACGGCAAACAAGAGAATTCCAAATCGCATACTTTCCAACTATAGGCCTGTAGTGGGGAAAAATACATGCATCTGGGCTAATATATAGATGGTAACTACGCGATTTGGAACACACCCACGGCTTCAAGAAGTTGTCTATTAGCACATACAGCATGACAAATAATTAACTGCATTTAAAGCATTTGTAAAAATTTTAATAACACCTAAAACTGTATACGGTACCATAACGAAGACAAACTGTATATTAATCAGTGAAATTCTGGAGGGACGTCAGATGGCGTGGCGCGGTGACGTAAGGACACGAGCTGTTAATCTAATTATGTTCTATAACATGTAAAAGGGGAACATGACAGGAGTATTCTAAAATACCTTAATCACATTATTGGGTTACTTAGATTAAGGTCAATAATTAGATTATTGCTGTACATGTAAACTTAGTGAGTGCAGACAATACATTTACCGACCAGAAAAATAGATACACGGCTTCTACTCTGTATCAGAGAATTCTTCAAGAGAATGTCAGGTCATCTGTCCGAGAGTTGAAGCAGAGTTGGGTCATGCAACAAGCCAATTATCCAAAGTACACAAGTAAATCTACGTCTCAATGGTTGAATAATATGTACAGAGCTGCGTCTTGCAACAAGTCTGGATCTTGTAAAGTAGCACTACTTGTATTGTTCCCTGCTTGATATATCGCTTTGCTTATTTGTAAGTCGCTTTGGATAAAAGCGTCTGCTAAATGAATAAATGTAAATGTAAACAAGTCAATGATCCAAAGCACACAAATAAGTCTATGTCTCAATGGTTGAAAAATATGTACACACCATGGAAATTGTTGGCTTTTTAAAAACATATTTGGAAAAGCAAACATTTGATCATCTTTGAAACAGTGTCTATTAATGAAGTTGACATACTTTACTGACAAACAAAACCACAAGGAAAATTGTTTATTCAACAGAAATATCAATAGATGTGATATTATTCTGTGGAAAAAGTAAGTACACCCTTGTCCTCAGAAGCTACTTTTGCCCTGAGCAGAAATAACCTCTTGTAGGTGTTTTGCATAATTGTCCACCTGTCTCTGTCATCCCAACATTTCAATGGGATTCAAATCTGGACTTTGACTAGGCCATTTCATAATCCTCCATTTCTTCTTTTTGAGCCATACCTTGGAGGATTTGCTAGTGTGATTATGATCATTATTCTGTTGAAAGGTCCACTTTCAGTTCAACTTCAACCTTTGGACAGATGGCCTCACATTATCTTCAAGCACTCTTAGATATGATGCAGAATTCATAGTCAACGAATCAACGAATGCAAGTTGTGAAGTCCCTGAGGCAGCAAAGCAACCCCAAACCCATAACATTTTGACCACTGTGTTTCATAGTTGGTATGAGGTGCTTATCCTGAAAGACTGTCTTTGGTCTGTGAAAAACATATCTGCTGTTACTGTGGCAAAATAAATCTAGACTTTGTTACGCTAAGCACAGTCCAATTCAATTCAATTCAATTTTATTTGTATAGCACTTTTTACAATAGACATTGTATCAAAGCAGCTTTACAGAAATATTAAAACGGTAGACAGGTATTAAAGGTGTGAATTTATCCCAACTGAGCAAGCCATTGAGTGGCGACGGTGGCAAGGAAAAACTCCCTAAGATGTTTTAAGAGGAAGAAACCTTGAGAGGAACCCGACTCAGAAGGGAACCCATCCTCATTTGGGTAACAACAGATAGTGTGAAAAAGTTCATTATTGTTACAGTCCTAATAATCTTTTCTCTCCCTCTATCCTTCTGTCAAGCCACAAACAATTTTATGGAGATACTAAAGATCCTGATCCTTTATTAATTATTGTGTCGGACGACTTTCACTGTTACTAATGGAATCACTGCTACAGTGCCTTGCGAAAGTATTCGGCCCCCTTGAACTTTTCAACCTTTTGCCACATTTCAGGCTTCAAACATAAAGATATAAAATTTTTATTTTTTGTGAAGAATCACCAACAAGTGGGACACAATTGTGAAGTGGAACGAAATCTATTGGATTTTTGAAACTTTTAATAATTTAATAACTTCTAATAAAAAAATGAAAAGTGGGGCATGCAAAATTATTCGGCCCCCTTGCGTTAATACTTTGTAGAACCACCTTTTGCAGCGATTACAGCTGCAAGTCGCTTGGGGTATGTCTCTATCAGTTTTGCACATCGAGAGACTGAAATTCTTGCCCATTCTTCCTTGCAAAACAGCTCGAGCTCAGTGAACTTGGATGGAGAGCGTTTGTGAACAGCAGTTTTCAGCTCTTTCCACAGATTCTCGATTGGATTCAGGTCTGGACTTTGACTTGGCCATTCTAACAGCTGGATACGTTAATTTGTGAACCATTCCTTTGTAGATTTTGTTCTATGTTTGGGATCATTGTCTTGTTGGAAGATAAATCTCCGTCCCAGTTTCAGGTCTTTTGCAGACTCCAACGGGTTTTCATCCAGAATGGTCCTGTATTTGGCTGCATCCAACTTCCCTGTCCCTGCTGAAGAAAAGCAGGCCCAAACCATGATGCTGCCACCACCATGTTTGACAGTGGGGATGGTGTGTTGAGGGTGATGAGCTGTGTTGCTTTTACGCCAAACATATCGTTTTGCATTGTGGGCAAAAAGTTCGATTTTGGTTTCATCTGACCAGAGCACCTTCTTCCACATGTTTGGTGTGTCTCCCAGGTGGCTTGTGGCAAACTTTAGACGAGACTTTTTATGGATATCTTTGAGAAATGGCTTTCTTCTTGCCACTCTTCCATAAAGGCCAGATTTGTGCAGTGTACGACTGATTGTTGTCCTATGGACAGACACTCCCACCTCAGCTGTAGTTCTCTGCAGTTCATCCAGAGTGATCATGGGCCTCTTGGCTGCATCTCTGATCAGTCTTCTCCTTGTCTGAGCTGAAAGTTTAGAGGGACGGCCAGGTCTTGGTAGATTTGCAGTGGTCTGATACTCCTTCCATTTCAAAATGATCGCTTGCACAGTGCTCCTTGGGATGTTTAAAGCTTGGAAAATCTTTTTGTATCCAAATCCGGCTTTAAACTTCTCCACAACAGTATTACGGACCTGCCTGGTGTGTTCCTTGGTCTTCATGATGCTCTCTGTGCTTTCAACAGAACCCTGAGACTATCACAGAGCAGGTGCATTTATACAGAGACTTGATTACACACAGGTGGATTCTATTTATCACCATCAGTCATTTAGGACAACATTGGATCATTCAGAGATCCTCGCTGAACTTCTGGAGTGAGTTTGCTGCACTGAAAGTAAAGAGGCCGAATAATTTTGCACGCACCACTTTTCAGTTTTTTATTTGCTAAAAAAGTTTATAATATCCAATAGATTTCGTTCCACTTCACAATTGTGTCCCACTTGTTGGTGATTCTTCACAAAAAATAAACATTTTATATCTTTATGTTTGAAGCCTGAAATGTGGCAAAAGGTTGAAAAGTTCAAGGGGGCCGAATACTTTCGCAAGGCACTGTATCTGTTGGCTCGCCGGAATCTTTTTCTTTTTGTACAACGTTAACAAGGAACCTATCCAATGACACTTGCTTTTGCCTCCTTTTAAGGATTTTGCAGAAATGTGACATCGGTGGTCAGTTCGTCGGTGGTCAGCTCCTGGCCACGTTCCTCCACCAGCTCTTAAATGTCAACTTTATTCACCTCCAGTCCCATGGTCAACCCCAAGGACATCTTCATCGACAACTACCTACTCGCAACTCAGCAACTCGCATACCTCGTTTGTGCTTCTTGATGATTTACTTCTTAACTTCCACCATAATCATCTCCTTTTTCTTATCGCCTTCCTTTTTAAAAATTTTCTTCACGGGGGCCATTGTCGTAGTACAGTTACTACACAGTCACAACAGTTAAAACACTATAGTAAACAGTATGTTGACTATACAAGTGAGGCTGAGACCAAGCACGTGAGAGAAGAACCATCGGCTCACTAGTGATCATGTGACGCTTGGCAGACAAAGCAGCGTATACGTACTACAGGTACTCGTATTGTAAGACCTCGCTCGTATATCAAGTAAAAATTTATTACAAATTCTTGCTCATCTTGCAAAACACTCACAAACCAAGTTACTCGCAATCCAAGGTTTGATTGTATACATTCGACTTGCAAGGAAGCAGAGGAACAAAATTTTTACTTCTCAGACATATGGGTCAAAAGTATCAACATGAGTGCAAATTTGAGCTGTTGGTGGCTTTCAAGTGTTATAAGCCAAAATAGACATTTTTAAATCTCCCGAGCAGTAGGGGGCAGTGCGCCGAAACGCTGCAGGTACACACCTTAGGGCCTAATGGTGATGAAATACCACGATGCATACAGCCTCAAGTTAAATTTTGTGAGCTATTTGACGAATTCGTTGAAGCACCATTCGAAAGTGGTATGGTTTATCAAAATACTTTTTTCGTGGGTGCCTATAGATTATGCACAAAAGGTGACAAAATTGGACAAAAGGTCTAGGACGAGGTCGAAAAAGTAGGTTTTTCATAAAATTCTAAATGACGGAAGGTGAAGGTTTTACCTTTTTTTTTAATAACTTTTTATTGAGACTCCATAGATTCATTTAGCACTGATTTGGTCGCTATCGTTCGCAAAAGTAGGTTTTACAAAAAATACAATACGGCAGAAATGAAACATTTCTTCGTCTGGTCCCAAGGATACCATAGATATAAGACACGTGAGTCTGTGACAAACCGTTCAAAAGTTATGACCATTTTTCTAAACATGCTCACTATAGTGCCACCATCTGGCCGATCGAGCCGAAACGTTGTGACGCTGCAGTACTCTGGGGTACTATCTTCTCTCAATTTTTTTTTTAAAAGAATAATAAAAATATTTACAATTACAGCCCTTCCAGCTTGAACCCCTAATACAAATCCTTACAAAAACAATAGGATTTAAGCACTTCGTGATTATAAATTATACAGGTAAAATAACAATAGAGGGCATATGCAACATTCGTGCTTGGCCTGTATGTAGCTTAGCATCAAAAAAAGACCAGAACAGATAAAAAGGTACACTACACATGATATTACATTAATTACAGCGATTGAACGGAACGGGGCAATCACTTTTTTGCAAACAGGGGAATTGGGTGTAAAATATTTTTACAAATTGATGTGTTTGTTCCCTCAGGGTCCTTTTATGCATTTAAGGTTTGGCATTAAGATGTAATGTTATTCAGTGTTTCAAATGTGCAAAAATTCAGAAATTCAGACGGGGGAAAACACTTTTTCATGGCACTGTGCATGCCATTAGATGAGAAGACATGCACAGGATCATGAGCAGTTCCTATTCTTTTCCATACTTTTATCTTCCCACAAGTGATCTTTGTCTCATCAGATCATAGGATGTTGTTCCAGAACTGTATGCTTTGTTTTTAAAAAAATCAGATTTCAAGTGTGACATTTGCATTTGGAACCTGTTTCTGATAACTCTCAATATGAAGTCCAAAGAACTCTTTGGACTTCATATTGACTACGTTTACATGGACAGCAATAATCTAATTATTGACCTTAATCTAAGTAAGGTAATAATGTGATTAAGGTGTTTACATGAGTCGCTTTTAGAATACTCCGGTCATGTTCCCGTTTTACATGTTATAGATCATAATTAGATAAAGAGTCCTCGTCATTACGTCACCGTGCCACGACGTTCGATGTCACTCCAAAATGTCACGTATCAACATACAGTTCAGTCGTTATGGTACTGCATTCAGTTTTGGGTGTTTTTTATGAACGCTTTATGTGAGGTTAATTATTTGTCATGCTGTACTTGCTAATAGGCGACTGCTTGAATTCGTGGGGTGCGTCTCAAATCGCATACTTAGCTACTGTATATTAGCTGAGATAAATGTATTTTTCCCCACTACAGGACTATTGTAGGCAAGTATGCAGTTTGGGACACAGCCGAACTCTCTTGTTCCCCGTAAAACTGCCTTGTGATCATGTCATGTCACAAAATGCGGTGAAAACTCTCACACAAAGTATGGTCTTAATTAGATTAAGAGTGGATTATTGTTGTCCATGTAAACGCAGTCACTGAGAGTTAACAGAAACAGATTCCAAATACAAATGTCACACTTGAAATCAGCTCTAGACCTGCTTAATAACAACATACACCTGGCCATGGAATAGCTGAGCAGCCAATTGTCTAATTACTTTTAGTCCCTTAAAAAGGAAGGGATGGGGGTTTTGTTGCTACATCGTTCACTCTATTTGGATGAAAATAGCCTCAGATTAAAGGTGACAGTCTGCACTTTGACCTCTTACTAATTATTTAATTGCATCTCCTATATACTGTGGTAGACAGCTAAAAAAAACAAAAACAAACAAACAAAAAAACAAAAAAAAAACACCAATAACTTTGCCAATGTCCAAATATTTATTGACTTGATTGTATATATACACTGCAGTTACTGTGAAGTTTCAGTTAATTAGTTCACTGGTAGACTATAGGAGCATACCTTGCACAAGCTCCATCACTATGTAAATCGGCTGTCTTTGCGTACAGACTCCTATTAGCTTCACAATGTTGGGATGATCGTACTGCTTAAGGATCCTTAAGGAAAAAATAAAAACACACCATTACAAAAATCAACTCAATATTCAATGGACAGCATACAAAACTTTGGAGATAAAATGTAGAATGACCAAATAATACAGCAAAAAAATTATTAAATACAGTGCAAACCAGTTGGCATAATCTAATATGCATAAGGCTGGTAATTCTAATTTGTTATTTATTTTTAGCAGCACCAGCCTTTTTAAGGTAACTTTTCAATTAACCCCATTCACCTCGCCTCTGAAAGAAACTTGATCTTGAGGTCTTGTGGGAGATCCTCTTTACAAGTCTTCACAGCCACAGGTGTCTTATCCCTCAACATTCCTTTGAACACCTCACCAAAATTGCCCTAAATCACATTTCATTCTGTGGTGACTTTTTGTATGTAGACCACATAAAAAAACGCTTGGAGAGATCTTTAAAATCTAATTAATTTAAAATATATTCATTTGAAAGAGAGGACTTACCTTTCCTAGAAGTTCTCCAAGAATGACATCCTCATGATTAAGAATCCATTTTTTATCCTTAACAAACAGTGCGCGCACACACACACACACACACACACACACACACACACACACACACACAAAATATAGCCTTACTAGTTAGAAAACAGTTTGTGAACTATTATATAACACTCCTGTTTATAAAAAAAATAAAAATAATTACAGTAAACCGTATTTACGCTGAACTTTTTCTGTTTCAACTGTTTTCATGTTGAAAATGTTAGTCATGCAGAATAAAATGGGACTAAAAAGATATTTGACAGTATCTTTTTCTACTAAGGGCTCCGTCAAACATTGACAATGGGTCACGTGTCTATCATCATATGTGATTACATTGCAATATCACCTGGGGCTAGTGCATGGTTCATGAGGTGTAGGGGACCACTAATACGTAACAACCACTAATACATGTATAAAGACTAACACCACTTCCAATTAAAATTTAACAATTTCAAAATAAAATCTAAAAAACATTTTTTAAACAAGCTTAGGGAATCTGTGAAAAAATAACAGGACATAATAATAAAGTGTAATACCTTTAAGACAGGATTTAAAAGCATAACTCCAGACTTTTTAGTAATGACTTGTTTGGTAGAGTAATGGTGCTCAATCAACTGAGGAATGGTGGGGAATCCAGTGCCTTCAAATCGATACTGATTCTGCAAAACAGAGAATTAAACTATGTAAAACCAATATCCAGTGAAAAACAAAGCAAAAACAAACAAACAGAGGAACACTAAATGTACGCTAATGTAATCTTTAAAGGTGGTTTTAGAAATGTTTCTATTGCTGACCTGTTGACATGGACTGATGCAGTCCAATTAACATTCTAAAAATGGTCAAGTCTAAAATATCTTATAGCCAACCGTATTTTACACCAAATGTTTGCAGTACTCACATCTGCAAACTGAATGATGAAGTGTCTGCGCTGGGCATCTGAGAAGACAGAGAGTACATACTCGCCAGGCTTGCCATGGCTCTCACGAACCAGGAAGTCTCCCTGCTGCTTAAGCAGCTCCTGGGCCTCTGTGCGTGGAATCGCCCCATGGTACCACTCCTGTTCCCCCAATGGCTTTTCACTGATGGGGATCACATCAATGAACTAAATTTTGGGGAAAGGGGGGGGGGGGGTGTTACAGTTTACGTTTGATTGTAAAAAGCATACAAAAAGAGCAGTGCATATCAATTTTATTTATGTAATGGGCTATCACTGTGTAATCACTGTATTCAACTTGCAGTCATAAACTGAGATTGCTAAAGGACAAGTCATAGTACTTACCGAGGATGAGCCCAGTACAGACTTTGGTGAACGGATAATGCCAGCAATAGAGTGGCGGAGAGTGTCAAACTTTGATATTCTGTCTTTGCTTTTGTCCTGGTAAATTATAAAAAATAAATAAAATAAAATGACTTCACTACAATGTATACATTCAACCTTGAAAACTGTCTATAATATGTTGCCATGCAGTATCACATAACATCACATATTGACAGGATACTAAAAAGTGGAAGTTTAGTTCCTATTGTGTGTTATGGTGTGGCATGTAGGCCTGTCACAATAAGTACGTTTGTTGGATGATGGAATTTTATTACCATTTTATGCCACCAATATAATTATAATCTAATAGCATAGTTGCTGTTTTCTGATGAACGTATCCTTTACATTTTGTCAGTATTTCATCATATCATACTTATTCATTTTAGTCAACAGCATTTTAGTTGACAAAAAAAAAACAGAATGAAAGCAAATATTCACACTTTTAATATATTAACTTAAGCATGCATCAACAAAAGCATGTGAAAACTGCCCTCGTTGTGAAAACCTGATCTCCTCAAATAATAACATTGCAATGTTACACTACTGTAATACAATATTGTGAATTCTTTCATTTTTTTTCTCATTGTCCATGTTTTAGTTCACAAAAGATAATAGTTTTTAGATATGCAAAGAGTGTATTCACAACATGACTTACCTAATGCCTTACTTAAGTTTAAGTTCACCTGTGCATTTGTGCAGAAGCAACTTGTAATATTACTTTTATATTGTGTATATGTCTGATTAATCTAGGTGTTTAGGATGCGTATGGGTGAGTTAATTAGCCCGCTAGTAAAGTGCTTCAGTTTACTGATGTTCATTTACTGTTCAGTTTCAGCTCAAGCAGCTTAAGCTGCTCAATCCTTATCCCCAACATTGGTGACTATGACTACACTTTTTTTTTTTTTTTAAATAAATTCGCAAAGATTTCAAACAAACTTCTTTCACGTTGTCATTATGGGGTATTGTTTGTAGAATTTTGAGGACAATAATGAACTGAATCCATTTTGGAATAAGGCTGTAACATAACAAAATGTGGGAAAAGTGAAGTGCTGTGAATACTTTCCGGATGTACTGTATTTGAATAATCTCATATAGGATGTAATTGGGTGAGTTTATTTACCCATCAGATGCGAAGTGCTTTAGTTTATTGGTGTTCATTACTGATGCTCCAATCAGGATTTTTACAGCCGATACTGATCCAGATACCAATCTTTTTTTTGTTTAAAATTTTAAATATCTTAAAAACAATAGAGTCCTAACTAAAAGTAGACTAACACAAAATTGATCCATATTAGGCTAAAAGCCTTCTAAGGAAATAGCGAACTAAGCTTAATGTCAAATTGATATTAAATGCAACCCATCGTAATTAAACATTATTTCATTTCTCATTTTATTTATATTTAATGGTGTTTTTATAATATCTTTTTTTATATATTAAATTATTTATTTATAACTAAGCACATTTTCTGTCTTTACATTTTAGTAGTTTTATTTTAGTTTGTTGATCAGTTTAAGATCGGTACCCCCAGTACATTGTTGGCATGCCTGCTGATAATATTGTGTTTTAGGGAATTCAATCAAAACATGGAAACTGGAGTTGACTTTTCTAGTGATATCTGTCAAGCGTCAGTTTAAATGGAGTGAATTATAGTTAGTGAAGGAGAGCGGCAGTGTACTGTATGTGTACAGATTGTACAGTTGCTAGTCTTGATTATGATTGGTGAGGAATTATTTAATAAAGAAGTTTGAATTAAACCCACCTTGTAGCATTAGCATTATTATTAATTTACTCTGCCTGAAGCCGCTGTGTCTTCACAAGCAGGTGCAAGTTCGGGTCATTTTGCCAGATCAATAAAAGATTGTAGTTGAGAGATTGGGAACATGAGAGAAGCAGATGTTTAGTGTTACTTGTCATCATAATGGCTTCTCTGCAGTATTTACACACTTGTTTGGTTGACTGAGCAGATGAAAAGCAGTGTGAAAGTAACTGTTGCTTGGTGTAGATGCATTTTGGACTTCCTGTAGTTTTTATTCCGATTGTATTAACTCCGAACAGGTCACTCACACCGGTGCGAATAAATATTTATTCACAGTCGCACAAAATACTTTTCAGTCGCAAATGCGAGTGAAATGGTCGCACTGTAGAGCCCTGAGTTTATCTGCAAAGTTTTTCCCCGTTTGGCGTGATGATGTTTAATGTCCCCGACAACCTCTACAGTACCATTTAGCATGTTAATGCCATGATTTCTCTTCGCGCAAAGCGGTGGAGCTCGAAGTTATTGATCTAGTTTCATTTTCACGTTTGTGTATTTTAGATAATCCCTGCTTTTGTTATTCGCTTTGATTTGTTTGCCTGTCTCTCAAATAAAATGCTTAAAACTACATTTGCATTCCTCTCTACTTGCCAAACATGACATGGTGAAATTCATTCATACAGTGCCTTGCGAAAGTATTCGGCCCCCTTGAACTTTTCAACTTTTTGCCACATTTCAGGCTTCAAACAAAAATATATAAAATTTTTATTTTTTGTGAAGAATCACCAACAAGTGGGACACAATTGTGAAGTGGAATGAAATTTATTGGATATTTTAAACTTTTTTTGCAAATAAGAAACTGAAAAGTGGTGCGTGCAAAATTATTCGGCTCCTTTACTTTCACTGCAGCAAACTCACTCCAGAATTTCAGCGAGGATCTCTGATCTGCCTGGTGTGTTCCTTGGTCTTCATGATGCTCTCTGCGCTTTCAACAGAACCCTGAGACTATCACAGAGCAGGTGCATTTATACAGAGACTTGATTACACACATGTGGATTCTATTTATCACCATCAGTCATTTGGACAACATTGGATCATTCAGAGATCCTCGCTGAACTTCTGGAGTGAGTTTGCTGCACTGAAAGTAAAGGAGCCGAATAATTTTGCACGCACCACTTTTCAGTTTTTTATTTGCTAAAAAAGTTTAAAATATCCAATAGATTTCGTTCCACTTCACAATTGTGTCCCACTTGTTGGTGATTCTTCACAAAAAATTAAAATTTGATATCTTTATGTTTGAAGCCTGAAATGTGGTAAAAGTTTGAAAAGTTCAAGGGGGCTGAATACTTTCGCAAGGCACTGTATGTAAACAAACAGGCATGTAAACACAATGGGTAATAACGAGGTCAGCTAAAAGTACTGATGTCCACAAATTGTACGATAAGTCGATAAAGTAATTATTGAGAATTACAATTACTCTTTAACTTGAAATTCAAACTGAAAATGCATCGATGGAGACCAAAATATTTTATACTGAGCAATGGGAAGTATTAGTATTATTAGTCAGTATTAGTTAAGGCTACATATTGGAAGTAATTATTACAGATTATTTGCTCCCAAATATCTAATGTAATAATGAAATTAACAAAGAGCTAAAAACTAATTTTTAGAAAGACCATTGAGTTGACGGATCGTGCATCCTCCTCATAATTGACCACAGTTGGAGGTTCCTTGCCCTCATTCTCCTGCATTTTGTGCTCAAGCATCTCTTTCTGGGAGCTCAGTTTGGCTTCTGAGCAGCGCAGGAGCTGCACCATCTGTTTTAGTTCCTCCAGAGACTGCTTCTGACTCAGCAACAGCACCTTACTAAAAGGGAGACAATACATGAACATGCAAGGCTTTGTGTATACTTATTACTTTTTTTTTTATTATTATTTATTTAACATTTTTATGTAAAGTGACTTACAATTTAAGCAGAATACGAGAGCCAGAACTAAGCAGAAGTGTTGAAGTGTATACTAACATTAGTCACAATGCAGACCAAGTATGTACATACTGTACAGTATAATTTAAAGGTAACTATAGCATTTAAAACACCACAGACCTATAGACAAATACAACACTGTTTCTGAATCACTATGTAAATAATCTCAGAAGGCTGAGAGAGAATATGCAGTGTGAAACAAGCCAGCTATTCATTCCACTGTTTTGAAATTACCTGTGAAAATTGGCTAGTATTATTGGATTCAGTACTATGCAGTGGTGGTATCTCTCAAAGTCTGTAAAAATAAGGATGGAGTATACAGTATCTCACAAAAGTGAGTACACCCCTCACATTTTTGTAAATATTTGATTATATCTTTTCATGTGACAACACTGAAGAAATTACACTTTGCTACAATGTAAAGTAGTGAGTGTACAGCTTGTGTAAATAACAGTGTAAATTTGCTATCCCCTCAAAATAACTCAACAGACAGACATTAATGTCTAAACCGCTGGCAACATGCAATAAAAATTGAAAGTTTCCCAAAAAGCTGAAGCAGAATGTGGTCAAATTAACAGGTGTAAGATATGGTCTACGTACTCTGATTTCTTTTCGCAACTTCTGGCATACTCCTCAATTTTGCTCTGCAGGTCTACCATAAGGTCCTCTTTACTGTGTAGACTCTTTTGGGTCAAGACAAGCTCCTCTGTTGTAGACTTTAGCCTTTAAAAAAGTCACAATACAAATATGCATTGATACCGTACTCCAACAAGGGATTAAAGCTGACAATGTTTAAGTTAACACACATTTCTATTCATACATTTCTGCTAGGCTAGCCAACATTTTTAGACATCTAGCTACAAACTATATTCTGCTCCTTAAGGGAGAAACTGCACCCAGCCAGTCTCAAAAATGTCTTGACTATCAAACTATTGACTATCATCTACAGGCGCACATACTCAGAACGTCTTCTGCCCATCCCGCTATAATTTATTTTGTTCTAACCTGCCCTATTTTCCAGTCAACACCAGCAAACCAGGAGCAGCCAGACCAAATTTAGGTTTATCTAGTGAAAAGCCAGTTTACTTTAATTTGAAATGATGCATTATCACAAAAAATTGCTTCAAGTACCAGTAAACTCAGTCAAGCTCATATAGGTGATCCTTATTCCCAATTATTTAAAAACCTTGGTCATATGATCAAGGTCATGGAAGGTGAAAGGCAGGAGAAATGCTATTATTAAAGTTTACATTTACATCAGCTATGTGCAATTTCTCCTTGTTTTGAAATCTTTATTTCTGATTGCACATAAAAGTACAAAAGCTCCCACAGCCTCAACTTTTCATTAGGTCCTAAAAATCCCAGTGCACACCTCCATAGCAACCTCAAACTCCACAACAATCTCTTTAAAGATGCAAAGTATATTTAGGAAGAGAAAAAGGATTTTGTTGCTTAAAAAAAAACACATCCACCCACCCTCAACCGCTTATCCGTAATCGGGTCGCGGGGGTAGCAGTTCCAGCAAGGGACCCCAAACTTCCCTTTCCCAAGCCACATTAACCAGCTATGACTGGGGGATCCCGAGGCTCTCCCAGGCCAGTGTGGAAATATAGTCTCTCAACCTAGTCCTGGGTCTTCCCTGAGGTCTCCTCCCGGCTGGACGTGTGATACCCCTATAATTGGCGCACACTCTCTGGTCCCCCTCTCTGGTCCTGCCCCTTTTTGGGGCGGTTGTGGCGCAGTTGGTAGAGTGGGTTTTCCACTAATCGTAGGGTTGGCGGTTCGATTCCCGGGTAACTCCACACGCCGAAGTGTCCTTGGGCAAGACACTGAACCCCAACTTGCTCCTGATGGCAAGTTAGCGCCTTGCATGGCAGCTCTGCAACCATTGGTGTGTGAGTATGTGTGAATGGGTGAATGAGACACAGTGTAAAGCGCTTTGGAAAAAAGCGCTATATAAATGCACATTTACCATTAAACAGGGGAACCACCACCCCGGTCTGCCACTCCTTGGGCGCTGTCCCCGACTTCCACGCAATGTTAAGAGACGTGTCATCCAAGACATCCCCTCCACCCCCAGAACTTTCAGCATTTATGGCCGGATCTCATCAATCTCCGGGGCTTTGCCACTGTGTAGTTGATGGACTACCTCAGTAACCTCCACCACGGAAATTGACGATGATCCCCCATCAGCCTCCCCCTCTGCCTCTACCATAGAGGGTGTGTTAGTCGGATTCAGGAGTTCCTCAAAGTGTTCCTTCCACCGTGCAATTACTTCCTCAGTTGAGGTCAACAGCCTCCCATCCTTACTGTACACAGCTTGGATGGTTTCCCATTCCCCTTCCTGAGGTGGCGGATGGTTTTCCAGAAACACCTTGGTGCTGACCGGAAGTCCTTCTCCATGTCCTCTCTGAACTTCTCCCACACCCACTGCTTTGCTTCTTTCACGGCAGAAGCTGCACCCCTTCTGGCCTGTCGGTACCTTGCAACAGCCTCCGGAGTCCCCCGGGATAACACATCCTGGAAGGCCTCCTTCTTCAGTCGGACGCTTCCCTGACCCCCGGTGTCCACCATGGTGTTCAAGGGTTACCGCCCCTTGAGGCACTTAAGACCTTGAGACCACAGCTCTCTGCCGCAGCTTCAGCAATGGAGGCTTTGAACATTGCCCACTCGGGTTCAATGCCCCCAACCTCCACAGGGATGACAGAAAAATTCCGCCGGAGGTGTGAGTTGAAGATCTCACGGACAGGGGCCTCCTCCAGACGTTCCCAGTTCACCCACACTACCCGTTTGGGCTTTCCAGGTTTGTCCAGAGTCTTCCCCCAGCTCTTGATCCAACTCCCCACCAGATGGTGATCAGTTGACAACTCCGCCCCTCTCTTCACCCAAGTGTCCAGAACATGCGGCCTCAGAAATGATACAAGTACAAAATCGATCATAGACCTTCGGCCTAGAGTGCTCTGGTAGCAAGTACACTTATGAGCCTCCTTATGTTCGAACATGGTATACATTATAGACAGTCCATGACTAGCACAGAAGTCCAATAACAAATGCCCGCTCGAGTTTAGATCAGGGAGGCCATTCCTCCCAATCACGCCTATCCAGTTATCTCCATCATTGCCCATGCGCAAGTTGAAGTCCCCCAGCAGAAATATGGAGTCCCCTACTGGTGCCCCATACAGGACTCTGTTCAGGGTCTCCAAGAAGGCAGAGTACTCTGAACTGGTGTTCGGTGCATATGCACATACAACAGTCAGAGTATCCCCCCCCCACAACCCGTAGGCGACCCTCTCGTCCACCGGTATAAACTTGTGAGTAGCCCCACACCCGCCCAGCGCCTTGCACCCTGGTCAACTCCAGAGTAGAATAGAGTAGAATAGATCCCCTATCCAGGAGTACGGTTCCAGACCCGAGACTGTGCGTAGCTGTAAGCCCACCTCCCGCACAAGTTCCAGTTCCTTCCCCCACAAAGAGGTGACGTTCCACGTCCCCAGAGCCAGCCTCTGCCACCCGAGTCTGGTCCGTCAAGGCCCCTGACCTTCACTGCCACCCATGTAGCAGCGCACCCGACCCCCACGGTTCTCCCCATGAGTGGTGGGCCCATAGGATAGAAAAAACTCACACAAACACACACTAAAAAAAGACACCTGAACTCACATTGCTTGTAAACTGTCTGCTGTCAAATTATTCCATAGAATCTCATTGGCCTGAAGATTCTCTGTTTCCTCTAATAGTGAGACATCAAATTCTACATTAGGTTCGTTGGTTTCAGGTGACCTAGGAAAAATAGAAATAACAATAATAATAATAATAATAATAATAATAATAAGTTAATGAGAATTAGCTAGGTTTTATATTTGTGAGTCCTTTCACATACCTGTACACTTCAATGAAGTTATCATACTCAGATGCAGGATCGATTTGATCAACAGAGGTGTGTATTTCTTTGTGGACCTTCACTATCTCATCTGTTAAGAGACTAGTCATTTCACTGTACTCCTCAAGTATCCCTTTCCTAGAAGAGAGAACAAGACAAACGAATATATATTTCTCCTTTCAATAAACAATTGCAAATACAAAATTACAGCTTTGTTGACCAAAGAATATATAACATCAGCATTAAAAGTCTATACTGCCATTTTTAGCCAATTTATCAATTTTATTTAACACAATTCTGGAAACTTTGTGTCCATCCATCCATCTTCTACCGCTTACTATTTCTTCAGGGTCACGGGAGAACCTGGACCAGGGAACATCGGGCACAAGGCAGGGTACACCCTGGACAGGGTCCAGTCAATTACAGGGCACACCCATTCATACACTATGGACAATTTAGACACACCAATCAGCCTGGTGGAGGAAACCGGAGTACCCGGAGGAAAGCCCCGCAGCACAAGGAGAATATGCAAACTCCGAAACCGGGAATCGAGCCCCGGACACTGGAGGTGTGAGGTGAACATGCTAACCACTAAGCCACTGTGTGCCCACTTCGAGTCTAATCCAAGTTAAAATAAGGTTTGTTATGACATCTCTCAAAATTTCCTAAACAGAGTATGTCTCTCAAACTACACGTATTATTAAGTTAACATGCGCAAAAAAAATTAACAAGAGATATCATGCCTTTCCTCAATATCATGGCTTTCCTGAACCACGTGCCAAACTATGATTGGCGGCAGTAATTTTTTTTTATACCATGTACAATTATGTAACAATCTTAAATGAGTTTTAGCAATTTAGCTTTCACAAACCTAATTTACATTTTTCTAAAAGCATAATTATTCTAATTTAGTCATGACGTCATGAAATTATATCGTAAAAACAGCTCTTTTTAAATTTGTCTCTTCATGCCTGCTCTCACTGTAGGATAACATTAGTTCATACTATTATATAATACTATTACATATGTAATACACAGTTCATACAGTGATCCTTGAAAGTTTGTGAACCCTTTCGAATAAAAAAAAATCTGCAAATATGTCCTAATGCATCAGCAAAGTCCTAAAAGTAGACAAAGAGAACCCCATTAAACAAATGAGACAAAATATCATTTATTTATTGAGGAAAATGATCCAATATTACATATCTGTGAGTAGCAAAAGTATGTGAACCTTTGATTTATCTAGTGTGACCCCTTTGTGCAGCAATAACTGCAAATATACATTTCTGGTAACTGTTGATCAGTACTGCACATCGGCTTCATGGAATTTCAGTACAGAACAACTTCAACTCTGGGATGTTGGTGGGTTTCCTTTAGAGCTGCAACAACTAATAGAAAAAATTTATAATAATCGATTATGAAAAACGTAGTCAACAAATCTCATTATCGATTAGTTTTTTCTGCGCATAGCACATTTACTCACTGCGTTACTTCTGTTCCGAAAACACACATCAAGAGAGTACAGGTCAAAGCTGTGTTCCAAATGATGTACTATAATCTTACACCATGTGCTCTGCTGTCTAGTGTATGAATTTTAGAAGGGTAGCATCATCTCTAATGAAACACAAGCATTTTCTTACTAACCGGAAGTATACATTGTTTCCCAGATAATAGCAATTGATGTCAAATGCATGTAATGTGATGCCGCTAGCTTTAGCAGAATACCCAAAGTCAACGTTACCTTTAATATTACCTCAGTCACCATTAGATGGAGGCGTAATTGTCAAGTGATAGCGGAAAAAGTGCATGGGAACATTTTATATTAAATGTAGTGTTTCTGTAACTATAACCTGCAAACTTTACAAAGTGGAGCTTGTGTAGCACAGAAGCATGACAGTGATGCATGACACAAATTTATGTTTATATACAAAATTTATGTTTATACCATGTAGCAACATGGTCTGCAAGGGGAAACTGTTGAGTTGCTTAGGAGGTTCAGTTTAAATCAGGTTTATTGTCATTGTATTGTAGTGTAATGTGTATACACTTCTAGTGTCAATTCTGTAGTTTAATATAACGAAAGTGATCTAGTAGTAAGGAGACCGTGTTGCTCCTCACTCGCCATATAGAAGCGGTGATCTGCAATGTCTGATTAAAATGGTATGATCAAAGAAAACATAAGTAAAATAATATGTCTAAAGGCAGTGATTAACAGAAACCATAAGGTGCGGTGAAAGTGAGATTTTATTATTACACACAAGTCATGGTTTGGTACGTACCTCGGTTTTGGGTTTTTGGGTACCTCGGTTTTCGGTACAACAGGAAAAAGCAACAAATCCCATATATGTTATGTTTCTTTTCATTTATTTTGAACAGATTAGTGCAAATGATAATTTGTGCCACAGCTGCATTTAGTTCCCCCTGAGGTAATTGGTGTAGTACTTCAGTGTATTAAGCAGTAAACATATTTTTTGTAGGGCTGATAAAAAACAAAAAATTTGGTCACAAACAGCTACAAAACTGAAAAGCATCTCTTGTGTTATAAAAGTAAAATAAATAGAATAATGAAAAATAAAAGCTGTGCATTAGGAGAAGAGGTGTTGCAATTTGTTCCACTTAAACTATATTTAAACATTAAAAACTTAAGCCCAACATTCCCAAAAAGACAGAAAATCAAAACAAATCACCCTTGCTAGTAAGGAGGTACTGATGTAGCAGGCCAGGTACAGCCAGGTAGTATTTGCCAACTTCCCTCTAGAAATTTCCTTATTAAAAAAAAACAAACCTTTCATACTGTGCTGTATTATGCAGTAATATTTCAACTGCAAACAGTGTCCCATAGGCCATATTTTTATGTTGGCAGTGGCTGAGGTCATACAAAAAGGTTCAATAAATTTTTTTTATATGAAAATACTACAAAATAATTAATAACAAATGCCAACTGTCTGCATCTAGAGGCTGGTTAAAAGCTGCAGGAATAGATTTTTTTTTTTTTTTTTTTGGATAGAACCAAAATTTTGGAAAAGCATGGACAATCTCAAGGCTACAAAAATCCATCTCCAGAGATCTTTTTTTATGTACCTGTGTCCATGGTGTGCAACATTGTCAAGAGGTTTAGTTAATCTTCCTGGACAAAAGTGAAAAACTGATAAAAGACTACAACAAAGAGCTGCCAATGGAGTAAGATGTGAAGTTGGAGGCTCCTGCTGATTTCGATTAAAATTGTAATTAACTTGCGCTTTTCAGTTATTAAATAGATTTGACTTACTGTTTTATTACTCTTATTCTGTTTGCACATCTAACTTTGAAAAAAGCTAAAATGTCTTGAAAAAAAAACAAGCTTGTAGTACTATTCAGACACAACTGAGGCTAGTGTATGCGCCGCGGCTACAGCCGTGCCACCGTGCTAGCCTGCTACCGTAGCCAAGTTTGAGATTAAATGTGAGTACTTGGGAGTCCAAGTCACGGCACAATAACATTAGGATAGTGGGAGTTCCAGAGAGGCCTGACACCTGTACAACTTTTGCTGTAGTGGCCTTGCTGATGGAAGCGTTTGATCTGGAGAAGGAGCTGGTTTTGGACCGGTCCCACCAGACCCTTCATCCTAAACCCAGGCCTGGTGATCGACCACGAGCTATTGTGTGCAGATTCCATTATCTCAGTGACTGTGTTGACATTTTACGCCACGCGAGAGAGCTCCAACAGATTACAGTGAGGGATTTGATAGCCCAGGCTCGGTCCGCTTTTAACAAGGCTCTGCGTCAACTTCATGGCATTGAGGGCACTCGCTATGGAATACTTCACCCAGCACGGTTTCGCATTACTTATAACGGTGTTCACAAGGACTTTGTTTCAGTGGAAGTAGCGGGGGACTGTCAAATTCTGGGCTGCATCACCTATGACAGCGGCATCTTTTTCACTCTCCTTTTTTTTTTGCACTCGGCCTTCCAGCTCTACAGTATTCTGATTCACAATTAAATGATTATCGTTGCATTAATTCTAGATTTTGTGGACTCACTCCTCTTAAATCTACCTCTGTAATAATGTGGTTCTCGGTTTTGATGCTCTGACTAGGTTAGTGTTTCTTTTTTTTTTTTTTTAAGTTTCATTTTTTATTGAACATTTCTACAGAACAATTCTACAGAACATTTCTACATTTCTACTGAACGTTTCATTTTTATTGAATATTTTTGCTGACCTTCTGATGAACCGTTTCTGCTAACATTTCTAATAACCTTTCTGCTAAACATTTCTGTTGAACATTTCTGCTAAGCCTATCTAAATCGCCTTTTCTGTTCTGTCCTCCCCACCCTTTCCCAAAAATAAAAACAAATTGAGCAACAGCAGTAAATATTCACAGGTTTTTTTTCTTTTTATACAAAGGAAAACAAAATTGAACCCACAACCCACCCCTCTGGCTCATCATGGCTACCCTTTTATTTTCCCTGGCTATAAAAAAATTTTTAATTTAAAACACACACCAACCATTAAATTTTATGTAATAATTTTAATATAAAAAAAAAATAGCTAAAAAAAAAAATATAATAAAAATAAAACAAAAACAAAGTAGTGTCTGTAACTCCATAAAGTATGCAATAAACGGATGCCATTCATGAAAAAAACTTGTACAACCATTCATTGTATATCTTATTTTCTCGAGTTTCAGAAAAAATATCACATTCTTTATCCACTGGGAGATAGATGGGCATTTAGCAGACTTCCAACGTAACAGTAGGGAACGTCTTGCTATAAGGGATGTGAAAGCAATAACATCCTTTTGTATCGAGCTCAAAGGAATTGAAGCTTGAGGAATCCCAAATATCGCAATCAATGGACAAGGCTTTAAATCTACCCTGAGAATAGTGGACATGATGGTAAAAAAGCCAGACCAAAACCCATGGAGTTCAGGGCAGAGAAAAAAACGATATGGCCAAGATGACAGGGAGAGCCATGGCATTTATCACACTTGTCCTCTACATTCGGATACATCACAGACAATCTTGAATTGGAAAGATGGACTCTATTTAAAACGTTGAACTCCAAGTCCAAGTCCAAGACGAGTACAAGAAGTGGTAGTCTGTACCCTACCTATAGCATGTTCCCAACACTCCTCACTTATTTGTACTCCTAATTCCGTTTCCCACGCATTCCTAATTTTGTCTAATCATAAATCTTAGAAATCATTCCTCTCTGATGCGAGTTATTTGAAAACAGGTCTTCCCAAGCCTGTTCAGGAGGAGCAGAAGGGAAATCAGGAAAACATCTAGAAACGAAGGTGGAGTCATTCCAATCATCAATAGAACTAGAAATGAACTCGCAGAATTCACTGTCTGCTAAAAGAAGAGAATTAAATCTCCAAGGCGGTCGGCTACGTTTATAAATAGAAAGATGAATATCTAATTGTAGAGGCGCGTGGTCAGAAATTACAATACCCAAATAGTCAGGACAAACTACACAAGAATCTAGAGTGCTGTCTATAAAAAAAATTATCAATCCTCGAATAGGAATTATGAACCTGGGAGAAGAAAACTTTTTAAGAGAGGGGTTACGAGATCTCCAGGGATCAACGAGACCGTTCTGACACATAAAATCGGAAAATGTTTTGGACATTGCAGATTGATTCAGAGTACAGGGATTAGATCGATCCAAGTTTGGGTCAAATACACAATTTAAATCTCCCCCGAAAATCAACAGGTGAGTATTTAAGAAAGGGAGATTGCTCAACAATCTATTAGCAAATTCTACATCATCAAAGTTTGGAGCATATACATTAACCAATAATACCTGTCTTTGCATATAAGAAGAATGAGTCACAAATTGTAGATGAAGTAATGCACAATATCCTCAATAAGAATTTGAATTCTATAGAGCTGGAAGACCAAGTGCAAATAAGAATAAAGAATATTATCACAAATAAAATAATAATAATAATAATAATAAATAAATGGATAAATAAATAAATGAAGGGCTTAGTGGTTAGCACGTTCGCCTCACACCTCCAGGGTCTGGGGTTCGATTCCCGCTGGGGCGATGTGTGTGCGGAGTTTGCATGTTCTCCCCGTGCTGCGGGGGTTTCCTCCGGGTACTCCGGTTTTCTCCCCCAGTCCAAAGACATGCATGGTAGGTTAATTGGTGTGTCTAAATTGTCCGTAGTGTTCATACACTACGGACAATTTAGACACACCAATTAACCACCAATTAATGGGTGTGTGAGTGTGTATGTGATTGTGCCCTGCGATGGACTGGCACCTTGTCCAGGGTGTACCCCGCCTTGTGCCCGATGCTTCCTGGGATAGGCTCCAGGTTCCCCGCGACCTGAAGAAGGAATAAGTGGTAAAAGATGGATGGATGGATAAATAAATAAATAAAGAATGCTACACTATGTAGGTGATGCAATTCAACCCGGTATTAAGAGTTTAATGTAGTCTCCTGCTTCCTCCGCTGAAATAAAGACCTTCTGGACACCGTTATATGTAATGCGAAGCCGAGTTGGATGAAGTACTCCATAGCGAGCGCCCTCAATATCACGAAGTTGATGCTGAACCTCGTTAAATGCAGCCTGGGCCCAGGCTGTCTTGACTGTGTAGTCAGGGAAAACGGAGATGATCAAATCCCTCACTTTAATCCGCTGGAGCTCTCTCGCACGGTGTAAAATATCAACACAGTCACTGGTAAGAGAATCTGCACACAATAGCTCGTTGTCGTTCACTAGACTTGGGCTTTGGCTGAAGGGTCCGGTGGGACCGGTCCAGAACCGGCTCCTTCTCCAGACCAAACGCCTCTTTTAACAAGGCCACTACAGCAGCGGTTGTACAGGTGTCAGTGCCCTCTGGAACTCAGACTATCCTAACGTTATTACGCCGTGACCTAGACTCCAAATCCTCACATTTATTCTCTAATTGAGTCACGGTTGCAATGAGAGACTCAATAGTAGTCTTCATATGAACTATATCATCGGTGCAACCGGAGAGCATGTGCCCCATTTCCCCCAACAGTATCTTTCAGTGTTGATATGGTGGCATCGGTAACGACTTTATCACTAGCCTGCTGTGTTTTCACGGCCTGCAGGTCAAGCTGGATAGTAGACAGTGCATCCCTGAACAAAGGTCCCACTTTGGCTCTAAATGCTCTAGTTGTATCCCTGTGGTTCACTTTATTTAAATGGTTAATAGTAATATGGATCCGAGAACAGCTGGGACAGGCACACCTAAGACTTATTAGTTGGAACGTAAGAGGAATGGGTAATCCTGTCAAGTGATCTAAGGTTTTTACACACTTGAAACGTTTAAACTCTGATAAAGTATTTTTACAAGAGACTCACCTATGTATTAAAGATCATCATAGGTTACATTGCCCTTGGGTGAGACAAGTCTTCCACTCAAACTTTAATTCGAAGGCAAGAGGGGTCGCTATTTTAATTGGCAAAAAGTCACAGTTTTCGTCCACTAACATTATTGCTGATGTGAATGGTAGATACTGTATATTATAGCTGCTGGTACCCTAATGCAAAGACAGGTTTTGTTGGTAAATGCATATGCTCCAAACTTTGATGTGGAATTTGCTTATAGATTGTTGAGCAACCTTCCCTTTTTAACCCTCTTACCCCTAAGTTCCCACAGTATTATGTCCCATAACCCTATATTCCCCAGAGAAACAGCACACCAACACTGAGTTCCTGGGCCAAAATCAACATTATAATTGTAACATTTTTAGGCCTTGAAACAGCTTATAATAATGTATTTTGTGTAATACTACATTGAAAATGAAGCAGTTTTTACTAAACTTAGAGCACGATTCTTAATTAGAGAAATTATGAAAAATACTCGCTAAAATCCTTCTACTCATTTAGAAGTACCATATAAACATCAGCGTGGTCAATGCCTTTGAATAAATTCAAGTAAATAATAATTAAATAAATAAATGCATTTTAGCACCAAAAGTCAACTTTCTGGTGATAATCAGACCAGCAGGTAGTGTTTCCACGAATGCACAGAAATGGACCCGTTATGACTCCAGACCCCTGCAGTGTCAGTTGCACTGGCTGATGCTGAAGATGAAGACGGTTCAGGGTCTGAATCAGGAGAGTTTGCGTCAATATCAGTTCCGATTTCAACATCGCCTGAACTTTCACTGCTGTCACTATCTAGAATCCTTGCTCTTGCTTGTGTAACTGTGTATGTTTTCTTCTTTTTCCCCACGGTTTTAGATGTAACTGTGTTCACTGCAGGTGTAACTTTAGCTGAAACACGATTAGATTTTCGCTTTGGTAGTTTTAGTTCACTTCTACTATTACACCAATAGTCACGCTTCATCGTAATGACGGCATAATAACGTAATCACTTCGTGATGTCATGACGTCATCAACCTTCCGGGTGAAAAAAATAATAATTAAATAAGTAAGGAATCATAGAGTATTGCCAGTACACCGGACTTACGGGCATAACGTTTACACTGTAAAGCCACTATATCGGCCTTACAGGGATTTGGCATAGACGACCAAGCCGGTTTTTCGGCCATACGAGGTAGGAGGGTAAAATACACACCTGTTGATTTTTGGAGGGGATTTAAACCGTGTTTTTGACCAAAACTTGAATCGGTCTAATCCCTGTATTCTGAATCAATCTGCTATGTAAAAGATTTAAGATTTTATGTGTCAGAACGTTCTCGTTGATCCATGGAGATCCCGTAACCCCTCACTTAAAAAGTTATTTTTCACCCAAGTGCATCATTCCTATCCAAGGATTGATTTTTTTTTTTTAATAGACAGTACCCTTAATTCATGTGTAGTTTCTTCTTACTATTTTGTCTTTATATTTTCTGACCATGCGCCTCTACAATTAGATATTAAACTTTAGGCTTAATGAACTCACATCAGCGATGAGTAACCTTGATCAAAGATATGCATTGAACCCTTCTCCAGATCTACTTAAACAGCGTGTCGACTTGCAAGCAGATTTTTATCTTATTTCGACTAAAGAATCAGAATGCTGCTTGTTCCATACTCATCCTATGAACATGGCGAAAAGCCAAGTCTTTACTGGCATATCAGCTATGGCGACAATACCTAGTATTAAAAACACTTATAATATAAAAACATTTATAATATTGTCACTTATGCACTTATAATATTATAAGTGTAATATACACTTCTAATATTATAAAAACACTTATAATATTGTCACTACAGAGCCCATGGAAATTAATGCTACTTTTAAATCATTTTACTCTTCACTTTATGAATCTGAATTTCCAGCAGACAATACTAAATTGAATGGATTTCTTCAAAACCTTTGTAACCCTGTTATTGATTCTAATACTGCCAAGCAACTCGACTCCCCACTCTCTCGAATAAATTTTAAATTCAATTAAAACTATGCAATCTAAAAAAAGCCCCAGGCCCGGATGGGTTTCCAATTAAACCTTTATTGGAAAATTAGCACCATTGCTTTTATCTGTGTTCAACGAATCCTTGGAATGTGGGACTTTGCCGCCAACTCTGACACAAGCCACTATAGCTCTCCTTGTAGCGGTCCTTAAAGACTGCGGTCTCTGCTTAATGCAAATGTTAAGTTGTTGGCAAAAGTAATTGAATCTTGTTTAGAGAATGTGCTCCCTTATATTATATCTGAAGAGCAAAAGAGTTTTATAAGGGGATGTCAGATGTTTTTCAATACACGTATACTCTAATATAATTTATTCAAAGCATTTGGCTGAGCTTCCTGAGATTGTAATTTCTTTAAATGCTGAAAAAGCATTTGACAGGGTTGAGTGGGGGTATTTGTATTATGTCACAGCAAACCAGTGACTGACCATTTCCCATAATGCACTGCAGTCTACAAACATGGCCGCCATGGATTACCCCCCCCCCACACACACACACACGTTCACCTTCTCCGCAACTCTAATTACACACACCTGCACCCAATCTCATATACAATCACAAACATAGCATATAAGAGACTTTGTGAGCATTTAGACTTTGCGAAGTAATATGCACAGTTGCTAATGTCTGTCATTTACCAAGCGGTTGTTCCTTGTTCCTCATATTTATTCATGGTTTTTGATCTTGTTTCTTGTTACTCGTTTTCAATTCTTGCCTAGCCTCGTTTATGCCCGTATGTTGATCGCCTGACCTCTTGCCTGTTATTTCGACCATGCTATTTTCTCATGATTTGGATTTATCTGCCTGCCTCTCTTCAATAAAGCTCTTAACTGCGACTGCATCCGTACTAAACCTTCTTTACGTGGATTTCGTGACAAAATACTTTGCCGATAACATGGAAGCAGCAGGAAGACAGAGGAGATGTCACGGTAAGCAAATCATGCCCGCCTTGGATTTGATCATTTCGTAGATCTCCCAGATCGGTTTGATGGGTTTTTTGTCTACCCTGAATATTTTCTGGTGGACTGCCAGATTTATTTCTCGAGCCTAACGGACCCCAAGCCCAGCAAGAAGCAATGGATAAGGTTCATTGTGTCCCGTTTTTTTGGCTCAGTCAGCCAGTGGGCACAGTGTCTAGCAGCCATGGGATCCAGGGGACTGGAGAACGTAACTCAGGTTGGCATGTTACGTATGTTCAGCAGTCCAGAATCCAGGGCAGTCCTGGAGGATCTTTTGGGGGAGCCCTGTCTCAGAGATGAACCTGACGAGCCGTTCACCATCTATTATGAACAGGCAAACTAGGGGACCTCCTTCACAAAGCTCCCACTTTTCCCACAGCTAAGACCCACTTTATTGGTCTCCTCTGCCGAGCTCCAGCCAGAGGTCAATGTGGCAACCTCGGCCCCTGAGCTCCAACCTCAGACTCACGAGGAGGTCTCACTTACCGAGCTCCAGCCAGATGTCAACATGGCGGTCTCACCTGCAAAGCTCCAGCCAGAGGTCAACGTGGCGACCTCATCCCCAAAGCTCAAGCATGAGACAGTCTCATCTCCAGAGCTCCAGCAGAAAGTCATGTTCCTGTCTGAGGCCAAAGAGGTGACCTCCCAAGCCATGTTCCTCACCGAGGTCAAAGAGGCAACCTCTGAAGTCCAAATTTTATCCAAGGTCGACAATGTGACCTCCCATGCCAAGTCCCAGTCTGAGATCAATGATGTGACTTTCCATGCCAAGTTCCAGTCTGAAACTGACGCCACGACCACCCAAGTTCTCTTCATGCCTGAAACAGACATCACGACCATAAAAGATCTGCTCACGCCTGAGTCTGCTGACACGGACAACCGAGTTCTACTCAGGCCTGAGACTAATGACATGTTCAGCCGAGTTCTCCTCATGCCTGATACTGACAACACAGCCAACTAAGCTCTGTGTACACCCGAGTCTGCTGACACAGCCAACCAAGTTCCTCCTACAAAGTCGATGGAGAACGATGCTCAGACTCTCTGTATGACTGAAGACGCCGCTCAGCATCCGTATATAGCTGAGGACACCACTCAGCCACCCTATTCTACTGAGGAGGTTCCCGTTGCAGCCAAGAGCTTCACTTTGCTTCCCTATTCCGCTGTGGATGCTACTATGCCAAGGTTCTATATGGATCTCGCTCCATTTTCCAATGCCACTGAGGACGTCGCTCTGCCTTCCTGCTCAGCAGAGGATACTGCTCAGTCTCCTGGTTAATGTGAAGACATTTTGGCCAGAGGGACAGGACCGCCAGGGCGTTTGTGGGGGTGTCATTCTGTCATGTCACAGCAAACCAGTGACTACATTTCCCATCCTGCACTGCAGCCTACAAACATGGCCGCCATGGACTACACAAATTGCCCGTTTGCCTGATCTCTGCCTGTTTTTTGACTACAGATTTCTGCCTTATCCTTGGACTTTGTTGTTATTAAAACTGCCAAACCTGCACTGGCTCCCGTCTCAGCCTCCATTTCGTGACAATTTGTTTGCAGTTTTGAGGAAATTCGGATTCGGGGATAAATTTATTTATTAGATTCGCCTCCTTTCCTCATCTCTTAAAGCCAGGGTTCATACAAATTATATTTATTCGGATTATTTTGCTCTCAGGCGAGGGTGTCACCAAGTCCTTTATCCCCTCTGCTTTTTGCTGTCGCTATCAAGCCTCTGTCTATCATATTAAGATCTTCCCACTAGTTTAAAGGAACAGTGCAATACGGTGTTGAATAGAAATTGTTGCTATATGGCGATGATTTGTTATTGTATGTAGCTGATCCTATTGCCTCTATGCCTGCCGATTTAGCTGTTCTGGAAACCTTCAGTTTTGTCTCAGGTTAGGAATTAAATTTGGAGAAAAGTGACGGTCAGTCAGGGTTAAAATACCTACGTGTTAATGTGGTATCAATTCATTGGATAAAATAATTTGTTCTTTTATTTGGGGTGGGAAGCCACCAAGGGTTCCTAAAACTTTATTGCAGAGATGTGGACTTGGTGGATGACTTGCATTACCCAATTTTCAATTCTATTACTGGGCTGCGCACATCCATAAACTTAGCTTGAATCTTTGGGTTGAATCTCCTGGATCTTCTTGGTGTAAATTGGAACTATCATCTTCTAGGGAATCCTCTATACCTGCTTTACTTTATTCCTCTCTACCTACAAAACTCTCTCTATATACTGATAATTAAATTGTCCTTAACACACTTAAGATTTGTTGTCAATTTAGACCATGCTTTAAATTTGTAGGTGCATCCTCTTTGGGTCTTTAAACAACAACCACTTATTTCCTCCATTGTGTTTGGACTCTAAATTTTCAGTGTGGTATGACAAGGGCATTAAACTATTTAAAAAATCTGTATGCTGATGGTGTCTTTGATAGCTTTGCCAAACTTTCATCTACTTATAACCTCCCTTCTGTTTCATCATCTGTTTCATTATTTTCAAATTTGAAGTTTTGTTTTTAGATGTTTTCCTAATTTCTCCTCTGGGCCTACTGAACAGGCTTGGGAAAGACTGTTTTCAAACAATCCACATCAGAGAGGAATGATTTCTGAAATATGATTTTATTCTGGCATTAGGTCGAGTATCAAAATTAAGAATGCATGGGAAATGGAGTTAAGAACGTGCAATAGTTATGTAACACTCTACCACATCTTGTGCTCGTCTTGGGCTCATCCAATACAAAGAAATTAAAAAAAATAATAAATAGGGTCCATTTGTTGAGAATTTCTGTCGAGACTTTCTGTAATATATCCAGAAGTAGAGGAAAAGTGTGATAAATGCCATGACACTCCCTGTCATCTTGGCCATATGTTTTTCTTTTGCCCTGATCTCTATGGTTGTTGGAATTAATTCTTTACTAACATGTCCACTATTCTCAGAGTAGATTTAAAACCTTGCCTATTGATTGCTATATTTGACATTTCTGATGCCTCAGTTCAATTAAGTTCTGTACAAAAAGATATTATTGCTTTCACATCCCTAATAGCAAGACATTCCCTACTGTTGCATTGGAAGTCTGCTGAATATCCATCCATCTCCCAGTGGCTAAATGACATGATTTTTAAAAAAACTTGAGACAATAAAGTATACGATGAGGAGTTGTACAGACAAGTTTATATATATATAGGGGGGGGGGTTGTTTAGTTGACTGTACTCTTTAATTTAGTTTTTCTTTTCTACACTATGTATATACAGTTTCTCAAAAAGTAAGTACATCTTTTCATGTGACAACACTGAAGAAATGGCACTTTGCTACAATGTAAAGTGGTGCATGTACAGCTTGTGTAACAGTGTAAATTTACTGTCCCCTCAAAATAACTCACACAGCCATTAATGTCTAAAACGCTGACAACAAAAGTGAGTACACCCCTACACAAATTGGGCCCAATTAGCCATTTTCATTTCCCGGTGTCATGTGACCTGTTAGTGTTACAAGGTCTCAGGTGTGAATGGGGAGCAGGTGTGTTAAATTTGGTGTCATCGCTCTCACACTCCACTGGAAGTTCAACATGGCACCTCATGGCAAAGAACTCTCTGAGGACCTGAAAAAAAAGAATTGTTGCTCTACATAAAGATGGCCTATGCTATAAGAAGATTGCCAAGACCCTGACACTGAGCTGCAGCATGGTGGTCAAACCCATACAGCGGTTTAACAGGCCAGGTTCCACTCAGAACAGGCCACGCCATGGTCAACCAAAGAAGTTGATTGCATGTGCTCAGTGTCATATCCAGAGGTTATGTTTGGGGAAATGGACGCATGAGTGCTGCCAGCATTGCTGTAGAGGTTGAAGGGGTGGGTGTCAGCCTGTCAGTGCTCAGACCATACGCCGCACACTGCATCAAATTGGTCTGCATGGCTGTCGTCCCAGAAGGAAGCCTCTTATAAAGATGATGCACAAGAAAGCCAGCAAACAATTTGCTGAAGACAAGCAGACTCAGGACATGGATTACTGGAACCATGTCCTGTGGCCTGATGAGACCAAGATAAACGTATTTGGTTCAGATGGTGTCAAGCATGTGTGGCGGCAACCAGGTGAGGAGTACAAAGACAAGTGTGTCTTACTTACAGTCAAGCATGGTGGTGGGAGAGTCATGGTCTGGGGCTGCATGATTGCTGCTGGCACTGGGGAGCTACAGTTCATTGAGGGAACCATAAATGCCAACATGTATTGTGACATAATGAAGCAGAGCATGATCCCCTTCCTTTCGGAGACTGGGCCGCAGGGCAGTATTCCAGCATGATAACTACCCCAAACACACCTCCAAGACGACCACTGCCAAGCATGTTTCCAGACCTAAACCCTATTGAGCATCTGTGGGGCATCCTCAAACTGAAGGTGGAGCAGCACAAGGTCTCTAACATCCACCAGCTCCGTGATATTTTCATTCAGGAGTAGAAGAGGACTCCAGTGGCAACCTGTGAAGCTCTGGTGAACTCCATACCCAAGAGGGTTAAGGCAGTACTGGGAAATAATGGTGGCCACATAAAATATTGACTTTGGGCCCAATTTGGACATTTTCACTTAGGGGTGCACTCACTTTTGTTGCCAGTGGTTTAGACATTAATGGCTTTACGTTGAGTTAGTTTGAGGGGACAGCAGATTTACACTGTTACACTCACTACTTTGCATTGTAGCAAAGTGTCATTTCTTCAGTGTTGTCACATGAAAAGATATAATCACATAATATTTACAAAAATGTGAGGGTGTACTCACTTTTTGAGATACTGTATATATAGTACATAATCCTTTTTCGACCTCTTCTTCTCCTTTTAACATTTTAACAACCTTGCTTGAACGCAAATTAAAAAAGTGAATGAAAACAAATTAAAAAAAACATCTTGTAAGTGTGTGAACTTTGGTTGATGTGCAAGACTCACAAGGCGCTGACCATCTCCTCTTGCATCTTCTGCAGAGAATCTAGCAGCAGAGGGAGTGTGTTTTCATGATGGTGCTCATGGTGCAGCTGTGCACTACGCACAGCCAGAACATACTGGTTGTGCAGATTGTGTAGCTTCATGGTGGCTTTGTCATAGCGCTCACGGGCCTTCTCTGGCTCCTTACCTGAAAAAAAGTGCCATTCAGGTTAAGCCTAGTGTACATTACCAGAGTTTAGCCCTGATTTACATCAACAATAAAAACCCGAGACCTTTCAATTTAATATTTGATCAAAATCCAAATTCTTTCCCTGGAGAGACATTTTGATCAAGGTCCCCCGGCCAGACACAGAACATACATTTTGCATATTATAAAGCCAGACCACCATGGAATAGAGCAAATTAAACAAAATTATAGACAATGATCAGATAACAATACTGTCAGCATCCACGTCTCTGACAAAGAACAGAAAAGGTTGCCACATTCTGTAAAATTTCCCAGTCGCCCCCCTGACAGTGTACCTAATCTTTTACAACTTAAGATGAGACATGACTTCCCTGACCCAATGACCATACACCGGTGGAGCAGGATCCTTCCATTTAAACAATATTAATCTCCTGGCCAGGAGAGTGCAGAAAGACATCATGCTGGTCTCGAACCATCTAAAATAAGTATTCTCCGGGCTCACCCCAAACATCGCAATAAGAGGCTGTACTACTCTTCCCAAAATCTTAGTAAAGGTCTCAAATATAGATTGCCAGGATGTGTACAGCTTTGGACATGTCCAGAACATATGCAACAGAGTAACTGGGGCCTGTCTGCATCGGTCACATGTGGGATCTATATCGGAATTAATCTTCGAGAGTCTAACTTTGGACCAATGCAGGCGGTGAATAATTTTAAATTGGACAACCGCATGCCTGAGACATATGGAGGAGAAAATCCCCTGGATTACCTTGCACCAATTAGCATCAGAAATTGATTCACCTAAATCCGCCTCCCATTTATTCTTAACGAGATCTAGGGACGACAAGTCATGCATGCTGAGTAGGTCAAAGATAACCCTTATAGTCTGCTTCCTGGGCAGTTTACAGTTAAAAATTGCATCTAATAGTGAATTAGAAGGGTACAACGGGAAGGTGTCCGAATTTAAGTCCACAAAGCTTCTAAGCTGCAAATACTTATAAAATGTTATCTGGGAATGTCATATATCTGCATGAGCTGCTCGAATGAGACAAAAACGCCCTCAAAATAGAGATCAGACAGTAAGACAGGTCCCTTTCTAGACCAAGTAACGAAAGTCTTATCCAACAAGGATATGAGAAACAGATGATTATTTGCAATTGGCCCCATGAGAGACAAGTCCCCAAGAGAGAAAGATCTTCTAAACTGATTCCAAATTTTGATTGAGTGTACAACAACTGGATTAGAGGTAAAGCTAGACAGAGGTCGTGCAAATGGTAATTTAGCACACAGTAAGGCCGCCAGGGAGATGAACGCGATAGTGTCCATACAGGGGCTGCCGCACTCTCCCCCATCCAGTACAACAATGATCTTATATTAGCTGCCCAGTAGTAGTAGTACATGAAGTTTGGGAGTGCCATCCCTCCCTTCGCTCGAAGTCTCTGCAATATATGCATTTTGTTTTGGCTTTTTGTTCCAGATAAAGGCAGATATCTGATTGTTCAGTTTTGAATAGAAGGATTTTGTAAGAAACACTGGGAAACACTGAAAAACATAAAAATTTTGACAGCACATTCATCTTTATAGTATTGATTCTGCCCCCCCAGGCAGAGAGGTAGGGGATCCCACTGCTCAATATCCTGCTTCAGATTAGTTAACAGGGGGTGATTAGCAAGGTATAGATCTTCATAACTATGCATAACCCACACCCCAAGATACTTGAATTTCTTTAGACTAATCCTGAAAGGTAATGAGTCTAGGGGTACCTGGAGTGCCCCCTCCCCAACAGGCATCAGTTCACTTTTTTGAATATTGACCTTATAGCTCGATATACTGCCAGAAACCTTGAGCAAGGTCATTAATTCAGGGAAAATCTCAAGGGGCTGTGAAATGAACAATAGTATGTCGTCCGCGTACAAATAAACTTTATGCTCTATCCCCACATGCCAGATCACCCCTAATGTCAGCATTCTGTCTTAGTGCCATAGCAAGTGCAATGCCAAATAGCAGTGGTGATAGAGGACAACCCTGTCTTGTACCCCGCTGGAGCTCAAAGTAGGTGGTATGGATTCCTAATAAAAACCTGTTTAGTCCGGTGATATAATGGATGGAAGAACAACCCTCCAAGTGACGTGCCAGAGTTTTAGCAAGGATTTTAACAATGCTATTTAATAAAGAAACTGGCTGGTAAGAGCTGCACTCAAGAGGGCTTTCGTCTTTCTTAAGGAGTAAGGAGATAACTGCTTCACGCATAGTAGATGGCAGGACCCTCAAGGAGAATGACTCCTTGAAAACCAATAATAACAAAGGGGAGAGTTGCTTTGCATAGAGCCAATCGCTGATGCTATCTCCCCCACTGAGAGGTCCTCCTCTAGCTCAGCGGCCTCCCTTGGATCTAAGGACGGAACATGCAGGGTCTTAAAGTCTTCCAATGCAGAAGGGTCTACAGATGGGCCGGAGCTGTATAGTGACATAAAAAGCTTGAAAACTGGAGTTAATTTTATGATTCTGTGTGCATTTTGAGCCCTGCTCATCATATATTTCAGAGATGGTCAGATTAGCTGTCCGCTGTCTTAGTTCCGTCCAGCATTCTCCCCATGCTCATAAAACCCGTATCATGATTTGGAGATAAGATACTCAGCCTGTTTCGTCGACAAAAGGTCAAACTCTGTCTGCAGTGACAAACGCCTCTTCCTAAAATCTGCAGAAGGTAATTGGCTATGTGCCCTATCCAGCTCAAGAATCTCTTCCACCAGTTCTTTAAGGCGAGCCATGTTCACTCTCTTCTGATTAGCACAGTATGAGATGATTTGACCTTGTAAATATGCCTTCAGTGACTCCCAAATCGTCAAGTAGGACATTCCAGGTTTTTGATTAATATCCAAAAAAACCCCTAAATTTCAGATGCAATAAAACTAGTAAAAACATCGTCCGACAGGAGCAGAGGATTAAATCTCCAAGGGAGGTAATTGGATTGCATATCTCGGATGCGCACTCAGTCAAGGGGTAGTGATCTGAAAGAACTATGGGTCCATAATCACATTTGTCTAAGAGGGGAAGCATTCTTTTGTCCAAAAAGAAATAGTATATACGGGAATATGTATTATGAACTGAGGAGAAAAAGTAACTCCTGGAAGCAGGGTTGCGAAAAAGCCACCACTCCGCATGACTCAAGGAAGAGCTGGATAGAACGTGCCGCCCCCAACAGGGATGAGGATCTAGGTGAGCTACGATCCGACACAGGGGGAAGTGTACAGTTCATGTCACCGCCAAGGATAAGGATAATGCGATGACATATTCGGTAGGTGTGAAAAAAATTTTGTGAAGAACACTGAATCATCCCAGTTTGGTGTGTAAACACTGGCCAAGATGACTGGGAAAGTATAAATTTGCCCAACGACAATAACACAACGCCCAGCGGGGTCAGCTTCCACACTTGTCATCGTAAATGATGTATTTCTATCAATCAATTAATATAGCTGCCCCCCTAGCCTTCAAATTAAAATTTGAATGAAATATCTGTCCAGAGCATTCCCCTCCCAATCTAACGTGGTCTGATGACCGTAGATGCGTCTCCTGAAGAAACGCAATATTTATATTAAACCATTTCAGATGTGATGTGTAAAAACCTTAACATTCCAGCTCACGAAATTAACCATACTACCATCCGATCCTCTGGGAATACTGAAGTCAGTCATAATGAGAGAAGAAAAAGGTTAGATATCTGAGCCCTGCAGGGAATGACAGCAGATGGGCCAGAACACAGATGTCTGGCAAATTAAACACAATAAATGACAAAAGTCTGGCACACCCTCCCCATAATCCAACCCCCACCCCGCCCCGCCCAGGACCTACATGAACATGGTGCTCCCTGGAGAGACATTTTATAGGACTTCAAGATACACATTTTCTGAAAAGAAGAACTGCTTACTATTGTTAAGAACAAATCAATCCAGTAAAATATGCTTAACAGTCATTCTTATCTTACACTAATCACATGTTGGTTGTTCTTCACCATTCAATAAGTATGCATGTGTAAGTCTTAAATGATGGTTAGTAGGTGCTGACGCGAGCGGCAGCCGGTCACAGCAGCTCCTGCAGCTCTTAACTCTATTTTTTTTTTAACTCTTTCTGACTTTCTATCGCTCTGGTTTTACAGCAGACTTTTAATGTGTGTGCCTGAATTTGTCATTTTAAAAGTGTTTCTTGTCGTTCATGTTTTTTGAACACACCAAGATTGCTCGGACAATGCATGTTTATTCAAGTATTCAAGGGACCAGCTCCTGATGTATCAGATTAGAGCAGTGGCCTTGCCGACGGACATACAAGCGGAGCTACGAAGGCACAGGCGAGGGACAAGAGCAGGCGCGAATGTTAGAGAGAGGCAGGACAGAAAAAGGAGACTCAAACCTTGCCTTCCATCATTTGTTATGGGAATGTAAGATCACTGGCCAACAAGTCAGAAAATATTGCAGCACTGGTGGATAGCCAGCATGAGTAGGGAGGCCAGTTTGTTGTGGAGACATGACTAACAGGGAACATTCCTGATTCTTTGGTCAAGCTAGCTGGCTTCACACTCGTGCAAGCAGAGGAAAACAGAGCAGTAAAAAGAAGGGAGGAGGTATAGCTGTCTTTGTTAACTCAAAACGGTGCAAGGCTAGACACATAACGGTGAAGGAGAGCATGTGTACGCCAGATATAGAGCTACTGGCTGTGGGACGGACAACATACTATTTGCCCAGCGAGTTCTCTCACGCCATTATTGTGACTGTGTACATTCCACCTTTGGCACTAAAGGCACCTGCCTGTGACATCATCCACTCCACTACTGCAAAACTTCAGATGCAACACCCGAGCGCACTCATGATTATTAACGGGAACTTCAACCATGTCCCCCTCTCTAAAACCCGTTCAAACTTCACACAGTATGTAAAATGCAAAAAAAGGGAGAATAAAATCTTGGACCAGCTGTGTGCCAATGTGAAGGGGGCATACAGCTCCACTGCCCATACCCCCTCTGGGCAGATCAGACCACGACTTGATCTACCTTGTACCTGTGTACAAGCCTGTGGTCAAACAGCAGCCTGTCACCACCAAGTTTGTAAAGGTGTGGTCCAACGAGGCCGAAAAGGCGCTCCAGGACTGCTTCAAGACCACAGACTGGAAGTGTTCCTTGAAGATCACGCAGAGGACATTGAGGGACTCTCTCAATGTACAGCAGACCTTCTTTGTGGGCACAATGCTGTCCTCACAGAAGGGTATGTAGTCCACATACCCTTCTGTGAGGACAGCATTGTACCCACAAAGAAGGTCTGCTGTTTTTCAAACAAGCAGCTATGGATCAACAAAGACATTGAGGTCCTCCTAAACAGGAAAAAGAGTGCATTCATAGCAGGATACAATGAGGAAGTCAGGTCAGTCCCCAACCTCCCCCTCCCCCTCCACCAGTCCATTAATAACATCAAGCCAGGTGAGACGGGAGCTATACAAGCTCCGAATCAACAATTCTATGGGTCCAGACAACATCAACCCCAGGCTGCTCAAGGTGTGTGCCACACAGATTGTAGGAGTGTTTCAACACCTCTTCAAACTTTCCCTAAGGCTCAAAAAGGTGCCCCAACTGTAGAAGACCTCCTGCATTGTTCCAGTGCCCAGGAAAAGTCATCCCAGTAGCTAAAATGACTACAGACCTGTGGTGCTGACCTCGCATGTCATGAAGACCTTTGAGAGAGTAGTCCTGAGGACTTACTGGAGAGGTCAGGAACTGGAGAGGTCAGGAAGTACATTGAGAATAATTTTTTTTTCAGTTTTTTCTAGTGCATTTAACAACATCAGGCTGCTCCTGCTTTGTTAGATGGTCTGAGGATAACCACCTTCAGCTCAACATCAGAAAGAGCACAGAACTGATAGAGGACTTCCACCGATACAGAAAGCCCCTAACACCTATTACCATCCAGGGGGAGAAAATAGAGATGGTGCACTCGTACAAGTTCCTGGGAGTGCACATTAACAGCGAGCTAGACTGCTCGGAAAATAGAGAGGCTCTCTACCGGAAGGGACAGAGCAGACTGTTTTTTTTCTAAGGAGGCTCAGGTCATTTGACATGAGCAGCGAGCTACTGCAAATGTTCTATCAGTCTGTAGTAGCCAGTGTTCTGTTCTTTGCTGTGATGCGCTGGGGAGGTGGAATTAAGGCTGGGGAGGCTCACCAACTCAACGAGTTGGTGAAGAAGTCCAGCTCTGTTGTTGGTCACAAACTGGACAATCTGGAGACAGTGGTGGAGAAGAGAATAAGAAACAATATCAGGTCCATTTTAGGAAACCCCTCTCAGCCACTGTATGCTGAGCTGCGGCAGATGGAGAGCACCTTCAGCCACAGGCTCATCCCCCCCAGGTGCAAGACGGAACGCTTCAGATGTTCCTTTGTGCAGACTGCCATCAGACTGTACATCTAGCCACCCCCTCCCTTGACCTTACTTTTGACTACACCACAAATTCCCTGCTACACTGTTTTAATATGGGTAACCATAGTGTACTTTTTGCACTGCTCACACATGACATCACTGCTTCAAAGCTTTTGTTATATATCTACACTTATCATCCCGCACAGCTGCAATATGTACATAGTATTGTACATGGGCTACTTGTATAGTGGGACTGTACATTGTTGCTTGCTGTATATATTGCTCATATGTGTGTGTGTGTATATATATGTAAATACAGTTTGCTCTTGTCAATACATATTTATACATCCTGTATATACTCTTTATATACCCCTGTATTGTTCTCCTTACTATCTCTTATCTCTTCTTTCTTTTTTTTGGCTGTTGCTGTGACACCCTAATTTCTCCATCTGGGGATTAATAAAGTATTATCTCATCTCTTATTTTATCAATGCAACATCTTGTGTACACAGTCTGATCATGTCTAGATTTAAAGGGGATATGAACGAAATATATTTAATTTATAACAGGGTTAACTTTGTGTAGTTTGTTATGATCACACGGATCCCGTTCCATTTGCCAAAGCTTAATATACAGGCCTTCCACTAATATTAGCACCATTGGTAAATATGAGCAAAAGCGGCTGTGAAAATAATTTTTTGGCTGTATCACAAAATACTCTGCTCTCCTGGAAATCAAACAACTGCAATCAAAACACAGGTTTATAGAAAATTCCTAGGTGTGCAACAATTATTGGCACCCTTTTAGTCAACACATAAAACTGTTATCTTGGCAAAGGGAGGTAAGCACCGAGTCTTCTCCTATAATGCCTGATGAGGTTGCAGAATACATGGGGTTTATCATCAGGGGACTGGGATGGCCAAGTCAGGACCTTTATTTTATCATCAGTAAACCATATTTAATGTTGATTTTAATGTGTTTTGGATTACTGTCCTGCTGTAAGATTCAACTATGGCCCATTTTAAGCTTTCTGGCAAAGGCAGTCAGTGTTTCATTTAATCTGTTGATATCTGATGCAATCCATGATGCCATGTATATAATCAATCAATATAATCAATAAATCAAAGACGTCCGAGTCGGTTTTTTGGCCATACGAGGTTAAAGGTGCGAATTCCAAGATGAATCGGTCAGATAAGACCTGAGGTAGGAGAGGCCTGTTCCCTTAATGCCAACAACATTTTCTAATCTATCAAGGAGAATAGTGTGATTTATAGTATCAAAAGCTGCACCAAGGTCGAGAAACACAAGCAGTGAGACACAACCCTGATCAGAGGCCAGTAGAAGGTTATTTAATACTTTAACTAACGCGTCTCTGTGCTATGATGAAGTCTAAATCCTGACTGATACATTTCATGAATGTTATTCCTATCTAAGTATGACCATAACTGCTTTGCTACCACTTTTTCTAAGATCTTAGAGATGAAGGGGAGATTTGATATAGGTCTATTGCTGGACAATTGAGAGGGGTCAAGGTCAGGTTTTTTAATCAAGGGTTTAATAACTGCTAATTTAAGTGATTTAGGTACATAACCAGTGCTAAAGGAAGAATTGATTATATTTAAAAGTGGTTCAATTACTCCTGGACAAATCTGTTTAAAGAAACATGTAGGTACAGGGTTTAGTATGCAAGTTTACGAATTGGCTGAAGAGATTAATGTAGCTAGTTTGGTCTCTCTAAGTGGAGCAAAACACTCTAAACATTGATCTGATATTGCTACATTATCATCTAAACTAACTTCTGCAATTCATCAGCTGTGATTATTGGAGATTTTTTGCCCCCTCAAATCATCCTCTCCACAGTGTGCTGAGACAATATAGACAGGTCCTCTTCCAGGTTGATTCATAACATTTCCAGTTGACTGGAACATCTTACTTATTGCCCTGATGGTGGAAATGGGCATTTTCAGTGATTTTCTATATACTTATAGCCACTTTCCATTTCGTGAAGCTCAACAACCAGTTGCCACACATTACCGCTATATTCCCTGGTCTTACCCATTGTTATGAATGGCAAAGGGAATTTGGACTGTGATTTACCTCATATTTATACCCCTGTGACACAGGAAGTCATGGTTGAACAACTTCCTGTTCCTAGTCACCCAGATCTACTAATTTGTTATATATATATATATATATATATGTATGTATATATATGTATATATATATATATATATATGCATGCTTTATTGTTATTTTCTTCTTTAAAAATAAAGTGTTGTTCATTTCATGGCCTTGTACTTTTTCAACTGTTATTCATTCAAACGCATGAACATGGTTAAAAAGCATAATATTTATACAATTCTAAAAGGCAGTTCTTTTAAAGTAAATTTGTTTGTTTTTTCAAAAATGTACATTTCAGTGCATCAGTACTAAGAAATTATTTAGCATGTAATATCCAAATGGCTGACAGGAAAAGCAATACACAACATGATTGCTCTCAGCAAAGAGTATAGAAATAGCTAATTTCCTTTTCATTATACATAGCACATGTCTCCCAAGACAATATTTGCTCCATATTTTCTTTTCTTTTATTTCCCTTTTTCCTGTTTCCATACAAAATATGACAAAGCCATAAAAGTTTAGTTATTATCATAAGTGAGATTTACGGATTAGATAATTTAGGGATTAGTCAAGTTTCAGGGGGGATTGTGTAATGTCCATACAGCTGTGTCCATAAAACAACATACCGCATGTAAGAAAATTGTGTAGTGTGAGTAGCATAGCATTTCTGAGACTTGTCATGCAAGTGTTACTCAGCTTTACTGACCATCTCCTGAATACCTTGTCTGCTCTTAAACATCTGGAATGCCCCTCCCCCCCAATATATTTATTGTCCTTTTCTTGTTTTATAACCCAAGATCAACTGCAATTACACAGGCATACACCCTTTCACATACACATATTCAATTTACACTTCTTAAAAGAAGAAATGCACTAAAAAACAAAAAGATACGATGGTCCATCCCCCCAATAATGCCTGATAATCCAGTATGTTGTCTCACTTCCACGGCTAGGGGTTTGACTGACAACACAAACAACAGCTAAGACAAATGGCATCCCTTATGGTGGATCACTGCAGATTGAACGGTGTTGAAATGGTTTTATTAGTTAGTATCTCACAGCTGGGTCCATGTATAGCAGCCATATCCACTCAGAAAAGGTTTTGCCTAATACAAATCTAGGAAGAACATCCTGTCAAATGCTTGGCATATCTATTGACAGCATCACTTTTCATTTTTTCATTGAGTATATTCAAGACCCTTCTTATCAATTTTGTACAAAGTCTTGTTGATCATCAATAATTCATTGGGGAAGATATTTACCTAATCTTCTAGCACGTGCTTTAAAAAGCATTTTTGTATCACATACCATTAAACTAACTGGTCTATATGATGAGCATTCCGTTGGGGGCTTATATGGTTTTAATATTAAAGTTGTTATAAATAGTCTTAATAATTCTGGGAGCATTCCAGTGATAAATGATTAATACATGTCAAGTACTGGTCTTACAAGCTTTCTTTTAAATGTTTTATAATACTCTATTGGAAGTTCATCTGGTCCTGGAGCTTTACCGCTGTTAATATCCCCTATAGCTTCACCAAGATCTTCTGTTATAAAAGGGCTGTCTACTGCTGTTTTCTCATCCTCTGATATAGTTTGAAATTGCAGCTGATCAAGAAAAAAATTTCTGAACTGTTTTATTATTTGCTTTATATTTTGATTTGCACAACTGTTGATAAGTCTCTACATTTATTATTTATTTCTATTGGGTCAATAGTTAAATTAACAGATTTCAGCTTTATAAAATTAGCTGTTCATTAAGATTGCATTTTCTTTATCCTCCAGGCCAATAGCTTACCTGCTTTTTTCCTTCTGGTCATAGTATGTTTGCTTAATCCACATTAGGCTTTTAGCCACTTTTTCGGTTGTTAATTAATCATAGTTAGCTCTCATGACAGACAGGTTATGTAATTTTTCAGGATTATTATCAATACTAATTTCAATGTCAACTTTTTTTCATTTGATCCACTAGTATTTATCATTTCTGATAATGTTGTTTGGATTTTGCACTAATCCAATAACTAATAATTAGTATAACTAATAATTTCTCCTCTTATGTAAGCCTTAAATGCTTCCCATCTAATACTGGCCGTAGTTTCATTTGTATTTAGTTCAAATTATTTATCAATACAATTCTCCACAAATGATGGGTCTTCTAACCAAAAGTTTGCAACCTCCATCTAGGACAATGCTGAAATCTACCCAAATGTATCTCCACAGATACTGCTGCATAATCACGAATTACTATACTATTATACCAGAATTCTTTCACGTTAGACAATAGTTACCTGGAAATGATCAAATAGTCGATGTGTGAATAGTTTTATATGAACAGGATGAATCAATTTGGGCGGCTTTGTCCAATATGGGGTCGATGGCACAGTTAAAATCTCCTCCGATAATATTAAATTCCTCCAAAGTAGTCACATTTAAAAATAATTTCTCAAAAAATAATGGGCTGTCATTGTTTGGACCATAAACATTTATAAGATTTAGCTTTTGTGTCAAAATACTCCCATGAACAATAATATATCTTCCAGAAGGCCCCTGAATGTTTTTTGTAACTATAAATGGCAATGATCTATGAATGAGGATAATTATCACAGTCATGACTATTAAAGGTTGCATGAAATACTTGGCCTGGCCATCTTTTACCCAAGTAATGCATATCTGATGCAAATAAGTGCGATTCTTCTAGAAATGTTTTTTAGATTTGAGATCTTTTATCCTATTCAATAGTTTTCTTCTCATCCAATTTTCTCATTCATGGACATTCCAACTTATAATTTTAATATCTAGACTGTTTGTAAATTTATGGAAACAAAACTATCATAGCATATTTTGAAATATGAATGGAAGAAAGAAGGGAAAAAAGAAAAGGAAACAAAAAAAGAGAAAAACAGACACACATACACACTCGGACCATCAAACTATTTGAATTTTAACCTCGGCACTTCTACGTTGAATGTGGGAATACTCTTGTAGATCTTTAGCTTCTTGCGGCATTGAGAAGAGATGGATCTTGCCATTGTATAGCACTGAATTCCAGGGAAAGCATTGATATCAACAAACAATTTCATGACTGGATTAAATCCCCATCAAATCTGTCCCGTCTGCTGAGAGATCCTGCGCAAAGGATATCTTGACCCCATCTTGCCTACCCTGACTAGATTATATCTCACTACTTCACAGTCCTAATAATCGTTTTTCTCCCTCTCTCTCTTTTTGCCGAGCCCCACACGAATTTATGGAGATATTGGAGATCCAGATCTTTTCTGCCTCTGGATGAGCTCAAATCTTCTGCTGGGACTACGGCTGCTCCTAAGGCCATACAGACTTCTCATTTTCACATTATCTGTGTTACTTTCACATTATCTGTGTTACCCAGATGAGGATGGGTTTCCCTTCTGAGTCGGGTGCCTTTCAAGGTTTCTTCCTCAAAAAAACATCTTCGGGAGTTTTTCCTCTCCACCGTCGCCACTCAGTGGCTTGCTCAGTTGGGATAAATTCCATTTATGTTTCTCTCTGTTTGATATCTGTTTATCTGTTTCTCACTGTTTACATCTGTTTCTATTTCTGTAAAGCTGCTTTGAGACAATGACTATTGTAAAAGGCGCTGTACAAATAAAATTGAATTGAATATCAGTCAGACGGGTATCAGTCTGCTCGAAATAATTCCAATTTGTTTAAAACTTCAGATAAGCTATAAGAACCTCCTTCCCTCAGTCAGGGCATTGAAAATTAAAAGTAATTACTAAGTCATTACCAAGTACTAAGTCATGTTTTGCAGAGGGGTCAAATACATATTTCCCTCATTAAAATGCAAATAAATTTATAACATTTTTGAGAGGCGTTTTTCTGGATTTTTTTGTTGTTATTCTGTCTCTCACTGTTCAAATAAACCTGCCATTAAAATTATAGACTGATAATTTCTTTGTTAGTGGGCAAATGTACAAAATCAGCAGGGGATCAAATACTTTTTTCCCCTCACTGTATAAGGGATTTTTATATTAAAGTGTGCACGATTTGTCAAAGCTTCCCTCGGCAATCTGCCATCCAGGTGACCCGCCCCCGCAACATCTGGGATGTTAAAACAGATATTGTTTGAAAGCTTCAAACTGGTAGACTTAAACTATTATATTTAAACAAGGTCTTGTTACCTTTGAGAATTACCTAATGACAGAGACTTACACAAACAGAATATTTAAATGTACTATTTCCACACGATGGTGGCACTGGGGAATATTTAGTGGAAAAGGCTATTTGAGTCAATGAAATGAGAAATGAAGATACAATAAAGCACTAAGGCTCAAATGAAATATCTTACAGTGATGAACATAGAGTTCCTACCTTTTATAATTGCTTCCTTGTACTTCTCTTTGGCACTATGAGCATCTTTAGTTAATTGTCTGTATGTACCCTTCAGCTTTTCAATGTCCGCTTTTGTAACCTGGAAACAATAAAAGCATGTGCCTAGATCTTAGTATTCCATTATCACCTGCTTCATAGGCTTGAAAGAGTATCATACAGTCATGTGAAAAAATAAGCACACCCCATGAAAATCGTTGGCTTTTTTGACATATTTGGACAAGGAAACATTTGATCATCTTTGAAACAATGCCTATTAATAAAGTTGATATAAACCACAAGGAAAGTTTGCCTTTTCAATAACTTATTCAACAGAAATATCAAGAGATGTGAAAATATTCTGTGGGAAAAGTAAATGCACCCTTGGCCTCAGAACATATTATTGCCCATTTAGTAGAAATAACGCCTTGTTGGCATTTTGCATAATTGTTAACCAGACTGTGACATCAACTTGCTGGAATTTTTGACCACTCTTCCAAGCAACATTCTTTAAGTTGCAAGATGTTCGAGGGTTTTCTTGAATGTACTGCCAATTTCAAAACATTTCAATTGGATTCAAATCTGGGCTTTGACTAGGCCATTCCATAACCCGACGTTTCTTCTTTTTGAGTCATTCCTTGGAGGATTTGCTAGTGTGCTTAGGACCATTATCCTGGTGAAAGGTCCACTTTTGGTTCAACTTCAACTTCTCTTCAAGCAGTCTTTGATATGATGAAGAATTCAAAGATGAATCAATGAATGCAAGCTGTCCAGTGCACGAGGCAGCTTTAGCAACTCTAAACATAACATTTCCACCACCGTGCTTCACAGTTGGCATGAGGTACTTCTCCTGAAATACTGTATTTAATTTGATTGTCCAGGTCACATTATGAAAAAAGGCCTGGTCTTTTCCTATATGCTCACTGGCAAACTGTAGTCTTGCAAAGGATTTTTCCTGGCCCACTTCCCATGCAGGTCAATTTTGTGCATTTTCTTTTTGCAATCTCTCCTGTTTTAATACAAATACATTTTATTACTAATTATATTCAGCAATCATGAGTGAAAAGTAAAATCTTGCAATGCAATATTATATATGCAAGAAAAGTAGAATCATTCAAGATTGTGTATGTATTGGCACTCAAAGGGTAACTGTATGAAATGTATAAAAAATAAAAGAAAAAAAGGGATGAGCATTCAGGGACCCCCTCCACAGAATCTCACAAATAAAATTAAATAAATAAAATAAAATAAAAAAATCACCCACCCCCAGTACCCTAGGGGCCCATCCCACCGCAGCCCATCAGAGATACAAGGCCATAACTTACATATTTAAAAAAAAAAAGGATAAATATATATATATATATATATATATATATATATATATATATATATATATATATATATATATATATATATATATATATATATAATAGTTTTATAATAAAAAATAACAATTAGGGTGATCGGATAATAATAATAATAATGATCATAACAATGATAGGCAAGCATATTCCAAACTAGCATGGAGTTCTTCATGTATGGGTGTTAATAAAAAAAAACTCGACTTACTAATACTTGCCAGGAGACTGACCTCTGTTTCGGTGGTCTGTAGATCCTCGGTGTCGGTGGATGAGTCGTTCTTTTGATTGTTTTTTTTTTGTGGTGTGTCAGCTTTGGAGTTCATGTTGTGCTGTTGGTAGTAGTAGTGCTCAATAAACGCTTCCAAATCCATTAGGTCCTAAATTTCAACTACACAAGTAGCTGTTACGTAGTTTGATTTTAGATTTAGTTGGGTTTTTTTTAACCCTCTTTTATTCATTTATTTCTCAATTAATAACAATAAATCCAGTCAGGCATTACCAGCATGGGACTGCAATGATTATTTTATTTTCACCTCCGGGTCCACAGTCTTGCAATGTTCACAGGATCTCACTGTGCTATGTCTTTCTGATTGTAGAAGCATACACTTTAACACCAACAGTTGCAAGACTTACTAGCAGAGCCTGCAATTAAATTTTGGGGTTCTTGGAGACTTCTTTTTGCAACAGATGGTCTGCTCTTGGGCTGTATTTGCTGGGACCGCCAGACCTGGACATTTGAGATCTGTGCAATTTGTAGATTATTTTACTTACAGTGGAATGTTTTATTTCAAATAATTTGGAGATCTTTTTAAATCTCTTGTCAGACTCATAGGCATCCACAACTTTTTTCTGAAGGCCTTATAGAACTCTTTAGATCTTGGCATGATGACACCACACACCTCGATAGCAAAAAAAACACCAGACACTAGATGTGAAAGTTTTAAATAAGACAGGTTCCACCTACACTCCATAAGCAGGTTCTAATCACTGGCAGTGAATCTTGAACACCCGATTCTAATTTTATGGATTTGAAGGTGTGATAAATGTAGAGGTGTACTTACCTTTTCCATGTGACTGATATGTTTTTAAATAACTGTAAAATGTCAATTTTATGTCATTTAATAGAGTGCATCACATTTATTAATCGGCATTGTTTCAAAGAGGATCAAATATAAATAAATATAAATAAATAAATTAATTAATTAAAAATAATAAGGGATGTTTTTAAATTTTTTCACATGACTATACATGGGGAAAAAACTATTGATGAAATCAAAATATGGAAATATAATGCGGGAAAATTTTTATTCCAAGAATTAGATAGTATATCTGCACTTGCCTTGTTCAGCTCAAACTCAATCTGCTGGTGTATACTCTGGTAGCTTCTCTTCACCTGCTGCTTGTCTTTGATCATCATGGTGAGGCGGTGCAGTGGGCCAGAATTCAGCTCCTCAGCATGAGACTTCATGATTTTACTAAGCTGTTCTGTCTGCTGCACCATCTGAGCCCATGACTTACAACAGCAAAGCATAGAAGCATGAGAATACCAGGGTCAGTTCTAACACCTTACATTATTCACTGTCATAGGAGCAATCACATCATATTTATAAAAGTTATGCACTGACGTCACTTTCCCGCCGGAACACGCCCCCCTTGGCCGGACTGAGTTCAAAACATCCAGCAAAATGGCTGGTTTTATTAGGGGAAGCTGCGAAAGACACTAGAATACCTAACGATTATCAGCTTATATTAAAGGCTGTTGAACTCAAAAGTGACTCTTGCAACTTGTGGTCCATGGACATTGGCATGTGGCCAGAATCAGTTTTCCCAACATTTATATGTACCTGAAGCCTGAAGGCATACAAAAGTCTTGATGCTTGGTCCTACTTCAAGGTGGGATTTGTTGGAGAAATTGAAGTGACAAGATATAGCTTGCCATTTTAGATGCATTTTTTCTGTGTTTTTGTGGAATTCACGCTGTACAGTCTTTTTGCCACTCAGTGGGCGTGACTGCGGCGAGTTACCATGACGTCACATGCAGTCTGAACGAACAAAGACCAGTTCTGCCAGACCAGCTGCTTCTTCAACACATTGTATTAAAACAACATAATGGACTTGGACATAATTACTTATTTCTGCCAATGACAACCTCTACCAATAGCCCAAATAAAGTCAAGGTATGTTAGGCGGCACTATTCACCTTGGAGACCGTGCTGATGTACTGGATCTGCGAGGAGTTGTCTTGCTTGTCCACCTGCTGGCTAATGTTGAGGAGGAGTGCTGCATACTCCTTGTCACTCTTAACACGAAGTGTCATGAAGCGCTTCACTGTTTCTAGTAGCTTCAGCTCCCAGTCCTGCAGTTTGATTAGGCCCTCATGGGAATTTCTCAAGTCCTGACCGAACCCCATCTTACCAGGAACAGTTATCTCTCACTCACTAGGAGGCTGCCTTCAAGTCTGCATTTCTTGTACTATAAAGTTGAGAGGGAGCAATAAATGAAAGCCAAGCGATAAATTTAAGTCAATTACCATAATGTCAAATTAGTTCTAGTTATATTTACTGTTATTTTTAGACCAGTTCTAGCTGATTTTAGTAAACTAAAACGGAACAGTTTCACTAAATTAAAAAGATTTTAGTATTTAGCTCCCTCAATAAGATATTTATACATTTCCAAAACACAAATTTCCTAAATTTTAATGACTTCTTAAATAAAACACCAAGTGACTTTACAAATATACACTGCCCTTATGGGCTTTTTCCTTCTTTGTATTATGCTTTTGTTGTGCTGTACAAAAAAAAGAAAGAGCTGCTACCAGTTAATTAATGGTCACACTGGGTTTTGTCTCAGTATTTATGCCTCCCCCACTAGTCAAGCTCGTTTCCTATTGTTGCTTGGCCCCTGCATTCTCTCTAAAATCACATGACAATATAACTGCCTGTAATTGCCTGATTTTGAATAACCGGTGAAGAAAATACAGTGCAAAACACAGCATCACATTATCAGTTGGTCTACATTCTAACAAAAAGTCTGCCTGGATCTGAGTGAGAGAAATTAAATTAAGTCAACTGTATGTAAAATGATAGAATGTGTTTTTGTCTATATACAAAACAATTTTGTATTTCTGTTTTGACAGACAAACCAGAATAAAAGAGGAAGGTGGATTGTGCTGTGCATCACCATTTAATGTTTCTTTCAGAATGCGGACTAAAAATAAGATACTTGTTTTTTTTAATATAAAGAGTATTTTGTGTTCCTATTGGGCCAAATATGTTTGATGCGTTTATTTTCATGTCAATACTGAAAGTATAAATACCTTTTTGTATTGACAAATGTAAGTGACATTACATGTACATTGGTACACTTGTACTCAGATGTGTTAATCAAAAGTGAATATCTTTCACTTCAATGGTAGACAGTTTATTATTAGGTGCAACATTTCATACATCTCAACATCTCATCTCGAGCTCATATGTTCAGTTGGTTGTATATAAATAAAAAATGTTTGCAGATTGCAGTCAAAGATCAGTTCATCCAATGCTTAAGCTTTTATGGTTCTGTCCACTGACATTAGGGCTGTAACGATGGCAGATTTTTTAATTTTTTTTTTTTACCACCGCAGTGCTTAATGACCAAACCACCACGGTGAGCACGGGGTTTTTAACTTTTTTTTTTTTTCATAAAAAAAAAATTTGAGGTTTATTTTTGCACTTCCATCAGAGAAACAACTCAAATACATCCTTGGTGGGTTGTGTTGTTGCAATGATACACAGCTTGAGGGCACTGTGGGATACGGTATTGTGATTGACCTGCAAAGAAGAAGTCAATAATAAAGAGATGGAGTGAAACACGTGTAGGTTTCTCTATTGTTAGGCACAAATCCAAAATGTTCCCAAATCACCGAAGTAACATTTGGTTTCACAACAAGATCCATCGCAACAGCAGAACCCGAAGTGAAATTGCAGAATTCACCTGACTGGATTTTGCCGCACTCAAACAAACCCAAGCCAAACTACTAGACAACACAATATAAGATTTTGATAATGATTATGTAATTTGTGTATTAATATAAACTCTCCCGCTATATGGTAAGCTATAAATTCAAATTAATATTGCAACTGTTATTATTATTACACTTGTATACAAAACATTGTACGTTGTGCTGGTCATAGTGCCCACTCAAGTCGAATCATTAACATGGTGTGTGATGTGACTTTACCGCAGGTGGCACTAAACTACCACCACGGTGGTGCGGTAGTCATGGCCACCATCGCAGCCCTGACTGACATACACATTTACAGCAATTAGCAGACAAATGCCCCTTATCCAGAGCAATTTACAGAAGTGCTTTGTAGAACACCTGGCAAAAATTATGGAATCACCACACTTAAGAGAATGTTCGCCCAATTAAATTTTTTTACTTCATAACAAATAAACAAAATCACAGATATGACACAAATCTATTTTTGTTTAATAGCTGAACATTCTGGTTTTGTGAAACATACCACAAACAAATTAAATGTAATTATTTTTATTAATGGCATATTTTTTTTCCAGATCAAGTAGAGGAAAGAATTATGGGATCGCTTAAATTTTGAGAGAAAAAAAAATGGAATTACCTTGTAATTTACATTTCTAAAACAAAGACCAGCACAAGTCTAAAAATGCACATTAGTTGGCTGTTAAAAGAGAGTGCCTCAAGGTAAGGCACATTGCTTTGGGTTTTCTATCCTGATGCTTTGACATCTTCCTTTTATGATACTTTCATAATGATACTTTTCAACAGACTCTCTTGTTGGGGCCATGTTTCCTTTCAAAAAGTCCAAGGATAAGGTCTATAACCACTCGCTTTTAAATTAGCATTTTTAGACTTGTGCTGGTATTTGTTTTAGAAATACAAATTTCATATTTTAAAAATGGTGGTGATTCCATAATTTATGGTACCATGAAAGAAATATTAAATTTTTTTTTCCATCTACTTGACCTGGAAAAGAATACGTCATTAATGTACCGGTTTAATTTAATTTGTTTGAGATGTTTCACAAAGCCAGAATGTTCAGCTATGAAACAATTTTTGTTAATGTCATATCTGTGATTTTTTTTTATTTGCTAAAAGCAAAAATAAAAAGCTTTGTGAACATCTTCCAAGTGTAGTGATTCTACAATATTTTGCCAGGGACAGAGAAAACTCCTGATGCATATCTTCCATGGGCACTGTTACGTTTTTGGCTTTGTAAACAAGCATTAGTGTTTTAAATATGATGTGGTCAGCTACAGGAAGCCAATTTAGGGAGCAGTGGTGTGGTGGGGAGGTTGAAAACAAATCTGGGGATGGATGGTGTGCAGGGGCAGGCCTGCAAGGAGTGAGTTGCAGCAGTCCAATCATAAATTGACAAGGGAGTGAGAACAAGTACCGGAGTGGCCTGTGTACAGAAATGTCTAGATCCTCCTGACAATGTAACCTGAGTCAGGTTAGCAATGTGAGAAGGATAGCTGGCTGTCCAGGACTATCCAAAGGATGTGTGTCATGACAGTTGGTGAGATCTGAGAGTTGTCAAAGGAGCTCACTAGATCTTGACTCTCACCAGATCTTAACACTAGATCTAGATTTTTGGGAGGAAGCTCTAGGTATGTACAGCAGCTTTTCCATCACTTTTATAGCTTGCTCGGATTTAATTTCAGCAGATGAACATAACGCAACCTCAAAGGTAATCTGTTAGTTTATGCAGCTAAGATTTTGCTGCTAGCTCATTCAGCAAACAGTGCTCTGGTGTTTTTTTAATATACTGTTTTTTGTTGTTTTTTTTGGTCAGTGTTTTCTCCACGAATGTTTGATATTATGATAGATCTTATTTGATACTGTTATTTATATGTATTCTATGCTCAGGGACCACTCACTTTATTTCTAATCAATATTAATATATTTTAGCGCTGCATCATCTCAGCACTGACATCTCAATGTGGGCATGCACAATAGTCGCATCGCAGGACGTGTGATTTCAAGTAAGGAAAATTAACTAAAACATTTTTGATAAAAAAGGAAAACCTCACACAGTTGTCATTATATCTGATATAACAATTTACTCATATTAAGGGTTCTTGGATACACAAGTTTTTTTGTTTTTTTTTACTTTATTTACAAAACACAGAGTTTGTTGCTAGTGAGTGACCCCAGGCTCCAGGCACACAGTGAAATGAGTGAGGAACAGGAGAAAAGCACTGAAAAGGAAGATTTGGTTGCAAATGGAAATGCAGCGTCAGCTGTATGGAAATATTTTGGCTACTGAAAGGATGATGTTGACCAAAAACAGGTACTTTGCTGAGAGTGCCTTGCAATTGTTGCCATAACATGAGGCAACATGACGAATCTGTTTGATTATTTAAAATGGCACCACAAAGCTCTGTATGACGAGTGCAAAGCCAAATCTGATATGTCAAAAATCTATTCTGGATGCCTTTGGCCAGGGCTACACCATATGAGAAAGGCTCCAAGTGGCAGAGAGAAAATCACTGATGTGAAAATGTTTTACCCCGCAAAAGACATGGTAACAATGAAAACAGTTTTAAAAAAAAGGGGTGTCAAAAACATTCTACGGTGACTTGACAAGCGGTATCGTCACTTATTCCTCGTAATGAAGGTTAAGACGGATGCAACTGCAGTTAAGAACTTTTAATAAAGTGAGGCAGGCAGACAAATCCAAATCATGAGACAATAACGTAATCAAGGAACAGGCAATGGGCCAGGCGATCTGTAAACAGGCATGAACTAGGCAAGACAAGAATCGAGAACGAGGAACAAGAAGCAAGATCAATGAACATAAAACAAAACGAGGAAACAGGTACAAACACTTGGTAAGATGAGAACACTCGATACTTCACAAAGTCATGGTGTTCAAAAAGTCTCATAGCGTGGAGTGAGTGTGAGATTGGCAACAGGTGTGTGTGATTAGAATTCCGAAGAAGGTGAACGTGTGTGTGTGAATTGTAGTTCATGGCGGCCATGTTTGTAGGCCGCAGTGCAGGATAGAAAACGTAGTCACTGGCTTGCTCTGACATGACAAAACCCCTTGGCATGGGAGGTCACCTCGTCGACCTTTAGCTGGAACTTGGCGTGGTAGGTTGCCTCATCGACCTCAGACAGGACCTTGGCGTGCAAGGCAGTCTCTGCGACCTCGGACAGGAACTTGGCTTGAGAGGCAGTCTCTTCAACCTCAGACAGGAACTTGGCTTAGGAGGTCGTCTCGTTGACCTCGGACAGGAACTTGGCTTGGGAGAAGTAATGTCACTAGAACCTATACTTTACGAAAAAATTTTTAAACGTGATGATACTTGTTTTTCTGCAGTAGCAAAAAAGAATTAATGAAGGTACTGAGGTTGCAATTCTTCCGTAACTGAAGCGGGCAGCAAATACGCACAAGTGTTTTAGTCGGTCCACAAGTGTCAAAGAAGAAGAAAAACGCCAACAAGCACACAGGACAAACTATACAAGTTTAACTCCAACCCGACTCGTTAAGAGGCAGAGAGAGGAAAGCTCCTTGAGAGGAAAGGTAGCATTGGTTGCAAGGGATGCTATCATTCATTTCAAACAAAGCGAGGAAACACCTGGAATTTGGCGAAAGTTGGGTCCTATATTATGTTTGTTTGAGACAGCTGGCATTGCAGCCGTGAAACCAGCTAACATTATGCTCCATGTAATATTTGCGATAGCCAGTTATTTGTTAAGGACAGTAATACATTGCAATGTTATAAACTACCTCCTAACGGGCCACCATGCATCACCATTCAGCCCATGTCCTGTCAGCAAAACGTAGCCTAATGTCACAAACAATGATTAAAAAGTTCATGGTTTCAATAAATCTTTTTGGCCTGCCACCATATCAGTGAATTTAAACTAATGCTTGCATTCAGAGTATAAGGTGCGTGTGTGTGTGTGTGTGTGTGTGTGTGTGTGTGTAGTGCGCGCCGCTTGCAGGAATGCACCTTAGCACTTGTTATTAGCACTCAGCACTGTTTCATTAGTCATTGTCACAGTGTTTGTGTCATAGCTCAGCCTGATCAGGACTCAGTTTCCCCAGAAGCAACACTCACCTCTCACGCACACATGCGCACTCCATCCCCAGAATTCTAATCAGTCACACCTGTCACTAATCACACACATACTCCCTCCATTAGTATTTAGCGGTCATTCACTCAGAACTGTGCGAAGTATACGTTCAGTTACCTTGTTATCTGCGTTGCCAAGCCTTATGTCTCTAGTTTGTCTTCTCGTTTTTCTCGACCTTAGTTTCCCGTCTACAACTACACTCTGCCTATCCTACTTTGTTTTGTTTGCCCGATCGCCTGACCTTTGCCTGTATTATGACTACGTCTTTTGAACTTCCCTACATTCACGTTATCCACCTGACACCCGCTTTTGCTTCCATACCAACCGAGGACCGTGGCAGTTTGATAACTAAAATATCCCCCTCCCTCACTCTCTCTCTCTCTTTTGTCAGTATTAGCCAGAGGAGGATGTCCTCCAGGAGTTTTTAATTTAATTTTTAGTTTTTTTAAAACCACACGGTGGTATCGACTTTGGTATAGAGTATCGCATACTTTTGGTGGTATTGGTACCAACTACTAGATTTTTGTTATTGTGGCATCCTTACTTGGGAGGTCACCTCGTTGACCTCTAGCAGGAACTTGACTTTCTGCTGGAGCTCTGGAGATGAGACCGCCTCGTGGGTCTCATGCTGGAGCTCTGGGGAGGAGGACGCCACGTTGACCTCTGGTTGGAACTCTGCAGGTGAGACCACTTCGTGGGTCTCAGGCTGGAGCTCTGGTGATGTTACCCCCTCGTGGGTATCATGCTGGAGCTCTGCAGGTGAGACTAACTCAAGGGTCTCAGGTTGGAACTCTGAGGAGGAGGACGCCACAGTGACCTCCGGCTGGAGCTCTACAGGTGAGACCACCTCATGGGTCTCAGTTTGGAGCTCTGCTCTTGCTTTCTAGTGGAGCCTTGGAAGGCACGCCTTGAAACATTCCTGAGAGCAGAAAGATGATCCAGGTATCCTAAGCTTATAACAGTTGAGACATTGGGTAGTCACACAATCCATAATTCGGATGTGGGAGGTCTATACCAGTCCACTGGGAAACTGGACTGACATGAAGGGTGGCCAGACATCTCCATGCACTCCGGCATGAGATTCTCCTTGCTTTTTTTTGACATTTGCTGTGATATGACAGGTTTGCTATACCATCACACAACTATTTTTTCTCAAGTTGCCATATGGAAAAAATATGCCACTAATTAAAACAATTGAATTTAATTTGTTTGAGGTATTTTTCATTTTCAGCTATAAAATAATTTTGTGTCAGATCTGTGATTTGTTTATTTGCTACAAAGTAAAATAAATAAATAAATAAACAAACAAATTAATTAATTAATTAATGGGTGAGCATCCTCTAAGTGTAATGATTCCATAATTTTTGCCAGGGGTTGTAACTAGCAGAAAATACGTTCAATTTAACACACAAAAAAATAAATACATAAAAAAAAACCCTACATTGGAAAATAAACATCTAGCTGAATCAAGCAAACAAGTGCGCTAATGTTAGCTAGCTACCTACTGAGCCACTGAAATGTCTTACCTGTTCAGCAGAAAAAAGCCATCTCTGCATTAGTATTCAATCCCTTCAGATCTCAGGGTTGCCGCCACCTCTCAAAACCCATGCCTATTTTAGCACAGGCCCTGTTGAATTCCAATTTTGACTGCAGGCTCTTCTTGCAGATCAAGGTTTCTTGGAACGACGTTCCATATAATTTGAACCGACGGCTCAAATTATAAATCATTATTAAGTCTACTGTTGCAAATCTGGTTAAGGTAAAGAGACAGTTTTGAAGGAGACAGACGTTTATGTACTTGCTCAATAATTGTTTTTTGTTAATTTTTTTACCAAAAAGGTTACGTACTGCAGCTTTAAATGTGTAGAATAATTAATATGTACTTTGTTTGTTTTTCCCTTAGAAAATGCAGTGAAGCACACAGACCATGCTACAGGTGTGCAAAAAGCTAGTGGGTCACTTTTCTCACAGCTGGAATGCCAGATGTGCTGTTGAAAAAGCCCAGTAGGAACTCAATCTATCATCACATTCCCTTGGATCTGACTGGTATCTGAATGCCAAACAAGATGGGGTTCCAGACAGATGATGATCAGCAGGACACTAGAGCAGCAGAAGGCTTTATCTCAGATCCTATCTGAAGACAAGAAGGTGCGGCATCTAATTCCAACCCGACAAGATATAGATGTCAGCAAGTCACTGGGTCCACTGCTGTATTTCACAGACACACGCTCCGGAGAATACTACGTTAATCTCCTATGTGAACCCAGTTCTTCACCTCTTCAACACTTCAATGCTGCTAATACAAGAGGAAGACAAAGACCTGGCCAAGACCCTGAAGGAGGTCTACAAACGTATAGATGTATAGAAATATAAACAAAGCTACACAGGAGCTTCTAGTTGTGACATCTTTTTTGGACCCCCGGTTCAAGATAGACTTCATCAGTGCAGACAACAAGCCCCAAGGCATCAGAGATGTTGGAATGCCAGGAGGAGACATCAAGCTGCAGCACTGAAGTGAAGCCCAAAGTTAATGACACATCCCAGGCAAAGAAAGCCAAGAAGTCCAGGAAGTTTCTTTAAACAGAGCGGAGTTGCAGCAAATGATGATTCATCTCTAACCCTTAAGGATGCTGTGGAAGCTGTGCAGTTAAACAACTGTTAACTGTGGAGTTAATCAACTACATTCTATCACCTTCCAAAGACAAAGAGGAAGATCTACTTGCATGGTGGAAACACACAGAGTAAGCTTTCCATGACTCGCCAAGCATGCCTGCAAGTATCGATGCATATCTGCAACAAGCTTCTCTCAGAGAGACTTTTCAGTGCAGGGGGCAATATCATCACTTGCCAATGTTCTTGTCTCAAACAGGCACGGGTGGATAGACTAGTATTCTTGGCCAAAATACTCTAAGTTTGAGTGAGCAACACATACAAGGGTTGCACGGTATACTAGTACTTGTGATACTAAATGGTAGTACTGTGATACTAAAGCTTCAAAATACCACCAATGCCACTGTTTTTTTTAACAGTACCGTAAGTAATGTTGTATGTGTGGTACTTAATACTATTTTCACTAAAACGACACATCCTACTGCAATTGCAGAATACACAGAGGTTAGTGACACGTAATTTAACCTAAATGATTTACCTTAATTTTTTAAAGATTTCCTGTTAGCTACCCAGAAAGCTAACTGTGTCTGTGTCTAAATATTAAATTCAGGGTTTGCACAAGGAGCTTGAATTTCCTGAATTTGGCTTTTTGAATAGAAAAGTAATAGAAAACCTTGAAAATAGCCATTTTATATCCAGTGGTGCTTAGAAAGTCCTTGAATTATAAGTCAATGAATGCAAAATCAATAAATAACTTTAAAGCATTTATTTTCAATAGAACACGATCACAATCGATTCGCTTAAAATATGGCTCCCCACTGCAACCCCTCCCCCTATTCACTCACACATGTGACAGACAGCTCTGGTCCACTTCTCAGACTTCTTTAGCAACTTTTTTTTTCCCCAAACGCCGTGATCGTCGGAGACTCCATCGTGCGGAACGTCCGTGTAGCTTCATCCAAAGGTAAGGTGCACACACACTGTTTTTCTGGTGCTCGTGTTCTTGATGTCGCTGTGCAGGTATCCAGGATCCTGAAGGACGAGCGCATTGGCGCGGTTGTGCTGCACGCCGGGACGAACGACACCAGGCTACGGCAGACGGAGGTTCTGAAGAGGGACTTCTCCAGCCTGATCGAGACGGTGCGAGGCAGATCACCCACAGCGAGGATCATCGTCTCTGGACCCCTTCCCACATTCAGACATGGAGCAGAAAAGTTCAGTAGACCTCTCGCTTTAAATGAATGGTTAGTCTCTTGGTGTAATGAGCAGAATCTAGTGTTTGTTAATAACTGGAATCTGTTTTGGGAGCGCCCTAGGTTGTTTCGTCCTGATGGCCTGCACCCCAGCAGCGTTGGAGCGGAACTGCTGTCCGAGAACATCTCCAAGGCGCTTCACTCCAAGTGACTCTCTACCGTAAGTACATCTTCCGACAATAACAGTCAGTTTAATCAATGTTCATTTAATAGTCAATCACCAGTAATAAATACTATTGAGACTGTGTCTGTTCCCCGAGCTATACACATAAATAGGAAATCTCGTAACCTTCGTAACCTAATTAACATAAAATTAAATCATATTGAATGCACAGCCAGCATTTTTGATCTGAAGCTAGGACTATTAAACGTTAGATCTCTTATGTCTAAGGCTCTTATTATCAACGACATCATTACTGACCAGGAATGTAATTTAATGTGTTTAACGGAAACTTGGGTTAAACCAAATGAGTACATAGCATTAAATGAGGCCAGTCCTCCTGGATACAATTATGTACATCAGCCTCATTCAACTGGTAGAGGAGAAGGTATTGGTCTTATCCATAGTGAAAATCTAGTCGTAACACAAAAATACAGTCATAAGTTTAATTCCTTTGAAATTCTTTATACCGGTGTAAATCACGTAGCCAAAAAAAATAAGTCAATTCCTCTAATTATTATTTACAGACCCCCAGGGCCTTATACTGAATTTCTTAGTGAATTTGCAGACTTTGTATCAAACCTGGTTGTGTCTGTAAATAAAGCATTAATCGTCAGAGATTTTAATATTCATTTTGATAACCTGGAGGACCCTCTGAGAACAGCGGTCGTGTCCATCTTAGATTCAGTAGGGATTAATCAGAACGTAATCGGGCCTACTCATAATGGTGGTCACACTCTTGACCTCATACTAACATACAGACTAAGTATAGAAAATATTGAAATTATTCCACAGTCTGAAGTTATCTCAGACCACCATCTTATCTCATTCATAATCCGTATGGATTATAATATCTCCACCTCGCCACCGCGTAAAACACACATTCACATCAGCTACTGCACTGAGCTTCATAAATAACCTACCAGAGACATCAATTAGATTTGGATCAGCGCCTGATCCAGTAGAACTCGATCAGGCAACTGAAAGTTTGGAGTCAACAATCCGCTGCACACTAGATAGAGTGGCTCCACTCAAAAGAAAAATAATTAGACAAAAAAAAATTAGCACCCTGGTATAATGATCTAACGCGATCCTTAAAACAGAAATCTAGACAATTAAAAATTAGAAAAGCGTAAATCAGATTCCTTTCTTCTAACACGGTGGCAAAACTAACTAGGAATAAAACCACTTCAGAGGAAAAAAACTCAATCATTTCATAGCAGTGACGATTTCATGAAATTTTCCATTTATAAAATTGAAAATATTAGAGATGAAATACAGGCCATTAAATTACAACCGGTCAGTAATATAACAAACCCATTAGATGACAATGTGGCAATACCGGATCAATGTTTAGAGTGTTATGCTCCACTTATAGAGACCGACCTAGCTACACTAATCTCATCAGCTAATTCATCAACCTGCATACTAGATCCTATACCCACATGTTTGTTTAAACAGATTTGTCCAGGAGTGGTTAAGTCACTTTTGAATATAGTAAATTCTCCCCTAACCATTGGCTATGTACCTAAACCTCTAAAATTAGCAGTTATTAAACCATTGATAAAAAAACCTGACCTTGACCCATCTCAATTATCCAGTTATAGACCAATATCGAATCTCCCCTTCATCTCTAAGATTCTAGAAAAGGTAGTAGCAAAGCAGTTATGCTCATACTTAGAAAGGAACAACATGCATGAAATGTATCAGTCAGGATTTAGACCTCATCACAGCACAGAGACAGCACTAGTTAAAGTAGTAAATTACCTTCTGACCTCTGATCAGGGTTGTGTATCGCTGCTTGTGTTGCTCGACCTTAGTGCAGCTTTTGATACCATAGATCACACTATTCTCCTTGATAGATTAGAAAATGTTGTTGGCATTAAGGGAACAGTCCTCTCCTGGCTCAGGTCTTATCTGACCGATCGTTATCAGTTCGTAGATATAAATGGTGATTTCTCCATGCGTACTCAGGTTACTTTTGGACTTCCCCAGGGTTCTGTTTTAGGCCCACTGCTTTTTACTTTATATATGTTACCCCTAGGACAAATTATTCGTAAACATGGAATTAGCTTCCACTGTTATGCTGATGATACACAGCTGTATGTGTCAGCGAAGCCAGAGGACAGACAGAAGCTTAGTAAAGTTGAGGATTGTGTAAATGACATTAGACGTTGGATGTTAACTAACTTCCTTTTACTTAATTCTGATAAAACAGAAATACTTTTATTAGGCCCACGTGTATCTAGAAGTAATCTTCCAGACTACACAGTAACTCTGGATGGTCTTTCTGTTTCATCATGTACTGCAGTTAAAGACCTCGGAGTGATTATTGACTCCAGTCTATCATTTGATGCTCATGTAGATAATATTACTAAGACAGCGTTCTTTCATCTCAGAAATATTTCTAAAATAAGAAACATACCGTCACTACATGATGCAGAAATACTGGTTCATGCATTCGTCACCTCTAGATTAGATTACTGTAATGCCTTACTGTCTGGATGTTCCAGTAAGAATATAAATAAACTCCAGTTAGTCCAGAATGCAGCTGCTAGAGTCCTTACTAGAACTAGAAGATACGACCATATCACCCCGATCTTATCCACACTGCATTGGATCCCTGTAAAATTTCGCATTAAGTTTAAAATACTTCTAACAACCTATAAAGCACTACACGGTCTTGCACCACAATATCTAAGCGACCTTCTGGTTTTATATGATCCGCCACGCCTACTCAGATCAAAAGATGCAGGCTATTTGATATTACCTAGAATAGTGAAGTCTACAGCAGGGGGAAGAGCCTTCGCTTATAGAGCCCCACAGTTATGGAACAGTCTTCCTATTAGTGTTCGGGACTCAGACACAGTCTCAGTGTTTAAGTCTAGGCTTAAAACGTATTTGTTTACTCAAGCTTACCCTGACTAGATTCTATCTCACCAATTCACAGTCCTAATCGTTTTCTCCCTCTCTCTCTCTTTTTGCCAAGCCCCACACGAATTTATGGAGAAATTGGAGATCCAGATCCCCTCTGCCTCTGGATGAGCCCAAATCTTCTGCTGGGACTACGGCTGCTCCTAAGGCCATACTTCTCATTTTTCACATTATCTATGTTACCTTAACATTCTGTGTTACCCAGATGAGGATGGGTTTCCCTTCTGAGTCGGGTTCCTCTCAAGGTTTCTTCCTCAAAAAACATCTTAGGGAGTTTTTCCTTGCCACCTTGCTCAGTTGGGATAAATTCCATTTGTTTTCTACCTGTTTGTCTCTGTTTATCTGTTCCTGTTTGTCTCTCTTTAGATGTTTCTGACTGTTTATACCTGTTTTTTGTTTCTTTAAATCTGCTTTGAGACAATAACTATTGTAAAAAGCACTATACAAATAAAATTGAATTGAATTGAAAATAGTGAGTGTACAGCTTGTGTAACAGTGTAAATTTGCTTTCCCCTCAAAATAACTCAACACACAGCCATTAATGTCTAAACAACAGGCAACAAAAGTGAGTATGAAAATGACCAAATTGGGCCCAATTAGCCATTTTCCCTCCCTGCTGTCATGTGACTTGTTAGTGTTACAAGGTCTCAGGTGTGAATGGGGAGCGGGTGTGTTAAATTTGGTGTCATCGCTCTCACACTCCATCATACTGTTCACTGGAAGTTCACCATGGCACCTCATGGCAATGAACTCTTTGATAAAGATGGCCTAGGCTATAAGAAGATTGCCAAGACCCTGACACCGAGCTGCAGCACGGTGGCCAATACCATACAGCGGTTTAACAGGACAGGTTCCACTCAGAACAGGACTCGCCATGGTCGACCAAAGAAGTTGAGTGCACATGCTCAGCATCATATCCAGAGGTTGTCTTTGGAAAATAGACGTACGAGTGCTGCCAGCATTGCTGCAGAGCTTGAAGGGATGGGGGGTCAACCTGTCAGTGCTCAGACCATATGCCGCACACTGCATCAAAGTGGTCTGCATGGCTGTCATCCCAGAAGGAAGCCTCTTCTAAAGATGATGCACAAGAAAGCCCGCAAACAGTTTGCTGAAGACAAGCAGACTAAGGACATGGATTACTGGAACCATGTCCTGTGGTCTGATGAGACCAAGATAAACTTATTTGGTTCAGATTGTGTCAAGCGTGTGTGGTAGCAACCAGGTGAGGAGTACAAAGACAAGTGTGTCTTGCCTACAGTCAAGCATGGTGGTGGGAGTGTCATGGTCTAGGGCTGCATCAGTGCTGCCGACACTGGTGAGCTACAGGTCACTGTGAGGGAACCATGAATGCCAACATGTACTGTGACATACTGAAGCAGAGCATGATCACAGCATGTATTCCAGCATGATAACGACCCCAAACCCACCTCCAAGATGAGCACTACCTTGCTAAAGAAGCATGACTCCAGACCTAAACCCTATTGAGCATCTGTGGGGCATCCTCAGATGGAAGGTGGAGAAGCACAAGGTCTCTAACATCCACCAGCTCCGTGATGTCGTCATGGAGGAGTGGAAGAGGACTCCAGTGGCAACCTGTGAAGCTCTGGTGAACTCCATGCCCAAGAGGGTTACGGCAGAGCTGGAAAATAATGGTGGCCAAAAAAAATATGACACTTTAGGCCCAATTTGGACATTTTCACTTAGGGGTGTACTCACTTTTGTGGCCAGTGGTTTAGACATTAATGACTGTCTGTTGAGTCATTTTGAGGGTACAACAAATTTACACTGTTATACAAGCTGTACACTCACTACTTTACATTGTAGCAAAGTGTAATTTCTTCAGTGTTGTCGCATTAAAACATATAATCAAATATTTACAAAAATGTGAGGGGTGTACTCACTTTTGTGAGATACTGTATGTACACAGCTCAAAAAAATAAAGGGAACACTACAATAACACATCCTAGATCTGAATGAATTAAATAATCTCATTAAATACTCCTTTCTTTACATAGTTGAATGTGCTGACAACAAAATCACATAAAAATTATCAATGGAAATCAAATTTATCAACCCATGGAGGTCTGGATTTCGAGTCACACTCAAAATCAAAGTAGAAAACCACACTACAGGCCGATCCAACTTTGATATACTGTCCTTAAAACAAGTCAAAATGAGGCTCAGTAGTGTGTGTGGCCTCCACGTGCCTGTATGACCTCCCTACAATCTGGAGCCTGGGCATGCTCCTGATGATGTAGCGGATGGTCTCCTGAGGGATCTCCTCCCAGACCTGGACTAAAGCATCCGCCAACTCCTGGACAGTCTGTGGTGCAACGTGGCGTTGGTGGATGGAGCGAGACATAATGTCCCAGATGTGCTCAATTGGATTCAGGTCTGGGGAACGGGTGGGTCAGTCCATAGATAATGCTAGGCATTGATGCTTGCATTAGGAGGAACCCAGGGGCAACCACACCAGCATATGGTCTCACAAGGGGTCTGAAGATCTCATCTCGGTACCTAATGGCAGTCAGGCTACCTCTGGCGAGCACATGGAGGGCTGTGCGGCCCCCCAAAGAAATGCCACTCCACACCATTACTGACCCACCACCAAACCGGTCATGCTGGAGGATGTTGCAGGCAGCAGAACGTTCTCAACTGCGTCTTCAGACACGGTCACGTCTGTCACATTTGCTCAGTGTGAACCTGCTTTCATCTGTGAAGAGCACAAGGCGAATTTGCCAATCTTGGTGTTCTCTGGAAAATGCCAAACGTCCTGCACGGTGTTGGGCTGTAAGCACGACCCCCACCTGTGGATGTCAGGTCATTATACCACCCTCATGGAGTCTGTTTCTGACCGTTTGAGCAGACACATGCACATTTGTGGCCTGCTGAATGTCATTTCGCATTCAAAAGTGACCAAAACATCAGCCAGGAAGCATAGGAACTGAGAAGTGGTCTGTGGCCACCACCTGCAGAACCACTCCTTTATTGGGGGTAAAAAAAATATTTAAACCACACCGTGGTATCAATTTTGGTATCGAGTATCGTGTACTTTTGGTTGTATTAGTACCAACCACTAGAGTTCTGGTATTGTGGCATCCCTAATATATGGCCAATTATTTTTCCGATTGATTGATTAATGGGGGGGGGATACTTTCAATACCTTTATTTGGTTTATTTTAAACAAAATCCACAAAATGACTGTTACAAATATAAACTTCAGACTGAAACTTTACCCAACTGTTTGTCCAAAATAGAATAGAACCCAATACATACACACACACACACACACCCCAGAATATACATTATTAATTTAGGACTGCAGTTTAATTCAATGCTTTTTGTGCATAAAAATCGTGCTTAATTACTATAAAAAATAATAATGCAGAAATACTATGAAATAAATTAAATATATAAAAACAACCCCAAACCATTAAAGAGCCACCACCATATTTAACCATGGACATGAGGTACTTTTATAACTATCTCTCTGTAGGGCTGCACAATTATGTCCAAAATGATAATCGTTATTATTTAAATTCAATATTGGGATCACGATTTTTCAATGATTTTAGGGACAACATATTTTTATTGCACCTTCACATTTAAATAAACAGACTGCTGCTTTCACCTCCATGTTGTGCTACATTCCTGCTAATGTACAAATCTTTGCATCAAATTAGACTGGTCCTTAAAGTGCATCACCTTGTAGAAGCAAAATATAAATAAAATTGTACCCAAAACATAGGATAAGTGAAAAATAAAAATTCCATCAACCAAATTAAAATATGCAATCAAATATAACAATATGCAACTAAATGAAAACAATTCAGGCCTATGCAGAAAAGGCAATAACAGTTTACAGGAGGAAATCAGCCAAATCACAGCCAAATCACCCAATAGAGAGGTACATATAAATTTGTACCGGAACCCGGATGTTAGCATCACACAGGTTCCCTCAACAAAAACCCAATAATATTTTCCCATAGGCTTTTGGATTATCGCAAAATATAAGCACTGTGATCAACAAACGTTTACAATACTAACATGTTTTGTCCATCAAGATAATTTTCACAAATGAAAACAAATTTTATTAAGTTTGAAGCCTAAATACAATTGCCAGAAATAAAAAGCTAACCGTATGCTATAAACAAACTACACCACAGTCGCTCGACTTCAACGTAACCATCACCAAGCTTTTTGGGAATTGTGTACAGCATACCTGAACCAGTTTATCTGCAAAGACTTTCCTGTTCGGCGTGATGATGTTTAATGTCCCCGACAACATCTGTAGTCTAATTTAGCAACATGTTAGTGTCATGATTTCCTCTCACGCAAGCACTGGAGCTAGTAGTGAACTTCCAGGTTATTTAGTGACATGTGGATATCAAAATAGTGACTACATTTACATGGGCAGCAGTAATCTAATTATTGGCCTTATTCTGAGTAAGACAATGTTGTGATCAAGGTGTTCCTCAGGGTTCAGTTCTAGGCCCTCTACTCTTCAACATTTATCTATCTCCACTTGGGCATCTGCTGCGATCGCTTGGCCTCCATTATCACTTTTATGCTGACGATACCCAAATCTACATTCACTCTAAATCTGGTGAAAACACTGATGTTTGTTATCTTTCTGACTGTATTTCTAAGATAAAAACATGGATGAACAATAACTTTCTGTCTCTGAACAGCGGGAAAACTGAGGTTATGCTTATAGGTTCCCGTCAAACACGCAAAGTGGCTCTACTGTCTGTTTGTTGATGGCTCTGTTTTAGAGACCCAAAGTAAGATGAGGAACCTTGGTGTAATTTTTGACACAAGACTCACTTTTGATTTTTTCGTTCACTGTGAAGGCATCCTTTTTTCACCTCAGAAATATAACCAGACTACGCCCAACGCTAAACTTATCTGTCGCTGAAAAGTTGATTAATTCATTTGTTGTCACACGGCTGGATTACTGTAATGGCATTTTAGCCGGAGTTTCTAAAACCGCAATTAACAAACTGCAATATGTTCAGAACTCTGCTGCCCGGATCCTGAAGGGAACCAGGAAATGTGACCATATTACTCCTGTTTTGAAGTCCTTATACTGGTTCCCGGTAGGGTTCCGTGTCGATTTTAAGATCATGATGTTGACATACAAGGCATTACATGGATTGGCTCTGCAATACTTATCTGGCTTATTAATCCCTTACACCCCAAATCGCAGACTGTGCACCTAACAGTGTAATCTGTTAACTGTTCCAATAACCCACCTAAAATCTATGGGTGACAAGGCTTTTTCTGTCTATGCTCCTTCACTTTGGAACGCTCTTCCTCTTGAACTCAGGGAAGCCCAGACTTTTGCCATTTTTAAAGTTGTTCTCAAGACACAGTATTTTAAACTTGCGTTCGACTGCTGATGTCTTTCTAGATTGTTTTATAATTATTTTTATTATTAATGTTGTTGTTTTTGGACTGGCACCCTGTCCAGGGTGTACCCCGCCTTGTGCCCGATGCTCCCTGGGATAGGCTCCAGGTTTCCCTGCGACCCTGAAGAAGGAGTAAGTGGTAGAAGATGGATGGATGGATGTTGTTTTTGTTCTTATTAACTTTTATTTTTTTATTTTTCTGTTGACTGTGATTTTATATACAGCGCTTTGAGAAACTGCTTTAAAGGCGCTTTATAAAATAAAGTTTATTATTATTATTTACATGAGTCGCTTTTAGAATACTCCTTTCATGTTTTACAGGTTATAGAACATAGAGCGATTAACAGTACACGTCATTACGTCGCCGCACCAGGCCATCCGACGTTCCCTCCAGAATTTCACATATCAACATACAGTTCATCTTTGTTATGGTACCGTATACAGTTTTGGGTGTTTTTATATAAAATTTTCATGTTCGCTTCACGTGCAGTTCATTATTTGTCATGCTGTATGTGCAAATAGACAACTGATTGAAGTCGTGTGCTGCGTCCCAAACTGCACCCTTACCTACTATATAGTAGCCGAGATACACGTATTTCGCCTACTATATACACATGTATTTCACCTACGTAGTATATAGTAGCATCGGACGCAGTTGTGCTCTCTTGTTTGCCGTAAAACGGTTGAGCACTGCCGTGTGTGATCATGTACTGTAGTAAAATGCGGTGAAAACTCACAACGTTAATAGTGTGATTAAGGTGTTTACATGTCTGTAATACACATCAATAATGCGACTAAAACAGAAATACTCCACGTCTTAATTCAATTTGTGTTTACTTCGAGTATAACTTTAATCAGATTAAGGTAATTAAAAATTTCTGTTTAGATGGTAGTTTCTTAATCAGAGTATTGTCTTAATCGGGTTAAAATCGGATTATTGTTGTCCATGTAAAAAACATGCTAAATAAAAATATGCTAAATTAAGCTAAAGTTGGACGGGAGAAAAGTTATGGAATAAAGGAGCTCTGAAACCATGTTAACTTATGCAGCATATGTCCACACACGTGCAGGAAAAACAGACAACACAGGCTTATATGCAACCTGAGGGACGCTCCGACGGATCTTCTGCTGGCGAGAGAATCGTTAAATGCGTTTCCCTTGATAAGATATATATAAATAAACGAAAAGGCGGTGCAAGCGCAAAAGCATGATGAGGCATGATGGAAACTAATGTAGTTTAATTAAAATACTTCAGAGAGATAAACTCTTTCAACATATACACACACACATACACATATGTCGTGTATCAAAAATATTCAAAAATATTATTTTTAGATGCATATTTTTTATTTATTTAGATTATGGTCGTTAAAAAAAAAGTATACTAGATAGTCGAAAGATGGCGCACCATAGCAGCCACCGCTCTAACAGCGGTACTCACCGGACGTATTTATTCAAGCCGCATGGCAAATCAAAATTGGCTCATAAAACCGATTTTTAGATTATTATGTATTTTCAATGTGTTTGTTCGGACTGTAGTCTATTTTTAGTTTGTATAGTAAGGTCACAGAGATTAATACTGTGGAAAGGCACCTACATAGGTGTCGTCGAATAGAAATGTCAAGTTTCTTTAAAATTTGTATTTGAATGACAATATTAAATTAGGGGGGCGCTTGCCACCTTGCAAAAATAAGGACAACGACCCAGGCAAAGTTTCACTAACCGACCGGAAACTGTTCACTATATTGCTTCTGACTATCGTTAAAAACACTACTGCGACTATGCAGTCTCTGGTGTACGTATCCAACCGCAGCAAACAAACAAACCAAAATACCAAAAGTATCAGAAGTACTCTACATAATCGTTATTACAGTGACCGTTCTCACAGATAGGTTTATCTCGGGAAAGTGATGAACCATCTGCCAGCGTTTCAGTTAACTCTAATGTGAAAGCTAATGGCGGAAATAAAAAAAATTAAAAAAAGCATATTACATAAAAATATACGTAAAGGTTTTGCTAACAGTTCATGCATATTATATTGCAGAGTGATTGTTGGGTTAATCAAAACACAGACATTACCCAGTTAAACGTAGTACATTAGATAGCTATATAACTAGCAATTGTGCTAACGTATGGCCTTTCTCTTTAGGAAAAAACGAACAGTCAAATCGCTGGACAAAATTAAGAGTGATTATGTAGTTTTCATCTACCAGAACATAATTTTCGTTTAATTAAGTGCGTTTACTAGAACATATGTATTCACTTACTTAAGTGGTTTATTGCATTGTTTCTTGGTGTTTCCTGATTTCTCGGTATTCCTCTTTCCTTCGTTCCGTTGCCGGAGTTAGGATTCGGGAGGAGTTTCCGCTCTGGATTAGAAGCATGACGTTTACAGCACTAACCCGAGCCCCTGTTCAACCCCTGCTGTTCATGGGTACGCAGTTGGTATTACAGTTTAAGTAACAGAGCAATAATTGTTGCAGTGATATGATGTCAGTGTTGTTTCGTGTGTGTGTGTGTGTGTGTATGTATGTATGTATGTGTATGTATGTGTGTGTGTGTGTGTGTGTGTGTGTGTGTGTCTGTGTGTGTATATATATATATATATATATATATATATATATATATATATATATATATATATATATATATAAAGTGTGTGTGTGTGTGTGTCAACAATTCCCAATTTCTCTATGGGGGTGGACTTATTTTTTCCGCAACTTTATATATATATATATATATATATATATATATATATATATATATATATATATATATATATATATATATATATATATATATATATTATTATTTTTTTTTATGTGTCATTTAATATAGTGTATTTGTTTGAAAGAGGATCAAATGTTCCAAATATGTAAAAATAAGTCAACAATTTCCATTACTCTATAGGGGTGGACTTATTTTTCCCTAACTTATATATATATAAGTTGCGTGAAAAATAAGTCCACCCCATAAAGTAATGAAATTGTTGACTTAAATATTTGGAACATTTGATGCTCTCTTCAAACAAATACACTATATTAAATGACACATAAAATTTATATGTTGAAGTCATTTTCACATTTTAAATGAACAGATCAGTCACATGGGAAAAGTAAGTACACACCTACATTTATCATACCTTCAAATCTATAAAATTGAATCAGGTGTTCAAGATTGGGTGCAAGTGATCAGAACCTGCTTAGGGAATGCAGGCAGATCCTGTCTTATTTAAGCTCTCATATCTAGTGTCTGGTGTTCCCTTTGCTATTGAAGTGTGTGGTGTCATCATACCAAAATCTAAAGAGTTCTGTAAGGCCTTCAGAAAAAAAGGTTGTGGATACTTATGTGTCTGGCAAGGGATTTAAAAAGATCTCCAAATTTTTTTAAATAAATCATTCCAATGTAAGGAAAATTATCTACAGGTGGCAAAGATTTCAAACAACTTCCAGTTTGTCCAGGACTGGTCATCCCAGCAAATTCAGCTCAATAGCAGACCATCTGATGCAAAAAGAATTCTCCATGAACCCCAAAATTTCATCACAGGATCTGCTAGTCTTGCAACTGTTGGTGTCAATGTGCATGCTTCTAAATGGTAAATGTGCACTTATATAGCGCTTTTATCCAAAGCGCTTTACACTGTGTCTCATTCACCCACACACACTCACACACCAATGGTAGTAGGCTGCCATGCAAGGCGCTAACTTGCCATCGGGAGCAACTTGGGGTTCAGTGTCTTGCCCAAGGACACATCAGCATGTGGAGTCACCCGGGCTGGGAATCGAACCACCAACCCTACGATTAGTGGACAACACACTCTACCACCTGCACCACAGCCGCCCACCCGCATCTACAATCAGAAAGATTGTAGCACAATGAAATTTAACCTACATAGGAGGCATGCCATGAAAAAAACCTTTGCTGTCTAAAAAGAAGATTAATGCAAGACCACAGTTTGCAAGGAGCATATAGGCAAAGACCAGGCCTTTTGTAATAATGTGTTCTGGACAGACAAATCAAAGATAGTTGTTTGGCCACAGTAACAGTAGACGTTTTTGGCGCAGACCAAAGACAGCTTTTCAGGAGAAGCTCGCACACTAACTGTAAAGCACAGTGGTGGAAATGTTATGGTTTGGTGTTGCTTTGCTGTCGCATGGACTCTGTATTCTACGGATTCTATGGAAATATGGATTATGCATCACATCAAAAAGTACTTGAAGATAATGTGAGATCATGTGTACAAAAGTTGGGTAATTCTGAGGCCAAGGGTGTACTTATTATTACCATAGAAGAATATCACATCTATTGTGATACACATCAATCTCATGATTGTATGTATGTATGTGTATACGTAATATAATATAATTCTATCTACCAAAACCTTTCACAGGGTCTATTTTAAGGCTTCGGTTTATCATGTATCAATATTTATTAAACTCTATTTAACAATAATAATAATTAATGTATATTAAACCAAAGCGGTCTGTGCTTGATTATTGGGAACAGCTTAGAGCTTGACAAATATAACTTTTCTGTAGAATAAAAAATATTAAATAAATAAAGAAATTAAAGACAGAACAAACAGATTCCTTAACTCTTGCCTGCTCTTTAATTCGCTTTGACAGCAACAGAGTTGCATGCACGCACACAGACGCACATATACACACACACACACACACACACACACACACACAAGAATGTGAAGAATAGGTAAATCAAGGGGTCCCTTAATAAAAAAAAAAATATTTATATATATATATATATATATATATATATATATATATATATATATATATATATATATATATATATATATATATTAGATAGATAGATAGATAGAGCTGTGAAAAAGTTACTATGCATTGGAGTAGTTTTGAGGGAAAGACTGGCCTGTCAGGGAGTTATGGTATCCATCCCACTCAGGAAGTTGTTGCTTTCATTTCTTCCATCATAGAACATAGTCTCAGAACAGGCCTAGTTAATCATTGACAATCCAGAGCCAAGGTTGGGGAGCAGACAAGCAGGTTAAACTGAGTCGCCACCTACGTTCCACAATATCAAGACTGTGTCTGTTCCCCGAGCTAAACAAAAATCTAGACATTTTCAGAAAGTTTGTTTTAGTAACCTAATTAACATAAAATTTTATCATACTGAATGCACTGCCAGCACCTTTGATCTGAAGCTAGGACTGTTAAATATTAGATCTCTTATGTCTAAAGCACTTATTGTTAATGAAACTATTACTGATCCAGAGTTTAATATAATGTATAATATAATATAACTGGCAGAGGAGGAGGTGACACACTTCTTTATAATGATAATCTAGGCATCAAAAACCTAGTCATAAGTTCTTTATAGTAGTTTAACATACGTAGCCACAAAAAATAAGCCTACCAAGTCGATTTGGCTAATTAGAATTTACAGACCCCCTGGGCCATATTCTGAATTCTTTGGTGAATTTGCAGATTTTATCTCAAACCTGGTTGTTTCTCTAAACAAACCTTTGTTGCCAACTTTAATATTCATTTTGATCATCCGGAAGACCATACAGTGGTATGACTGTAATATGTATGTATGTAATAAGACCCACTCATAGTGGTGGTCACACTCTTGACATTAAATTAACATACGGATTAAATATAGAAATATTTACAAAAAGGGGGTGTTACTTGTTACTGTATGTGTGTGTGTGTGTGTGTGTGTGTGTATATATATATATATATATATATATATATATATATATATGGCAACCCTTTATTTCATATTTTATGAAGTTACAGACACATTTTTTGAATTTTTGTGCCTGTTGTTGTATTTTACAATATATACATGACCAGATATAGATTTTGGCTAGCCATGATGAGCCGGGGTGGGGGTGTATTTTCGGTTGGGGGGGTTTATTGATTGTACTCTTTAATTTAGTTTTTCTTTTCTACACTGTGTATGTATGTGTGTATTTGTAAGTATAACAAAAATGAGAATGGTACTGTTGCTATGTGACAGTTTTCTTTCTCAATAAAAATATTTTTGGAAAAAATGAAGATAAGAAAAATAATCCTTTCTTATTCAATACTGTAGCAAAATGAACTAGGATTGACGTGAATGCTTATGTGCACAAGCGCGTAGTGTTTCTTTACAAAGTGATATCGCCAACTACTGTCCTGGCAAGCATTTTTAGTCATTTTCTTGAATCCATATGAATGAAGATCGTTTTGACATCATTCTCTTTTGCACGTGAAACTTTTTAAAAAAATGTAAAGGTAAAATCTTTCTGTTTTTAGTACATTGTTGTCATGTAAACATACCCTACCGTACCTGTTTCAAAGTAGTTTCCTGCAGTGGTGGAAGAGTTAACAAAAGAACAAAAAACATGATTTTATGGAGATGCCAGTGATCCTGACCCTTTCTGCTCTCTGGACCTGCCTGATCCATCCTGATGCCCTACCTTTGGATAGAGCTCTTTTCAACTGGAGGTTGCAGACTGGAGATTGATGGTACCGCTTGAAGTACCATGGAAATGGTTTTGGACCTAAATTCCACATGGACATTCTCGCTGTGGTTGCTGGGACTACGGTTGCTACTATGGCCTTGCAACTGCAATTATAACATACAGTTTTGCACTCAGGTCTCCTTTGGTGAACAGTAGACTAGTTCAACAAAAAGACTTCATCTTAAAACCTTAATGAACTTTCTTTTACTTTCACACTATCCGTTGTTACCCATAAGAGGATGGGTTCCTTTTAGAGTCTGGTTCCTCTCAAGGTTTCTTCCTCATATCATCTTAGGGAGCTTTTCCTTTTTACTTGCTCAGTAGAGATAAATTTACATACTTAAAATCTGTATCCTGTGTTTATATGTTTCCTTAAAGCTGCTTTGAGACAATGTCGATTGTTGAAAGCGCTATACAAATAAATTTAAACTTATCAATGTCCTCTTAGGCCTCAATGGGACCTGCACACACTACTCCCATAAGCAGTAAGGAACGCTTAGGAATCCATCAGTCTACGACAGCTCCCACCACTCACATACTCCCTCCAGACAGGTCGCTGCTTATAGGGACTACAACATAAGCATGATTAACAAAATCCACTATTGATTGATCAGTAATCGAGTGCATACAGTAGAAGATACATGGGCCAAAAAGACAGAGTAATAATAGAAAATGGTAAGGATTGCATACCTGTGGGGAATTATAGGCTTCTTATGAATATTCTGTGTTGCAGTGAGCCAAGGTGTGAATAAAAACAGGTGAAATGGGTGCCTCGAAAGACTGAGAGCACCAATCAGCACAGAGTCATTTCTGCACGTGTCTATAAAATAAAACAGCTGAAAAGCGAAAGTGAAAGAACATAGCGCCTTTTGAGTTGTTCTAAGCCTGCCTCCTGCTTCCTCATTCCCTACCAGAATCTGGGAAAGTGTTACACAAAGGGTTTTATTTGGTCACGTTTCTACAATATTATTTCAGTATGTAATAAACTGAAATAGATGGAAAACATCAGCTATTTTGAAGAAGCAATGATCTGGGTGCAGTGGGCAAATCTGACATTCACCCAATATATGTGAAAAAAGTATTAAAGCCTGTCATAAAACGGCTGTCAGCTTTCACTCAAACTGGGCACAAGTGAGGTCAAACCATAGAAATCCATTTTTTTTGGAGTGGTAACATTAGTGAATGTGGCTAATCTGTAGTGAATGATTTCAATCAGATTTTTCAATCAGGTCTAAGTGATGCCATATTGAGGAAAAATGGCATCCCAGAACTTAGCCCTTTTATATTTTAGCTGATGTTCAATGGCGTGGGAAAATTGTCCTCACTGTTCAAATTTAGCAACCACCTGCTCCTGACAAAGGGAGTGGTAGAGAATAATAGTACAACCTCAATTCTGAAAAAGTTGTGACAGTATGGAAAATTATAATAAAACAAAGAGGAGTGATTTGTAAATGTACTTTGACTTGTATTTGAACAACAAATATATAAAGACAAGGTATTTGATGTTTTAAGATAAAAGTTTATTTTGAAGTTGATGCATGCAACACGTTCCAAAAAGTTGGAACAGAGGCACTATAGGACTAATAGAGATGTGACAAGTTGAAATAAGAAGTTGATGCAATCATCTAATCATAGACAATCCAAAAAAGGCCTATTCCTTTAAGTGCAAGCATGGGTCGAGGCTCACCAATGTGCCAACAGATGTGTCAACGAATAATCCAGCACTATGAGAACAACATTCCCCAAAGACAAAGGATTTTGGGCATTTCACGTTCTATAGTACACAATATAATGAAAAGAATCAAGGAATCGGTTGCATAAAGGGCATGGCCGAAATCACTTCTGAATGTGCGCGATCTCCAATCCCTCAGATGTCACTGTCTAAAAACCGTCATGAGTCTGTAATGGATATACTGACATGGGCTTGGGAATACTTTGGTAAAACTTTGTCACCATTTGCTGTTGCATCCACAGATGCAAGTTAAGGCTTTACTATGCAAAGCAAAAGACATACATAAACACTGTCCAGAAGTGCTGCCAATTTCTTTGGGTTCGGTCTCCTCTGAGATGAACAGTAGCACAGTGGAATCATGTTTTGTGATCCAAAGAGTCAACATTTCAAATAGCTTTTGGACAAAACAGCAATCATGTTCTCCGGGCAAAAATGGAAAAGGACCATACAAGCTGTTATCAGTGCCAGGTCCAAAAGCTAGCATCTGTTATGGTATGGGGGTGTATCAGTGCCCATGGCATGGGTAAGTTGCACATTTGTGAGGGCACCATTAATGCAGAAAGATAAGTACACCTTTTGGAGCCACATATACGGCCATCCAGAGCAGGACAACGCCAAACTACATTCTACATGTATTACAAGCACATGGTTGTGTAAGTAGAGAGTATGGGTGTTAGCATGGCCTGCCTGCAGCCCTGACCTATCTCCTGACCTGAGTGTCTGGTGCATTATGAAGGGCAAAATAAGGTAATAAACACAGCTGCAGTTGCACAGCTGAAGAAATGCATAATTGATGAATGGGGGGAATTCTGCTTGCTAAACCTAACCAACTGGTGTCTTCAATGCCCAAATGCTTAAGTGTTATTACAAGAAAAGGCGATGATACACAGTGGTAAACAGTCGACTGTCCAAACATTTTTGCCGTGTGGCAGTCATCAGAATTGTTATGGGCGTATATTTTCAATAAGAATAATAATTCAAAATGTAAAACAAATAATGTGTTAATGTGTTTTCAATATAGTACAGGGTGAATTGAATTTTCAAGTTACTCTTTTTGTTTGTCTTTTTGCATTTTCCGTACTGTCCCAATTTTTCAGAATTGGGGTTAAAATAAGATTCCTTAAAAGGGCAGTCCAATTAGTGTGGAAGTAGAAATAAGCCTGGGAACCACATATCTGTAACGGATCGGGACTGGAGGCAGATGCAGGTGCAGATCATAGTCTTTATTGTGCATGTACCTCAAATAAGCAACGAAAACACGGTCTTCACCGGAAAAGGAGAAACTGAAATCGTGGCATAAAACGAGATCATGAATCAAGGCATGGAAACAAACGACATCACCTATACAAACCATACAAACAATAATACTGAGCGTAGTGCTCAATAACCGAGGGGTTTAAATAGAAAACATAATCAACCAAAACATGGACACCTGGGGCAAATTAAAGACACTTAAACTAAATGCTCAAGCAGAAAGCGAGCAAACCAAAACAAAGTCACATGACTCGTCAGGAGCCGTGCCACAGTGCCATCTGCTGCCCGCGGTGTAACAATATCCAATACCAATCTGGTGTAAATCATGATCCTATCCATCCAGGGTTGAGAAATGAACATGGTGGAGTGCTACAGGAGCAGCTGGAAGTATATACTTCTAGAATAATTAAGAATGAAGAGACTGGTAGGGCACCTAAGTCGTGTCACCCCCCAGGTTCAAGGGGTGGGGGTCAGCCTGTCAGTGCTCAATCCATATGCCGCACACTGCATCAAATTGGTCTGCATGACTGTCGTCCCAGAAGGATGCCTCTTCTAAAGGTGCTCAAGAAAGACCACAAACAGTTTCCTGAAGACACGCAGACTAAGGACATGCATTACTGGAACCATGGCCTGTGGTCTGATGAGACCAAGATAAACTTATTTGGTTCAGATAGTGTCAAGGGTGAGTGGCAGCACCCAGGTGAGGAGTACAAAGACAAGTTTGTCTTGCCAACAGTCAAGCATGGTGGTGGGAGTGTCATGGTCTGGGTTGAGCTACAGTTCATTGAAGGAACCATGAATGCCAATATGTACTGTGACATACTGAAGCAGAGCATGATCCCGTCCCTCCGGAGACTGGGCAGTATTCCAGCAAGATAATGAACCCAAACACACCTGCAAGATTGAGCACAAGATCTCTCTAACATCCACCAGCTCAGCGATGTCATCATGGAGTAGAAGAGGTTTCCAGTGGCAACCTGTGAAGCTCTGGTGAACTCCATGGCCAAGAGGGTTAACTCAGTGATGGAAAATAATGGTGGTCACACAAAATATTACACTTTGGGCATAATTTGGACATGTTCACTTAGGGGTGTACTCAATTTTGTTTCCAGCGGTTTAGACATTAATGGCTGTGTGTTGTTTTATTTTGAGGGAACAGCAAATTTACACTGTTGCACAGGCTGTACACTCACTACTTTACATTGTAGCAAAGTGTCATTTCTTCAGTGTTGTCACATGAAAAGATCCATCCATCCATCCATCTTCTACCGCTTTCTCCTTTTCAAGGTCACAGGGAACCTGGAGCCTATCCCAGAGAGCATTGGGCACAAGGCGGGGTACACCCTGCACACACGGCCCCAGGGGGACTACATGAAAAGATATAATCAAATATTTACAAAAATGTGAGGGGTGTACTCACTTTTATGAGATACTGTATAGCAGGGAGTCGAGATTTTATGCTAGTGAATGGTGAGATTAGCATATTGCCAAAAAGTGTTATGTGAGTACAGGTGAAGCCCTGTGATTAGTGTTTAAGCCAGGATATACAGAGCCATGGGAGCAGTTTCATTTGGAGGATAAATTTGTATTGATCCCAAGGCTAATACAAGTAAATCTATATGTGTATGTGTTAAGGTGTGATGAGGTTTCAATCTACTGGCGTGAGTCCACTGGGGTTGACAGTCAGTGAGTATGGCTGTGCGAGAGATGGCTATCACCATTGTAGGAGGTCCAACTTTCCTGGTGTAGAGGCTTTTCACCAGTACTGCATCACCTGGGAGAAAGGGGTGAGTAGGCTTCTCTACAGGTAAAGGGAGAGAAGCAGAGACATTACCATGCAAACTGTTTTTCAATTTTTTCAATTAAGGCTTGAGTATAATCAGAGTGGGTTACCTTTAGTCCACAGGGTTGGAAATAGTCTGCCCATTATGATTTCAAAAGGAGATAATTTAGATTTTGGTCAGTAATACTTCTGATTGTGAATAACCTCATTGGAAATATATTTACTGGAAAAAATGTTGACACGTTCAATACTTATTTGCCCACTGTAAATACCACCCTCTAAGGTATACTGGGAAGGATCAGAATAAAGAGAGAATCAAGACAATCATGTTCTTATCAGATGTCATACTGTAAGCCTGGTCTGAGCCACAGGAATGAATTAGTCAGTGTAGTAAGACGACAAGCCTGTTCGGGGCAGTCACTGGCTTAATGGTAAGGTTGTGTGTTGTGCAGAGAATGACTTCAGAACAACGTTAAGCTGTCATATATTGTGTTTGGATGTTATTCAGGATTGCAACAACCTGATGTCACATGTGTAAACCTTTTGAACTACCTTATCAGCATCCGATGAGCAGAGAGAGTAACGGCCAGCAAATAAGCTGGAATGCCCTGTACCACAGGGTCAATAAATTTGGACAAATAGGCTACTGGACAATAACCCCCACCACGCTCCTGGGCCATGAACCCCACAGCCATGCTCCCATGCTCAGAAACATATAGATGAAAAGGTAAGTTGTAATCCAGCAGACCTGGAACTGGAGCAGAGCTCAGAGAGTGCTTAAAATAGCAGAAAGAATGCATCATCCCCATCGTCCATTCAATGGTGTCAGGTTATCCTTTTATGCAGCAATACTTGAATACCTTGTCATGGTTTGAGCTGTCATGACTTTTATTGATGTAAAAGAGACCTGTATGTCATGTGATGTTATCCTTGACTCTTTTGTGACTTCCTGGATGAGTAGTTGCTGTGCTCTTGGAGGAATTTTGGATGGTCGGCCACTTCTGGGAAGGTTTACTACTGTGCCTTTTGGAGAAAATGGCTCTCACTGTGGTCCTTTGGAGTCTCAGAGCCTTTGAAATAGCTTGGTAACCCTTCCCAGACTGTGGCAGTGGTGGCTTGGTGGTTAACACTCTGTGTTACTGACTGGAAATTGGGGGTTCAAGCTGCTGCTGTTGGGCCCTTGAGCAAGGACCTTAACCCTCTCTGCTCCAGGGGCGCTGTATCACGCTGTTTGGTTTGTTTTCGTTTGTTATTTTAAGCCATATTTATTTCTTTTTTAATAACTGTGAGTTTTTAAAGTTACATTGTCTACAGTGTTGTTACGATTGCGATGTGGTGGTGCCATTTTATATATTTTGGTCTGTAGTTTTTATTTCTGTGCTCCAACTGGAATAACCTGCAGCATGTAACTCTGAATCAACGCCTCGTTTCGGCTTCATGTGTGGATTGTGTGTGAGGACTGTGTGTGTGGATTGTGTGTGATGATTATATGATTTTGTGCTCGCAGTGTGCTCCGGAGTTTCATTTGCTCTGGCCTTGCGAGTGTGCACTACCCGATCATGGCGCTAAGGTACACTACACACCAGCTATTGAATCTAAAACAGAACTGTTATTGCCTAGCCAAAGACTCTTACAATCCCTGTCAAGATGCTGGACTGCTACGTCCTAAGCAATATATCCATCAGGGTTTGAGGCGCAGTATCAGAATTACAATTGTCTTATTTAAAACCAAAGAAGTTCATCTTTTGACATAACACAATATAGACGGCTACTTGATTATAGTTCTGGTTCACTCTTGCCAGTTGTGGCTCACATGAGCAACCTCCTGGTGCATACACAAATAAATTTTGTGCAAAACTAATTTGGTAGAAATGAACACTAATTGTTCTCTGAAATTATTTTGTTAGGGTGACCATACGTCCTCTTTTTCCCGGACATGTCCTCTTTTTCGAACCTTAAAAAAGGGCCCGGTTAGGATTTCTAAATTGGAGAAAATTCGGCTTTAGTTTAATTATGACGTGCTTATGGTCTAAATACTGTAATATGTGTGTGCATATTTGCATTGCTTTAACCAGGGGCATTATCTGAACTGTTAATTATCCAGGGTTGAGCCCTACGGAAGCCCTAAGCAGCCATGCATTATTAATTTTTTCCTTTGTTGTTTTCTCTTGATCACGACTTAACTTTCTTGTGATCTCAACGTAACAAATGTTGTTTTCTCATAATCTTAACTTAATTTTCTTGTGAATGGTCAGGCCAGGTTACTGGCTTTAACCCCTCACTGGTAATTTCTGCCTTCTTGCACACCAGTTGGTCGATTATAAAAGGCTTGCAGCAACTATTGGCCAAAATCCTGCCTCTCAACCATTAGCTTACTCTCAGTGAACACACCAAGGTGAAGCGCTGTTGTGTATGGCATCAAACAGTTGCTTGACAATAGCAAAAAAATGACCACTGTCCTGAGTCGAAACAATGCCCATGGCCATATAAGGTAAATTTTAATAACATGGTATCACATTGCTTTGTATTACATGGTCATTCAAATGTGTAAATGATGGCAGGAGGTACACTCGTGGCATCTGATATTTTATTTTATTCCATGGATATTCAAAAGAATGTAGAAAAAAATTAAAAACATGGCCAGAGTAAATAAATAAATATATATATATATATATATATATTTATTTATTTATTTATTTGTGCCCTGCCGATGGACTGGCACCCTGTCCAAGGTGTACCCCGCCTTGTGCCCGATGCTTTCTGGGATAGTTATGTTTTAAAGATAACATTGTGAATAAAGAAATATTTAGTTTATATTTAAACTAAAACCGCCAGTAGGTGGCGGCAAGTCTTACTAAGTGAGTCATTGAATCGTTCTGAATCGACTGATTCATTCAAGAAGGAAACTCCACTCTATGGAGACGCAACTGTGCTGCTTTGTTTGGAGTCATTTTCGTTGGCGAAATAGACAGCATTGTGTCTAAAATTTGTTAACTTAATTTGTTAACTTAATATCAACTTACTGTGCTGCTTTGTTTGGAGTCATTTTCGTTGGCGAAATAGACAGCATTGTCTCCAGGTTCCCCGCGACCTTGAAGAAGGAATAAGTGGTTGAAGATGGATGGATATATATATATATATATATATATATATATATATATATATATATATATATATATATATATATATATATATATATATATATGTATTTAACACACAACTACTACAAAAGGTATAAAGATTCAGTGATGCTCAAGAAGGTGGCATTAAGAGCCGAAGGGAGTGTCTACTTTTGAACAGGATGATTGCTGTAAACTGTTATTTTTTTTTAAAGATCTTATATTAGTACTGCCCTTCAGAAGCTACATAACATATGTACATGTTTTCTAGAAGACAAAATAATAACAATTTACACTGTTCATCCTGTTCAAAGATTTACACCACCTTGCCTCTTAATTAAGTATGTTGGCTTCTAGAGCATTAGAGAAAGCTTGTACCATTTGTAATAGTTGTGTTTGAGTACATCAGTTGTCCTCAGTGTGAAAAGATGGATCTCAATATCATATAGCCACTGTTGGAAAGGGGTCAAATATGCAGAAGATGCAGGAAAAGTAAAGAATGTGCAGGACCTGAACAGTCATTGATCATAAAGGTAACAGCACACATTATTAAGAATCAAGGGTATGCAAACTTTTGAACTGGTTCATTTGTGTAAGTTCAGTTATTATTTTCTCTTGTGGACTATATGTAAACATATTTAATGTGAAATAGTTTATTTTAGGGCAGTAAAAAAAATGCAATTTAAATGATCCCTCTTATTTATATATTTGTAATAATTAACATTTTTCAGATTGTGCAAGGGGTACAGGCACTTGCACAGTGTCACGTATCTGGGAAACCCAGACTCCATTTCCCATCAGCCACTGCACTACACCACATGACCACATGCGCTATCTCATGCACCTGATTCACGTTTCTGTTAATGAGCACTCATGTGTATTTATAGTCCTTGTCTGCACTTTCTCCTTGTCTTTTGTTGTCTTAGACCCACCTTGTTTATGTCAGTATCTGTGTCTCACGCTATAGAGTTTTTGCCAAGTTGCCTTTATTTCATCGTTTGTTTGTTCGTTATTAAATGTTTAAATCTGCGATTGCTTCAGCCTCAACCTCCCGAACCCGTGACAGAACGAAAGACGCAGCATTACGAATTAAAAGCAGCAGATTTAATAATTTTTTTTTTGTTGTTCATGATGGATGCCTGGTACAACAACTACGTGGAGTGGTATCTCCAGCTAACGGAGCAGGGAAGAAGGTCGAGGGCACTGATGGCTCAGACCAGCCGCAGTCTCAACTTACCATCGCGGTACAGTGCATGCACCACTCCACACCCGGAGTTCGTGGTAGAATATGCCAAGCTACACGGGTTGGAGTGGATGCTCGAAGATGAGACCGAATCCCGCCCTCCCTCCCCTCTTCTGGATATCGCTCTGCCGTCCCGTTCGGCTGAGGTCGTCGCTCAGCATCCCTGCTCGGCTGCGGACGCCGCTCTGCCTTCCTGCTCGGCTGCGGACGTCGCTCTGCCTTCCTGCTCGGCTGCGGACGTCGCTCGGCCTTCCTGCTCGGCTGCGGACGTCGCTCGGCCTTCCTGCTCGGCTGCGGACGTCGCTCGGCCTTCCTGCTCGGCTGCGGACGTCGCTCGGCCTTCCTGCTCGGCTGCGGACGTCGCTCGGCCTTCCTGCTCGGCTGCGGACGTCGCTCGGCCTTCCTGCTCGGCTGCGGACGTCGCTCGGCCTTCCTGCTCGGCTGCGGTCGTCGCTCTGCCTCCATGCTCCGCCGAAGACGTCGCTCCCTTACTTCGCGGCGCTCAGTGTGTTGCTCCCCCTTCCTGCTCCACGGAGGACGCCGTTCCCCCCTCATGCTCCTTGGAGAGCATCGTTCCTCCCTTAGGCCTCGCGGAGAACCTCGCTCCTCTCCCTGGCCTCTCGGAGAACCTCGCTCCTCTCCCTGGCCTCTCGGAGAACCTCGCTCCTCTCCCTGGCCTCTCGGAGAACCTCGCTCCTCTCCCTGGCCTCTCGGAGAACCTCGCTCCTCTCCCTGGCCTCGCGGAGAACCTCGCTCCTCTCCCTGGCCTCGCGGAGAACCTCGCTCCTCTCCCTGGCCTCGCGGAGAACCTCGCTCCCCCCATGTGCCTCGCGGAGAACCTCGCTCCCCCCGGGAGTCTCGCGGAGAACCTCGGTCCCCCCGGGAGTCTCGCGGAGAACCTCGGTCCCCCCGGGAGTCTCGCGGAGAACCTCGGTCCCCCCGGGAGTCTCGCGGAGAACCTCGGTCCCCCCGGGAGTCTCGCGGAGAACCTCGGTCCCCCCGGGAGTCTCGCGGAGACCCTCGCTCCCCCTTTGAGCTTCGTGAGAGACCTCGCGTTCCTCTTCTGCCCCAGGAAGGAGCTCGCCCCGCTTCCATGCCCCGCCCAGGACGTCCTTTTGCCTCCCTGTGCCATTGTGGGAGCCGCTCGGTCTACTGGCTTTGTTGAGGACCTTGTGCCCGGGGGCCTGGGGCCGCCGGTGGGGGGGGCCGTGTCGGTTTGGGCGCTCCGGCAGTAGCACCCTTGGGGGAGGGTTCTGTCACGTATCTGGGAAACCCGGACTCCATTTCCCATCAGCCACTGCACTACACCACATGACCACATGCGCTACCTCATGCACCTGATTCACGTTTCTGTTAATGAGCACTCATGTGTATTTATAGTCCTTGTCTGCACTTTCTCCTTGTCTTTCGTTTTCTTAGACCCACCTTGTTTATGTCAGTGTCTGTGTCTCACGCTATAGAGTTTTTGCCAAGTTGTCTTTATTTCATCGTTTGTTTGTTCGTTATTAAATGTTTAAATCTGCGATTGCTTCTGCCTCAACCTCCCGAACCCGTGACACACAGATAGACCGCTTTTGGACTTTAAGTAGATAAGTACCATTTTTGCAAGACATTTTTATTTTATTTTATATTTTAGTTTTTATTTAAATTTGGCCCAGGGCATAAATTCTCAATTAATCGTTTAAGCCACTCTAATTTCTCTGCCCCTCCCTCTTCGCCTTACCTCATAACAGCTCCTACAGTTAACACATACAAACCGAGCAGCCTGCGGATCAGCATCCACGTCTCCCTGACCTCTCTTCATTGGTGATGGCCAGGTAAGGATAGTGTTATAATTACCTGAACTTCAGCATTGTTTTCACTGCTGTGAAATTAAACCACTATTCAAACATCTCAGTACAACCAGCCTAATTAAGCTAGTCTGGCGTTGGCGTAAAACAGCGTCGTGAAGGGTCGCCTAAATGAAAAAAAGCCCCATATGAGTTCTCGTTTAAAACAAAGAAATAAATAAAAGAAAAATTAAAAACAAGCAAGAGTGCTGTTTTCCCGAATATCAGATTGCAAATGTGATATTACTTGTATACGACAGTTCAATAAACAATAAGTTGATATTAAGTTAACAAATTTTAGACACAATGCTGTCTATTTCGCCAACGAAAATGACTCCAAACAAAGCAGCACAGTTGCGTCTCCATAGAGTGGAGTTTCCTTCTTGAATGAATCAGTCGATTCAGAACGATTCAATGACTCACTTAGTAAGACTTGCCGCCACCTACTGGCGGTTTTAGTTTAAATATAAACTAAATATTTCTTTATTCACAATGTTATCTTTAAAACATAACTCTCATAAAACTGTTGATGCAATTGTAATTGCAGTGTAAAATTCATTCATGCCACCTCTGAGCTGCATTAAACCATCTGTGTAAAAACATCTAAATGCCACTTCAGATGCAGCTTCTGTGCCACTACTGCAACGCAAAGATGGATTTTGTTGATACTGATTTCATTTGATTGGTAACAGCCCTATACTGTCTCAATATTCTAAATGAATTTATTGATTAAATGTAAGAATTTGACATGAAAGTTGACACATTTTATAAGGTTAGAAAAAAAAAATTCTCTTGAGAACCTGCCTGTCCATGCACGGCACTAGGGGTATGTACAGTAGATATATGAGCACAATTGTACAATTTTGAAGTACTTGTACTTTACTTGATTATTTTCCTTTTACCCATCCATCCATGCATCTTCTATACCGCTTTATCTTTTTTCAGGGTCACGGGAAAACCTGGAGCCTATCCCAGGACAGGGTGCCAATTATTGTCCTTTTATATTACCTCCATTTCACTACATTTCAGAGAATAATATTAGATTATAAGTAATATTAGACTTTTTACTCTACCTTATTTGTTTAACAGCTGTGGCTACGAGTTACTCACTGTTCCATGCTAACTGTTTTTAAAATTATTTTTTTTTACTTATTTTAAGAAAGCATGCAGTCTCACTTTGGGGATATGCCCCCTTGTGTATTCACAGAAGCATTTAGTTTGTTACAGTGAGCTTCTCAGTCCCACCCTTCAGCCACAATCTCTCCCAGGCCTTGTACTTTCTTGCTATCATCAAGCTGGTCACCAGATACCTCCTGAGTTTCCTTCCTTTCCCCATCACCTGATTGACCTACCCGTCTACAAACCTGTTCCTACTTCTCTCATCAGCCCTGCAGGACTTAACCAGCCATTTCCCACTCACTCCTTGTCAGATTGTTGAAGTTGCCATGTGCTTCATGCCATGTGCTTTCTCTCTAGCCTCTGTATCCTGTTTATCTGTGTTCTGTTCACTTGAAACCTGGAATGCTGCGGTCAGTCATATAAAGGTGTAGGGTCCTGATGCAGACGTCATGACTACCAGCCATTCAGAGATGTTGAAACAGAATAAGAGCTTCTGTGAATATGTGAGGGGGTGTATCTCCATGAGACATCTCACTCATGTTACTAGGACCACTACTAATTGACATAACATTCACAATAGCACAACATTGATGCAATAGCAATAATAATCTAATAATATAATAATGAATACAGGACTTTAACTTGTTTTTACAATGTTGTATTACTTTTACTTAAGTAAAGAACACTGAGTATGTGTTAGTTTGAAATAATGTGAAAACAAAGAAACTCAATGCCTTATTCAATTACACACATTTTACACCTTTCCTTTGCTGCTGGCTTTAGCGCTATATACACAAGCGCTATATATAGTGCTATATGACACAATATACCTTCTTAACTGTTCCTTACAGCCCTTATGTTTAAGCACTTTCTGGATTGGTGTAAACTTTTAAAATCACAACGTAAATGTTTAAAAAAAAAATTAAGCCACCGTGTGCCGTATATGTATATGTGTGTATTATATATATATATATATATATATATATATATATATATATATATATATATAAATATATAAATACACACACACACACACACACGCATATGAAATTAAATATAAAATATATAATACAATTTTGAAGAAAACAAAGGCATACAATTACAGTGCATCCGAGAAGTATTCACAGCACTTCATTTCCACATTTTGTTATGTTACAGCCTTATTCCAAAATTGATTAAATTCATTTTTTTCCTCCAAATTCTACAAACAATAACTCATAATGACAATGTGAAAGAAGTTTGTTTGAAATCTTTGCAAATTTATTAAGAATAAAAAACAAAAAAGGACATTTACATAAGTATTCACAGCCTCTGCCATGACACTCATTGAGTTCAGGTGCATCCTGTTTCCACTGATGTTTCTACAACATGATTTGAGTCCACCTATGGTATATTTAGTTGATTGGACATGTACAAAAGTACATGTACAAAAGTATTCACAGCCTTTGCTCAATACTTTGTTGAAGAACCTTTGGCACCAATTACAGCCTCAAGTCTTTTTGAGTATGATGCTACAAGCTTGGCACACCTATATTTGAGCAGTTTCTCCCATTCTTCAATTGCAGGACCTCTCAAGCACCATCATGTTGGATGGGGAGTGTCGGTGCACAGCCATTTTCAGATCTCTCCAGAGAAATATCTCTGGAGAGATCTGAAAATGGCTGTGCACCAACACTCCCCATCCAACAGTGCTGCATCCAACAATCTGGTTCAAGTCTGGGCTCTGGCTAGGCCACTCAAGGACATTCACAGAGTTGTCCTGTAGCCACCCCTTTGTTATCTTTTAGACCTTCAGCTGGTTAATGTATGTGAGTATCTGTTTCTATGTTAAATATTAATTGTCTTTTGTGATAAGCAAATTTTGGTACAACACTCCCTGTTCCTGCTGCTGAAAAACATCCCCACAGCATGATGCCTCCACCACCATGCTTCACTGTAGGGATGGTATTTGCCAGGTGATGACTGGTGCCTGGTTTCCTCCAGACATGACACTTGCCATTCAGGCTAAAGAGTTCAATCTTTGTCTTGGTCTGAGAGTCTTTCAGGTGCCTTTTGGCAAACTCCAGGTGGGTTGTCATGTGACTTTTACTGAGGACTGGCTTCTGTCTGGCCACTCTACCACACAGGCCTGATTGGTGGAGTGCTGCAGAGATGGTTGTGCTTCTGGAAGATTCTCTTCTCTCCACAGAGACAGGCTGGAGCTCTGTCAGAGTGACCATCTGGTTTTTGGTCAACTAACTGACTAAGGGCCTTCTCCCGATTTCTCAGCTTGGCCGGATGGCCAGCTCTAGGAAGAGCCCTGGAAGAGTCCATTTACTGATGATGGAGACCACTGTGCTCATTTGGGACCTTCAATGCTGCAGAAATGTTTCTGTACATACCCCAGATCTGTGCCTCGATACAATCCTGTCTCGGAGGTCTACAGACAGTTCCTTGGACTTCATGGCTTGGTTTGTGCTCTGACACACATTGTTAATTGTGGGACCTTATATAGACGGGTGTGTGCCTTTCCAAATCATGTCCAATCAACTGTATTTACCACAGGTGGACTCAAATCATGTTGTAGAAACATCAGTGGAAACAGTGGAACTCAATTGTGTCATGGCAAAGGCTGTGAATACTTATGTAAATGTATTTTTTTGGTTTTTTTTTTAATAAATTTGCAAAAATTTCAAACAAACTTCTTTCACATTGTTATTATGGGGTATTCTTTGTAGAATTTTGAGGAAAATAATGAATTTAATACATTTTAGCATAAGGCTGTAACATAAGTAAATGTGGAAAAAGTGAAGCGCTGTGAATACTTTCCGGATGCACTGTGTGTGTGTGTGTGTGTGTGTGTGTGTGTGTGTGTTTGTATATTTTATTATATATATATATATATATATATATATATATATATACTCTAAAGTGAGTACACCCCTCTCATTTTTGTAAATATTTGATTATATCTTTTCATGTGACAACACTGAGGAAATGACACTTTGCTACAATGTAAAGTAGTGAGTGTACAGCTGGTGTAATAGTGTAAATTTGCTGTCCCCTCAAAATAACTCAACACGCAGCCATTAATGTCTAAACCGCTGGCAACAAAAGTGAGTACACCCCTAAGTGAAAATGTCCAAATTGGGTCCAATTAGCCATTTACGCTCCCTGGTGTCATGTGACTTGTTAGTGTTACAGGGTCTCAGGTGTGAATGGGGAGCAGATGTGTTAAATTTGGTTTCATCACTCTCACACTCCATCATACTGGTTACTGGACCTGTTCAACATGGCACCTCATGGCAAAGAACGCTCTGAGGATCTGAAAAAAACAATTGATGTTCTACATAAAGATGGCCTAGGCTATAAGAAGATTGGCGAGACCCTGACATTGAGCTGCAGCACGGTGGCCAAGACCACACAGCAGTTTAACAGGACAGGTTCCACTCAGAACAGGCCTCGCCATGTCTGACCAAAGACGTTGAGTGCATGTGCTCAGCGTCTTATCCAGAGGTTGTCTTTGGGAAATAGAAGTATGAGTGCTGCCAGCATTGCTGCAGAGCTTGAAGTGGTGGGGGGTCAGCCTGTCAGTGCTCAGACCATATGCCGCACACTGCATCAAATTGGTCTGCATGGCTGTCATCCTAGAAGGAAGCCTTTTCTAAAGATGATGCACAAGAAAGCTCGCAAACAATTTCCTGAAGACAAGCAGACTAAGTACATGGATTATAGTATGCAGTATTCCAGCATGATAATGACCCCAAACACACCTCCAAGATGACCACTGCCTTGCTAAAGAAGCTGAGGGTGAAGGTGATGGACTGGCCAAACATGTCTCCAGACCTAAACCCTACTGAGCATCTGTGGGGCATCCTCAAACGGAAGGTGGAGGTATCTAACATCCACCGGCTCTGTGATGTCGTCATGGAGCAGTGGAAGAGGAATCCAGTGCCAACCTGTGAAGCTCTGGTGAACTCCATGCCCAAGAGGGTTAAAGAAGTGCTGGAAAATAATGGTGGCCACACAAAAGATTGACACTGTGGGCTCAATTTGGATATTTTCACTTAGGGGTGTACTTACTTTTGTTGCCAGCGGTTTAGACATTAATGGCTGAAAAGTACAGCATCAAAGTACACCTGAAAAATCTGCAGGAAGTGTGTGTTGCAATCATGTCAGTATGGGCCAGAATCTCAAAAGAATGTTTCCAACATTTTGTGGAATCCATGACACAAAGAATTCAGAGCAAAGAAAGGTCCTAACCAGTATTAGCACAATGTTCCAAATAAAGAGCACAGTTGCAATACACATTTTTCAATCTTATAGTTAAAAAAATCTATCAGAAAGTCTGATACTTAGGACTGCAATTGCTATGATAGCTTTATGACTGTCATTGCCATGAGCAGTTTTGCAGTCAAGTCTCCATCATTGAACAGTTGATAATGTTAAATATGAATTTCTTGGTTGCACAATGGTACATTTGGACTATACAGTGAGGTGAAAAAAGTATTTGATCCCCTGTAGATTTTGTACACTTGCCCACTGACAAAGAAATGATCAGTCTATAATTTTAATGGTAGGATTATTTGAACAGTGAGAGACAGAATAACAAGAAGAAAATCCAGAAAAACGCATGTCAAAAATGTTATAAATTGATTTGCATTTTACTGAGGGAAATAAGTATTTGACCCCCTCTCAATCAGAAAGAATTCTGGCACCCAGATGTCTTTTACACAGGTAATGAGCTGAGATTAGGAGCACACTCTTAAAGGGAGTGTCAGTTTTTTTTAGCGATCAGAATACCGTTTGTTGATGCTACACATGCGCACAATGTCGGTGTGTCGGTACTCAAACCCGCGTCTGCGGAAGGGCGTCCTTTTATCGTCTTCTTCCAGTGTCGGAGTTGTGAAATTCTTCCGTCTGACCCTCCAATCACCGGTCACGGTGGCTCTGTAGGTTCCGCCCTGCCTTGACGGCCCTTCCGGCGGGTATGAGGTCCGATACGAAGCTGTCCGCTTCGTGCCGGTGCGGCAGTCGGGGAAGGAGCGTTTTGCCTGTCATGCACGATGGATGTCCGTCCGGCGTGACACTGTATAAAAGACACCTGTCCACAGAAGCAATCAGTCAATCAGATTCCAAACTCTCCACCATGGACAAGACCAAAGAGCTCTCCAAGGATGTCAGGGACAAGATTGTAGACCTACACAAGTCTGGAATGGGCTACAAGACCACTGCCAAGCAGCTTGGTGAAAAGATGACAACAGTTGGTGCGATTATTCGCAAATGGAAGAAACACAAAAGAACTGTCAATCTCCCTCGGCCTGGGGCTTCATGCAAGATCTCACCTCATGGAGTTGCAATGATCATGAGAACAGTGAAGAATCAGCTCAATGATCTCAAGGCAACTGGGACCAGTCACCAAGAAAACAATTGGTAACACACTACGCCGTGAAGGACTGAAATCTGCAGCACCCGCAAGGTCCAAGCTCCAAGGTGCAAGCTCAAGGTCCAAGCTCAAGAAAGCACATATACATGCATGTCTGAAGTTTGCCAATAAACATCTGAAGGATTCAGAGGACAACTGGGTGAAAGTGTTGTGGTCAGATGAGACCAAAATGGAGCTCTTTGGCATCAATTCAACTCGCCGTGTTTGGAGGAGGAGGCATGCTGCCTATGACCCCAAGAACACCATCCCCACTGTCAAACATGGACGTGGAAACATTATGCTTTGGGGGTGTTTTTCTGCTAAGGGGACAGGACAACTTCACCGCATCAAAGGGACGATGGACGGGGCCATGTACCGTCAAATCTTGGGTGAGAACCTCCTTCCCTCAGCCAGGGCATTGAAAATGGGTCGTGGGTGGGTATTCCAGCATGACAATGACCCAAAACACACGGCCAAGGCAACAAAGGAGTGGCTCAAGAAGAAGCACATTAAGGTCCTGGAGTGGCCTAGCCAGTCTCCAGACCTTAATCCCATAGAAAATCTGTGGAGGGAGCTGAAGGTTCGAGTTGCCAAACGTCAGCCTCGAAAACCTTAATGACTTGGAGAAGATCTGCAAAGAGGAGTGGGACAAAATCTCTCCTGAGATGTGTGCAAACCTGGTAGCCAACTACAAGAAACGTCTGACCTCTGTGATTGCCAACAAGGGTTTTGCCACCAAGTACTAAGTCATGTTTTGCAGAAGGGTCAAATACTTATTTCCTTCATTAAAATGCAAATCTATTTATAAGATTTTTGACATGCATTTTTCTGGATTTTTTTGTTGTTATTCTGTCTCTCACTGTTCAAATAAACCTACCATTAAAATGATAGACTGATCATTTCTTTGTCAGTGGGCAAAACGTACAAAATCAGCAGGGGATCAAATACTTTTTTCCCCTCACTGTATAGCAAACAGTTATAGAAAGTAATTTGTTTATAATCACACTATCTGGTGTGGTCCAAATGAGGATGAGCTCCCTTCTGAGTCTGGTTCCTCTCAAGGTTTTCCCCCCATAAAAAAAAACAATGGTCACAAGAAGTGACCATTGTCACTGGCTTGCTCAGTATGGATACATTTATAAATGTAAAATTTATGTCCAGAATTTATACATTTCTGAAAAGCTATCCATCATTTATACATTTCTGAAAATGTCCATTGTTCAAAGCACTATAGAAATAAAATTTTAATTGAACTGATACATCATTAATGGATCAATAAACCATTATATTCAGACAATCCAGTCTTTTTTTCCATTAGTTTTTCCTCTGTATTACAGGAATTATCCTTTTCATCAATTATATTTTGTGGATGTGGATGGGTGCATATGAAGCTATTATTGGAGCAAAACAATTGAGCACGTGTAGCAGTGGAATGTCACAGGTCATCACTTGTTTTTGTAAATATGCTTTTTCAATCCAAGAAACACAACAGTTACAACATTTATACAATCTCAAATTCTTTATTGCAGGTGCACAAATCCTATTCTACAAATCACAAATTAAGAAACTCATATGCCCACATTTTTGTGAATATGGTGCTAAAAACATTCACACAACTGTATCAAAAATGTAAGTTTTTTTTTCCTCTCCCACAAACACAACACAACTGTTTCACCTTCTAAATCTTCATTACAGGCGCACAAATTCTATTCTACGAATCACAGATTAAGAAACTCATATGCTCATATTATATTTTTTGCTACAGTTGCTGCAGTGAATATGGTGCAAAACACATTCACATGCTCATATTAAAATAGTCATGGACAAATTTTGCACATCTGCAAATCAGTATGTTAATTCATGCAAAGAGAATCGCAAACCTGAAATTATACAACATTATTTTCTAACAAATTTATTTTTTCCCTTGGATATTTTTTTTAGCACAAACATGACAATAACTACAACTACTTGTATCTGCCGCTAGCAGTGTAAAATCCTGTTTTTGCTCACAAATGACACGTTCCTCACACTCTCACTTTTGCACTACACATCTCAGTGAAATGTGGAGCAAACATGAATTATGCACTGAACACTGAACTGAATCACTAAACATCAAACTGGTAATATATAATATAAACGTTTTTATATATTAACATTAACTGGTTATGAAATATACTAGCCTACAAATATATATTTTTCTATGCAATATATATGTTTTTGTCAACTCATCTTCGTTTAAATCTTTCAATAGTGTACTGGTGCTTTAATTCAGCGTGAACAGCTTGAGTTGCGTGGAATTTTTTTGACTCAACGATGAAACTTCCACTTCACTGTTGCAGCAGCCAGTGTAAAATTTTAGCAGTCCAGTTCACAAACTGCAGTTTTGTCGTCATTCCATACAAGAGTCATAATCTTTATACACAGCAAGAAATCAATGTTTTCCCACTGTCTTTTGATTGACAGGATATAATCAGCCGTGATCATCGAATGTTTTTAAACTATCGGCCGATGGCCTATAGAGCCTTTATTGGCCGATACTGATTATATGTGCATCGCTCATTGAAATACGTCTGTGAAGGTTTACAAAGCTATTTCAAAGGCTCTGGGACTCCAAAGAACCACAGTGAGAGCCATTATCTACAAATGGAAAAACTCGGCCGAGTAGGTTCACTGCTTTATTTGGAAGATGGGTCCTTCCAAAATTCCTCAAAGAGCACAGTAACTATTTATTCAGGAAGTCACAAAAGAGCCAAGGACAACATCAAAGGAACTATAGGCCTTTCTTGCATCAATAAAAGTCACTGTTATACTATTCACTACTGGAGGTCTGTAGCTGACAGACTCGATTGTGACAGTTGGGCAGCGAATGAACACACGCTCGTGGGTCTCTGTTTAGCTCTCCCTTAAAGCATGGAGGCCCAAGGGAGGTCCCCTTTTCTCCCACAACTCCCTCCCCCTTCCTCACTTTCATTCGAAATCACACACACGCAGAGAAAGAGCTTAGTTAGGAGCAGTGAGGAGCTGTAGCCTGGAGTCTCCGGCTTCGTCTCTTTTTTGTTCCAACAGCTATAACTGGGTGAGCCGAAGATGACTCAGAATTCATTGTATGCAAATACCTAAATGCAGCGGGAGTTAAAACGGAAGAGAACTGCCGTTCTTACTTTCTCTGGAACACAAACCCGAGGGATTTAGAGTTGGACTGTAGAGTTCAGACACCATGGACTCGGAAGTGGCCGCGGGAGCACGCAGACAGCACGCAGACAGCAAGGTGAGGCGGGGTTCAGTATGTGAAGCGTGTGTGGAGGGGCGCGTGGGAAGCTACGGTCGTTTTCTCTCGTTTTATTTCAATTCACTTTAATGAATCTCGCGCTAACTTAAGACACAAGTGGCTCAGAACACGCCACCTCAGGAAACTGCCGTTTCCGCACACTCTTATTTTGCCACTTGCTCTCACTCTCCCATTGTCACGCTACACGCTCTATGTCTCGTTGCTCTGTGGCGCAGTGAAAGACTTTGTGGCTGGAACTGCACTGAACAACGAACGCATTCGGTGCTCTGAGCCGCACCTTAAGATCCACGTCAATCCGAGTTGGTTCAATTTTGAGGGTGGCTATCACGGTCTGTTTGGACCCTGTTAGCGTAGTAAGTCAGACACTTCCGGATGCTGCTGGAGCCTGAGTTGGACATTGTGGTTCAACCGCCGGTTCACAGTCAAACAGGAAGTGTCTCTAAGACCCCATAAGCACAAATATTCGCGACGTCTGCGTTTTCATCTGGAACATTTCTGATTTAAGGCGTTTGCTCATGTTCAGTAGGCCTACTTCTCTCAGTGATGTTTAGGAGTTATGAATAATGTTAATCGAATCTTTTTAAGATGCTTAAAAGATTTTCATACATCGGCGATACGTCAAATTTACGTAGGCCAGACGTTATCATTTTATTTAATGATTATCTTATACTACCGTCCCCAAATATTGCTATTGCATGTAATATAACTACACTTGCTATTGCATGTAATATAACTACACATACATACGAATATGTTTTTATACAAATCATATATGGGCTCACACTATATATATATATATATATATATATATATATATATATATATATATATATATATATATATATATATATATATATATATATATATTTGTGTGTGTATGTATATAAAATTGTTCTGTAATCTAGAGAAAAATCAGTTGGTTAACTTTAACAAAGATTGAAAACGGCAGCTAAATACAGTGGATTTAAAAAGTATACACACCGATGTTAAAATGGCAGGATTTTGTAATGTAAAAAAGAAACCAATATGAATCTTGCTAACTTTTTCCACCCTCAATGTGAAATTAAAATGTATAAAATGGTTAAGTGAAAAACAAACATTTTAGAACAAAAAATATATATTTTTTAAACTTACAATAACCTAGTTTCACAAGTGTGCACACCCCTCAACATAACTCAGTATGTTTGGGTAAGAGTGTATCAGTGTGGCACATCTTGACTTGGCAATATTTTCCCACATGTTCTTACAAAAGCATTCTACATCCACCAAATTGTGAGGGCATCTCCTGTACCTAGCCTGCTTCAGTTCAAACCACAGATTTTTAGTAGGATTCATTCAGTTATAGAATCTGTCTTGGTCATTTAAAAACAATAGCTGTGTTTACATGGACACCAATATTCAACTCTTAACCAGATTAAAACCATACTTTGATTAAGAAACTACCATGTAAACAACAATTTTTACTTGCCTTAATCTAATTAAGGTCATACTTGAATTAAACTCTAATCGAATTAAGACAGGTGGAGTACTCTTGTTTTAGTTGCATTATGGACGTGTATTACAGACATGTAAACACCTTAATCACATTATGAATGTCGTGTGAGAGTTTTCACTGCATTTTGCGACAGGACACGATCACACACGACAGTTTTACAGCGAACAAGAGATTTTGGCTGCATCCCAAACCGCATACTTCCCTACTATAGGCCTGTAGTGGGGGTAAAATACATGCATCTCGGTTGCTGTATAGACAGTAAGTACGCGGTTTGAGACGCAGCCCACGGCTTCAAGCAGTTGTCTATTAACACGCATAGCTTGACATAATTAACTGCACTTAAAACATTCGTAAAAAATTTCAATAAAAACATCCAAAACTGTATACGGTACCATAATGATAAACTGTATGTTGATGTGTGAAATTCTGGGGGAACGTTGGACGGCGTGGTGATGTAATGACGCAGTCCGTTAATCTAATTATGTTCTATAACCTGTAAACGGGAACATGACAGGAGTTTTCTAAAAGGAACTCATGTAAACACCTTAATCACATTATCTTAATCAGAGTAACGTCAAAAATTTGATTACTGCTTTCCATGTAAACATAGTCAATGACTACGTTTACATGGACAGCAGTAATCTAATTATTGACCTTACTCTGAGTAAGATAATGTGATTACGGTGTTTTAAGGTTTGACCTCACTCTGCCTTCATGTTCAGCTGGGGACGTCGCACTGCCTTCATGGTTGGCTGGGGACGTCGCGCTGCCTTCATGGTTGGCTGGGGACGTCGCGCTGCCTTCATGGTTGGCTGGGGACGTCGCGCTGCCTTCATGGTTGGCTGGGGACGTCGCTCTGCCTTCATGGTTGGCTGGGGACGTCGCTCTGCCTTCATGTTCGGCTGGGGACGTCGCTCTGCCTACATGTTCGGCTGGGGACCTTGCTCCGCTTTCCTGCTTGACTGGGGACGTCGCTCTACCTTCCTGCTCGGCTGAGGTCGTCGCGCTGCCTTCCTGCTCGCCTGAGGTCGTCTCTGCCAGCCTGCTTCGTGGAGGACGTCGCTCTGCCTCCATGTTCCGCTGAAGACATCGTTCCTCTTCTTTGCTGGGTGCCGTATGTCACTCCCCCTTCCTGCTCCATGGAGGACATCGTTCCCCCCTCATGCTTCGCGGAGAGCATCGCTTCACCCTGTCGCCTCGCGGAGAACCTTGCTCCCCTCTATGGGCTTGCGGTAATCTTTAAGTTTTCCTCAGGCCTCTCGGAGAACTTTTCTCCCCTCTCCTGTCCTGCGGAAGAGGTTGTCCCACTGTTTTGTCACGCAGACGTCGCTCCGCCTCGCTGCTCGGCCGGGGACGTCGCTCCGCCTCGCTGCTCGGCCGGGGACGTCGCTCCGCCTCCCTGTTTTGCTGAAGATGTCGTTCCTCTTCTTTGCTGAGCACCGTATGTCACTCCCCCTTCCTGCTTCACACGTGCTCTGCGGAGAGCATCGTTCCTCAATTCACTGTCCTGCCACGCAGATGTCGCTCTGAGCTCCAGCCCCACTGAGGACGTTGCGTTGCTTTCCTGCCGTGCCGAGGACATCCCTCAGCCTTCCTGTACTGCTGAGTACGTCCCTCTGCCTCCCTGCTCTGCTGTGGACGCCGCTCGGCCTCCTAGTTTTTCTGGGGACATTTTGCCCAGGGGGCCAGGACCACCAGATGGAGGGCGTGTATTTTTGGGCGCTCCGGGAAAAGTGCCCTTGGGGGCGGGTTCTGTCATATATCAGGGAGGTAACTCTGGACTTCAGTTCCCATCAGCCACTGCATTGCACTACATGTCACATGACCACCTGCAACTGATTCACTTTTTTTTAATGAGCAAACTGTGTGTATGTATATATAGACATTGTCTGCACTGTTTCACTGTCTTTCGTTTGTCTTAGACCACAGTGTTCCATGTTACCATGTTTCTTGATCTTGTTAGTTTGTTTAGTTTTGCCACAATATTATGCCAAGTTGTCTTAGTTTATTAAACGAACAAAAAAAGCAGACACTTTTAAATTCTGCGATTGCTTCTGAACCCCATCTTTGAGACGTGACATTTACATGGTAGTTTCTTAATCAAAGTACCGTCTTTATCGCGTTAAGAGTGGATTATTGTTGTCCATGTAAACACACTGTATGATCATCTTTTTGTTAAGCCACTCCTTTGTTGATTTGGATGTAGGTTTTCTGGTTATTTTCACCCTGAAAGGTGAAATACCTTTTTATCTTCAGCTTACTAGCAGACATCTAAAGATTTTGCACTAAAATCTGTTTATATTTGTAGCTATTCATTATTCCTTCCACCTTGATAAATGCCCTAGTTCTGGCTGAAGAAAAGCACTAAAGCACCATGTTCACTGTGGGCATAGTGTTCTTTTGGTGTGTGGTGTTTTTTTTTTTTTTGGGTATGTGCTTTTTTTTGCACCAAACATACCTTTTTTGGAATTATGTAATTAGTATACCTTTTGGAATTGGTTGCCACATTGTTTGGGGGTGATTTTAGTTTGATTTTAGGATGTGTTTTGTGGGAAAGGGCTTCTGTTTAGCCACCCAACCTCATAGCCCAGACATGTAAAGAATACGAGAGATTGTCACACACAGAGAGCAATCAAATAGTTGTCCAATAGTCCTGCAGCCTCCCTGGTAAGATTGTCTCTCGTCCTTTTATACATTTTTGAGGGAAGTCCTGTTCTTGGTTATGTCACTTTGGTGCTCCATTTTCTCTATTTGTTGATGGTGGCCTTTACAGTATTCCATAGTACATCTAATGTTTTGGAAATTCTATTATACTCCTCTCCTGACCAATACCCTTCAACAAGTGAGATACCATGCATGCTTTCTAAGCTGTTTGCAGACCATGGCTTCAGCATTTGAATGAAACCAAAGAAGATGTAAATAAATTCATACAGAAACAGCTGGTGTTTATTTGGGGTTAATCAGAATAATTTCATTGACATCTGTATGATAATTACTTTTGAACATGAGCTTGAATGTGATTTGTTCATAGCCACATCCCCAATTATGTTATCTTGAATTATAAAAATATCCCCCTTTCTCCCCTAAATGGTTTCTGATTCTGCAGGGAACGTCGGACGGCTTGGTGTGGGGACGTAATGACGTGTGTCATTAATCGATCTATTCAATTCAATTTTATTTGTATAGCGCTTTTTACAACAGACATTGTCTCAAAGCAGCTTTACAGAAATATAAACACGGTCTACAGATATTAAATGTGTGAATTTATCCCAACTCCCAGCAAGTCACTGAGTGGCGATGGTGGCAAGGAAAAACTCCCTAAGATGTTTAAAGGAAAAAACCTAGAGAGGAACCTGACTCAGAAGGGAACCCATCCTCATCTGGGTAACAATGGACAGTGTGAAATAGTACAGTATGGATGTACATGAAGTCTGTATGGCCTTCGGAGCAGCCGTAGTCCCCGTAGTCTGGAATTGGAGAAGATTTGAGCTCCATCCAGAGGCTGAAATGATCTGGATCTCTAGTATCTCCATAAATTCGTGTGTGGCTCGGCAAAAGGAGAGAGGGAGAAAAAAGATTATTATGACTGCGAAGTAGTAAGAATCTAGTCAGGGTAGGCTTGAGTAAACAAATACGTTTTAAGCCTAAACTTAAACACTGAGACTGTCTGAGTCCTGAACACTAATAGGAAGACTGTTCCATAACAGTGGGGCTTTATAAGTGAAGGCTCTTCCCCCTGCTGTAGCCTTCACTATTCGGGGTACCGTCAAATAGCCTGCATCTTTTGATCTAAGTAGGCGTGGCGGATCATATAAAACCAGAAGGTCGCTTAGATATTGTGGCGCGAGACCGTTTAGTGCTTTATAGGTTAATAAAAGTACTTAATAGTTAATGCGAGATTTTACTGGGAGCAGTTTGAGTAAGATCGGGGTGATATGGTCGTATTTTCTAGTTCTAGTTAGGACTCAGCAGCAGCATTCTGGACTAACTGGAGCTTATTTATATTCCTACTGGAACATCCAGACAGTAAGGCATTACAGTAATCTAGAGGTGACGAATGCATGAACCAGTATTTCCACATCCTGTAGTGATATGTTTCTTATCTTAGAAGATCTATGTTCTATAACATGTAACACGGGAACATGAAAGGAGTATTCTAAAAGCGACTCATGTAAACACCTTAATCACAATATTGTCTTACTCAGAATAAGGTCAATAATTAGATTATTACTGTCCATGTAAACACAGTCAATGTCATGGCTAACGAAACGCACCCTTCGTCCCAATTTGTATAATTCGTATGCAGATATTTTTAGAAAGCAAGACGAATGGAATGCAACATGTTTTACATGTAAAATAGTAATTTTACATTAGTAATGTAATAGTAATAGTAATGTAAAATAGTATGTTATTACAACCTAGTTCTCTATTTCAAAGTAGTTATAGTGTTTGAAACATTTTTTGATAATTCATGTTCCATAGCTGTGTTATATAGTTTGCTAAAAGTACAAAAACACAAAGCAAAAATATCTATTTATCAAAACAGATTATAGATTAGGATATATATCTCATATCATATAATCATTTTATCAGGTCTCATCCAATACGTGTGGGCTTTAGTTACAAAAGGTTGAGAACCTCTGACCTAACTTATTGACCTAATGTAATTGGGCTTTGTTTTTGTTTTTTTTTTAGGGGTGGTAATGTTAATGTGCCACAATATAATATGCATGTGCACAAGTAGGCATAAGAAAACTTGAGCTTGTCAATTATAATAGAATTTAGGCTCATAGGGTTAGCCATGACAAATTAATTTACCTTCTGATAAACTAAATTTAATATTTTCAGTAAATTTGACAGGTTGTATGCAAAAAGTAACCGTTAACCTGTTAACCGTTAACCCTTTAAACATATACAATAAACATCAATGTTTAGTCTTTGAAGTCTGCTCCTCTTAAATATATTTAAAGCTACACTATAAGTCATGGTTCTGGGCTGGAGCCAATTCTCAACCCGCTCTGCATATATTGTGTATATATCTCATAGGATGTGATTGAGTGAGTTTATTTACCCACCACATGCAATTCGCTTTAGTTTAATGGTGTTCATTAGGGATGTGCCGATCAGGATTTTTAAAGTAAACAACAACAATTTTTGCTGCCCCAGAACCTCTAGTCGGGGTAGGGGCATTGCTGTTTTTAAGGATTCATTCAAGTGCAGGCATCTACCAGTTGATGTTATCAGCTTTGAGGTTTTTATTATGTAAAGTTGAACTACCTAGCCCTTTGCTCTGTGCACTCATTTACAGACCACCTGAATCAAATAAGTACTTCCTAAAGGAGTTTTCAGACTTATGTTGACCCTAGCCCTGATAACCTTCTGATTCTTGGTGACTTCTGTATACATGTAAGCTTTTCTTCAAAGACACTTGTTAGAGATTTGTGCAACTTATAGACTCTTTTAGTTTTACCCAATCAGTCTCGGGTTCTTCACAGAAGCTTGGTCAAACACTCGATCTTATTTTCTGATGAGGCTTTCCTGTTTGTATTATTCATTTAAGCAAAGCTTGTTTATCAGATTATTGGCCTGTTTGGTTGACTGTATGCTTCCCTGCCATAGTCCAGCTAATCAGCCTTGTAGTCATCTCTCTCGCTCTATTAAACCATCTACATTTGTAAAGTTTATGGATGTTTTTCCAGCTTCTCCTGTTAGTCTTACTGTATCAACATCACAGTCCGGATGCCGAAGAGGTAGTTTTACTACCTCCTTGTATCGCCATTTAAAATGTTATTGCTCCACTTAAAGTTAGGAAATACAAACTCAAAAAAAAAAAAAACCCAGCCCAGATTTAATAGGGACACTCATGCCTTAAGGAAGGAATATAGAAAGGAAGAAAGAAAATTGAAAAAGCGTGAACTACAAGCAACTACTGAAAAATAGCCTGTCTGAATACAGGAAGCGGTTTCTTTACAAAGATCCAAATACTTCTCTTACTTAATTAAAAAAAAAAATTCCCATAGTCGAAAGTTTTTGTTCTCCACTTTAAACTCTGTGCTAAACCCACTCACAGCAGCAAGCCACGATCCAAGTTCGAAGACTTATGAGAGGTTTTGTAGCTTCTTTATAAATAAAATCACTGGTATTAGATTAGATTCACCTGTTTCAGGTCAAATTTCATACATTTCGACCTATATATCTGTCTGATCTGTTATTATTTCCAATATGAAACCAACCACCTGCTCCCTTGATGATGTTCCTATGAAGTTGTTCATAAATGTACTGGACACTGTTTCTCCTAGTGTACTCTCCATCATTAATAGCTGCCTAGGAAACAATACTGTTCCATCTTGCTTTAAACATGCCAAACCACTGCTTTAAAAAACAAACGTTGACCCCACTGATGCCAAAAATTATAGACCCATCTCAAATTTGCCATTTCTATCAAAAGTATCAGAGAAAGTTGTACTATCTCGTGAGTAATAATATCTTGGAACCCCTTCAATCAGGTTTTAGAGCTAAACATAACACCTAAAAGTAGTAAATGACTTTTTATTAACTGTAAATTCTGGAAATTGTGCTATCCTTGTACTGTTGGACTTAAGCGCTGCTTTTGACACCATTGTTCACCACATCCTCCTAAATTGATTAAAATTGGTTTCTATCATATCTTGCAAAACCAAAATAGTTTTTTGGTAGAAATTGGAGCATGCTCATCAACCATAGTCCCCATTACCTGTGAAGAAGCTTCCAGTATTTTCTTATATTTGCTCCCTCTTTGCTCCATTTTTGAACGTCACAAGGTTTCCTACCATTATTATGTGGATGATACATAGCCTTACCTTTTAAGTAACACCTTCATTTACAAATTGCATTTTGTGTTTACTTGTGTTGTCCTTGACTATTGTTTAAATTGGTTTGATGTTCCGAAACACTTAAGTGTGACAAACATGCAAAGGAACAGGAAATGAAGAAGGGGGCAAACACTTTTTCACACCACTGTATAGGGTTGTATTTTTGGTGTCAGTATATTGGTTCTCCCGATTTGTTGTTTCCGTAGTGTCTGAAGCACGAGCTGTCTTTACAAGGTTCCCAAAGGCACAGCCCCCTTTCCGGAAGAGGGCTGTACCTTTGCACAGCCCTCTTCCGGAAAGGGGGCGGGGAGCAGGACCTAACTGGCATTTAATGAGATGCACAAAACAGCGTGCTTTTGCTTCCACCCAAAAATGGGCATTTACAGCATGGTATAATAAATGATCCGTGGGGTATTTTGAGCTGAAACTTCACACACACACATTCTGGGGACACCTGTGACATATTACATTTTATAAAAAGGGTTGTAATAGGTCTCCTTTAATTAATTTCTTATTATGCCTGATGTGCAGCACTTTGTTCAACACATGTTGTTTTAAATGTGCTATGTAAATAAATTTGTCTTTGACTTTGACCTCGTGGATCTCAGGCTGGAACTCTGGAGATGAGGTCGCCACGTTACCCTCTGGCTGGAGATCTCAAAAGAAAATTGGCAGTGGAGTGGCTTTCAAAGCCCTCTAAGAGAGCTGGGACATACTTGCCAAGCCACTGGGGAAATCGCACAGAATAAATGCCGACATAAAGGTCCCTGCATGACGCTCCCTTTGCTCTCCTGCTGCATCCATGTTATTTGCGAATTATTGTCATGTAGTGGACTTGAAGACAGCTACAAGTGCAGTTAAGAGCTTTATTTAAAAACGTAGTCCAAAAACGGGCATAGACGACGATCAGAAACGTGTTGACAAAACAGAATCCAAACCATCAGCCACAGACCAATGATCAAGGCTTGGTACGGGTCTTTTTTAAAACACACAATACTTCGCACTGAACAAAGACACACAAGGGGTTTAAATACAAAATGTCATCAAAGAGGGATAACATAAAACAGCTGAGACATTAAAATTCAGGATGCGTTTTTTTTCGAAAACCGAAAATATATTTTTAAAAACCCATTGTAAAAGTTTTTTTTGTATAATTGTGTTAATATTAATATTAATAAAATTAACACTTTTGTTGACATTAACACACCAAAACAAAAGAAATATTAAATATATTATTCTTCATTCAATACTGTAACCATCAAATTTAACAAATCTTTTTCATCCAATTATCCAAATAATGTAACGTTAACTGTTATGAGATGCAAAACAGCCATCATGCAATGAACTTAGCAGCTCTAGGCTAGCATCTTGTAAATACAAAAGTTTAAATATGCTACACAATCATTTTAATGAAAACAACAGGCAGAACACAGAATGGCAGAGGGTCTCTATTCTGTTGTAGTTTTGCTGTGCTCTGCATATTGAACGGGATGTCTTGTTTTCAGGTGGTGTGTCAAACCTGTCGTGTAAAAGTGCTTCAGCACCTTACCCACTCTTGAAATTTATACGGAAAAAACACTACAGATAGCAAATTTTTCCTTATCAGAAACTTTTAAGTATTTCCAAACTGCTGACATGATTGCCCTTTGCTGGGTACCGCCGTGATTGAATCGACTAGATTGAAAGGGAAATCTAAGCACTACGGGGCGGGCTTGGCAGCATATATTTTGAGCAAATTTTTTCAGCCTTTTTTTTTCTGTTTTGGTCAAAAAAAAAAAAAAAGTCATATTTGGACTAAAAGTTTGGCAGCCGAAATTAAAGTGCATCCCTAATGCACACACATGGCTCTGTTCTGCTCAGCCCTCTCTCTCCCATGGCTCTTGTCTCTCCCCTCTTTATCCTTGCTGCCATTCACTGAAACACAAAACACTTGTTACAAAAATCCCACACAGGTGTAGATCCTTAGCACCCTCCATGCACAAACCCACTCGCAACCATGCTCCCATCTCCCCAGAAAAAAAAAAAAAAAAAACTCCAATGAAATCTTACATGGCCATCTGTGCCCTAGGCCTGTAGACCACATTGATGAAGTTGAACTTAAACAGCTTAAGTGCCAGATACCAATGTGTTGGCAACCTTATGCGGTGGAGCCACTGGAGCATAGGGCTACACGATTATGGCCAAAATGATAATCATGATTATTTTGATCAATATTGAGATCATGATTATTTTATCATGATTTTTTAAATTGATTTTAGGGACAACATATTTTTATTGCATTTCACATTTAAATAAACAGACCAATGCTTTCACCTCTATGTTGTGCTACATTCCTGCTAATGTGTAAATGTTTGCATCAAATTAGACTGGTCCTTAAAGTGCACCATCTCGTAGAAGCAATATATATGATAAATAAAAGCAAATATGCCATCAACCAAATGAAAATATGCAATCAAATAACAATATGCAACCAAATGAAAACAATTCAGGCCTATGCAGAAAAGGCAATAGCAGTGTTTACAGGAGGAAAGACACAGCCAAATCACCCAACAGAGTGGTGCAGGGATGACATCAACCAACCTGGAAGTTGGCATCACGCCGGTTCCCTCGACAAAAACGCAGTAGGATTTTAGGCTTTTGGATTATTGCAAAAAATAAGCATTGTGATCAACAGAAGTTTACAATATTAACACGTTTTGTCCATTAGATACTTTTCATAAATTAACACAACTTTTATGAAGCCTAATTACAACACCCGGGATGGACTTTAAAAGAGTGGCAAGAGAGAAGAAAGATCATTGATCATTAAAAGAGAGAAGTTGCCTCTCCAAAAATGATGGCTTGGGCTTATCAATGATGAGCTTTTAAAACCCAGGTTAGGATTGGTGAGAATGATTCCAGATCATTTATCAACTGCATTGATTTGGAAATCAATTTAGCAACTGCATTGCCCCACAAACTAATCAAGACTTAGCGAGAGACACAATTGAAAACTGTGAACCAGTTTCAAATGGTCATTTTATTAGGTCTAGTTAAAGTAAACACCTCTTTGTAAAAAGCCCCTTGTAGTAATTGTAATTTACAATTTAAACGATTCCTTTAAGGCAAAAACATAAAATTCTGAAAAAACCAGTATACCATTCATACAATTAAATGCAGGAACTCCTAGGCTCATCAATGCAGAAGAATTGAGATCTGAGATCATAATGAGAGAATGGTGTAACATCAACCAGTGCTAACCAGTTTCTTTATTACTTCAGGAAGCCAGACTATTCAGAAATAATCCTTCCCAGTCATTGATTATTATTGTTCTCTACTGAAATTGAGAATTCAATAATTTCATTCAACTTATTTAAAGATTGGTCATTAAAATTTTTAATTAAAATTCTATTTGATATTCTGTGAGATTGATTAATGTGACTGATTTTAATTTAATGTTCATTTTATTTAAATTATTTTTAAGTTTACAATGTAGCACCTATATTTATGGTATGTTCCTTTCAGTTGCAGTGCTTCCTGTATAAACAGAACAATTTCCCCAGTAATGTTTAATTTTGAATTTTGAAAATAATTTTGAAAAATGCTTAGAAATTTAGTATACAAAACTGTCCATTTTTGGAGGGCCTTTATCCAGCAGAAGACCAAACACATGCAGACACACGAGTACATATACAAGCCTTTCCCATCCTGTCAGGAAGGAAAAGAATGACATTCCAGCATAAGGAGCCTCACACAAACACAAATAACCAGGAGTCTTGAAACTTCAGACTATGACTGTAAGCCTTTCACTAGAGTATCCAGTTCAACATGGTGTTTTAACATAAGAAGTGTTAAAGGCAAGAGAAGCATTTGGTGAACAAGCTACTGCCATCAGATCATGTTTTTTATATATATATATATATATATATATATATATATATATATATATGATATAAAAGGTTAGTGTGTCTCAGCAATAATACATATAAACAATGGTTGAAGTATGTATAAATTACAATTAATACAAGCGGCTTCTTACAAAGAGGTGTTTGTGAATCAGTTTCAAATGATTTATTTATTAGGTCTCGTTAAAGCAATTGTTCAATTGTGGTGGTGTGTGTTTTATTTATATATGTGTATATATATATATATATGTATGTATATATATATATATATATATATATATATATATATATATATATATATATATATATATATATATATATATATATATATATAATTTTATTGTATATGTGTGTTTTTGATAGATTTTTCTGGTTTTTGTATTTTTTAAAAATATTATTTTCTTTATATTTAAAATTAACTAATTATAATTTATAAAACTTTATAACAAACAGGTATGGAACATGATCAAAAATGTTTCTGAACACTATAACTACTTTGAACAACAGAACTAGGCTGTAATGTGGACTATTTTACATGTAAAACATGTTGCATTATATTCGTCTTGCTTTCTAAAAACATTCACATATGAATGATGTAAATTGGGATGAAAGGCAGCATGGACAGCAATAATCTAATTACTGAACTTATTCTGAATAAGATAATACTGTGATTTTACATGTGTTGCTTTTAGAATACTCCTTATATGTTCCCGTTTTACATTATCATAGATTGATTAATGGCACACGTCATTACATCACCGTGCCATGCCATCTGATGTTCCCTCCACAATTTCAGATATTAACATACAGTTCGTCTTTGTTATGATACTGTGTATAGTTTTGGGTGTTTTTATTTTTAATTTTACGAAAGTGCAGTTAATTGTCATGCTATACAAATCGAGCGGCTTATTGAGGAGAGGTGTGCTATGACTTTCGGAAGCGATCGGAATGTCGGCATTCCCTGTACGAAAGCTCAAAGTCAGACAATTTCCCACAGACTTGCATTGAGTTTCGAATGTATTGGCCCTCTAAAGAGAAAGCTCTAAACGTTTTGCCTCTGTACACGTTCGGCTCTAAAATGTATTGGCGCCCTAACTGGGCGGCTTTCAAAAGTATTGGCACCCTGCACAACCAGCTCTCACAAGTACTGGTGCCCTTGATGGTCGGCTCTAAAAAGTATTGACGCACTACAAGGCCAGCTATAACAGTGCTGACTTCCTATCTGTCCGGCTCTCGAAAGTATTGGCGCCCTATGTGTCCAGTTCTCAAAAGTATTGGCGCCCTATCCAAATTTTGCCATGCAAGCACCAATCACATTTTCTTCAGGAAATGTACCGGTCTAGTTATTATTATTATTAATGATATTCTTATTAACTTTTATAATACAATTTTTGTGTGTACTGCTTATTTTGTGTATAGGGCTTTGAGAAGCTGCTTTTAAAGGTGCTTTATGAAATAAAGTTTATTATTATTATTATTATTATTATTATTATTATTATTACTGTTATACTGTCTTAACATTCACAGCCATCTTTATGGTGTCTGTATGGTAACATACACAATACACAAAACTACTATTCTTCATATATGGCAGCCTAGGTCATGTCCATTGGCTGGTCATTAGGAGCTTACAGCTGGTAGGGGTGCCCAAAAAGAGAGCTAAATGGCTAGCAAAATACTGTTCAGCATCTGCTATTATTTCTAGCTGTCACATATTGAGAAATCTCTACTACTTATACCCTTGATAATCTTGATATGATCCATGTTTAGTGCTTTGTTGAGTGGATACAAATAAATTATTTAATTTGTGTGTGTGCAGTGTGAGCGGTCTAATTTTGTGCAGGAGCATGAGGAGGTGCAGGAGCAGTCACTGCACTATGAGGAGAGGATAACTGAGCTCCACAGCATCATCGCTGAACTCAATGAGAAGATCGGTCTGCTGCAGTGCACAATCATCAGGTCTGCTCTCCTTAAAGGAATGCTACAGCATTTTCAACCTGCTTTTTGTTTACAACACTGGTAATGTGTTTACAATTACCATAAAAGAGGATGAGAAAACAGCAACAACAAAAGAAGGTGTCACATTTTGGGGGCCACAGCATCCATTCAGGGTTATCTGTTGAGGAAAAAAATTGTTATTCTTTGAGATGTACAATATTAAGATGCTGTCTCTTCCAATAGAAGGAGGAGGATTGTGTGTATTTTAAAGGGAATATACTATTAATGAACTCATATTTATGTATTCATATTTATGTAATATTGGTCTCAAATGGCATTCCATAGTTTGAGTGCATTTACAGCCAAAATCAAAATTTTAGCATGATATTCTGTGGTGTAGGGAAAGCATTCGCGCAAAGGGAATATTAATTAATTTGGGGGAAATATTATCAGAATTGACTTTTAGCAGCTATCCAACTCTTTTGTCTAGCAGAAATGTTGGTGAGTTGCTTTACTTTAGTTAGTGTAAGGAGGGTATCGAGATGTCTACACTGGTTCGGTCTAGTTGAATCATAGCTGAGGGTTACTGTAGGTTCAGATTAAGACTTCAATGTAGAATTAAACAAAATACTTTTTGGAAAACGGAAGTTACTTTAGTGGATAAAACTGAGATAAAAAGAAAATAAACTGAAGATGAAGGATGGTGGGTCGGAGAGGACGAACAAACGAGACTAAAAAGACAAAATTCTGCCATTGCTGCCAGCTCCAGTTCCAACACAGTTAACGTACTCCCAGTAAATTCCCCTCTCGCTGACTGCTGGAGCATTCAGCCCTCATGAACTGCCCAAAGCACTACGGTGTGCCTTCTGCGGAGTGCCTTTCCGCCTATGCCTTACAAACCTTTTTTTTTTTTTTTTGCTGTTTGTTTTTATGGTTTTTGATCCCATTTTTGCACCTGTGTTTAGTGTTTTTGCCTAGGGTTGCCCTTTTGCTAATAAGTTTCTGCTACACCTTTTGGATTTGTCTGCCTCTTAATAAAGATTGTAACTGCATTTGCATCCTGCATCACCCCTGCTTTCGTAACAGAATACTTCTCCTATAGTATGGATGCTGCAGGAGAGAAAAATCTCTATGACAGTGTTTGATTCTGTACGATTTCCCAAGTAGACTTTTATGTATCCTCCGGACCCCTTTGATGGCTCTGAAGACCTTTTCAAGGAATTTCTGATGCACAGCCAAATTCATTTTGAGAGCTTGTCGAGCCCCAAACCTGAAGAGAGACAAAATAGCTCATGTTCCTGCTGTCCTGGCTCTCTGGCTGGCTCAGCCTGCCAATGGGCCTAGGGAGCGTGGGGTTAAGTTCATATGCCTCATAAGATCTTATGAAAGCAGATCTTTGGTTTAAATTTACAAAATGTTTTGGGGAGGGCCAGCCTGATGGACAAACCTGCGAGGCCTTTCACCATCTACTATAACAAGGTCAACAGGGCAGCCTCCATGCCTAGCCCCAATCAGAGGTCTACAGAGTGCCTTCCACAGCCCAGCTCCAGCCAGAGGCTGACATGGTGGCCTCCACAACCATAGAGCTTCAACATGAGACCAACGAGGTGGTCTCACCTGCTCAGCTGAAGCCAGCGGTCAATGTGGTGAAATCCTCAACCCAAGAGCTACAACCAGAGACCAGCAAGGCAGTCTCCCCTGCCAAGCTCCAGCCCAAGGTCAACCTGGTGACCTCAACCCCAGAGCGGCAGCCCGAGACCCACAAGGTGGTCTCCCCTGATGAGTTCCAGCCATCCTGCTCCTGTCTAAGGCCGACGAAGCAACCTCCGAAGTCCTGTTCACGCCTGAGGTCCACAAAGCGGCCTACCAAGCCCTGCTCATACCTAAGGCCGATGGCGAGCCTATCACTAACCCATCACCCGCTTCCTGCGGGTTTGCTGCATGTCTGCTCCCAGCCTAATTTGGAAGAAGCCCTTTACTAAAACAGTGCCTGCCTTGCCTCGGGACTATGAGTTCAGTGTGGACATTTTGCTTGGAGGCCCAGAACCGCCGGGGGTAGTATTTTTGGTGTGGGACTCTGTCAGGAAATTCCCCTCACACTAAATGTGCAACAGTGTGCACTTCCGGGTTGTCCGACTGTGTCTCCTAATGTCCAAGCCATCTCCGCAGTGATTACATTGTGTATTTAAACCCCTTGTGTTTCATTCTCACGTCACAAATAATTGTGTTCAGTGCTTTGCCGCCTTTGCCTTCCCGAGCCTTTGTTTGCTGTTCTTTGTTTCTATTGTTTTGCATCCTGCATCACACATGCTTTTGTAACACTTACTTAACTCAATGATTTGCTAGGTCATGGTGTATTAAATCTTTCTGGCTAAACCAGCCCTATAGGACTTCCAACCAATCTGAAGTTATCTTTAGGATGACTGATGACTAGTTTGCCTTCCCCTTACTTGCTCTTACTTTGTGTTAATTGGGTCCTTATCCTTATGATGAAATTAAGGTGTGAATTATTAAAATATGTAGTTCATTAACATTCTGGAAATGTCACTGTGATGAGCTTTAAAGTTGGGCAAGGAGAAGGACAGCAGAGGCAAGCTTGCAACAACTTGGCTCTCTTTATTTCTCCCTGGCACACATACCCCCACTGCCCGACTCAGGATAGGGATCCATTTGTCTTGCTGTCGATGCGTCTGTCTGTAAAATAAAAGGGAGAGAGAAGTCAGGAGAATATAGGAGTGGTCAGCCACACAGTGCAGCTTTTATCTGAGTAAATACCTGTTGGCACAGCTCCATCCACTGGTCCAGATCTGTTGCCCCCTTTTTAGTGAGGTCAGTCAGCTTGCTGGTGACTTCCAAATAATTAGGCACAAACCTATGATAATAGCCAGCCAGCCCCAAAAACTCACCTCCTTTTTTTCTTGGGTCTTGGGCAGATCCCTGCGGTCTTATCAATTTGGGGATGCACCTTCCCATGACCCAAGTGGAATCCCAGATACCGTATATCCACCCGTCCAATCGAGCACTTCTTTGGGTTTGCCGTGAGTCCCACCCACCTCAATTATCTCAGAACAGCTCTCAGGTGCTGCATGTGCCACTCCCAATCATTACTGTATACAATGTCATCTAAATAGGCAGGGGCATATGCAGCGTGTGGACAGAACATTTTGTCCATGAGCCACTGGAATGTCGCGTAGCCCCGAACAACCCAAAAGGAAGGGTCATAAATTGGAGTCAAGACATTGGATTCAAGAGGATCCTGCCAATATTCCTTTGTTAAATCCAGTGTCAAATAAAAATGAGCCAAGACTAACCGACCAAGCAGTTAGTCAATGCAAGGCATTGAGTATGCGTTGAATTTAAACACAGCATTGACATTTCTAAAGTCCACCCAAAACCAGACCATCCTGTTGGTCTTGGGAACCAAAACCACCTTTTCGTGTCAAGCTTGAGTTCATCCAAAGCAAATTTTTTGTGTGTTTTGGCAGCTGATAGGGCAGCTGCGCACCATCACCCCTGGGATTGTCTCAATTTGGTGCTCTATGAGATTAGTGCGACTGGGGAGAATTGAGAACACATTGGAAAATTCTTTCTATAATTTAGTAATGTCTGTAATTTGGACGAAGAGAGGTGGTCTCTATACAGGACCGGGGTGGATTGAAGTGCCCTTTTTAGATTCACCTCTGGTCCTAGCTAGTCCCTCTCGGGAATGACTGTCACCTCCATGGATTTAGGAGGTTAAGATGGTAAACCTGTCATGCTCCACCTCTATCCATTCACCTTACTTCATAGTCAATGTCCCAGATTTGAGTCTGATCTCAAAGGGCTCTTCCACTTGGCGAGTTATTTAGAGCTCGACATGGGTAGCAAAACGAGCATTTCATCTCCTGGAATTCTCCTGGTACTCTTGTAGCCGAGCAACCTTGTTATACAGCCGGGATTGATGTTCTCCTGTGTTATGTGGTGTGGAGTTTTGCTCTTGGGTCAAGAACGTACTGAATTTTGTGTTTACTGTTTGAATTTTTTGTTGAAATGTTTCCCAATTTTACCGGGTGATGTTGAGCACGCTGCGCGGCTTGCACCTGTTCAATAATTCAAATGGGGAAAACCCAGTGGGGGCTTGAGGGACCTCTAGTACTGTAAATAAAACCACTTATCCTAATTTTGTGCCTCATTGTGAAGGAACTTATGAATCATGTTTTTAAGTGTTTGATTAAAGTGTTCTACCAGCCTATACATCCTATAAATACTGGTGCGAATCAATTTAATCCCTAACAATTTGTAAAATCTCGCAAGGCGCTAACTTGCCATTGGGAGCAACTTGGGGTTCAGTGTCTTGCCCAAGGACACTTCGGTATGTGGAGTCATGTGGGCCATGAATCGAACCGCCAACCCTACGATTAGTGGACAACCCGCTGTACCACCTCAGCCACAGCCACCCCGTATCTGGTATTGTGTTGCGTAGTCCACTAAAACCAACACAGCGATGCCCTCATGCAGATCAATCTAATGGCCCAATGAGGTCCATACCAATCCAACGACATACCATTTTCCAGATATAATTTACTTGGCACAAATTTAATCGATAACGTTGACTTGTTAGCTGCTAAAAGAATGCTTGCTTATCTCTTCTAATTTGGCTTTCTGCTTTTTGAAGTGATTTGTTAAATTAGGGGGCAAGTTAGTAAGTTTGTCCACTAACTTAGAGATATCTTTACATCTTGACTGGCAAATCTTTTTTTTTTTCAGTTGGCTAGTATGCTGGAGCAGCCATCTAGTTAGCCTGACTGCTTAGCCATTCCAGCATTATATAAAAAAAGAGGTTCACATAAATAACATTTATTTACTCACTCACACATCTGATGTGTATTAAAACACACTTCTTTTAATATGTGTGGTAGGTTAGTGCAGCGGTAATGTTTCAGAATGCTGGCAACCCGGGTTCAATCATCAGCTCTTCTGAAAGCTTGGAGTTTGATTTTATTCAGGCCATTGAAACTACATAATCAAATCATGTTAGATGTAGGAAAACAAATGATATTTATGTAACTTTGAATTAAGTAAGGAAATAATCAGTATTTATTTATTATATATAAATATTTTCTCTTTTAGCATTGCCTACAAGACCACACCATACTAAATGTATGATGCTGACACAACACACACGCACACACATACACACACACACACACACACACACACATGTCTTTATTTTTATACCATCTGATATTTGAACTATACACATTCTATAACATGTTGGGTACACTTCAAGTTAACGCTTTTTCGGTCTTACTTCTCTGACACATTTATATCACTTATGTCTTGTCAGGGTAATTATAATGCCAAACATAAATAATTTGTCTTTTAGCACTAACTTTTACAACTAACCTATTTTTTCATAATAAATTTACACAGATTGTTACAGACACGGTTCAACTGTATGCATTTATATCAAATATAACCACTTGAATGTTATATACTTGCAAACACGGACATGCATGCAGACACCTTTATTTTGTACTGTCTGATATTTGGTCTTTACACATTTTACACCTCACATTAACAATATTTCTTTGATTATATATAAATATCTCTTTTAGCATTGCTTAAAAGACCTAACATTCCTTATTTCATCATATATTTGCAGATCATTGTAGACTAAGAACACACATCAAATGTATGAATTTCAAATTACGATATATCAATGGGTGCATTATATAATTTGTTAGAACACAGTTAGATAAACTCTTCAATGCAGAATTTAGCTGAATATTTCACTTCTCGCTGGGGGATGACTTTGACTGAGTGATTATGACACATTTGCAAATCAAAAGCTGTTACTATTAACGGCTTGAGAGGGAGGGGTCCGCTTATGTGGGGAGTGTAGGAAGTCCCTATGTAGGGACTCATAAAGGGTCATGAAACCTCCCTCTTTCAGCTCAAGTCTACCTCAATGTTTTTGAAAAATGCAGCTTAAATGGACATGGATGGCTGTGTGAAGAAAGAAGGGGAAGTGGGTGTGGAAGGGAAAGGCAGGAGAGGAAGAGGGGTGGTGAGCCTTCAGAATACATGGAGACGCACAATAGATAGCAGTGTAGGTCCTCTGCCCCATCTATTATTAGAACCATTAGCCAATGGTGTGAATATGGAGGAAAACATCAAATAAAACCAGAGGCAGCACGGATGGGAGAAGTGTCGGAATGGTAGCTAGCTAATAGGCTTGAGCTTTTCACGAAAAAAAAGACGAAGGCTCTTCCCTTCAATGCGGACTGACAACATATTTTTATTGCACTTTCACATTTATTAAGTTTTCTCATGCCACAATATAACACACAAGCTAGTCCTCATCCGAGCCGCTTCACACTCGGCTGCAAACCGATCCAGCAAGTGCTATCGGTCACGGACCGATGATGCCATTAGGATCACATCATCCGCAAAAACCAGCGATGAGATCCTCAGGTCACCAAACCGCAACCCCTCCCCACCACGACTACGCCTCGAGACCCTGTCTATGAATATCACAAACAGGATTGGTGACAAAGCGCAGCCCTGGCGGAGACCAAACCCCGCCTGGAACAAGTCTGACTTCTTGCCAAGCATACGGACACAACTCTCGCTTTGGGCGTACAGTGATTGGATAGCCCTAAGAAGGGAACCCTTCACCCCATACTCCCTCAGCACCTCCCACAGTAGACCCCTGGGGACACGGTCATACGCCTTCTCCAGATCCACAAAACACATGTAGGCATACTCCCAGACCCCCTCCAAGATCCTTGCAAGAGTAAAGAGCCGGTCCGTTGTTCCACGACCTGGACGGAATCCGCATTGTTCCTCCTCAATCCGAGGTTCGACTATTGGCCGAACCCTCTGTTCCAGCACCTTGGAGTAGACTTTACCAGGGAGGCTGAGATGTGTGATACCCCTATAATTGGTACACACTCTCTGGTCCCCTTTTTTAAACAAGGGAACCACCACCCCTGTCTGCCACTCCTTGGGCACTGTCCCCGACTTCCACGCAATGTTAAAGAGGCGTGTCATCCAAGACATCCCCTCCACACCCAGAGCTTTCAGCATTTCTGGACGGATCTCATCAATCCCCGGGGCTTTGCCACTGTGTAGTTGATTAACCACCTCAGCAACCTCCACCATCGAAATTGGCGATGATCCCCCATCAGCCTCCACCTGTGCCTCTACCATAGAGGGTGTGTTAGTCGGATTCAGGAGTTCCTCAAAATGTTCCTTCCACCGTGCAATTACTTCCTCGATTAAGGTCAACACTGTCCCCTCCTTACTGTACACAGCTTGGATGGTTCCCCGTTTCCCCTTCCTGAGGTGGCGGATGGTTTTCCAGAAATACCTTGGTGCCGACCAAAAGTCCTTCTCCATGTCCTCTCCGAACATCTCCCACACCCACTGCTTTGCTTCTTCCACGGCAGAAGCTGCAGCCCTTCTGGCCTGTCGGTACCTTGCAACTGCCTCCGGAGTCCCCCAGGATAACACATCCAGGAAGGCCTCCTTCTTCAGTCGGACGGCTTCCCTGACCATCGGTGTCCACCTTGGTGTTCGAGGGTTACCGCCCCTTGAGGCACCTAAGATTTTGAGACCACAGCTCTCCACTGCAGCTCCAGCAATGGAAGCTTCGAACATCGCCCACTTGGGTTCAATGCGCCCAACCTCCACAGGGATGTCAGAAAAGTTCCACCGGAGGTGTGAGTTGAAGATCTCATGGACAGGAGCCTCCTCCAGACGTTCCCAGTTCACCCACACTACCCGTTTGGGCTTTCAAGGTCTGTCCAGAGTCTTCCCCTACCCCTTGATCCAACTCACCACCAGATGGTGATCAGTTGACAGCTCCGCCCCTGTCTTCATCCGAGTGTCCAGAACATGTGGCCTCACACCAGATGATACGATTACAAAATAGATTATTTATTTATTTTTTTATTTGGATATGTCAGTTTCTATTCTATTGACCATAGGGGTGTTCGTGGGGGGACCAGGGTGGGGTGGGAGGTTGGTAGGGGGAGGGGTTATAGTGAGGATTTATGTTAAAACAGTTTGATTCATTATATATGTTGTTTGTCTCTTTGTGTTAACTTGTGAATCAATAAAAGTGTTAATTACAGACCGCTCCAAACCGGTGCCATTTGTTTGTGCTCGATATGTGATGGTTTGTGCCATTAAAAGAAACCCTGCAACTTTGAGCTACAGCTGGAGTGGCTCATCGGGAGAATTCCTGGTGTGCTGGCAGATGTACCACACACCCACGTTCTCTCCAAACCTCTCACACACACAGAAAAAGTATGTTACATTATTGCAGGACTGATAACTGAAGTAACTACAGTAATCATATTACGTTTCTATATAAAGTATTGCAAAGTGAGGATGGATGGTAAAATGAAGCCTCCCAAGACCAGCCCATTTTGTTCATAGTGGAAAAACATGGATAAATGAATTGACAGTTCAGTTCTTACTATCCCGTTATATTTATCTCTGTCACAGTACATGTTGGCACTCATGTTTCCCTCAATGAACTGTAGCTCCCCAATGCCAGCAGCACTCATGCAGCCCCAGAACATGACATTCCCACCACCATGCTTGACTGTAGGCAATCCTGTTTGCGGGCTTTTGTGTGCATCATCTTTAGAAGAGGCTTCCTTTTGGGACGACAGCCATGCAGACAAATTTGATGCAGTGTGCAGTGTATGGTCTGAGCACTGACAGGCTGACCCCCCACCCCTTCAACCTCTGCATCGATACTGGCAGTACTCATACGTCTATTTCCCAAAGACAACCTCTGGAGATGACTCTGACACGTGCACTCAACTTTGTTGGTCGTCCATGGTGAGTCCTGTTCTGAGGGGAACCTGTCCTGTTAAACCGCTGTATGGTCTTGGGCAACGTGATGCAGCTCACTGTCAGGGTCGTGGCAATCTTCTTATAGCGTAGGCCATCTCTATGTAGAGCAAGAATTTATTATTTGTATTTTTTTTCAGATCCTCAGAGTTCTTTGCCATGAGGTGCCATGTTAACTTCCAGTGACCAGTATGATGGATTGTGAGAGCGATGACCCCAAATTTAACACACCTGATGCCCATTCACACCTGAGACTTTGTAACACTAACATGTCACATGACAACGGGGAGGGAAAATGGCAAACTGGGCCCATTTTGGACATTTTCACTTGTACTCACTTTTGTTGAAAGCGGTTTAGACATTAATGGCTGTATGTTGAGTTATTTTGAGGGGACAGCTAATTTACACTGTTACACAAGCTGTACACTCACTACTTTACATTGTAGCAAAGTGTCATTTCTTCAGTGTTGTCACATGAAAAGTTATAATCAAATATTTACAAAAATGTGAGGGGTTATCTCACTTTTGAGAGATACTGTAGATAGACTAATCTAAGATCCAACCAAAAGAAGACAAACCATTTAAAAATGTATTTTATTGCTATAATGCTCCATTTGTCATTTCATTAAACTTGAAGTTGACCTTATTATCTCTCTCTCTTGCTTTCAGAGAAGAAGATAAGTTTTCAGAGTTACACTCCGAGCTCAGCCATAGCCAACAGGAACCAAATGAAGATGAGCATAATGTGGACCAGGACCCTGACCAAGCATCTCGTGTCTCATTGCCTGAAAACCAGTCAATGCTGGTCACTGCAGACATGGGTAAGGAGTCCCTACAAGGATACATGCATGGAGTTGCAGATTCTTGGATCCTTAAATGCAGTAATGGTAATTACTTTGTAAAGAGAGTCCAAGAGTTTGGAAGGTGATTATTTTTATCATTAACAGGAGTTTGCTTTTAAGAAAATCATAACCCAGAGAGTCTATTGCATCATTAACCTTTATAAGAGGGGATACTTAAGGGAAATATTACATCCGATTGTCATTAGCACATACTGGATTGGCATTTTTTTAACTTCTGAATCAGCAGGAGCATATCTTGCACCCCTATTATCTCTCACTAGGCCATACAGCCATATGATGGTCCGAGAACCAATTCAGCATTTATGATTTTTCTTATATTATCTTTCTTTCCCTCCAATAGAATACAATTCAGTGTTTGGCGAAAGGAAACAGTTGAGTGATGTAAAAGTGTCCATTAAACTTTAATATACCTCAGCCTTTTTCAGAATATGTGGTTTGTCTATATGCACACATACATTTTTATTTTTTTTTTCTAAACACTGAATGGTAGATTTAGTTTGTGCATGATTTCTTCAGATATCATCCTTTGTCAAGTTTTCAACTTTTATGATCTTTTTCAGTTCACTTGAGCTGCATATATTGTATACATCTGACCGCAGATAGGAAATTATTGTGCTACAGAATTACACTTTTTTAAAAATCGTTTTATTTATTTATTTATTTATTTATTTATGTACCTAAACCCATGGGCAATTCTATATCTTCAACGTATGTTCACACAGAAATAATCATTAACCCCTTCTAACATATAGTTGAGCTGAATATTAAAAGATTTGATATTTAGGCTTTATGCTGGAGTTATAGCGCAGGGTTACAGTCATAACTTTTCTTATTATTTCTTGGGTATGGAACTATCCATGAAACCAAAGCACATTATCAAGTTCGCCGATAATACGACCGTGGTGGGTCTCGTCAGCATACAGAGCGGAGGTGCAGCAGCTAACCGACTGGTGCAGAGCCAATAACCTGTCTCTGAATGTAGACAAAACAATAGAGATGTTTGTTGACTTCAGGAGAGCACGGAGTGACCACTCTTCGCTGAACATCGATGGCTCCTCCATGGACATCATAAAGAGCATCAAATTCCTTGGTGTTCACCTGACGGAGAACCTCACCTGGTCCCTCAACATCAGCTCCATAGCCAAGAAGACTCAGCAGCATACTACTTTCCGCAGAGGCTGAAGAAAGCCCATCTCCCATCCTCACCATATTCTACAGAGAAACTATTGAGAGCATCCTGAGCAGCTGCATCGGATCGCAAGACCCTTCAGACCCTTCAGTGGCTCAGCAGAAGGAGAGAGGGAGAGAAAAATAGCCTGCATCTTTTTATCTAAGTAGGCATGGCGGATCATAAAAAAACAAAAGGTCGCTTAGATATTGTGGCGCGAGACCGTTTAGTGCTTTATAGGTTAATAACAGTATTTTATAGTTAATGCAAGATTTCACTGGGAGCCAATACAGTATTGATAATATTGGTGTGATATGGTTGTATCTTCTAGTTCTAGTTTGGACTCTATAAGCTGCATTCTGGACTAACTGGAGTTTATTTATATTCCTACTGGAACATCCAGACAGTAAGGCATTACAGTAATCTAATGTAGAGGTGACGAATGCATGAACTAGTATTTCTGCATCATGTACTGACAATATATTTCTTATCTTAGAAATATTTCTGAGATGAAAGAAGGCTATCCTAGTAATATTATCTACATGAGCATCAAATGATAGGCTGGAGTCAATAATCACTCCAACGTCTTTAACTGCTGTACATGTTGAAACAAAGTCCATCCAGAGCAGGGGTCTTAGACTCGCGTCCCGGGGGCCAATTGCGGCCAGCGAAACGATATTTTGTGGCCCCCTACTTGAAATCAAAGCTTAGTGTTCGTGTGGCCTGCACGTTTTTTTTCACATGCACCTGCGTGAGTCGTTGCCCTGGGCGTTTTATATTTTTTAACACTTGTGGGTTACCATAGCTCAGGCTCGTGACAACAACACGAATTATCAACGTTGGTCACTTGAAACGTGTTTCAAGAGTGTCACCCAGTGCAAATAAGTTTTTTTTGTCACCCAATCATGTCTTTTTCAATACCTGCCGTGAGAGAAAGGTTGGTGATGAGCACGGACAGTTTCAGGAGAAGTGGGAAACAGAATATTTTTTTGTAGAGCACAGGGGCATTCCGACGTGTCTAATATGCACAGATAAAGTTGCGGTGCACAAGGATTATAACATCAGATGTCATTACTCAACTAGACATGCTGAGAAGTATGCAAAATACCAGGGAGATGAGCTAGAGGACCGGGTCGCCAAACTTAAAACATGTCTACTGAGGTAACAAGATTTTTTCAAGAAAGCAAGCAAAGAGAATGATGCAGCGGTCGAAGCTAGCTATGTGGTGAGTAAGATGGTTGCTAAGGAAGGAAAGCCATTCAAAGCTGGCGAGTTCAACAAACAGTGCATGTTACAGGCTGCAAGTATAGTCTGTCCGGAAAAGAAAGGTCAGTTTAGCCAACACAGTGGCAGAGCGCATTTCTTACCTGTCGATTAACATTTACAATCAACTGTGTGAGAAAGCTAAACATTTCCATTCATACTCAGTTGCTCTTGATGAGAGCACAGATGTCACTGACATTGCGCAGCTCGCAATACATGTCTGTGGTGTTGATGACAATTTTGAAGTGATGTAGGATTTGCTCACAATGATTCCAATGCATGGCCAGACCACCGGTCAGGAGATATTCCGCCAGCTGTGTGATGCAATTGTGGATGCCGGCTTACTATGGAAGAGTTTTGCTGGAATAAAAACCAACGGAGTGCCATCAATGACAGGGAGGAGAAATGGACTGATGGCACTTCTTCAAAGAAAACTGGAAGAGGAGAGTGTGGAAGAGGCCATTGCTTTGCACTGCATTATCCATAAGCAGGCCCTTTGCAGCCTGAAGTTTGACAGTATGATGTCTGACGTTGTGAACCATCAACCATATCAGATCCAGGGGCTTAAAGCACCGGCAGTTCTGGCAGTAAAGCACCGGAGGAAATAGAGTCAGCATATGAGGATGTGCTCGACTTCACCGAGGTACGTTGGCATTCTCCACAAAACTTGTGTTATGGAAAGCCCAGCTTTCTCAGACAAACCTCTGCCATTTCCCAAAATGCAAGGCGCTCATGGATTCAGGCACACCATTCAGTGGTGAGAAGTATGCGGATACCATTGTAAAGCTAGAGGAAGAATTTGATCACAGGTTTGCTGTCTTCAAGACACACAGAGCCATGTTTAAAATTTTTTCTGACCCCTTCTCCTTCGATGTGGAAGATGCCCCCCGTGAGCTTCAGATGGAGCTAATTGACCTGCAGTGCAGTTCTGAACTCAAAGCCAAGTTGAGGTGAGTGGAAAAACAGACAAGCTTGGACAATTTGAGAGAATTGCCCCCCACGTTCCCTGAGCTTTCCAACATATTCAAGTGAATCATGTGCCTTTTTGTTAGCACCTATCTGTGTGAAAAGCTCTTCTCCACTACGAACTTTAATAAATCAAAGTTCAGGTCTAGACTTACAGATGAGCATTTTCGAGCGCTACTGAGAGTCTCAATTGCTTCCTCCCTCAAGCCGAATGTGGCTCAGCTCTGTAAGAGGAAGCGTTGCCAAGTCTCTGGCAGCAAGGAATAGGAGGAAGTAAGAGAAGCCTATGTTCTGAAGAATCGTTCAAGTTCTGCATGTTCTGAATTGTTATTACTAAAGATTAAGAAGATTGGATTGGTTGTACTGTTTTTGGAATACTTGAAACCCTTTTTTTGTGGAATACTTGATGCGGCCCAGCCTCACCCAGACACTACCTCCAGCGGCCCCCAGGTAGGTTGAGTTTGAGATCCGTGATCCAGAGTAACCAGGTGATCAGAAAGATTATTTTTAGCTACACGTGATCCTAATAATAGTATTTCTGTTTTATCAGAATTAAGTAAAAGGAAGTTAGTTAACATCCAATGTCTAATGTCCTTTACATAATCCTCAAACTAAGCTTCTGTCTGTCTTCTGTCTTTGCTGAAACATACAACTGTGTATCATCAGCATAACAGTGGAAGCTAATTCCATGTTTAAGAATAATTTGTCCTAGGGGTAGCATATATAAAGTAAAAAGCAGTGGGCCTAAAACAGAACCCTGTGGAACTCCAAAGGTAACCTCAGTATGCGTGGAGAAGTCTCCATTTACATCTACGAACTGATAACGATCGGTCAGATAAGACCTGAGCCAGGAGAGGCCTGTTCCCTTAATGCCAACAACATTTTCTAATCTATCAAGGAGAATAGTGTGATCTGTAGTATCAAAAGCTGCGCTAAGTTCGAGTAACACAAGCAGCGAGACACAACCCTGATCAGAAGCCAGTAGTAGGTCATTTACTACTTTAACTAACGCTGTCTCTGTGCTATGATGAAGTCTAAATCCTGACTGATACATTTCCTAATTATGTTATTCCTATCTAAGTACGAGCATAACTGCTTTGCTACAACCTTTTCTAAAATCTTAGAGTGGAAGGGGAGATTTGATATAGGTCTGTAGCTGGACAGTTGAGAGGGGGTCAAGGTCAGGTTTTTTAATCAAGGGTTTAATAACAGCTAATTTAAGTGATTTAGGTACATAGCCAGTGCTTAGGGAAGAATTGATTATATTTAAAAGTGGTTCAATTGCTCCTGGATAAATCTGTTTAAAGAAACATGTAGGTACAGGATCTAGTATGCAAGAAGATGAATTGGCTGAAGAGATTAATGTAGCTAGTTCAGTCTCTCTAAGCGGAGCAAAACACTCTAAACATCGATCTGATATTGCTACATTATCATCTAATGGGTCTGTTACAGTACTGTCCGGTTTTAATTTAATGGCCTGTATTTCATGTCTAATATTTTCAACCGAATCATAGAAAAATTTCATGAAATCTTCACTGCTATGTAATGATTGAGTGTTTCTCTTTGTAGTGGTTTTTATTCCTAGTTAATTTTGCTAGTTAATTGTTTTTGTCATCTCCTATTAAGGTGGAGAAATAGATCGCCAAGAGATTTTCTAAATTTCAGTAGGCTCTCCTTCCATGCTGTTTGGAATATCACCAGTTTGGTTTGAAGCCATTTACATTCTAATTGTCGAGTTGTCTGTATTAAGGTACGCGTTTGATCGTTATACCAGGGTGCTAATTTTTTCTCTCTAATTATTTTTCTTTTGAGTGGAGCCAATCTATCTAGTGTGTAGCGGAGTGTTGACTCCAAGCTTTCAGTTGCCTGATTGAGTTCTATCGGATTTGACGGTGATCCAAATCTAATTGATGTGTCTGAGAGGTTATTTATGAAGCTTGGTGCAGTAGCTGATGTGTAGGTATGTTTTACGCGGTGGCGAGGTGGAAATATTATGATCAATATGTATTATGAACAAGATAAGATAATGATCTGAGACAACTTCAGACTGTGGAAAAATTACAATATTTTCTATACTTAATCCGTATGTTAGTATCAAGTCAAGAGTGTGACCACCATTATGAGTGGGCCCGATTACGTTCTGATTAATCCCTACTGAATCTAAGATGGACACAACCGCTGTTCTTAGAGGGTCTTCCAGGTTATCAAAATGAATATTAAAATCTCCAACGATTAATGCTTTATCTACAGACCCAACCAGGTTTGAGACAAAGTCTGCTTTTTACTAAGTTTTTAAATTTACTAAGAATTTCAGTATATGGCCCTGGGGGTCTGTAAATAATAATTAGAGGACTTATTTTTTGTGGCTACATAACTTATTCTGGTATAAAGAATTTCAAAAGAATTAAATTTATAACTAGGTTTTTGTGTGACTAGATTTTTACTATGGATGAGACCAACACCTCCTCCTCTACCAGTTGAATGAGGCTGATGTACATAACTGTATCCAGGAGGACTGGCATCATTTAATGCTATGTACTCGTTTGGTTTAATCCAAGTTTCTGTTTAACACATTAAATTACATTCCTGATCAGTAATGATTTCGTTATACATATACACCACACGCTGCATCCACAAAGCCACCAGCATTGTGGATGACCCCACACACCCCTCACACACGCTCTTCACCCTCCTGCCGTCTGGAAAAAGGTACCGGAGCATTCGTGCCCTCACAACCCGATCATACAGCTTCAGAAGTTACCCCTGACTAATTGGAACAAAATACACCTGTTTAAATATTTAGGCCATAGCTAATTGAATATTATCGGTAGTAAACTTTAAATCCGGTTCCGGTGCATTCCCAAAACCATGCTGAACAAGGTCAAAGAGAAAACCAAATAAATTTTCAACGATCAGGTGTACGAAGACTTTGTGGACTTCTGGACCTTTCACCCATCTCTGGAACCTGCTGACCCGTTGCATACATGAGAAACTTCAAAACAAGCCACGCCTATTCTGACTGTGAGAAAAGCCTGAAGCCAAACAAACAAAAATGTTGTTGACATTTGTAAATAATGTGTCCTTAACACATTTGTGTGTATCAAGTTTTATCTTACATGTATTGCTCAAACATTTGAATGTAAAACTAATCATGTGTCTAAATCTGTGTGTGATATAAATTGTTTAGAATGGAAAATGTTACCTTGATTGAATTTGTAATACTATGCTCACATGTTCTGAGATAATGTTTAATCTACACTTGCATTTGATCATTCTTGTCCTGACACTTGAAATGACTAAACGATTGATGAAGAATATATATTATATGCTATCAGAACCTGGTTCGTATCGTGGCCTTGAGAGTTTGCAAAGAGCTATTGTTGAGAAAATGTGTAAAAGAGCTAATGATACTGAAATAAAAAAACTGGTTAGGAGAGCAGGATGCGTACAGTCTACATAAACCAGTATCTACAAAGTTTAAAAGAAACATGGTTTTTGTAAAGAACATTGATGAACAATGGCAAGCTGATTTAGTCGATATAAGTAACCTGTCAGAGAGTAATGACAACGTGAAATTTATAATCCCGTGCATAGATATTTTATCCAAATATACCTGGGTATGTGTGTTACGAAACAAGACCGGACTCGAGGTAACTAAAGCATTTGATTCTATTCTAAAGGAAGGTAGAGTCCCCAAAAAACTACAAACTGACCAAGGGAAGGAGTTTTTTAACAAAAATTTTCAAACATTTATGAAAAAACATGACATTGTTCACTTTGCTATGGGTACAGGGCAAAAAGCATCGGTGTGTGAAAGGTTCATTAGAACGCTAAAGAGCAGGATGTTTAGATATTTTACCGCTTTTGACACGAGAAAATACACAGAGGTAGTCCAGGATCTGATTCAAGCATACAATCACAATTACCATTCCAGCATCAAAATGAAACTCCCAGAGGTCAACGAAGCCAATTCCTTCAGAGTATTTATATCTAACGACATTTTTATGTTAACTACGTCTTTGACCGGAACCCAGGAATTACATTTATCGGGCCACCCCACCCATTTCACCAGGCAAACTCTTTTCCGGTTTCGGGTCTTTTCAGTCAAGATTTTCCAAATTTTAAACATCTTGTCCTTCCCGATAATGATCTTGGGCTCATAAAATGTTCCCTCAATTTTTCAAGGATCATCGTGAAAGAAGCTGAAATCTATATTTATTAAACCGTGGAAGAGTGTGGATTCTTTGTGACCCTTCCAAGCAATGCATCATTGTATATTTACACTAATAATATCGTACACTACACTACTAAATTCGCCAAACTAATTGATTTGAACGGAATATGGGAAATCTCGCTCAAAGAGGTTCAATATATCCAGAGTTAGTACTCGTTAACAGCGGAAGACTGTCCTTGTCATATTATCCAGAGGGATGGAAAGAAAACACAAAGCAGTTACCTTAATATCACTCAAGGATATTAGAAAAGTATCGAAAAACTGGTTAGTGAAATCAACAAAAACATGAAGAAATTGGAACTTGGAATTGAGAAAACCTTTAACCCTATGAAAAATAAAATACACATTGCATCCCAAAAACATTTTGCATTCAAAGCTAATGGAAAATTTTAATATATGCTCGGTATGAACCCAGGTGTTCCTGTGACGGCCCGAGAACGAGGCGTGCCTAACCCCGCTGATATTCACGCAGGCTTTTAAACGATGTATGTATATACAGACATTATCGAGTATCAACGAGTTGGTGACAGTTTTGCCCCATTACTGAGATACGTACATATAACAGGTGAAAACAACAAAGTCGTCACAATTACTTATGATAAACTGCATTACGTACCTCTCACCAAGAACCACATCACATATATTAATTGAAGTCAAAATGGATCAGAACAAGCCTATACCTATTAGTTACAGAAAATGATATCTAAACTACACTTTAGACCCGCTAAACATTCGTTCTGTATTTAAAATGATGGATTATTATAATCCACTATGTGGATTATTATGTCCACCAGGCTGGAAATGGCCTTCCGGGGTTTCAAGGCGCCCCCACTATGCATGAGTCGGGGCTAGGAGGTCTGTTCAAAAGTCTTTTTAGAATGGCGGTTCCGTTCCTCAAAAGGGGATTTGCTATTCCAAAACCTCATTTAAAAGTAGCTGCTATTTCCCTATATACTGATAACCCTGTTGTCCTCAACACACTTATGACTTGGTATCAATTTAGACGGTGCTTTAAATTTGTAGGTGCATCCTCTTTGTGTCCTTTAATCAACAACCATCTATTTCCCCCATCTTGTTTGGACTCCACATTTTCAGTGTGGTATGTCAAGGATATTAAAGAAGTTAGAAATTTGTATTCTGATGGTGTGTTTGATAGCTTTGCCAATTTGGCATCCACTTATGATCTCCCCTTGATGCATTTCTTTCGGTATTTTCAAATACGGAATTCGTTTCTAGATGTTTTCCTGATTTCCCCTCTGCGTCTTTTGAACAGGCTTGGGAAGGCTTGTTTTCAAATAATCCGCATCAGAGAGGAATGATTTCTAGGATTTATGATTTTATTCTGATGCTAGGTAGTGAGTTGAGTAACAAAATTAGGAATGTGTGGGAAACGGAGTTAGGAGTACAGATAAGTGAGGAGTGTTGGGAACATGCTATAGGGAGGGTACAGGCTACCACTTCTTGTGCTCGTCTTTGACTTATACAGTTCAAAGTTTTAAATAGAGTCTATCTGTCCAAGTCGAGAATGTCTGTGATGTATCCAGATGTAGAGGACAAGTGTGATAAATGCCATGGCTCTCCCTGTCATCTTGGCCATATATTTTTTTCTGTCCTGACCTTCATGCTTTTTCGATATTTCTAACTTTGTTTTCCTTTGTATAAAAAAAAACCTGTGAATGTTTACTGCTGTTGCTCAATTTGTTTTTTGTTTTCTTAATGGGATATTTGGGAAAGGGAGGACAGAACAGAACAGAAAAGGCGATGTAGAAATGTTTAGCAGAAATGGTCAGTAGAAATGTAGAAATGTTCAATAAAAATGAAACTTAAAAAAGAAACAGCGCCTAAAGTTTTTTAAGTGCCGTAGTGAGCAACATTATGAGCAAGACACAAAATCAAGATGGATTGGGCCTTGCATTGATTGCGCGTAAATAATCTAAAAGGCTCCCAGGACGTCGACATGTTATTCCGAATAAAAGACGTAAGGTTACTAAACTCAAGACCAGTGTGAAAAAGACCGAGCAGAGAGGCAGCAGGCATCATTCCATCTCTTACAAGAGAAAGTGGTTGAACATTTTCTAACATTATGTGGTTTTCTTACACAGTCTATCCTCAGAGTGTACCAAGACAGAACTGAATATTTTCATATTACCTTATACCCAAACAAGTATTGAAAAGTACACTTATGTCGAAATACCTCCACTTTCTGCTCTTACGGACAGTCACCCCCTGGAGTTCTATGTGGAAATGTGGAGGATTGTCTCGACTTGAACAACACTTTTTTACATCAGGCCTGTAAAATCGTGAACCCTGACGGTTCCAATATAGCTAACTATGCAAAGGTTGGGGTCGTTAACTATCCCGTAGCCTCACTTTTCTCACAAGTGGATGTCATGCTCGGGGATCGTTTTATTTCTCAGTGTATAATAATAAAATAATAAATGGTGCACTTATATAGCACTTTTATCCAAAGCGCTTTACACTGTGTCTCATTCACCCATTCACAAACACCAATGGTAGCAGAGATGCCATGCAAGGCGCTAACTTGCCATCTGGAGCAACTTAGGGTTCAGTGTCTTGCCCAAGCACATTTACTCAGTCCACATACGATACATGAAACATCCTAGCGTTAAAAGCAGTCACATTCATATTTTCCATTACAAAACACATCAACATATATACACATATATACACGAATAGTCTTAATATCCGAGTTGTAAAATCAGATAATAAAACACGCTTATTGTACACATCCTTGAAACTTTTCAACTGTGATTTGTTTCTCAAATGAAACCCCTTTTTATCTCTCACAATTTGGTTGTGCATGGTTACAATTGACCGGTTTGATCCGGATTTTTCACTCGCTCGTCCACCAGTTCTGTCATTGATTTCAAATTGACAATTTCAGAATTGATACAATTTAATGTAATGCCTTTAGCTTTCATGGTTGTTTTTCTTTTACGGCTTTGTATCTGTAGGTTTTAGGACCTGCACTTACGAATTCTACGATTTGATCGCCATCATCTAGTTCGCTGGTAAGACCACCCAAGTAATCGCTTAAAGGTGGCATTCAGTCACCTTCCTTACTTTGAAAAATTGATGTCTGTGTACAAACAACGCTGATCCAATCAATCCATCAAATTGTACAGCTCAAGTCTAGCGTATGCGGTAGTGAAAATGCCGATGAATACATTAGCATTCAGCGGTTTAATCAGTCTCTCGTCTGTGTAATGCCACTGCACCATCGCCAACTTCTCATTCAAAAAAGAGAACTGACTCTCATTATAAATATCAGAGAACATGAACTGTAAAAATGATGGAAATATACTAAAACACAGCATGTGTTAAATGTACTAACAATACTGATTGTGTTAAAAGCAACACAAAATGTGCTGTCCTTAACTAGACATGCAGATGTGTTAAAAATTAAGACATGATTGCATGAAGGTTACTGTACACTAGAAATAGCAAAAATGCGATAACAGTCAACTTTACATGACATTAAATGCAACGCTATCTTTGTTAGCTTTGGCTTACTTGTTTGTAATGCCTACTGGAACATAAGCTGATTACTCAGTTTTTTTATATTTTAAAGTCACCTTTGATCAAAATCTGATGTTTTCGTGTTAAATATATGACTTATTTGAGTAATTTACTTCAAAGTCTATGTATAAACACCACTTTAGCAGCTCTAGCCATACATTTCTGAACAAATTCTTGTGTATAAATAAAGGAGATACCATGTTGACATGCTGGTTAAACCAGCCTCTTCTCCATCACAGCAGACACTGGACCATGCCACAGAATATTTGAGTTTTTTTTTTTTTTTTTTTTTTTTTTTAACATTTTGAGAAATTACTGTGCAGTACAGCAGGTGTGTTTCCTGTTGCTATTGTGACAAACACAGATAAAAAAAAAATAATGGGGCAGCATGATTACTTTATTTGGCTTTATTTGCACTTGTTGGAGTTTTTATCCACTAAGAGCAATAATAATGCTACTGAAATAAATATGGCAATGCAGATCCAATATGGCAATTGGATCTGAACCAAAATAGTACTGAAACCAAAACAGATTACAAATGAACTTTTTAGCAGTTCACTTGTGCTGAGAAAGCAATCTGTGTAACGTAACAAACTGTGTTACTTAAAATGCATTTGTTTTGATAATGGCTCGCAACATGAATAGCGGTTTAACTTGGACCAAATCTGAGGTAAAATACATCATTAAATTTGGTCTAACAAACATATTTCTGAACTTTCAAAAACGTATAAAAACATAGAGGTTTACATGGTGTTTAGGGCGCATCTCAATGAGATGGGCTTTAATGACTCTGTTGAATATACGTATAAACTATTAACATATCCCCAATATGTTGAATCCTCTGAGCCATGTCTTCTTTTCTCATTAGATAACTGCAGTGATCTAAATTCGGAGTTGCAACGGGTGCTGATGGGCCTTGAGAGTGCGGTGTGTGGCCGCAAGAAGAGCGCCTGCAGCCTCTCAGTGGCTGAGGTGGACAGACATATTGAGCAGCTTACAACAGCTAACCAGCACTGTGACATCGCCATTAAGGTATAGAACTGTAGGAATCAGGTAGATTATAATTTTTCTCAATAAATGTTATGTCAATTACAACACATGGTTGTAATTGGTAAACTGGTGAACTATGATTATTGGACTTTTTATTTTGCTTGTATAATTTATCAATTTGTAATTTGTCCCTTCTGCAATGTACAGATCAGGTTTGTATGTGTTTTGGGTTGTTTTTTTGTGGTATGAATCAGCGGGGGGTTTTTTGCATCTGATTGGAGCACAGATCATTACTGGTTGAGACTTTTTAAAATAATTTTTTATTAATTTCTTTGTAATGACTTTATTTATTCTGTGTTGTTTGTGACACACCTTTTTCTCTTAAAAGACAATATTTCTGCCCCCTAAATAGACTTGCACTTTATTTTTGTACTAGCTAATGTTGCTGACAAGTAAGGGAATCATATATCCTTCAGGACTCAGCATTTGCCTAAGTATGGCCCAAAATGTGAAGGTGGAGCTGTATATTAAAGTGACTTGGATGATGATATACTTGCAATATGATTTGCATATTTCATTATTTTGATAAATGAGTTCAATGCAGACATGCAGATTGACTACGCTAATAGGTGTGAATGTGTGTGCACACTGTGCTCTGCAATGAACTGGTCTCCCATATGGGGTGAATTCTCCCACCTTGCTCGCACTGTTACTGAGATGGATCTGGGTCCCTCACAACCCTCACCAGAGAAAGGTGATTACTGAAGATAAAATTAATTAATAAATTATTTTGATAAAGTCTTGTGCAACAGTTCTGTACTCAGGCCGTATTCAGAGACAAGAGGCATCCAGTCAAGTATAAATTGAGACCTTCCAACAAAGCCACAAAATATTTCATTAAATACCATTGTCATATATTTTGAATGACATCTTATGGAGCTCATGACTATGTTCATAGCTACAGGTAACCTGTTCTCCAAAGCTGACCATAGACTCATTTAATCTCTTCTCTTCTAATCTCATCAGCTGTGGAAAGCGTAATTTGCATATTTTTGAGTACATTCAGAACTCTGTGGTTGCTAATGAACGTTGGGTTCCCTTGTTAGTTTGAGGGCCTTGTTAACCCTCACTCATCATGCTGTGCGCAAGTTAGCTATGAACTGTTCTGGATGCTCAGTAAAGCCATCACCTCTATCTTCCATGGAGAAACATACCACTATCCCTCACTCCTACTAGTAGTTGCCAAAACACTTTGCTTTTCATTACCATAAAGTTAGCAATCACTCAACTTTTTTTGTCACTCACCCCACCCAGTGTTTTTTTTTTTTTTTTCTCCCACCTAAAGACATGCTGCTAAATTAACTGGTTCAGCTTCAGCACTACAACACTTGTTCTTTGCACTTATGCAGTCAGTGTCTGAATCTCTTTGGAAGCAGTCAAGGAGGTTTTTGAACTGACAGCTGTACTGTGCCTGCTGCTTAAGATGGCATGATGGATAATGAGCAGATTGGCCTGGGCTACATCCCTGCCCTGTTTTTGATACCTATATAGCATCACTTCTGGCCTCGCAATATGATGCACTATGTAGGCTGCCTGATCACTGATTGTAGATGCACTGATGATGTTCTAGTGAGAGATTTCCGTATTACCTGGACTAGACTGCCTGGTTGCCTGCTTGCAAATCCATGTAAAATATGCCCTATGTGCTAGATTTGCTCTTTATTACTGCTGCCAATGAACAGCGCCCTTAGGTCACCAGAGTCTGTTTATACATTTCAACAGCTGCAACAAATCTGTTAGCTTGTTCAAGCCCTAAAGAGGGTCACACCATTGGGCCCCTATCAGCCCCCATTTCACCCCCATTAAGCCACTAACGGATTTCAGGGGATGCTTTACAGCCAAAAACATTGGCATTATATGGTGACTTCATTTGGATCAGTGTGTCCCGATGACAGTGCATATTTCTATGTTCTTTTCAATACAGATAACAGGTTTGCTTTCCAAAGACAGGTCCAATTCATAGATCAACTCTACGTCGTTTCTTAAGATCTGTGCAAGCATTCCTGTTGCCTTTGATGGCCAGAGGCATGAGGATTTTGCAGTAATTGGTCAACCAACTCTTGTATGAGCACCCCAGTTTGGAAACGTCCACCCTCCTCACATATATTACTGTGCACAGTCTCTGCTGCAGCTGTAGTTCCCTTGAGTGGGCGGGGTTATCAACCTGTTGCCCAGATATCACAGACAGACACGTGTCCTTATCTATGTGAGAGGGGTTAACTCATGAAAGGCATCTGCTTGGGTGTGGTGTCCCATCACAGAGAGAGAGTCAATTCAATTCAGTTAAATTTTATTTGTACAGATTGTATATATTTTATTCGCATAATTGTATCATTCACTTTCATACTGCGAATCTCACATTCTATCACATCCCAAAGGTGTTCTATTGGATTTAGACTCAGTGACTGGGAAGGACACTGAAGAACATTAAACTCATTGTCATGTTCATGAAAAAGTTTGCTTTGTGACATGGTGCATTATCTTGCTGAATGTAGCCATTAGACGATGGGTAAATTTTTGGCCATGAAGGGATGCACATAGTCAGCATGAATACTCAAATAGGCTGTGGTTGATTGGTATTAACATGCCCAAAATGTGCCAAGAAAACATTCCCCCACACCAGCTCCGCCAGCCTGGATTATTAATACAAGGCACTTTGGGTCCATGAATTCATGCTATTGGTGTCAAATTCTGATAATACCATCTGTGTGCTTCAGCAGAAATAGAGATTCATCAGACCAGGCTACATTTTACCAGTCTTCAATTGTCCAGTTTTGATTAGCCTGTGCCCACTGCAGCCTCAGCTTTCTGGTCTTGGCTGATAAAATCGAAGCCCGACAGGAGGTCTTCTGCTGTTGTAGCCCATCTGCCTCAAGGTTTGATGTGTTGTACATTCTGTGTTGCTTTTCTGCTCACCACAAATGCAAAAAGTGGTTATCTGAGTTACTGTATCCTTTTTGTCAGCTCAAACCAGTCTGGCCATTCTCTGTTGAACTCTTAGATTGCAATGAATTGATTGAGTTAATGATCTCATCTAAGGTGATGGGGCTGTCAAGTCTGAGTCAACTCTGGGAAAATCAATATTTCTAAGAAAATGGTCCCGGTTACCTGAATTGTCAGGAGCTCCAGACGTGTATAAAGACAAGTAAAAACTTTTAAAAGTTGAATTGATTTCTACAAGATCCAAGGTTAATACACCACTGGACTGTATAATCTGAGTAATAGATCATGAAGCCACTCATCTACGCAGTTGGTGAGCCAACAACTGACCGACCTTATCCCCATATTCATAATAATTGCTGCCTCACCTGTCGATAACAAATCAAACTCTGCCTGCAAATTAAGCCTTTGTTTATGCAGCTCAGGGGTCGGGTTGAAAGCATATTGGTCATCAATAGCTCAAATATTATCAGATATCTCTTTTTTATTATCCTTACATTTCTTATCTTTCCCCTTAAGAAGGCCTTTAGAGTTTCCCAAAGTAAAGAGTAAGAGATTGAATCAGTCTGATTAGTAAAAAGAAAATCATCTATCAAAGTAGAAATATACTTGCAAAACACTGAATCGGATAAAAGTAAAGAATTAAGCCTCCATAGTGGACGAAAGGCGCCATGGGAAGGTAGAAGAATGTCAAGACTTAAAGTAGATATTGGTAGATATTCAGTGTTTACAACACAAGAAATTAGAGAGTTATTAATAAAAAAAGTAATCAACGCGAGAAAAAGATTTATGTACGTGAGGGGGAAAAAATTATATTTTCTCACTGTGGGGTTAAAATACCTCCACGGATCAATATAACTATTCTGAACCATAAACTCAGAGAATACCTTTGCCATTGCAGAGGGAGCCTTTGCAACAGTACTAGATTTGTCCAAAACTGGGTCAATAACACAGTTTAAATCTCCCCCAAATATCAAGAGATTAATAGCAGGAAATTTTGACAACAAATTCTGAGCAAAACGAGTGTTATCAAAATTCGGGGCATATACATTCACGAAAACTAAAGGCATTTGTGAAATGTTCCCTTCCACTATCACATATCTACCATTTACATCAGAAAGAATGTGTCAAAACTTTGGATGACCTTTCACATTCCACTTTAGGAATCTGATTGAGCTTTGGGTATTTTCCATCAATTTAGATTAATATTAATTAATTATTTCTAAACATCAGATATTTATCATATATATTAAATGTTTTATACGAATTTTAGCATTTTAGATACATTAGAAGGATTTTTTACATGGCACCTGCTCTCATCAGATGGCACCCTGGTAGGGGAACACTGAGATAATTTATTTTTTTACTTTTGTGTTTTTGTACTTTTTAAATTACTTTTCATAATGTTTATCCATCCATCTTCTACCGCTTACTCCTTCTTCAATGTCGCGGGGGAACCTGGAGCCTATCCCAGGAAGGCGGGATACACCCTGGACAGGGTGCCAGTCCATCGCAGGGCACAATCACATACACACTCACACACCCATTCATACACTACGGACAATTTAGACACGCCAATCAGCATGTCTTTGGACTGGGGGAGGAAACCGGAGTACCCGAAGAAACCCCCCACAGCATGGGGAGAACATGCAAACTCCGCACACACATGGCCCCGGCAGGAATCGAACCCCGGACAATGGGGTTCCCCCGGACACCGTGCGCCCATAGTAGTAAACACAACCATAAAATTGTCATAGCAATAACTTGGTACCAATTTTAACCTAAATGTAATAGTTCACTCACACACACACACACACACACACACACAAACACTAATTTTTGTTTTGTTTTAATTCTTGCCAGACACCTGATTCTTCTCACACAATTGAGATACATTTGCCCTGATGGAGGTTGTAGTCGAAACCCTAAGTACAGCTTGAAGATGGGCATCAGTATTCCTGGACCTGTACTTGCATTTATTAAAGTTCATTGTTGAGAAAAGTTTTTCACACAGATCTGTGCTTCCAAAAAGGCACATTAAATGACTGAACATTTTTAACAGTTCTGGGAAGGATGGAGGTAAGTATCTCAGAAATTGTCCAATGAGATCTGCTTTTCCCTGTGCCTCCCTGATTTTAGTTTTTAGTTCACTGTTACACAGCAAGTCAAGAAGTTCCATTTGCAACACACTTTGGACACTCTCCATATCAACTGAGAAGGGGTCTGCAAACAGCTGAAAGTGTCACGGTGTGCCATGAAATCAGCAAAGCGCTCATGAAATTCCTGCAGTAGGTTGTCAATAGCAAATGTAAGATGTATATTTATCACCATTGAATGATGTGCCTGTCTCCACAAGAGATATGCATGATGGGAAATGGCTATGGTTTTTGCAGAAAGCTGACATTTCCACAATCTCAATCTTATGGAGAAGGTTTTCACGTTTTCATAAGTTGCTGTGATGAGCCGATGAAGGCCGTGGTGCTTCAGGTTAAGTATGTTTAGCTCGTGTTATGTCCACTAGGAAGCCAAGATCCATCACCCATTTTGGATCATCAAATTCATGAACATCCATTCTGCTGTCTTCCCTGAATCTCTTCACCTCTGTTCTTAACTCAAAGAATCTCTTAAGGACATTTCTCCTGCTGAGCCAGCGCACCTTAGTAAAGTAATCACCATATGCTGACTCAATTTCTTGCAAAAAGGCCCTGAACTGCCGGTGCGGCAAACCCCTATATCTGATGTAATTAATACATTTCAGGACAACAGACATGTCATGTTCATATTTCATGCACTTGCTGCACAGAGCCTGTTGGTGAATAATGCAGTGCAGAACAACTGCTGGACCTGCTTTTTCCTCTTATAAATTTCTTTATACCAGCGCAACCAGTCCATTTTTTTCCTGTCTGTCATAGATGGGGTTCCGTCATTTGGAATGCCTACCAGTCGACTCCATGGTAAACGAGCACTCTCAAACGCGTCACACAGCTGCTGAAAAATATTTTTGGATGAGGTGTGGCCGTGCATTGGACACAAACTTAGCAACTCTTCTGTCACTTTGAACTTCTCATTAATGCCCCATATGAAAATTGCGAGCTGAGCATTGTACTGCTCTCCATGTTTAATCAAATAATGATGCTTGATATTACCTTCCTTTAAATCTGCAACTTTTTCGTTGCGTATCAGGCAGGTAGCATTTCTATTAAACTCCACAAAAATACTGGGTCTTTCTTGAAATAGTCTGTGTTCATCATCCACCTTAAATTTTGATTTTGCACAGCGACATCTTTTTTCTTCAGCACCATGCGCTCATTTTGGCCAACTTTGACCTTTGCCATAACAAATGAAAGGCATTTAAAAAAACAGAATCGTGTTTTTATTTTAATAATTTCAAAATGGTAGCTTGAATTGGCATGAAATCGCTCTAAAATATCATTTAGATTTGGCAGGCCAGATTATATGATTTTTTTTTTTACATCCCGTTGCGGGTTGGACTGAGGGGGAAGGCAGGCCTGAAGTGGCCCATGGGCCAGGAGTTTGGGACGCCTGATTAAAAGAAGGCATAAAAGGCAGAACTATCTGTATTGGTTATCGGTACCGGCCGATATCACTCTGAATAATCGGTTATCAGTATCGGCTGAGAAATTTAGTATCGGTGCATCTCTAGTATACAGTATATGGCCAGGCAGAACTACTGTATATACTAGCAAGCTGTGTTTATTCAAATGAAACATGATTGCCTCCTACTGGTCTTGTAATTCCTAAGCCTGCAGCATGCACGTGATTCCGCGTAATACCTCATGAAATCGTAGAACCCCATTTCCTTTGATGTGCATTTTTAAAGGCCACATCTGTATAGCCATGGGGTGGAATGTTGGACGGCATTGCACGGTGACGTAATAATGTGTGCTGTTAATCGCTTTATGTTTTATAACATGTAAAACTGGAACATGAAAGAAGTATTCTAAAAGCGTAAATATCTTAATCACAATATTGTCTTACTCAGAATAAGGTCAATAATTAGATTACTGCTGTCCATGTAAACGTAGTCACTGATTCTTTGTACAGACATGCATATGTCGATCACCTGTAAAGTACAAAGTGTGTCTTTGACACAACGTTTGCATTTGCTCATTTGTAATGATGCCCACGAAACTCCAGGAAGAAGTGGAAAATATTTTAACTTCAAATGAAGTATCAGCAGAAGAGGAAGTTATTTTGGCTCACTACTATGCTAACATTTAAATAAAATAAAAAAAAACTACAATATTATTAAGGCATTTGTTTATGACTTATGGCTGTGTGCAGAGCAGCCTGTCCACTGTTTATATGGTATTTAGTTAGTCATAATTGAATGATTAGTTCTATTTGTCTTAATTTATGGGTTTGTGTTGACTCACTTTCTTTCTTTTTTAGTTAATGCCAATAATTTACAACAATTTTTTTTAGTTTTCACAAAATTATTTTTATTGTTATTCTTAGTCCCTGATGTAGTGAACTAGACTACACTTCTGTAAGTTTCTCTGGTTAAGTGCATCTGCTAACTTCTGTAAATGTAATGAAAAAAAGAGGTTTACCTCTGCTTAAATTTACACACACTCAGAAGCATGAGTCAGATATGAAAGTTTTTCAGAGTTTACAGGATTTTCACTAATACCAAATTTCTTGTGTAAATGCTTGTATAGACAATTTACAAATAAATCTGTTTGTATCAGGCTTGATAAATGGCATTATTATCAGCCTGGTACAAGAGGCTTAAAGTGACACTCCAATAAGTGTACTCAAGCTTGCTTTAACCTTATAAAGTACTTATTCATAGCATTGTTGACACAGTGGAGTGGAAATGGTAATGTTTTCTCTCTGTGTGTGTGTGTGTGTGTGTGTGTGTGTGCTTTTGTGTGAGAGACAGACTGTAGAGGAGATTGAGGGGGCACTGGGAAAAGATTTTTACCCAAGTCTGTGTGAGGAGCGTGTTCGCTGGGAGAAGGAGCTGGCGGGTTTGCAAGAAGAGAATGAGAGTTTGACAGCGATGCTGACCAGCAAAGATGAAGAGCATAACCGCACCAAAGCCACCATGAGTGCCATTCGTGAGGAGAGAGACCGCCTCCGCCACCGTGTGAGTCAAAAACACCAGTCACTACTGTGGGCAAATTAAGCATGTCCAAATGCATTTTCCTGAATATTTAAAACTTAATTTAACATGTGTGTAAAACAACTGTAGTACAACATCGTCCACCAGCTTGTTTGTTTTAAGTTGAATGGGTCACATGATGGCGTCACATGACTGCAAACACATCATGTTTTTTTTAATATCTCTGTTTTTTCAATCCATTCTACAGTACAATGCCAAAATGTAGAGAAAAAGATAAATGTACCCAGATTACCCAGATTAATGTACACATAGCCTTTAATGTACACATAGCCTACAAAATTTGTAGTACTTCTAGCAAAGGTGATTTATTACATTATGTACAAATAAACCTGGACGAAAGCTAAGATTACTAATATCACAACTAACATCCAGATTTTAAACAGCAACCATGAGACGGAAAGTTAGATAATGTGAAAATGGGGTGGGGGGGGAGCTGTGGAAGTGAAACAGTGCTGAGCTCTGATGGGGTTTGTTGTGAGTTAAGCAGCAATGAATTGAGGTTTTAAATGGCTGAGAAAGTCATAGGCTTTTGCCCAGTTTACTGTCTTTCAGACTGGCCTTATATGGGCTGAGGGAACTCCCTTGTTCCCTCTTTATGATTAAGTTTTTTTGAGAGCTGCTATGAGGTATAATCAGCTGTTTACAATGTCTTGATGTAACCCTATGCTCCTGCATCTACAAAGAGATTTTATATCCCAAAAGCAAAACTCTTGTGGCTACGGAGTATCAACCATAGATTCTAAACATTGTTGAGGCTTTATGACCATCTGATTCCATGTCAAAGTGCTGTGTAATGTTTACACTACAAACTGATAAGCAACAGTACACTAATGTGCTTGTTGAACATTACACCCAGATTTAGTCCCCATTTGCTGTTATAATAACGTCCACTCTTCTGGGAAGGTTTTCCACTAGATTTTGGAGTGTGCATTTGGGGCTTCAAGAGTATTAGTGGGGTCAGACACTGATGTTGGGTGAGGAGGCCTGGGGTGCAGACAGTGTTCCAGTTCATCCCAAAGGTGTTCAGTGTGGTTGAGATCAGGGCAATTCAACTTTTTCCACACCAACCTTGGCAAACCATTTTGTTATATATTTCGCTTCGTGAACAGGGGCATTGTCATGCTGGAACATGTTTGGGCTTTTTAGTTCTAGTGAGGGGAAATTGTGATGATACAGTACAGTATACAAAGATATTCTAGACAATTGTGTGATTCCATCTTTCTGGCAACAGATTTGGGAAAAAACACATATGGGTGTGATGGTCAGGTATCCACATACTTTTGGCCATATAGTATTGTGTAAAGTACACATTCCTCTAGAACACTTCAGCACAGGGATTTGTACAGCTCCATATCAAGTTGTTCTAGAGGCTCACGGTGGCCCAGCACCTTAGTATTTCACATTATGTGAGTTTTTCTTTTCATTAGTCTATGGAATTAAAATTTATACCAAAAATATAGAACATAATATTTCAAGAAACAAACAGAAATATACAATGAGAAAGAAGAAAAACACTTTAACATGGTCTTCAAATAAACCTCGTTCTTTGTTTTCTAATCTTCCTTTTTGCTAACTATCGTTGATGAATGCGCTGCCAGAGTTTTATTTATGCTTTCAAAGTTTACGTTCACCATTCTGGCACAGAGCATCGGCGTTGTCCTCATCATCCTCGTCCTCAGTTGGACACTCGAACTGTCAATCCAAATCCTACTAGCCAATGAGAGTAAAGTGTTAAGCTCCACCCACACATGAGGTTTGTGTCAGAATGACGAATGTAAACTTGCAGAGCGTAAACAAAAAGTTTTAAAGCGTAAACAAAAACTCTGGCAGCGCATTCATAAACCATGAACAGTGAAAATGAAGCTTTGAAAACTGTTCAAGTTTTCTAAAAAGAACGCTGTTTAATTGAAGACCATGTTAAATCTTTGCCACAGAGTTCACTGTTTTCAGTTTCAGAGAGTTTTTATTCCTTCTCATTGTATATTTTTGTTCTTTCTTCAATACTTTTGGCACAAATTTAATTCCATAATAATCGTGCTAAACGACTGGAAAAAAAAAACAACAAGAACAAAAAAACAAGGGTGCACATTGCTAACTCTATCACCACCCTGCACACGGGAGACACTGGGGTTCAGTGACTGCTCTGGCAAAAACACAGTTTATGATTAGATGAAACATGACTAGACAATAAGTCTAATGCCAGCTAGGCATATGTCTACTTGTGTGGTAATGGTATCTCCCTTAATGCGGTCCAACATATGTTAGGTAGTTTTATCATTTGTATATAAATTACGAAGTGAGATGAAATATCAGACAAAGTGAGGCGATACCCTTGTTAACAATAAACAGCGTACCTCATTGTTTGAAAGTAATGTAATTCTCGCTAACGCTAACTCTGATTGTACTCTGCTGGCCACTGTAGACTCAGGAGGTGTGCTTTGTGTACATGGACATAATGCTTGGTGGTTTAAGGAGCAAAAAACTATATGTTCCCAATGATGCTATATTTCACCAAATTAACAGTTAAAGCTCTATTCTTGACTAATGCACTTTTAAATACGTCGTTTTCCTTTCTGATGTAATCAGATGAGGAGGCCATTGATTAATAAAGCCTTTAAATAGGTTTATATCACAAATCAAATGGACACAATATTACAATTAAATTACAAATTTAAATGAATTGAAGATCCTCCATGTAACAGAATAACAGTCACATAATTTCTGATGAAATAAGACACCCAAATGTAATTTTCCTCATAATGTCCAGAAGCACTAGTCATCAGGTAGAGTGTCTGAGATTAATAATTTTATTAATAAGTTCATGTTCATACAAAACTTTCATGTCTCCTGACATAATTGAGAGTTGTGATGTTTCATTGCGTAGTTTTGAGTAACACCGTAGTTTTTTTTCTTTCTTGAAATGGTTAGTGTGGTGAGAAGTAATCGCTCTGCTCCTGCGTTCTCAGGATGGTGACAGGCACCAAGAGTTGCTCTATGTTTGAAATCTGTATGTAGTGATGGCTCATGAATAAATAATCCCTATACAGGCTTCGGGCCATTCAATTTGTCTGTTGTTTATGCATTGTGTGAGTGTTTCAGTACAAGTAGTTCAATATGTAGCAAAGGCTGAATAAAGTATTGATAGCTAGCTGGAGTTGATGACTTTGCATTTTAAAGCATTGGCATGACAAATTCACTCATTTGACAAATTCACCATGACAAATTCACTCATTTCCTCTAGTCATCATTGAATAAACAATATATTTTAAAGTGCTCTTACTGTGTTTACTTGTGTGTGTTTACACGAAGGCTTGCCTGTAAGTGCAAAACACATTAACACACCAAAAATGCAACAGGTCATCACAGGAACAAACATGGCAACAAAACCAAAAACACAAGAGCATCAACTCAAAAAAGAAAGCGTAGGTCACATGCTCATTGCTGATTGGCTACAGAGTGTGTCAGGCTGACAAAGCACTAAAAAACTGAGAGCTGGAGGACATTTACGGTTAGAGGAAGTATGAGTCTATATGAATCTATTGACACTTTTTTTCAGTCTTTTTTTTATTAAAAACGTTCATATTATTTCATGGAATTATAGATATACATTTATATTGCACAGCATTGATATGAAAATGTGAAGACTGAAAACCCACCAAAAGGAAGCCAGGTTATTCTTCAATCCTCAGTATATAAACATATATGTTTTTTATTGTGGTGTTTTTGGTTTTGCTAGATGTTAGTTTTACACATATAAGCCAATACACAAATAATAATAATAATAATAATAATAGCAACAGCAACAACAGCATTTTATTATTATTATTATTATTATTATTATTATTATTATTGTTGTTGTTGTTGTTGTTGTTGTTATTATTATGGTTATTGTTGTTGTTATTATTTTCTTTTTCTTTCTTTTTTATGATTATTATTTTTAATTTATTTTATTTTTTACCATGTTATTTGATTTGACTTTCTGGTGTGGTATGCTAACTCACAAAATATCATTGTAAAAATCTCAATGTTCTCCAAAATTCTCTTGTTACCTAAACAAGGTTCCAAGTAAAGCAGAAAATAGATATGACCAACAAAACCAAAATACATTTACTGAATTTTTGTGAAATGTTCCTTGGTGATTCCATATGTATAATTTCTGTCTTTAAATGTAAACCCTGAAACCGAATAGTGTTCTGCTACACAACTAAGTGAAAGAAGCACAAGTTACTTTTATCTAGTGATTCTTCATCCCACCTTCATTTGTGTATGTGTGTGTGTGTGTGTGTGTGTGTGTGTCCCGCAGCATGGGGAGAGCATGCAAACTCAGCACACACAGGGCCACGGTGGGAATCGAACCCCCGACCCTGGAGGTATGAGGTGAACGTGCTAACCACTAAGAATCTTGTACAAACAAATAATTAAAAAATCAGAAATGTTCTGTTCAAATGATCAGAAGTACCGAATGCACACATATGACCCTCATCATCACAGCAGAAAAAAATGCAAAGAATAAAGCCCCAGGTATCATGCCTTTCCACTTCAACAAGGCCTGTTTTTTTAGTTAGCTAGCTAGTATTGAACAGCAAGCTTTCCTGTTACCATCGACCTTGAGGAATGTAGAGCCCCATGAAGCCACTCTGCTGTGCACTGCGTAGCTTCCCCTTCTAAAGGCACTGTCATTTAGCAGGTTAGATAGCATTAGCTCGTTAGCTTTTTCGGAACCTAACATGCTATGTGCCCCTTACAGACACACATGATCTGCCACATGTAAGTCAGTTAGGCATGCTTGTGTGTGTGGGTGTGAGAGAGAGAGAGGAAGCGTGTCTTGTTGGATCATGACATGGCTAAAACATCACCAGTTCCCCCAACACATAAATTTTGAGAACTGACTGTTTACTTTCTGGCTAAATATATATATATATATATATATATATATATATATATATATATATATATATATATATATATATATATATATATATATATATATATACACACACAGTGGCAAAAAAAAGTATGTAAACCTTTTGGAATTTCGTGGTTTTCTGAATAAATTTGTCATAAAATGTGATCTGATCTTCATCTAAGTGAGGTGTATTGACAAATATAATGTGCCTAAAAGAATAACACAAAAAAAAAATTCTGATCTTTCATGTCTTTATTGAACACACTCATTCAACATTCAGTGGCAGTGGAAAAAGTATGTGAACCCTTAGAATTAAAAACTGGTAAAAAAAAATTAGAATTAAAAACTGGTTTTGTCTTTCTGAAGCCATTCTGTTGTGGATCTGTTTCGGTGTTTTGGGTCGTTGTCCTGTTGCATCACCCAACTTCTACACAGTTTCAGCAGACGTACAGACATTCTCACATTATCCTGAAGAATTTTTTGATATACTTGGGAATTCAATGATTGCAAGCTGGCCATGCCCTGATGCAGCAAAGCAGGCTCAAATAATGATTTCCTCCACCATACTTTATGCTTGGGATGATGTTTTCATGATGATATGCTGTGCCCTTTCTACGCCAGATGTAGTGCTGTGTGGTTTTTCCAAATAGTTTAATCAGTCCACAAAACATTTTGAAAATACAGCTGTGGAGTGTCAATGTGCTCTTTTGCAAAGTTCAGGTGTGCAGCAATGTTCTTTTTAGTAAGTAGTGGCTTCCCTCATGGTGTCCTGCCGTAGATACCCTGCTTGTTCAATGTTTTGCGTATTGTAGACTCATGAACAGAGATGTTAGCCAGTTCCAAATATGCCTTCAAATCTTTGACAAATTCAGGGTTGTTTCTTTACATCACTGATGAGTCTTGGTTGTGCTCTTGGTGTCATTTTGACTGGGTGCCCACATCTTGGTAAAATAGCAACAGTCCCAAAGTGTCTCCATTTGTAGAATGTTTGCCTAACTGTAGACTGGTGAATTTCTAATGTCTTTGAAATCACTTCGTAACCCTTGCCAGCTTTATGTAACAATAATTCTTGATCGTAGATCCTCTGAAAGTTCTTTTTTAGCGAGGCATGGCTCACATACTGTAAACGTGTGTTTCTTGTGCAGTGCAAACTCCAAAAATATAAGGGGTTTTTATCAATCAAAGTAGCTGTAGTCCACACTTCCAAACTCATTTTTTTAACGAGTCTCCAGATGTGCTAAAACCTGACTCCAGTGAGCTTTTTTGAGGTCATTAACTCAAGCGTTCATATACTTTTTCCACAAACACTATGAGGTTTTTTTTGTTTGTTCCCAATAAAGAATTGGGAATTTTTTTATGTGTTATTATTTTAGACACATTATATTTATCAAAACCCTTGACTTAGTTGAAGACCAGATCATATTTTATGACAAATTTCTTCAGAAAACCATGAAATTCCAGAAGTTTCACATACTTTTTCTTGCCACTGTGTGTGTGTGTGTGTGTGTGTATATATATATATATATATATATATATATATATATATATATATATATATATATATATATATATATATATATATATATTAGTTTATAGACTTAAATAAAGCCTAAATATAAAAAATTAAATGAGGCTCGGATGTCTGTTTCGTAACAAAATATGCACTTATTTTAACACTTCCGCCAGTGAAACAACTCAATACCGCCTTGTTATGTCATGTTGTTGCAATGAGAAACAGCCTGAGAGTGCTGGGGGATACAGTATTGTGATTGACCCACAAGGGGAGAAGGACAATTATTAGATAAAGTGAAACACAGTTGCACGTTTCTCTGACGAATACTTTACAAGTGAAGTATACCATCCATCCATCCATCTTCTACCACTTATTCCTTCTTCAGGGTCACGGGGAACCTGGAGCCTATCCCAGGGAGCATCGGGCACAAGGCGGGGAGTGAAGTATACCACTAGCCTATGAAACTTTGAAAAAAAGACCAGTAGGATGGTAACATAAATAATGTTAAAAATGTAAATATTAAATAAAATAAAGTAATGTGGCGGAGTGACATGCCTGGAGATGGCTCCTGAGATTTGTAGGTTAGTGTTTGCCTGTTTTAACACTTGTTTTTTTCCGACAAAGCCAACATATTGCTTCATCCAAATTTATTGGTTCACTTCTCTCATTAGGCATGAATCCAAAATGTTCCCAGATTGCCGATGTATCATCGCAGACCCATTGCAGCGGCAGAACCTGAAGTGAAATTGCAGAATTTGTGACTTTTGCCACAAAGTACAGTTGCAATCAAATTATTCAACCCCCATTCCAAATTCAACTTGTAATGACGTCTCCAATTACAAAATTATTCAGACCCCTGAATATAACCCCTTACAACAGCACAAATATGCAAAACATGTGTTGTCTCAAACACACCTGATGCAACTAATCAAGGGCTTCATTAGTTGCACCAAGTGTGCTTGAGCTAGAACACATGAAATACCTGAACTGGCTAGGGGCAGAAAACATATTAAATACCTGAACGGTGCAGAAGCTATCAATGGTTTCTGAGAAGGCAGATTGTGAAAAAACCCTCGAGTGACTGCAGAAAACCTGCAGCAAGACTTGGTGGCAACAGGCACTGAAGTTTCAGTGAGCACAGTATGGCGCGTATTAAATGCCATGCCAGACTCCAAGACATATACCACTACTGACCCAAAAGCACAAGAAAATCAACTAAAATCATATAAATAAGCCACAGAAGATTTTGTTCTGTGAAGCAATGAGACAAAACTGGAACTTTCTGACACAATGGATCAGCGGTATGTCGAGAGAAAGAAGAATAAAGAAAGAACACTCTGTCTACAGTCAAGCATGGTGGTGGCTCGGTGATGCTCTGTTGCTGCTATGCATCCCCTGGAACTGGGAACCTGCAGCAAGATGGCAAGATGGATTCATTGAAGTATCAGGAAATGCTAGGAGAAAACGTTATGCCATCTTTGAGGATGCTGATGCTTGGGCGTCATTGGACTTTCCAATAGGACAATGATCCCAAGCATACCTCAAATTACACCAAGGCTTGGTTGATTCTACTTGGAAGATTCTACAGGGCCATCACAGTCTCCTGACTTGAACTTCATAGAAAATCTCTGTTGGAAGCTGGGTGCAGCACACAAACCCAAGAATATTACTTAACTGGAGGCCATTGCTTATGAGGAATGGGCTAAGATTCAGGAACACTGCCAGAAGCTATGCATCTCGTTTGCAGCAGGTCATATCAGCAAAAGGGTGCTCTGTTAAAGATGCTTACCATGAAGGGGTTGAATAATTTGATACTGGAGAAGTCATTGTAAGTTGTATTTTCAGTTGAATTTGGGGAAACCACTTGAAGCATTCTTGGTGTTGAACTATTTTATTTGCTTTTGTTTGATGTGTTTATTGCAAACTGCTGAAAGTCTGTACACTTTGACAATAAACCTGATTTGAATGGGGGTTGAATAATTTTGACTGCAACTGTATCACTGCGCTGGGGCAGTTGTCATGGCCACTGTCACAACCCTATCTGTAAGCTTAGACCGAGCTGATCACTCTCCTCTGATCTCTCTCATAAACAAGTGTGATGACAGGCTGGCGCACAAAAGAGAAAGAGCAGTCCTCCCACAACAGCTGCTACGGTGCTGAAAAGACAGCTCCACTTCAGCACCACCAATGTTTTGGACAGCCAGAAAGCATGTGAATGCGAGGCGGGATCACTAACTCGCACACGGCTGGTGGCTAATTATCAATGCAGCCGCTCTCCAGTATAAAAGGGCCAACCTCCTTTGGCAAAGAAGGTGGCCACCCTATCTGCAAAACCCACTGCAGTCCAGAACCCCTAAGCTGAAATGGTCTGCCAGCTTCAAAGTAGCTTGGATTACAGGCAAGCACCATTGCACCCATCCCGAACGCTGGAGCTACGCCGGGGAGAGGAGGAGTGGCTGAAGTCACCCTGCCTATGGGGGACACCCAGGGACTGCCGAAAAAGGTCCAGAAACCCTGGCTCGCAGGGTGTATCCTCCACACTCCGGACCCACCAAAAATTCCCACCCTGAAAGTGCAGGTAGAGGGAAACCCAGTGACTGCCCTGTTAGACTCTAGGAGCACAGTGACCCTGGTCAGACCAATGATCCTGCCAAAAAAGGTCAGCAGGAATGGAACCATCACGGTTACCTGTGCACATGGAGATGCCCGGGTGGTCACAGCAGTCAAGGTACAAATACAAGGCAGGACAGGCACCAGGCTACTGCTTGTGGGTGTAATCTCAGACCTCCCAGTGCCGCTGCTCCTGGGAAGAGATTGGCCAGGGTTTCTGACCTCCCAAGACCAGGAGGGCACCATGGTGATTGAAGGAGGCATGAGTCAGGCATGCCTACATGGCCCAAGAAGAGGGGGACACCATGGCAGAAGGTGTAGTGCATGCATGTGCTAACCCGATATCATCTGTGTTCCAACAAGTGAAACAACAAGGAAATTTCAGGCATGAGCAGAAGGAGGATGACCGTCTGAAAAATTGCTGGGCACAGGTGCGTCAGATCAAAGGGGTCGACCAGAGTCCGCACCAGAGACTCCCCAAAACCTATTTCCTGGTCAGGGGAGGCCTGGTGTATCATAGGACCAGCTGCATAGGCGAAGTCATTGACCTCGTGGTGGTCCCCAAGACAAAGACCCAAATACTAATACAGCTTTCCCATGCCCATCAACTTGAGGGCTACCTGGGGGCATGAAACACCCTGGAAAAACTGAAGGACCGCTTTATCTGGCCAGGAATGGACGCAGAGGTCCGGGGCTTCTGCCATCAGTGCCTCCTTGAGGAAGCCCCACCAGCGCCCCTCATCCCTCTCCCCATCCTAGGCATTCCCTTCAAGAGGATCGGCATGGACATCATGGGGCCGCTCCTGAAATCTGCCCGGGATCATGAATACATCCTCATCATCATGGACTATGCCACAAGGTACACCGAGGCGGTGCCACTATGCAAAGCCACCTCCCACAACATTGCTAAAGAACTGGTGCTCCTGTTCAGCCGTGTGGGAATCCTGAAGGACATATTCACAGACCAAGGTATGCCCTTTGTATCGAAACTGATCTGTATAGGCTGTTGCAGGTAAAGCACCTAAAGGTGTCCGTCTATCACCCTCAGACTGATTCAGACCATTTAACCAAAATCTCAAACGGTTGCTGTGCTGGGTGTTAGATGAGGAAAAGAGGAACTGGGTCCTCCTTATGCCCTATGTCCTCTTCGCCGTCCGGGAGTGACCACAGGCATCACAGGCTTCAAACCCTTCAAGCTCCCCTTTGGACGGCGACCTCGAGGACTACTGGACGTGGCCTGGGAAGTGTGGGAAGAACAGCCCTCACCATTCCACTCGGTCATCAACTCCCTACAGGAGATGCAAGAGATGATCGACCGAGTGGCCTCGATCATATAGGAACATATGCAAGCCACCCAGGAGGAACAGAAAAGAGCATACACCTGGATGACCCAACACCAGGAGTTCCAGCCTGGCGATCGGGTACTCCTGCTTGTTCCAAACAGCTCTTGTAAGTTCTTGGCCCGATGGCAAGGCCCATATACAGTCCTTGAGAGAACTGATGGATATCATCCTGCAACCACATCGTATATTCGCAACTGCCTACCTGGACGATGTGGTCATACACTCCTCCACTAGGTTGGATCACCTGTTCCATGTTGGGGAGGTCCTGAAGGAGCTCTGGAAGGCTGGGCTGACAGTCAACCCAAAAAAGTGTCACGTAGGATACCGGATTGGCCGGGGCCTACTAAAACCACACACAAACAAAATCGAGTCGGTAAAAAGACTGCCCATAGCCTACATCGAAAAAACAGGTCTTCTTGGGGTTGCCGTGGGTTTTACCGCAGATTCGTGCCTAACTGTTCCTCTGTAGCCTTCCCATCTCCGATCTCACAAAGAAGGGCCAACCGGACCAGGTGAAATGGTCTGCAGAGGCGGAGCAGGCCTTCCAAGCTCTGAAAGAGGCTCTTACCAGCCCCCCAGTACAACGTGACCCGGACTTCACCCTTCCGTTCACAGTGCACATGGATGCATCAGAGACTGGGCTGGGTGTTGTCCTCTTGCAGACTTTCAATGGAGAACACCCGGTCCTCTACATAAGCAGGAAGCTGTCCCTAGCTGTGAGGAAATATGCCGCCGTGGAGAGAGAGGCCCTTGTAATAAAGTGGCCCACCGAGGAGCTGCTCTATTACCTGGCGGGTCGACACTTCACTCTGCTGACGGACCACACACCACTGCATTGGATGGCCAAGGTCAATGACACTAACGCCAGGGTAACACCATGGTTTTTTTTCATTGCAGGACTTCTCTTTCCAGGTTCAACACAGGAGCTCAACATGGGAACACAGATAGCCTCTCACGACATGACGCACTGTGGGCCCAACACACAGTGGCAGTAGGCTCGGAGCGGGGGGTACTGTGACGATAGGCCGCCGGCTAGTGCATAAAAAAGAAAGAGTGCTCCTCCTGAAATTGCCGCTATAGTGCTGAAAGGACAGCTCCTCTTTAGCACCACCAATGTTTTGGACAGCCAGAGAATGCATGGCTGCGAGGTGGGGCCACTGACACACACACACGGCTGGCAGCTAATCATCAGCACGGCCACTCTCCACCATCTTGCAGCTGCCAGGAGAGTATAAAAGGGCCAACCTCCACTGGCAAAGGGAGAGAGGATTCCCGAAACGTGGTAAGTGATTTGTTTTGTGTCTCTTATAGAAGATTCCACACGGCGAAGGATTTTGCCCCCTGGCTGCACCCACAGAGCTCCCTGACTGCCAAACGGGATATCAGCCACGCTGGAAGCCCCCAGCACGACCTCTGCTGCCCCAAGGACAACACCAATGCCTGAGAACGTCACATTACTGCACTTCCTTTCCACCCACATGCTCACAGAAGTAAATAAATATCCATGTTTGTCACTTAATCGGCACAAGGTGTTTCAGCTTGCAGATCCTTCCCTCACAGGATGTTTTTTTTTTTTGCACCATTCCATGTAAACTCTAGATATAGTTGTGTGTGAAATTCCCAGCAGTTTCTGAAATATTCAAATCAGCCCATTTGGCAGCCACAACCATGCTACGGTTAAAGTCACAGAGATTTTTCCCCCATTCTGATGTTTGATGTGACCATTAACTGAAGCTCATTTGCATGATTTTATGCACTGTGCTGCTGCCTCCTGATTGAATAATTGCGCAAATAAGCAGGTGTACAGGTGTTCCTGTCAAAAAAAAATGATTGGTGATTGTACCTATGATAGTATTGAAATGGCAAGGCCAAATCTTTTGTTTTTGCTACACACTGAAGACATTTGGGTTTGAGAGCAAAAAATTAACATGAGACAATGGATCAAAATTTCACTTTTCATTTCCTAATATTTACATTTAGATGTACAACTTAAAACATGAGGCATTTGGTTGCAGACTACCCAATTTTTTGGTGAGTAAAAGTATTGGAACAGATATTATTAAAGTAATTGAAATTGAGTAGGACTTAATATTTGGTTGCACATACCTTTTTTGCAATAGTTGCATCAAGTCGGCCCACTGACATAACCAAATTGTTGCATTCTTCGGTTGTGGTGCTTTTTTCAGGTTTTTACTGTAGTTCCCTTTCAGCTGTTTGTTTTGGTTTATTTCTCCCTCCAGTTTGATATTCTGGAGGTAAAATGCATGCGCCACTGATTTAGGGTCTGATGACTGACTTTGAATTGCCAGTCTAAAACCTTCCACATTTTTCTCCTGATGAAGAGCATTTGTTGGCAGTGTGTTTTGGGCCATGACACTACCTTCACTGTGCTTTACCAACGATTGTGTATGGTTTGGATCCTGAGCAGACAGTTTCTTTCTCCACTCTTTGGCCTTTCCAACATGATCCATCCATCCTTCCATCTTCTACCGCTTACTCCTTCAGGGTCGTGGGGGAACCTATCCCAGGGAACATCGGGCACAAGGCGGGGTACACCCTGGACAGGGTGCCAGTCCATCGCCTACCATGCATGTCTTTGGACTGGGGGAGGAAACCGGAGTACCCGGAGGAACACCCCACTGCACAGGGAGAACATAAAACCCCACACACACGGCACAATTCCGATGGCACACTTGGGAATCGAACCCTGGACCCTGGAGCTGTGAAGCGAACCACTAAGCCACCACCTTTCCGGGTTCTAATTCAACTTCATACCCAACATAAACAACACCCACTATTATAGGTCAGGGTGCAATCTACTTCCACGCAATTTATGGGCCTTTGTCAACATTTGTGAAAGATTCTTCACATTTCCTTCAAATCCTTAAATTTGTAGAAGCAGTGGTCAAAGAACATTTTTTCTCACCTGGTTTATTTGTTTGTAGAAGTTGGTGAGGACGATGCAAGTTTAAGCCTTGATAAAAATAAAAAAAATTAAAATTGAAAGAAGGAAAATTGAAAGAGGCTTACTCCATCTCCTTTCATTCTGCCCAGTCTGCAAAACTCATTGCTCTCACTCATGCTTGTCATCTCTTTAAGGGTAAGACTGTTACTATTTACACTGACTATGCTTTTGGCATAGCACATGATTTTGGAAAGATGTGGCATGCTCCTGGTTTTCATGGCGCTGATGGCAAACCTATATCGCACACCACGCTCATTTCTAATATTTTAGAAGCCTCACTCTTACCTGAAAGACTTGGTATTGTTAAGGTTAAAGGTCATGACTCCTCTAACATAGACAAGACTCGTGGTAATTCCCTCACTGATGAAGTGGCTAAATGGGCTGCCAAAGAGGGCTTGCCAGCCCATTTGTCTAGCAAAATGTCTCTATTTTTCACGTTTTCTCATTCTCAAACTCATCCTGACATCAGCGTTGCTTTTTTTTACAAACACAGGCCTCTCCAGATGACCTTATGTTTTGGTCCTTGGAAGGCTGCTCCCCGTGGCCATTTCCCACTCCATGGACAAAGGGTAACACAGGTGTTTGTTTTACAGGGGGTCCGGACGTGATTGTCAGCAACTGTACTCAGGCTCTCATTGAAAAATTTACTAGCATGCATGGTGATGTTTCTGCTTCTCTCTCTTGACCCATAGAACAGCCTACACACCATTTCCTTCCAGCTGACGCAGTTCTCGTCAAAAGTCTGAATCCATGAAAGGTTGAGGAAGCAGCCTTCGGCCCTCCTACACGCGTCATGGCTGTTACCCGTACTGCTGTCCTCACAGATTCACAACACCAGTGGATTCACGCCAGCTGTATCAAGTGCTGCCCATCTGTGACATGAGACAATACTGCTATCAAATAGCCCTTAGGGGCCTCTTCTCATCTCACTTTAACAGACACACATACAGTATTATTTTGTATTAGAGATACACACATGAACTCTATCTTCAACTCTGCCAAAGATTTACTCCTTCGCTACAACTGTTTAGCATTCACTCATCATCAGTTGACCTCTGCATCTAAAAATGCATATACCTTGCTTAACTTGTTGAATTAGTGCACTCTATGCCTGAAATGCAAAATCTCCCTACACACTGGTTTTGTTGACTGTTTGACAGTCCTTGTAGCCGTTGTGACACTATTGGAGAGACAAAGAAGACAAAGAAGTTTTCCCTTAGACAATGGTACTGCTATCAAAGCCAACAAGAGCCCCTCATCAAGATCCCGCCAGGTGGCTGTGGCTCAGGTGGTAGACCAGGTTGTTCATTAATCATAGAGGTTTGGCGGTTTGATTCCTGGGCCACATGACTCCACATGCCGAAGTGTCCTTTTGCAAGACACTGAACCCCAAGTTGCTCCCAATGGCAAGTTAGCGCCTTGCATGGCAGCTCTGCTACCATTGGTGTGTGAGCATGTGTATGAATGTGTGAATGAGAACAAGTGTAAAATGCTTTGGATAAAAGCGCTATATAGGTGCGCCATTCACCATTTATCTTGCATGATTCATGTAGTTATTGTCTAACTCTTGCAACTGTCCGCATATTATTGTAATAACCTAAAAGGCTACAATGGCACCATGGGCTCCGGCACGGTGGAAATACTAAATGCAGTGCATGGATGCGGTAGTGATAGCTCAACTGAGCATAATGGTTTGCACAAATGTAGGGGTTAAGTGTTCCCTTAACCCGAATGTCATTCTGAATACCACCCAGGTTTTTATGCATTTGTACACATAGTAAGGAGTCAAATCTGATGTTAGGCCATTCTTTGTGTAAAGTCTATGTCAATGTCAGCTTGTCTGCAGACTTGAATGCTGCCTTACCATATAGCACATAATTATGTCTTGGTAGCCGAACAGGGCACACCTGCCTAAAATTCTGCTATGCACTTTGTTATTACAATCGTTTGTAAATGCGTGGTCGTAGATGTTACTGTCATTTAAAGAAACGGATGACTTGGGGCAGGTGCAGCCAGTATGCACAGGTCCCATTGGGACCTAAGAGGGCAATGATGAGTTCCACATTTGCATACGAGTGCTTTTATCACCCCCGCCTTCCCTATGCGCTGTATCATCTTATCTGATTAATCAGATGTTTCTGTCCCTGTTGTAATTGCTCTGACATTATAAACTTTCTGTTCCAACTGTCATACCCCCACCCTTCCTATTATTTCTGTATACTTTCTCTGTGTGTGTGTGTGTGTGTGTGTATATATAATTATTATTAATTTTTTTATTTATTTCTGCTTTATGTCAGCATTAAACTAAGAAGCTTTCACTAAACTCTGTGTCTGTGTAACTTCAGGATAACAACAGCATGGATCCAAGAATTTGATTCTGAGGCCGGTATCAATGAAATCTAATCAATAAGTTTTACAGCAGAGAGTCATGTGACGCGGTGAAGTGGATGGCTGCCTAGCTGAGCCCTGCCTCGCAGTGTCTGTTATTTTTATCCGGTATTCACATTCTGAGTCGGCATATCTCCTTGAATTAAAAGTCAGACTGTAGGTGATATTCTTGGCTGCAATGTCGGGCACGCAAAAGAATACAAATCGACCAAATACAAGGCACGTTGCAGCAAAGGCGCTAGCATCGGCTCACCAACGTGCCAGAATAAAGACAGCGACAAGCCATCAGGAAACGTAGCTGAGGACATTGCAAGTATTTTTACAGTCCTGAAACATATTTCTGGTGAGATGGTAAGCCTGGGAGAAATACGCAAAGCAACGTCGTCAATGGAAGAGAAATTATTGACTATAGTGGCGAGAATCAGCGACGTGGAAGGGAGACTCGGGTTTCTGGAGGATGCAGAAACCGAGCGGAAGGCTCATCCACCAGCCATTGGATCCGAACTTGAAGCTCTTCGTGATAGGATAGACGACATGGAAGACCGGATCAGGCGTAATAATCTGTGCTTTGTTGGCTTTCCCGAAGGCTGTGAAGGCGGGGACACAATCGCATTCCTGGAGAAATTGTTGCCTAACGTTGGATATTACTACACCGTCGCAGGGCTGGTTTATTGAACGCGCGCACAGACTTGGCCTCCGGACCTTGGCTGCCCGGAGCAATGTTAATGGTCGGACTTTGATTGCAAAGTTTATGCGGTCGGGGGACAGAGACCGCATCCTACACGCATCCCAGGAGAAAGGCGAAATTCGGTGGGAAGGGAAACGAGTCATGATTTTCCCGGACTTCTCCAGGGGAACCGTAACCAAACGTGATGCTTTCAGGGAGTGCAAAGTTTGCTCTACAGTACCCAGCCACGCTCAAAATCGACACAAAAGAGGGACCGTGCCGCTTCATGAACCTGAGGACAGCCATGGACTTCATCAGTAACAAGCTGCACTCACCACCCGAAGAAGCTGAGTGACCACTCATCTCTACAGATGTGGCTTTCTTTTCCTTTACAACGTGAGGGACGGACAACTTTTGTTACAGGGGTATGATCAAACTGTTTCTTCTTTTTCTACACAACTCAACTAACCGGCCGATTATCTGATAACAAGGTAAAAACTCAGTCACACGTTAAAGGTGCCACAGCTTTCATAAAGACACTGTTAATGGGCCTGGTTGGTCAGAGTTACTTTACTGACAGATCACGTACCTGAAGGGTTTTAAGTTGCGCTGTGTTCAGAGTTTTGCGCAGTTTTTATTTTCTAATGTAAGAGCTATGTTCATAAAGTTATGTTCTTATAGAATTCACCCAAGGTATATCACAGTCCTGGTACCATTGACCCATTTGTCCACATTTTACCACTATGTCTACGGTTGATAGTAATTTGCGCCTAGCCACATGGAATGTGAATGGTCTGGGGAACCCCAAAAAGAGGAATAAGATACTTCATAGTCTGAAATCGGTCAGATATAATATTGTGTTTCTACAGGAATGCCACTTGTCTTTAAAAGATGCAAATAAATTGTGTAAAGGATGGGTGGGGAAGGTTTTTTGCAGTGCTGGCACAAGTCAAAGTAGAGGTGTCATTATTTTAGTAAATAAACATTTACAATTTAAATGCTTAAAGGAAATTAAGGACATAGAAGGGAGGATGCTTATTATACTAGCTGATATACAGGGGAGAACATTGATATTAGCAAACACCTATGCCCCTAACAATGATGTTCCTGGATTCTTTGCCAATTTGGAATGTAAATTGATTGATATGGGCAGCTACCCAATCATATGGGCAGGGGACATAAACATGGTAATGGACGCAATCCTTGACAGGAGTAGCCCCAGCAAAGCTAGACCACCTAAGTCGCTAAGTGTTGTTAAAAAATTGTGCTCTGCTCTTGGTCTCGTGGATGTATGGCGGCTGTTTAACCCTACTGGGAGGGATTATACATTTCTCTCAGCAATGCACGGCATGTTTACCAGGATCGACTATTTCTTTATTTCTAAAGAAATGCTCCCATTTACAGTGTCGTGCATTATTGGGAACATATTAGTATCCGACCATGCCATGGTGTCGCTCAATTTGGTTCCTGCTGACAAAGTTAAAAAATCAACTAGATGGAGATTCAACTCATCTCACCTGCAAGATGATGCCTTCAAAGCAATGTTGAAAACTCAAATGGATCTTTTTATTGATATAAATGTTCCCTCTTCCCCGTCAGCTGGTACAACTTGGGAAGCCTTCAAAGCTTTCATAAGGGGTCATGTAATTCAGTTTTCATCCCATAGGAAGAGATAGAATATGAGAGCAATGGCAGTCCTGGAGAAAAAAGTGGAAGAGGCTGAACAACAATTGAAGCAAAACTTCACCCCACAGAAATTGTGAGAGCTTACAAAACTGAAATATGAGTATAATCATATACTTTCACAAAAGGTGGAATTTGGACACTTTAGAGTCAGGCAAAAATACTTTGAATCTTGGTATAAGGCAGGGAAGCTACTAGCCCGCTATATTAAGCAACAAGAGTCCATGGCCACAATAACCGCTGTTCAATCAGAGGGAGGAGCTCTCTTGACAAAGTCAGCTGATATAAATGAAACATTTAAAAAATTCTACAGGAAATATACATCATCAGCACCCGATACACAAGACGAAACTATTAAATTCTTGGAGGGGCTGGATCTCCCCACACTAAATCCTGATCAGCGTGATGGACTGGATGCCCCAATTACACCTGACGAAATACTGGAGGTCATTAGGACTTTAAAAGCAGGCAAAGCCCCAGGTCCTGATGGTCTCACTGCTGAGTTTTTCAAATGTTATTCAGAGGAGGTCACTCTACTTCTACTGCAAATGTATAATGAAGCCTTTAGCCTGGGAACACTGCCCCCTACCTTGTGTCAGGCCCTGATAACCCTTATATTGAAAAAAGGCAAGGACCCTACGGACTGTAAAAACTATCGTCCAATCTCTCTAATATCACTTGATATCAAAATACTCCCTAAAATACTCGCAAATCGCCTTAACAGAGTAATTTCCACACTTATACACCCTGACCAAGTAGGATTTATTTGCAATGGATTTGCTTTTGACAATATTCGGCGATTGATAAATGTAATGTGGACAGTCAGGAACAATAACTCACCAATAGCAGCTGTTTCCCTTGACGCAGAAAAAGCTTTTGATTGTGTAGAATGGCACTATCTTTTTCAGATGTTGGAGATTTTGGGCTTCGGACAGACATTTATGAAGTGGGTGAAACTATTATACAATGCACCTCAGGCAGCTGTTCAAACTAATGGAGTGGCCTCCTCTTATTTCAGACTCGGCCGGGGGACCCAGCAAGGTTCACCGCTTTCTCCCCTGTTATTTTGCCTAGCAATAGAACCCCTGGCTGCAGCAATCCGTAAGGACACTGATATCCCTGGTATTACGATTGGAGGCTATACACATAAACCTTTGCTTTATGCTGATGATACTCTAGTCTTTATTACAAACCCAGACAGATCTATTCCCGCTCTACTCTGAATTATAAAGTTATTCTCAAGCTTTTCTCGCTATCGGGTGAATTGGACAAAGTCGGAGGCCCTCCCCCTGACCTCATATTGCCCTAAATCGCTATTCCAAGCCGGCTCTTTCCAGTGGCCTCTCGAGGGAATTAAATACTTAGGAATACTTATTCCCAGACAACTTAGTGATATAGTGAAATGTAATCTGGAACCGCTCCTAGAAAAAAATCAACACATATATGCAGAGGTGGTCTCCGCTTTATCTCTCTCTGTGGGGCAAGGTCAATGTTATCAAGATGAACGGTGCTCCCAAAATAAATTATATTCTTCAGTCCCTTCCCTTGGATATCCCTACCAAATACTTTAAACAATTTGATGTACTTTGTAAAAAGTTTTTGTGGAATGGCAAAAAATCTAGAATGCATCTGAGAAAAAAAAAAAAAACGGTAGAGAAAGGTGGTTTGGGTCTTCCAAATATGCTGTTTTATTATTATGCCTTTAGCTTGAGACACCTGGCACACTGGGCGCTTCCCCCTGAAAGAGCTCCTCCATGGTACTCAATGGAACAGTCAATTTGCACATTGTTTCCCCCATTGTTGTTCTTGTCTGCCAGAATGCCACTAAATGCTCGATCTCATCCCATCATATCACATTTACAGGAAATCTGGAGGAAAATAGCCCGTATTACTAAAATAAACCCATATTTAATTATGTCTTCTGGGATTTGGGACAATCCTAAACTCATAATTGGCAAATCCTCAGTAATTTGGAAAGAGTGCGTGAATAAAGGGATCCTTACTCTGAGTCATTTATATGAAGGAGGCATACTTAAGTCTTTTGGCAACCTGGTTGAGCAGTTCGGTCTGTCCAATTATCAATTTTGGAGGTACCTTCAATTAAGACATCTCCTGGTTAGCACCTTTGGCTCACCACAAGCTTCTCCCCAGGGCCTGGATCTTTTAAATTCAGTCTTACGCATTGCAGAGGCAGGACATGAGGCTTCCCAGTTTTATTCTATGCTTTTAAACACTTCTGGCCATGATATCACCACAGCTCTAAAAGCATTATGGGAAAAAGATCTGGGCGTCTCTATTGAAGAAAAGGAATGGGATAAAATTATTGGTATTACTAAGCATGTTTCTAGAGATATTAGAATAAGATTAATACAGTTCAAAATTCTTCAACGATATTATTGGTACCCCAGCAGATTATTTAGACTAGGGCTGAAAGACTCTTCAGATTGCTGGAGGTGTAACGGGTTTTTAGGGGACTTAGTTCATGCATTATGGCCATGCCCAAAGGTACAGGCATTTTGGATTAGGATCCATAAGTATATCTCAGAGATAGCAGGGACGGACTACAAACTCTGTCCTGAACTCTACATATTAGGGAACCCTAAAGTTATCAACCACATGATGAAACCCTTAGCTAACTGGGTCCAGACAAGCTTTATGATTGGCAAACAGATAGTAATGAAAAAGTGGAAAGATGCTGCAGGCCCATTATTTCAGGAATGGGTCTCAGAACTGGGTAAGGTGGCGGCATTTGAGAAAATATCGTACAGTCTGATGAATGAGGTGGAGAAGTACAATGAAAAATGGGGAAAGTTTTTGCAATTTCACTCAGTACATGTGACTTAACGGACTCATTTCCAGACTCTTTGGTTTTGTTTTACCTACCTTATTGTTATTAAGTTGTATTCCATCTATCTGTGTCAACCTTTGTCTTGACAAATTATCTGTACTAGCAATATATGTGTATGCATTTGTGACTGTGTGTGTGTATGAATGTATACTATTTTATTTTTAATCTATTTTTCTTTTAAACCTGTCACTTTTTTTTTTTTACTATAGTGGTAGGATGAAGGTGGTGAGGGCGCTCCAGAAGTAATCACGTGGACATTATAATGTGGATGCTACTCTATTATTTAAGGATTGTGATTCCTCATATGCCACTGGTACAGTGGTTACCGGACAAATATCTATGCTGAAGTTTTACTTTGGATACACCAATGCTGCCTTGGGCTCCTTGTTTTGTTTTGTTGTTACTGTCGGGTCATTTGGCCCACAGCCTCTTTAATTTGTTATATGGTTGGAACTGTATTGGTTCGCTTTTGTTTGCATTGTAAAACAAAATAAAAAAAATATATAAGTCTAAAAAAAAAAAAGTTTTACAGCAAAATAAGTTTCTTATAAGAATTTTAAGTGCACGTTTGGTGAAATGCAACAAACCTCTCACTGAGACGGATCAGTGAGGAATAAATAACAGTTTCTTTCAATTGATCCTTATGTTATCATATGTCAATAATTCACATTAGAATGAGCGCTAACAGAAAATACCATAGGCAAGGTTATAAATGGCCCATACTCACAATTGAGGTGACTAGGCTTCCCACATAGAGGCTAACCTTACTAGATAATCCAAGAAAATATTCTTACCTCCACCTGGGAATCCCACTCCTGACAACAGTAAACTGTTAAAAAATCTTCTGATGATGTAGAAAATATGAAATTGATGAGAATGAAAGGCACCATCACACTGCCACAGGTATATCCTGTTTCAAGCACTTGGGAGAGTTGCCATAAGACACACACAAGGTCAGATAGCAAAGTCTCTCAGCTTATTCGAGAAGACGAGAGAGTATATACAGTGGTGTGAAAAAGTGTTTGCCCCCTTCCTCATTTCCTGTTCCTTTGCATGTTTGTCACACTTAAGTGTTTCGGAACATCAAACCAATTTAAACAATAGTCAAGGACAACACAAGTAAACACAAAATGCAATTTGTAAATGAAGGTGTTTATTATTAAAGGTGAAAAAAAATCAAAACCATCGTGGCCCTGTGTGAAAAAGTGATTGCCCCCCTTGTTAAAACATACTATAACTGTGGTTGTCCACACCTGAGTTCAATTTCTCTAGCCACACCCAGGCCTGATTATTGCCAAACCTGTTCACAATCAAGGCATCACTTAAATAGGAGCTGCTTGACACAGTAAGGTCCACCAGAAGATCCTTAAAAGCTACACATCATGCCGAGACCCAAAGAAATTCAGGAACAATTGAGAAGGAAAATAATTGAGATCTATCAGTCTGGAAAGGGTTATAAAGCCATTTCCAAAGCTTTGGGAATCCAGCGAACCACAGTGAGAGCTATTATCCACAAATGGCGAAGACATGGAACAGTGGTGAACCTTCCCAGGAGTGGCCGGCCGCCCAAAATTACCCCAAGAGCACAGCGACGACTCATCCAAGAGGTCACAAAAGACCCCACAACAACGTCCAAAGAACTGCAGGCCTCACTTGCCTCAGTTAAGGTCAGCGTTCATGCCTCCACCATCAGGAAAAGACTGGGCAAAAATGGCCTGCATGGCAGAGTTCCAAGGAGAAAACCACTGCTGAGCAAAAAGAACATCAAAGCTCGTCTCAATTTCTCCACAACACATCTTGATGATCCCCAAGACTTTTGGGACAACATTCTGTGGACCGATGAGACAAAAGTGGAACTCTTTGGAAGGTGTGTGTCCAAGTATATCTGGCGTAGAAGGAACACTGCATTATATTCATAAAAAAGAACATTATACCAACAGTAAAATATGGTGGTGGTAGTGTGATGGTCTGGGGCTTTTTTTTTGCTTTCAGGACCTGGAAGACTTGCCGTGATAAAAGGAACTATGAATTCTGCTGTCTACCAAGAGATCCTGAAGGAGAATGTCCGACCATCTGTTCGTGTACTCAAGCTGAAACGAACTTGGGTTCTGCAGCAGGACAATGATCCTAAACACACCAGCAAGTCCACCACCGAATGGCTGAAGAAAAACAAAATGAAGCCTTTGGAGTGGCCTAGCCAAAGTCCTGACCTGAATCCTATTGAGATGTTGTGGTATGACCTTAAAAAGGCCGTTCATGCTCGAAAACCCTCTAATGTAACTGAATTAGGAGATGAGTGGGCCAAAATTCCTCCAGGACGCTGTAAAAGCCTCATTGCACGTTATCGCAAACGCTTGGTTGCAGTTGTTGCTGCTAAGGGTGGCCCAACCAGTTATTAGGTTTAGGGGGTAATCACTTTTTCACACAGGGCCATGATGGTTTGGATTTTTTTTCACCTTTAATAATAAACACCTTCATTTACAAATTGCATTTTGTGTTTACTTGTGTTGTCCTTGACTATTGTTTAAATTGGTTTGATGTTCCGAAACACTTAAGTGTGACAAACATGCAAAGGAACAGGAAATGAGGAAGGGGGCAAACACTTTTTCACACCACTGTGTATATATATATATATATATATATATATGTGTGTGTGTGTATATTTGTGTATATATATGTATATATGTGTGTGTGTATGTGTGTATGTGTATATATATATATATATGTATATATATATAAAATCTCTGACACAAATCATCAGACAGTCATGTGCCTCAGCAACAGTGTGGTCATCAGTCAAGGTCAAAAACGGCAGTGCCATGGGTACAGCTTCTTAAAAAAAAAAAAAAAAAACACTTAGTAACCTCAGGTGGCAAAAATAAATAAATAAATAAATAAATTCACACACACAACAGATTTCAATATGTAGTGATCTCTTCCCAAAAAGTAAACTAACATTTAGGAACCAAGTGGGAAAAGTACACCTGTCCTATTTCCGCAGTCATTACGGAGTAATTTTCAACCAGGTGTTACTAATGAAATGCACAAAATTATTTAATCATCAAGAAGGGTGACTACTTCTATAAAAGCAGAACTTTTGGCAGCTTGGTGTTCTCAAACACTCAGGTTTGTGTCTACTTCATGATAAGAAGAAAGGACATCAACCACGACCTGAATTGAAATGATTGTTCAATTCAATTCATTTTTATTTGTATAGCACTTTTGACAATGGGCATCATCATAAAGCAGCTTTACAGAAATATATATATTCAGGATATAAGTTTTAAATTTATCCCTAATGAGCAAGCCAGAGGCAATGGTGGTAAGCAAAAACTCTCTGAGGTAATATGATGAAGAAACCTCGAGAGGAACCAGGCTCAAAAGGGAACCCATTATCATCTGGATGACAACAGATTATTTATAATTATAAATAATCTCCTTCTATAACCATATACTACATGGTCAAAAAATGCAATTGTGTATCCAGGAAAATCATGACAGGAAACTATAGTACAGAACTTTTCATGGCAATTGAAGACCGAAAGCTGTTGTAACAATTGTAGCCTAAGTCAGAATGGTACCACTTATTTTTAAGTGGTACCATTCTCAGTAATCTTACTGATCTTTAGGCTGTCCATGTGGGGTCATCCTCAACACATCGAGTGATTTCCAAGTGATGAGAACTCAGAAGTAAGGCATCAGGATTGATCAGGCAGGTCCGCAGAGCAGAAGGGATCAGACTGTTGCTGTTCATCAATCAGAGAAGGATTATAAGGCCATCTCCAAAGAATTTCAAACTCACCATTCTACAGTGAGAAGGATTGGCTACAGATAAAGAGCGTTCAAGACAGTTGCCAGTCTTCCCAGGAGTTGCTATCCCAACAAACTCAGTTTAAGGTCAGACCATTTAATGCTCAATAAGAAAAACCCCATGACCTACATCATGTGACCTACAATGCTCTGTAAGCACATTAAAAGTTCATGACACAAACCGAAAAAGACTGAACAAGTATGGCTTTCATGGAAGGGTGCCTTCTCTCCAAAAAAAATATAGCAGCATGATTAGGTTTGCAAAATTGCATCTGAACAAACCACAAATGTTCTGGAGCAATATGCTTTAGACAGATATCATCAAGTTGGAGATGTTTGGTGCTCATGCACAGGACCATGTTTGGTGAAATCCAAGCACAGCATATCACAACAAACACCTAAAACCAATTAATAAGTATGCTGGTGGAGAGGTGATGATTTGGGCTTATTTTATAAGTTAATAAATAATAACCACAGGATGTGGGAATCTTGCAGTCATTGAGACAACAATCAACTTCTTATAATAAAAAAAAAGGCCAAATCATCACCTCCCTTCAATTTCTCTCTCTTCCATTGTCATTGTCTCTCTGTAGGTGCGAGAGCTGCAGATTCGTCTACAGAGTGTCCAACCTGATTGGGGACAGTCCAGTCCTGGTCGTGTGACCCCTGCTGGGCGATCCATCAACCCAAGTACAGGCGAGCTCAGCACTAGCAGCAGCAGCAATGACATCCCTGTAGCAAAGGTTGGTCTCTCTCTCTCTCTCTCTCTCTCTCTCTCTCTCTCTGTCTCTCTCTGTCTCTCTCACACACACACACGCACACACACAGAGTAGGCTTGAGCTTGGAGGACAGAAACTGTTCTCTTCCCCCTTTATCTTTTTTCCTGCTTCATTCTTTTGCTTAAAATACTTATGTTGGCCCGTAAGTGCAACACATATTAACAGATCAAAAACACCAAAGCAAATTCAGACATTCACAACAGCAAAACCAAAAATACATCAACATAAATTCCAACTAGATGTGGGAATGCAAGGTGCCATGTGGGAATGCAAGGCCAGTGAGACATTCTATAGTGGGAATGCTAGGTGCAAAGTCAATCACCTAGCTGCATCATCTCAGTCATTCTTTTTTGCTCTTGCCATGAACATTGATCCTACAACCATCTCCTGGGTAAGGTTGAATTTTAAAGCAACAAAGTCAAGGTCCCTTGTGCTGAAAAAAGAAAAGGGTAACACTTTACAATACTATTCAACAATGTATCAACTTAGTAGCAACTTGTCTTCTGCAGAATTACTAGATAACTATGGCACTAATTAATTAGTATTAACTACTAATTAATTAGTGATCACATTGACATTATTTTCCTATGACAAATCCTACCTTCCTCTTCAGAACTCCTTAACCTACCTCAACCTATTCCAACACCTCAGTCTATAAAACCTAGGACCTAGGTCAGAGCAGGACAGGGTCAGTGTGTTGTTTTTATTTAGCCAGTCAAATCTAAAGTGAGAAATAGACAACAAACATACAATGTAGCAATGAGTAACAAATATTCTCCATTAACATACGTTAAATTTTTTGCAGATAATTTTCTTTTATATAAGAAACATTAGTGATGAATTACCATGTGTAATACTGTTCCACATCATTAAATACTGAAGAACACAGTAGCAATTCAGTCATTAGCATTGAGTTTCTGTGTTTCACTTTACAATACTGTTCCACATTTTCATTAACTACTGAAAAACAGTCTATGACTGAAAAACAGTTATATTCATTGTTTAAATTCACTGATGTTATTGTTTAAAGGGAACCCTTACTATGAAGACTTGTATGGCTGATTAGATTAACGCTGACATGCGCTATATAAATCCGCTATACAAAAACACTCGATGTCAGGTTTTTTTTTTATTAATAATAAAAATCCTTTCACTTGTAGGTCGCCATTGCAGTTTATGTCGCAATGCATTCTGGGTAGTGATGTCAAATGGTTGCCACGGTCTTGATTCTCTAGCGACCTTTCAGAGATATTTAGCCTTTTCAATTTGAACCCGGGCATACGGGTTCAACATAGGTGAGGAGGCTAATATAGAAGACATTACTCAAAATGAAGATGATCAGAGAAGTGAGGAGGCAAGAGTTGGTGGTGTCTGTGTAGCAACTGCACGTCTATGCCAACCGAGAGTGTTTGTTGTTCAAGCTAAGCTATTGTTAATATGGATTAATCTATCATTTTATGATTAAATGTATTCTAATATCAATAATAGAGATTATCAGCCATCTTGCCGTTGTATACTTTATTTTGTTAAAATTCCAAAGGTTGTTATTAGGAAATCTATGCTATCTACACAGCTGTTGTGTGTATGAAGGTACTCATACCATTGGAAAGCTAAGATTCTTCTGATTCAATTGATATAAACCATTTTGAGATACAATCACAACAGCAGCTACAATCAATGTCTCTGTCAGACCAAGAATATACAAACAAACACCTACAAAACAGAGACAACTCACCCCAAATGAAGCCTCATAGTAATATCACTGATTCATAACATCCTGACAAAAACTTTTTACACTGTCTTGTTACACTGGCAAACAATTCAATTATGTAAAAATATTTAAGGATTTTAAATACATTAATTATTTAAAAAAGAATTAACATATTTCATGTGTTTCTAACAACTTATTTTAGTAGGGGAGGGCAATTATTACGTGATAAGTCCTATATTTGGGGTTCCTTTTAACATGCACACCAAAAAAATATGCTCTGCTACAGCGTGCGGTATAAAACTGGGTATTGCTTTAGAGCCCTTGGAGGTTAAGGCTAATACTAAGGGGCGTTACTTTTCAGACACACGCAAGGTTTTTGGCCAATCACAATGCAAATTGTATCTAATCAGAGGGCACTTGGCTTTTCAGAAGGGGCTTTGGTGAAATCTGAGCGTTTTAGGCAGCCTGGGAAAAGAGGTACTTCAATAAAGTACAGTATTTTACAAATAATATTTTTTTTAACATTAAAGTACGTTAATGTGTTCTCTTACTACCAATAAACAACAATGTTTAGAAAGATCAAAATTGTGATCTGACCCCTTTAAGTATTCCCTTCCTACTTCCACAATAATTAACAGAGTAATTAGCAGCCACATGTTACTAATTAAGTGCACAAGATTAGTCGGTTTTCAAGAAGTTTGCAGTTTGGAATCAGCACTCAGGTGTGTGGATATATCATGCTAAGAAAAAAGGACATCAGCCATGATCTCAGAGAAGGAATTGTTGCTGCTCATCAATCTGGGGAGGGTCATAATACTATGTCCAAACAATTTGACATTCACAATTCTACAGTGAGAAGGATTGTTTAAAAATATAGAGCCTTGAAGACAGTTTCCTATCTTCCCAGGAGTGGACGTCCCAGTAAATTCAGTTCAAGGTCAGAGAATTTAATGCTCAGAGCTACACCATGTAACCTACAGATCTCTGTAAGCACATTAAATATCAGTGAGATGCTGTGGATCTTAAGATAGTTGTGCATAAAAGAATGCCCTCAAACATCAATGAACTGAAGCAATGAAGTGCTGTACCGTGACCAAAAACCCGATGGTCACTCTGACAGAGCTCCAGCCTGTCTCTGTGGAGAGAGGAGAACCTTCCAGAAGAACAACCATCTTTGCAGCACTCCACCAATCAGGCCTGTATGGTAGAGTGGCCAGACAAAAGCCACTCCTCAGTAAAAGGCACATGACAGCCCACCTGGAGTTTGCCAAAAGGCACCTGAAGGACTCTCAGACCATAAGAAACAAAATTCTCTCGTCTGATGGCCTGAATGGCAAGTGTCATGTCTGGAGGAAACCAGGCACCACTCATCACCTGGCCAATACCATCCCAATGTACAGAGACATCCTTGATGAAAATTTGCTACAGGGCGCTCTGGACCTCAGACTGGAGCGAAGGTTCATCTTCCAACAGGACAATGACCCTAAGCACACAGCCAAGATAACAAAGGAGTGGTTAGAGAACAACTCTGTGAATGTCCTTGAGTGGCCCAGACTTGAACCCAATTGAACATCTCTGGAGAGATCTGAAAATGGCTATGCACCGACGCTCCCCATACAACCTGATGGAGTTTGAGAGGTCCTGCAAAGAAGAATAGGAGAAACTGCCCAAAATAGGTATACCAAGCTTGTAGCATCATACTCAAAAAGACTTGAGTGAATTCTTTCTGGATGCACTGTGTGTGTGTGTGTGTGTGTGTGTGTGTGTGTGTGTGTGTGTGTGTGTGTGTATACAGTATCTCATAAAAGTGAGTACACTCCTCACATTTTTGTAAATATTTGATTATATCTTTTAATGTGACAACACTGAGAAAATGACACTTGACGCTAGAATGTAAAGTAGTGCTTGTACAGCTTGTGTAACAGTGTAAATTTGCTGTCCCCTCAATAACTCACCAAATAGCCTTTAATGTCTAAACTGCTGGCAACAAAAATGAGTACACCCCTAAGTGAAAATGTCCAAATTGGGCCCAATTAGCCATTTTCCCTTCCCGGTGTCATGTGACTTGTTAGTGTTACAAGGTCTCAGGTGTGATTGGGGAGCAGGTGTGTTAGATTTGGTGTCTTCGCTCTCACACTCCCTCATACTGGTCACTGGAAGTTCAACATGGCACCTCATGGCAAAGAACTCTCTGAGGATCTGAAAAATAGAATTGTTGCATAATTGTTGTACATAAAGAAGATATAGGCTATAAAAAGATTGCCAAGACCCTGAGCTGCAGCACAGTGGACAAGACCATACAGCGGTTTAACAGGACAGGCTCCACTCAGAACAGGCCTTGTCATGGTCGACCAAAGAAGTTCAGTGCACGTTCTCAGCGTCATATCCAGAGGTTGTCTCTGGGAAGTAGATGTATGAGTGCTGCCAGCATTGTTGCAGAGGTTGAAGGGGTGGACGATCAGCCTGTCAGTCCTCAGATCATATGCCGCACACTGCATCAAGTTGGTCTGCATGGCTGTCGTCCCAGAAGGAAGTCTCTACTAAAAATAATGCACAAGAAAGTCCGCAAACAGTTTTCTGAAGACAAGCAGATTAAGGACATGGATTATGAGACCAAGATAAACTTATTTGGTTCAGATGGTGTCGAGCGTGTTTGGTCACAACCAAGTGAGGAGTACAAAGACAAGTTTGTCTTGCCTACAGTCAAGCAAGGTGGTGGGAGTGTCATGATCTGGGGCTGTATGCGTGCTGTCGGCACTGGGGAGCTACAGTTCATCGAGGGAACCATGTATGCCAACATGTACTGTGACATACTGAAGCAGAACATGATCAGTATGCAATATTCCAGCATGATAATGATGCCACCTCCAAGACAACCACTGGCTTCGCTGAGGGTGAAGGTGATGGACTGGCCAAGCATGTCTCCAGACCTAAACCCTCATGTCTTCATGGAGGAGTGGAAGAAGACTGAAGTGGCAACCTATGAAGCTCTGGTGAACTCCATGCCCAAAATGTTTAAGGCAGTGCTTGAAAATAATGGTGGCCACACAAAATATTGACACTTTGGGCCAAATTTGAACATTTTCACTTAGGGGTGTACTCACTTTTGTGAGATAGTGTGATATATTATATATATATATATATATATGTCTGCCTGTCATGAAAACAAATTTTATCATCCCAGAAATAATTGTGTAAATTATTGAAATAATTTAAATAGAAATAATCATTGTAATTTTAAGACAATTTTATGCCACCAATGGAAGTATAATATAATGGTATAGTTTTTGGTCTTCTGACAAAATTATACTTTTATTTATTCAAATTTAGTCAATATTTTGTTGTCAAATTTATTCATTTTAGTCAATCTTACTAATATGCTAGTGAATATTAGTCAACAGCATTTTATTGTATGAAAAAGTGCAACCAAATATTCACACATTTATATATTAACTTAAACATGGATCAGCAAAAATATGTGGAAACTGCCCTTGTTAAACTCCTGAAATAATATTACAATGAGTACGCTATTATAATGCAATATTGTGAATTATTTATGCTTTAGTTATTCCTTGTCCATGTTTTTGTGCTTTGTTACAGAAAGAGCATATGAAATTCACAATGTGACTTACCATTCTATTTAGCATTATATTAAGTTCAAGTTCACTTATGTATTTACATCATTTTGTGCAAAGGCAAGTTGTAACATTATGTTTGTTATTATATGTCTGATTAATCTCACATGTATAGGATGTGTTTGGGTGAGTTAATTAACCCACTAATAAAGCGCTTAGGTTTACCGATGTTCATTTACTGTTCAGCTTCAGCTCACACAGCTTAAGCAGGTCAATCCCCGACATTATTGACTATGACAGGATTATTTGAAACACCAGAACTCTTCTTTCTAGATATTGTTAGTGTATTGTTAATATCTTGAGTGTTATTGTTTTTTTTTCAAGTGTACAATTGAATTAAAATCAGTACTAGTACTTGTTACACATCTTACATTTGAATGCAATTGAATTGCATTGGAATGTGCATTTTTATCTTAAATTCAACATTTGAATGTTAATTTGACAGCCCTAAAACAGACGAGAGGACAGAAGCAGTGTTGTTTGTTAACTCCCCAGAACAAACAACAACTGAAATAAGCTATGAACATGCCTGGAAAAGCATCACAAAAGAAGAATGCAACAGCTTCGTAATAATCAGTGGATTGCTGGCTTGACCCTAACCCTGCAGTTATTGGAAGCAAGGGATATGTAACCAATTTAATTGTTATTTACTTTAATTTTACCATCAGGTCCTACACTGGTCCTAAAAATTTGGTGGTCTGACACCAAAATACTTATCTATAGTATCATATTCATCTTTTTATTTCAAACCCAATTTTTTTCAGTTTAGATAAAAACAAAAATGGCCTTGCCATTCTAATACTTTTGGATTGGATGGTTCAGCTCCAATATACTGTGGAAAACAGTTAAAATAACAAAACTTTGTCAATGTCAAAATACTTTTGCACCTGACTGTGCATATTACTATATTAATCCGTTTATTATATAAATCCTTTTTTTGTGGCTATGTCTTGCAGGTGGCAGAGAGAGTAAAGCTTTCCAAAACCCGGTCAGCGTCATCATCAATGGAGAGAGCTGTGCAGGGCTCAGAGATTAGCAGTATTGAGGTAAGGTGAAAGGCAGAGGGTTTGGGTGCCAGTCTAAACGGTCAGAGGCTGGGTGCTAGTCTAAAGGGAACGAGTCATTTAATTTGCACCATGGTTAATTTATACTGTTGTTTGAGAGAGGGGTAGAGAGGCTCTGTGGGGAAACTGTCTAAAGGGAGCGAGTGGGTTACAAGTCTAAAGGGAAAGAGTGGTTGAATGCTATTCTATAGAGAGAGGAATTGCATGCCACTCTAAAGAGAGAGAGGGGGATTGAGGTGCCAGTCTAAAGGAGAAAGGAGTTGGCTGCCATTGTAAAGAGTGTGTTTGGGTGCCAGTCTAAACAGAGAAAGTGTTTGAGTGACAAGCTAAAGAGAGAGAGGGGTTGTGTGCCATTCTAAAGAGAGAGAGAGAGGGGTTCGGTGCCACTCTACAGGAACAAAGGAGCATGATGTCATTCTAATGAGAAAGGGCTTGGTTGCCAGTCAAAAGTGCGAGAGTCTACAGTCTACAGGGCCACATATTCAAATACAGTGTGGGAAATAAGTATTTAATGCATCATTATTTTCAGTAAATATATTTCCAATGAGGCTATTCACATAAAATTTTCACCAGACATCTGTATTAACTCAAGAAATCCACACATACTGTATAAAGAAATCTAACCATTAAAAGTATTGAATACTCTATGAATAAGCAGTTAAGGCAAGGTAAGGCAAGAAACTAGCTGAAATCTGTAAGTAATTATACCTCCTATCTGTGCAAATTAATATCAGCTGGTTCAGTAAATTGATGGTCTATAAAAAGGCTTTTTCATTACCATGGTGTCACACAAGAAACATCTCCTGATGGGTAAAAGCAAAGAGCTCACCCAAGACATTCACAACCTTATAGTTGCAAAACATATTGATGGAATTGGATACAGATTTATTTCAAAACTTCTGAATCCTCCGATATACACCATTGGGGCCATTATCTGCAACTGCAAGCAACATCACTCCATCATCAACTGGCCATGTACCTCCTCGCAAGATTTCTGACCAGGGAGTCAGAAGAATAGTCAGATGAGTAGTCCAAGAGCCAAGGACCACTCTGAAAGAGCTCCAGAAACACTTGTAGGCAGCAGGTGCCATCATCACAGAGAAAACAATAGACAATGCACTCCATTGCTCACACTCACCCCGCAAGACTCCATTACTAAAGAAAGGGCATGAAGAAGCTTGTTTAAAGTTTGCTACAACTCATTTGGACAAGGCTATTAAATACTGGGTGAGTGTAGTCTGGTCAGACTTGAGCAAAATTAAACTTTTTGGCTGTCATACTACACACCATGTTTGGAGAAAAAGTGGCTCTGCACATCACCCGTAAACTTAAGACTTCACATAATTGAAGGAATGTTGAATGGAACCCTTTACCAGGAGATTCTTAAGAAGAATCTGCTGCCATCCACCAGGATTATGATGATGAGATATGGGTGGACCTTCCAGCAGGACAACGATCCTAAGCATACAGCAAAGAAAACTCTCAATTGGTTTCAGAGAAAAAATCAAGGTGTTAGAATGGCCCAGTCAATCATCTGATTTGAATCACAGAGTAATGTGACTCAGTTAAAGTGCTTTGTGTGAATCACAGCCATGCAGGTGTGAATATATCTTGCCACATATTTTATCGCAAATTTGGATTTTAATTGAGCTTGGAGGAGAAACATGAAATGTGGTTTTCAAAATTGGTGTACAACATCATGTCATTAGACTGTATACTCTCATCACACTGATAGTCCTTAAGCCAGTGTGTTATGAGTCTGTTTGGGCACAAACCAATTTTTTATTCTTCTTGCCCAGTTGCTATTTTTGTGGTCAAAAATTAGCTATGCTAAAATGGCTGGAGCAGCACAACCAAAGATGTGACATTCAAAATCTGCTAGCCAAGTGTTTAAAAAACAAACAAACAAAAAAAAAACCTCCCTTTTAGTAGTTTCCATTCTTTAAGCAAAGCTTTTAAATCCTGAATGCAACAGACTGAATTAATTAACCTTAACAAATAGTTACTAAATATAGTAACTCAGAATATAGCTAATTTATAGCAAGACTTATTAAATACTAAAGACACACACATATACAAATAACTCCCAAAATTTAAAAGCATGTGTGACATAGAACTTTTATGTTTTATGCTTGTGCCATGATAATGAAAATAGTCTAAAGTCTCTCTCTGTGTGTGTGTGTAGGTGTCCAGTAATGTAGCGGTGCATCTGGCAAACTCTCTGCAGGACTGCTCTAACATCCAGGAGATCTTCCAGACACTTTACTCTCATGGCTCTGCCATCTCCGATAACAGAACCCAGGAGTTTGAAGTCGAGACAGAGCGACTAAACAGGTTCAGGGCACACACACATGCTCCTTCCACAACTGTATACTAGAGAATCAAGTGAGTGTGTTGAAAGGATCTTTAATATGAGCACTACTAGATTTAACTATAGAGGGCATATGGGGTAATAACACCTGAGGAAGAACACAAACACAAGTAAGGGACCTAATTTCCACAATTTACATATGAGTTAATATACTACCTTTCTTTGGCAAATAAAAGTCATAATTGAAAAAACAGCATTCCCAATACCATTATGGGATAACATTCTGCCCCTTTTGATTTTACACGACATAGAAGGGCTGTTGGACAATCAAAGAGAGATTACCAGCATTTAATCTGATTACCTTTATCATCTGTATATTATTTAAGCAAAGGTTTTGTCAATTGAGATGATTCTCATGCAAGAAATTCACATGGACCCCTACCTTTCCTTTCCAAAGGGCACGCCTACAGGAGTAAGCAAAAGGCACGTTTTGTGACCCAAAGGCACTTAAACCAACAAGACATCACCTACTGGTCCTAAGAAATGCAACAAAAATGCAAAAGAAGGAAAGCAACACTCAAAACATATCAGTTTAATAAAAATACAAAAAAAATTTAAATATTAATTAATTTTTTTTTGCAAAATCCTTATGCATGTTCGTACCATTAAGAAGAAGTTTAATTCTTCTGCACGATCAACAAACTCCATTTCCCAGAACACACCGCAGGCTACAAGCATGGCTGCCGCAAACTACAAATCCCAGAGACCACCACTGCTAACTCGTTCCCAGTCACTTCTTTTTTTATTTTTTTTCCCCAGTCACTTCTAACGCAGACAAAACTGTTTTCCATTTCACAATCACCATACACTATTTAGAGACTTTGGTTAAGTCACTAATTGTGAAGTAAACACTGAGCTAGTGCAACTGACTGATATCAATGGTATCTTTAAAAACACAACAGGATTCAGCTCTAATTATCAGGGGGAACCATAATCATGGCATCTCCCATTAGAAGGTGAGGCATCAAGAGAATTCCACTGATTGAGAGTCTCAGCTTCTTTAAGTAAATAAAGGAAGAGAAAATCAGCAAGAACAGGAGATAGTAGGGCAAACAATTAATGGTGTGTAATTCAGCAACTTAAGTACTAAAATGAACACTGACCGAAAGGTCTATATCAAAGTTTACAACAGTCCATGCAGAAAGTCTGTCGGAACTACAAAAAAATCTGCTACTGTCAATAAAAAAGACCTCTCCGTGTGAGAAGGAAGACGTGTAAACAAAATGTCCTTTATCTGTGCTAACGTAGTCTGCATAGTTGTGTGTGGAGCCTTGAATTTTGAGATGCATACAGTGCATAAGTCATTACCAAGTACTAAGTCATGTTTTGCAGGGGTCAAATAAATATTTCCCTCATTAAAATGCAAATCAATTTATAAAATTTTTGACATGCTTTTTTCTGGATTTTTTTGTTATTTTGTCTCTCACTGTTCAAATAAACCTACCATTAAAATTATAGACTGATCATTTCTTTGTTAGTGGGCAAACATACAAAATCAGCAGGGGATCAAATATTTTTTCCCCTACTGTAACTAAGTGGTATTGTGAACTATAACAGTGAGTTGAGCAAGAGCAAATTCCCATTTAGCATGTTGCTGTTTAGAGATTGACATCTGAGGTCAGTGTTATTAAAGAGGGACAGGCCCACAATTATAGCCCACAATAGAGACCCAAGCATTGATGGCCCAATGTGCATAGTACAGTGCCAATGAACAGGGCAATTGTCCCTTTATAGGAGCAGGTATAAGAGCTCAATAACATCATGAGGACCATCATCTTGAATTTGGGATGAAACAGTTTTCACCCAACTGTTAATAATTGTAGATCACAATCACTGGACTTTTTAAAATAATTGGGATGGAGCCTGCGACTGAGCGATAGATAGAGTAAGACACAACTTTCTGAGCTCCTGCAACAACTTTTAATATTATGTTATAGGCACTTTTTTGGAGTGATTTTGTGGTAAGTCGTGTCCAACACCTTAATCTTCACTTTTGATGTGCAAAATGCCAGCAAAGGCAAAAGCTGGAATGTTTCAGCTGCTCATCCCCACCTCGTAGTGATCCCTCCTCCCCCTGCGAAGGTGTTGTTATGCCCGCTGTCCCCGCGGTTTCAAGGAGGAGCTCCTCGCTTCACTCCGATACGAAATGGCGGCCATTGTCAAATCCGAGCTCCAGGTGGCCTTTGGCGAAAACTTGACCTCTATTAAGGAAGAGCTACAGAGCGTAAAAGCGGAAATAACAGTCAGAATTACGGTTATCCAGTCGGAGGTGAGCACCTTGAAGAATACTGTGGATGAGATGGAAACTTCGCTCTCCACCTACATCGCTACACTACAGGCTATAGTGGAGTGCTTTTCTGCCGAGCTGGGGAGGGTGGAAAATAAGTGCAAGATCTTGAGGCTAGATCATGGCGCAACAATCTGAGAATCGTAGGTGTCCCTGAACACTCGACCTGCGCGTCCACACCGGCAGCTGTTTCCACTCTGCTTAAAGAGACTTTTAAGCTGGACAAAGAGCCACTTCTGGACCGCGCTCATCGCACTCTGCAGCCTAGGCCCAGCGAGTGCCCCCTCTATTATCATGCGGACTGTGTAGATGTCCTTCAACGGGCCAGAGCCCAACAATAGATGAAGGTTGGTGACATGGTTATCTCTATATTCCCTGATCATACTATGAAGGTAGCCCAACCTCGATCTGCCTTCAATGACTGCCACCGCCAGCTCCATGAGATAACGGGAATACGGTTTGGTCTGCTTGGTGCACCTCTGTGTTACACACGACGGAACCAAGAGGAAGTTTAAATTGGCGGAGGTTGCCAGAGCGTTCATTAAGACACTGATCAAGTAAGAACACTAATAGCATAAAAGGCTGATTATCCGTCTCCAGAAGTGAAATGGACGACTATTCACTCTACAACACATGATGGTGCAGTGACTATGTTTATGTGCCTTGATCTTTATCATTGTTTAGTTTGCAGGAGCCTGACCTTGGTTTACTATTACCATTGAGTCAACAGCTGTTAGCTTTTCTCTTAGGATAAGGATTTGACTCCTTGTGGAGTTTGCACTGGGGTCTCCATCGTTTGGGGATGGGGACGATGTGAGTGCAATGGGGATGGGGAGGGGGGAGGGGGTATGGGTGTTTGTTTGGAGTGTGTGAGTGTTTTATCCTTTATTTAAATTTTTTATTATTTATTTTTATTGCATTTATTTTATTATTTTTTCTTTCACTCTCTACTTTTTCTTATTTTATCTTTGTTTTTTGTCTTTTTTCTCCCCCCTCCTGTTTCCTCTCCCCTTGTCCTTCTCTCAGAGCCGTTGCTTCAGTTTCATTCTCTTCCTGCCGTAAACACTTGATAGATGTCCACTAACACTGGAAATTCTGGCTCACATGTGAACTTTGTGAGCTAGAACATTAAACGTATGTGGAGCCCTATAAAGAGATCTAGGGTATTTGCTCATCTGAAACGGCTCAATGCAGACATAGTGTTTCTACAAGAAACTCATATGCACACCACAGACCAGGTTTGGCTTAAATGTCCATGGATTTCTGAGGTGTTTCACTCTAATTTCAATTCTAAGGCCAGGGGAGTTGCTATTTTAATTGGTAAGTCAATTCACTTTTCATCTTCCAAAGTAATATCAGATGATATCATATGATCTTAATACTGTACTTAATAATTAATAATTTCAGGTAAATTGTTGCATGTCCCTATTATTAATTAATATTTACGCCCCAAATTTTGACGACCCACACTTCATGAATAAGCTCTTTGATCTCCTCCCTTCATTTCTTAATACTCTCCTTATATTTGGAGGAGATATGAATTGCGCTGTTGATCCTAGGTTGGACCGCTCTACTCCAAAATCAATGACACCCTCACTAGTCAAGAACACTTTCTGATTTCATGTCCAAGAATGGTTGCATTGATCCTTGGAGATTCCATTATCCCAGTATCAAGGAATATTCTTTCTTTTCACAGGTGCATAAGTCCTCTAATTCTCTAGAATTTATTATTTTTTTCATCAACGCCAAACTTATCTCCAAAGTGTCAATGGTTAAATATCATCCTATTGTGATTTCTGACCATGCCCGCTTTCTTTGGATATTCAGCTTTCCCCCAAACCTCAATATTCAACACCATGGAGGTTTAATACTCTGCTTCTGTCAGACAACAAATTGAATACATTATTACAATTAGCTTCAATTGACGATTTTATTAAAATCAATCAGAACGCGATTGAACCTATTTCCTGTTCCCTGCTGTGGGAATCACTAAAAGCATACTTGCAGGGCCAAACAATTTCCTACTCCACACATTTAAACAAAACGCGTATTGCCAAGCTTCAAGAGCTATCGAGTAAAATGTATGAAATAAATAGAAAATTGGTCACTGGCCACTCTTCTGCTTTACCTAAAGATCGGGTTGAATTACAGGCTGAATTTGACCTTATTACAATTGCTGATGCAGAGCACCTTCTACTACGTTCATGCTCCGCATATTATGAACATGGTGATAAGCTGAGCCAACTCTTGGCCCACCAATTGAGATGTCAGACAGCTTCACGCATAATCCCTCAAATAAAAGATTCATCTGGCATACTCCACACAGACCCTAATACCATTAACTCGGTCTTCTGCTCATTCTATTCCTCTCTGTACACGTCTGAATTTCCATCTGGGACTTCTGATATGAATGCTTTTTTAGGCATTTACCATTAACCCAGATGTTGCTAAAGATCTTGATTCTCCATTAACCTTAGAGGAAATCAACCTAGCCATAAATAGCATGCAAAACAACAAAGCTCCTGGCCCTGATGGATTCCCAGTAGAATTTATTTAAAAAAAAAATTAATCTAAACTGTCCCCTTTATTGGACTCTGCATATAAGGAATCTCTGCAGGATAGCTCTCTTCCTCCTACTTTGCGACAAGTCTCTATAAATCTGCATTTAAAGAAAGACAAAAATCCGAATCTCTGCAGCTCTTACAGACCCCTCTCTTTGATAAATGTGGATGCTAAGATTCTTGCTAAGGCTTTGGCACTTGGAAAGAATTCTTCCAGTCATAGTTTCAGAAGAACAAAATGGATTTATAAAGGGGCGTCAGTTATTTTACAATGTCCGCACCCTTTTGAACATTATCTACTCCAAATGCTCTACTACAACCCCTGAAATGGTAATCTCAGTCGATGCTGAAAAAGCGTTTGACAGGGTGGAATGGGACTACCTGCTTACAGTATTACATAAATTTGGATTGGGTGATACATTTATTTCTTGTATACACCTTCTGTACACATCCCCGCAAGCTAGTATCTCCACCAATGGTATTCAATCAACTTATTTATACTTTATCCCATGGCACTCGACAGGGCTGTCCCTTGTCTCCTTTACTGTTTGCATTAGCTATAGAGCCCTTGTTAATTTATCTGAGGTCCTTCCTCTGTTTCAGTGGGATATCACGTTTGGGAATGGAATTTAAACTATCTCTTTATGCAGATGATTTATTACTGTATGTTTCCAACCCAAGTCACCCTTTACCTGGAATTCTCTCCTTTCTCCAGAGATTTGGTTCATTTACAGGTTATAAAGTTAACATTTCCAAGGGTGAGTGCTACCTGGTTAATACTTTGGCATTACAAGTGAATCAATCTGATATCCCCTTCAGAATGAGCCCCTCTGGCTTTAAGTATTTAGGAATTATTATAACCAGAACTCTGACTTCACTTTTCTCTGCTAACTTCTCCCCTTTGATGTCTAAAATCAAAACTGACCTTCAGCGATATAGTCTATCTGTTGCTTATAGAAAGGATTAACATGGTAAAAATGAATATCCTGCCTAAGTTCCTCTTTTTATTCCAATGTCTCCCTCTATTCTTATCAAAGCGTTTTTTAAGACTATTGATCAGGACATTTCTAGCTTTTTATGATGTGGAAAGACACCCAGAATTCCATCTCTGAAGTCAATGTTTCAGAGATGTAAACTCAATGCTGGCCTTTCTCTCCCAAATTTCCAGCTGTATTACTGGGCATCACATATTCATAAAATCTTATTTTGGTTGAGTCCAGCGCATTCCCCATGGTGTACCTTAGAGGTACATTCATGTGGCTCGTCCTCTCCAATGGCTCTGCTTACCTCATCTACTTCTACCAACCTCTCTGGCTTTACAAATAACCCTGTGGTTGTTGTTGTTATCTGGTCAGTCGGGTCCGACTCTCTGCGATTCTATAGGCCATCTCTCGCCATGCTTTCCGGTCCCGGACTTTCCCCTTCAGCTGCTCTATGCCCAAGCCAGTGTCCGTTTTGATGGCGTCGAGCCACCGCATTCTTTGGCGGCCTCGTCTTCTTGTTCCACTGACCATTCCAAACATCATTGCTTTCTCCAGTGAATCTGATCGCATCACGTGACCAAAATAAGTCAGCCAGAGTCTGGTGATCTTTCCCAGAAAAGCAAACATTCTGGCTTGATGCGCTCCAGAACCTCTTCATTGGTGACCTTAGCTGTCCATGGTATCCGTAACAGTCTTCTCTAGCACCATAGCTCGAAAGCATCAATCCTCTTTCGGTCAGCTTTTTTCAGTGTCCAGCTTTCACACCCATACATTAATATGGGGAACACAATAGCACGGACCAATTTGGATTTGGTTGTGAGGCTGATGTCTTTGCTCCTCCAGATTTGGTGCATGCTCAGCATCGCACTACGGCCTAACGCAATACGTCACCCGATTTCAGGTCCGCAGTCTCCAGTTCGGTCGATCATGGATCCGAGGAAACAGAAATTTTTGACGCATTCGATCTCTTCACTATTGATGGTTATCTTGACTGGTCCGTTTCCAGCTGTTGTCATGATCTTTGTCTTTTTGATGTTGAGGTGGAGACCCATTTCGCTTTCCTCTTTGATTCTTAATATGAGGTGTTTCAGGCCAACTTCTGTTTCCGCCAGTAATGTTGTATCATCCGCATAGCGGAGATTATTAATATTTCTGCCTCCAATCTTCATGCCGATTTCCGATTCTTCCAGATCTAATTTCCTCATGATCATTTCTGCGTAGAGATTGAAAAGAGAAGGGGACAGAATACAGCCTTGTCGCACACCTTTCTCGATCTTAAACCACACAGTGTCTCCATGTTGTGTTCGAACAGTTGCTTCTTGGTCTTTATATAAGGATTTTATCAGCTGAATCAGGTGCACTGGCACTCCCAGTTCTTGCAGGGCCTTCCATAGCTTATTGTGTTCGATGCAATCGAAAGCCTTACTATAGTCGCTGAAGCAGATGTAGATGTTTTTCTGATGTTCATGACATTTCTCCATAATGCATCGCAGATTTGTGATATGGTCACGGGTACCACGACCCTGTGGTTAGCTCAACTCTAAAAATCTGGTACCAGTTCAGGAAGAATTTTAAATTTGTTTCCGCGTCTGCCTTAGCTCCATTACTGAAAAATCACTCATTCCAACCTGCATCATCTGACCCCACATTTGCTATCTGGCATGACAAAGGTCTCTATAAGGACGGGGCTTTTAGTAGCTTTGCAGAACTATCGAGTGAATTTCAGCCTCCTCCAGCCCATCTTTTTCGCTATTTCCAAGTTAGACACTGCACAAAAAGTAGTTTCCTACTTTTCCCTTCTCACCCCCAAATCAACTATGGGTTTCTCTCATCTGACCCTCTTCAGAAATCTCAAATTTAGAATTTATAATAAACTTTTATCCTACAACAGCTCACCTGTCACTAAAATCAAGGTTGCTTGGGAGGGCGAATTGGGGTTGACCCTACATGAATCCTGGTGGGACGGTGCTGTCACAGCTCCGTCAGATCAGAACTCCAGATCCCAGAATGCAACACGCACCTCGCACGCACGCAGGCGCTCAACATCCCCGGAGTTCTGATCTGAGACACCTGTTGCCAATCACACACACACACACACACACACACACACCCTCCACTAGTATTTAAGGAATCACGCGCCTCGGGTTCATTGCGAAGTATACGCTTAGCAAACTTGTTTCTCTGTGCTACCAAGCCGTTTTGATCTGAATCTACGTCCAGGTTTATATCGACCTTTGCTTACGGTTTACCGATTACATCCCTGTCTAGTCCACTTTGTCCCGTTCGTCCGATCGTCTGACCATTGCCTGTTTCACGACCTTACCTGCCGTCTGCTCCCGCATTTGTGCTGTTTCAAAACTGGTGACAGAATACTTCGCCCACTGATGGACACAGCGGGAGATTCCCGATTGTCCCAAGCCATCGAGGGACACGGCAGGATGATCAGTAACTCGCCTCGCCGAGTTACACACACAGGTAGCCCGGTTAAACCAAGCCGCACTATTTCCCGCGACCACGCCCACCCGCTTACCTTACCTGCGCGCTGTCGAGGATTTCTTCTTCATTGTTCCATGTTTTTTTCCACATATCCAGAACTGACAGAGGAGAGAAAAATTATCCACTTTATGGAGTTCCTAACCGGGAGAGCTCTACTCTGGGCCACGGCCGGAATTGGAAAGGAATGATATCACCACGTATGACCAGCTGATCTCACGCTTTGGCACCGTGTTCGATTATTCCCCAGATAACAGGGAGACTAGGGAGGAACTACTATCCATGGTCCAGGGAACACGCAGCGTGGGGGACTATGCCCTAGAATTCCGTACGGCGGCAGCACGGAGTGGATGGAATGAGCCTGTGCTTAAGACCATGTTTCGCCGTGGACTAAATGACGACATCACCAAGGAGCTCGCCTGCCGCGACGATGAGTCGTCTCTTGCTGAACTTATCACCATGGTGATCCGTCTGGACTGTCTTCTATGGAGTCGCCAACCAATACGGGGGCGAGGTGGGAAGATCCACAACGGAGAGCTCTGACGAGCCCATGCAGTTGGGGCAAGCACGTGTGAGTCCTCAGGAACGCGAGCGATGGCGCCTTGAGCACCGCTGTTTTTACTGCAGTGAGAAGAACCACCTAATACCCTGGTGCCCTCACCAACCGCGCACCCCCGATGGGAGAATCCCGTTCCAAGCTCCACACCTCCTAAGGTGAGTCCAGACTCTCCTGCCCAGTACATCACTCAAGTTGCGTTAATAATACCCGTTGTCTTGGAATACTCTAATGTCTCTTGTGTTTTAGAAGCACTGATAGACTCCGGCGCGGCGGGGACCAAGAAACAGTGCATCGACACAACATCCCGATCCGTAATCTCACTAGTCCCCGTCGTATCCAAGCCATTGACGGAGCCCCCATAGGAGAGGGCATTATCACCCAGATCACAAACCCGATTCACCTCCACGCCAGTGCTCTTCACCACGAGCAAATCTCATTCTATGTTATCAGAACGAACCGATATCCAGTGGTCCTGGGTTTCCCCTGGCTCACACAGCACAATCCACATATCACTTGAGACAAAAAGAAATCACCCACTGGTCTCCCCATTGTCTCCAGCACTGTCTCCCAATCCCCGTGATTCCCCTTGCATCCACTTCCATAGAAAGCCCTGACAGCACAGACTACGTCTTGATCCCCAAAGTCTATCATGATCTTAGAAAAGTATTCTGCAAAAAGAAGGCTAGTGGACTGCCCCCACATCACAGTTATGATTGTGCTATTGACCTACTGCCCGGTACATCACCTCTATGGGGAAGGGTATATCCTTTAACTATGCCCGAACAACGGGCTATGGAGGAGTACATCCAAGAAGCACTGCATTAAGGCTATATCCGGCCATTTTTCTTTGTGGGAAAAAAGGGGTGGCGGGTTACGCCCATGCATTGATTACCGAGGGTTAAACCGGTGCTGTGTCAAGTATCGTTACCCCTTACCCCTCGTGCCGTCCGTCCTGGAGGAATTATGCACATTCATGATCTTTACCAAGCTGGATTTATGCAGTGCTTACAACCTGATTCGGATTCGGGAGGGGGACGAATGGAAGACAGGTTTCAGCATGCTCTCCGGCCATTACGAATATCTGGTTATGCCGTATGGGCTTTCGAATGCTCCCTCAGTGTTTCAATGTCTGATAAACAACGTGCTGCGGGATATGTTGGGCCATTATGTAATTGTCTATATAGATAACATTCTCATCTACTCCAACTCCTTGGAGGACCACATCGCCCACGTTCGTAAAGTTCTACAATGGCTACTGCAGAACCAGCTATATGTCAAAGCAGAAAAGTGTGAGTTCCATAGAACCTCCATCATGTTTTTGGGGTATGTAATCAGCCCCGAGGGAATTTCCATGGACCAGGAGAAGATAAAAGCCGTAGTGGAATGGCCTGTGCCCACTACTGTCAGGGAGCTACAATGATTCTTGCGGTTCACCAATTTTTACCAAAGGTTCATTAGGATCTTTAGCTCCATCGCTAACCCCCTCACATCCATGCTTAGGGGGAAACCCAAGCACCTATCTTGGAACCCCAATGCTCACTCTGCCTTTGAACAACTTAAGAAAGCCTTCACAATAGCCCCCATCCTCAAACATCCGGATCCTACCTGTCCATTCATCGTGGAAGTAGATGCATCAGAAACCGGAGTGGGAGTGATCCTCTCACAAAGGTTTGGTGAAAGGCCCAAGCTCCATCCAGTAGCATTCTTCGCCCGGAAACTAAACCCCTCCGAGAGAAATTATGAGAAAGTTAGCGTTGGAGGAATGAAGACATTGGTTAGAGGGAGCAACTCACCCCTTTGTTATTTTTACCGACCACAAGAACTTAGAATATATATACGCACTGCCAAGAAACTAACTACATGCCAAGCACGTTAGGCCCTGTTTTTTTTTTTACCAGATTTAACTTCACTTTGTCATACCGACCTGGTTCCAAGAACGTAAAGGCAGACGCCCTTTCACGTCATGACCACTCCAAACATGCCCATGATCAGGATGGATACATCATCAAGCCGACCTGCATCATCAACGCATTGGAGTGGGATTTGAACTATAAATTAGAGGAGGTTACGCCATCAAGAGTACCAGTCAACTGTCCCCCCAGCAAGTTATTTGTACCGGAGGAATACAGGTCCGAACTCATCATATGGGCACACACGGTACTTGGAACGGGGCACCCTGGGGCACAACGAACATTCCATCTCCTCCAAGAAAGGTACTGGTGGCCTCTATGGTGAAAGATATTCGAGCGGTAGTGGCATCCTGTTCGTCATGTGCTCAGAGTAAGGTACCGTGAACACTTCCAGCAGGAAAACTGAAGCCTTTACCCACACCTAAACGTCTCTGGTCTCACATTTCCAGAGACTTCGTTACCGATCTGCCCAAGTCCCAAGGAAACACCACGATTCTGGTCGCTGTGGACCGGTTCTCTAAATCTGTCCGGTTCATTCCATTGCCCGCTCTTCCCACCACTTTCACGACCACCGAACTGCTGTTCCAGCATGTCTTCCGATACTTTGGCATCCCAGAAGAAATTTTCTGCGACCGGGGTCCACAGTTCACGTCGCGGGTATGGTCAGGCTTCATAACTAGGTTAGGGGTTACTGTTAATCTCATCTCCGGCTAACATCCTCAAGCCAATGGACAAGTCGAAAGGGTCAACCAAGAACTGGAGCGCTTTCTCCGTACCTTCTGTGCCCATAACCCGGAAGATTGGAACCAGTTCTTGTCATGGGCCGAGTACGCCCAAAACTCACTGCGTCACACGGCCACCAAGCTCACGCCCTTCCAGTGCATGCGGATACCAACTCACGTTGTTCCTTTGGAACTCTACTCCCACTGCAGCCCCTGCCGTCGACCAGTGATTTAAACGGAGTGAGCAGGTCTGGGCAGCTACCCACCAATGCCTAAGAACCACCTCCGAGGTCTACAAGAGCAAAGCCGATTGCCGCCGCCGTGACCACCCAAACTACCAGCCGGGTGATAGGGTATCGCTAGCTACCAAAGATTAAGGCAACCCTACGGCTGCAAAAAATTAACCCCAAGGTACACGGTCCCGTTCCAGATTCTCAAGCAAATTAACGAAGTCACGTACCGCCTAAATTTGCCACGACCTAGCCTCGTCTCCCCCTCCTTCCACGTGTCTCGACTCAAACCGGTGGTGTATGGTCCACTAGCCACGGAGGTACCCACTGAAAATCCACCTTCCCCGCTCGAGATCGAGGGGCAACCGGCGTACCTTGTCAAGAGAATTCTCAAGTCCCGACGTAGACGTGGCAGGTTGAAGTGTCTGGTTGAGTGGGAGGGGTACGGGCCTGAAGAACAATGCTGGGACCCCAGACAGAATGTTCTGGATCCTGAACTTCCATGCCACTTATCCTGAGCTCCCAGGTCCATAACCCCGGGGGAGGCCAAGACGGAGATCGGCTCCCAGAGTGAGCCCCTTGGGGGGGATTCTGTCACAGCTCCGTTAGATCAGAACTCCAGATACCAGAATGCAACACTCACCTCGTACGCACGCAGGCGCTCAACATCCCCGGAGTTCTGATCTGAGACACCTGTTGCCAATCACACACACACACACACAAACTCCACTAGTATTTAAGGAATCTCTCTGCGTTACCAAGCCGTTTTGATCTGAATCTACGTCTAAGTTTATATCGACCTTTGCTTACGGTTTACCGATTACGTCTCTGTCTAGTCCAGTTTGTCCCGTTCGTTCGATCGCCTGACCCTTGCCTGTTTCATGACCTATGCTGTCTAAAGATACACTGTTCCGCGTTGTTTACCTGCCGTCAGCTCCCGCGTTTGTGCCATTTCAAAATTGGTGGCAGGTGCCCTTAACAAGATCCACACAAGCTCATCTTGTGCTCGTCTCTCTTTGATACAGTTCAAGGTATTGCACAGGATTAATTTCTCCAAAACACGTCTGTCACAGATTTATCCCACTATCATTGACAGATGTGATAAATGTCAGGTCTCTCCGTGCAACCTAACTCACATGTTCTACTCCTGCCCATTGTTATTCTCCTTCTGGCAGAGGTATTTCGATAGATTCTCAAAAATACTGTCCATTACTGTTAAACCCTCTCCTCATATTGCCATATTTGGGTATCTGGAGGATTATATCAGGGACAACTCGAAACAATTCGATCTCTTGGCATTCACTTCCTTGTTAGCAAGACGATGCCTCCTTTTCCATTGTAAATTCACAAAGTCTCCCTCCAGCACTCAGTGGCTTAGGGATGTAATGTATTTTCTAAGATTGGAAAAGATTAGGTACTCTCCGGGTGCCAACTCTGACAAATTTCACAGGAAGTGGCAGCCTTTCTTAACCTTCTTCAAATTTCTGCCATCTTTGCCTTCTGATTGAGGACCCCCCCCCCATTTTATTTATTTCAATTTTTATTTAGTTTATTCATTCATTTCATTCATTTTTATTTAATAAATTATTTTTATTATTATTTTGATTTGGTATGTATGAACGTATGAATGTGTGTTCCAATCTGTATAAAAAAACAAGTTTGGCACCCTATTTGTTACAAAATAATCTCTGTAACTTTTTTCTTCTTTTATACATGTGGTTCTCAGTGTACTGAAGTTTGTTTTCCCCCAGTGTGCCATGTCTTTCAATAAAAATAAATAAATAAATAAATAAAACTTTACTTTGCTTCTTTACACTGTTTCTAATTCACACATTCACACACATACACACACACACACACCAATGGCAGCAGAACTGCCATGCATGTGCTAGCCTGCCATCAGGAGCAACTTGAGATTCAGTGTCTTGCACAAAGACACTTTGGCATGTGGAGTCATGTGGGCCAGGAATCGAACCACCAACCCTACTTAGGTACCCTACGCTACCACCAACCATATTTAAATTTTTGAGTTTGGTTTGTCAATATGGCTGTATCGTATGTTCTGATATATTTTAAGTGTGTTTCATGCTTTGTTTTCCTGTCTATAACCCCCCCACCCCCCCCGTAATCTACTTTAGATTTGCGTGTTACTATACTGTGCTCAGTGGCAGAGACATCCACTCAAGATTTTTTCACAGGTAGAAAAACATATATGTATCAATAATAAATGTATTGTTTGTTGTTTGTCTCTGTAGTCGAATTGAGCACCTGAAATCTCAGAATGATCTATTAACCATCACGCTGGAGGAATGTAAGAGCAATGCAGAGAGGATGAGTATGCTGATGGGCAAATATGAGTCCAACACTACAGCTCTGCGCCTGGCCCTGCATTACAGGTATAAACGGACAGTCATAACCAACCTCCTGCCAAACACAATAGAACAGTCACCTGCAAATGGACAGGACAATTTGGTTACTGTTAATTTTAGTTGCACATAAAGAATAATCACAAGAGACACACATCATTCATAGATTCATCTATTGGTCAAATATTTCGCCCCCCTTTTGCATTCATAAAGTTCTTGTGAAAAACCCCTATTTTGGTTGTCATTTAAGTCTTCTATTCTGTCCATATACATGTGTGAAAAAAGTGCTATTGCTATTATCATTATGAGCATCATCTGCAGCCACTAGGAGAAAATAATCACATGGCTGTTGTTTGAGATGTGTATGAGTGCTGACTGAGCACATTGAGTATGCTCACTGAATGGATTCTTACAGCACATAACTCGAGTGTGTGTGTGTGTGTGTGTGTGTGTGTGTGTTCTTTACTTATCCTAATAATAGATCGTGCTTTTCAAAGATTCACTGGGAGGATTCACCCTGATGAGAAAGAAAACATTAACAGATTGTTTAAATCACAAACAACTGTGTTTTATCTGTCTTTTGTTTCTGCAAGTCTAATGTGGTGAATGACATGAATTCTTTCCCTGGTGAAGAAAAACCCTTTCACATAATTCAAGTCAATTCAGTTTTAATTCAATTCAATTTTATTTGTATAGCGCTTTTTACAATAGACATTGTCTCAAAGCAGCTTTACAGAAATAGAAACATGGTATACAGATAATGAAGGTGTGAATTTATCCCAACTGAGCAAGCCACTGAGTGGCGACAGTGGCAAGGAAAAACTCCCTAAGATGTTTTAAGAGGAAGAAACCTTGAGAGGAACCCGACTCAGAAGGGAACCCATCCTCATCTGGGTAACAACAGATAGTGTGAAAAAGTTTATTATGGATTTATAAGAAGTCTGTAAGGTCTTAGGAGCAGCCGTAGTCCCAGCAGTCTGGAATTAGTGAAGACTTGAGCTCCATCCAGAGGCAGAAAGTATCTGGATTGCCAGTATCTCCATAAATTCGTGTGTGGCTCGGCAAAAGGAGAGAGGGAGAAAAAAGATTATTAGGACTGAAGTAGTAAGATAGAATCTAGTCAGGGTAGGCTTGAGTAAACAAATACATTTTAAACCTAGACTTTAACACAGAGACTATGTCTGAGTCCCGAACACTAATAGGAAGACCATAACTGTGGTGCTCTATAAGCAAAGGCTCTTCCCCCTGTTGTAGCCTTCACTATTCGAGGTACCGTCAAATAGCCTGCATCTTTTGATCCAAGTAGGCATGGTGGATCATAGAAAACCAAAAGGTCACTTAGATATTGTGGCGCGAGACTGTTTAGTGCTTTATAGGTTAATAAAAGTATTTTAAAGTTAATGTGAGATTTTACTGGGAGCCAATGCAGTATTGATAATATTGGTGTGATATGGTCGTATCTTCTAGTTCTAGTTAGGACCCTAGCAGCTGCATTCTGGACTAACTGGAGCTTATTTATATTCCTACTGGAACATACAGACATTAAGGCAATACAGTAATCTAATCTAGACGTGACGAATGGATGAACCAGTATTTCCGCTTCATGTAGTGACAATATGTTTCTTATCTTAGAAATATTTCTGAGATGAAAGAAAGCTATCCTTGTAATATTATCTACATGAGCATAAAATGATAGGCTGGAGTCAATAATCACTCCAAGGTCTTTAACTGCTGTACATGATGAAACAGAAAGACCATCCAGAGTTAATGTGTAATCAGAAAGTTTATTTCTAGCTACACGTGGGCCTAATAAACATATTTCTGTTTTATCAGAATTAAGTACGTCTACTGTCCTTTACACAATCCTCAACTTTACTAAGCTTCTGTCTGTCCTCTGCCTTCGCTGAAACATACAACTGTGTATCATCAGCATAACAGTGGAAGCTAATTCTATGTTTACGAATAATTTCTCTTAGGGGTAGCATATATAAAGTAAAAAGCTGTGGGCCTAAAACAGAACCCTGTGGAACTCCAAAAGTAACCTCAGTACGCATGGAGAAATCACCATTTACATCTACGAACTGCTAACGATCAGTCAGATAAGACCGGAGCCAGGAGAGGACTGTTCCCTTAATACCAACAACATTTTCTAATCTATCAAGGAGAATAGTGTGATCTATAGTATCAAAAGCTGCACTAAGAGTAACACAAGCACCGAGACACGACCCTGATCAGAGGTCAGTAGAAGGTCATTTACTACTTTAACTAAAGCTGTCTCTGTGCTATGATGAGGGCTAAATCCTGCCTGATACATTTCATGAATGTTGTTCCTATCTAAGTACAAGCATAACTGCTTTGCTACAACCTTGTCTAAAAATCTTAGAGATGAAGGGGAGATTTGATATTGGTCTATAGCTGGACAATTGAGACGGGTCAAGGTCAGGTTTTTTAATCAAGCATTTAATAACTGCTAATTTAAGTGATTTTGGTACAAAATCAAATTGTCAAAAGCACTTTTAACAATGGACATTGTCCCAAAGTAGCTTTACAGAAATATATGAATTCAGGATATAGATTTAAAAATCATGAATTTATACATCTCTGTAAATATATATATATATATATATATTATATATATATATATATATATATATATATATATATATATATATATATATATATCTGATCTGAAGATCTATGGATCTCATGGACATGTATGGTTGCCACTGGAATTGGTTCCCTGGTATGTAGTGATTATTTGACTACTGAGAAAAGCAGGATGAATTCTGACGTGTATAGGGGTATATTATCTGCTCACATTCAGCCAAATGTTTCAAAAACCAATTGGCCAGTGCTTCACAGTGCAGATGGACAATGACTCATCTGAAGACTGAAGACAGCTGTAGTGAAGATCTGGCAGAGCATCACTAGGGAAGAAACACAGCATCATTCAGGCATTCGTTGACATAAAATATTCAAAAAGTGCTGTAATTTCTACACTGTTCACACAATTCGTACCCTGATATTACACTGAGCTCAAATTATATTTAGTATTTAATTTCAACTCCAATATACTGTGGTAAACAGTTTTGTTGATGTCCTAATATTTATGACCTATTTATGACCTTATAATGCAAATATAACGCCAATGTTCAATATTGAGTTCACAAATTGGATTCAATTTGTGTGTTCACCAGGTTTTTTGTGTGGCCAGAAATTAACACACCTGCAACATGTCTGTAGTGCACAGGGAGTGTGACATTTAAAATTGTTTTTGGTCTCAAATTGGGTTTTCATCTCCACCTGAAATACAAGTAATATTTACAATTACAATACACAAGTAAACCAAAGCAGTAAGTGGTAGTTTCTGGTACATTCTGACATTCTGGTAGTTTCTGGAGAGAATGGTGGTTATGACGGGCTGCATATAAATTAAATTGAGAATATGATAAATAATGTATGAATTGTATACACATGTAGTCAGATATTGAAATCCCACTCAAGTCCAAATGAAAGTTAGTTTATTCATTAGTACTAGCAGTTAGCTAGCTAGCTAGCTAGCAATTTGGGCAGAAGGATGTGAAGGCATTAATGTGAATTTACATGTTTTTGGCATTTTTAATCAGGGTAAAGGTGCAGAGGTTTTCTTGTTTTAGTAATCTCTTAGGCATTAAACATATTCAATAATTTGTTATTCTATATAGATTTTTTATTGTATAAAATTTGCTGTTCAGTTGCAATTCAGTTAATAGATTTTTTTTGTTGTTGTTTGTGTGTTATTGCAGTGAGCAGTGTATACAGGCCTATGAGCTACTGCTGGCTCTGGCAGAGACGGAGCAGGGTCTGCTGCTGGGCCAGTATAGAGTGGCTAGAGTCAGCACTGTAGGTAAGTATATATAGTATGTGTAGTACACAAAATAAAGGACTTATAGTGGTTTAAAGCAGTTGTCAGATATTGTTTAGTATGTAGTTACTTGTTCATGGTACAGTTTTATGGAGAGTCTCAATATGAACATGTTTAGAAAATCCGATTCACAAATCCTTATGCTAATTCACATTTGCAAAAAATATAAACAGCAATCCACACATTCACAACCTCATTCATATTCAGAAAATACGATTTAAAAATGCATGAATGAAAGTTAAATTCACAAAGTACGATTCACAAATGCAAAGCACAATTGTGACAGTGTGCCTATATTGAGAACATTTTATTTACAAAAAAAAAAAGATTTTTTTTTTAATGGATGAATTAGAGCGAATTTTTCCGAAAATAAATCAATAAGTGTCCAGCACAGGTGGGAACTCCTTTAATACTGTTTAAAAAGCATCTCAGGTTGATTCCTGAAGAAATTGGTTGAAAAAATGCCAAGAATACATTCTTTGCAAAAAGGGTGTCTACTTTGAAGATGATAAAATGTTAAATTATTCTGAATTATTTTAGTTGGGTTTTTTAATCACAACATAATTCCCAAAGTCCCATTTGTGTTATTCCAGAGTTTTGATAACTTGTCTATCAAAACTTATGATGACTTGTGTTTGTATATACAGTGGCAAGAAAAAGTATGTGAACCTTTTGGAATTTCATGGTTTTCTGCATAAATTTGTCATAAAATGTGATCTAAGTCAAGGGTATTGACAAATATGATGTGCCTAAAATAATAACACAAAATAAATTCTGATCCCTCATGTCTTTATTGAACACACTCCTTCAACATTCAAAATGGCAGTGGAAAAAGTAAGTGAATTAATAAATGGTTGACTCCCTTTGGCAGCAATAACCTCAACCAGGCGCTTCCTGGAGCTGTGGATCAGACCTGCACATCTTTCAGGAGGAATTTTAACCCATTCTTCCTGGCAGAACAGCTGTAGCTTGGTCAAATTCTTTGGACGTCTTTGTATGGCTCTCTTCAAGTCATTCCATAGAATCTCTATCGAGATGAGGTCTGGGCTCTGACTTGGCCACTCCAAAAGGCGGATTTAATTTTTTCTGAAGCCATTCTGTTGTGGACTTGCTCCAGTGTTTGGGGTCGTTGTCCTGTCGCATCACCCAACGTCTACACAGTTTCAGCTGACGTGCAGAAATTCTCACATTATCCTGAAAAATTGTCTGATATACTTGGGAATTCATCTTCAGCTCAATGATTGCAAGCTGGCCAGGCCCTGAAGCAGCAAAGCAGGTCTAAGCAGGGATTATGTTTTCATGATGATATGCTGTGCCCTTTCTACACCAGATGTAGTGCTGTGTGGTTTTTCCAAATAGTTCAGTTTTAGTTTCATCAGTCCATAAAACATTTTTCAAGGCCTTCAGGCATGCAGCAATGTTGTTTTTAGTAAGCAGTGGCTTACTTCATGGTGTCCTGCCATAGATACCCTGCTTGTTCAATGTTTTACGTGTTGTAGACTCATGAACAGAGATGTTAGCCAGTTCCAATGATGCCTTCAAATCTTTGGCCATCATTCATGGTTGTTTCTTTACCTCATTGATGAGTCTTCGTTGTGCTCTTGGTGTCATTTTGACTGGGCGCCCACTTCTTGGTAAAATAGCAACAGTGCCAAAGTGCCTCCATTTGTAAAATGTTTGTAAAATTGAAGGTGTAAAATGGAAGGTGGAGGAGCACAATGTCTCTAACATCCACCAGCTCCGTGATGTCGTCATGGAGGAGTGGAAGAGGACTCCAGTGGCAACCTGTGAAACTCTGGTAAACTCCATGCCCAAAAGGGTTAAAGCACTGCTGGAAAATAATGGTGGCCACACAAAATATTGAAACTTTGGGCCCAATTTGGACATTTTCATTTAGGGTGTACTCACTTTTGATGCCATCCATTTAAACATTAATGGCTGTGTGTTGAGTTGATGGGACAGCAAATTTACACTGTTATACAAGCTGTACACTCACTACATTACATTGTAGCAAAGTGTAATTTCTTCAGTGTTGTCACATTAAAAGATATAATACAAACATTTGAGGGGTGTACTCACTTTTGTGAGATACTGTATATGTATCCTTGGTAAATATGAGCAAATAAGGCTATGAAAATAGTCTATATTGTTTAATCTTTTGATCTTTTGTTAAAAAAATTAACAAAAATACTCTCATGGATATATATATATAATTTGAATGTGAATTATCTTACATATTTGTGAATCTATAAATGTATTCATTTTGAAATCATTCCATACCTCCACTCCATTGAGGCCAAACCTTTACATACACCTAGGATAAACATTTTCCACATTAGTTTTTCACAAATCATACATTTTATGTTACCAAAAATATTTCACTTTGATGTCAATTAGGAGATCTACTTTTTTCATCTCAGAAGTAATTTTAAAACAATATTTTAGAGGCAGATTTATTTCAGCTTGAATTCACTATATCAGAATTCCGGTGGCTCAAGAGTTTACATACATTCTCTTCTGAACCTATTGGAAAGGCAAGGCCAATTAATTTGTTTGTGCTATACACAAAAGACATTTGAATTAGGGATAAAATGATGGATGTGAGACAAGTGTTTAGGATTTCAGTTTGTATTTCCTGGTATTTACATCTAGATGTGTTTAACAACATAAAACATAGAACAAACTGATTTTTAGGTGAGCAAAAGTATAGGAATAGATCATTCTTTAAGTAAATTTAATTAAATAACACTTGCAACACTTGCACGCTTGCATTAACTTCATCAAGCCTGTGACTCACTAGCATCACCAAATTGTTTGTTTCTTCTTTCGTGATGCTTTTCCAGGCTTTAACTGCAGCCTCTTTCAGTTATTGTTTGCCTTGGGGGGGTTCTCTCTTCAGTATCCTCTTCGGGAGGTGAAATGCATGCTCAGTTAAGTTAAGCTCTGGTAATTGACTTGGCCAGTCTAAAAAACCTTCCACTTTCCCTCCCTGATAAAGTCCTTTGTTGAGTTGGAAGTGTGTTTTGGTTCATATCCTGTTGCATGATAAAGTTCTTCCTGATTAATTTGCATGCATTTCTCTGTAAATTGGCAGACAAATGTTCCTGTATTCTACTTCATTCATTCTGCTGCTACAATCATGAGTTATATCTTTTAGTTACATATTTTGGATCATGAGTAGATCCTATTTTCCCCACACTGGCCTTTCTATCACTCTGGTAAAGGTTAATCTTGGTCCCAGAACTTCTGTGGCTCATCTCTGTATTTATTTGTAAATTCCAATCTGGCTTTCCAATTCTTATTGTTTTAGTGGATTATATTTTGTGGTATGGCCTGTATATCTCTGATCTCAAAGTTTTCTTCAAATTGTGGATTGTGATTCCTTTACCCCTGCCCTGTGTTGGTGATGTAGTGACCATGCGAGCTGTTAAGAAAAACCCAAAAAACAACTGTCAGTGGACAGTTGTTTTTTTGGGGTTTTTCTTAACAGCTCTCACAATGTTTCTGTCATCAGCTGTTGTTGTTTTCCTCCGTGTCTGTTGTTCAGTACACCAGTGGTTTCTTCCCCCCCAGGCATTCCAGATTGTTGTGTTGGTTATGCCCAATGTTTGTGAAATGCCTCTGAGTGATATTTCACTATTTTTTCAGTTTCAAAATGGCTTGCTTTACTCCCATACACAGCTCTCTGGTATTGGTATTGGCTTATCCTTTTTTACCAACAAATGCAAAAGTCTTCACAGTTGAAACTAAAGGTTAAACCCTAGAGTAGATGTTCATGTTCCAATATTATTTCTTGCCTACAAATTGCGTGGTCTGATACAAAATGTGTTGTGTTCTATGTCGTTTAACACATCTACATATAAATACCAGGAAATAAAAGCTGAAATTCTAAACTCTCTTCTCATAATCATCTTTTGATCGCAAACCCAAATATCTATATATATATATACAGCAAAAATAATTGAATTGGCCTTGATGTTCCAATACTTTCAGAGGGGACTGTATATTAAATCGATTGATTCCGATACTTCAGATTCCAGAAATTGATATAGTGACATTTAGAAGCTTTTGATTAGCCAGTTGTTATAGTTACAGTTCAGAGCAGTGCCTTTTTACCTTAACACCACTGGAAAATCCTAGCAAATCAGTCAAGACCTCACAAAAAAAAAATGCCACGTGTCTGGTACCTCCTTAGGAGCAATTTTCAAAGAATGTATGGTAGCATAAGCTGCACAAACAATTGTATGTAAATATAAAAATTTGGAGACCATAGAAACACTGCATTATCTGTATCAATTTAACTCCAGTGGATGAACAAACTTTGGTATGAAAGGTTCAACTGAACCCCAAGACAACAGAAAAGGGATTGGTGAAGGAATTGGAGGAGTCAGTTAACAAAGTATGCACACCATTAAGAGGGTCATACATCACAATGACCTGAAAGGCTGTCATGCAAAGATGCAAGGAAAACTTGCAGGTGATCTCCAGACCTTTGGTGTTCTCTGGTCAGATGAAACAAAAATGAAATTATTTCACGATCAACACTATATATTCAGGAAAAAATGGTAGGCTTTTAACCTGAAGAACATCATCCCAACTTTGAATAAAGGGGATGGGAGGGCAGTATCGTGTTATAAGGGTGTTTTCATGGAAAATGCACTGCTGCACTACAGAAAATTGATGTCATCATGAGGAATGAGGATTATTTAGAAATACTGAAGCAACACCTCACGACATCAGCCAGAAAGTTAAAACTTGGTTGCAACTTGTTCTTCCAGCCGGACAGTGATCCTAAGCGTTCCTCCAAAGTTGTAACCAAATGGCTTAAAGACAGCAAAGTTAAAGTATTAGAGTGGCCAGCACAAAGCCCTGACCGGAATTCCCATGGAAACTAAAAAAGCATATCCGAGGAAGGATGCCCTAAAATCCTGACTGAGTTTTACAAGTTCTGTCAGGAGGAATAGGCAGAAATTCCATCAAAGTAATGTAAGAAGATCATGATATCTTTATTAATCACATATACATTACAACACAGTGAAATTATTTTCTTCGCATACCCCGACATGTCAGAAAGCTGGAGCAGATAGAGTTAAGGGCCTTGCTCAATGGCTCAGTGGCAGATTGGCAGTGCTGGGGCTTGAACCCTCTGATCAGTAACTGAGAACCTTAACTGCCAAGCGACCACTCCACTCCACCACTCAACCTGGAATCATGGAATGCTAACGCAAGTGTTTGCTTCAAGTTAAAAATATTAAAAGGCAATGCCACTAAATAACATCACATTGTATGTAAACATTTGACCCACAGAAAAACTAATGTAGTAAATTAAAGCTGAAATATGTCTGTTTCTTAGCTGTTATTTTGAAACTTAACACAGGGAATGTATGAAATGTGTGGAGTTGTAAAAATTGAGTTTGAATATCTGTAGCCTTTTTGCTTCAAATGTGCGAGTGTGCACTAAATATAACAATATACTGCACTGCTGTAGTAGTTATCTAAAGGATAGTGGGTTGTCTGTGAATCTAAATAAATATGGTACTTTAAATGTAATTCTCGTTTGTGTCCTGATGTTTAAGTAAATGAAAGGAAATGAGCTGCACACTAATTCTAACTTATTCTTATTTTTAGAATCTGGCACATTTATGCACCTTCTAGGAGAACAAACCGGTGAGGACTGCATCCCTCAGATGATGAAGCGAGCTCATGACTGCAGGAAGACTGCAGAGGATGCAGCTAAAGATTTGCTGTTTCGGCTGGATGGCTGCTGTGGAGGCATATTTACTGTCACTGGCTGCAATGTGCAACCCTGGGAGAGCCTGTCCTCCAACAGCCACACAAGGTACAGCTGGGATGTGTGTTTTATATAAAAAATATATTTTGTACAGTTCTGTAAAAAAAGTATTTCCTGATTTCTTATTGTGTGTATATCTCATACAAAATCATTTTAGATTTTCAAACGAAATGCAACATAAAAACAAAGGCAACCTGAGTAAAAACGAAATACATTTTATTTATATATTTTTTTTATTGAAGCAAAAAAAGTTATTCAACACCTATCATCAATGTAAAAAAAAACAAATTGCCCCCTTAAACTTAAAATATGGTTGTGCCACCTTTAGCAGTAATACAACCAAATGTTTCTAATGACTGGAGCTGAGTCTTTAACTTACTTCTAGGACTTACTCGTATGCTTTGGATCATTGTCTTGCTGCATAATCCAGTTGCATTTGACTTACGGACTGAAGACGGGACATTTTCCTTTAGGATTTTCTGGTAGAGAACAGAATTCATGCTTCCCTCAATTATTGCAAGTTGCCCATGCCCTGAAGCAATGCATCCCCACACCATCACATTTCCACCACCATGCTTGTCTGTAGGTATGATTTTTTTTTTCTGGAATTCTGTGTTTGGTTTATGCCATATGTTACAGGACCCCTGTCTTCCAAACAGTTTGACTAATCAATCCACATCAAGAACAGTCTTCAAAAAGGTTTGAGTATCATCAAGGTGTGTTTTGGCAAAATTTAGGTGAGCCTTAATGTTGTTCTGGGTTAGCAGTGGTTTTCACCTCGCCACTCTTCCATGGATGCCATTTTTGCCTAGTGTCTTTCTGATAGTGGAGTCATGAACATTGACCTTTATTGATGCAAGAGAGGTCTGTAGGTCCTTTGATGTTGTCCTTGGCGCTTTGTCCTTGTCCTTGGCTCCTAGGCTCCTAGATGAGTATCATCAAGGTGTGTTTTGGCAAAATTTAGGTGAGCCTTAATGTTGTTCTGGGTTAGCAGTGGTTTTCACCTCGCCACCTCATTTTCATGCTGTGCTCTTGGGGGTATTTTGCAAGGTTGGCCACTTCTGGGAAGGTTCACTACTGTACCTAGTTGTTCCATCTTGGCTTTCACTTTGGAGTCCCAGAGCCTTTAACATACCTCTGAAACCTTTCCCAGATTTATGTATTTCAATCACCTTCCTCATCATTTCTGGAATTTTTTACAATTTTGGCATAGTGTTTTACTGGGTAAGACCTTTTAACCAACTGTTGATTTGATTGAACAGGATTTGCAGTAATCAGGCCTGGTTCAGTCTAGTCTAACAGAACCCCATTATGAATGCCGTTTCATAGATTTGGGGAATTAGTTACTAAGGGGGCAAATACATTTTCACACAGGCCAGTTAGTATTGGATAACTTTTTTGCTTCAATAAATAACATTATCATTTAAAAACGGTATTTTGTGTTTACTCGGGTGGCCTTTGTTTTATCTTAGATGTTTTATCTTAGATGTTGTTTTATCTTAGAAGATCATTTCTGAAACAATTTAGTATGAGATATACACATAAGCAGAAGAAATCAGAAAAAAAAACTTTTTCACAGCACTGTATTTACTGTCTGTGTGTGTGTGTGTGTGTGTACAGAGAGTCAAGATGGTGTTTTATATTGGGAATGCTGAATTCTTAAGCAGCATGCATGTGATGTGTGCAATAATATCACACCAAACTGATATGATATATAAAATGATATATTACAATGTTATAACATAAAAGAAAAACAGTGATGAGTATGCAGCATTACTAAACTTTAGAGCAAGCTATAAACAAATTCACACAATTAAAAAAAAAAACATCTTACCTTAAGATTAAGTCCAAAGGTGGACTTGATAAAAGTGATTGATAAAATCCTTCATGAGATCCTGAATGTCAACACTGTTTCATTATGTAAGTCACCTTTCACAAATGTGCTGTCCAATCTTGCCCTAGGTTCACTGATTTGCTTCTTTTCTATGACTGATCAGTGAACAATGCACATATCTTTATCTGTGTCTTTTCCATAGTGATTTCTCCCAGAGAAACCACCCTGCTTTGAAGATTTTTGAAAAATTTTCATTATCAAAACAGCAGGCTTGGAAATCAAAATTCTGTTTGGGAAAAAAACTGTGAGTTGGCCAGTGCTAGAAAATCCTGACTCTTCTGTCACGTTCTCCCTTATTGAGGTTAAGTTTGATGCTGCAGTCATTGTGGTCCTGGGCCAAACTGGTGGTTGTGATTTGCTTAGGCAATTACCTGATACTATACCTAGTTGATTTCAGCATTGTGTGACTGCATGTCAACTACAAATGCAAACATCAAGCACAATAGGTTTTCTTATTTGTTTATCTATAACAACAACAACAACAACAACAACAACAACAACAATTATTATTATTATTATTATTATTATTATTATTATTATTATTATTGTTGTTGTTGTTGTTGTTGTTGTTGTTATTTAAGCAGTCACAGTTAAAAGAATCCTGAAAGCACCCACAGCATCCCCACTTGCATCCTTGTGTGGCATGTATGTGCACGTGTTGGGTTTTTGTTTTTGTTTTTTTTTAAACCACCTTGAAAGTGCTATAGTGATTTCTCATTTTATGTAATGCTAATGAATACTGCTCAATGAAAATGCAGTGCAATAATCTGAGAGTAGGAAATGATTGTTTATGAGAGAGGTCAGAGGCCAAACTGGATGGAAGGCTATGGTAACTCAAATAACCACTTTTTACAACCATGGTGAGTCTTGAACACTGCCATGCTGAGGAACACATTGAACCTTGAGGCAGATGGGCTACAACAGCAGAAGACCAAACTGGGTTCCTCTCCTGGGATCCAAATTTTAAGTTTAACATACTGATAATACACATTACTGTAATACTTTAAGATCTGACTAGTTAGTCTAGCTCTAACAATATTTTATGGAAAGGATGTGTGTTTTTAAATATGCTGCTGACTTCTTTGTTTTTCCCAGCACAACTAGCTCCACGGCCAGCAGCTGTGACACAGACTTCTCTAAAGAGGACGAGCAGCGTCTGAAAGATTATATCCAACAGCTGAAGAATGATCGAGCGGCTGTTAAGCTCACCATGCTGGAGCTAGAGAGTGTACACATCGACCCTCTAAGCTATGACATCAAACCATGTGCAGACTCGCACCGACTTGACCTGGAGAATGCTGTGCTCATGCAGGAGCTCATGGCTATGAAGGTATACTCACGTGGGCATCTGTAAGTGCCAAGGAATTATATGGTGCTAAAAAGCATTCTAAATCTCACACTTCTACAGAACATAGACTCTGGTATTATCTGAATTACCAACAGACTATGGGTGGCTTTGGCCATTGATTAGTGCCTTATTGTTATATTGTTATTTTTTCAGGCTTAATGACTAATGTCAGAATGTATCAGTGAAATGTCAAATTTTCTTTTCAAATACAAGTTTGCATGAAAAACTAATAAACTGGTCACTGTTTTTCTAATAAATGAGGTTACCTACAGCACTGGAAACTCTGCTTCAGGATAATGAACAAATAAAGCCACAATGGGCAAATTGACAGTGAAATATTCGACACAGTTGAAAACAAGCTGCCTTTAATCTCTCAGCTGCAGTACCTAGCCGGTTTGACTCTTGAGTTTCTTTAGATTCGTCATGTCTTGAATGGTATTAGTTGTTATAGAAATCAGCCCTTCTACATGCTTTCTCCCTGCATTCCTGTTTCCTGCTATGTGCAGGAGGAGATGGCAGAGCTAAAGGCTCAGCTTTATCTGTTGGAGAAGGAGAAGAAGGATCTGGAGCTGAAGCTAAGCACCCGGGAGGCACAAGAACAGGCATATCTGGTACACATTGAGTATCTGAAATCGGAGGTAGAGGAGCAACAAGAACAGCGCAGAACATCACCTAGTTCTATAGGCAGCAGCACCAAGGACAAAAGTGCCAAAGTGAGCCATACACAAACACACACACACACACACACACACACAGAATAATTGCTTCTTGGGTTTTATTATGTATTAAGTGACTTTTTTCCAACCTGAAAAAAGCATTGTTGATGTTGGGGAAACTTACAGAGGTAGTATCTGAGGTATACTGATACAATGTGATATGCCCTAAAATATGGTATATTAAAACAAACTGGACTTCTCTCACATAGTTTTTTATATTTGCTCAAAATAATTTTTACTTATTATTTTTTATTTTTTTTATTTTACATGTAGCCTATGGACCTTTGGACAAGCGCTAAGCTATACTTGACACTACAGGTGCTGGTCATATAATTAGAATATCATCAAAAAGTTTATTTATTTCAGTAATTCCATTCAAAAAGTGAACGTAGTATAACGTATACATTCATTATACATAGACTGATATATTTCAAGTGTTCATTCCTTTTCATTTTGATGATTATAACTGACAACTAATGAAAACCCCAAAATCAGTATCTCAGAAAATTAGAATATTACTTAAGACCAATATAAAAAAAGGATTTTTAGAAATGTTGGCCAACTGAAAAGTATGAAGATGAAAAGTATGTGCATGTACAGCACTCAATACTTAGTTGGGGCTCCTTTTGCCTGAATTACTGTAGCAATGCGGCGTGGCATGGAGTCGATCAGTCTGTGGCACTGCTCAGGTGTTATGACAGCCCAGGTTGCTCTGATAGTGGCCTTCAGCTCTTCTGCATTGTTGGGTCTGGCGTATCGCATCTTCCTGAAATCCATGTCTTGCATACGTCTGTGTGTGGTGATTCTTGAAGCAATGACTCCAGCTGCAGTCCACTCTTTGTGAATCTCCACCACATTTTTGAATGGGTTTTGTTTCACAATCCTCTCCAGGGTGCGGTTATCCCTATTGCTTGTACACTTTTTTTCTACCACATCTTTTCCTTCCCTTCACCTCTCTATTAATGTGCTTGGACACAGAGCTCTGTGAACAGCCAGCCTCTTTAGCAATGACCTTTTGTGTCTTGCCCTCCTTGTGCGCGGTGTCAATGGTCGTCTTTTGGACAGCTGTCAAATCAGCAGTCTTCCCCATGATTGTGTAGCCTACAGAACTAGACTGAGAGACCATTTAAAGGCCTTTGCAGGTGTTTTGTGTTAATTAGCTGATTATAGTGTGGCACCAGGTGTCTCCAATATTGAACCAATATTGAACCATCAAAATGAAAAGGAATGAACACTTGAAATATATTAGTCTGTGTGTAACAAATGTATACATTATACTAGTTTCACTTTTTGAATGGAATTACTGAAATAAATAAACTTTTTGATGATATTCTAATTATATGATCAGCACCTGTATGGTTGCTATGCAAGGGATGCAGTTTTTTGTAACCTACTATATGAAAATGCAATGCAGGGAATTCTCACCCATTCATATGGTAGGTAGAGAAAGGCTGTACCAACATAATTGCAACAAAGTTCAAATTACCTTTGCTTACATAATTTGCCGCCTACGTTCTTTTTGCACAATGTAGAGTTAACTGCAAACCTGCTGGTTTTATTGTATAACACCTGACATTTCACAAATGTAGCATGGTAAAGCTTCTTATATATATCACTGCAAACAAACCTTTGGAAAGAAAACAAATAGATAACAAAAAAAAAAAAAAAAAAAAAAAAAAAAAAAAAACTCTGCTTTGGATAAATCTGCATTACCAAAAAAAAAAAAGATTTTTCCAGTGGGGGGGCCCCTTTTTTTTTGGTTGTTTTATTAAAAAAAAAAAAAAAAAATATAATAAAACAAATATAATTAATATATTTTATAATTATTTTTTAATTTTTTTTTTTTGTTTTTTTTTTTTTTTTTTTTTTTTTTATTTTTAAAAAAAAAAAAAAACACATCCGGTGAATTGAAAAGAAGTGGACAACAATGAACAAACTAATAAAATCAGGAGAGGGAAATGAAAAAGTATTGATGTAAAATATCTGCTACAACACTTAAAACATACTTTTACTAGGTAAAAAATTACTACATCCATTTTGAACTATGCAATAAAATACTGTTGCTGAGGAAAAACTACTTAACAATATTGAAAGCATTTGTAATGTATTAGTTGTAATGGAACCTTTTTTTAAAGTCCTTTTACTGTATTTAAAAAAAAACATTGCTGCTTGAAACGTTTGCCTACTGCAAATACACTTTTCAGTCTAATATAGTGACAGTATGTTTGACTATTCACACATTTACAGTCATGTGAAAAAAAAGTAAACACCAATGGAATAATTTTTTTAACATATTTGAACAAGCAAACATTTGATCCTCTGCAGACCGTCTGATGCAAAAATAAATCTCCAAAAATTGTCATCATTTCTAGTAAGTCTTGCAACTGTTGGTGTCAAAGTGCATGCTTCTATAATCAGAAAGAGATTGCACAAATTTGATGTGCATGGGAGGCATGCCAGGAAAAAGCCTTTGCTGCCTAAAAAGAACATTAGAGCAAGACTACAGTTTGCCAATGAGCATACCTAAGCAAGACTACCTATGACAACAACTAAAAGTGAGAGCCAGAAAGTAACACAGACATGAGGGCTCCCTGGGACATAAGGCGGCCAGCCACTCCACCATCAACAAACTTGGGTGAACACATGAACGGGGTGGTGCAACAGCATCCAAACATCCCAGTTCACCACAAAACTCTATGCCTCTGAGCCATTTAGAACTGCTCCTTTACCTAATAAAAAAAAATTATTCACAAATGGATTGACTAAACAAATATACACTGCTCAAAAAAATAAAGGGAACACTAAAATAACACATCCTAGATCTGAATGAATGAAATAATCTCATTAAATACTCCTTTCTTTACATAGTTGAATGTGCTGACAACAAAATCACACAAAAATTATCAATGGAAATCAAATTTATCAACCCATGGAGGTCTGTATTTGGAGTCACACTCAAAGTCAAAGTGGAAAACCACACTACATGCCGATCCAACTTTGACATACTGCCCTTAAAACAAGTCAAAATGAGGCTCAGTAGTGTGTGTGGCCTCCACGTGCCTGTATGACCTCCCTACAATGCCTGGGCATGCTCCTGATGAGGTGGCAGCTGGTCTCCTGAGGGATCTCCTCCCAGATCTGGACTAAAGCATTTGCCAACTCATGGACAGTCTGTGGTTCAAAGTGGAGTTGGTGGATGGAGCGAGACATGATGTCCCAGATGTGCTCAATTGGATAGGTAGCGGTTCTGCTGCTGGGTTGTTGCCCTACTACGGCCTCCTCCACGTTTCCTGATGTACTGGCCTGTCTCCTGGTAGTGCCTCCATGCTCTGGACACTACGCTGACATACACAGCAAACCATCTTGCCACAGCTCGCATTGATGTGCCATCCTGGATGAGCTGCACTACCTGAGCCACTTGTGTGGGTTGTAGACTCCGTCTCATGCTACCACTAGAGTGAAAGCACCACCAGCATTCAAAAGTGTCCAAAACATCAGCCAGGAAGCATAGGAACTGAGAAGTGGTATGTGGTCACCACCTGCAGAACCACTCCTTTATTGGTGGTGTCTTGCTAATTGCCTATAATTTCCACCTGTTGTCTATTTCATTTGCACAAAAGCATGTGAAACTGATTGCCAATCAGTGTTGCTTCCTAAGTGTACAGCTTGATTTCACAGGATTGTGATTGACTTGGAGATACATTGTGTTGTTTAAGTGTTTCCTTAATTTTTTTTGAGCAGTGTATTTTCAGCCTGGACTTGAAACACTGAGACTGTGTCTGAGTCCCGAACACTAATTGGAAGGCTGTTCCATAACTGTGGGGCTCCCTCTGCTGTTGCCTTCACTATTTGGGGTACTGTAGCGTGAGACCATTTAATGCTTTATAGATCAATAGTAGAATTTTATAATCAATGTGAAATTTTTAGTGGGAACTGATGCGGACAGAGGTGATGTGATCATATCTTCTAGGACTCTTGCAGCTGCATTGTGGACTAACTGGAGCTTGTTTATGAGCCTACTGGAAAATCCAGACAGCAAGACATTACAATAATCCAACCTAAAGGTGACGAAAGCATGAACAAATTTTTCTGCAGCATGTAGTGACATTATATTTCTTACCTTAGCAATATTTCTGAGATGAAAGAAGGCTACCCTGGTAATATTATCTACATGAACTTCAAATGAAAGACTGGGTTCAATAATCACACCAAGTTCAGTCTCTCTAAAACATTCTAGTCCTTGATCTGATATTGCTATAATATTATCTACAGCCTTAGTTATAAGACTTTCTGGTTTTAAATTAATAGTCAGAATTTTTTGTCTAATATTTCGTCAGTGAAAAAGATTGATGAAATCATTGTTGCTATATAATGATTGTGTGCATGCTTCTGTGGTGGTTGTATTTCTTATTAATTTTGGTACAGTATTGAATAAGAATCTAGGATTATTGTTGTTATCTTCAAGTAGAGTGATGAGATAGACTGATCTAGAAGCACTAAGCAGCTCTACTGATCTAGCAGCACCACATATTTTCTGTAGTTCAGGAGGCTCTCCTTCCATGCTGTTTGAAATACGTCTAATTGGGTTTGACATCACTTACGTTCTAATTATCGAGTGGTCTGTTTTAAGGTGCATGTGTGTGTGTGCGATCATTACACCAGGGTCGGTGCTATCTTTTTCTCTCTAATTATTTTTCTTTTAAGTGGAGCTACTTTATCTAGCATGTAACGGAATCTTTACTCTAAGCATTCACTTGATTGATCAAGTTATTTGGGATCCAATCATAGTTGATATATCTGGGAGGTTATTGATAAAACTCTGTGCAGTAGCTGACTTGAATGTACATTTGATGCGGAAGCACGGCAAGGTGCAAATATTATGATCGATACACATTTTAAACAAGATGAGATAATGGACTGAAATAGAGTGTGGAAGACTGTGGAAGTATGACAACATTTTCTATATTTAATCCGTATGTTAGTATCAAGTCATGAATGTGACCACCATTATGAGTGGGTCTTATTACAATCTGATTGACCCCTACTGAATCTAGAATAGACACAACCACTGTTCTCCGAGGGTCTTTCGGGTGATCAAAATGAATATTAAACTCACCAGCAATTAAAACTTTGTCTAGAGAAACAACCAAGTTTGAGATAAAATCTTCAAATTCACCAAGAAATTCAGAATATGGCCCTGGGGGTCTGTAAATGATCATTAGCGGAATCGACTATGTAGACTTATTTTTTGTGGCTACATATGTTATACTACTATAAAGAACTTCAAAAGACTTGAATTTATGACTAAGTTTTTAGTGTGATGCCTAGATTATGTCACGTGCCATGACGTGAGGAAGTTCAGATGGATGCAAGCGCAGGATAACAGTTTTATTAAAGAGAGAGACAGGCAAATAAATCTAAAACATAATCCAAAAACAGGTAAAGGTCAGACGATCGGCAAACAGGCTTACACAGGGCTAGGCAGGAATCAAGGTCGAGATACAAAACAAGAAACATGAACTATGACAGGGAACTGGGAGCAGATAACCCAGCGTGGACTATGACTATGACTATTTACTCTAATGTAACTCAATATTCCGCGTTGTGTGCTCGCACATTTGTGCGCAGAGTACGCTGCTTCGAGGGGAAATCGTGACAGATTATCATTACAAATAAGTGCGACACCTCCCCCTCTGCCAGATAGACGGGGCTGATATATATCCAGGATATATATAACTGTATCCAGGAAGGTCAGCTTCATTTAGTAATATGTACTCATTTGGTTTAATACATATCACTTTAAGCACATTATATTAAACTCCTGATCAATAATGATTTCATTAACAATATGTGATTGATTTAGATGTAAAAGATCTAATATTTAACAGTCCTAGCTTCAGATCAAAGGTGTTGGCTGTGCATTCAGTATGAAAGCTTGCTGTCTTTAGTCAAAAAAACAAAAAACAAAACATTCTTCAAAAAAAAAAAGAAAATACGGCAAAAGGGAAAGTGAAACTAAAAGAAATGAGAGTGGTAGCACAAAATTATTAATGAAAAAGAAAGGAACAGTATAATTTAAATGCTGACATAAGCAAGAAGCTCCCATCAAACGATTCAAAAACAGGAACTATGTGACAGTACGGTGGTGGAAATGTTATGGTTTGGCACTGCTTCACATCCTCAGGGACTGGACAGCTTGCATTCATTGATTCAACTCTGAATTCTGCATACCAAAGAGTGCTTGAAGATATGGCACCTCATGGCAAAGAACTCTCTGAGGATCTGAAAAAAAGAATTGTTGCTCTACATAAAGACGGCATAGGGTATAAGAAGATTGCCAAGACCCTGACACTGAGCTGCAGCATGGTGGCCAAAACCATACAGCGGTTTAACAGGACAGGTTCCACTCAGAACAGGCCTCGGCATGCTCGACCAAAGAAGTTGAGTGCACGTGCTCAGCATCATATCTAGAGGTTTGTCTTTGGGAAATAGATGTATGAGTTCTGCCTGCATTGCTGCAGAGGTTAAAGGGGTGGGGCGTCAGCCTGTCAGTGCTCAGACCATACACCGCATCAAATTGGTCTGCATGGCTGTCGTCTCAGAAGGAAGACTCTTCTAAAGATGATGCACAAGAAAGCCCACAAACAGTTTGCTGAAGACAAGCAAAGGACATGGATTACTGGAACTATGCTCTGTGGTCTGATGAGCCCAAGATAAACTTATTTGGTTCAGATGGTGTCAAGCATGTGTGGTGTCAACCAGGTGAGGAGTACAAAGACAAGTGTGTCTTGCCTACAGTCAATCATGGTGATGGAAGTGTCATGGTCTGGGGCTGCATGAGTGCTCCTGGCACTGGGGAGCTACAGTTCACCGAGAGAACCATGTGTGCCAACATGTACTGTGATATACTGAAGCAGAACATGATCCCCTCCCTTCGGGAGACTGGGCCGCAGGGCAGTATTCCAGCATGATAACGACCCCAAACACACCTCCAAGACGTTCCACTGCCTTGTAAAAGAAGCTGAGGGTGAAGGTGATGGACTAAACCCTATTGAGCATCTGTGGGGCATCCTCAAATGGAAGGTGGAGGAGCACAAGATCTCTTACTTCCACCAGCTCCGTGATGTCGTCAGGGAGCAGTGGAAGTCAACTCCAGTGGCAACCTGTGAAGCTCTGCTGAACTCCATGCCCAAGAGAGTTAAGGCAGTACTGGAAAATAATGGTGGCCACACAAAATTATGTACATAATTTGTACATTTTCACTTAGGGGCGTATTCACTTTCGTTACCAGCGGTTTACACATTAATGGCTGTGTGTTGAGTTATTTTGAGGGGACAGTAAATTTACACGGTTATACAAGCTGTACACTCCCTATTTTACATTGTAGCAAATTGTCATTTATTCATTAAAATTTATAATCAAATATTTACAAAAATATGATGGTGTACTCACTTTTGTGAGATACTGTGTGAGTATATGATTGCATGGCAGCTGTGCTACCATTGGGGTGTGTGTGTGTGTGTGTGTGTGTGTGTGTGTGTGTGTGTGTGTGTGTGTGTGTGAATGGGTGAATGAGACACAGTGTAAAGCACTTTGGATAAAAGCGCTATATAAGTGCACATTTACCATTTACTTATCTTTTCCTATATTACTGCTTGTCTAATAATTGGGTAGTCTGGTACAAAAATGTATATTTTATGTTGTTTAACACATCTAGATGTAAATACCAGGAAATAAAAGCTGAAATCCTGAACTCTCGTCTCATATTCATCTTTTGATCTCATATGTCTCAAATGTCTTTGGTGTATAGCACAAACATAGTAATTGGCCTTGCCTTTCCAATCATTTTGGAGGGGACTGTGGAATATATACATTTTGCTGTACACCACAAAAAAATTCAGGACAATTTCACGGTGGATCAAGGCCAAACAAAAAAACATGTTTTGGAACAAACTTAAATACAAAAGGAAACACAAACAAAAGACAAGTCTCTTCCCTCAACTCCCTTACCATTAACCAAAGACCAAATCCCAAATAAGATAATTAGTACATTTATTTGGGAGGGGAGCCACCAAGGATTAGTAAATCTTTATTGCAGAAATGTAAACTTAGTGTAGATGAACTTGCATTACTATTTTTATTTCCCATCCATAAACTTTATTACTGGGTTCAATCTCCTGGATCTTCTTGGTCTAAATTGGAATTATCTTCTTGTAGTGAATCCTCTTTACCTGCTCTGCTTTACTCCACGTTACCTACAAAACTTTCCCTATATACTGATAACCCTGTTGTCCTCAACACACTTATGACTTGGTATCAATTTAGACGACATTTTAAATTTGTAAGTGCATCCTCTTTGTGTCCTTTAGTCAACAACCATCTATTTTCCCCCATCATGTTTGGACTCCTCATTTTCAGTGTGGTATGACAAGGGTACCTTGTTGAATGCCAAACTACAGTCCACAAACAAGTCTGAAACAGTGTACAACACTTTATTAGACCCTTCCAATATTTGGTCTGGTATCTAATTCACCTTTTCTGTTTGTTGGTTAATTTACAGAATTGTGGGGAAGGTACCAAAAGAGAAAATACACATTTTTATAGAAAAGCACAGAAAACGTTGTCCTGGTTATATACATCTGTCTGCTGTATGTGTGATCACTATTTTTCCTATTTTTCAATTGATCTGTTTGCTTTTTTCACCTCATTTGTTGTGTTTCCAGGACTCTGATTCTTCCGTGATTAAGGCATCAGACCTGAGAAGTCTCAATGACAGTGAACTGGCAGCAGAGCTCACCATTGCCCTCCATAAGTGAGAACACACATACACACCCAGTTCACACATCAGTAAAGATTATTAAATAAAATTGATCCAAAAACCCCTAGTCAGATTTATTCTGAATGTTGCAGCACATTTCTAGAGAGTTTTTCAGCATTTTCCTCCCAATTGGGTCATCTACCAGTTCCCACCCACCAGCCAACTCTCCCCTATCATATGACAGCTACCAACCAGGGAGGGAGGACAGACAGACAGACAGACAGACAGACAGACAGACGGATAGATAGATAGATAGATAGATAGATAGATAGATAGATAGATAGATAGATAGATAGATAGATAGATAGATAGATAGATAGATAGATAGATAGATAGATAGATAGATAGATAGATAGATAGATAGATAGATAGATAGATAGATAGTTAGTTAGTTAGTTAGTTAGTTAGTTAGTTAGTTAGTTAGTTAGTTAGTTAGTTAGTTAGTTAGTTAGTTAGTTAGTTAGTTAGTTAGTTAGTTAGTTAGTTAGTTAGTTAGTTAGTTAGTTAGTTAGTTAGTTAGTTAGTTAGTTAGTTAGTTAGTTAGTTAGTTAGTTAGTTAGTTAGTTAGTTAGTTAGTTAGTTAGTTAGTTAGTTAGTTAGTTAGTTAGTTAGTTAGTTAGTTAGTTAGTTAGTTAGTTAGTTAGTTAGTTAGTTAGTTAGTTAGTTAGTTAGTTAGTTAGTTAGTTAGTTAGTTAGTTAGTTAGTTAGTTAGTTAGTTAGTTAGTTAGTTAGTTAGTTAGTTAGTTAGTTAGTTAGTTAGTTAGTTAGTTAGTTAGTTAGTTAGTTAGTTAGTTAGTTAGTTAGTTAGTTTGTTTGTTTGTTTGTTTGTTTGTTTGTTTGTTTGTTTGTTTATTGATCCCCAAGGGGAAATTCAGGGGTGAAGTTTAATGTGCTTTTGCCAAGACATGTGATGCCAATCAACAACATCCTTTTGAATTGCTTGTCACGGTTCCCCCTTGATGCAGCATGCTCTCGCGCGGTTGCGCATGTGTGTTGTGACATTTAAACATGTGCTCTTTGTTTTTGTTTCTGTCAATGGCTGGGAGAGCACGTGTGTTTTGTGTTCGTCATGACCCCGCCCCGTGTCTCTCATAGGTTGGATCCCCACGTGTGTCTGTATTGCTTTCACCTGAAAGCCATTTAAGTTCATTCATGCCGGCTTATATACTACGCGCCGTACTACACACAGCGCGGTTAATTAAACATAGTATCACGTTCCTTGTTAGTTATAGTTCACGCTGGGTTATCCGCTCCCAGATCATTGTCATAGTTCACGTTCGTTTCTCGACCCTGTTTTCCGTGCCACGTTGTTGATATCTGCCTTGCCCCAAGTTTATGCCTGTTTGCCGTTCGCCTGACCTTCGCTTGTTTTCTGACTACGCCTTTGGATTACGTTTTGGATTTGTCTGCCTGCCTCTTGTAAATAAACTACACTCGTTCTTAAGTGCGCTTACCTCCTTCCTTCACCCGCTCCGTCACGAGTTGTGACATTGCTGCTCATACCGCATAACAGGGCAGCATAACACACTTGGAGGAAAATCTACGTTCCTCAATATACAAAAACTAAAAATGTACTTAAAATGGTAAAAAAATAAATAAATAAATAAAATAAAATATCTTCCCATCCAGAGTCCCATTTCATGCCCAGCCTACCTAATGCCCAGCCTGCCAGCCTGGAATAAACTCCAGATCAAACATGACCCTTGCCAGGAGAAAGCAGTTAATGAAGATTAATTAATTATTTCAAACTTAATGTTTCATTGTTCTGTAATGGTCACCTCTTACTCTCTTCCATAGGAGTTAATATAATGCACCTTTGAGAGGTCTTTTGTGACCTTCAGGAGCTTACAAAGCCATACTTTGGCAACTTCTTTGTTTATGACTCAAAGCAAACCATATTAAGCTACAGCTCAGACCAAATTAATTTGCTTTTTAATATGACAGTGTATTATAGTGATCGGTTAGATTGATTGTGTAAACAAGTAATAGCTCTGAGTGTCTACTCTTGGTTTGAGCCTCTGAAGACATTTGTTTGTTAAAAATAACCAACATGAAGGCCAGAAGTGCTTTCTATGGGAGAAAAGCAAGCCATTTTGAAACTGAGAACAGAGAGAAAATTGTGGAGAAAGACATCTAACAAGTCAGGTATGGAAAACAATTGATCAATTGATGACAAACAATGTGAGTGCTGTGAAAAAAAAACCTAAAAACAACAGTCAGTGGCATCACTAACAGGGGCAATGTTGAAGGTATTACAATCCACCATTTGAAGACGACATCAAAAGCAGAAAAACAGAGGCCACACCACAACTTGCAAACCACACATCAGCAGTGAAAAGTGGAAGGTCAGAATGGAATGCACAAAAAAAATACAGATACCTGATCCAAGATTAACCTCTGCCAAAGTGATGGAAAGGTCAAAATGTCTAGAAAGAAATGATCTAGTCATGATCCTAAACTTATGAGCTCATCACTACCTCATGGTGGAGGTAATATAATGGTCATGGCTGTTTCTGGAATGGACTTGTAATCTTTATTGATGATGTAAGTCATGATGGTAACAGCAGGATGAATTCAGATGTCTACAGAAAAAATTCTGTCTGCCAATTTACAGTTCAATGCATCCAATCTAATTGGGAGGAACTACCAACATTCTGCAGCCAAAACACACTGCCAACACAACAAGGGACTCCAATAGTGTTATGGAATGTAGTGGAGTCGAATGCAGATCAGAACTCTTTATTCAAAGCAGAACACAAACAATAGCGCTACAAACAAACAGATTTCCCTCCTACTAACTCAAAGCAAACGGAGTATAGAGCATATCCTTCTTGGCATAAACAATAGCACTACAAACAGATTTCCCTCCTACTACTAACCAATAAACACGTAAATAATAATGAGCCCCGTGCTTTGAAAACCTGGCGTTTAAATAGCCAACATAATTAGACCTAACACACAAAACACCTGTGCTAGATTATGGTGTTTAAGCTAGCCCTTAACCCGGAAGTGCGCGCCCAACCCAAAGTCCTTTCAAATGAATCGCCACAGCGGCCTCTGGCGGCCATGCCATGACATAACTGCCCTCAAAAGGGGGGTCACGGGCCCCTGTCCAAAATGTCCTTCGCTGCCATGGGAGGAGAGGCAGCCTCCGTCTGGCAGTGGCTGTGCATGACAACCCCTCCCCTGGGGTTGACAGTCGGAGCACCCCCACCCGACGGCTCTGGAGCAAAGGGTGCCGCCCCTGGCGGGCCCGGCACTGGAGGGAAGAGCGCTGCCCCCGGCGGCTCAGGAACACAGGGTTGCGGAGCGACGTCCTCGACGAAGCAGGAGCGTGGAGCTAGGTTCTCCGCGAGGCTCAAAGGGAAGGAGCGAAGTTCTCCGTGAGGCCCAAGGGAGGAACAATGCTCACTGCTGAGCCTGAGGGGGGAGCGATGTCCTCCGTGGAACAGGAAGGGGGAGCGACATAAGGAGCGACGTCTTCCGCAGAGCATGGAGGCAGAGCGACATCCCCAGCGAAGCAGGATGGCAGAGCGACGACCTCAGCCGAACTGGAAGGCGGAGTAATGACCTCAGCCGAGCAGGAAGGCCGAGCGACGTCCACAGCCAAGCAGGAAGGCCAAGTGACATCCACAGCCAAGCAGGAAGGCCGAGCGACGTCCACAGCCAAGCAGGAAGGCCGAGCGACGTCCACAGCCAAGCAGGAAGGCCGAGCGACGTCCACAGCCAAGCAGGAAGGCCGAGCGACGTCCACAGCCGAGCAGGAAGGCCGAGCGACGTCCTCAGTCGAGCAGGGCTGCTGAGCGGCGTCCTCAGCTGAACGTGGTGGCTTAGTGGGCATCATAATAGGGGAGGGAGGGTGGGAGTTAGTCACAGCCCCGACCACAGACTCCCTCCTCCTGATGGCATGGCATGGTGTGACTCCGCTGCAGTGGGGACTCCCAGATGTTCCGGCCGCTTAGCTGGCTGCGTTGCATGGCATGGTTCTCTGGTGGTGGTGACGGGGTAAGGGGCGTGGGGATCAATGTGATGAACCGCCTCCTCGAGCTGCTGGCTGAGTGCCCGGAACCACGCTGATGATGCTGCGGCTCATGGGTCGGCCTGCCGCAGCTGCTCTAGTTGCGCAACCTGGTGAGTCATCCGCGCCAGTGCTTCATCCATAAGCCGGTTCCTCTCCCATAACACTCGGTCCAGTTCTGCGCTCATATTTCCTCTGCCTGATCTGCTGCTTCTCTTGTAAGGCTCATTATTCTGTTACGGAATGTAGCGGAGTCGGATGCAGATCAGAACTCTTTATTCAAAGCAGAACACAAACTCAAAGCAAGCAGAGTATAGAGCATATCCTTCTTCACATAAACAATAGCGCTACAAACAAACAGATTTCCCTCCTCCTACTAACCGATAAACACGTAAATAATAACGAGCCCCGTGCTCTGATAACCCGGCATTTAAATAGCCAACATAATTAGACCTAACACACAAAACACCTGTGCTAGATTACGGTGTTTAATCTAGCCCTTAACCCGGAAGTGCACGCCCAACCCAAAGTCCTTTCAAATGAAGCACCACAGCGGCCTCTGGCGGCCAAGGCGTGACAAATAGGGCCAAGTCAATCATCAGACCTTAACCCAATTGAGTAAGCATTTCACTTACTGAAGAGGAGACTGAAGGGAGAAAGCCCACAAAACAAACAACAACTGAAAGAACCTGTGGTACAAGCCTGGAAAAAGTATCATAAAAGAATGCAACAGTTTGGTAATGTCAGTGGGTCACCAGATTGATGCAGTTACTGCAAGCAAGGGAAACGAAACCAAACATTAAGTGTTATTTACTTTAAGACTATCTGTTCCAATACTCACTATCAATATTTCCAACTATCTGCTCACCTAAAAACTGGGTGGTCTGCCACCAAAGATGCTATGTTATCAGTTGTTTAACACATCTACATGTAAATGTGAGAATATAAAAGCTGAAATTCTGATCTGTTGTCTCCTTCATATGTTGAACGAAGACAAAGAACTGACTTTGCAGTTCCAATACATTGGGAAGGGACTGTTAATCTATTAGATGCTAATATCAGCCATATCTGTCTGATGAGGGACACACTTGTAATTAAATTAGCCCTACAGAAAATAACTCTTCAGATCAAATTTAAGCATCAATCAGGCCAACATACAGTCATGTCTATAAATATGTGGGCATATATTTGCATACATATAAGCACAGTAAGCATAATAACATTGAGCTCAAAGTATAGACTGTAAGTTTTAATTTAAGAGTATCTACATCTAAATTAGGTGAATAGTGTAGGAATTACATAAAGTACCTTTATGTATGTGGTACCCCCTTTTTAAGGGACCAAAATAATTGCACAATCTAACAACCATCAATTAATTTATTTTATTTATTCTTTTATGTTTGTTTATGTATTTGTTTATTTATTTATTTATTATTTTTTGTCATTCATTACTGTTGGAGCTCCACAACAGAGAATATCTCAGGAATCTCCAAATCTCAGACTACATCTTCCAGACCTCCGCCAGCCATATCAGCCTGTTCTAACATTACTTCTATTAACTTTTAATTCTGTGCTGCTATGAGATTGAAAGTGTGGTTTACCGCAGGCCTGGAGAGTCCAAATGAACACGTACACTGACGCATGTGAATGTTCACAGAGACTTCCGGTTTATTCATTCAAAACAGGAGTATTTATACACATTGTACACATTTAATAGCAGTGCGTGGATGGTTTCTACTGGTCCAGGTGTCAGACAGATTTAAACAAAACACACAGGACATAGTCATAATACAAAATAGGTCCTGTGTCATGTTGACACGGAAATACATGTGTATTTCAATGATATAGCTATAATCAAAGATAGCAGTTGATCCGCTTATTCAAAGAGGTAATTAAATGAATACAATGTAATTAAATGATTACATTCATTATAGGTATTTGATAGCAGTTCATAATATGAGAGAGTACATGTGATAAGAGAATTTCCTTTCAATTACTTTGTTGCAAATTCTGCAGTCAATGACTGCCCCAGGTCTGGAACTCGGACATCAGCAGACACTGGGTTTATTCCCTAGTGATGTTTTGCACCTGATTTCAGTTCCTGCTTGTCCTTGGGGGCATTTTGCCTTCAGTTGTGCCTGTAAATACCTGTAAATTAAAGCTCCACTTGGAGCTCATTCATTATTTAATTTCACCTACAATATACAATGGTAGACATCTACACAAATCTCATACATCATACTTTCAACACTTCACACAGATCACTCGGCTAACTCAGTAGTTTAATTCAGTTCAGTTCAATTCAATTCCATTTGATTTAAATAGCACTTTTAACAATGGACCTTGTCTCAAAGCAACTTTACAGAACCATGTAAACACTGGATACAGGTTTCAATTTATCCCTATTGAGCAAGCCGATGGCGATGGTCGCAAGAAAAAACTCCCTAAGATGATATGAGGAATAAATCTTTGGAACAATGGATAGTGTGAAAGTAAAAGAAAGTTCATTATGGTTTTTGCATGAAGTCTGTTTGTTGAACTAGTCGACTATTCACCAAAGGAGACCCAAGTGCAAAACTGCATGTGATAATTGCAGTCCCAAAGCCATAGTATCAACTCTATTCCCAGCAACCACAGAGAGAATGTATATGTGGACTAGAAATCCAAACCATTTCCATGGTATTTCAAGCAGTACCATCCTAAGCAATCTCGAAGCTGTAGCCTCCAGTTAATGAGAGCTCCACCCAGAGGTATTACATCTGGATGGATCAGGCAGATTCGGAATGCAGAAAGGGTCAGGATCACTGGCATCTCCTTAAAATCATGTGTGGCTCGACCGAAGAAGAGAGGGAGAGCGAGGTAAAGAGAGGGAGAAATTATTAGGTATGCTTACTATCCCGTGATGGAGAAGACTGTGTACTTTGTGTAAAAGAAAGTCTATTCATGGTAAGCTTGAGTAAACAAATATGTTTTCAGCCTAGACTTAAACACAGAGACTGTGTCTGAGTCCCGAACACTAATTGGAAGGCTGCTCCATAATTGTGGGGATATGTAAGAGAAAGCTCTTCCCCCTGCTGTAGCCTTCATTATTCGAGGTACCAACAAGTAGCCTGCACTTTTTGTTCTATGTAGGTGTGGCAGATCATAGAAGACCAAAAGTTTGCTTAGGTACTGTGGCGCAAGACCTTTTAGTGCTTTATAGGTTAGTAGTAGTATTTTATAATCAATGCGCAATTTTACTGGGAGCCAATGCAGCGTGGATAGGATAGGGGTAATGTAGTCATACTTTCTGGTTCTAGTAAGGACTCTTACAGCTGCATTCTGGACTAACTCGAGTTTGTTTATGCACCTACTGGAACATCCAGACAGTAAGGCATTACAGTAATCTAGCCTAGAGGTGACAAAAGCATGAACTAATATTTCTGCATCGTGTAGTGACATTATATTTCTTATCTTAGCAATACTTCTGAGATGAAAGAAGTTTAATACTTGAATACATGACTTTAGATACTGTTTATGCCTTTTTGTCTTTTTTGACCCCCTCACGCTAATAGACAGGATTTCCCTATACGTGTCTCCCCTCCATATGAGTATGTAAGCCTTGTTTCAAACTCACAGAATCCCTTAAAACCTTCATTACACATTTGTCAAGTTACTGTTAGACAATGTGAACAGTTTGCCCACTGAAAGGTGTGTGTCTACTCAGCATTGTCACTTGGTGTGTGTGTGTGTGTATGTTGGCAGGGAAATGAAATTGAAGGTTCGAGTGAAGGACCTGGTGGCTGTGCTGGAGAAACTCATGAAAAGCAGTGAGATTCATCACCAGCAATCAGCAGAGTTTGTCAATGACCTCAAACGAGCCAACAGGTAACACAGTACACGCATGCCCACAAACGCACCTGATCATATATGCAATTATCCAATCAGCAAATCATGTGGCAACAGTGCAATGCATAAAATTATGTGGATACAGGTCAAGAACTTCAGGTAATTGTTCACATCAAACATCAGAATGGGGAAAAAAATTGATCTGAGTGACTGCGGCATGGGGGCACATGGTGATAGAGGTTAGAACCTTTCATTCCCCAGCAACCCTGTTTTCTGTGGAGTTTGCATGTTCTCCCCGTGCTGCGGGGGTTTCCTCTGGGAACTCCAGTTTCCTCCTCCAGTCCAAAGACGTGAACAGTAGGCTGTTTGGTATGTCCAAAGTGTCTGTAGTGGATGAATGGGTGTGTGAATGGGTGTGTGAATGTGTGTGTGAGTGTGCCCTGTGATGGATTGGCACCCCGTCCAGGGTGTACCCCACCTTGTGCTCCATGCTCCCTGAGATATACTCCAGGTTCCCCACGACCCAGTAGGATAAGCAGTATAGAAATTGAAATGGAATGTGGTATGGTGGTTGGCTAGGTGTGCTAGTTTGAGTATTTAATAAAGTGCTGATCTCCTGGGCATTTCTGCAGCTGGAAATTCATTACTGATGAGAGAGGTCAGAGGTGAATGGCCAGACTGGTTATTTGAGTTACTGTAGCCTTCCTGTCAGCTTAAACCACTCTTTACAACTGTGGTTGCAAATGTGCACAGCATATTGATCCTTGAGAAGACCACATCAAGTTCCATTCCCATCAGCCAAGAATCTGGAAACTGATGTTACAGTGTGCATAGGTCTGTGGTAAATGGGACATTCACAGCAAGTCAAATGGGTGCACAATGAATGCATAGCTAACAAAAACTTCAACAATTTCTGTATGTAATACAGCCACCATGTAGCAGACTCTCAAAGGAATCTCTCAATGAAAAGTAATCTGATCCTGCAGTGGGAGCAGGTCACTGAAATTGGATAATTCATTTAAAATGTATTTATACTACCCTTTAACAATGGACATTGTCACAAAGCAGCTTAACAGACATCCGCATATATAATATATACCGTTTTAGATTTATCCTCATGAGCAAGCTGGAGGTGAAGGTGGTAAGGAAAAACTCACAGAGATGTCATGAAATCACATTGAGAAACCAGACTGAAAAGGGAACACATCCTTTTCTGGGTGACACTGGATAGTGAGAATATAAATCATTACTCTACCACAATTGTATACTATAGTCAGGCAGTACAAACTGTGTTGGACAGATCTTCAGTATAAGCATCAGGATAATTTTTATTTTTGGATTTCAGTAGAGTTTTGTTAAGGCCTGATCTAGTGTAGGGATGAAACAGTTACCGGTTTCACAATAAAATTCCCCAACGGTTAGTATTACCATGTCACATTTAATTATCATTAAAACCATGTGCAGCCATCGTGATTTGTAAAATTCGCAGTAAATGCTGTCCACACACCCACCCAGCATGAGTCTGATGCAGGCAAGCATGCAGCATTTTTTTTTTGAGTGTGCGCGTCTGTTCACTTCAGCAGATTTATCAGATATAGATTTAGAGTCAGATTTATCACACGACAAAAGTGAGGCAAGCTGACTGACAGGAAGAGTGAGGCGAGCTGACTGACAGGAAGAGTGAGGCGAGCTGACTGACAGGAAGAGTGAGGAGAGCTGACTGACAGGAAAAGTGAGGAGAGCTGACTGACAAGATGATGGTAAAAGATTTTGTTTAATATAAGCAAGTTTGTCATTGTTCTGTTTTGTTGTTGTGTTTTTTATTAAGAATAATAATGAACCCACCATTCAAGCAATTGCCGCTAATTCGAAAGCAAAAGTGAAATGCACACAGCTGCACGGGCATTCCTATGTGATTTAAAAGCAAGAGGGAAACGCACCAACGAAGCGCCAAAGCCTCCTTCTGCAGAAATTTTCTTCTGGTAAGCTCTGTAGACAGGGTTACCATCTTCTATTAAATTTCCCTCAGCATTTTTATAAAATCCAAAACATGACCACACTTCCAATTTGGTCCTCTTGGAAGGTTGGAAAATCTCCAGAGAACCGCCATGTTCTCTATTTGAACTAAATTATTTTTATTACTATAAAAAAGCAAAATGACAGTGGGGTGGTGCCATGATGGGCAAGTGATCGGTGTGTGGCCGAACACAAATATAAAACCAGTTTAAATGATTTAATTGTGTGCATCAGTACTTTTTGTACATTTTCAGCACATTTTAACAATACCGTTACAGAAGTGCCTGTGCCCTACCAGTTCCCAGAACTCCACAGATAATAGCATTTACCACCATAATTGTCCTTATTTACATAATGTATAGGGGATAAAAGGGTAGAGAGGAGGAAATACAATAATATACAAATGCCATCTAACTTAAATTGTAGGGAGCTACTTACCCTATTTGCAAGCCAATAGAAAGAAAATACAGCACTTACTCAACTTACCTCAGTCCTTAACTAACAAAAACAGGAGAAAAATATTACAAAGAAATGGTCTTCTCTCTAATCTTATTTACAATGATATACAAGTTTCGGAGAATGTTTCACCTTACTCCTATATTGGTTATTGCTACACACACCAGTCACAAGACAACAGTCAGCTGTGAGCTAGACAACACAATCTGTGAGATGAAGTGCAAACAACCAGATCAGGACAGGATGGTTCTAGTAAAGGGAAGTCTGGGACCATGGAAGCAAAATTGTCCCCCATTTCCCAGCACGGTCTTAATTGTATAGACAGCTCCCCCTGCTGGTAGCCAATCATCACTTTAGATTGTAATTAAAATGCAGCCATATAATCCAAGTTACAAATGAAAGCATCACAATCCACAGTCATAACAGTTTTAGATGCAATATATTATCCACTGTATAAAGAATGAGCATAGTTTTCATTAGGCTGTCCTGTTGAGAAAATCCACAATCATCTTTAGGTATCCATGCGATACTATCCACAGCAACTTCTCGACAAATTTTATGCTATCTATGCGGGGCTATCCTGATCAGCAGGAACATGCTGGACTGACTGGAGCATGTTTATGCAACTACTAGAACATCCAGACAACAAAGCATTAAACTACCCAACCTAGAGGTGATAAAATCACATACTAAATTTTTAGCATCTTGTAGTGACGTTATATTTCTTTTCTTGGCAGTATTTCTGAGATGAACAAAGTTTGTCCTAGTAATATTACTAGGACAGACTTTGTTCATTGACTCAAGTTGCTCATTTGAACCTCATGAAGATAATATTATCTTCATGAGCTTCAAATGAGCAACTTGAGTCAATAATCAGACCACTGCACACGTGGTCTAACTCGTGGCACGAATCTAACTGTGTGCAGGAGCCACACCTGATTCCACCTGTTTAATAAGTTAAGCATTGTTTTCAATAGACTCAAGATGTTGTCTATCAGCTAGCTTTGCTGAAACCTACAGCTGTGTGTAATTGGCTTAGCAGTGAATGTTTATGAATAATTGTACCAGAGGTAGCATATATAGAGAAAAGAGCAGTCGGTCTGGAACAGAGCTTTGTGGAACACCAAACTTTAATTTAGTATGCATGAAAACATAACCTTTTACATCTACAATCTGATAGCAATCATTTAAATAAGACCTGAGCCAGTAGAGAACTATTCCCTTAACTCCAACAACAATTTCTAGTCTATCTAGAAACAATATGATGATCTATGATATCAAAACTGCACTAAGATTAAGCAACACAAGCAAGGAGACATTATCAGAGCCTGTTACTAGGTCATTTACCAATTTAACCAGTGCTGGTTCGGCCCTGTGATAAGGCCTAAATCCTGACTGCAAGATTTCATGAATGTTATTCCTATAGAAGTATTAGCCTACGTGCTGAGTTAAAACATTTTCTGGGATCTTAGAGATAAATGGGAGGTTTGCTATTGCTTATCATTTAGACATCTGACAAGGGTTTAGGTCAGGTCACATCTGCTTGATTTGATTTTCCATCACCTTGGATTGTGTCAAAGATTTATTTATTTATTTTTTTGCTACTACAAATTTTATCATAAGAAATTAACACAAAAATTATCATAAGAATTCTGAATACTCCAAATGGTTTGCCTGCAATGTACCAATGAATCTGAGAGCAAAGTCAACAAACAGGGAATGAGGCTGCTTGTAAATGTTCGTTCTTACCACAACAGTGATGCAATGTCCCACTGGATGGATGGATGGATGGATCTCTCTCTCTCTCTCTCTCTCTCTCTCTCTCTCTCTCTCTCCCTCTCACTCACTCACTCACTCACTCACTCACCCACCCACCCACCATTGGCCATGGTGTGTTTGCGCTGATCTACCTTGCATTTTTGCATAGATCTAGCAGAGAGATCCAGAATTTAAATAAACTGTATATAAATGTAAGTGCTTCATTAGTTAATTTAAACCTAGTCATTATGTAAACAAAACACAGGCTTTTTGGGTTGCATTATTAGTCTGAGCTGGGATCAGCGTTTAACAATCACTATAAACCCATTTCATGTATGATGATGATGATGATGATGTAGTGCCCTGTGCCCTCCAGGGGTGTGTTTGCATACTGCATTCAAAAAGGTTATTTTTCCTGATTAATCTATGAGTCAAATCAGACAGTGCAGTCTTCATTCCCATCTCTGGGTGTTATGTACTGTCACTGATGAGCAGCTCTGAGGGGACTGATGGTAAGTATATATGCATGTATGATCAGCTGGGCTGTTCTCTGATTAGTAAGTGCTCTTTCAAATGTTTGACAGACAGAATAATACTTAAAGATATTGCTGTTCAAGGGTTGATGGAATCCTTCTGCTCACTATCCAACACTGCTGCAAGTAGGGTGGGACAGCAAAATACACTGCTTTCACATGCTGCTCAGTATTTTCAACTTTGCTGCTGTGAGTTGAATGCATTTCTCTAAAGGGCATTGCTGGGGTTTTTAAACATCTGTATTTGTGTTGAAATGATAAACAGTCCAGCAGTCAAACATTAATTTGTTCTGTTTTGAATTTATTCTCTACTGGTAAGATAATCTTCCTAAAATACTTAAATTAGCACTTCTCATTAAAAAAAGCAAAAAAAAAAAACAGTTGCATTGTCTGTGTTTTTTTTTCTTACTATATTACCTCCCATAGTTTTTAGACTGATGGTATTCTTAGTCTGTGACCTAGTGAACCAGTTTTGGGATGTATTTATTGATACATAAACAAGGTAGGTGTGTGTAATACAGTTATAATACACGTAGTAGGTAACACTGCTGTACCTGAAACACTTTTAAACACTACCATGTCCGTATGACTGCTTTGCTGAAAATGGTCCAAAACCCTGTTAATATCAGCTCAGAGGTCCTCTAGATCCCTAACCACTGATGTGTCAGTACACACTTTAGCAACAGATTGACAGTAGTTTATATCACATCATTAAGAAAAGCACCTGCTAACGTGCCATAAACATCTCTTAATTCAGGTTGTACAGTGATAGGCAGTAGTCTGTAACAAATGAGTCTTGACTTCATGAGTGTGTGTCTGTCAACAGTAACCTTGTGGCGGCATATGAGAAAGCCAAAAGGAAACATCAGAACAAGCTGAAGAAGCTGGAGTCCCAAATGATGGCCATAGTGGAGAGACATGAAACGCAGGTGCGAATGCTCAAACAGCGCATCACTCTTCTGGAGGAGGAGACATCACACCCGCACACCAATGAGACCTCCCTCTGATGCACACACAGACTTGATTATTCAAGCTCAATAGTGCATTCTTGCACACATTCCTCCTTAAAACCTTCTATATGTCCACTACTCAACCAATGAGTCATCCAAATATAACCAATAGCATCAAAGTCCCTTACTAACAAGTGAAAGCGGTTATTCAAGGCACATATACAGAGGTGCTTGAAATTTGTCAACCCTTTAGAATTTTCTATATTTCTGCATAAATATGACTTAAAACATCTTAAGATCTTCACACAAAATAGACGAAGAGAAACATATTAATCAAATGAGACAAAAATAGTATACTTTGTCCCCATTGTTGTGACCCCATTGTGCAGCAATAACTGCAACTAAACATTAAACATATTGACTAGTCCTGCACATCAGCTTAGAAGAATTTTAGCGCATTCCTCAAGTACAGAAAAGCTTCAGCTCCGGGATGTTGGTGGGTTTCCTCATCTGAACTGCTTGCTTTTGGTCCTTCCACAAAATTTCTATTTGATTAAGGTCAGGACTTTGACTTAGCTATTCCAAAACATTGAGTCATTCTACAGAAGATTATTCTAGCAAGTCACTGACTTGCTGTATTATATACTTTTTCTTGAGATTCAGTTCATGAACAAATGTTCTGACATTTTCCTTTAGAATTCACTGGTATAATTCAGAATTTATTGTTCCATCAATGATAGCAAGTCCTCCTGACCCAGATGCAGCAAAATAGGCCCAAACCATGACACTACCACCACCCTTTTTCACAGATGGGATAAGGTTCTCATGCTGGAATGCATTGTTTTCCTTTCTCCAAACATAACACTTCTCATTAACCCAAAATGTTCTATTTTGGTTTCATCTGTCCACAATACATTTTTTCCAATAGCCTGCTGGGCTTGTCCACGTGATCTTTAGCAATGGCAGCAATGTTCTTTTTGAGTGCAGTGGATTTCTCCTTGTAACCCTGCCATGCACACCATTGTTGTTCAGTGTTCTCCTGATGGTGGACTCAAATATTAATATTAGCCAATGTGAGATGGGCCTTTAGTTGCTTAGAAGTAACCCTAGTAAACAAAAAAATAGGGTTACACACTCCCACACATGGAGGAAGCCACTTTGGCTTAGGCATTACATGAAGTGCTACAACACATATGCGCACACACAGGATTAAATATAAGGAATTGTCACGATTCCCCCTTGAGACAGCGCTGAAGTTTGAAGTATGCTCAAAAAGCCGAGGTGCGTGCGCATGCATGAGCCAGGTGCGCGAGTGCTCAGCGAACGAATGGTTTTCAGTGTTTAATGACTATGACTTTGTTTACAGTGGACACGTGTGTTTTATGATCATGTTCTGTCTACGCCCCCGTTCATTGGTTGTTTTCCGTTAGGTGTGTCAATATTGTTTCCAGGTGTCTGTGTTTAACCATGATTACATTAGTGATTTAAACCCCTCATGTTTCTGTGCAATTTGTGCAGTATTGAGTTCTCCCATTACCAAGCTGTTTCTTGTTTCTCGGTTCTCGTTTCATGTTTCGTGTTTTGACCTGATTTCTCGTGACCTCATTTTTGCCTAGCCTAATTTATGCCCGTTTGCCAATCGCTTGACCCTTTGCCTGTCTTGACCACGTCTCTGTTTTACGATTTGGATTTGTCTGCCTGCCTCTCTCCTTATTAAACATCTTGATGTGCATTTGTATCCGTACTCAACTCCCTCACGTCTTGGAACGTTACAGGAATAGAATAATAATTTACTAACACTCACTTACTGTACATACTAGACATATAATGATAAGAAAACAATAGTGATGATTGCAGAAAACAAGTAAAATGTATGCACTCACCCACAGTGAAAAGCAAAGGGAGATTGAAGAAAAAGGTCAAGGTCCTCACTCGTTGAAGGCTAAAATGAAAATGCCCTAGGGAGCTGATGAGGTTTTTAAAAAAGGGAAATTGAAAACAGCCAAACTTAAGGCAATGGGAAAACACCGGAAAACCAGAACTTAAGGGCATGAGAAAAACCTGAAACATATAGAGCTTGGGAAAGTCTGAAACAAAAACATATAGGGCTGGAAAAAAAAGCTTTAACTGTACATACTGGGTACAGAAGAAACCAAAACTCATACATATCGGGAAAGGGAAAATTAGGGGCAGACCCAAGGGATAGCAAACTGTATAAAAAGGAAGCCCAGACTAAAACGAATTCATCACTTTGGGACGTCTCACTGTGTGGATCTCGTATTGGTGAACAAACTTGACCATTGGTTTTCTCACTCATGGTTCTTTGTTTTTCTTCATCCACAAGCTGATGTAAGTATTTGACTTTAAAACTTGGTAGGGTTTAACTTTTTGCAAAATTTGTCCAACAAGACCTGACTCTCACCTTCAAATTAACTGCTAATCCTAGTGGTTCACATTCTTTTTCCATTCACAGATATCTAATATTTGACCATTTTCCTCAATAAATAAATGACCATGAATAATATTTTGTATCAGTTGTTTAATTGGGTTGTCTTTGTCAACTTTTAGGACACTGGTGTGAAAAGCCAATAATGTTTTAGGTCATATTTATGTAGATATCTAGAAAATGCTAAAGGGTACACAAACTTTTAAGCACCACTGCATGGCAACAGCCTTGTTGTAAGCCAGAATGTACCTGCCACCTTTGATGAAAGTATTTCTTAACACACATACCTTTATGTTTCCTTACGGCACTGGACTAAAGTTCCTTGGACAATGCAGATTTGTGATTCACTGAATATGACTTTCATCCAATCATCCACACTCTGCTGATTAGTCCACTGTAACCTTTTCTTCTGTTTAGGTGTTAATGCTGGTTTTCGTTTTACTTTTCTATATGTAAATCTCATTTCATTCAGCTGATTTTAGTTATTTCAAACATTGACTCATGTTTCTGCCCATTTGTTTTTCATTTGTTTATTTTGTTCATTTTCTATTTTCAAGGCATATTGCTTTATGTATCCTGATGCTTCCATCCTGCATCTTCCTTAGTCTACCCGTATGTCTTCCTTTTATAACCTTCCCATGCTTGCACCAAATTTTAGACAGCTGACTGGGAACAACCAACATGTTGTGACACACACTGTGTTGGATTTACTTCTTGAAAGACTTTTATCATCATTTCCATTGTTTCCATTGACAACTCTTGTGTTGGGGCCATGTTTCCTTTCAAAAAGTCCAAAGTTAAGGTCTGTAATCTCGTTTAATTGTAGACTAATTTTTTTTTTTTTTATGGTATTTGTTTTAGAAATGCGAATTACAAGGTGATTCCATAATTTGTTCCTCAACATTGAGTCATTCCATAATTTTGTCCTCTACTTGATCCTGAAAAAATATGCCATTAATTAAAATAATTTCATTTAACTTGTTTGAGATCTTTCACGAAGCCAGAATGTTCAGCTATTGAAAAAATTGTTTTGTGTCATATCTGTGATTTGTTTATTTGCTAAAATGTTGGGTGAACATCCAAGTGTAAAAAATATATAAGTACCATAATAACAACAGATTGTACTGTTCATTAAATCTAGAGGAGAACCTGACTAAACAGCCAAAAGTTATCAGAAAACTGTAATGTCTGATGATTATAGCCTCTGTAGGACATCCAATTCACATCTTATGGTCTAGCATTATTTGTCTGTTGAGCATGCATGATTACATAAAGCTTACAATGAGTACAAATTAGTTAAATGTTATCTAAAGAGCAGCCCATAAGCTGTCTGGACCTCACGCAGGAGGCATGATAAAAACATGGTATAGCCACCCTGAATTCAGTTATGCACAAGTTGCTAAGCATACAGTATGTCCAGTTCTCTCCTTCTGGCTTTAGGGTGTTTATGTGTCTTGTGTCTGGACTATGAAGTGAGCTTATCCAAGTTCCTACTTATCTCCTGTTTTTCTTTTCATTAAATAATTCACATCCAGGTGGTACCATGCACATTGTGTGTATTATTTTTGTAAAATTTCTGGTAAGGCCCTCTCACAATACGTTTGTTAGGGCACTTAATTAGGAGCTGTTTTCCACAGTCAGTGTTAGCATAGTTCCTGATAGCAAGGTTATGCTTCAAAGCATATATTTACAAAAAAGGCCAATTTAAAATTATGCCTTGTCTGTGCTTGTGTTGTTTTCCGATAGTAAAAGTTGTAAATGATGTCTTGGAGCTTCAGTTAGGATAAGCCTCAGTTTGTGAAGGCAGTTAATTTGGCAGGCTATTTTGAGTAGTTTAAGATCTGAGAATATAGTTTAAGATCTGAGATGATTCTGGCAATGCAGCAGCACTCCCTGGGCATGTTAGAGTGTGGAGTGGAGGAAACCACTGACATACTACATAGGTAAACCTGATTGTGTTTTTAGTCACTTTTCTCTTCCCCATGTGACAGAACAAGGGTCCCTCTGAGGCACTCGGTCCCTCTGAGCTTCGGTTATGCACCTAGTTTGTATCATTGAGTTGAGATTTCTAGGTTAGTGCTTAAACCATTCCAAGGAATAATAGCATCAGATTCATGTACCGGAGTAGATTGTACAACCAACGAGTCCAGGGGACCATATTTATAGTGCCCTCCACTAATATTGGCACCCTTAGTAAATATGAGCAAAGAAGGCTGTACAAAAATTGCCTATTGTTTGACCTTTTGATCTTTGTTAAAAAAAAAAAAAAATTATCTGCTCTCATGGATATCACACAACTGCAAACAGAACACAGGTTTACCAAAAAAAAGAAAACAAAAAACAAACAAAAAAAACTGTTAAATAGGTCTGCAACAATTACTGGCACCCCTATGAATTCAAATGAGAAAAATATAAATATATACATAAATATGACAACACATAGGCCAAATTCCCTTACTCATTCAGAACAATGGGTAAGACCAAGGAATATAGCTGATGTGTGGCAAAATGTTGTTTTCACAAAATGGGAAGTGGCTATAAGAATATAGCAAATGCATTGAAAATGGCCATTTCCACCATCAGTGCAATAATTATGAACTTCCAGTCAACTGGAAATGTTATGAATTAACCTGGAATTGGACGCATGTCCACATTGTCTCAACACACTGTGAAGAGGATGGTTTGAGTGGTCAAAAAATCTCCAAGGATCACAGCTGGAGAATTGCAGAAGTTAGTTGCATGTTGGGGACAGAGAATCTTCAAAACTACAATCCAAAGTCACCTACATCACAAGTTGCTTAGAAGGGTCTCAAGAAAAAAAGCCTCTACTCTCACAAAAAAAAAAAAAAAAAAAAAATTTAAGCATCTTCATTTTGACAGACACTACTGGAACTTCAAATTAGATCAGGTTCTTTGGTCAGATGAAACCAAAATAAAGCCAATAAACACCAGAGGTGATTTTGGCACACAGAGGTAGCCATATGGAAAAAGTACCTCATGCCCACGTGGTTAAATGTGGTGGTGGCTCGTTAATATTTTGGGGCCATTTTACTGCCAGAGGAGCTGGACATTTTGTCAGGATCATGGCATCATGGACTCCATCAAATATCAACAGATATTAAATGAAAACCTGACCGCCTCTGCCAGAAAGCATAAAATGGGCCATGGTTCGATCTTCCAGCAGGACAAATATACAAGACATTCATCAAAATCAACAAAAAAATCCCAATCCCATGACTTGAAACCCATAGAAAACCTGTGGGGTAAACTGAAGAGACGAGTCTACTAGTGTGGACCTCAAAATTTGAAGGATCTGGAGAGATTTTGTATGGAGGGATGGTCTCAGATCTCTTGCCATGTGTTCTGAGGCATATAGGAGAAGACTCCAAGCTGTTATCTTGGCAAAGGGAGGTAAAATAAAGTATTGAATAAAAGGGTGCCAATTATCTTGAGTTTTACTCATAATTGTGCAATAAAAAAAACAAAAACATCCAGTTACAGTTCTGCGGATGGAAACGCCTTCTTGATGAGAAAGGTCAACAGAGAATGGGAAGAAAAATTTGAGCTGACAAAGTGATGTTTTTCCAGTTTTCAACTGTTCACTTTTGGTGAACCTGTGCCCATTGTAGCATCAGATTCCTAATCTTCGAATCATTCTGTGTAAACAATAGAGACTGCTGTGTGTGAAAATTCTAAGAGATCAGCAGTTTCTGAAATACTAAAACCAGCCCTTCTGGCATCAACAACCATGATATTCAGTCACTGAGAAACCCCCCCCCCCCTCCATTTTGATGTTTGATTCAACATTAACTGAAGATCTTGCACCTGTATCTGTACAATTTTATCAATAGCACTGTTGCCACAAGATTGGCTGATTGGTTAATTGCATGTACGAGCAAGGGTACAGGTGAGCACCAAGTGTGAGAAATTGTCATATTTTATGCAGTAAGTTGTGTTATATGGCTGCGCAAGGATGCACGCGTAAAAGATCATGTCATTTAGATTAGTACAGGATGTTTATCTGATAATGTGTGTATATATATAAATAAATAAAAAATAGTACATGTTCAGCACAAGCACCCCAGAGCGCTCTCATCTTCTATCCTGTATTCATCCTTCTGTAATAAACTTCATCTGAGAGGATGAGTCTGCGAGTGTTTGTCTAATTTCCATGACACAAGAATGTGCATCTGAGCACCTGTACTGTAAATCGAAAACAATTTTAGAAAAACCTTTCATAATCATAAGTAATAACTTGTTCTTTAAATAAAATGTAATGTTAATTGGGTGTATACAAACTACAAATTGTTCTTGTTTTTGCACTTTTAATCAAGTATTACAATTATTTATAATGTGGAAAAATGTGAGTTATTGCCCAGACTGAACAAATTGTTTTTGTGTAGACTGTTGGCTTGGAAAAAACAAGATCTCTTAAAACAATTTCTTTTAAAAATGCAGAACTTGTCAGATAACACACGACAAAGAGCTACATTATGAAGAGGCATGCCAAAAACCTGCGTACCCTGAGTGATAACGTGCACAACAAAATGTCCTAATGAGAAACATATATTCTTGGGGGGGCAATAAAAATTGGAGCAAATAAAAACTGAGGTTTAATGCTAATTGCTTAATTTGGATATAAATGTTTCATAAAAAACACACCTCAGTTAGATGTGCTCAGCATTTAATACAATGCATAATTAATCTGTTGATCTGTAGCATGAATTAATTGTTTCTATTGCCTTTAAGAAAAAAGACTTAACAGGATAATCTTCAAACATTTCTTAAAATACAATTGGATGGAGCAGCAAATTTGGCACATTCACACAAGCCAGTGTGAAATCTTGGTTTTGATGCCATTTGCTAAAATGAATACATTTAGTTTTTTTTGTTCACAGTGGTTTAAATGGGGAGCCAAACATACAAAATTATGGAGAAAAAATGGTGGAGTTCTTCCACAGATAGAAAAGTTCCCTGCATTAACTGGTGCCAAAACAGTGTGAATGCTTTGCCACTATGCATATAAGAGATCAAAATAAAAGAATATAGGAGACAAAAACTAAATTTAAAAATGTGCATCTTAAAATATTCATGGCCCGCTCAGTTTGGGACTCTGGTCTTTCTCAGTTGTTGTAAGAAAGTAGCTGAAATACAAAAATGGGGAGAAAACTGTGGAAAAACTGAAGCTGTGACAAATTAAAGAAACATCATAACTCAAGTCCAAAAATGGCCAGTGCACTGGTGACAGGCTTTATTTCTTTGCCTGCTTGGTGATCATGTTCCTCGGTGGAGTCACTGGACGGCTGGAGTTCAGCTTCTTCTTTTCTGCCGGTTTCAAAATCTGTGAGGAAATTACAGAAGAAGCAAATGATGGTTTCTAGTAAAACAAATGCTTATATTTACACTTTGTATTAACATGTTTTCGTTGATCTTGAAATTACCATTTAGGATTACATCAAGTTAAAGAGGCAGATATCAAACACCACAACATGTACCACAACATGTACCACCATTGGAACGTGACTAGATCAGTTAGGTCAGTCATATTGTGATCAGATCTTGGGCAAATGCAATTTATACAGTGTGATCACATTTGACTGTTATGAAGAAATATCTAACCAAGTAAATAGATTGTTTAAATATTTCAAAATTCTGTCACATACATAAATAAATATTTTTTAAGCAAAAAAAAAAAAAAAAAAAAAGGCAAAGTATTTTAAGAACATGTGAACGTATAAAAAACATCTGTGAACACCCTCAACCCAATCTGCTTTCAACAGATGCTTCACTGTGGTGACATTTACTTCCATCACAACTTACCTTTGTGTATGTTATTTCAGAATAAACAGCTGTAGAAGCTAAGCCAAAAAAATTATATATAATAAAAAATACTCGACCATAGAATAATAACCTGGGACAATCTGACTCCAGCCACAGTGACAGCTGGCTGACTTACCACTCTTAAGTCTTGACTATTTGCATTTTGCCCAGAAGAAATGGTGGGTGGCAATGTATTTATATGCATACAACTAAAGTGCATATTAAAATGGAAAATTAGATTGTTCATTTTCCTCATATTGATATTCATATATGGATGGCATTTGAATGCAATGTGTAAATACATCCAGCGATCACAGATCTTCCTTTAAAAGATTCAATTGCTGTTCTACCAAATTACAAAAATACAGTGAAATTTGTCCCCCCCCCCCATTACAATTACACACTCCATAAATTTCTTTAAAATAAACAAGCAAATTGTTAAGAAATTCAGATATTGCAGATTGGTTACTAGAGTGTTTCTTACCACCACATCACCCATTTTTGTATCATGTGAGAATAGAAAAAGTCTACCATTATGTGCCCTCCCACACCTTGCATCTCTGATCCTTGTAATACAAACACACAAGGGAAGCCCATCTCCCCAGAATAATCTATACCTGAAAAGAACACATGAGGGTCTCATCCACGCTCATCATGGCCCCAGCGTTGTCGAACTCGCCACAATAGTTTGGCGCAGAAAAAAGCGTCACCAGCTGCCTCTTGGCAAAGAATTCATAGCCGTCCTCCACCACCTACAGGAGAAAGTGATAAGAGATGGAAATAATTCCAGACTCACCTTAAACAGTTACTTTAAGGGGAATATTATAGCTGCATCCTGTAGCATGACTGCCATCCAATGAATCAAGAAAATCTCATTTTATCATAGAATTTATTTTTTCTGCAGTCATAATTCTTCAAGCTGATTGCTGTATTTTAACTGAGCTTTGGTCATATTACTGTTCCTACCTCTGATCACCTTTGTAGGTGCTTTAATGCTTTATGCTATAAAAGTCCAACAGGAGGAGAACACAGTAGTCAAAGTTGCTTAAACACTCAATAATACAGATCATGGAGGAAATGGTTAAAATGTAGAGCCCTAGTTATATAACACTAATAAGGAATAGGTTTGGTTTTAGTAACCAGTGACCTTGCAAATCAACCGAAAGAAAAGCTTATTATTTATGCTTTTGAGTAAAACTTTAACCCTCTTACCCCTAAGTTCCCAGAGTATTATGTCCCATAACCCTATATTCCCCCAGAGAAACAGCATGCCAACCCCCTGAGTTCCTGGGCCAAAATCAACATTTTAATTTTAACATTTTTAGGCCTTGAAACAACTTATAATAATGTATTTGTGTAATATTACTTTGAAAATGAACCAGTTCAGTGTTTTTACTTAACTTGGAGCACAATTCTTAACTAGAGAAATTAAGGAAAAAATGTTCGCTAAAATCCTACTACTCATTTAGAAGTACCATATGAGCATCAGTGTAGTCAATGCCTTTGAATAAATTCAAGTAAATAATAACTAAACAAATGCATTTTAGTGCCAAAAGTCAACTTTCTGGTGATAATCAGACCAGCAGGTACTGTTTTCATGAACACACAGAAATGGTCCCGTTATGACTCCAAACCCCTGCAGTGTCAGTCGCACTGGTTGATGCTGAAGATGAAGACGGATCAGGGTCTGGATCAAGAGAGTTTGGGTCACGATCAGTTTCGGTTTCAACATCACCTGAACTTTCACTGCTGTCACTATCTAAAATCCTCACTCTCGCCTGTGTAACTGTGTATGTCCCCCCCCACCACTGTTTTAGATGTACCCGTATTCACTGTAGGTATAACTTTAGCTGGAACATGATTAGCTTTTCTCTTTGGCATTTTTAGTTCACTTCTACCATTACACCAATATTCACACTTGGATCAGCTTCATCGTAATGCCGGCGTAATAAAGTAATCACGTCGTGACGTCATCAACCTTCCGGGTCAAAAAATAATCATTAAATAAGTAAGGAATCGTAGCAGAGTAATAGGTCATGTGATCAAGAACAAAATTAAACAGATTTATTTTGTTCCTTTTTCATAGACCATAAGCCTAATATAATAAAATAGTAGATTTAGAACATTTGTACTATTTTATTTGTATTTTATTTAAAAAGACTGACCCCCAAAATAAATGAATTTAAAAATTTTTACTTATTTTTACTGATTATGTAAAAAACAAAAACAACAACAAACAGTTATGGCAAAATTATTAACTGAAAATGCCTGTTGCATAATTATTATGCACTATGGAAGTTCCAAGCTTGGTGTACAAAAATAAAGACAAAAGAGCATTCTAAGCTAATTTTAGACATGCACTAGATAGGAAAAGGGTGCAAAAAATAATACCCTGGGATATCACAGTGAGCACTGTTAGATCAATTATGAGGAAATGGAAGCTGCACCATCCTGTTTAGACATGGCCAGCCCACAAAACTCAATATCAGAGAAAGAAGGCATGTGAGGGAAGCCATAAAGAGGACAACAATTACTTTAAAGGAGCTACAGAGTTCAGTGGCAGAGAATCCAAATTGTGAATCAAAAATCAGTAAATAGAACACAGGCCAGTTCATCAGAGAACAGCAAAAGCAGGGATAATCCAAATGAAACTAGATCAATAACTTTGAGAACAACACGAGACAACACACTTAACATTAGGTACTTAGCACTGAATCCAGAGATACAAGAGTTAAAATGTACAATCTAATTAAAGGTAAACTGAAAAACAGGTGCAACACACAAGGTAGACAACCAATGACAGGACACGGGTGAAGTGCCCTGTCATTAATCAAAACAATCAAAACATTAATCAAAACAAATCCACACTGCAGGCTTCTCGGCGTGAGGGGGACAATCGTGACACACCAAAATTCTAGCCATTCACATGGCTTCGGTCTTCTCGTCTGCTCTAGGGCTGTCAAATTAACAAACGTTGAAGTTAAGATAAAAATGCACATTTGAATGCAAAAACTGCATTTCATCATAAAAGTCTTCCTAAAAAATACTTTTTTTTTTTTTAAATCAAATTATATAAATTTAAAAAGAGTTTTCACCAAGCATTACAAATTCAAGTTCTGCTGACACTGATTCCATTCCATAACTACAGTTGAGAATTATGGAGCAAGCTACAGAATACTACATATAACATTACATGACCTGGTGGGCCCTGCAGATCAGGTCCAAGTCATGCTTATGGAGAAATTTGGCCACCACTTCAGCACCAAAGGTAAAGGAGACACCACGGTCGTTCTCGCCCCAGCCTAGCACATCTTTATCCGGATCAGACCACAGCAGGTCACACAGCAGGCCCTGGTCAGGCACATCTGTGGGCCTCATGATGCGTCGAATCTGCTCCATGGACTGCAGGTCTGGAGACAAACCTTCAGAACACAAGAACAAAATTTTACATGAATATGTAAAGCTTCACCCACATATATTTTGGCCAACATCTTAGATTAACTGAGTTATACAGTGTTATGTAAAAATATTTACAGCAATAACTATTTGAACTTGCAAGTTTGGAATAGGGTTCAGTGGCAACAAGCTTGGACATTCTAGCCCTGGGATGTTCACATTGGAATTTCTGCATCATGTACAGCCTACTGCTAAAGGTTGTGTGTCAATAATTAACAATGCTGCAGAGATGAATACAGATGTGAAGCAGAAATTGCCAAACAGCTAATGTTACAATGGTTCTCAACATGGGGGGCATGAAGGGATTGGAAGGGGGCCGGGGGCAAGCTGTTTTCAAGAGAAAAAACAAAAAACACAAACAAGGAATCATTTGGGTACTCTGTGTATTTTATTGCTTTTCAGATAGAATGTGCATAAATGGAAAAATGTCACATTCTCTCTCCCTCTGAATATGGAAAATTGTAGCTCAGTAGTTAAAACGGACTTCTGATCGGAATGTTGAGAGTTCAAATCCCAGAACTGCCAAGCTGCCACTGTTGGGCCCTTGAGCAAGGCCCTTAACCCTCAGTTGTATAAATGAGATAATTGTAAGTTGCTCTGGATAAAGGCGTCTGCCAAATGCTGTAGTGTAATGCATTTTCATTTTATTGGGGAGAGGAGGAGCTTAGCTACCTATTATCTAGCGGTCAGTGAAGACCAGTGTTGCCAACTTAGCGACTTTTCAGACCCCTTTAGTGAGTTTTCTGCCAAAAAATAAAAGTGCCTAGCTACAAATCTAGCGACTTTTTGGACAAACTTTAGCAACTTTCCAAATATTGCCAGTACTGTCCTGCAAGCACGAGGTCGGTCTTTCCCGCTGCACTCACAACTCTCTCTGCGTCTGCTCTGTTCAGTGAGGGGCTGAGAGCCAGAGACTTAATGTCAGGGCTAACGAGACGCACCCTTCATCCCAATTTACGTCATTCATATCCGTATGTTTTTCGAATACAACACGATTGAAATGCAACATGTTTTACATGTAAAATAGTACACGTTATTACAGTAGTAATATTGTAGTTGTAGTGTTCAGAAACACTTTTGATAATTCATATTCCACAATTGTCCATCATATAGTTTTGTAAAAGTTACAAAAGTTATTAAAAAGTTATGAAAAGTAATTAATAGAGATGCACCGATGTATCAGTCGATACCAATGATCGGTATCTGCAATTTTTCACATCATCGGAAATTAGCTAATCAGGACCGATTCTATCCTGTCAATAAAACGAGGGCGGGAAAACACAGATTTAGTGCTGTATGTAATGATGTCTCGTGTGGAATAATGACAAAACTGCAGTTTGTAATCTCGGCACTGCTAAAATTTTACACCGGAAGTGAGCAGCAGTGAAGCAGGAGTTTTGGCATCGAATCAAGTTTTTATTCCCCTGCTCACCCTCGTGCTGAATTAAAGGGCCAGTAAACCGTTGAAAGATTCAAATGAAGATGAGTTGACAAAAAAGTGTGTGAGATAGATAGATAGATATGCTTTTGTTTGTGGTGAGTGAATGTGAAGCCTAACAAGAGGTTTTTAAGAATTCAGTCAATGTTAATATGAATTAATAACATTCAATAAATTAAGAAATCTTAGTTTAATCTTCAGAATTTTGTTAATGTTAGAGTAATGTGTTTTCTGTTTATAAAACCAGTTAAAACATTTGTTTACTCAAGCTTACCATGAGTAGACCTTCTATTACACTAAGCACAGTCCTAACAATCTCTTCTCTCCCCCTCTTCTTCTGTCGAGCCACACAGGATATTATGGAGATACTAGGAGATCCTAATCCTTTCTGCTCTCCGGACCTACCTGATCCATTCAGATGCCCTACCTCTGGATGGAGCTCTCATCTACTCCAATTCCAGATTGCTGGGACTACGATTGCTTCTAAGGCCAAACAAACTTCATATTAAACCATAATGAACTTTCCTTTACTTTTACACTTCCGTTGTCACCCAGATGAGGATGGGGTCCTTTCTGAGTCTGGTTCCTCTCAAGGTTTCTTCCTCTTAACATCTTGGAGAGTTTTCCACCCCAAGTAGAAGGAAGTAGGAATTAAATTGAGATGCCCAAACTAACATAAGGTGAAGGTATTTCATACAATGGTTCCATACACATTTTTGCAACTAATCTCCTGAGAATGTACTGGAATAGCAATGCCAATTCTTTTGTTTCTGCTAAATAGTAAACAAGACATTAAAGTTTGAGATGAAAAGATGAATATGAGACGATAGATGAGAATCTATCGCTCATCACATCGGACCAATGAAATTACCGAACAGGTCACAGTGGACCAATGAAACTGTTCGAATTAAATCAAAACACACTAGCACTAAATTCTACAGATCAGTCATTTTGTGCTTCATGCACACACCCTCATCATGGAAAACACACAAAGAAATGCATATGATGCAGCATTCAAGTTAAAGGCGATCGATCTGGCTGTCGAGGAAGGAAATAGAGCTGCTGCACGTAAGCTTGGCATCAATGAATTGATGGTGAGATATTGCAGACGGCAGTGTGAAGAACTGACTCAATGCAAAAAGACGACAGAAGAGAAGAAGAAGAGAGACTGAGGAAAAGTGTGACAAAGTACCGGTAATTCTGAGGCTGTTCAATTCCGACACTGACGACGACAACTTTAGTGGTTTTAGTGCGCAGGAGGAAGATGAAGATTGCGATCAATAACTTTTCCTGGTAGGCAACTGTTTATTTATTTATTTTTTTAACAGCCGTGTTACATGCACTGTTCGGAATAAAAGCATTTACAGTACGTATTTAATTAAAACTTAAAAAATCTTTCTGTGTAACATCTTTGTGTAAATATCTCATGTTACAACGTGGACACAAAATTATTTTTCTTTTTAAAGTTAGTGGGTGCGGCTTATATTCAGGTGCGCTCAATAGTCAGAAAATTACGGTATTATTATCATCTTGGGTGCTGCAGAGTCTTCTTCTGGGCCTGATGATTTGATTACCTAATTTTACACATGTTGCTCTAACATTTTAGATTCTATTGCTCCTTTCAATCTGAAAGGCCCAAAGTGTAAGTCATATTATTGGCTGGACAAGAATACTCGTTCTCTCAGACAGGCTTGTCGTAAAGCATAGCGGAGATGGAAGCATGATCATTTAACTGTGTCCTTTGAGATTTTTAAAGATTGTTTAAGTGTCAGAATGCAGCAAAGTCAGCTAGGTCTATGTATTTTTCTGATTTAATTACTTACTACACATGGTCATAGACTGAAAATTATTGAATTAACCGTGGTGAATAAAATCAATATGGTTTCTCTATAGGAACTGTGTGATCTGGTTAGCCAGATGAAAATAACTTACATTTACATTTATTCATTTAGCAGACGCTTTTATCCAAAGCGACTTACAAATAAGCAAAGCGATATATCTTCCACTTCACTTGATGTTCACTCCGAGATTATAAAAGTAACTTTTCCCCGTTATTGGCCCCAGTATCCAGGTGTTGATAAATTAATCTTTGGATGTTGGAGTGGTCCCGAATTGTTTTAAGCATGCTATTGTTCAACCTTTGCTTAAGAAACAGGGTTTGGATGAAGTTTGCTTTAATAATTATTGGCCTGTCTCTAAGCTATTGTTTCTGTCAAAGCTGTTAGAGAAAGTTGTGAAGTCACAATTGACCCCGTTTTTAAACTCAGCTAAGTTATTGGAACCTTTACAATCTGGTTTCACTGCTCATCATAGCACAGAGTCTGCTTTATTAAAAGTGTCAAATGACAATTTACTGGCAGTGGATACTGGTAAAAATACTGTGTTGATGCTACTAGATCTTACAGCTGCCTTTGATACTGTAAAACATAACATACTTCTTTGGCACTTAGAACATTTGATTGGTATCAAGGGTACCGCCTTGCAATGGTTCAGCTCATATCTTAAAGACATGTCCTTTTCAGTAGCGTTAGGTAATTTCTCATCTTCAGCTCCTATTATTAGCGGTATACTGCAATAATATCCATTCTGTACCCACTTATTTTTAACTTACATATGCATCCATTATGCAGGAATATTATTAGAGCGCACAATGCCTCTTCATTTATATGCTGATGATACACAGTACATACCATTGAAAGCTGGTGAATCCAATCATTGTTGGTCTGTCTCGACAATATACAATACTATATAACTCAACTTAATGAAGACAAAACAAATAATTTTTTGGTCCCCTCAATTTCTTCCCAGGTTAGGAACCTTGGTATCATCCTAGACTCAGAATTATGCTTAACGAAGCAAATAAATTTATCCCTTAAGAATAGTTTTGATCAGTTTCAGATTATTTCCAAACTTAAAATATATTTGTCTTTTCAAGATTTAGAGGTGGTTATTCATGCTTTGATCACATTGATCACTCAGTCATCTCTTTCTCAACTCCAGATGGTTCAGAAGGCAGCTGCAAGGCTGATGACCAGGGCAAATAAAACTAAAATTAAAAACTAAGGGGGAATGGAGCTTTTTCAGTTGCCGCCCCTCGTTTCTGGAATCAATTGCCACTGGACATCCACCTTGCACCCTCAAGTATAATTTTTAAAAGAGGCTGAAAGCATATTTTTTATTTTTACTATTGTCTGTCTTTATTTGGTTTTATTGTTTTCTATTTTACTTTTCTTACTCTGTTCAGCACTTTTTTTTTTAACATGGTCAGATTTGCCATGTTAAATGTGCTATACAAATAAAATGTACTTACTAGATTTAAATATCAGAAAATGAAAGCCAAAAATATTATCCATCATCTCATTAATCTTTTCATCTCAAGCCTAAATGAAAATGTCTTCAGTATATAGCAAAAATAAAATAATTGGCCTTGCTGTTCAGATGCTTCCAGAGAAAACCGTATATAGCTTTTAAGAAATTAATTGTTCAATTCCAACCTGGCATATTCAAAATACAGGTATTGTAAATATCCACTGGTATCCTTGCTAAACGAAACAATGTACGTACGAGATACTAATCATTTCCGTTGTGTGCAATTGAAAAGTTTTGGGGCTGACTCTTAGTTTGTCAGTCCAGTGACCGTCCAGAACCAGTGAATTTACTCTTTGGGATTGAAGTCGATGCAACCGAAACCAGTATGGAGACTTAATTATTTGACACCAAAGATGTATTATTACACAATATACACTGCTCATCCACCTTATGCAGTTATCATGTGGCAGCAGCACAATGCAAAAAAACAAACAAAAAACAAACAAACATGCAAAGACAGGTCAAAAGCTTCAGTTAATGAAACATCAATGAAGTCAATGAAAGCTTTAATTACTGAAAAATCAAACATCAGAATGAAGAAAAAACTGTGACCTCTGAATTCTGATATTTGAACATTAACTGAAGCTCTTGACCTGTATCTGCTTAATTTTATGCACTGTGCTGATGTCATATGATTGTCTAATAGGATAACTGTGTAAATGAGCAGGTGTACAGGTGTTACTATAAAGTGACTAGTGAGTGTATATTGTGAATGCTAAGAAAAAGGCTAAAATAATAATAATAATAATAATAATAATAATAATAATAATAATAATAAATTTAACTACATTCAAGCTAACTAATTCAAATATATTTGCTATTCACTGCCCAACACTGTATAATGCACACACTTTATGCAAACCACACAATGCAAAATATTCGGGTCATAGACTAACCATTCAATTGAGACCATGTTAATTTCCAACTCACTGAGCTGTCAAACAAACTAAGGTCTTTTAGGCCAAATAAAAATGAGATAATATTTTCTGAGAGTTCAGGAAAGATAGATAATGACAAAAGGTGCAATACAGCTAGAAAACCAGAGCTAGGACAACACACGGCAGGTAATAAGCATGAATCAAGCAGGTACGCTGCACTTCCAATGTTTCTCAAATTGAACAAAAATTAATTATTAGAAATCGAAATATTACTCACATTAAAACAAGCTTAGTAATGAGGCTAACAATGGAGTTTAATTTAAACAGTTCCCATACTAAACAAGAGATATTTTCTGTTGCAACATGCACCACTGTTTCTATAATTTTTTTTTGGTCTATATGAAGTAACGCTGCACAGCATGCGTTATAATGCAGTCCAACTAATCAAAAATTAATGTTTGTTGACAACTACTTTCAGGATCAATTTTGCACTTATAGCCCTAATCTTTAGGCCAAGGGTGCACAATACGTCGATCGCGATCAACTGGTCGATCGCAAAGGAAGTGTGGGTAGATCGCCATTCAAAAAAATAAACAAATAAATATGTTAGCTTCAATGTACAGGACAGCCAGTCTGAGATCTCGTCTTTTCTCTCTCCACGTGTGTGCGATCAAACGCGCCAGCGCTAAAGGCTAGCAAGCGAAATCACTGAGTTCACTTCCCAGTTTATTCCTACTGAAGAAATGGGACAAAATGAGTGAGGTAGTGGGATCAAGCAACAAACTGAAGACTTGTCTCTTCCATGCAGAATGGGAGGATGATTTTTTTTTTTTTCACGAGGTCATATTCGAAGTGCATTTGTCTGATCTGCCTAGCTACCATTGCTATTCCGAATAAGGGAAATGTGGAGCGGCACTTTAGGACTGTCCATAAACACTAATACACTGACTTCCCTCCGATTAGCGAGCTGAGAAAGAGGAATGTGAAGGAACTAAAATCACAGTTGTCCGGACAGCAGTCATTTTTTCACGGCTGACTTCAAATGCTAAGGCAGCCACTGAAGCATCGTTACGGGTGAGTCACTCCATCATTAATACAAGAAGTCATTCCAAGACGGAGAGATGATAAAAGAGGCATTCATAGATGCAGCTGACTCATTGTTTCGTGACTTTAAAAACAAAACCAAAATATTATCTTCAATCAAAACTCTCCAGCTATCAAGAAGTAGTTACACGGTGCTGTGAAGTCATGGCCGAGGATTTAGGGAGAGAAGGGAGTTTCTTTTTGCTGTTAAACATGCAGAATACACCCAACTCAATGATGATCAGAGACTTGGCATTTTTAACCAATCTGACCAACATGTTAAATGAGCTTAATTTGGAACTGCAAGGAAAATACAAAACCGTGGTCAATATGATCAGTTAATGCCTTTAAACAGAAAATGCAACTTCTGTCCTCAAAGCTGCAGCGCCATGATTTTGGGAACTTCCAAAACCTCGCGTCAGATCTGGAGAGTAAGGTAGTCAGTCATCAGAGTAAGGTAATTATCAAAAATGTACTGAATTGTAGTGTGCCATCAGGGCTCATGCAGTTATACAAGTTACATGAACACACACACACACACACACACACACACACACACATATATATATATATATATATAAAAAATAGGTTTCACATTTTTAATGTAGGTAGATCTCCTTGACTGGTCATGTTAAAAGTAGCTTGCAAGTCAAAAAATTGAGGACACCCCTGCTTTAGGCAATCCGTATTATGCTAACTTGTCTTTGAACACACAGCTGTGTTTCAGAGACACAGTTAATATACTTCCTCCAAAATTTTAGGTATAAGTTAGAACATATGCTAAAGTTTCCGGATATCAGCATTAGGGCTGCACAATTAATTGAATATTGATCTCGATTATGATTTTGACTACCCACGATAACATGAACATGATCGACTACAAATTAAAAATCCGTCCTCCGCTCATAGAAAGCTCCACTGCATATCAAATCAAGCGCTTCTTAAACTTGCATCAAGTCACCATAGAGTGGCATAGGGATGATGTAATTTTTTATGCCAAAATCTGGAAATTAGTTTGCATTTTAGTTCTTCCGGGTTCCATTGTCCCGAAACAATGTTTTGTTTTTTCAATGGGATTTTGGTTAAAAGCCTGAAATGTCTGGTGAACACAAGCTCAAAATATTTTCACGTTTTATTCTACGACATAAAATACAGCAGTAATACTCCACGTGAGTTTTTAAAGCTTTTATGTGTATTGAAAGAGATGGTTGCTAACATCTTGCTAAATGAGACTACAGAAGTTGTTGGGTACATGAAATGTCATGTCGAACAGGAAAAAAAATTGCAGATAAACTGGTTCAGACATGATTCATCCACAGAGTAAATGTGTATTATGGAAAATGTTTTTAAATCAAGTTTGGAAAAGTGGTCAGAAGCTTCATTATAGTGACGTCAAGCGACCGTGGCTTCTTATTTCTGATGATTGTATATAGGTTTCAAACTTCCTAAAAGTTGTGTTCATTTGTGAAAATTACCTTGATGGAAAAAACGTGTTAGTATTGTAAACTTTTGTTGATCACAGAGCTTATATTTTGCAATAATCCAAAAGCTTACGGGAAAATAATATTTTCCAACCAGTTTGATGCTAACTTCCGGGTTTCTGTACAAAATGACCATCCCTGCACCTCTCTATTGGGGGATTTTCTTATTTTATTTTTTAGAACTCAATTAAAAGATCTTGTATGGTTCCACTACTTGTATTGTTCTCTGCTTGATATATAGCTCTGCTTGTATTTCCTCATTTCTAAGTTGCTTTGGATAAAAGCATCTGCTAAATAAATAAATGTAAATGTGGCTGTGTCTCTCCTCCTGTAAACACTGTTATTGTCTTTCCTGCATAAGCCTGAATTGTTTTCATTTGGTTGCATATTTTCATCTGGTTGATGGCATTTTTATTTTTATTTATACTATATTTTGGGTACAATTTTATTTCTATTTTGTTTCTACGAGATGATGCACTTTAAGGATCAGTCTAATTTGAGGCAATGATTTGTACATTAGCAGGAATGTAGCACAACATGGAGGTGAAACAGTTGTCTATTTATTTAAATGTGAAAGTGGAATAAAAATATGTTGTCCACAAAATCAATGAATAATAGTGATCTCAATATTGATCAAAATAATCATGATCAACATATTGGCCATAATTGTGCAGCCCTAATCAGCATATAAAATATGAAGAGGAAGAGACAAATGGCATTTTGTCAACCATTATTCAATGCTGCTTGTCTGTGTTTTCTTTTTCCCTGTGCTGTAGTTCTCACCCCTATGTCTTGGCACATAAATTCACTGTCAGGCAGTCACACCCACCTCCATGACAACAGAAGATCTTCTCATCCACAATAGCAGCAATGGGTAAGCAGTTGAAGCAGTCAGTAAATGTCTTCCAGAGTTTAATGTTGTAGCGCCGTCGGCCTGTAAACACAAGTGTTTACTCATCAGTTACATGGTCAGTACATACATTTCTGGAGATATTCGGGTGCATTTTTAATTAGGTTGATGTCATTCCTCTTTATTACACACACATTCATTTATGGACTTTAATGTTTTTATTTCTTTATATGTACAGATTTCTTAAGTTAATACAAAAGTATACAAATAGCCTCATTGGAAATATATTTACTGAAATAAATGTTGACATGTTCAATACTTATTTCCCCCACTGTATATTTAAAATTCTAAAAGGTTCACAAACCTTTAAGCACCACTTGCTTGCCATGAAGAGGTTGAATAATTTTGAACCTGGAGAAGTCATTAAAAGTTGTATTTTCAGTTGAATTTGTGGAAAGCACTTCCCCAATCCATTTGTATGTTGAACTATTTCAAATGTTATTTGATTTGTTCATTGCAAAACCGCTAAAAGTCTGTCAATTTTGATAAACCTGATTTTTCAATGGGTGTTGAATCATTTGGATTGCAACTGTTGCTGTAAATATCAGGAAACAAAAGCTGAAATTCTGATGTCTTTTGAAGACAATCTTTTGCACTGATCTTTCCACTGTTAAAGTTAAAGGCGATCAATCTGGCTGTTGAAGAAGGAAATAGAGCTTCTGCACGCAAGTTTGGCATCAATGAATTGATGGTGAGACGGTGGAGACGGCAGCGTGAAGAACTGACTCAATGCAAAAAGACGACAAAAGCTTTCAGAGGTGGTGTGTGACGAAGTACCAGTAATTCTGAGGCTGTTCAATTCCGACACTGAAGACGACGACTTTAGTGGTTTTAGTGTGCAGGAAGAAGATGAATATAGCGATCAATGACTTTTCCTGGAAGGCAACTGTGTTTTTTATTTTTTTTAACCAGCCGTGCTACAGGCACTATTCGGAAAAAAGCATTTACGGTGCGTATTTAATTAAAAGTTAAAAAAATCTTTCTGTCAGTATCTCATGTTACAACGTGGACACCTGCGGCTTATAGACAGGTGCGGCCTATATATGTACAAAGTTTTTTGCTTTTTAAAATTAATGGGTGCGGCTTATATTCTGGTGCGCTCAATAGTCAGAAAATGACGGTACATCGTAGGAAAACAGCTTTTGTTGCATCAAGATCAGGAGAAAACAACAGTATAAGAATTTATAATGCATGGCCACTTTGGGCTTCTGTACTGCCCAGTGTGCCAGGATATTCTCAAAATTCTGTGTGGTTGCTCTGATATCAATTCACCTTAACAGCAACAATCTGAAATCACCTCTACCAAGAGTGGCAACTCCCAAGTTCCCAAGCAAAACAAGAATTCTCTCAAAACAGATAAAAAAGCTGCATTTTTTCTACACAAAACATTCACTGAACTGCCTTTTCATGTTAAGATGTTCAATATGAAATTTTCAAAAGGTAGAAAGTCACCCAGTCTCTGTATAGAATACTACATTTATTGAAGTAGCACAAAATTGTGAAAAAGAAAAGCAAAACTAGAAAAACAACAAATGTACCATTTACCCTCATGAAATCCAGTGTATATAAAATATGCAAATGCAAGTCTAATAAATGCATTTATTCCCCAACCACTTACCCAGAAAAATTGGTAAAGACCACTCCCATCAGGATAGAAATTTTTCATCAAACATACTCAAACTCACTTTCAACCCCAAACCCAACAGCAAATTGCACAGTTGTGTATCAGCATTCTCATACAAAATTGAGTATTAGGTAGAGAATACTCACACTCATCGTAGAAACCATAAATGCGATTGATTGAGGCGCATTCATGGTTGCCCCTGAGCAGGAAGAAGTTCTCTGGGTATTTGATTTTGTAAGCCAGTAGAAGGCAGATGGTCTCAAGTGACTGTTTCCCACGATCTACATAGTCCCCAAGGAACAGGTAGTTACTTTCAGGGGGATAGCCACCATATTCGAAGAGCCTGAGCAGATCATAGTACTGCCCATGGATGTCACCTGCAAAGAGAAAAACAGGCCCACTTGAACAACTGCTAAACAGAATAAGAATTTCTGGCTTTAGCTGACATACAGCTGTACTGTGGCTTATGTTTGACAACTGTGCAAGTTTTACTCACCACAGATCTTTAGAGGCGCCTCCAACTCCAGCAGGATAGGCTGGCTAAGAAAGATCTCACGCGATTTCAGACAGAGACCACGAATCTCATTCTCCTGCAGCTGAACATTCTTACCAGGCTTTGACCCTCTCACTGCAGAGGAAATGCACATTAATGTCCCTAAGGTTACCATTCTGACACAGAAAACATTTTTACACATCAGCCTTCATGTGTAGAATTTTGAAAGGCAATTGAGAATTCTGAGTAAGATAAGAAAAAAAATCATTAAGATATAAAGAAAATAACAAAAAACTGTATAAACATAGATAAATACAATCAATCAATCATTTTATCTGTATCTTTGCTGCACTATAAATACTGAAAGTAAATCAGAAGCACTTTTAAAAAATGAGTAATTTATCACTGGTGAAGTGAACGCAGAATGAGTGATGCTGCTCCTGGACAGGTATGTAAACACAAACTGTATAAAGCTTTGATTTGTTTGAATAATTGGCTTCAAAAATGTTTTAATCCCTTAGAGAGAAAAGTAAAGCAAGGCTTTCGATGAACTACGATTACAGAAATGCTAGCTAACTCCCGTGCAGTCACCAGTGCTAGAGAGCAAAAAAACTGGCGCTTAAATGCTCATTACAAAGAAAAACAAAACATTCATGGCCATTCTAACACAAAAGTATAAATTTAATCAATGTAATACAAATAAAAATACAAAAGTAGGAGTACCAACTGACAAAATACTGGTAAACAGCAGGCAACATTTACATCTAAATAGTTCTGGGTGATTTTCACGATTAATTTGTTTCATTCAAATGAATGTTTTAACAATTTTCAAAATGTTCTAATCGAGAACCTGTACATGTTTATATATAAAATGTCAATGTAAAATATAAATTTTATATATAAAATGTCAACATCCAAATTTTAAATCAAGAAGGAGAAAAAAAAAAAACTTTATAAACGCCACCTCCTACAGCCTACACTACTCCCAAATGTTTTAGATTATATAAATAATAAATAAACTAAAAAACCCAGCAAGATAAAGAGGCAGTACTTCGCTGAGGAATGAGCTCGCAGCAAAGAAAATTACGGTAAAAGGTGTGCTATTGAGCGCACCTGAATATAAGCTGCAACCACCAACTTTAACTGACTAACTTTAACTGATCTGAAGAATGTAGTGTGAGCGCGTTAGATTTAATTTGAACAGTTTCATTGGTCCACTGTGACCTGTTGGGTAATTTCATTGGTCCGATGTGACGAGGCTAAATGTTTTGGCGGCATGAAACTTGTTAGCCCGTAAAAATCCATAAATTAGCCGCATCATTGTTTAAGCCGCAGCGTTCAAAGTGTGTGGAAAAAAGTAGCGGCTTATAGTCCGGAAATTACGGTAAGTCTAGCTAAAACGGAACAGTTAAGGTAATTACAAAAATAAACGAAGTGTCATTGCCAGACCCTTTAAATATAACCGAGGGGACAACTTTTCACAGAGAACATTAAACATTAACATTTACATTTACCTCAAGAAACTTATCTAAATATTAGGGCTGCACAATTAATCGGATAACGATCACGATTTTGACTGCCCACGATTAAATGAACATGATCGACTTTGATATTGACGTTTAAGGTTCGTCCTCCGCTCACAGAAAACTACGTTGAAGATAAACTCAAGCGCTTCCTAAACTTGCAGCCAATCACAGAGCGGCGCAGGGATGACATAATTTTGTAGTGCCAAAACCCGGAAACAGAGTTAGCATTATAGCGCTCGAGCTGCCAGTTTCCCTGTGAGCTCCAGTGCTTGCACGAGGGGAAATCATGACACTACCACAATGCTAAATGGCACTACAGAGGTTGTCGGGGACATTAAGCATCACGCCAAACAGTAAAAAAAAAACTTTGCAGATAAACTCGGGGCTCTACAGTGCAACCATTTCACTCGCATTTGCGACTGAACAGTACTTTGTGCGACTGAATAAATATTTATTTGCACCAGTGCGAGTGACCTGTTCGGAGTTGTATAATACTATCAGAGTAAAAACTAGAGGAAGTCCAAAATGCATCTACACCGTGGAACAGTTACTTTCACACTGCTTTTCATCTCCTCTGTCAACCCGAACAAGTGTGTAAATACCGCAGAGAAGTCATCATGATAAGGAACTCTGTACATCATCTGCTTCAACTTCCCAATCTCACAAACCGCCATCATTTATTGATCCCGCAAAATGACCTGAACTTTCACCTGATCATGTAGACGCAGCGGCATCGGGCGGGGTAAACTAATAATAAGCATAACGCTATAAGGTGGGTTTAATTCAAACTTCTTTATTAAATAATTCCTCAACAAATCATAATAAAGAGTAGCAACGTTTCAGAAGGAGTACGCTGCTGCTCTCCTTCTCGCTCTTCACTAAATCAAATACATAGCATATTCACTTCATTTAAACTTAGCGTTGCCAGATATCACTAGAAAAGTTAGCTCCAGTTTCCATGTTTTGATTTAATCCCCCAAAATATATTACCAACAGACATGGCAAACACTGTACTGGGGAACCGATCTAAAAGGAACAACTGATAAACAGAAAACTAATAAAATGTAAAGACAGAAAATGTGCTTAGTTGTAAATAAATAATTTAATACAAAAGAATAGATATAATTTCATGAAATAGTAAATAAACATTTTTTTTATTCTCATTTTATTTATATGGGTGGCATTCAATATTTGACATTAAGCTTAGTTCAGTACTTCCTTAGAAGGCTATGAGCCTTTTTCCTAATATAGATCATGCCTGTGTTGGTCTACTTTTAATTAGGACTATCGTTTAAGATATTTCAAAATAATTTTATGTTTATTTATCAATTAACCAACAGTATTTCTCATTGCTATTATTTTAATTCAATTAACAGTGATCAAGATTAGAGATCTTACATTTAACCGTTTATGACAGACCTCCTGATTAAAGCAAAGAAAAGAAAAAAAAAACACATTGCTATCTGGATCGGTTTAGGTCGTAAAAATCGTGTTCTGTGCATCCCTAATGAACACTATTAAACTAAAGCACTTTGCATCTGATGGGTAATTGAACTCACCCAATCACATCGGTTACGGCTTGTAGTATATTTTAACAGACAATAATCTACATACAACTGTACAAATTAACCAAAACAGGCATATCTTCAGGGTGGGCCAAGGCCAAAATAATAAACAAAAGAATTCTATTGTTTAGGTAGCTTACCTAAAAAGAAAAGAAAGAAAAATACAGGGATTATTCCCTAACTACCTAAGCAAAGAAAAAGAGACAAAACCGAGACAAAACCCTCTCCCGAAAGAAATGATAGCCACGCCCCTACTGCCAGTGAACATATATACACAAGTGAAGAGAATGCACAACAACAATATAGGGACAACCAAACTCGGAAAAAAAATAAAAATATATATATATATATATATATATATATATATATATATATATATATATATATATATATATATATATATATATATATATAAATAAATAATAAAATAAAAAAGCAGGCAAAAGTCAGCAGTCAGAATACAGAATTTGATAGCCACAAGGGCAAGCACACAAACCAATCTACCTCTTAACAACATGAAACCACCTCCAACATCCCACACATTCTCACTCAGTCTTCCTCTTTAAAAATGGCCGCCAGTATGGAATTCAATGGAGTAGGAGGCTCCTGCTGATTTCGATTAAAATTCTAATTAATTTGCGCTTTTCGGTCATACAACATACTTTGACTTATTGCACTTTTAGCTTTGTGGTATATTAAAATGTCTGGAAAGAACATGAAACCCCGTGGTAGCATTCAGACACAACTGAGGCCTAGTGTGCGCGCCACGAGCGAGTCCCCTTCTCCCCCCGAATCCGTGTTGCCGAGCGGTGACCCTGACTTCACTGCACTCAAGCTTGAGTTGCTGGCTTTACTGAGGAAGGACATCACCGATATTTTTTAAAAAGAGCTCCAGAAGACTCTCGGGGAAGCGCTGTCTACTATCCAGCTTGACCCGCAGGCCATGAAAACACAGCTGGCTAGTGATAAAGTCGCTACCGATGCTACCATATCAACACAAAGATACTGTTGGGTAAATGGAGCACGCTCTATCCGGTTGAACCGATGACACAAATCATATGAAGACTACTATCGAGTCGCTCACTGCGACCGTGACTCAATTAGAGAATAAATGTGAGGATTTGGAGGAGTCAAGGTTACGGCATAATAACAATAGTATAGTCAGAGTTCCAGAGGGCGCCGACAACTGTACAACTGCAGCTGTAGCGGCCTTGTTAAAAGAGGCGTTTGGTCTGGAGAAGGAGCCGGTTTTGGACCTGTCCCACCGGAACCTTCAGCCGAAGCCCGAGCCTGGTGAATGACCACAAGCTATTGGGTGCAGATTCAACTATCACAGTTACTGTGTTGACATTTTACGCTGTGCGAGAGAGCTCCAGCGGATTAAAGTGAGGGATTTGACCATCTCGTTTTCCTGGACTACATAGCCAAGATAGCCCGGGCTGCATTTAACGAGGTTCAGCATCAACTTCGTGGTATTGAGGGCACTCGCTGTGGAATACTTCACCCAACTCAGCTTCGCATTACATATAACTGTGTTCAGAAGGATTTATTTCAGCGGAGGAAGCAGAAGACTATGTTAAACTCTTGGGGTGAACTACATCACCTACACGGCAGAGTCTTTTTTGCTCTTCTAATTTTTTTTTTTGCACTCGGCCTTCCAGCTTTACAATATTCGGATTCTTATTGAAGATGGTAAATGGTAAATGTGCACTTATATGGAAGATATCATCATTGCATTACTTCGCCTAGATTTTGTGGACTTACTCCTTAAAATTTACTTCTGTATTAATGTGCTTCTCTGTTTTGATGCTCTGACTGGGTTAGAGTTTCTGTTTATTTTATTAGAGTTATCTCCTCGGCTTTACGTGCTGCATGGTTATATTATTTGTTACAAATCTTTAAAAGGTAAGGACATTATATTTATTATTGTGTGCAGTTGGTTAGTCCAGCTTACTCCGAGTTGTTTTCACATTGTGGACAACATTCGGTTTTCGTAGGATACACTGCTGTTTCATTTGTTTATGGAGACTTTGGGTGTGTGAGTGTTTGGTGGATTGTGAGGGTAAGCAGAACATGCCAATACTTTGAAGGATCTAATGTTATTTAATTTCAAATCTGTTTTTAGAGCATTTAAACTTAACATGATGAACAAATTATATTATAAAATTCAGGCAGTTTTACTGGGGTTATCTCGTACAGTGTAGCAAGTAATAATCTGGAAAGACCTTTGTAATATCACAGTCTAAAACTGGATTTAAAGAGAAGCAAATTATTAAATAAATCACATGTAAATGAAATCATACGCAAATTAATAAATATATATTTAATTAATAAATTAAAGATAAAAATGTCCGCCAATCAGGGAGGTCATACTGGTGGCGGAAGCAAGGCGGGCTAGGGCAGGCTGGAAAGTCTGGGAGGGAGTTTGGAGCTGCACACAAATACGTCCACCCCAAGATAGCAGGTTGTAACACATACTATATAAGATTATTCAGATATATACACAATATACACAGAGTGGTTCGAGAAATGGCTGCAGCAAAGAACCATGACAGTTACATTTAGTTTATCAGAACATAGTGTGTCATGACTCATTCAGTCATAACTGACCAGCTCAAGTTCTCTCATGCCTACTTGTGTGTTATACTGTGGCACATTAATTGTACCATCTCTTTAAAAAAAAACATACATATATATAAATACATATATATATATATATATATATATATATATACATATATATACATATATATATACATATATATATATATATATATATATATACATATATATATACATATATATATATATATACATATATACATACATATATATACATATATACATATACATACATATATATATATATATATATATATATATATATATATATATATATATATATATATATATATATATATATATATTACTTTCACATCCCTTATAGCAAGACGTTCACTACTGTGCTTGTGTTGGTATTTTTTTTATTTTATTTTCCTTTGTTAGTATAAAAAGAAAAAAAACTGAATGATAGTTGCTGTGTGTCAGCAGTGATTTGTACATTAGCAGAAATGTAGCAAAACATGGAGGTGAAAGCAGTGGTCAGTGGTCTGTTTATTCAAATGTGAAAGAGCAATAAAAATATGTTGTCCCTAAAAGTAATTAATAATCGTGATAAACAATCGAGCTCTCAATATTGATCAAAATAATCAGGATTATCATTTTGGCTATAATTGTGCAGCCCTACTAGGTATGTACCATTATGGTTGATATCCAGTGCGTCTACACGAGAGATGCAGTAAAAGCATATTGCAGTCTGGATGCTTACAATTATTTCTTTAGCAGAAAAGTTGGGAACACTTCGTACAAGGTGGACAACATTTGTATTGTGTTTAGAGATGGCTGGAGAAAGTCAAACTGTATCAAAAAAGTACTCTGCATGGTTCAGCGCTAAGATGACCAGGGAGGTTATTGGTGGACATTGTTTCTGGTTAATGCACAATGTTAACAACTACTATTGTTATTGTTTAAAATGTATTCGTGCATGTTGGAATTAAAATTAAACCAAGTGACTGAAAACTGTTTACTTGTGGATCATTAGCTATCTGCATTAATTGACAATACAAAATGTTTACAATATTAAATAGTAAAGTATTACTCATCAGATGTGTCAGCTGACTCGATAGCTAGATAACTAATGTGAACTTCTACTTTCCTAATTATAAAAACAGCACATTTAGAAATGATACGGAAGTACAAAACTGTACTACAAATGTATCAAATCACTCACTAACTACATATGAACACAATGACAGAGCCACAGTGCAGGCTCAAATTATGCTGGATCAAACAAAGAATGCACACAAAGAAATACAAATATTTCAGATTGCAAAAATGTTCATTGACTAGAGGTAAAAATGTGCTACATATCCTAGAGGTGCTAGTTGGTATATGGCCTTCTCGCTTCATTGTTGCAATCTAAGGTGTCAAATTGAAATCCTAAACACTTTAATTTCCGAAAGTAGGTTAGATCCAGGCCTGATGGAACGTCCAACCACCAAACATGGTTTTAAATTGTAATGTTGTTTTTTTTTTTATCTTTAAAAAAAAAGTTTATTATTTTTAAATCACAAAATTAAATACGTTACCACTATCTTACCATGTATAAAAGCACCTCCATCTTATGAATATGGTTGACAACAAACTGGATTACATCCAAGGAACAAAGACATTACTTCAGTAAACAGACAGATAACCACCATTTAAATGGTCTATAAAATCATTTTCAAAACATTAGATGTACCATGGAACACCATGAAGGCCATCTACAACAAGTGGAGAAAATGGGTCACCACAGTGACATTACCAAGAACAGGACAAGATTGTGACAACAATCTTTCATCTGGGCTGTGGGGTAGGATGGATAGATGTTATCCTTTTCTCACCAAAAACATTCAAGCCCAACTAAATCACGTGGCAAAATGTGCTAAGGTCTGATAAGACCAATTCCAAAAGACAGGGTTTTCCCTACCATAGAATGCTAGATGCCTTAAACTAAATTAACGTAAAAAAGCATTTAGGCAACATATCAGAATAAATATAAAATGGTGAGAAATCTATGCACTGCCAAAAAAAAAGGTAAGATGGCAACAGGAATGACTTGACAAACAACAAACTGTGTCTGGACGAACATTTGTGTGATTGGTGTGTGATAGATGCTTATCACCAATAAATACAGTATCTGAGAAAAGTGAGTACATCCCTCAAATTTTTGTAAATATTTGATTACATCTTTTCATGTGACAACACTGAGGGAATTACACTTTTCTACAATGTAAAGTAGTGAGTGTACAGCTTGTGTAACCGTGTAAATTTGATGTCCCTGCAAAATGACTCAACACAGCCATTAATGTCTACACCCCTAAGAGAAAATGTCCAAATTGGGCCCAATTAGCCATTTTCCCTCCACGGTGTCATGTGACTTGTTAGTGTTACAAGGTCTCAGGTGTGTTAAATTTGGTGTCATCGCTCTCACACTCCATCATACTGGCCACTGGAAGTTCAACAGGACATCTCATGTCAAAGAACTCTGAGGATCTGGAAAAATATAATAATAATAATAAATCTTGCTCTACATGAAGATGGCCTAGGCTATAAGAAGATTGCCAAGACCCTGACACTGAGCTGCAGCACGGTGGTCAAGACCATACAGCGGTTTAACAAGCAGGTCCCACTCAGAACAGGCCTCGCCATGGTCGACCAAAGTTGAGTGCACATGCTCAGCGTCATATCCAGAGGTTGTCTTTGGGGAATAGACATACGAGTGCTACCAGCAATGCTGAAGAGGGTGAAGGGGTGGGGCGTCAGCCTGTCAGTGCTCAGACTATACTCCGCACACGGCATCAAATTGGTCTGCATGGCTGTCGTCCCAGAAAGAAGCCTCACAAGAAAGCCCAAACAGTTTGCTGAAGACAAGCAGACAAGTGTGTCTTGCCTACAGTTAAGCATGGTGGTGGGAGTGTCATGGTCGGGGGCTGTGACATACTGAAGCAGAGCACGATCCCCTCCCTTCAGAGACTGGGCCGCAGGGCAATATTCCAGCGTGATAACGACCACTGCCGTGCCAAAGAAGCTGAGGGTGAAGTGTGGAGTGTGGAGTTATTTTGAGGGGACAGCAAATTTACATTGTTACACAAGCTGTACACTCATGAAGGCCCTAAATTAGCCTGTTACCCAAAGACAATTAAAATTAGAAGCAAATACTCACATCCGTAAACCCAACTGAGATAGAAAAAGAGACGATTAGCCGTGAGTGAGGAAAGGCAAGGGTCCAGCTTTTATTTCAGTCCACCACACGAGATCCACACCAATGAGAATTCCCAGAAGTGAACTGATAACTGGAGCTTAAGCTCCAGTATTTATAGCTTATGTACAGAGAATATTACCAATAAATTTCAGAAAGATTAGGATCTCATTACCAATAAGGTTAAAAAGAGCTCATCTATATTTACCATGAGGATTAAAAACCCTCCCCAACAGTTACCATTAGAACAGAAAACAATCCACTTGCGATAACCATGAGGTTGCAAAAAAGGCTTATCACAATTACCATGAGGATAAAAAAACCTTCTCAAAAATTTACCATTAGGTTTGGAAGCTGGATAGCGAGAAATTAAAACAATTTGAAGCAACGAGAGAGAAAAAGTTAACAATTTGGAGAACGACCTTGGTCACACAGGTGCAGTGTGACGCAGCTATTCGTATAAATAGCTCCTCACGGTTCTCTACCAAACATTCAAGGCCCATGTCTACAGCATGCCTGACCCATCTCCGTGAGACAAGAATCTTTATCCTCTGTATTATGAGTAAGTTTCTTTTACCTTTTTTCCCTATTTTTCTGGTTTATAATTTACTTTTATAATCCGTTTTATATTTCCATTTTATAAATATATATGGTTATACTACTCGCACATGGTTTACTGTACTCCCTACTTCATAATATTATTAAATTATCCTAATAATATCTAAATACTATTTATTCTTGTCAAGCTCTAATGTTGTGTGCGCGTTCGGGCCTTCGGGAGGGGGTGTTAGAGAGAGAGGGTGTGTGTGTGCTATGTTTGTATGCCTGACACTGAACGCGCAAGAGTGTATGTGTGTGTTATCTATGTGTGCGCGCCTCCCTAACTCTCCTTCTCTGTGACTATGAAACCATACTGTGTCAATCCCACAATGTGAATCCTGTTTAAAAATATACAAAAAATAAACGCGAGTCTGATATTGATAACCACAACACTCACTACTTTACATTGTAGCAAAGTGTCATTTCTTCAGTTTTGTCACATGAAAAGATGATCAAATATTTACAAAAATTAGGAGTGTACTTTTGTGAGATACTGTAAATCATTAGCATTTTGAAAATAATTAAAATAAAAGTTTTTTTATGTTTATTCTTCCTATGTGCACAAGTTAAGGTAATCCAGATATTTTCATTTAATCTGAAACATGTTATTTGGTGGACTGAGTAGATTTTGACTATAAAGACAATAAGTGTTGCCAGCATTCTTTCACAAATATGGTAAGAATGGTCAAAAACAACATGGAAAAATTTTTAAATAGCCATTTCCTTTGACTAATTTCAAACTCCCAATTACCACCACACCCCTGGAACCCAGACAGCACTTAAGCCAGCTGAAAACAAAGATCCCCGAAACGGTATAATAATTCCATAATTGCAAAAGTAAAGCTTTATTTATATAGCATTTTTTTAAAAACAACGTTTACAAAGTGCTTCACAGAAGACATACAGTAGATACAGGAAAATAAGAATCAGTAGTAAAAAATACAATTAAATAAAAGTAATAAAAGCAAATAAAATAAAATAGAAAGACTACAAATAAAATCAAGTAGGGACAATAATCTGGTTTGAGGAAAGGCCCCAGGGAACAAATGTGCTTTAAGCTTTTTTTCTTTTTTAAAGTGCTGATCGAATCAACTGCATGTAGGTTTTCAGGGACAGAGTTGCAAAATTTAGGCCCACAGAGACTAAAGGCCAACTCCCCACATTTTAGCCGCGTTTTGAGTACAACCAGCAGGTTGTTGTTGGATGACCTAATTGATCTAGCAGAAGTATATTTAGTGATCACATTACAAAAGGTATGTAGGAGCATCACCATGAAAACATTTGAAAATTAATAACAGGATTTTAAAATCAATTCTGTCAGATACAGGTAGCCAGTGAAGTGATTTAACTGCTGGAGTGATAGAATTCTTCAGTCTAGTACATGTCAGCATTCTTGCAGCAGCATTCTGAACTCTTTGTAAGTGTTTAATGAAGCTCTTTGGTAAGCCCACCAAAACACTGTGCAGTAGTCGAGTCCAGATGTAACAAATGCATGTATGAGTTTCCCACCATCTGCGTGGGTGAGAATATCACGTACTTTAGAACGGTTACAAAAGTGATATGCTGTTTTACAAACATTGCTAATATGTTTAAACCTGAGATCATTGTCAAACACGATCCCTAAATTCTTAACGCAGTCAGAAGCCTTGAGACACAAGGAGTACATTAGGGAACACTACAGGATATCGCATGATGTCTGGAGGTGTGTGTACCCAGTGCAACAGAATATTTCCCTGCCACTTAGTAGGATCTAAACCAATCTAGAATTAGGCCTGATAAGACAATCCAGTTTTGCAGTCAGTGAAGCAGAATCCCATAGTCAACCGTGTCAAAGGCAGCACTGCGATCTAAAAGAACTACAGTTGACATTACCTGGGTGGTTATTTTGTTGCAGATCATTTAAAACTTGTAGAAGAGCAGTTTCTGTGCCAAGGTTGGACCAAAACCCAGACTGAAACGTCTCATTAAGATTACTGATGTTGAGATAGTTATTGAGCTGTATGGACAGCTTTTTGTACTATGTTAGCTGGTTTCACAACCACAATGCCGGCTGCCTCAAACAAACATAATACAGGGCCCTTCTTTCACGTGCTTGAAGGATGAGAAATGAAGGAGATTGCCAGTGTGCAACCAATGCTAGCTTTCCTCTCAACAAGTCGGGGCAGAGATAAACTTGTTAAGCTAAGCTAATCCTCTGTTGTTTTTCATGTGTGCTTGAAAGCGTTCTTTTTTCCACCACTTGTGGACCTACTAAAACACTTACACATATTTGCTGCCCCCATTGCAACCCCAGTACCTTTATTACAATCGGTACTTATGCTACTGCAGAAAAACAAGTACAGTCACATTTTAAGAATGTTGGTAACGACTAGGTTACCATTCTGGTAATTCTCAGATGACTCATCAACAATAGGTTTCCATTCCACAGAACTGCTGCTCACTGGATGTTTTTACTTTATTGCACCATTCCAAGTAAACTCGAGAGACTGTAGTGTTCAGTTTTGTATTTGAACTGTTTAATATTATTTACAATTCTGATATAGTTAACTAAATTCTGAAGAACTTTATGCTGCTGGCATAAATTTATGAATTAATTATTTTTGCAACCTTCCTTTCTTGAAGGTGAAGCAAACCTGGCTTCTGACAGTTTCTGACAATTTTAAGAAGGAGGGACATGGAGCATACTCCTGCTATTCAAATGACTATAGCAGTAAAAGAGTTTGAGAGCAAGTGTCACATTGCATAGCAATACCCGTAGAGTGGAGGCTTTGGGAAACAGACGGTTCAACAAGGAATCCAAATACGAGGTGATATCCCATGCTCAGCTCGGATATCAGCTTACAATAAGGCCATGGGAGGTTGGTGGGTTTGGTGTCTCAGATTCTCTATGGGGATCAGGCGAGCTGGCTGGCCAATCAAGCACAGTAATAGCATGGTCAGCAAACCTATTACTAGTAGTTTTGGCACTGTGGGCAGGTACCAAATCCTGCTGGAAAAGGAAATCTGCATCTCCATAAAGCTCGTCAGCAGATGGAAGCATGAAGTGCTCTAAAACCTCCTGCTAGATGGCTGCATTTGCTTTGGACTTGAGAAAACACAATGGACCTTGATTCCGAAACGTAATGCAAAATTTATTTTCATCTTCACCATGATTGTGGGTGTGTGTACTGAACCAGGCTCAGGCAAACTTTGCAGGTGTTTTGAGCTAATTAGCTGATAAGAGCTCTTCTCAGGTTGAAATTTCTGTATTATACATTCTTTATTCTAATATTGTTAAATACTGAATTTTTGATCTCCATGAGCTGCAAGCATCCAAGATTAAACCAAAAAAAGGCTTGAAATATTTCACCTAACGTGCAATGAATCTAGAATATATATATTAATTAAATTACAGAAGAAAAATTAACCTTACCACGACATTCAAATTTGAGATGCATCTGCAAGTTAACTTGTGCAAGGAATAAATTAAATTGTGTGATTCTTTTTATCAGTTTCTAGCTGCTATTTTAAGATGTGAAATGTCTGTGAAACAAGTTAGTTCCTCAATTACACTGCAGCAGCTATAAACATTAGTCATTTAGTAGTCATTTCATCACCAGCCTCTTTTTTCCAGTGTCTTGAAAAAATGCTGAACATGTTACTGAGGAACTGAGAAACCATCCTCTGTCCTAAAGACTTTCCCCATGGTGGAAAGCTTTAAAAATTTCACCTTTAGGCTACCTCTGCCTAGGGGCGTTAGCTGGACTGTTATTCATTCTGGGCTAAGCCCAGATTCTTCTCCATGCATTTTTTCCAGCTCAACTAGTAGCCCAAGTTTTGTTTTATGTACGCTCAGGTAACTTAGCTGTCAGCATATAGCATGATCAGAAAAAGTTGGATTGATGATAAAAAAAAAATCTGCCTCAGGTGTTTTCACTGTTTGTAGGACTACTAGAATGATAAAATATAAAACTTTTCTAACTAGGCTAATTTGGGGTCTCTAGCCAAGGGGAGGCACAGCCATCATTGTATGGGTTTAGCTGCTACAGAGCCATGCAAAGTACATTATGTGGGCGGCTGTGGCGCAGGTGGTAGAGCGGGTTGTCCACTAATCGTTGTCCACTAACTAACTTCCTTTTACTTAATTCTGATAAAACAGAAATACTTTTATTAGGCCCATGTGTAGCTAGAAGTAATCTTCCTGACTACACAGTAACTCCGGATGGTCTTTCTGTTTCATCATGTACAGCAGCTAAAGACCTCAGAGTGATTATTGAGTCCAGTCTATCATTTGATGCTCATGTAGATAATATTACTAGGATAGCGTTCTTTCATCTCAGAAATATTTCTAAGATAAGAAACATACTGTCACTATATGATGCAGAAATACTGGTTCATGCATTCGTCACCTCTAGATTAGATTACTGTAATGCCTTACTGTCTGGATGTTCCAGTAGAAACATAAATAAGCTCCAGTTATTCCAGAATGCAGCTGCTAGAGTCCTTACTAGAACTAGAAGATACGACCATATCACCCCGATCTTATCCACACTGCATTGGCTCCCTGTAAAATTTTGCATCAAGTTTAAAATACTTCTAATAACCTATAAAGCACTACATGGTCTTGCACCACAATATCTAAGCGACCTTCTGGTTTTATATGATCCGCCACGCCTACTCAGATCAAAAGATGCAGGCTATTTGATATTACCTAGAATAGTGAAGTCTACAGCAGGGGGAAGAGCCTTCGCTTATAGAGCCCCACAGTTATGGAACAGTCTTCCTATTAGTGTTCGTGACTCAGACACAGTCTCAGTGTTTAAATCTAGGCTTAAAACGTATTTGTTTACTCAAGCCTACCCTGACTAGATTCTATCTCACTACTTCACAGTCCTAATCGTTTTTCTCCCTCTCTCTCTCTTTTTGCCGAGCCCCACACGAATTTATGGAGATATTGGAGATCCAGATCTCCTCTGCCTCTGTATGAGCCCAAATCTTCTGCTGGGACTACGGCTGCTCCTAAGGCCATACTTCTCATTTTTCACATTATCTGTGTTACCTTCACATTCTGTGTTACCCAGATGAGGATGGGTTTCCCTTCTGAGTCGGGTTCCTCTCAAGGTTTCTTCCTCAAAAAACATCTTAGGGAGTTTTTCCTTGCCACCGTCGCCACTCAGTGGCTTGCTCAGTTGGGATAAATTCCATTTGTTTTCTACCTGTTTGTCTCTGTTTATCTGTTCCTGTTTGTCTCTCTATCTGTTTCTGACTGTTTATACCTGTTTTTATTTCTGTAAAGCTGCTTTGAGACAATGACTATTGTAAAAAGCGCTATACAAATAAAATTGAATTGAATCGTAGGGTTGGTGGTTCGATTCCCGGCCCGGCTGACTCCACATGCCGAAGTGTCCTTGAGCAAGACACTGCCATGGAAATTGTTGACAAATTTGGACAAGCAAACATTTGATCTTTAAAACAGTGCCTATTAATAAAGTTAATACACTTGAACTTGAATGTGAGATTCTTCTGTGGAAAAAGAAAGTACCCTTTCAGCAGAAATAACTTCTTGTAGGCATTTTGCATAATTGTCTACCAGTCTCTGACATTGGCTTGCTGGAATGTATGCCCACTCTTCCATGCAATATTCTTTCATTTGCAAGATGTTTGAGGGTTTTCTTGCATGTACTGCCCATTTCAAATCCCCCCTCCTCCAACAACATTGCAATGGGATTCAAATTAATTTTGGCTTTTAATTATGGCTTTCAAATGGCTTTGACTAGGATTCATAATAGGGCTGTGAAGGTGGCTATGAAAATAACTGCATCCCCGGTAGTAGTTTGCCACCGTGGTGGTGGAGTGACGACTGCAGTAGTGTCACATCCCATACCACGTTAATGTTTCTGCTTGAGTGGGCACTATGACAAGTACAATATTTTGTACACAAATGTACTTATTATAATAAACAGTTGCAATATTAATTTGTATTTATAACCCACCATATAGTGGGAGATTTTAAGTCAATGCACAAATTACATAATAAAACACCTTATATGGTGTTGTCTGTTGGTTTGGCACAGGTTTGATCATGGCAAAATCCAGTGAGGTAAATTTTGCGATTTCACTTCAGGTCCTGCCGTTTGTTAAACAAACAAACACTAGCCTACCAATCTCAGGAGCCATCTCCAGACATGTGAACCTGATGCATTTTTTTAAAATTTTATTTCATATTTAGATTTTAAACATTATTTAGGTTACCGTCCTACTGGTATTTATTTATAGGCTTGGTTTTATAGGCTTGTGGTATACTATACTTGTAAAAGAAATCCACTGTGTTTCACTTCTCCTCTCCCCTTTGCAGTTTACATTACCATATCCCACAGCACCCTCAGGCTGTTCCTCATTGCAACAACACGACACAACAAGGCTGTATGGAGTTGTTTCCATTGACAAAAGTGCTAACAAACATTTTGTTACGGAACAGAGGTCAAAGGCTCATTTAATTTTTTTTATATTTAGATTGTTACTTAACTGAAGCCTATAAAATTGTATATATTATATAGTGATTTACATAGTGATAAAATTTCATCCCTATACCCCCCCCAAGAAGCTGCATAACGGATGTCCATTGCATATGCAAATTGACATCTAAAACTCCTGCCACTAAAACGGATAAAGGATTTAAGGAATACATATGCAACTACAAGGGTATGTAGTAGTCGTGAACGGAAATGCTGTTCAACATCACTAGCAAGCTAACACTAATGCAAACAAACTATCTAGTCTTATATAAGGATGTACATAATCACATCAACACGGTTAATTTTTTCACCAGTATCAAATACAGACAGGCTGACTGGTGCGGTCAGTATTAGAGCAGCCCATCACAGGTCTATGAGGAAAAGCGAGAAGTCACACAGCCTGAGAGTAATGTTAGGGATGTTTTGTTCTGTTAGAGTTCTCAGTCCGTTTTTAAATCAAGCCTTTCAGAGCTGGAATAAGAATAGACAAATCTATAATCATGAGCAAGTCCCTTTGCCATCTTGAGACACTTGGTAAATGCATGCACAATTGTTCCAAGTTCACTGTTGTTGTCTACATGTTAAAAGACGAAGATAGTGGGGTCAATTCTTGAGTTCCACCTATTATTCCATGTTATTCATAATCAGGCCTCCCAAAATAAAAATCCCTGTATTAATAAGTTCTGTTATTGTATTTATCACTTATCCATATTTTTCTTAACGTTTCATCCTTTGGGAAATGGAAACTTACATTGGAATTTAACTTACCCGACATCGTGAATTGATGTACACAGCAGAAATCACTGATTTTCCCACTTCTGGTACTATATCGGTTTTGACAGACATTTTCTTCTCATTAACATTCAGATATGAAAATTAAAATAAACTAAAAATACAAACAATACTCTATAATTGTAGAGTAGTAACAATAGTAACTAGCTAGGTTAGCCTTTGGTTTAGTAGATTACTCTGCAAGAGGGTGTGGCGAGACCAGTTTTCCGGTATGGTCACATGGAGTTCGACATATACTAGTGATGCACCGAAAGGAAAATTCAGCAGAAACCGAAAATTCAGGTTGAACTTGGCCGAAAAATGAAAGAATATTTTATTTAAAAAAAAAATTGTTTTAATTGTATTAATATTAGATTTTTTATTCATTTCATGAATTGAATGAATCTGAATTTAAAAAACTACAAACCAACAAAATGATCAAACTTATTGAAATGAACACACAAAACAATATTTAATAAGTTATTCTTCATTGAATTCTGTAACAATCAAATTTAACAGATTTTTTAAAAATCCAATTATCCAAATGTTCTAGAAAACTATCATGATATGCAAACAGCGGTCAATTAATGAACTAGGTCTCTATTCTGTTTAAGTAAACGTATCTCCATATTAAAAGGTTATTGTGCAAAACAGCAGCAACAGAACTAAAACCAACCTCAAACTGTAAACAACAGATGTGGCCTCAAGTCAAGATCAAAGTTTTGCAGGATTACATGAATTTTAATGTTATTGCTATACACAACAAATTGGACCGCTTTCTATTTAAGCAAAAGTGGCAGGTTTCTCCAAGAACAAAAGTTGGTCAACTTTCTGGCAGGAGAGAGAGTTCATCTTGTCATCAAGAACATGAGACGAGGGAGGTTGATGGACGCCATGCGAAGGGCAGACGTGTGAAAGACAGCTCTGCGCACTTTGCTAACTTTTCTAATTATTTTCATGATATAATCAGGTGAAATTCGGTATACCCGGTTACACTTTTGCTGTTTGAGGTAAACATGGCAAAGAAGTTAAAATCCTCGAGCTCTGGAGACATTAAAAGACACTTACGTGTCCGAGATGAGAGTCCGGACGGGCCTGCGGCCCCGTTTTGGGTGGTGCGGCTGGAGAAGAAATCCAGCGCCAACTGTCCAACATGTCAGGGATGTTGAAGGTTGTTGCTGACTTGGAAGATCTCGCTGTAATACGACGTTCGGTTACCGCAATAGAAATAAAATTCTCAGAGTTAGTTACAAGAGTGGCGGATGCGGAGAAATGAATCGAGTATCTGGAGTCTTCGGAAGGGGCATTATCCGCTAATCCACCCGTGACCAAGAGAGACTTGGAAAAAATATTGGAAAGATTGGAAGATTTGGAAAATCGAAAGCCGAAGGAATAATTTGCGGATTATTGGAGTTCCTAAGCATGAAGAAGGTAGAGATATGGTGAAATTTCTGGACGAGCTTTCCTCCCAGAGTCTGCTCGACATAACAGGCCATAAATTAGAACTCGAGCCGGCCTACAGAGTCTCGGCTCGGAGATCTGGTGAGGGGGACAGGCCTCTGACCAATTCTGGCTAGATTTCTGAGATCATCCGATAAAGATCTAGTGTTGCGCCAGGCGAGGAGCAAAGGAAGGCTCTCTTGGAAGGATCACAATATTTTCTTGTTCCCGGACTTTGCGAACTCGACAAGAGAGAAACGTGATCGGTTCAAGGAATGCAAGAAAGTCTTGCATCAACGTAAGATCACTTTTGCACTGATGTTTCCAGCCAGACTGAGAATAAACACCAAAGACGGCAGCAAAGAATTTACGTGTCCCAATCAGGCAATGTCTTTTATTGAATCATTGGGTGAATAACGCATTGGAAGTTTCTCTTGTGAGTGGGTCGACTCGCTGTGTGTATTCTGAATCTCGGAGGAAAATGGCCGCCATTTTTATTTTTTTTTCGTTGGCGCCGAATGGCTAGAAATATTGTTTTGTGAAATATCACTTCCTTAAAGAAACTTTGGCATGGACGGAAGATCACTTTTACAATGAAGTTCCAGCCCAGATTAATAATAGATACTACAGATGACCGCAGAATTATGCGGCCTCCGAGTGAATTGACTCTTGACCATCAGGGGAACCGGGATGCGGTTTTGTTTCCTTTTGTGCTAGCTCCGCCTAGCGGCGGGGCTTCTTTTGTTGAATAACACTACTTCAGGACAGTGGCAGATGTCTCTGCTCGCTCCTTGCGCTTGTGCTGAAGTCCGAATTGTGGAGTATTTCCACGGGACGTTGGAATAATGACGTCATTCTTTCATAACAGCCAGCTCGCTGATTATTCGTTTGTCTGTCTGAGGAAATTGAACGGCTATATTGGCTGGAATTTGTTTTGTTTTGTGAAAGAACACATTTGAGGCAGTTCTGTGAACTAGTCTATACATTATTTGAGTTTACTCTGCTTATTGGTTGTGGTGTATTTTATTTTAGAAAATATTTTTTATGCAACTTTGCCTCACAAATTTGTGAGGCAGAATCGTGCAATCCGAGTTGTCGCGGGGGCTCTCGTAGGCGTACATGGACTCTGAGTTTAGGGGGATTGGCGCCGGTTGGCGCGGTCATGCGCGGGGTTGATGCGCATGTTTTTCTTTTATCAGTTTGTTTTGTTCGGGGTGAAGCTTGGGGTTTTATTGTTGCATCAATGTTGAATTGTGGTCTTCATAATTTTGTTTTGGGCACACAATTAATTTTTTCTGTTATATCAAAATGTCAGATGTTAATATGAGTGTACTATCTCTCCACGTGGAATGTGAATGGGTTGGGACACCCCACAAAAACAAGGAAGGTCAATACTTTTCTTAACCACAAGAAATATGATGTGTTTCTTCAATCCTGGCTAGATTTCCCCGCATGATATAATAATGGGAGGAGACTTTAATCTTTTGATGGACTCAGTCCTTGATCATAGTGTTGCAAAAGTGGGTAAGCCCCCCAGAGCAACAGTGACGCTGCACAGGATGTGTAAAAATCTTGGTCTGGCAGATATTTGGAGACTTTTGAACCCATCTGGTAGGGACTATACTTTTTTTCTTCATTCCATAAGATTTATTCTAGAATAGATTTTTTTTTTATCTCTAAATCACTCATTTCATCTGTTACTGATTGTTCAATCGGAAACATCCTAGTCTCAGATCACGCACTGTTTAGAGGTGTGGCCACAATCGGAGAAGAAGAAATCATTTAGTTGGCGCTTTAATGTATCCCTTCTACAAAATCCTGATTTTCGACAAATGCTAAAGGCGGAACTTGATTTTTATATGGAGACCAACTGGTCCTCAGTATCCTCTGTGGGCGTGGCGTGGGAGGCACTTAAGGCGGTTCTTAGGGGTCGGATCATACAGTATGCCTCATTCATTAAAAATCCAAAGCACGAGAACTTGTGGAGTTGGAAGGACATATTAAAAGTGCAGAGGCAGAGCTGAAGCGCCGAATGTCGTCTGATGGTCTCAGAATTGACCAGATTGAAATATAGATATAATACTATTTTGTCACGAAAAAGTGGAGTTTTGGTTGTTCAGGGCAAGACAGTCATACTTTGAGTCGGGGGACAAAGTAGGAAAACTTTTGGCTAGATATATAAAACAGAGGGAGGCCCTTTCTACCATTCCCACAGTGAAGTCTGTTAGGGGTGAAATTTTTACTTTGGCCATTGATATCAATAATGCTTTTAAAGAATTTTACTTGGATCTCTATAGTTCAATGTCTTCGTCTACTGATGAAGATATTAGAAAGTTTGTGGAACCATTAGAACTCCCAACATTGACGACGGAGCAAAAAAATTGATTCCGAGATAACTTTGGAGGAGCTTGGCGAGGTAATCAAGGCCCTGCCTACAGGCAAGTCTCCAGGGCCGGATGGCTTTGCCGCTGAGTTTTTCAAATCCTATGCTACAGAACTGGCTCCACTTTTGTTAGAAGTTTATACAGAATCATTAAAGAATGGAAAGCTTCCTTCAACCATGACATAAGCCCAAATCAGTCTGATTCTTAAAAAAGACAAAGATCCAAGTGAGTGTAAAAGTTATCGTCCAATTATCCAGTTGGATGATCCAGTTAGATGTAAAAATTTTGTCTAAAATTTTGGCTAACCGATTAAGCAAAGTTAAGACATCTCTTATACATATAGATCAGGTGGGGTTCATTCAGGGCCGTAGCTCTTGTGATAACATTAGACGTCTCATTGATATCATGTGGTCAGTAGCAAATGATCAGTCTCCGGTTGCTGCAATCTCACTTGAGGCCGAAAAGGCGTTTGATATGGTAAAATGGGATTATCTTTTTAAGATTTTGGAAGTGTATGGGTTCGGGAATACTTTCATTGGTTGGATTAAGCTACTTTATAGTCACCCTGTAGCGGCAGTACAAACAAATGGACTGATTTCAGATTATTTTACTCTGAATAGGGGCACCCGGCAGGGTTGCCCTCTTTCCCCATTATTGTTCTGTCTTGCCCTGGAACCATTAGCAGCTGCGATAAGAAAGGAGAATGATTTTCCAGGGGTGCTGGCAGGAGGTGTGCCGCGTAAGCTTTTGCTTTATGCAGATGATATTTTATTATTCGTCTCTGACCCTACTAGATCTATGCCTTGGCTCCACAGAATTATCATTCCTTTTCCAAATTCTCAGGATACAAAGTCAACTGGTCTAAATCTGAAGCTTTGGCTCTGACAGCATACTGTCCAGTAATGGCCTTTCAGCCTGGTGCCTTCCAGTGGCCCAAACAGGGTATTAAGTATTTGGGTATTTTATTTCCAAAAAATTTGTCAGATTTGGTTAGTGTTAATGTTGACCCGTTAATGAAAAGGTTTTCGAGTGATGTAGACAGGTGGTCTTCTTTACATTTATCTATGATCGGGAAGGTTAATGTTATTAAAATGAGTTGTATATCAACATTCAATTACCTGCTACAATCTCTCCCTATAGATGCCCCTCTTTCTTATTTCAAGCAATTTGAGAGTATAGTGAAGTCTTTTATTTGGAATGGTAAGCGTCCCAGGTTAAATTTCAATAAGTTACATAGGCCGATTGACAAGGGTGGGCTAGGCCTACCCAAGATTCTGTTTTATTATTATGCATTTGGTCTCAGACATTTGGCTTATTGGTCACTTCCACCTGAGAGAGCCCCTCCCTGGTTCTGCATTGAACAAGAAGTTCTCGCCCCTATTTTGCCACTGCAAAGCCTTTCCATTAAGCTCACCAGAGAAGTAAAATCACACCCAGTAATTTCACATCTGCACTCATTGTGGACAAGAGTGTCCAGAGTGTTTGATTCTGATATTTATCTCAATGTTGCCTCGAGCCTTTGGCTAAACCCCAAACTACGTATTAATAAGTCCCCTTTTTGTTGGTCAGAGTGGATCACGAGGGGGATTAATACACTAGGTGATCTTTATGAGAGTGGTGTGATATCTTTTGAAAAATTGGTTCAACATTTTGGGATTCCCAGATCTCAGTTTTTTAGGTATCTCCAACTACGCCACTTGCTCTGTACTATTTATGGGAGTAGCATGCACCCCCCTAATGGAGCAGATACTCTGGGAGAGGTGATTTCTGCTTTTGGAAGAGGACATGAAGCATCAGTGTATTACTCCTTACTGATTCAGAGTCTAGGGGACGGAGTCTCATCCACTCTCAAGAGATTATGGGTGAAAGATTTAAATTTGGAATTGGGGGAGGGGGAGTGGGCTAGGATTTTAAAAAATATAAAAACTGCATCTAGAGACGCAAGGGTGCGCCTTATACAATTTAAGATCTTACATCGGTTCTATTGGACCCCCTCTAAATTGTATAGGCTTGGTCTTAAAGACACACCCACATGCTGGCGATGCCATTCAGAAGATGGAGACACTACCCATGTTTTTTTGGGGGTGTCGTAAGATCCAAGAATTTTGGTTGAAAGTGCAGAGTTTTGTATGTGAGGTGTTGAACACTCAGATCTCGTTCTGCCCTAGACTCTGTATTTTGGGAGATGGGGAGGTCACAAAATTGGAGAATAGGTACAAAAAAGATTGGGTTATGACCAGTGTGATGATTGATAGACAGGTTATTTTAAGGGGATGGAAATCAGATGGAGCGTCCTCGTTTCCAGAGTGGTGTGTGGAAATGGGGAGGGTGGGTGCCTTTGAGGAGGGGTCGAGCAGAAGGATTGGAGTTGGGAACTCCTTCAGGAAGAAATGGAGCAGTTATTTGGCGTTTTTGGGGGACTCTTGAGGAGGGGCAGTGGAGAGTATATAATTTAAAGTTTAGGCTATGATTAGATAGATAGATACTTTATTATACTTGACTATTGTATTTTACCTTTATTTTTCTTATTCTCTCTTTTTTTTTTAATTGTGTGCATTTTTATTTATTTTATTTATTTTTTATGTGAGTTTATATTCTATTGACCACAAGGTGTTCGGGTGGGGGGGGGTTGTTGTGTGGATTTATGTTAAAAGTTTGATTCATTATGTATGTTTTTTGTCTCTTGGTGTTCACTTGTGAATCAATAAAAGTGTTAATTAATATAGAACATGAGACGATGCACTGAATAGACTCACACACTGTGCTGGAACTTGGAGCAGATAAATACATGAGTTCAATCCACACAAGCAATGGAAATCAAAGCCGCATTTCTTGTGGCACTGCTTGGGGCACTTTCCTGTAGAATCTCACGTCAGAAACTAAGAGAGTTTGCGCCTCATCATTTGTATGCACCCATTTCTTTGGCACACTTTGCTCTCTGCTGCATGTCAATCCTTCAGCAGATGCATTCATCACCTCCAGCTCTGCCAGTATCATTTCTCATGCATGCTGCTTTTTTTTTTCTCTGAGTGAAAACAATTCTCCTTATATCGCAGATTTATTAATGCTGCAATGTAACGATAGCGTGAGAGTGAAATCTGAGTGCCAAGCACTGAGGGGGGGGGCTGCATATATTCTTGGACAAAAACCGAAAATGCCATTTCCGGAGCTTGAAATTTCATTGCATCCCTAACATATACCCTATACCCCCTTCAACTGTGACCTTAAATGGCCAGGTCAACTTGCAGGAAATCATCAATAATTAATTAACTAAAGGATTAATTTGAATAAATAAACATATAATAAAAAATCATTTAAATCTTGTTCAGTGTGATCAAACTAATAAGAATTCAATATTTTTGCATAATAAATAATAATAATAATAATAATAAATTTCAATTAATTCCTGTTAATAGCTGGTGTATAGTGGGCATTCTGGCACACTATGGTTGCCATTGCATCATCCAGGTGGCTGCTACACACTGGTGGTGGTTAACATTTCCCCCCACACAATGTAAAGCACTTTGAGTGTCTAGAAAAGCGCCATATGTAAGGAATTATTATTAAAACAAACAACTGAAAGAAGCCGTGGTACAAGCCTGGAAAAGAACCACAAAGGAAGAATGCAACAGCGTAGTGAGGTCATTGGGTCACTGGCTTGATAGTTATTTCAAGAAAGGCATATGCAACCAAATATTAAGCATTCTTTACTTTAAGACAATCTGTCCCAATTATTTTGCTCATCTAAAAAAGTTAGATGGTCTGCCACTATAGGTGCCATGCTCCAAGTTGTTTAACACATCTATGTGCATCTATGTTCATCTTGTGATCATAAACCCAAATTCCTTCAGAGTATAGCAAAAACATAAGCCTTTCCTGGCTGTGTTTTCAGACAGAACTGTCCCATGAATAATCTCCTACCTGTAAAGACTGTTTCATACGTTTTAATTGCATGGACTACTTTTATAAATTATTAGTGAATGAGAGATGAGCCCATGAAATGCAGCTGCTTTCACCTCTACTTTTCAAGTGTCGCCTTTATCAATTAACTGATCAATGAACTTACACTATACACTACCGTCTAGTGCAGTGTTTCTCAACAATGTCGGATGGGGGGTCCTGTCCAGTGGTGTAATTGCAGGCATCTGTAGGAAAGTTTTAAAAATGTTTAAATAATATTTTATATATATGAGCTGCAACAAATAAACGATAATTGATTCTGAAAATCATTCTCAACGAATCTCATTACTGATTAGTTGGTCTGCATGGGGGAGATTTACTCATTACGTTACTTCTGTTCCGAAAACACATGAAGAGTAAAAACTAAAGTTGTGTCCCAAATGACATACTATACACTTACACAATGCACAGAGTACACTACCGTCTAGTGTGTGGATTTTAGAAAGGTAATCTCATCTAAAATGCAACACTGGTGGGTTTTTACTAACAAGAACTATAAGCCACTTCCTAGGTGATGGAGCTTGACGTCACGTGCACAGAATGCGACACCGCTAGCTTTAGCCTCTGAGTCACCGACATTGACTTTCTTCAGTTTACTGTTTCTATCAGCAGTATCTTTTATTCCCAACATGACCTCAATCTCCATCAGACGGAGGTGAAATTGTCACATGACTGATGAAGAAAGCATGCAACCTCTAAGTCCTCTAAGGCAGGAGAGCATTTTATATTAAACTCCGCCGAGAAGATTTATAAACTTTATAAAGCGCAGTTTGTGGAGCACAGAAGCATGACAGTGATGTGGGCACAAGTTGCTTAAAAGGTTTATTAATTATTAATTATTAATTTAATTCCAGTTTATTGTCATTATGTTATACTTGCATGCTGGCAGTGTAAATTCTGTAGTTTATTATAACTACAGTAATGTGTTAGTAACAAGGCCGCGTTGCTGATCACGCACAAGATGCAGTGATACAGAGTGTAGCATGAGTAAGATCAGTAATGTCTAATTAAAACTTTATGATCAAAAGTAAAATAATATGTCTAAAGGCAGCGAGTAACAAACCACAAGGTGCAGTGAAAGTGAGTTATTATTAATTTCGGACTGTAGTTTAATTCAGTGCATCCATAAAAAAATAATGCAATCCATCTATCTATGACATTTACACACACACATATATGCATGTGTGTGTATATATAATATGTATGTATGTATGTATGTATGTATATATAACACACACATATATACATACACACACATATATATATATACTAACTTTAGTTTATATTTATATTATATACACAAGTACTTATGTATTTTTTTTTGATGGATTCACAAAAAACACCAAATTAAACTACATTCCTAAATTAATAATGTATATTCCTGTGTGTGTGTGTGTGTGTGTGTGTTGGGCAACATATATAGAAATGACTGTTTAATATATAACCTTTAATTGTTGTGGAGTGAGGGAGTCCTTGTGGATTCTTCGAAATATGCTGGGGGTCCAAAGCTCACAAAAGGTTGAGAACCACTGGTCTAGTGTATGAATTTTAGAAAGGTAATATTGTCTCAAATGGAACACACTAGTTTTTTACTAACCTGAAAGTTTGCCCTCATCAGATTAATAGAAAATAATAATAATAATAATAATAATAATAATAATAATAATAATAATAATGCCAACTAATCGATTATGAAAATAACCATCAGCCCTAACCAATACAGTCGATTAGTTGGTCCTTTGTTACTGTCCAGGACACTTAGCACTGTCCACTTGATCACCCAAAAGGCATGGTAAGGCCTGGTGTGAATAGTGAGCAAGAAAAGAAAACACTTTTTCTGAGGATCAAAGAGCTGATGTAAGGAGATTACGGATTCTGATGGGTACTAGGAAAAAGTCAGTTATTTCTGTAATACCTGCTATAATGTCAACATGACTAAATAGTGTACAGAACGCCGTTCTCGTACGTAAAGTAAACTAGCTAACATAGACAAATTTGCCGACATTCAATCTTAAAGTTAGATGTAAAATTAGCCACTCAAATCAGATTTCTCAAATACTACTATTCCTACACTGACAAACGCGCCAGCCAATTGTTGTCAACACTCTTAACTAGCTAGCTCTTTAACGCCTTGTCCATTTTATCAGATAATGTCTCGTATCTAGCTAGTGGACCCAGTAGCCATTTTTCTGATCTAGCTAGCATAAAAATAGTGCCGCCCGAGAATGTAAACACCCGGTCAAAACAGTCATCACAGAAGACTTTATCGATAGCTAGTTAATTTCCCTCTATTGTACTGGTGCTAACCAATAACGGAAGAGAGCTAGCCAACACTAAACTATATTTATAAATATAATTACTGTACACTGCTATCCACGTCATGCCCATTAGCTGCCCAGTCATAGGCAGCTATCTTTAAAACTCGATTCAGACTAGACAACACTAACACCTTAAATTAATAGAACAATCTCTACAATTTGGATTGTTAGCCATAATCGTCTATGCTAATTTAGCAACCAAGCTAACCAGACAACCACAACGAGTGCTTATCATTTATCAATAGTTTAACCAACAGAACATAGCGTGCATTAACCAAAAATGCTAATAATAGATTTTAATCGGCTTGTCTAAAATGTCTTACCTTCTAGCAGGCGCTGTATGATGCTGTCTATGTTGAGCTTATCGATGTCGGCCATGCCTTGCTAAATAAAATAATTTGCGGTGGTTTTCTACACTTCAACTAAAGCAGACAACTCGTGGGACTACATGTAACGAGTTTAAACAACATTTGTATAGTTTCTTTACTGAATTTATCCTTGCCTTCCTTTATTGTTGCTTTTCCGTGTGGTAAATCTACTCTTGCCAATGAACACCGACGCCAGAATGAGTTACTGACGAATGAATCGGCTCTCACAACATGACTCATATAAGTTAGTCGAGTGAAATGATTCAGAATTGCGAATGAAACAAGTTTTGGGGCGGCGCGGCGCGGGGGGATTGAGGGGAAGTGATTACGAAGCTCATTAATGAGACCATCTCTCAATCACAGGGGGCCAAAAACAATAATTATAATAGTTATAGTTATATTGTATATATATTGTTCCGAAATTATTGTTTTTGGCCCCTTGTGATTGAGAGATGGTCTCATTAATGAGTCGTATATATATATATATATATATATATATATATATATATATATATATATATATATATATATATATATATATATATATATATATATATATATATATATATATATATATATATATATATATAAATAAAAGAAAGTTATTTGTTCACCATTTTTTTTATATTATATTTTTTTTATATTTTTTTATATATAAGTCCAACAATGGTTGAATGGAGCCACCAGCTTTCAATGATATGATACTGGGTATCATCAGCATATAAATGAAAAGAGACATTTTGCGCTCTAATAATATTCCCCAATGGACACATATAAAAGTTAAAAATAATTGAGCCCAGAAAGGAGCTTTGAGTTACACCACTAATAATAGCGGAAGATGAGATTACCCAATGCTACCGAAAAGGACCTGTCTTTAAGATATGAGGTGAACCATTGTAAGGCGATACCCTTCATACCAAATAAATGCTCTAAGCAACAAAAAAGTAAGTTATTATCTACAGTATCAAAGGCAGCTGTAAGATCTAGTAGCATCAACACAATATTTTTACCAGTGTCCACTGCCAGTAAAATGTCATTTGACACTTTTAATAAAGCAGACTCTGTGCTATGATCAGCAGTGAAACCAGATTGTAAAGGTTCTACTAACTTAGCTGAGTTTAAAAACAGGATCAATTGTGACTGCACAACTTTCTCTCACAGCTTTGACAGAAACAATAGCTTAGAGACAGGCCGTTAATTATTAAAGCAAACTTCATCCAAACCCTGTTTGTTAAGCAAGGGTTGAATAATAGCATGCTTAAAACAATTCCGGGCCACCCCAGCATCCAAAGATGAATTTATGAACACCTGGATACTGGGGCCAATTACAGAAAAATTTGCTTTTATAATCTCAGAGGGAACTACATCAAGTGAAGTGGAAGTTATTTTCATCTGGTTAACCAGATCACACAGTTCCTTTAGAGAAACATGTTGAAAATGCTTAAAAAAAAGAAAGAAAGAAAGAAAGAAACTGGTATAGCTAGCAAATTCAGGTACAGGTCTGAGAACTGTGAATTGAAGGAAGAAAGAATGGCTATTTATTTATCAGCAAAAAACATTTTAAAAAAAATCTCTCGCAAAGTTCAACTGAGGATTCTCCATGGAATTGGCAACTCTGATTAATTATTGAATTCATCATGGTGAATAAAATCTTGGGTTTATGACAGTGTATAGTAATTAAATCAGAAAAATACCTATACCTAATTGACTTTGCTGCATTCTGAAACATAAACAGACAATCTTTAAAAATCTCAAAGGACACAGTTAAATGCTTCCATTACACAATTCTGTAACCAAGGGTTGACCAGGGCAGCAGACATGTATGTTAAAATCACCCAATAATAACATATGATCATATAAAGGAACAATATAAGTTAAAAATTCACAAAAATCACTGTCCAGGTTAGGTGGCCTATATAAATCAAAGAACAGAATAGCATGGAAGAGGTTGACTCTAACGCAACTCCCTCCCAGACTTTCCAGCCTGCCTTAGCCTGCCTTGCTCCAGCCTCCAGGATGACCTCACTGATTGGAGGCCATACTTAAAGAGGAAGATGGAGGGAGAATGTGAGATGGTTTCATGTGTTTGGAGATTGTGTTTGGAGGTATGCAATTTTCTGACTGCTGTTTTGGTATTTGACTTTTGCCTGGTTTTTGATTTCGAGTTTTTTTGTCTCTATATTGTTGTTGTGCATTCTCTTCAGTTTTGTATATATGTTCACTTGGTTTACTGGCAGTAGGGGTGTGGCTGCCATTTCTTTTGGGAGAGGGTTACTTTTGTCTCTGTTTCTTTGCTTATGTAGTTAGGGAAGAATCCTTGTATTTTTCTTTCTTTTCCTTTTAAGTAAGCTAGCTAACTAAACAATAGAATTCGTTTGTTTATTATTTTGGCCTTGGCCCACCCTGAAGATACGCCTGGTTTGCTTAATTTGTACAGTTATATGTATATATTGTCTGTTACAATATACCACAACCTTTTTCCTACAACCTTGTTTGTATTGTTATTCCTTGCTTCCATTATTTAAAGATCAATCCAATTGAATCCCGAGCTGGTTGCTCTGTGAGGCCCAACCTAGACTGGGCTGTAACACTTAAGATAAAAGTTTTGTTGCACACGGACCCTGACCCTAGCATTAACTAGGGCCATACTCGGAGGAGACTGAGGTAACGAGGCTAAATCTGGTTGAACGAAATCCAGTTGGCAGAGATTTAAACAGTTCACTCCGCTATGACCTCTGTAATCATGGACGAGCAGAGCAATTAGATGAGTGTAGGAAGTCCGGAAAATCGGGAGACAAAAAACATATCTGTAATCCCATGAGCATCGCATCAAGTACCTCTAAGGTTATAGAAAACAAGGGAAACGCCATCGATTGTATGGAGGATGCAAATGTCTGTCTGATTCTCACCCGAACACCACCACGATACCCTCCGTTCCTAAGGTGCTTCCTTAGAGGAGAAAAGCAGCAAGGTAGCCGGCAAGCGCACTCCACCGCGGGGTGGCTGGACGATGATTGAAAACAAAAATAAAGAGCAGGACAAAATTGCAGATGAGCTCCTATACAGCTTTTGATGTTAAGCAATGCTTGATGATCATAGGTCAACACTGAGTGTACATGATACCAGTGTGGCATGATACAAAGTAAAAACCACACGGATGCCAGACGAAAAGACATAACATATACAACAAGCTGTAACAGATGTGAAAGACAAGGGAGGTGGCATGCCTACAGATACTTTTTTCCCTCACTGTATTTGATCCCCTGCTGATTTTGTACGTTTGCCAACTGACAAAGAAATGATCAGTCTATAATTTTAATTGTATGTTTATTTGAACAGTGAGACAGAATAACAACAGAAAAATTAAGAAAAACACATGTAAAAAATGTTATAAATTGATTTGCATTTTAATGAGAGAAATAAGTATTTGACCCCTCTGCAAAACATGACTTAGTACTTGGTGGCAAAACCCTTGTTGGCAATCACAGAGGACAGACGTTTCTTGTAGTTGGCACACATCTCAGGCGGGATTTTGTTCCACTCCTCTTTGCAGATCTTCTCCAAGTCATTAAGGTTTCGAGGCTGACGTTCGGCAACTTGAACCTTCAGTTCCCTCCACAGATTTTCTATGGGATTAAGGTCTGGAGACTGGCTATGCCACTCCAGGACCTTAATGTGCTTCTTCTTGAGCCACTCCTTTGTTGCCTTGGCCGTGTTTTTTGGGTCATTGTCATGCTGGAATACCCATCCATGACCCATTTTCAAGGCCTGGGGGGGGGAGGGGGGGTGCTAACAAAAGATGGGGCGGGGCGGGGGCCCCCCCCTTATCGTTGTGGGGGGGGGTGTGGTGCTGTCGCGCAAAAACAAAAAAAAAAAAAAAAAAAACAACCCCCCCCCCCCCGCTTTTTAGTGGTGGTGGTGTTGTGGGGCTTCCCCCCCCCCCCCCCCAACCAAACAACAACCCCCACCCCCACTACCTCCCCACACACCCCAATTTTGACCACAACACTTTCACCCATTTGACCTCTGAATCATTCAGACGTTCATTGGCAAACTTCAGACGCGCATCTATATGTGCTTTCTTGTGCAGGGGGACCTTGCGGGCGCTACAGGATTTCAGTGCTTCACAGCGTAGTGTGTTACCAATTGTTTTCTTGGTGACTATGGTCCCAGCTGCCTTGAGATCATTGACAAGATCCTCCCGTGTAGTTCTGGGCTGATTCCTAACTGTTGCTGCTTGGCAATGGTCTTGTAGCCCATTCCAGACTTGTGTAGTCTACAATCTTGTCCCTGACTTCCTTGGAGAGCTCTTTGGTCTTGGCCATGGTGGAGAGTTTGGAATCTGATTGATTGATTGATTCTGTGGACAGGTGTCTTTTATACAGGTAACAAGCTGAGATTAGGTCCCACTCCCTTTAAGAGTGTGCTCCTAATGTCAGCTCGTTACCTGTATAAAAGACACCTGGGAGCCAGAAATCTTTCTGATTGAGAGATGTCAAATACTTATTTCCCTCATTAAAATGCAAATCAATTTATAAAATTTTTGACATGCGTTTTTCTGGATTTTCTTGTTGTTATTCGGTCTCTCACTGTTCAAATAAACATACCATTAAAATTATAGACAGATAATTTCTTTGTCAGTGGGCAAACGTACAAAATCAGCAGGGGATAAAATATTTTTTTCCCTCACTGTACATTACATTAATACCTTCACACCCTGCATGGTTTAGCATGGTGGGTTTGTCGTTTCAGTGTTCAGTCATTGTTTGCATTCACGCTCTGGGACGCCAGCTGACCTGGACACGCCTGCCAAAGGGCTACATTGACCCCATGTATTCTCGTGTGGTGAGACTCTTTGCAAGATCTCCATGACAACACCTGTGTGCTGCAATATGGGACGATCTTCTTATCGCTGCTGAGTCAGAAGCTGCTGAACTGCAACCTTGAGTCTGCTAGAACATCTGGCTCACAATGAATTCAAGGTTTCACGTACAACATTGCCTGCTACAAAACAGGCTGTGTTGGCTTTCCTGGGACTGATTAATTACTGCAGACAGTGGATATCTGATTGTTAAGCAGCTCAGGGCCATCATAGAACATTCAATCCACTTTTGACTCCTGGGACACATACTCCTGTGACACATAGTATTCAAAAAATGCTTTATGTTCTCTAGGCCTGGACACTACACCGAACGTCACCATCTGCCCACTCAACACTCTGGGGGTGGCACAGGAAAATGCTGGACTACCTGGCTGTCTGTGGGCAGTAGCTGGGCAGTGACTAAGCCATGCAATCTCAAATTCCACACTAGTCGCCAGTCTAATCACTTCCTGTGCTAAACCAACAGCTCTCGTGATCGTCAAAACAAAGACGGTGTCTCACATCGTTCTCTATCAGGAGTGTTGTCTGATATGACCTCCAAATTTTGTATACATGACTTGCGTCTGCAAATAAAGACACATCTCTCACGATGTGTGAAATGTCTACAAAACAAAACCACCGATTCTATGCGTAAAGCAGATGCCATTTGATGTCTTTTGAATGTCTGCAGGTCGATTTTACCCATATGCCAAACGTTGGATGTCATAGAATGTTGTTGGTCATTGTAGACCGTTTCTCTAAATGGGTTGAGGCTTTTCTATGCGCAAGGGAAAATGCTAAAACTGTCATCAGGATTTTGGCGAAAGAGTACTGCCTGGCCTGACCTTTTACCTGCCGTTCTTACTGAAATTCGAATGACGCCATCTACAACCACAGGCATTTCACCCTTTGAGTTGTTATTAAGTCGATTTTCCCCATGGCTTGGGGAAATAACCTTTCTCAATCCACAGGAAGTGGTGTTGATATTCATCTAGACGACTACGTGTCTACATTGCTTGACATGCAAGTACATGCTAAATTAAAATTTCCTTTGCCCCTCACAGTAACCCATACCTCCTTTTGTTCCAGGAGACCAGGTGTTATGACCTCAGAAGGACCGATCCGGAGACATGCATGTTGGTTAAAAGCTGTTAACAAATGAGCTCTGCCCATTCTATTTTTTCCTCCACCTATTCTCTATAACAGGTTGCCCATTCTGGAACGTACCTGTACCCCTGATGAGGTCTGAGCATCGGTGAACGTGTCTACAAAAGAAGGAAGTCATGTCCTGCTGGCTGACCTGATTCACATTTTACACACACACACATATATATATATATATATATATATATATATATATATATATATATATATATATATATATATATATATATTAGTTTTTTCTGTATGACTTCTCATCACAAAACCTTAATCTATGTTAACCTATGACTTTAGAGAATGCCTTTTGGTTTATTCTATGCTACGCTAGAATAAAAGAGAGGAATGAAAGGAAATTCTCTTATATCATGAACTGCTATCAAATACATATGATGAATGTATTCATTTAATTACCTTGTATTAATTTAATTACCGCTTTAAATAAGCTGATCAACTGCCACCTTTCTTATAGCTGGCACATATATTTTCTGTCTCTTGAAAATATTTTTTTCATAGTGTGCTGTGTGTTTTGTTTTGTCTATCTAGCTGGAATCTGCACCAGTAGAAACCATCCGTGCACTGCTGTTATCAATGTGTACAATGAGTTTAAATACTCCTGTTTTGAATGAATAAACCAGAAATCTCTGTGAACATTCATATGTGTCAGTGTGTGTGTGTTCATTCGGACTCTCCAGGCCTGAACTCTGCGATAAACCACACTTTCTAGCTCATAGCACCACAGAACTAAAAGTTAATAGAAGTAATGGTAGAACAGGCTGAAAGGGCTGACGGAGGTCTGAAAGGCATAATCTGAGATTTGGAGATTCTTGAGATCCAGTATCCCACAAAAGTGAGTACACCTCTCACATTTTTGTAAATATGTGAATAATCACATTTACAGAAATGTGAGAGGTGTACTCACGTTTTTCAACTTTTCATGTGACAACACTGAAGAAATTACACTTTGCTACAAGGTAAAGTAGTGTAAATTTGCTGTCCCCTCAAAATAACTCAAAAGTCCTCTTCCACTCCTCCATGACAACATCACAGAGCTGGTGGATGTTAGAGACCTTGTGCTCCTCCACCTTCCGTTTGAGGATGCCCCACAGATGCTCAATATGGTTTACTCCATCAATTTCACCCTCAGCTTCTTTAGCAAGGCAGTGGTTGTCTTGGAGGTGTGTTGGGGTCGTTATCATGCTGGAATACTGCCCTGTGGCCCAGTCTATGAAAGGAGGGAATCATGCTCTGCTTCAGTATGTCACAGTACATGTTGTCATTCAAGGTTCCCTCAATGAACTGTAGCTCCCAAGTGCCGGCAGCACTCATGCCCCCGACTATGACACTCCCACCACCATGCTTGACTGTAGGCAAGACACACTTGTCTTTGTACTCTTCACCTGGTTGCTGCCACACACGCTTGACATCATCTCAACCAAATCAGTTTATCTTGGTCTCATCAGACCACAGGACCTGGTTTCAGAAATCCATGTCCTTAGTCTGTTGTCTTTAGCAAACTGTTAGTGGGCTTTCTTGTGCATCATCTTTAGAAGAGGCTTCGTTCTGGGACAACAGCCATGCAGACCAATTTGATGCAGTGTGCGGCACATGGTCTGATCACTGACAGGCTGACCCTAACCCTTTCTTCAACCTCTGCAGCAATGCACGTGCACTCAAGGAGCACTCAACTTCTTTGGTAGACCATGGGGAGGCCTGTTCGGAGTGGAACTTGTCCTGTTAAACCGCTGTATGGTCTTGGCCACCGTGTTGCAGCTCAGTGTCAGGGTCTTGGCCAGGGTCTTGGCAATGTTCTAAAGGAAATTTTCAGGACATCTGTTCATGGACTGAATCTCAAGAGAAAGTGGGTAATGCAGCAAGTCGATGATCCTAAACACACAAGCTGTTCCACCAAAGAATGGCTAAAAAGGATAAAGTTAATATTTTGAAATGGTCAAGTCAATGTCCTGACCTTAATCCAGTAAAAAAAAAATAAAAAAAAAAAAAAAAAATTTTTTTTTAAAAAAAAAAAAAAAAACCCCCCCTTTTTTTTTTTTTTTTTCCCCCGAATGGGTTACAATTCCTCCAAGCCTCCAGTGTGTGGGACTGATCAACAGTTACCAGAAAAGTTTAGTTGCAGTTATTGCTACACAAAGGGGTCACAGCAGATACTGAAAGCAATGCTTCCCATGCTTTTCCCTCTCACAGATATTTAATACTGGATAATTTTCCTCACACAAACGACCGAGTGTAATATTTTTGTCTCATTTGTTTAATTGGGTTTTCTTTGTCTACTTTTAGGACTTGTTTGAAAATCTGATGATGATTTAGGTCATATTTATGCAAAAATATAGAAAAATTAGAAAGCATTTACAAACTTTCAAGCATCATAGTAATATATACCTGAGACTTCATTCTTTCATTTGGTATGACATTTAATCAAGTGTAATGTATCCCACCCAAGACATGTAAGAAACAGTGAAAAGTGTGATAACATGGCCCACTCTCTCCTATGCAGTAAAATATTTTTATTGTCATTGTCTTAATTTATTATAAACGCCTGAATAAGAAACCTTATGGTAAAACTGGTAAATCATCACTTTAAGTCAGCTTTGGGTTTGTGTGTCTTTTCATGTCATTTATGAAACTAGAGAAAACTGAAATAAATTTGTTCAAAAATATTAGCCTGGTATGTTTTCAAAAGCCTGGTAGCTGTGTGCAAACCAGTATATCGAGTTTGATGAGCCTGTCCCAGGGTCTGGAATGTTTTTGTTTAGAGCCACGGAACATGTTTGGAGGTTGTGGGTTTTTCCCCTTTAGCTCTAATGTGACCTTCGCACCTGGCGGCTAATCTGAGCCAGTTGTCCCGTTCCTGTTTTGGATATGTGACTCACTGGTGCACCGAGAGTCATTTAATTATAGACATTACAACGTGCCTGAGGGAGAGTGATGAGAGAGAGGAACAGGGGAGAGAATGAGATAGGAGGGGATAGTTTAATACTTGTCCAGTATGTCATGCTCATATGCTATGAGTAACAGGGACTGATTTGTTTTCTCCACACAGGCCATGGAACAGAAACAGGACAAAGTCCTGGTAACAAACACAGCTTTTGCTAACACAGAGGATTACAAACAAGGAAGAGGAGGAAGTTTAATTTAAGAAACCTGTACAGGAGAGTGGTGAATGTGCTCAAATCCGTCCAAAACTGACCAGGCATATATACAAGCACAGCACTGGATGGCTTTTCTGTTCAAGGACAAATGAAATCTTCTGCTGATGACAACGGTAAGCCTTCACCCAACCAAAGTGTAAATGTGGTCATTGACAGAGGACTAGAATATTTTTGTTAATGTCTGGATAGCTGATACACAACTGATCAAGGTCTGTGCAGCTTGGAGTCAGGAACACACTCAAAGGGCACTTATGTACTAAAGTGTTGGACAACATTTAGCACAATGGAAAGGCAAGAGACAGACCGTGCAACATTAATGACCAACATAAGTCTGTCTGATTTCATAGATCCTTCCAACATGTCAGAATGTCTATACACTTCAAGAGAGAATGACTGTACACTTCTTGAGACCAAAAACATCTCATCAACATCTCATAGACAGAGCAGTAATATAAACAGGGATGAAGACAATATTAATGACACGGAGAAAAGAAAGAGGGATGAGTCTCTACCTATAATGGTCTTGAATGTGTCAGATAACCAAGACTGCAGTTTAGACAAAGGAAAGGAAAAAGCATTGTGTGTTACTGCAGATACATGTACGATAAATCAGAGGGATTACTCAAGCAAACATAGCTGTTCACAACAAGAGATAACTGGATCAACCGACTTGAGAAACTCTGACTCTGAGGCTATTACAGATTTCGCCAGCTCCGATGAAGTTCTGGTCCAGTTAAAAATTGAGAAAGACTTTGACCTAAAAGGGTCAAGCATATTCCACTCAGACCTGAATCAAAAGAGTGTTTTGACTGATCATGAAATGATCATGCTCAAACATGGAAAAGAGACATCAACATTTATGGAAAACTATTCAATGACCATATTACCTGGGCATCTGGATGAATTGAGCAATAAAATTGCATTGGAATCTCACACAGCCAAATTGTGTGAAGGACTAAGGTTGTGTGGGAAAAAAGACTGTGAAATAGTTTATCAAACAGCTGTCTATTCTCCTTCAGCAGAAATTAAAGTAGCCCCTGATAGAGACCTGTATCAGGAAAGCAATAGCTCCCCATTGCAAAAGTTATCAAGTAACTGTAGCATAGAGTCACAAGTTAGAACAGGAGAGGCACCCAAGAAAAGAAGACTTGAAACAAATAAAAAAGTGAATAATGCCAACAAAGGTAAGACTTTCCTTCCCCAACAGAGACACTAAATAATTTTTAATTTAATATTTGGAAATAATATCAGATATGCTTTACAAGATTTTTTTTTTCTCTAAGTAACATGTAAGTAACTAATTTCAAATCTATTTATTTTCCAGATAATCTTAGTGAGAGAGAAATAATGACAGCTTCCTTGGTACAAGAAAAAGACCATTCCTATTTCACTGCTGTCATTACACCCGCAACCCAAATTCATATATTACCTGTCCCTGAAACTAAGATCCAGACCATGATCTCAGGTAGCTTGGTTACAGATACTAAAAAAAAAAAATCAGCTAAAAGTAAAGGACCACCACCACCTGTTATGAAGAAGCCAAAAAATCCTTTTGGTAAAGATGTCGCACATGCAAAAGATAAGCCTCGGCCATATTCTGAACTTCTACAGAAAAACATCAAAACAGGAAGAAGAGAGTCAGCATTACACCATGTCACTGAGGATCCACACAAGTCCCATCTAGATCTAGAAAAAAAGGCAAAAATGAAAGGCCCTCCACCACCAGTACCAAAGAAACCACTAAATCCATTTGTAGCCATTGAGAGAAATATTGTCTTACCAATCAATGCTTCAATTTCAAAAGACACAACAGGCACATTAACACGTGAATGTTGTGACTACAAACCATATATGCACAGAACTGTGCATGAGGAGGAACCGAAAACAATTTTTGCTATAAACAGAGACAATTTTCTAGTTACTTATAGCAACTCAAATACATTGGATGAAAATGTTTTTTTGAGTTTCAGACCAGAACTCGTTAGGCAAACTGGTAATGCGCATATGAAAAGGATGCAACAAAGCAGCATATGTAATGTTGGAAACTGGGAAAATAAAGTATTGGAAATGACCAAAACTTCTGATGTCAAAAAGTCTTTTTCATGTCAAATGGAAAGGATACTGTCACCAAAGAAAGGTGAGTCCTTATTTATTTATTTATTTATTTTTAGACCTTTTATGTCTAACAAAAAATGCCGAGGGGTGTGTTAGAAATAAAACTTGCTTTCTTTCACTCATTTGTCAGAAATATGCCAACAGAAAATATATGAGTATCAAACACAATAATCACCCAAGCATAGAATTGGTTGCTGTTTGGTTGGTGACAAACTCCATATTTTTATACCTTGGAACTCTGTTTTACCGTGTTAATTTTCCAACATTTACTAACATTAACTTTATCAAAGGAAGTTTACGTTTTATTTTATACTTGACAGTAATTTATAATAAAAATTATAAATTTATATAAAAATTCCTGAAATAAATACACATATGTATACATGCCATTAAAAAAGATAAGAGAAGGAATTATTTTTTGAAATACAAAGCTGCAGGGGTGGCAACAAAAAGCAGCTTGTGAATTTGCTGTCAAGTAGCCCCTATTAGATACATCAAATTCAACTGACACAACATGTTTCTCAATAAACAAATCATGAATTAAAAATGTTTAAAAAACAACAAAAAAATAACCCCAACACAATCTCTTAATTTGTATTGTTTGTGTTAAGCAAATTTGTTAACGAATTTGTTAATGAAAAAAAAAATTCTAAAGGTTTTCCTCCCCATGTTTGTGTGTAAAAATTTAATATCTGTGTATAGGCTACGTAATGCCCCCCAATGGGGTTGGGGAGAAAAGAAATGTCCCTCTGAAGACTGGCCCACCGAAAAAATTGTATTCTGTCAGAGCCACAAAAACAAATTCATTATTATATTACATGAAAATTACAGGTGACTTAAATCTTTTCTGGACGATCAAAATGCTTCAGCTTCACCAGAAGTAAGATGCTTGAAGGAGACCAAGAACCAGGGTATAATCAAAGAGACGGTTTATTTAGCACAGAGACGCCCTGGGTACTATAGCATTTGGCTTTTACACTCATATGTATTTCTTTATTTGTAAGTCACTTTGGATAAAAGCGTCTGCTAAATGAATAAATGTAAATATGTAAGTGCAAGCAACATACCCAAAGTTAAAAAAAAAAAACATAAGAGAAAAATACGAGAGAAAAACACAAGACTAAAGACACCTTGACAAAATCAGAATCAAGGACAGAAACCCAAAAACATAATGAGACCATGTGTAAGCAAAAATCACATTGAACTGATTTTAAATCATTGAATCCTAATAATTTAAAGTAAGGAAAAATATTTCACAATTCCCCTCTTTGGATGACCCTAAAATCATTCATTAAAGCAAGCTTAACCCTTTTATACTATTCTAAGTACTGTAACCACTGGCAAGGTGATTTTCCATCTACAGATCCTAAAAGAAGGATAGGTCACACCCATTTATCTACATACAGTGCCTTGCGAAAGTATTCGGCCCCCTTGAACTTTTCAACCTTTTGCTACATTTCAGGCTTCAAACATAAAGATATAAAATTTTACTTTTTTGTGAAGAATCACCAACAAGTGGGACACAATTGGAACGAAATCTATTGGATATTTTAAACTTTTTTAGCAAATAAAAAACTGAAAAGTGGTGCGTGCAAAATTATTCGGCTCCTTTACTTTCAGTGCAGCAAACTCAATCCATAAGTTCAGCGAGGAGCTCTGAATGATCCAATGTTGTCCTAAATGACTGATGGTGATAAATAGAATCCACCTGTGTGTAATCAAGTCTCTGTATAAATGCACCTGCTCTGTGATAGTCTCAGGGTTCTGTTGAAAGCACAGAGAGCATCATGAAGACCAAGGAACACACCAGGCAGGTCCGTAATACTGTTGTGGAGAAGTTTAAAGCCGGATTTGGATACAAAAAGATTTCCAAAGCTTTAAACATCCCAAGGAGCACTGTGCAAGCGATCATTTTGAAATGGAAGGAGTATCAGACCACTGCAAATCTACCAAGACCTGGCCGTCCCTCTAAACTTTCAGCTCAGACAAGGAGAAGACTGATCAGAGATGCAGCCAAGAGGCCCATGATCACTCTGGATGAACTGCAGAGAACTACAGCTGAGGTGGGAGAGTCTGTCCATAGGACAACAATCAGTCATACACTGCACAAATCTGGCCTTTATGGAAGAGTGGCAAGAAGAAAGCCATGGCACCTTAACAATCACTGTTAACTTGATCAGTAGCATTAACACAACCACATAACTCACCTATGTCACTAATGTATTGCCTCAAATTTAGAGTACGGTCGGACACATCTGTATAGGACTCAGGACCTACCATTGCACGGGTACCTCCTTGTTGTGCTAAGATATAATCTAAAGCAACCCATTCTGCAAAATCATCATCCTATATGATTGCAAGGTGTTGGATATGATGCCTAAGGATTGTGCAGAATCACTAGCTAATTTCTCGACTAGATTGAGATAACATACGAATTTGATCAAGGCTAATCATAACACCATAATTAGGAAAAAGAGCACCTAGAAATCTGCTCAAAATCTTGGATCAGTTAGTGATGACTGCGAGATTGTAAGGGGACATTTCTTGTCATAATGACAGGTATAGATTTGATAACCCACTGAACACATTACTCCATTAACACTGAAGGTAAATGTGGCATCAATATCTGCAAAAAATGTGAAAGGGTCTCTTTGTGGTATCAATGAAAGATTGAGATCCTAAATTAGTGGGTATGAGATCTAAAGTGCCATTTGGATAAAGATTAGCATTAGTAGGCAGACTATATCCTAAACGACCTACAAATGTGTAACACTCACCATTTTTTTTTACCAGATACACTTGACCTTATTACTGTTTACAAGACCATAAAGATTTGGAACATCTAAAAGAATGTGTGAGGTATCGGTGGGAGGGCAATATACCAAGATGATATGTTTTACAGTTGTAGACACAGATAAGGTTACTTGGGGCTGGAGATGAGATTGGGGTCACATAGCAGGAAGGAGATAAATCAACGAACGTCGACTGTTGAACCTGGCAAGCAATTCACTATAGGCAGTGCTACCACACAGCCAATAAGTACCCAAAGGGGCTGGAACACGACAGTATTCAGTTATTGATTGATAACCAGTGTATCCAAGGACCAGATTCAGAGATACAATCCTCAATTGAGAGAGCTGTAAACTTTGTTTGGATTCGATTTCACCTACTGGGTGTGATGCACCATGGTTTTCTACACACCACAGAAATGCAAATAGAGTAATAATATCAGTGACCCTGTGAGGAGGGAGGTATGTTTGGTTACAAATTGTGAAGGCTGGGATACAACATTGAGTAATGAATGCGCGTGTAACCTTATGGCATGTGGTGACATTAAATGAGAGAAAATCTGTGTGTAGCAAGGCACAAGTTTCACAGGCTGAGATAGCGTGTCCTGCCCACACGATGCCGGTAGAGACACGAACTGGATGAGGAATGCAAACCTCGCAGCCTTGGAACAGAGTTTCTGAGTTAATGTAAAGTGTTGGAAAGTGTTTCTCTTATCATTATCAGAGCCTAACACAGAACTGGTCAGATGCTGACACCTTAATATCATCAGCTCTGCTCCCTGGTATAATGACAATCTGCGCTCTAGAAAGGCTGTATGTCGGAAAATGGAGCAAAAATGGCGCCTTACCGGACTGAGTGTCTACTATCAAGCGTGGAAGGATCTTCTGGGGGATTATCGTGCACTACTGGAGCCTGAAAGATCCTCTTACTTCTCTCATGCTATTGTAAATAATCAAAATAATCCCAGACACTTGTTCCAAACCATAAACAGATTGCTTCAAGTTAATGCTGTTTGTCACGGATCGTAGAGTCGGATGCAAGTGCAGGTCACCGTCTTTATTTATATACATAAACTTAATACAAACGGATAAGAGACGTAGCATGCAGCTCAAACATACGACCGCAACAACACGTCAAACAATGAAGAGCAAGTGCTCAGAAACTCAGGTAATTAAAAAGCAGACATAATCAAAGTTGGACATAAACACCTGTGCCTCATTCAATCCTAATGCTTGAGCTAATCCGGAATTGAGTGCATAAACAACAGTCCATTCAAATGAAGCACCACAGTGGCCTCCGTCGGCTGTGGCATGACATAACCCCCCTCCAAAGGGTGCTCCTCCCGGAGTACCCAGAAAGGGGGGTCCCGAGCCCCTGTACCAACTGTCTCTCGCTGCCTTGAGAAGAGAGGCCACCTCCATCGGGCAGCAGATGTGCAGGGAAACCCTTCCACTGGGGTTGAAAGTCGAGGTGCCACCCCCGGCAGTACTGGAACGAAGTGATATAGCCAGATTACGACCAATGCTAAACTTATCTGTCACTGAAAAACGTTTTAGCTGGAGTTTATAAAACTGCAATAAACAAATTGCAGTATGTTCAGAACTCTGCTGCCCGGATCCTGACGGGAAGCAGGAAATATGACCATATTACTCCTGTTTTGAAGTCATTACACTGGATCCCGGTCAGGTTGATTTTAAGATCATGATGTTGACATACAAGGCATTACATGGATTGGCTCCACACTACTTAACTGACTTATTAATCCCTTACACTCTACATCGCAGACTGTGCTCCTCACAGGGTAATCTATTAACTGTTCCACTAACCCACCTTAAATCTATGGGCGACAGGGCTTTGTCTGTCTATGCTCCATCACTTTGGAACTCTCTTCCCCCTGAACTCAGGAAAGCCCAGACTTTTGGCATTTTTAAAGCTCTTCTAAAGACACACTTTTTTAAACTTGCATTTGATTCCTGATGTCTTTTTAGATTGTTTTATATATATATTTTTTATTATTAATGTTGTTGTATTTGTTTTAATTAACTTTTATTTGTTTTATTTTTCTGTGATTTTATGTACAGCGCTTTGAGAAGCTGCTTTAAAGGCACATTATAAAATAAAGTTTATTATTATCATCGTCATCATCATCATCATCATCATCAAAAGAATAAATCTGAGTGGAAGTATTCAAGTATACCAAATTTCAACTTCCCCATGATATATTTAAAGAATTTCCCAACCCTTATTAAGCATATCAATACCTGTAAGCACAGAACCTGAATGATGACCAAAATATACTGCTCAAAAAAATAAAGGGAACACTAAAATAACACATCCTAGATCTGAATGAATGAAATAATCTCATTAAATACTCCTTTCTTTAGATAGTTGAATGTGTTGACAAGAAAATCACACAAAAATTATCAATGGAAATCAAATTTATCAACCCATGAAGGTCTGGATTTGGAGTCACACTCAAAATCAAAGTGGGTTACACTACAGGCCGATCCAACTGTGATGTAATGACCTTAACAAGTCAAAATGAGGCTCAGTAGTGCGTGTGGCCTCCACGTGCCTGTATGACCTCCCTACAACGCCTGGGCATGCTCCTGATGAGGTGGCGGTGGTCTCCTGAGGGATCTCCTCCCAGACCGGGACTAAAGCATCCGCCAACTCCTGGACAGTCTGTGGTGCAACGTAGGCGTGCACACACAGCAAACCTTCTTGCCACAGCTCGCATTGATGTGCCATCCTGGATGAGCTGCACTACCTGAGCCACTTGTGTGGGTTGTAGACTCCGTCTCATGCTACCACTAGAGTGAAAGCACTCTATTGTTGAATGCACACCAGTATTCAAAAGTGACCAAAACATCAGCCAGGAAGCATAGGAACTGAGAATTGGTCTGTAGTCATTGGGGTTATTGGGGGTGTCTTGCTAATTGCCTATAATTTCCACCTGTTGTCTATTCCATTTGCACAACAGCATGTGAAATTGATTGTCAATCAGTGTTGCTCCCTATGTGGACAGTTTGATTTCACAGGAGTGTGATTGACTTGGAGTTACATTGTGTTGTTTAAGTGTTCCCTTTATTTTTTTGAGCAGTATAGTATACATTTTCTTGATGTGTCTTTAGGAAATTCTTAACCTGAATTTGAGATTTTAACTGATATGTCGTTAACTCTTGTATTTTAACTGTAGGAGGTGAATAAGTTGGTTTAGAATGAACTGAACAAGTTACAGGTTGTAGGTGTGTTCCCCATATTGTAGGGGACCTCTTAAAATACCTGATAAAGCAATGTGAAACCAGTGATTGTAACTAATTTGTAATCAGTGATGCTGTCTGAAGGCTCTGTTTAAAGTATAGAATTAAAGGTAGATGCTTGTGTTGTGATTATGGATGGAGGAGTCTTGCTTCAGCACAGCACGCACAGACAGCGAACAGACAACTTTGAGGCATAGAATGGGGAAAAAAACAACAACAAAAAAAATGCTTCCCTTCGAGTTTGACCCCTGCAGCCTAAATGCCATCAGATCCTCTCAAAGCTCTCCTCTCAGAATTGCTCAAACTGTCCCTATTTAGGCAGTAATACCACTTTACCATGTGAAATATGTAGGGCTGGGCAATAAAATGGTATCAATATATGTCGACGGTACACCTTTATCGGTAACGATAGAAAAAATGTTCTGTGTAATGCTCAATAAAATGTAAACAGACGTGAAGTTTGATTGCATGAACAACCCTCAAGTATGCACCGACTCTGGGTCATAAATAGTCTATCAGTGTTTCCCAACTGGGCTGCCGTCTGATGAAAGCAGGGGTGCCATGTAAAAAAATTCTTCAAACATTTCTAAAATGCTAAAAAGTGTATAAAACCTTTTAAATATATGATAAATGTCTGATCTCGGAAATAATAACACAGACACAGAAATAATTAAAGCTGCACACAGCGATGAACAAGGAATGCCATTCCACATTTTTAGCACTTACATGTTGTTAGGAGAGTATATCTAACTATCTCTATGTTGACAGCAGGTGGCGCTATGACTAACTGAACATTGGGCATTTGAAGATGAAGATGGATGGATGTCTTCATGCCAGAATTAGTATGAAACATAAGAAGTTTGGTGTATATTGAACATTGTATGCCTGAGTTTTAATACCATCCTTAATGGTATTATAATAGCAGTAACAGCACGCTTTAGCATTTACCTAAGTGTTGCTAGCATGTTTAGAATTTGCTGGCATATTTTTATATGTTGCTAGGAATACACTAGTGTTTAACATGTCACTTCCTGTTGCCAGCAGGTGGCAGTATAATGAAGAATGAATATTGGTATGTAGATATCTTCAGGGAAGGATTCGTATCAAATATGTGAACTTTGGTGAAGATTGAACATAATGTCTGAGTTAGTGTAAAACATGACATTTCATGTTGCCAGCAGGTGGCATTATGACTATAACTGAATATTGGCATGTAGATGCCTTCAGGCCCAGACCTATCAAACACGTGAAGTTTGGAGCAGATTGGACATTCTACATTTGAGTTATAACAACTTCCTTTTTCATGGCGAAACATTAAAATTTGTGAGACTGCCACGCCCACGTCGTGCAGCGAAAACTCAAAAGCTTCACAATTTAGCATCTTCAATGCCTTTAGATGAGACTGACCAAATCTGATGAAATCTCTGGTAGGATAGGAGTATGTTCAAGTACAAGACATGGAAATGGCAAAAAACGGAGCAAAAATTTAAGAGAAAAATCAAAATGTCTGACTTCCTGTTGAGTTTAGGGCAAGGGCTCAAGAGAAGTTTTTGTACATATTGGCATCTTACACATGTTTACAGAATTTCGTGCATGTAGGTGAAACGTAGCACCAGGTGCACATTGGTGAAATTTTGTAGGTGGCGCTAGCGAGCCATTTTGCCACACCTAAGTTAACTACCCAAATAAAATAAATGAATCACATGTAAATGAATCATATGAAAATGAATAAATAAATGCTTAAAAAAAACAAAACAAAAAAAAACTACCCAAATAAATTTGGGTAAAGGTTTCCATCCTTTAATAAGCGTGCCAAATATCCCGAGATTTCGAGTATTCCAAAGATGTGCATTTAAAACATAGCCCATGCCCTAAAGAACTATTAAATTTTCACTGGTTTTCGGTTATGTTTAAGGCCTTAAAATCAGACGAATGCATGAAAAATAAATAAATAAATAAATAAATAAATAAATAATAATAATAATAATAATACACCAGAAAAACAGTAGGATGAACACAGATTTAATAATAATAATAATAATAATAATAATAATAATAATAATAATAATAATAATAATAATAATAATAATAAACACCACGGGGAAACAATAGGGCCTTGCACCTCCGGTGCATGCGCCCTCCGGTGGATACCGGAGGCGCGGCACCTTAGGTGCTCGGGCCCTAATAAATAATAAATACAGGGAAAACTATTTTATTTAACAGTTTCATTCAGCTTTTTCACAGCACTGTACCGTCGGCCTGAGATTATTTAATAAAAGCAGATCTCCATAATTTTCTCCCGCTTCTCACAGTAACTGCTCTCATGACAGGCAGGGTGGACTTCTTTTGGGTCAGAAGCCACTACCTCTGGCAAACTCTGTAGTTAAAACAAAAATCTCATTTTAAAAAATGAGTTTCATTGATTAAAGTTAGTGCTTTTGTTGCGCTTCATTCAGATCAGAGCTCCCTTTTGAAGTCTTTGTGCACTTCCCAGCTGCCACATATATGTGACGCAGCATTAGTATTAATTACAACAATTAATGAATGTGGTTGTATGACATGACTAAACATTATAGCTTTTACGTGTCAGCCATTATATTTTACTTCCCTGAACTGTGCATTTGTGAAATAATGTGTGAAACCTAAATAATTAGCCAGCTAACTAGCTTATCTAAGCCTAGGTAACTAGCTAATAAAATAACTAGTGTGTTGCTGTAGCTAACTAGCTTCCTACCATTAGACAGAGAATTTAAGCGAAAGCCACAATAATGTCTTCTAAGATGGTAGTTAAAGTGTTTAATAGGTACTTACCATTGAAGCAAGGTAAACACTCATTGTCCATACAGTACACCCGCCATTACCAGATGTGGTAGAAAGAATCAGTTAAGCAACTTGAATTTCAAACAAACTGACAGCTGATGGAGTGCTCTGACGTAGATAAGAGATTATTGACAGGACGGGGGCACTTCGGGGATTAATGAGATTTCAGCTGGGGCCGGCCAATGCCCCTCTGGCCCCACCCCTGGTTCTGTCAGTGCTGGAAGGAAATGTCAATTCTCTAAAATGACCTAATAATAACCATTAGAGAACGTTCTGTAGCTATAGGTACTCTTTGGGTTGTTACAAATAAAACCTCCCTGCAACGTTCTGGGAAGGTTAGTTTTTGGATACAAAAAAAGAACCTACAGAGAATGTTCCTAGACCATTATTATTTGGTTCCCAAAAAATAACCAAACGTGAAACATATGCTAACGTTATGGGAACGTTCTGTGTTTGTGGGTTCGATGGACTGGCATCCCATCTGGGGTGAATTCTCCCACCTTGTGCTCTGAACAGGATGAAGATTAATCAATCAATCGATTAATTTTTTATGGATTTTAATGGATTAATTTAATCGATTGATTAATTGATTGATTACTTTTACTAATTTTGGTCATTCTGCAGCGCACTATACAGCCATTACGGGTTCCGCCATAGGGACAAACAGAATAATGTAGTAGATGAAACAATTTTTTCATCTGCTCAGAGTGTATTTTCTGCTGTTGGGCCTGCTACATGATAATGGTTAACCAGATTAATCAATTACAGCATTTACATGGCCTAACAGTTCCTGTTCCGAAAATCTAAGAATATTAGGGTTCAGCCAGTGAAAGGTGTGATAAGGATGAGGACTGGGATGTACTGATTGCCATTGTGGAGGAGGGGAAGGGTAGAGAAGCAAAAAGGGCGTTGCTTTATTTAATTCAGATAAGGAGAAGGGGAAGCTTTTGTAACTAACAGCAATATATTAAAAGATTTGGTCCTGGGAAAAACATCAATGTTTTGATTACCTGTTTCGGAATTTCGAAACATTTCTATAAAAGGTAAGAGATTATCATTACGGTCTTTGTTTGAAAATACAAGCTCGATTTATCAGGTATCATTGATACAATGTGTGCACAGGGACATGATCAGCTCCAGTTGCGCCCAGCCGGTCTTTGTCTTTCATAGCATTATTCATTTTATGCAAAAGGGTCAGAATAAGTTCAAGCTTTCTCTACAAAGTGTTATTTACAACTTTGTATACTGCCGCATTAATGATAGTTATCCCCGTCATCTCTCATGCCGGGTGCAGCGTAGCATCATTAGCTACGCTAGCATTCCAAAATGAGATAAAAATTAAACCGCAGCTAACCACTGGGCAAGAAAAACACACGCATCGTTAAGCTGATCGATATGATCACTTATAATACTGAAATCGTAATGCTTGTATCCATTTGTTTGTTCATAACATAAATACAGATCCGAGTTCACCCAGGACGCGCAGCCCAATGCAGTGCTTTCACTGCATTCAACAGAGGAGTGCTTTCACTCCTCTGTTCGTTTTGTTTGTGAAATCTTCAGCCACCACTTTTAATACCGCCTTCCCTAAAGCGATTTTAAACGAAACTGATTGAAACGGTGTGAAAGCTAGCCACGAAACAGGATTATGCATAAAAAAAAATCGGGATACGCATTATTAATGCAGTGGGCCATCATCATATCGTGGCAAAGGCAGATCTGCAGGTTAAATACAGTCATAGAAATGAATAAAACAGACATGGTGGGAACCCTGCAATGTAAGATTACTTCAGCACAAGACTGAGAGGTTATAATAACATTCTTAACAGGCTTCCGGCGTGTCCGCGAAAAGATGCAACGTTTAGCTACATAATTCTAAATTTATGTATAATTTAGCTTTAAAGTTTAAAAAAAAATCTTTAATTTACAAAATCATACTACTATAATTATCACATCATTTAATTACACTGTTATAGTTAGCCTATCAATTTGTAATAGTAGATGACGTCCATCCTGGGGGCCTCCTAGGCACCTGAAGCCTTTCCCAGGGAACTTGATCAACAAGGCAGGGTGCCAACCCATTGCAGGGTACAATTGCACACACATTCACACACTGAATGGAGGAAACCCCCTAAGCACTGGGAGAACATGCAAGCTCCATATATGCAGTGAGATGTGAGATTTGGACCCCCAACCCCAGAGGTGCAAGGCGACAGTGCTAACCACTAAGTTAGATAACATTTAGCTACAAATTTGTAAACATAAAATTGTTGTATCACTAAGCTACTTAACTAATCGAGCTAACCCAGCAATAATCAAAAACACCATAATTCTTTGATGATGGCACCTTTACACACTTTGTAAGTTTTTGTTCAAATGCAAAAAACAGCAGGGACTTTTTATTTTATTTCATAGCTCTAATGCCACTGACTTATAAAATGTAATGTTGAATCATGTAATCATTAACAATATATTAAAGGTTTTATGATTTTTCATCATTAATACTGTTTGTAACTAAACATGCTTGACTGTGGTCCTTTTTAAAATCATGATCACAAACTTTCTTCTATTAATTCATCACATTCAACTGCAGTATAGCTACTTGGCTAATGGTAAAATAGTTGTCAAAAATGTTGGAATTTTGTTGCATACATTAGATGGATATTTATGTAGGGATGCACTGAATGTTCAGCAACCGAATAAGTGAAAAGGCAGAATAAATTTGACCGAACAATGATGTGTTTGATGACGCGACCAAATAGCCTAGCAACCAGAGTGAAAATTGCGAACCTTCAATTGCAGCAAACATGTTGGCAGTGTGGAAGCATTTTAAAATGTTAGAGAAAAATGTAAGAATGGCCGTTACAGAAGTAGGCATATGTCGAGGACAATTATTAATTTGTTGTGGGTCCATCCACTTTTTTGCACTCTTGTCAATGCACTTTTTAGTTGTAGGCTACAGAGTGTTACGTTCTTTCAGCAGTCAGTTATAGGCCTAACTTAGGCTATTCAAGGGGGGCTCAAAGATGACCTCATAAAAATATTTTTATTCTACTAATTTATTTATTTATTTATTTAAAGTTATATTGTGCCTTATTGGTAGCCTATGCCTGCTGGAATAAATAAAAACATGTTCAATATTAAATAAATATTTCAAAATTGTAGTTTTTGTAATTTATTTTTTCTTTGAAAAGCAAGACAAAATAGTAAAAAGCACATTTTGACTATTTAATTTATGCAATGGTGGAAAAAAATAAATGGAAAAAACGTGTTCGGTATTCGACCAAGTTTTTCATTATATCCGACTTCGGCCACAAATTTTCATTCCCTATATTTATGTATTCTTTTAATTTTGTGTCTGTGTTTTTATATTTATTTTTACTGTGACTAAGAAGATGTCCTATTAAGATTAAAAAGTTTATATTCAATGCATTTGAAGGAATATAGGCTAATAATTCGTAATATTTCTGCTGTGGTTTCATAAACTACCAAATAAGATCTTTTATATCATTTTTAATATTACATGCAAACTATCCATTTCCATTCAACCATCCATCCATCTTCAACCCTTTTTTTCTTCTAACCAACCCAAACCTATTCTAGGAAGATGGGAACATTGTACTGCAACTAGAAAAACATATTTGATATCTGAAAATGTGACGTTGTAACCCTGACATACTAAATATTTTTGTTTTTTGTGGTTATCATACCACGAATATGTGTATTGATCCACTCATAGTGCAGCATGGTGGATCGTGGATTATTACTTTTATTTGTGGTCTTTTGACGTGGTCTAAATCAGCGGTCCCCAACCTTTTTTGCGCCACGTATCGGTTTAAGATCAGGCGATATCTTCACGGACTGGCCTTTAAGGTGTGGCGGATGAATACAACAAAATAAAATGATACAACCAGCATAAAAACGGGGGTATTTTAAAAAAATATAATATTAAACGTGAATCCAATGTGAAATCGCAACTTTATTAGCAGCGTCACAGTAACATCACGCCAACAACATCACACGAGTAACATCCGCTCTGCCCCCCATTATGCTTAACGTATCACGTGACCGAGTAACGCATCATGTGACCGAGACAAGCGGAGTCATAGACGGATGTAACGGAGAGAATCCGGTCAAAATAAAACATCGTTCAGACTCAGATAATAAATAAAATGGAAATAATGTAAGTGATTTATTCTTTTGTGTGGCGCGGTACCAAATGACCCACGGACCGGTACCGGTCCGCGGCCCGCGGGTTGGGGACCCCTGGTCTAAATCAAACAGATACAGTCAGGTCCATAAGTATTTGGACAGTGACACACTTTGTAATTTTGCCTCTTTATACCAACACAATGGGTTTGAAATGAATCAATCGATATTTGACATTCAGCTTTAATTCAAGGGGTTTATCAAAAATATTGCATTAATCGATTAGGTCTTACAGCCACAAGGGTTTGGCCAAACTAACATACATTGGTGCTTGAAAGTTGAGATTTCTCTACATGTCTGCATAAATATGACCATAAACAACATCATCAGATTTTCACACAAATCTCAAAAGTAAACAACAAGAACACAATTAAACAAATGAGACAAAATAGGTTATACTTGGTCATTGAATTATTGAGAAATTATCCAATTACATTATCTCACAGATTACATATCTGTGAGTGGCAGAAGTACATGGACTTAAATGTAGCAGTTTATTTGAAGGTGACAATAGAGTCAGGTGTTTTACATTTACATTTATTCACTTAGCAGACGCTTTTATCCAAAGTGACTTGAATTAATGGGATGACAATCAGGTGTGTCAGTGCCCTGTTTTTTTAAAGAACAGAGATCTATCAAAGTCTGATCTTCACAACACATCTGTTGTATATCATGGCATGAACAAAGGAGATTTCTGAGGACCTCAGAAAGAGTTCACAGAAAGAGTTAATAAAAAGATCACATAGGAACCCAGGTTAACTTCTAAGAAACTAAAGGCTTTTCTCACATTATCTAATGTTAATGTTCATGAGTCCACCATCAGGAGAACACTGTTGTGCATGGCATGGTTTCAAGGAGAAAATCACTGCTCTCCAAAAAGAACATTGCTGCCTGTCTGCATTTGCATCATGAGGACAAGCCAGAAGGCTATTAAAATGTTTTGTGGACGGATGAGACCAAAATAGAACCTTTTGGTTTAAATGAGAAGCGTTATGCTTGGAGAAAGGAAAACACTTTGCAACATAAGAACCTTATCCCATCTGTGAAACATGGTGGTGGTAGTATTATGGTTTGGGCCTGTTTTGCTGCATCTGGACCAGGATGGCTTGCCATCGTTGAAGGAACAATGAGTTCTGAATTATACTGGAAAATGTCAGGACATCTGTCTGTGGACTAAATCTCAAGACAAAGTCGGTCATGCAGCAAGTCAATGACCCCAGAGTCCAAAGAATAGTGCAAGAAGAATGAAGTTAATGTTTTTGAATGTCAGAGTCCTGACCTTAATCCAATAGAAATGTTGTGCAAAGACCTGAAGCAAGCAGATGTGAGTAAACCCACCAAGATCCTAGAGTGAAAGCTGTTCTGTACTGAGGAATGGATTAAAATGTGCAGGACTGATCAACAGTTACTGTTTATTTTCAGTTCTTGCTTCACAAGGTGGTCACACCACATACTGAAAGCCACACACATAATATTGGATAATTTTCAATAAATAAATGACTAAAAGGCCATGCAAATCAATTTTGTGCAGTTGTCATTTTGCCAATGCAAGTAGTTTTCGGCAAAAAAGGCCAAAAACTCTGCAAGTTGCATTGCAAATTTTGAACAAAGCTGCAACAAAATCAAGCATTTTTGGCTGCAACAATCACACAAAAAAACGAAACTTTCTGTGGACTTATAAATATCAGGACAATTTTTAATACTTGGATGCAAATTCTTTGCAGTCAATGACTGTATGAAGTCTGGAACCCCTGGACATCACCAAATGCTGAGTTTCCTCCCTTGAGGTGTTTCGCCTTTACTGCAACTGTCTTCAGTTGCTTCTTGTGGCTGCCATATGGATAATGACCAAAACACTTCTTAAGGCAAAGACATGGAATGTTCTTAAATGGCCAAGTCATTCACCTGACTGTAACCCAATAGAGCATGCTGTACAGAAAGACCCACAAACAAGCAGCAACTGATGTACTGTGAAGCACCGTCTTACAGATGTACTGTGAAGCACTGTCCTACAGTCTCTTGATTGTAGACTTTGACAGTGATATTCCTATCTCTTTAAGCCTTTGGTATACTTAGTTTTTTATGCATACGCCAACGTTTGCGCAGTCATATGCATAGCCAGACACAGACTATCGAAAGCATGCACTTTCCTTGCACTAGCCCTCCTGGACTAGAGTCAGTACAGAGTAGTAAAGCTGTAAAGCAGGTCTTTTGGTATGAAGGATGACAAGGAAAAGAACCACAACAACACGAAGATGCTTGGGCAATCTCTTGCCATGATTAGCACCCATATACAAATCCTTATACACTTAAGAGACTAGAATTATAAAAATGCGGGTACTTTCTAACCTGCACTCGTTTACGTCTCTTCCATTAATTCCATGACCTTGTCAGTACCTTGACAATCGACGACCCTGGGTCACTGTTGCCACCTTGTGGATCAACTAAATAGTGCGAAATAATTAAACACGCATGTGCGATCTGCATGTACAAAGTACACGCTGTTAGAAAAATCGGGCGAAAAATCACGGCGTGCGTACAGTACATGTGTACTCTGCTGATGATGAAATTTGTGCCACACATACTATACACTGTTCCTAGCGTACACATATAAAGTGAAGCATACTTTCAACATAAGAGTGTTCTTAACTTGGCTAGATGTCGTGAAGGGGTTTTTCTTCACCAAGGAAATAATTCTGAGATTATACACTATAGTTGTCTTTTGTGGTCTTCCAGGGCTTTAGGTGTTGCTGAGCTTGCCAATGCATTCCTTCTTTTTAAGAATGTACCAAATTTTTTTATTTGGCCACTCCTAAAGTTCTGCTATCTCCATTGGTCTTGTTTTGTTTTTTCAGCCTAATGAAAACCACCTTCGCTTGCATTAACACCTGTTTGGACTGTATATTGAGTCTCAATGAACAGCTAACAAATATAAATTCAACACGTGGAATAAACTCCAGACGTTTATCTGCTTAATTTGTCATGAAATAACAAAGAAATGGGCCACTCCTGCCCGTGAAGCTGCATAACAGTCAGTTTTCCAATTACTTTTGAGCCTGTGAAAATAGTGGGACTCTGTTTTAAAAAAATGTAAATAAATTACCATAATTTCTAAATGATTAAATTTAAATAAAGCTGAAAGTCTACACTTAAATCACATCTTGATTGCTTAATTTTAAATCCATTGTGGTGGTTCACAGAGGCAAAATTACTAAAATTGTGTCACCACCCAAATACTTATGGACCTAACTGTATATGAATGTTTAAGCTGTAAAACTAGCTTAAAAAATTCAGCTGTAATTGAACTGGCTGTGATCTTACATGTTTTTTGGGACTCAGTGTTGTGGTCTGTTATTTAGTCATGTCACACATGTAACATTTCACAGATGTCTGTGAGAATTAGAGTAAGAGTGGCCATTATTATCTGTGAATAGTTGGTATTTTTCTAATGATCAACTGATTAAACAGGTGGAATCCGGAGTCTCTCTTACTTGGTTTGAATTAAAAACCCATACCCACACTGGACCTTTGCAGGTAATTTTGGACACCACTGAACTAGTGAGAACTCTTTGATAGAATGCCTCAGATTTCTAACTTCACCGATCTGTCTGTTTTGACAGAGCCTAATTAAAAGTTTTTTCTCTTGCCCAAAGAAAGTCTGGGGAGAACCAGCTTGAGCAAGAGTTAACAATAACTACTGCTAAATGACTTTCTCTGATCTGTATTTTTTTTTAGAGATGATCAGACGTGTGGTTCGGCAGAGCAAGTTCCGCCACGTTTTTGGCCAGGTGGTGAAAAATGATCAGTGCTATGATGACATCAGGGTGTCACGAGTCACCTGGGACAGTGCCTTCTGTGCTGTCAACCCCAAATTTGTTGCCATCATTGTGGAGGCCAGCGGGGGTGGAGCCTTTATTGTCCTCCCTCTGCAAAAGGTAATATGCAGTTCAAAAACACGTGTGTGTGTGTGTATTTGTGTGTGTGTGTATATATATACAGTGGGGGAAAAAAGTATGTGATCCCCTGGTGATTTTGTACATTTGCCTACTAACAAATAAATGATCAGTCTATAATTTTAATGCTAGGTTTATTTGAACAGTGAAAGACAAAATAACAACAAAAAAAATCCAGAAAAACGCATGTCAAAAATTTTATAAATTGATTTGCATTTTAATGAGGGAAATATGTATTTGACCCCTCTGCAAAACATGACTTAGTACTTGGTAATGACTTAGTAATTACTTTTAATTTTCAATGCCCTGGCTGAGGGAAGGAGGTTCTCACCCAAGATTTGACGGTACATGGCCCCGTCCATCGTCCCTTTGATGCGGTGAAGTTGTCCTGTCCCCTTAGCAGAAAAACACCCCCAAAGCATAATGTTTCCACCTCCATGTATGACGATGGGGATGGTGTTCTTGGGGTCATTGGCAACATTCCTCCTCTTCCAAACACGGCGAATTGAGGTGATGCCAAAGAGCTCCATTTTGGTTTCATCTGACCACCAGAGGACAACTGGGTGAAAGCGTTGTGGTCAGATGAAGATGATAATTGATTAATCGGGTGATTATTTTCAATTAATCAGATAAAAAGCTATACTTTTTTTTTTTTTAATTAGATTTTGTTTATTACAACATAATAAACCCCTTAGTCAGGGTATTTGCAAAAAAATGCAAAAGGCACAGAGTTTTACTAATATAATCTTTAATTTTTTACATTTGTCTACAGTTTAAATTTGTCATTATAAAAATAAAAAACAAAAGGTTTGTTCAGATTTTAAACAGTAAAACTTCTTTAAATGTCAAAAATATAAATAACCAAAACAAAAGAAAAATTTTGAGGTGTATTCATGTAGGTGTACAACTCACCTAGTTGTACTCATCTGCTAGAGAGGGATGGAAAGCATGATATTTTGACTATAGGAGCTTGCAATGAACAGGGTTGTAATCTGATGTTACGATTAAATTGGTTCCACATTTTGAGAATTGTTTTGACTAAAATGTGTTTGCATAATTCTGAGCAGCCTGAGCAACTAGGGGTGTAAACCAAACCAGCCAGTGAAGATAGCACACAGAAAGATGCTTCCAAAGTCAACCAAGGTGGGGCATCATGCAAGCCATCTGCACGTAGCCAATACTGAAGTATGTGGAAGTTGTTACATGGGTGGCAGTGAAGGTCAGAGGCCTTGACGGACCAGACTTGGGCGGCAGAGGCTGGCTCTGGGGACGTGGAACGTCAAAATGTGGGGGAAGGAACTGGAACTTGTGCGAGAGGTGGAGCGCTACCGGCTAGATCTGGTTGGGCTTACATCTACACACAGTCTTGGGTCTGGAACTGCACTCCTGGATAGGGGGATACTTGGAGAAGCGTGATTAGGAGGAACGGCTTCCCTGATCTAAACCTGAGTGGGCATTTGTTATTGGACTTCTGTGCTAATCACGTCATGCTAAACATGGACTGTCTATAACGAATACCATGTTCGAACATAAGGAGGCTCATAAGTGTACTTGGTACCAGAGCACCCTAGGCCGAAGGTCTATGATCGATTTTGTAATCGTATCTGATCTGAGGCCGCATGTTCTGGACACTCGGGTGAAGAGAGGGTCTGAGCTGTCAACTGATCACCATCTGGTGGTGAGTTGGATCAAGGGGTGGGGGAAGACTCTGGACAGACCTGGAAAGCCCAAACGGGTAGTGCGGTTGAACTGGGAACGTCTGGAGGAGGCCCCTGTCCGTGAGATCTTCAACTCACACCTCCGGCGGAACTTTTTCGACATCCCTGTGGAGGTTGGGGGCATTGAACCCGAGTGGGCGATGTTCGAAGCTTCCATTGCGGGAGCTGCGGTGGAGATCTGTGGTCTCAAAGTCTTAGGTGCCTCAAGGGGCGGTAACCCTCGAACACCATGGTGGACACCGATGGTCAGGGAAGCAGTTCGACTGAAGAAGAAGGCCTTCCTGGATGTGTTATCCCGGGGGACTCCGGAAGCATTTGCAAGGTACTGACATGCCAGAAGGGCTGCTGCTTCTGCCGTGGAAGAAGCAAAGCAGTGGGTGTGGAAGGAGTTCGGAGAGGACATGGAGAAGGACTTTCGGTCGGCACCAAGGTGTTTCTGGAAAACCACCCGCCACCTCAGGAAGGGGAAACGGGGAATCATCCAAGCTGTGTGCAGTAAGGAGGGGACACTGTTGACCTTAACTGAGGAAGTAATTGTACGGTGGAAGGAACACTTTGAGGAACTCCTGAATCCGACTAACACACCCTATATGGTAGAGGCAGAGGTGGAGGCTCATGGGGGATCATTGCCAATTTCCGTGGTGGAGGTTGCTGAGGTGGTTAATCAACTACACACTGGCAAAGCCCCGGAGATTGATGAGATCCGTCCAGAAATGCTGAAAGCTCTGGGTGTGGAGGGGATGTCTTGGATGACACACCTCTTTAACATTGTGTGGAAGTCGGGGACAGTGCCCAAGGAGTGGCAGACAGGGGTGGTGGTTCCCTTGTTTAAAAAAGGGGACCAGAGAGTGTGCGCCAATTATAGGGGTATCACACTTCTCAGCCTCCTTGGTAAAGTGTACTCCAAGGTGCTGGAACGGAGGGTTTGGCCGATAGTCGAACCTCGGATTGAGGAGGAACAATGCGGATTCCGTCCTGGTCGTGGAACAACGGACCAGCTTTACTCTTACAAGGATCTTGGAGGGGGCCTGGGAGTATGCCCATCCAGTCTACATGTGTTTTGTGGATCTGGAGAAGGCGTATGACCGTGTCCCCAGGGGTCTACTGTGGGAGGTGCTGAGGGAGTATGGGGTGAAGGGCGTAGTTGTGGTGGGGAGTCGTTGCGGTTTGGTGACCTGAGGATCTCATCACTGCTTTTTGCGGATGGTGTGGTCCTAATGGCATCATCGGTCCGTGACCTCCAGCACTTGCTGGATCGGTTTGCAGCCGAGTGCGAAGCGGCTGGGATGCGGATTAGCTCCTCCAAATCTGAGGCCATGGCTCTCAGCAGGAAACCGATGGAGTGCCTACTCCGGGTAGGGAATGAGAACATAACCCCTGCTGTGTCAGTCGCACTGGTTGATGCTGAAGATGAAGATGGATCAGGGTCTGAATCAGGAGAGTTTGGGTCACTATCAGTTTTGGTTTTGGTTTCAACATCGCCTGAACTTTCACTGCTGTCACTATCTAGAATCCTTTCTTTCGCCTGTGTAACTGTGTCTGTTTTCTTTTTTTCACTGTTTTAGGTGTACCTGTGTTCACTGTAGGTGTAACTTTAGCTGGAACATGATTAGCTTTTTGTTTTGGCATTTTTAGTTCACTTCTACTATTACACCAATATTCACACTTGGATCAGCTTCATCGTAATGCCGGCTTAATAACCTAATCACGTCATGACGTTATCAACCTTCCTGGTCAAAAAATAATAATTAAATAAGTAAGGAATCATAGCAGAGTAATGCCGGTATACCGGCCTTACTGGGATAATGTTTACACTGTAAAACCGCTATATCGGCCTTACAGGGATTTGGCGTAGACGACCAAGCCGGTATTTCATCCTTACAGGAATAGATTAAAGACGGGCAAGCTGGTTTTTCGGCCATGCGAGCTAAGGGGGTTAAATCTTGAGTGTCAGTGTCAGTATTGTCGGTCCCATTACCCTGTATTGGAAGAGGGGGCTCTTCGCTCCTGCTCCATGATGAATTATTCAAGTTTGTTTCTGCCTGCCTGTTACCTGACCTTTGGTATGAACTGTGACGATGATTATTGACTTCCCTCAATAAACATAACCCAGATCTTAAGCACTTACATCCTGCTTTGTCTCATCTATGCATATTGCATGTTATTTTCTCTGTTGAGGTTGAACTCCGCTTGCTGGAATATAATTTTCCTCGCTTTCTTCTGCAGACAGGTCGTATCGATAAGGCCTACCCAACTGTCTGCGGTCACACAGGCCCTGTACTGGACATCGACTGGTGCCCTCACAATGATCACATCATTGCCAGCGGATCTGAAGATTGTACTATTATGGTATGATTTTTAAAACATAGCTGAGTGTTAAATGAACACAAAACAACGCTCTGTTAGCATAATCCAGGCTATACAGAGTAAACAGAGTTCATGTGCTGCATTGCACTTCTTATTATCATCCCCCCAGGTGTGGCAGATCCCAGAGAACGGACTCACTGCTCCACAAGCAGAGCCCGTTGTGGTGTTAGAGGGACACTCCAAGCGGGTTGGCATCGTGACATGGCACCCCACAGTCCGTAATGTCCTCCTCAGTGCTGGTAAGCACCCTGCTGGACAGATTTAAGTAAACATAAAGTTTTATTTACAGGTAGTTTAGTTGGTAAACTCGAAAGGTTTTTGGAAAGTGGGTTAAGACTTAAATGTTAGTACAAAGGATAGGGACTAATAGTTTCAGTAACCGATGCCTTCTGAAAATATTCATCCCCTTGGTATTTTTCTTGGTGTTTTGTTTACAATCTGCAATTAAAGATTTAGATTACAATCTGCAACTGCAATTATATTACAATCTGCAATTAAAATTTTATTTTTATTTGTATTTTATGTAATGGACTTAATAAAATAGTCAAATTTGTTGTAGTGGAATGAAAAAAATACCTTCTTTTGGAAAATAAATTTTAACTGAAAAGTTGAGTGCATATGTATTCACCCCTTACAACCCCTAAAAATATCTGGTCCCACCAGTTAACTACAGAAGTCTCATAATCACATGCAGTCAGTGTCACATGATCTGTCAAATGTCACTGTAAATACACTGGTTCTGAAAAGCTCCTGAGTCTTTAAGTAAGCAACATGAAGACCAAGGAGCGCTCCAAACAGAGCAGAGACAGTTTTGGAGAAGTATAGATCAGATGATAACACTGATGGAGCTGCAAAGATCCACAACAGAGATGGGTGTAGTTATCAGTACTAACACTTTAAGCCATACATTCCACAGAGCAGGGTGTTATGGAAGGGTGGCTAGAAAAAAAAAGCCATTGCTTAAAGGAAAAACATTAAAAACAAATTTGGCCAAACAGCATGTGGCAGACTCCCTAAACACAGAGAGTTCACTGGTCAGATGAGATTAAAATTAAAATGAACTTTCTGGCCATCAGGGGAAATGCTGACCCAACACTTCCCACCACCTCGAGAACACCTTTTCCACAGTGATACATGGTAATGGCAACATCATGCTGTGGGGATGCTTTTCCATCACCAGGGCCTGGAAAAGGGATGAATGGCTGCTAGCAGTCTTTAAGCAGTTTCAGTCTGCTAGAGAATTGAGACTGGGATGGAGGTTCACTTTCCAACAGGACAATGACTGCTAAAGCTACACTATTTAAAGGGAAATATTTAAATGTATTGGAATGGCCTACTCAAAGCCCTGACCTCATTCCAGTTGAGAATCTGTTGCTTGATTGCTGGACACCTCTCACGATTCCCCTGTGCAGCAGCGCACCTGGGGCGCTGATGCGCATGCTGCTTTCAGGTTGACGTCATGTCTTTGTGTCTCGTCATGTGTCACGTGGGTTATGGTATTGCCTGCAGCTGTTAGCTGTTGCGGGCTAACGAGACATATGTGTACATATACAGTGAGCCGTGCTTCACACGGCGCGGTTGAATAGAATGAATACAAGAATATATCGATGTATGTACGTATGTATTCTATGTATATCTCGAGTGCGACTATAGCGAATCTCCGTTCCAGGTCATGTTTAAGCCTTATCCTTAAAATTAGCGTTAGCCATAGTCACAGTGAGTTAGCTTAGCTTAGTTTCTTGAGAGAGTAATATTTCTTGTTTCCGTTTTGGTTTTGCTTTCACCACATTGTAAATAAGTCACCGTCAGTACTGCGTTTGCATCCTGCCTGCTTTCTTCCCGTCTCGGCACGTGACAGATTCAACCGCTGAACCATGGATGCAGCAGTTTAGGAGAATAAGTACTGTCAAAGCGACCCGGTTTGAGGCGTTACGCCGGTGGTTTAAGGGGAGGGCAGACAGGTCTGAGGAATCCCGCTGTGCGCTTCAGGAGAAGAGTAAACAGCTCGATGAGGGCGTTGCTGAGGCACGTCGTATTCTGGAGTAACTGCAGGGGAATTGCGCCGAGTCTGCTATCCAAGTCCAGGCCACGGTCCAGGACCAAGTTAAGTCTCAAGTTCATGTCCATGCTACGTTTCAAACTCATGTCCAAGCTACGTCTCAAACTCATGTCCAAGCTAAGTCTCAAGTTCATGTCCAAGCTATGTCTCAAGTTCATGTCCAAGCTACGTCTCAAGTTCATGTCCAAGCCACGTCTCAAGTTCACGTCCAAGCTACGTCTCAAGTTCATGTCCAAGCTACGTCTCAAGTTCATGTCCAAGCTACGTCTCAAGATCATGACCAAGCTACATCTCAGGTTCAGGTCCAAGCAATGTCTCCGACCAAGCCATGTCTCATGACCCTGTCCAAGCCATGTCTCAAGTCCAAGCCACAGCCACAGCCAGGTCTCCAGCCACAGCCACAGCCAGGTCTCCAGCCACAGCCAAGCCTCAAGCCACAGCCAAGCCTCACGTCCAAGCCACAGCCAAGCCTCACGTCCAAGCCACAGCCAAGCCTCATGTCCAAGCCACAGCTAAGCCTCACATCCAAGCCACAGTCAAGCCTCACGTCCAAGCCACAGCCAAGCCTCACATCCAAGCCACAGCCAAGCCTCACGTCCCAGCCACGCTTCACGTCCCAGCCACAGCCACGCCTTAAGTCCCAGCCACGGCCACGCCCCAAGTCACAGCCACACCTCACGTCCAAGCTCCATCCAAGTCTCAAGTCTCAGCAGTCCAAACCCAGTCTCAAGTCTCAGCAGTCCAAACCCAGTCTCAAATCCAAGCCAAGACTCAGGTGCCTGACATCCAAGCCATGTCTCTAGCTCAAGCCATGTTCCTAGTCCAAGCTATGTTTCAAGCAGTTCAAGCCCAAATCCTGTCCCGAGTTCCTGACGTCTCATCCAAGCCAGCTGTTCCGGAAAATCCGGTTCAATTCATGCCAGAGTCCGCTAAGGCTAGCCCAGAAACTTTTTTGGGGTGGGCAACGACAGCAGGGCTCCAGCCCGAAGCCTATGGGGAGGTCTCGGCGGTGGAGCTCCTGCCAGCCGAGGAAGCTATCCTGCTGCCCTGCACAGCCGAGGAAACTGTCCTGCTGTCCAGCCCAGCCGAGAAGGCTGTCCTGCTGCTTTGCACAGCCCAGGAAGCATTCCTGCTGTCCCATCCTGCTGAGGTCGTCGCTCAGCCTCCACGTCCAGCTGGGGTCGTTGCCTAGCAGTCCCGTCCAGCTGAGGACGTTGCTCAGCCTCCACGTCCAGCTGAGGACATCGCTCAGCCTCCACGTCCAGCTGAGGACATCGCTCAGCCTCACGGCTCAGCTGAGGATGTTGCTCAGCCTCCACGTCCAGCTGAGGACATCGCTCAGCCTCACGGCTCAGCTGAGGACGTCGCTCAGCCTCACTGCTCAGCTGAGGTCATCGCTCAGCCTCACTGCTCAGCTGAGGTCGTCGCTCAGCCTCCACGTCCAGCTGAGGATGTCGCTCAGCTTCACTGCTCAGCTGAGGTCGTCACTCAGCCTCCACATCCAGCCGAGGACGTTGCTCAGCCTTCATGTCCAGCTGAGGACCTTGTTCCGCTTCCCTACTCCGCCAGGAACAGCGTACTGTTTCCTGGCTCTGTATGGGACATTCGGCCCAGGGGCCTGGGGCCGCCAATGAAGGGGGAGGACGCTTGGCAATTCAGGAGGAGTGCCTTTGGGGGGGGGTTTCTGTCACGATTCCCCCATGCAGCAGCGCACCTGGGGCGACTATAGCGAATCTCCGTTCCACGTCATGTTTAAGCCTAATCCTTAGCATTAGCATTAGCCATAGTCACAGTGAGTTAGCTTAGCTTAGTTTCTTGAGAGAGTTCTGTTTCTTGTTTCCAGTTTGGTTTTGCTTTCACCACACTGTAAATAAAAGTCACTGTCTGTACTGCGTTTGCATCCTGCCTGCTTTCTTCACGTTACGTCACGGCACGTGACAACACCAACACAACCCATCTAAGTTGAAGGAGCTGGAGCAGTTTTGCCTTGAAGAATAGGCAAAAATCCCAGTGGCTAGATGTGCTAAGCTAATAGAGACATACCCAAAGAGACTTGCAGCTGTAATTGCAGCAAAATGTGTTGAAAGTATTGAAAAGCTGCCCTTCCTGATTTAATAGTTACAACATGGAATTGTTAACTCATCGGCAACTTTAATGGGACACCTGTACATAATGTGCTTACTCATGGTGTTCTCAAATTTTAAAATCTGAAATCTTACCCCAGCAATTTAAAAACAAAAGAAAAAAACATGTTAATTTATGTCATAGCTCAGCCCAGTCAGGACTCAGTTTCCCAAGAAGCAACACTCACATCTCATGCACGCATGCGCTCACCATCCCCGGAGTTCTAATCAGTCACACCTGTCACTAATCACACACACTCTCTCACCGCTAGTATTTAGCAGTCATTTCCCCCAAACTCAGTGTGAAGTATACGTTCAGTTAACTTGTTTCTCTGCATTGCCAAGCCGTTATCATTAGTTTGGCTTCTCGTTATTCTCGACCATTGTTTCCGGTTACGACTATGCTCTCTTGTTTTGTTCACCCAATCGCTTGACCATTGCCTGTATTACGACTACGTCTTTTGAACTTCCCTGTATCAAGTTCTACACCTGCCGTCCAGTTCTGCTTCCGTGCCAACCAAGGTAAAAATCTGTTTTCAAAACTGTCTCCTTACCTTACCCTGATTCGTAATGATAAGCTTATAATAAGGATTTATACATTGAGCTGTCAGTTGACATCATTCATGACATCATTTGTCTTTGCGTGTTTACATCACATCCGTACACAGAAAGAATAAGAGCTAACTACTATATTGCAGTGTGTGGGGCTGGTGGAGTGTTTGTAGCTTGCTTTTGCAACAGTTTTTTGAATTTAAAATTGTCATCATGATGGCTGCTTTTTATCTGGATAGTTCTAAAGGCCATCATCATTGACATCTGGGTAATCAGCTGTTGTCAAAACCAAGAAGCCTTGAACTGTGGAGAGGCTGCAGTCAAAGCGACAGAAACCATGCTAAAACGAGAATAAATATCAGCATGGCTTCTGAGAGGTGCAGAAAATGCTGAAATCTGAAATAATGATGCAGAGATGGCTTTTTTTCTGTTGAACAGGTAAGTCATTTCAGTGTCTCAGTAGGTAGATAGCTAACATTAGCTCACTTGTTTGCTTGATTCAGCTAGGTATCGAGTTTCCTATTTTATTTGTATGTTTGTTTTGTTATGGTCAGTGTTGTAAATTGCACTTATTTTCTGCTAGCTATGAGAGAGATCAACTCACCTCTACTCCAAAAAAAAATATATCCCCCACCACCACCGTTGTCAAGTATTGGAGCTAATATAAAACACACACAAATACCTGGCTGTGTCCAAAATTGCATATTAACCTATTACACAGTAGGTGAAAAGCAGTACGCCAGAGGGGGGTAGTATGTCTGAATTCTCAGTAGGCAAGAAATACCTGAATGTTGTACTGCTTCCTGTGAGATTTTACGAGACACTACACGAGTCACAAATCCCATAATGCAACAAGACTGGTGCGGATGAGTTTTTTAAAAAATCGCTTAAGACAGCACTTGGGCTCTTTTTAAGTATTAAACCTTGGTTAAACAGGACTTGTTTAACAATACCAGAATAAATTGTTAACTTGAAGGTTTAAACAAGAAAGCAGCTGTCACAGCATTTTAAACCTTTTTTGTAATCTCCATCATGCCTTAGCCAGACAAGCTAATGGCAGCAAATTTGCCTCAGCCTGTTAACACTGCCCATATTAAATTGCTAATTCAGTTATCTTTCCTGATGTGCATCGAAGGTCACATGATAATGCCAACATGGGGGATGTAGTATGTCTATATGACGTAGTATGTCTGTATGCAAAAGAGAGATGGACATTGCCCTTTCTGCTACAAGTTTGTTTTATTATTGAAGTTTGTTTTACATTCAGCCGGCTCCCGTCTCCTTCTTGCCCAACGTTTACGTTGGTTACAATGGTGCTGAAACCTGGGAAGGAGGAGGAACATGCTTTCCAAGAGCAATTGCCACTGTAGACGGATCACAACGTAGAGGAGGCGGTGGTGCTGGAGCGGTTGCCAAGGAGGATGGAGGAGTCATTGCCATCTGCTGGGATGCAGAGGAACTGCTGCCGTCTGTCGAAAAGGGGAGGAGCGGTTGCTGTCTGCCAGGGGATGGAGAACCTGTTGCTCTCTGCTGGGGAAGCATAGATGTGGCTGCCATCTGCCTGAAAAGGGGAGGAGCCGTAGCCATCCATCGAGGAAGCGGAGATGTTGCTGATAGAAAAGGGGAGGAGCCATAGCGTCTGTCGGGGAAGCGGGAACGTGGCTGCTGTCTGCCGTAAAAAGGAAGGAGCCGCACCCACCTGCTCAGAATGATGCCTTGCCACACGTGCCTTGTGTCCTTGGTGTTTAGGAAGTGAATGTGGATTCTTTCTGCGTAGTTCAATTCAATTAAATTTTATTTGTATAGCGCTTTTTACAATAGATATTGTCTCAAAGCAGCTTTACAGAAATATCAACATGGTATACAGATATTAAAGGTGTGAATTTATCCCAACTGAGCAAGCCACTGAGTGGCGACGGTGGCAAGGAAAAACTCCCTAAGATGTTTTAAGAGGAACAAACCTTGAGAGGAACCAGACTCAGAAGGGAACCCATCCTCATCTGGGTAACAATGGATAGTGTGAAAAAGTTCAGTATTGACTCATAAGAAGTCTGTATGGCCTTAGGAGCAGCCATAGTCCCAGCAGTCTGGAATTGCAGAAGATTTGAGCTCCATCCAGAGGTAGAAAGGATCTGGATCTCTAGTATCTCCATAAATTCGTGTGTGGCTCGGCAAAAGGAGAGAGGGAGCAAAAAGATTATTAGGATTGCGAAGTAGTATAATAGAAAGTCTAGTCAGGATAGGCTTGAGTAAACAAATACGTTTTAAGCCTAGACTTAAACACTGAGACTGTGTCTGTTTCCCGAACACTAATAGGAACACTATTCCATAACTGTGGGGCTCTATAAGCGAAAGCTCTTCCCCCTGCTGTAGCCTTCACTATTCGAGGTACCGTCAAATAGCCTGCATCTTTTGATCTAAGTAAGCGTGGCGGATCATATAAAACCAAAAGGTCGCTTAGATATTGTGGCGCGAGACCGTTTAGTGCTTTATAGATTAATAAAAGTATTTTATAGTTAATTATAAAACAAATATAAAAAATATAGTTAAATATTTCTGAGATGAAAGAAGGCTATCCTAGTAATATTATCTACATGAGCATCAAATGATAGGCTGGAGTTAACAATCACTCCAAGGTCTTTAACTGCTGTACATGTTGAAACAGAAAATCCATCCTGTCACGAGTACGTAGACGGAGGCGGATGCAGGCGCAGATTAAACTCTTTATTGAACATAAATACAAAACTCAAAACAAACGTAGTCCTTACCGGGACACATGAAACGTAGCATAGAAACAATATACCCGTATAGCAATATAGCATCAAAGCAACAACAAAGCCACAACAAAAACCCCGCGCTGTGCTCCGTAACCACGGCGCTTAAATAGCAAACATAATCATCACTTAACTCTCTAAACTAAATGTTAACCATGGCATGGACTAGGACTATGACTATGACTGTGGACATGAACAAGAACTATGAACTATGGCCTGGAACAAAGACTCTCTAGATCTATAATCTAGTCTTATCTATATCTACATCTAATCTAATTACCCGCGTTATGTGTATCATGGCTATATATACCGGTATCATTAGCCCAGCAACTGCTAACAGCTGTGGGCAATACGGAAACACACGTGATACCACAACATATGACACAACGGGGCGGAGACATGGCGTCAACAACAACAAACAACACGTGTCCAAATGTCACTGCTGTTGAAAAGAGGCAGGTGCTCGCGCACCCGCTCGTGTGCGCGCTCACATATTCTATAGCGCGGCGCACAAACGGGGACTCATGACACATCCAGAGTAACCATGTGATCAGAAAGATTACTTCTAGCAACACGTGGTCCTACTAATAGTATTTTTGTTTTATCAGAATTAAGCAAAAGGAAGTTCGTTAACATCCAATGTCTAATGTCCTTTACACAATCCTCAACTATACTAAGCTTCTGTCTGTCCTCTGGTTTCGCTGAAACATACAACTGTGTATCATCAGTAGAAGCTAATTCCATGTTTATGAATAATTTGTCCTAGGGGTAACATATATAAAGTATAAAGCTGTGAGCCTAAAACAGAACCCTGTGGAACTCCAAAAGTAACCTCAGTATGCATGGAGAAATCACCATTTACATCTACGGACTGATAACGATCGGTCAGATAAGACCTGAGCCAGGAGAGGACTGTTCCCTTAATGCCAACAACATTTTCTAATCTATCAAGGAGAATAGTGTGATCTATAGTATCAAAAGCTGCATTAAGGTCGAGTAACACAAGCAGCGAGACACAACCCTGATCAGAGGTCAGTAGAAGGTCATTTATTACTTTACCTAACACTGTCTCTGTGCTATGATGAGGTCTAAATCCTGACTGATACATTTCATGAATATTGTTCCTATCTAAGTACGAGCATAACTGCTTTGCTACCTTTTCTAAAATCTTAGAGATGAATGGGAGTTTTGATATTGGTCTATAGCTAGACAACTGAGACGGGTCAAGGTCAGGTTTTTTAATCAATGGTTTAATAACTGCTAATTTAAGTGATTTAGATACTTATGAACCGTGCTTAGGGAAGAACTGATTATATTTAAAAGTGGTTCAATTACTCCTGGACAAATCTGTTTAAATATGTAGGTACGGGATCTAGTATGCAAGTTGATGAATTAGCTGAAGTAGTTAATTCGATCTCTCTAAGCGGAGCAAAACACTCTAAACATTGATCTGATATTGCTACATTGTCATCATGTCAAAATTGTCAACATGGTTTGTTACAGTACTGTCCGGTTTTAATTTAATGGCCTGTATTTCACGTTTAATATTTTCAACCTTATCAATGAAAAATTTCATCAAATCTTCACTGCTATGTAATAATTGAGTGTTTCTCTCTGTAGTGGTTTTATTTCTGGTTAATTTAGCTACTGTGTTGAAAAGGAGTCTAGAATTGTTATCTCCAATTAATTTGGAGAAATAGATTTTTCTAGCATCGCCAAGAGACTTCATATATTTCAGTAGGTTCTCCTTCAATGCTGTTTGGAATATCAACAGTTTGGTTTGATTCCATTTACATTCTAATTGTCAAGTTGTCTGTTTTAATGTACGCGTTTGATTGTTATACCAGGGTGCTAATTTTTTCTCTCTAATTATTTTTTTTTTTGAGTGGAGCCACTCTATCTAGCGTGAAGTCTTGGAGTGTTGACTCCAAGCTTTCAGTCGCCTGATCGAGTTATGTGGGACCTGATCCAATTCTAATTGATGTTTCTGCGAGGTTATTTATGAAGCTCGGTGCAGTAGCTGATGTGTAGGTACGTTTTAGGCACTAGCGAGGCGAGGTGGAAATATTATGATCAATATGTATTATGAACGAGATAAGATAATGGTCTGAGACAACTTCAGACTGCGGAAAAATTACAATATTTTCTATACTTAATCCGTATGTTAGAATGAGGTCAAGAGTGTGACCACCATTATGAGTAGGCCCGATTATGTTATGATTAATCCCTACTAACCTACTGAATATAAGATGGACACAACTGCTAATCTTAGAGGGTCTTCCAGGTTATAAAAATAAATATTAAAATCTCAGACGATTAATGCTTTATCTACAGACACAACCAGGTTTGGTACAAAGTCTGCAATTCACTTAGAAATCCTGTATATGTCCCTGGAGGTCTGTAAATAATAATTAGAGGAATTTACTTATTTTTTGTGGCTACATAATTTGTACTGGTATAAAGAATTTCAAAATAATTAAATTTATGATTAGTTTTTTGTGTGACGACTAGATTTTTACTATGGATGAGACCAACACCTCCTCCTCTACTAGTTGAATGAGGCTGACGTACATAACTGTATCTAGGAGGACTGGCTTCATTTAATGCTATGTACTCATTTGTTTTAATCCAAGTTTCCGTTAAACACATTAAATTACATTCCTGATCAGTAATGATTTCGTTAACAATAAGAGCATTTGATGCAAGTGATCTAATGTTTAATAGTCCTAACTTCAGCTTAAAAGTGCTGGCTGTGCATTCAATATGATTTAATTTGATGTTAATTAGGTTAGCCTCGGACAGATGCCTTGCCTTGCCATCATCCCTGAAGGCACTGTCTCAGGTTTTCAACAGCTGCACTTCAGCAGTCATGCACAGTTTCTGGTTTGCATGTGTGGTGATGGTCTTGAAGGAAGTCACATCATCTATGCGCTTGCCGATGAAGGAAGTCAATGTTGCTATGTATTCCTCCAAGTCTGTAGTGACATATTCTGTAAATCAAGTAACATTACAATGAAGTCCATTTAATTTCCATTTTATAACACTACAAAATGTTGAAAAGATCAAGGAGGGGGATACTTCTGCAAGGCACATCATGCATATAGACTAGGCCACCTCAGAATGTTTTTTTTTTCAGCAATCTATTGACCTTAAATGTAGAATCGTGTAGAATCGTGGGATATTTTGCTGCTTATCCCAAATAACTTTTTTGCCCAAATTTTCTCCTTTTATGATGACATGAACTGAAATTCCTTGGCTGACTGGGGATCTTTTGTGACTTCCTGAATAAGCTGTCTCTTAGCCTTTGAAGACATTTTCCTAGGCTTTCCAGGAATGCCCTAATTGTTCCAGTTGTTTTCCATTTGGCTCTTACTGTGGGATGAGGGAGTCCTACAGCTTTAGAAATAGGTCTGTAATTTTTCCTGATATATAATTTGACAATTGTTTCCCTCTTTTCTGCTTTTTTTTTTATCATAGCATAAGTGACTTTTGTTAGAGGTGAACATTTTACTGTTACTGTCACGATCGCGCAGCAGAGGGCGCTGAGGTGACAACATGCACGAGAGGCTTCAAAGCGCGCACGTGCTTGAGATGCACATGGACACTACCACTGTGTCAAGTCTTGCCGGCTGTCAGCAATTAAGAGAGTGGTGACTAGTTATTTAAACCCCTCGTGTTGCTGCGCACGTCGCGTAGTATTAACCTTAACGAAACTGAATCTACCCACACGAATCGGGACCGGACTAAGAGAGACAACGCTAAAGAGTTGCAGCAAAGCAACACAGAGCCAAGCAAGTTGTGTGTTCATGTCATGCCCTAGTTGAGGGTTCATGTCATGCCCTAGTTGAGGGTTCATGCCATGCCTAAGTTAGATGAGTGTTTCCTACCATAAAGAATATTCATGTCTTAGCTTGAGGAGAGTTCATGTCTTGGGTTAAAGAACGTTCATCTTTTAGTTTAAGGAGTGATCAGGCCTTAGTTCAATTAGTGTTTCCATTCCATGTCCTCTGCTTAAGTATTAAATAAAGACTTCACTCCTGTGCTTACTTCCTGTCCAAGTCTCATTCTGTAACAGTTACTCTGATTCATTAGGTTTAGCAGAGATGGCTGCAATTAAACCTGTCTGTGTTTAATCAACTGCATTTAACTTAATATTGTGATTTGGTTAATTAATGATATGGGTGTGAGTATCATTATTATTTAAATAAATAAAAATTTAAATGTATAAATTTAAAGTGTAATAATTTCAAATGTAAACTCCTGCGTTCTCATTTGTCTACAGCACATATGCATACACACGGCTATATTAATCGAATACAAAGTTCTTGTGTGTGATGGTGTGCATATATTTACACACACTCCTGACAATGTGTATGCAGGAACCCCTAGTGGTGTAATCATGAGTAAACTGATTAAGAGGAATGCTCCTCATACTTATTGTCACTAATATCAGCATAACGATTGTGTAATTACCGATTTCTTTGCTCACAAGGTGCTGACAGGTGACCCAAATGAAATGTAAAGACCATATAAAAGGCACATGCTACACAAAGCTTTGGACAGTGGAACATGTTTTTAAGGAGCACAGGAAGCTCTTTGCTGAGAGTGATGTATGGTTTATCAGTAATTTTTCAGTCGTTTGCCCAGAAACATTTTAATTGGTCTCTTTTTTCTAGAGTTTTTAGCCAGACATTTCAATGAGGAATTGTAGAGTTCTTTCATTTCTTTTCCAACTGTGAGCTGAATAATAACATAACTTAAATGCATTAATTTTGCTCATATCACAGCAAACCAGCAACTCCATTTAGCAGGATGTAACACCAACTACAAACATGGCCGAAGAGGACTACACTTCCCACACACAAACACTGACAGAATACTTCACCGTATATGGAAGCAGCAGGTACGCCAGCATGGCATCAAGCGGTCGATGCCCATGGACGGCTCCTGGACGATCACCACCAACAGCTCACCTATCTGACTGAGCAGATCACTTGTCTTTCCCAAAGCAGGCCAGTCGTCATGCCGACCCATACCACGTTTCCTCCAATACCAGCACCGGAGAAGTATTCTAGGGATCCTGCACGATGCAAGGGTTTTCTCCTGCAATGGTCCTTGTTCATCGCCAGCTATCCCTGAATCCCAGAGACACGTAAGGTCACCCACTTTATGCCGTTCTTAACCGGTAACACTCTCTGATGGGCAACAGTGTTCTGGGAGTAAGGTGGCGAGCCCACCTCCTCTTATGAACAGTTTACTGGACTATTACGGTACGTCTTCGAACACACTCCCAACAGGGCTCAGCGAGAAGGAGAGAGAGGCGACTTCGAAAGTTTTGCTGCTTTTACTGTGGAAAAGACAACCATCTCATACGGCAATGCCCAGGAAACCGGGGAAAGTGGGCTTCAGACCCCGCTCCCAAAGTCCATCGAAGTTACAATTACTCTTTCACCAAGCCTTCATTCTAACAGTTATGGTTGTACACTCTGGGTGTCTTCTGTTCTCGCAGCACTGATTGACTCCGTAGCAGCGGGGAACTTCATCGATCAAGACACAGTGAACCAGTTCAACATCCCCATTCGTTCCTTACTGCAACCAAGTAAGATTCAAGCCATTGATGGAGCTCCAATAGGAGTATGGATCATCTCGCTCTGCACAGAACCCCTCTTCCTCCAGATCAGCGCACTCCATAAGGAAACTATTGTTCTCAACGTCACTGTTTCTGTTCTGCCAGACATCCTGTCATCCTAGGTCTCACGTGGGTGGGATCCTCATATTTCATGGACCAACAAACAAATCACTCACTAGTCTCCTTACTGCCATGCACACGGTCAGGCACCAGTTATTGTGATAGCAGCCACAACAGTGGAAAGTCCCAACCGACCTGCTCCAGTTCACATTCCACGTGAGTGTCATGACCTCGTAGAGGTATTTAGCAAGGAGAAAGCAAGCGGACTACCACCACACCACCCATATGACTGTGCAATTAAGCTGCTGCCCTGAACCAAACCACCACAGGGGTGGGTGTATCCACGGTCACAGACAGAACAGTGAGCCATGGAGGAATATATTCAGGAGGTACTCCAACAAGGGTACATCAGATCCTCTACATCCCCCGCTTCTGCTGGTTTATTTTTTGTGGAGAAGAGGCGAGGCAGCCTCACACCATGCATAGATTTCCAGGTCCTCAACCAATGTTCTGTCAAGTACCGCTATCCTTTGCCACTTGTGTCTGCAGCCCTCAAACAACTAAGGTCAGCAACCATCTTCACAAAGCTGGACCTTTGTAGTGTTTACAATCTGGTCCATATCCAGGAGGAAATGAGTGGAAAACGGCCTTCAGTACCACCTCGGGCCACTATAAGCACCTATAAAATCATGCCATATGGGCTCTCTAGCGCCCCCTCAGTGTTCCAATGTCTCATTAACGACATCCTAAGAGACCTGCTGCGGAGAAGTGTTATCACCTACACTGATGACATTTTGATTTACTCAGAATCCTCTGAGGAAAATGTCCTCCATATATGTCAGGTCTTGCAAAGACTCCTGCAGCAGCAGCTCTATGTCAAAGCAATGAAGTGAGTTCCATCAGCACACCATCACATTCTTGGGCTATATCATCAGCCCTGAGGGAGTCACCATAGACAAGGTGCAGGCGGTGGTGGAGCGGCCTACTCCACGAGCTGTCAAGGATTTACAATGATTTCTGAGCTTTGCCAACTTCTACCAACGTTTTATTATAGGGTTCAGCTCCATTGCACACCCCTTAATGTCACTGCTACGAGGCAAGCTGACCTGGACTCCAGCCACCCAAGATGTGTTCGATCAACTCAAGAAAGTAGTCACCACCACTCCCACTCTCCACCACAACCAAGCTGTTCCTTCCAAGTCCTTTGTCATGAAGGTAGATGCCGTGGAGACGAGGGGAAACCATCCTCTTACAGAGGTTCAGGGGCAAGCCAAAGCTACACCCAGTGGCCGCCTTCTCCAAGAAATTGTCCCTAGCAGAACGAAACTATGATGTGGGGAACAGAGAACTCGTGCCAGTCAAACTAGCCCTGGAAGAATGGGACATTGACTGGGGAGCTACGCACCCCTTCATCATTTTCACAGACCATATGAACTTTGAGTATCTAAATACAGCCAAGAGTCTGACACCTCGTCAAGCCCATTGGTCATTCTTCTTCTCATGATTCCAATTCACCTTGACCTACAAACCCGGGTCCAAGAAAACGAAAGCTGATGCCCTCTCCCAGGAGTTTGAGACAAGAGGAGTTCGAGACAACCATGAGGAGTACATTGTGCCACCTTCCTTTGTGGTCAGCACCATCGAATGGGAATTGGATCAAACCCTTGCATGCATCCCAAGGTCACAAAGAGCATGTACTATGATCGACAATTAAAGGCAGTGGACCTCGTAAACAAATGAGACGCATGTTTAAACACAGACAAACCTTTATTGAACTATTCTACGACACAAAAACTAATCCAACACACACACACACACACACACACACACAGACACGCACATGCAAGCAAGCAGAGGTGAAAATGGTTTAACAGGGTGAATGAAGTTCAGAGTTTATAAGAAAAGATGTTATTTCACAGATCATGACCTGAACAAACCATCAATTTTATCAATCTAATTTCATTTCTTTATGCAATTCAATTAAATTTTATTTATATAGCGCTTTTTACAATAGACATTGTCTCAAAGCAGCTTTACAGAAATAGAAACATGGTATACAGATAATGAAGGTGTGACTTTATCCCAACTGAGCAAGCCACTGAGTGGCAACGGTGGCAAGGAAAAAAGATGTTTAAGAGGAAGAAACCTTCAGAGGAACCCGACTCAGAAGGGAACCCATCCTCATCTGGGTAACAACAGATAATGTGAAAAAGTTGATTATGGATTTATAAGAAATCTGTAAGGTATTAGGAGCAGCCGTAGTCCCAGCAGTCCGGAATTAGAGAAGATTAGAGCTCCATCCAGAGGCAGAAAGTATCTGGATTTCTAGTATCTTCATAAATTCGTGTGGGGCACGGCAGAAGGAGAGAGGGAGAAAAAAGATTATGACTGTGAAGTAGTAAAATAGAATCTAGTCAGGGTAGACTTGAGTAAACAAATACCTTTTAATCCTAGACTTAAACACTGAGACTATGTCTGAGTCCCAAACACTAATAGGAAGACTGTTCCATAACTGTGGGGCTCTATAAGCAAAACCTCTTCCCCCTGCTGTAGCCTTCACTATTTGAGGTACCGTCAAATAGCCCGCATCCTTTGATCTAAGTAGGCGTGGCGGATCATAGAAAACCAAAAGGTCGCTTAGATATTGTGGCGCGAGACCGTTTAGTGCTTTATAGGTTAATAAAAGTACTTTATAGTTAATGCGAGATTTTACTGGGAGTCAATGCAGTGTTGATAAGATTGGTGTGCTATGGTCGTGTCTTCTAGTTAGGACTCTAGCAGCTGCATTCTGGACTAACTGGAGTTTATTTATATTCTTACTGGAACATCCAGACAGTAAGGCATTACAGTAATCTAATCTAGAGGTGACGAATACATGAACCAGTATTTCCGCATCATGTACTAACTGTTTCTTATCTTAGAAATATTTTCTAGAAACATATCCTAGTAATATTATCTACATGAGCATCAAATGATAGGCTGGAGTCAATAATCACTCCAAGGTCTTTAACTCCTGTACATGATGAAACAGAAAGACCATCCAGAGTTAATGTGTAATCAGAAAGATTAAACATGGGCCTAATAAGAGTATTTCAGTTTTATCAGAATTAAGTAAAATGAAGTTAGTTAACATCCAATGTCTAATGTCCTTTACACAATCCTCAACTTTACTAAGCTCCTGTATGTCCTCTGGCTTCGCTGAAACATACAGCATAACAGTGGAAGCTAATTCCATGTTTACGAATAATTTGTCCTAGGGGTAACATATATAAAGTTAAAAGCAGTGGGCCTAAAACAGAACCCTGTTGAACTCCAAAAGTAACCTCATTACGCATGGAGAAATCACCATTTACATCTACGAACTGATAACGATCAGTCAGATAAGACCTGAGCCAGGAGAGGACTGTTCTCTTAATACCAACATTTTCTAATCTATCAAGGAGAATAATGTGATCTATAGTATCAAAAGCTGCACTAAGGTCGAGTAACACAAGCAGCGAGACACAGCCCTGATCAGAGGCCAGTAGAAGGTCTGACTAAAATATGATTACTAGTTTTATAAGGAAATTAGCTGGTAAGTTATACCAGCCACAGTTCTTCTGGAGACTTTCGCACTTGCTTCTTGTTTGTGCAGCAAAACCCAGCAGCCTTCATTATGATTTTTGTCTGAAAAGTGGTCTCTTACATAATATGCTGCATAAAACATAATATGTTTTCGGTAACATTTTATATGTTTGGAAATCTAAAATGTTTTTTGTACTGACTTGATAATGTAGGAGTTGTAAAATATAAATCTATAACAGTTTCTACTAAAGAAAATGTGGTGCCTAAGACTTTTGCAGAGTACTGTATTGTTACAAACCTAAATTAAATCAGGGCTTCAGTGTGAAATATAAATAACCTGGAAGGGACCAGATATTTACAGCATTATATTAACTGCTGTTTACATCCTGTTACATCCAGACTGTGTTTTAAAATGCTACATGCCTATAAAGTGTAGGGTTAGTAAGAGCCTGCAACTGCTGCATGACTATCTTTCCCTTGTTTAGGATGTGATAATGTGATTTTGATCTGGAATGTGGGCACTGGTGAGGCCCTCATCACGCTGGAACGCACTGCTGCATGACTATCTTTCCCTTGTTTAGGATGTGATAATGTGATTTTGATCTGGAATGTGGGCACTGGTGAGGCCCTCATCACGCTGGATGACATGCACCCAGACATGATCTTCAGCGTGTGTTGGAACCGCAATGGCAGCCTCATCTGCACCACCTGCAAGGACAAGAAAGTGCGCGTCATTGACCCACGCAAGGCCAAGATTACCGCAGTTAGTAGCATACAGTTGATCATGATGATTTTTCCAAGATATTAGGCAGTATGATACACTCTCATAAATAAAGATAGGAAACTTTTATTTTCCTTGTTGTTACGATTGCACCATCAAGGGTACATCTTTTGTTCCTTTAATGTGTATAATAATATATTATTAATTTGCTTTTAGGGTAAAGGTTTTAAGGTTCATCCGTAAGGTTAAATTATATACCTTAAAATATTTTAAAAGGCTTACATTACAATATATGTATTATACAAAAGATGGACCTTTTGATGGTACCACCCCAGCGATAATGAAAATTACATTAGTTTGGACTTTTATTTCAGAGAGTCTATTCCCTATTCAACCTTTAGATGAACCACTGTGACAAACAATGAGGATGACAAACAAAGAAGTATAGCTAAGAAGTAGCTTAGTAGAAAGTTAGTAGACTTTTTCTCTCGCTGTAGTTTGTTCTTACCTCTTTGCTGTGTCTTTTACAGGAGAAGGATAAAGCTCATGAGGGTGCACGGCCCATGAGGGCCATCTTTCTCGCTGATGGCAAAATCTTCACCACTGGCTTTAGCCGCATGAGTGAGAGACAACTGGCCTTATGGAACTCGGTGAGGCCTGAGACACTACCCCTCTCTGATCTATAGCCTAGATATATTATATAATCTACTAATGAATAATCCTCTACTAGAAATCCTGTTTATCACTCTGAAGCTAAGTGCTTAATGTACAAGTGATTTAAGCAGTGTGGCCTAACTAGATTTGTAGGAAAGACCTTTCCAAAGTGTTAAACAGTATATTACTACAATAACAAAATGGCCTACTGCATTTTCTAGAAAGCACAAACAGACCTATCAGCTGGTAGATTCACCAGCTGACATTCATGACCTGCCACCAGTGTACAATATCTGGCCAATAAAAGACTGAGCCATTAGATGGTTGAGTGTTTTATCCCATCCTAGATGCCCTGCTATTGGATTATAATGAGCTGCCTGGAATAACAATTGGGTAATTTTTTCTTTAGTTTGAGTGTCCTGCATCACTCAATATAACCTATCTGAACTGCAAAGTAGGGGTAGGTGAGTGCATGTTCTGGCTGCATTATTTGACCATTGAGTAATCTCATGTGGTCAAAGGTGTTTGAAGAGACTTGTCACGTGTCTGTTCCAAGAGGAAGTCCCAAATGGGATACCCCACAGGTGAGGTTAGGGGACAGAGCCCTCCCCTTTCTCTGAGTCATCATGACATGGCACAGACTTTGACTGCCCTGTTACCATCTCCCCGGCCAAAGCTGCACACAATGCATACTAGCTACACTGTAGCAGGAGCCATACATCATTTCTAACATTTTCTTAAACCCTAGTCAATATATTCCCAAAATCAGTGAATGAGTGAAGCAGGGACTAACTGCCACCTCCAACTATATGTTTGGCCCTGGAAATTTATTAATATTGGCGTCAGCAGATATTCGTGAATTTCCCCATTCACACACCTCACATGAGCTTCAGTGTGTGCTGGAACTGCACTGGCAGCCTCATCTGCCCCACCTGCAAGGACAAGAAAGTCTGCCTCATTGATCCGCGCAAAGCAAAGATCACCGCAGTTGGTAGCACATTGTTAATCATGTTGATAATTGTTCCAAGATATTAGGCAGTATGAGACACTCTCAGAAATAAAGATACTTAAATAAAGATAATCTTATTTTCCTTATTGTTGAGATTGCACAATCTGCCACCACCATCATAATTTTTTGTACCTTGATTGGGCTAAAGAATGGGCAAAAATTCCTCCTGAACGATGTGCAGGTCTGCTGCTGATCCACAGCTACAGGAAGCACCTGGTTGAGGTTATTGCTGCCAAGGGGGGGTCAACCAGTTATTAATTGTAGGCGTACTTTTTCCACTGCCATTTTGAATGTTGAATGAGTGTGTTCATTTAAGACATGAAAGATTAAAAAAAAATGTGTTATTCTTTTTGGCACATTATATTTGTCAATACCCCTGACTTAGATGAAGATCAGATCACATTTTATGACCAATTTATTCAGAAAACCATGAAATTCCAAAAGGTTTACATACTTTTTCTTGCCACTGTAACTTTTAATGTGACAACACTGAAGAAATGACACTTTGCTACAATGTAAAGTAGTGAGTATACAGCTTGTATAACAGTGTAAATTTGCTGTCCCCTCAAAATAACACAATACACAGCAATTAATATCTAAACCGCTGGTAACAAAAGTGAGTACACCCATAAGTGAAATTGGGTGTGAAATCTAAATTGGGCACAATTAGCCATTTCCCCTCCCCGGTATCATGTGACTTGTTAGTGTTACAAGGTCTCAAGTGTGAATGGGGAGCAGGTGTGTTAAATTTGGTTTCATTGCTCTCACACTCCCTCATACTGGTCACTGGAAGTTCAACATGGCACCTCATGGCAAAGAACTCTCTGCAGAGCTGAAAAAAGAATCGTTGCTCTACATAAAGATGTATAGACGTATGAGTGCTGCCAAGCATTGCTGCAGAGGTTGAAGGGGTGGGGGCTCAGCCTGTCAGTGCTCAGACAAATCCCGCAAACAGTTTGCTGAAGACAAGCAGACTAAGGACATGTATTACTGGAACCATGTCCTATGGTCTGATGAGACCACAATAAACTTATTTGGTTCAGATGGTGTCAAGCATGTGTAACCAGGTGAGGAGTACAAAGACAAGTGTGTCTTGCCTACAGTCAAGCATGGTGTTGGGAGTGTCATGGTCTGGGGCTGCACAGGGGAGCTACAATTCATTGAGGGAACCATGAATGCCAACATGTACTGTGACATACTGAAGCAGAGACTGGGCCACAGGGCAGTATTCCAGCATGATTATGACCCCAAACACAACTCCAAGACGTCTACTGCCTTGCTAAGAAGCTGAGGGTGAAGGTGACAAGCAAGTCTCCAGAACTAAAGCCTATTGAGCATCTGGGGGGCATCCTCAAACAGAAGGTGGAGGAGCACAAGGTCTCTAACATTCACCAGCTCCGTGATATTGTCATGGAGGAGAGGAAGAGGACTCCATTGGCAACCTATGAAGCTCTGGTGAACTCCATGCCCAAGAGGGTTAAGGCAGTGCTAGAAAATAATGGTGGCCACACATAATATTGACACTTTGGGCCCAATTTGGACATTTTCACTTAGGGGTGTACTCACTTTTGTTACCAGTGGTTTAGACATTAATGGCTGTGTGTTGAGTTATTTTGAGGTGACAACAAATTTACACTGTTATGCATGTAATGAAACTGCACTGTTATGTCACATGAAAAGATACAATCAAATTTACAAAAATGTGAGGGGTGTACTCACTTTTGTGAGATACTGTATGTATATTTACACAGACACACACACTATGGTATATACTCAGTATATCCTCATTTATAAGTCGCTTTGGATAAAAGCGTCTGCTAAATGAATAAATGTAAATGTACCCATAAACATATATATAAAAATAAACACATACATACAGAACGGAGTAGAACAGGGAACTACTGAGAGCTGTCAGTGTGATAATGTAGTGGGAATAGGTGCATCTTAAGATTTGATTTAAACAGTGAAAGAGTTGAACATTCACTGAGGTATTGAGGCAAGTCATTCCAGAGCTTGGGAGCAACAGCACTAATAGAACGGTCACGCATAAATGACATGTACAGTGGCAAGAAAAAGTATGTGAACCTTTTGGAATTTCATGGTTTTATGAATAAATTTGTCATAAAATGTAATCTGATCTTGATGTAAGTCAAAGGTATTGACAAATATAATGTGCCTAAAATAATAAAACAAAATAAATTCGGATCTTTCATGTCTATATTGAGAACAACCAAAAAAAACTCATTGTGCTTGTCAAGTATGTGAACCCTTGAGTTAATGATCTCAAAATAGCTTCTTTTTTTTGCACACCTGGAGTCTCATTAAGAAAATGAGTTTGGAGGTGTGGACTACAGCTACTTTGACTGAGCCATGCCTCGCCAAAAAGAGCTTTCAGAGGATCTATGATCAAGAATAGTTTATTTACATAAAGCTGGCAAGGGTCACAAAGTGATTTCAAAGACTTTAGAAATTCACCAGTCTACAGTTAGGCAAACATTCTACAAATGGAGACACTTTGGGACTGTTGCTACTCTACCATGAATTGGGCGCCCAGTCAAAATGACACCAAGAGCACATCGAAGACTCATCAACGAGGTAAAGAAACAACCCCGAATGACAGCCAAAGATTTCAAGGCATCATTCGAACTCAAGTCATCATGGCTAACATCTTTGTTCATGAGTCTACAATGCGCAAAACATTGAACAAGCAGGGTATCTATGGCAGAACACCACGAAGGAAACCACTGCTTACTAAAAAGAAGATTGCTGCATGCCTGAAGTTAGCAAAAGAATACCTTTACACTCCACAGCGGTATGGGCAAAATGTTTTGTGGACTGTTGAAACTAAAATTGAACTATTTGGAAAAACCACACAGCAATACCTGGCATAGAAAGGGAACGGCATATCATGAAAACATCACCCCAACCGTAAAGTATGGTGGAGGAAACACATTATTTGGGCCTGCTTTGCTGCATCAGGGCCTGGTCAGCTTGCAATCATTGAGATGAAGGTGAATTCCCCAGTATATCAGACAATTCTTCAGGATAATGTGAGGATGTCTGTATGTCTGCTGAAACTGTGTAGACATTGGGTGATGCACCAGGACAACGACCCAAAACACCAGAGCAAATCCACAACAGAATGGCTTCAAAAAAACAAAATTACATTTACATTTACATTTATTCACTTAGCAGACGCTTTTATCCAAAGCGACTTACAAATAAGCAAAGTGATATATCAAGCAGGGAACAATACAAGTAGTGCTACTATACAAGATCCATTAATTGAATACCAGAGGAAGCAAAGTGCACAGAGTAGAGGTGTAAGTGCGTTGTGTGTGGGTTTTTTTTGTTTTTTGTTTTTTTCTTCCCCTAGGAGTTGATTAGGTGTTCACGGAAGAGGTGGGTCTTTAGCTGTTTTTTGAAGATAGTGAGAGATTCTGCAGTCCGGATTGAGATCGGAAGTGCATTCCACCACTGGGGAACGGTAAGCGTGAAGGTTCTGGAAAGGGACTTTACGCCACGCTGAGTGAGATCTACTAAACATCGGTCGCTAGTGGATAGCAGATTGCGAGAGGGAATGTATGCCTTCAGGAGAGACTTGAGGTAGGAGGGTGCTGTTCCTGACAAGGTCTTGTAGGTGAGCATCAAGGCCTTGAACTTGATGCGGGCAGCTACAGGAAGCCAGTGGAGGGAGATGAACAGGGGTGTGACATGGGTTGTCTTGGGCTGGTTGAAGACAATGCGCGCTGCAGCATTCTGAATCATCTGAAGGGGTTTGATGGAGCTGGCTGGGAGGCCTGAAAGAAGTGAGTTGCAGAAAATCCACCTTTTGGAGTGGCCAAGTCAGATCCCAGACCTCAACCCAGTAGAGATGCTATGGAATGACTTGAAGAAAGCCATACACATGAGACGTCCAAAGAATATGACCGAGCAGAAGCAATTCTGCCAGATAGAATGAGCTAAAATTCCTGCTGAACGATGTGCAGGTCTGATCCACAGCTACAGGAAGCGCCTGGTTGAGGTTATTGCTGCCAAGGGGGGATCAACCAGTTATTAATTCTAGGCGTACTTTTTCCACTGCCATTTTGAATGTTGAATGAGTGTGTTCATTAAAGACATGAAAGATCAGAATTTTTTTTGTGTTATTCTTTTTGGCACATTATATTTGTCAATACCCCTGACTTAGATGAAGATCAGATCACATTTTATGACTAATTTATGCAGAAAACCATGAAATTCCAACGGGTTCACATACTTTTTCTTGACGCTGTATATGCAAGGAACAGAGATGCTTTATATGTTAACATGAAGAGTTTAAACTGAATGTGGGCAGATATGGGAAGCCAGTGCAAATTGTACAGAACTGGGATTATATGAGCAGATTTTTTAGTGTGAGTCAGTAAACGGACTGCTGAGTTTTGCACATACTGTAGCTTATTTAGAGAAAGTGATGAAAGACCAATGAATAGAGATTTGCAGTAATCTAAACGTGAGGTTACGTTTCCATACCAGGGTTTCAGCAACACAAAAGCTAAGGGAAAAAAGTAGGCGAGCAATATCACTGAGGTGAAAGAAAGCAGTTTTGGTTATAGATGAAATATGAGAACTAAAGTTCAGTGATGAGTCCATGATAATCCCATTGTTGCGAACAGTGTGAGATGGAAATATGTCAGTGCCATTAATGGTCAGATAGAGGTCATTAGCCTTACTTATAGCAGCATTTGTTCCAGTGCTGAGGATTTTGGTCTTTGCACTGTTTAGTTTTAGAAAGTTTGCTGACATCCAGTGTTTAATATCACCAAGGCAGTTTATTAGGGAAGAGGGAGGAAGTGGAGTAGAGGGTTTGTAGCTGAGATAGATCTGGGTGTCATCTGTGTAAATATGACATTGTAGAGTGTGGTGACAAATATTTGAGCCAAGTGGAAGCATATAGATAATAAACAAGAGTGGACCTAGAATGGAACTTTGGGGAACTCCCTGAGAGACAGTAACAGTTTGATATTTGAATTTGCCAATAGAGATGAAATGTCTATTTGTGTGGTATGATGTAAACCAGGCCAAAGCTGTATCACAAATGCCTAATTCAGACAGAAGACAGGAGATCAGTATGGTGTGATCAACAGTATCACAGTGGCAGTAAGGTCCAGAAGTACAAGAATGCTAATGGAATCAGACCTGAATGAAGCAGATCATTGACTACCCTGAGGAGGGCAGTTTCTGTACTCTGTTGGGAGTGGAAGCCAGATTGGAAAGGTTCATATAGAAGATTGCTGGATAGATGAGATTGAAGTTGTCATGCAACAACTTTCTCCACGAGCTTAGACAAAAATGGAAGGTTGGAAATTGGTCTGTAGTTGCTAAGGACTTCTTGGTTCAAAGAGGGTTTTTTTTGAGGATGGGAGTAACTGTGGCACTTTTAAAGGAGATGGTAACAGATCCTGTGACCAGAGAATTGTTTGATATTAGAAAAAGGAGCTGAGAGCGTGAGTGCCTTAAGAAATGCCTTAAGAAATGGAGTAGGAGCGGGGTCAGGAGAGCAAGTAGGGGTACTGGATTTAGTGAGAACATCTTTTATGTCTGATGGATCAATTGGGGTGAAACACTGAAAAGGACTTAGATGAGGGAGGTAGGGAGGAGCTGGTAAGTTGAATCTCAATTGAGAGATGAGGGGAAAGTTGTTCATAAATGTTACAAATTTATAAATTTATTTACAAATTTATTCTGAAAGAATTGAAGAAAATCATTGCCAAATGTAACCAAGCCTGTAAGAGTGGAGGAGGGTGGCAGAAGTATTTTATTTACAATTTTGGTTTACTACTGCCTGCATTAATGACAGAAGACAGATAGGCTGATTTGGTGGTGTAAAGAGCATCTCTGTACTCTTTCATATTTTCAGTGTATGTTAGTATAATAAATAAATCTGCTTTTGATTTATTTAAAGACTCAGATTAGCACTATGTCAGATGTTGATCACTCTGGAGCAGACACTGGTAAGCAGGAAACAGAAAATTCACAAACAGATGTAGTCGCAAACAAACAGAAAATCCAGTGAGGAGCAGCAGCCAAAACACGCACAGCGTGCACTCAACCGTAAACCAGAGGCTCAATTATCTTTAAGAATTGAGCCATTAGGCTCAATTAGCTTTAAGAGCAAAGATTTAAAGGTACATCAGTGTTCTTTAAGGTCCAATTAAATACATTAAAATATTTTTTACATATTACAAGATACATAAGATGGACCTTTTGAAGATTTGAGCCCAGCAACAAAGAAAACTACAGTTTACACACTCTGGAAAAAAGGTAAATTCCCTATTCAACCATTAGATGAACCATTGTGACAAATAGTAAACAATGAGGATGAAAACAAAGAAGTTTCCCTTCACCAAGCATACAATTCCTAAATACTTGCATTGAATCAGGTTTTGGTGGGCTGAGTTTTGATTAGATGTGTTCTCCCTTGTATACACAGCAGTATGTGATACATTCCTGCTCAATTGGCAGAGGCCTGAGGCACATCAGGGATCCAGATCAGAATTCCCACCTCCATATAAATTGGACATCGGACCTAAAATTAATTTAAAAAATCTAGCTACTTCACATAAATGCCTGCCCATGAGGTTGGAAAGAGGTTAAATTTTCTTTAGAAAAAAACAGCGAACAGTTCCATGACATTCTGTATATGCATGAATAATACCATTAATAGCTAGTAAAAACAGAGTATTGCAAAACACAAACTAATTGAACCACTCTTTTCTTCATAGAAACAGTGTTAATTTATTGATTAATAAAAATTTTATACCCACTGTCTGTGATTTGTTGATGCTTTATAAATAACACTGTTATTTATTTAAATTATTTATTTATTTTAAATAAAGGAAGGGAGCATGGTGGCTTAGTGGTTAGCACATTTGCCTCGCACCTCCAAGGTTGGAGGTTTGAATCCCACCTCTGCCCTGTGTGCAGAGTTTGCATGCGCTCCCCATGCCTCGGGGGTCTCCTCCGGGAATTCCAGTTTGCTCACCCAGTCCAAAGACAAGTGTTGTAGGCTGAGTGTGTGAATTTGTGTGCGATTGTGCCCTGCTGTGGGTTTGAACCCAATCCCCTGCCTTGATCTTTTGTGCCCTGCTTTGCTGGGAAAGGCTCCAGGCTCCCCCGTGACCCTGTTTAGGATAAGAGGTATGGAAAATGGATGACCGTATATAAGGGTATCTTAAATATCCTTATATAAATTCACTATTGGGTGGGACCATGTTTCTAGTCACCAAGAGCTGTTTCATTAATTGTGCTTAAATCACTCATTTTAATGTCATAAGAGACATGTTTCTTGAATCAGACAGATTTATTCATTATGTGAGTCTGAATCTGCCCTTGTTTGCATTCAGCTGCATAAGAACCATTGTCTACTTTAGGTAACATTATATGATGTTTGCTGTATCACGTGGCTAGACACTTAACAGTAAGTTTATTTAATTTGCAGAAAAATATGGATGAGCCAATCTCAGTACATGAGATGGACACCAGCAATGGAGTGCTACTTCCCTTCTATGACCCGGACACCAACATTGTCTACCTTTGTGGAAAGGTAGGAGATGTGTACACATACAGTGCTTTCCTCTAATATTGACACCCTTGGTAAATATGAAAAATTGTCTTTATTGTTTAACTTTTTGATCTTTTGTTAAAAAAAAATCACAAAAATACTCTGCTCTCATGGATATCAAACAATTGCAAACACAACATAGGTTTATCAATTTAGGTGTACAACAATTATTGGTACCCCTATGATTTCATATGAGAAAAATCAAAGTATATTCCAATTGCTATTTTTTCATTTTTATTTTAGTACACCTGGGTGACTAGTAATAGGAATCATGGCTTCCTGTTTCACAGAGGTATGAATATGAGGTAACACATAGGCCAAATTCCCTTACTCATTCATAACAATGGGTATGGTCAAGGAATGCAGCTGTGATGTGTGGCAAAAGGTTGTTGAGCTTCAGAAAATGGGAAGTAGCTAAAAGAATATAGCCAAAGCATTGAAAATGCCCATTTCCACCATCAGGGCAATAATTAAGAAGTTCCAGACAACTGGAAATGTTTTGAAACAACCTGGAATTGGACATGTGTCTATATTGTCTTAACGCATTGTGAAGAGGATGGTTGGAGTGGCCAAAAAATCTCCAAGGATCACAGCTGGAGAATTGCAGAAGTTAGTTGTGTCATCACCACAAGTTGTTTGGAAGGGTTTCAAGAAAAAAGCCTCTACTCTCATACAAAAACAAACTCAACCATCTTCAGCTTGCCAGACACTACTGGAACTTCAAATTGGATCAGGTTCTATGGTCAGATCAAACCAAAATATAGCTTTTTGGCAATAAACACCAGAGGAGGTTTTGGCACACACAGAGAGGTACCTATTTGGAAAAGTATCTTATGCCCACGGTTAAATATGGTGATGGTTCTTTAATGTTTTGGGTCTGTTTTTCTGCCAGAAGACCTGGACATTTTGTTGGGCATCATGGACTCCATCAAATATCAACAGGTATTAAGTGAAAACCTGACTGCTTCTGCCAGTGCCAGAAAGATTAAAATGGGCCGTGGTTGGATCTTCCAGCAGTTGTCCAAAAGGACAATGATCCAAAACATACACCAAAATTAACACAAAAATGGTTTACTGACCTTAAAATGCCATGACCTGCCATGGCCATCCCAGTCCCTGAATTGAAACCCATAGAAAACCTGTGGGGTGAACTGAAGAAAAGAGTCCACCAGACTCTGTATGGACGAATGGTCTCAGATCACTTGCCATCTATTCTCCAACATCATCAATCATTTTTTGATTAGACTCCGAGCTGTTATCTTGGCATAAGGTAGCACAAATTATTGACTAAAAGAGTAAATTTTTGGACATTTTTTTAACTAAAGATCTAAAGACTAAGATCCTTCTTTGCTCATATTTACCAAGGGTACCAAGAGTGGTCTTGCTGTTTTGTAGAAGTGTCTAACATGCTCTCCTGTTAATTTGGGGTATTTTTCTAGTTTTTAAGATACAGTATGACCTCAGTTATCTGTGGTATGTGTGATGTTTTGAATCAGACTTGCAGTGAATGACATCTGGAGTTTATCCTCCAGATGTACATAAGCAGGAGAGTATATGAACAATGCTGCTCACATTGCTGCAACTTCTGCAAGTGCATACAAAAGTGTACAGCAAGTATAAACCAGTCCCCTGGGCCACGTCACTTCACTGTGGATTATGTTCCAAGATGCACCATTTCAAACACTTCTCCTGACCTTTTTGACTAGGTGTAGCAAGAAATGCAAGTTCAGCCTTTTAGTGATTTATGTTACATATACAGTTAGGTCCATAGATATTTGGACATTGACAATGTTATTTTAGCTGTCTACCACAGTGTACACTTGATATAAAAATTCTACACACCCCTGTTAAAATATCAGGTTTTTGTGATGTAAAAAAAAAAATGAAACCGAGATATGATTTCAGAGCTTTTCCCACCCTCAATGTGAAAATAATGTATTATAATTTAGTGAAAAACAATCAGAGACATTTTAGAGAAAAAAAAAGACAAATAAAAAAGGTTACAATAACCTCGTTGCATATGTGTGCACACTCTTTTATAACTGGCAATGTGTTATCATACACAGTTATCATATAGCTGTCATCAATGAAATTATTCTGATTAACCCCAAATAAAAACCAGCTGCTTCTCCTGAAATGCTGTCTTTGGTCACCGCCAAACATGTCTGCTGTTACTGTGGCCAAACAACTCTATCTTTGATTCATCTATCCAAAGCATATTATTCCAAAAGGCCTGGTCTTTGCTTATATGCTCATTGGCAAACTGTAGTCTTGCTTTAATGTTCTTTTTAGACAGCAAAGGCTTTTTCCTGGCACACGTCCCATGCAGGTCAAATTTGTGCAATCTGTTTCTGACAGATTGCAAGACTTGCTAGCAGATCCTGTGGTGAAATTTATGACTTCTTAGAGACTTATTTTTGCATCTGACAGTCTGCTCTGGTGCTGAATTTGCTGGGATGGCCAGTCCTGGACAAATTGGCAGTTGTTTGAAATCTGTGCTACTTGTAGATGATTTCCCTTTCAGTGGAATGATGTATGACCTCTGTGATTGCCAACAAGGGTTTTGCCACCAAGTACTAAGTCATGTTTGCAGAGGGGTAAAATGCATATTTCCCTCATTAAAATGCAAATCAATTTATAACATTTTTGACATGCGTTTTTCTGGATTTTTTTTGTTGTTGTTATTCTGCCTCTCATTGTTCAAATAAACCTACCATTAAAATTATAGACTGATCATTTCTTTGTCAATGAGCAAACGTACAAAATCATCAGAGCATCAAATACTTTTTTCCCCTCACTGTAAATGGCTTCATACACTAAGAACAAACAGGAACTGAAGACTTTTAAATTATAAAAGTGGAATTAAAAAATATTAGTGTGGTCAAAGCTTGGGGTTGGAGAAGATTAATAATGTTCATTTTGGGTTGTTTGCCCTAAAAGTTTGGGAACCCCAGCATTAGTCATTTTTGTTATTAATTTATTTATTTTAATTTAGTATTTTGCTTTTATATTATATAATTTTTTTGCCGACAGCAAAGAAAAGACACATTCTGTTTCTTCTGTATGCATTTTCTATTCCCCATTTTTTGGGGGCTCAAAGGCAAGTGTTTGTGTTTAAAGAAGGAGGTAAAGACACTATTGAAATGCCCCATCTATGAAACATCTAAGCAATAAAAATTTGGCATCTACTGCATGTAGGTAATTTTAATAATTTGAATGGGGTGCCAGGAAAAATCAACTTCCACCAAATCTAAATACAGCATATAATGTATATATGGAATTAATAAGAAAAAAAAGCCTCTTGGAGTTGAGTTATAAATGTACTTTGCATAGTGCTAAACTGGCAACTTACCTCAATTTTTAGCAACATTAGTCTTGTAGCTCCAGTAAGAAAACTAAATAAGCAAACTTCAGACCAATTTCATAAAGAGGGACATTCAAAAAGGTAACATTTATGTACATTTTTATTGTTCAGTCTTTTTTTTCTCTTCACACAGGGAGACAGCAGCATCCGCTACTTTGAGATTACAGATGAAGCACCATACGTTCATTACCTTAACACCTTTTCCAGCAAAGAACCACAGAGGGGCATGGGCTACATGCCCAAAAGGGGCCTAGACGTTAATAAGTGTGAGATTGCCAGGTACATAGCATCACGTTGTTACACCATATATGTATGTTGGCCTGCAGGAACTGAATTTAATCCTGTCTGCTTGAGTATTGTGTTGGATTGAACAGTAATTATAGGAACTTAAAGGACCATAAATTTTCATGTATTCTAACACCTGTGACAAAGCTTTATGGAGGGAAACATCACTCCTCTGATATCAGTGAAAGTTTATGGGTTTTAGTAGTCTGACATTTTTCTCAGTCTAGTAATTGTTAGACACTAAATCTGACACACACTGTAAAAATCAGTGGTTCACATTAAAGCAGTGTGATCTTAAACAAATATTACAATATTTTCCAAATACAGGGTGGGTACAAGGTGCTTGAAGTGCTTGAATTTGGCTTTTTGAAATTGAAGTACTGGAAAACCTTGAAAATAGCCATATTTTATCTAGTGGTGCTTAAAAAGTGCTTGAATTATAAAAAGTCAATAAACACAAATTGCTAAATAATTAAGTTTATTTTTGATAAACACGAATACAATCATTTCGCTTAAATATGACTCCCCGCTGCAGCCCCTCCCCATCCTCCCGCTTTGTCATTTTGACAAAGACAGTTTTGGTCCACTTTTCAGACCTCTTTATTGAACTTTTTAAACAAAAAATTTTCCCAAAAAAGCACCTACTGACAAATCTAGCAACTTTTTGGGTAAACCTTAGCTACTTTCCGTAGAAGAGAGTCGCCAGTACACACGAGCGTGAGGTCCTCGTTTCCCACTACAGGCACACCTCTCTCTGTGGCTACACTGTTCAGTGAGAAGAGGAACACATTCATTCACTTCTAACTTTCTCTCTGAGCGATCATTTTACATATAGCCGAAATCACACCACAACCATTGTTTTTCACTTATGTGTATGGTGATTTTGTCAATCGATGTTGTGGTAATAAATCAGGATTTTAGCAGTGTAGAGCAGCAGCTTGGAAATGGATTGGAAGTGACTGCTGGTTAACATGTTCTCGTAATGGGCTGTGTTTCAATCACTATTTCATACTCGTTCCATTGTCTAATAACAGAAAAACAATATGTAAATATGAACAGCTTTATTGGGAATTCAGCTGTTAAAATACAGTATGTGAGCATAGAGAGTAGGAGAGAAGCAAACAAGACACTAGGCAGAATGTAAATACAACACGATGACATAATGAATATGCTAATTAGCACATGATGACCATGGCTGGACTGGGACAAAAAAATCAGCCAGGCAGCCCATCACTACAATCCAGAATCCGTCCAGGCACCACTTATATATATCCACGCCTATAAAAATTTTCTGCCATCTTGGATTTTTTTGTAAAATGTACTTTTGCGATCTAGTCCTAGGTTTTTGTCCAATCAGGACCAAACCAGTGCCAAACAATTCTATGGAGTTTTAATATCAAAAGTTATATATAAAAAAAGTTTGAACTTTCGACTTGTGGTAGCTACGGTATGTGAAAACACAGGAAGTAGATGTGGACACTTTTACGTAAATGGCTATAACTCTTGAACAAAATGAAATATCTTCACCAAAATTGGCATGCTTATGTTTGAGGACAATCTAGGGTTGCCCAGAAAGGTTGGAGCAGTTTTGCTACATGATGGTGCTATAATACTGAAAAAAACCTGAAATTTGCTGTAACTATGGAATCGTTGATCCAGTTGACTTAAAAATATGCGTACAGTGTCTTTGTCGCAGTTGCCATCACTGCCTATGAGCACATTCATGTATTTTGAAAAACATGGACGCCATCAGCCAATCAATTTTCAGTAGACATTAGACAAGGTTACCAATGGCTGATCGGAACGAAACTTTGTGCGCCTATTTGACTCTTGGGTTTCTCAGAGGTTTCTGCAAAGTTTGAAAGAAATCAGTCACCAGGTGGTGGTATCACGACATTTGTTGGTGTTAACGGGTGTAAATAAAGCAGTGTTTTGAACAAACATAACTAATATATATCAAATGATAGGCCTTCTCATTCTAAACATATTTGCCCCAGGAACCATTGGTGTCTGTCAAACCCTTAGGAAAATATTTCAGATAATGTAAAAAACCTACTTTTTAAAACTGTTCATAGATTGTTGTTTTTTTTACTCAAGTGAAATAAAACTATTGCAGTACAATACTTTGGACATGTTAGATCAATAGTTATAAAAAAAAAGTTGAACTCTTGATTTACCCTTGCAAAGCCACATCAAAAGGTTTGAAGTGGGCGTGGCTATTTTACTTAAATGGCTATAACTCTTGAACAGAATGAGATATTTTCACTAAACTTGGGATACTTATGTAGGATTTCTATCTGAGGGTACTTATCAAAAATGGAACACTTTGGCCACTTGGAATTGATATAATAGTAAAAACACTTGAAAATGGTTGTGTGTATGGTGTGTAAATGATTGTGTATTATTCACCGTTTCAGACATACACATATTCTTTGTATCCTAAATTAGATCTCATCATTTTGAACAACGTTGTTTCAGGATACTGCTGTCAATTAAATCGTTCATTAAATATTTGAGATTATTTCAAAAACCTAGTTTTGGGAACTAGTCCTAGGTTTTTTGCTCAACTGTAATAATCATATTGCACAACAATTCTTAGACTACTTAGATCAATAATTATCAAAAAACTTTGGTGTCCCAAAAAAGTTGGTGTGGTTTTGCCATATGGTGGCACTATAATACCATAAAAATTTAATTGGCTGTAACATTGATTCCGTTAATCCTATTGACTTCAAAATTTGAAAACATTGTCTTTGTCTCAGTTGCCATCTTCTCAAAGGACATTCACGTATGTTGAAAAATAGAGCCACCATTGGTCAATGAAATTTCAGTAGCTATTAGACTAATTTAACAGTGGCCAATCGGAATAAAATTGGTGGACCTTTTTGCATCTTAGTCGAAGAGGTTTTTTGCAAAGTTTTTTAAAAATCAGCCACTAGGAGGCCCGATCATGATTATTGTAGGTGTTAACAGTTGTATATAATGCAGTGTTGTAAAAAAAAAACACAATTAATATATATATCATATGATCGATCTTCTCTTTCTAAACAACTGTTCCCCAAGAACCATTGGTGTCTGTCAAACAGTTTGGTAAATATTTCAGATAATGTAAAAATGTACTTTTGCAAACCAGTTATAGGTGTTTTGCTCCACATAAATGAAACAAATGCTACAAGATTCTTTGGTGTCCATTTATAATTAATTATTTTTTAAAAAGTTTAACTTTTGATTTTACATGTCAAGGGCATGCCAAAAGTAATGGAAGTGGACATGGTCACATTAGTTAGATAGTAATAACTCCTAAACAGAATGATAAATTTTTGCTCGGTAGACTTATGTAAGGGCTCAGTCTGAGGTCACTTCACATAAATTGCGGTGTTTGGCCACTTTGTGGTGCTATGATAGTACAAAAAAAACCTGAAAATAGCTGTATAAATGGTTTGTAAATGATGGTATATTAGCCAATGTTTCACACATACACATGGTGAACAACTTTGCTCCAAGGGCCACTGCTGTCAATCAAATTGTTGGGAACAGGAGAAGATTCAAACACAGTATGAGGATCCATGTGCAGAAGTCCATAATCCAAATTTAATCATCAATAAACCAAAGTCCAAATGGCAATAATTGCAGTAATCAAGACAAAAGGGAGATCCAAGAGACCGAATATCAAGATCAATGGAAGGGTCATATACATAAAAGCTGACAAGATATAGCATGGCTCATAACTTGAAAGTTACCAGGAATTAAGTGTGAATGGCAGAGATTTCAGGAAGAAAATAGTCCTCCATGACTGACTGCTGTCACGAAATGGACTTTAGGATGGATGCAAGTGCAGTTAAAGATGTTTATTAGACAGAGAAAGGCAAACAGACAATTCCAAAACGGTAATCCAAAGCGTGGTCCAAAAACATGGGCGAATGTGTTCACATGAATGGCAAGCTTATAAAAAAAAAAAAAAAAAAAAAAAAAAAAAAAAAAAAAAAAAAAAAAAAAAAAAAAAAAAAAAAAAAAAAAAAAAAAAAAAAAAAAAAAAAAAAAAAAAAAAAAAAAAAAAAAAAAAAAAAAAAAAAAAAAAAAAAAAAAAAAAAAAAAAAAAAAAAAAAATGATTGTCCATGTCATCGACTTGAGGCGTGAGCAGAACCTGGTTGGTCGTGACATTGGTTTCAGGCATGAGGAGAACTTGGTTGTTTGTGTCAACAGATTCTGGCGTGAGCATAACTTGGTTGGTTGTCGCTTCAGTTTCAGGCATGAGCAGGGTCTGCTTGGTCGAGCCTGGTTGGTTTCTGACTGGAACTTGGTGTGGAAGGTCACATGGTCGATTTCAGACTGGAATGTGGCATGGAAGGTCATATCATTGATCTCAGACTGGAATGTGGCGTGGGAGGTCACCTCGTCGACCTCAGATAGGAACGTGTCATGAGTGGCCTTCTCTTCGACCTCGGACAGGAACTTGGCTTGAAAGGTCATCACTTCGACCTTGGACAAGAAGATGGTTTGAGAGGTTGCCTTTTCGACCTCGCACACGAACTTGGCTTAGGAGATCACCTCGTTGACCTCTATCAGGCACTTGACAACTCGTGGGTCTCAGACTGAAACTCTGGGGATGAGACTACCTCGTGGGTAATCTGCTGGAACTCTGGGGATGAAACCGCCTCGTGGGTCTCATGCTGGAGCGCTGAAGATGGGGTCACCTCATTGACCTCCAGCTGGAGCTCAGCAGCTGAGACCACCTCATAGATCTTGAGCTGGAGCCCTGGAGATGAGGTCATCATGTTGACCTCCGGCTGGAGCTCATCGGGTGCTCTGTTGTGGAGCTGTTTGTGAGTACCCCAGCTGCTCTTGAAACATCCACGAGAGCAGAAATATAATCCATGGACCCCAAGTTTCTTGCATGTGGGACACTGTATCTGGGCCTCTTTACCTCAGCCCTCGGTCTTGCAGGTCGGCATCACCTCCACCACTGCACTGTTGGCCGGGGGATGAAACTGAGCTGTGGAGGCTGCCCTGTAAATCCACTTAGAGTAGGTGTGGAATGGCAGGTCAGGCTTCGTCACACTGACTCTGACTCCCCTCAAAAGTTGATCCAGGTTATTGCTCTGCCCTGGATGCCCAAACTCCTTCAAGAATAGTTCTGCAAACTGAGTTACATTATTGAAGGCACTGGATCCGGTACTGGCCAGATGCTCTGTCCATTCACGGGCCAGGCCATAAAATCCAGATTATACAATTAACCCAAGCCACTGTTTCGTGTCCGGCTTGGGGTTCACCATGATCAAAAAGTACATTCGGCTGGGGGAAAAATAACTGATTCAGGTAGTCACAATCCCAAATTTGTCTCTGGGAGGTCTATGGCAGTCCACTGGAGAAACTATACTGACATGAAGGGTGGCCAGACATTCCCATGTACACTGCCGTGAGGCTTTCCTGGATCTCCTGCTGCATCCATGTTGGAGGCATAGTATTATGTCACAAAATGGAGGTTAGGATGGATGCAAGTGCATTTAAAGACGTTTATTAGATGGAGAGAAGCAAACAGACAAATCCAAAATGGTAATCCAAAGCATGCTCAAATAACATGCAAAAGGTCAGGCGATTGGCAAATGGGCATAAGCAGGGCGAGGCAAAACACAACCCGAGAAACAAAGTCAATAAACCAGAATCGAGAAACACAAGAGGTTTATATAACAAAGGTAATCATGGGTTAAACACAGGACAGCTGAAAACAATGAGGTCACAAATTCGGAAAACAACCAATTACAAAACAGGGGTAGAGACAGAACATAGCTATAACAAAAGCATGTGTCCATTGTTGTAACAAATCGTAACTGGAGGCAGATGCAGGTGCAGATCAAAGTCTTTATTCAACATAAAACTCAAAAGCAAAGTAAACGCGGTCTTCACCGGCAAACGAGAAATGTGGCATATAACAATATCCTTTGAGGCATGGAATCAAACGATACGACCGATACAAATCCTACAACCCATAATACTGAGCGACGTTCTCAGTAACCAAGGTGTTTTTATCCATCCATCCATCTTCAACCGCTTATTCCTGCTTCAGGGTCGCGGGGAACCTGGAGCCTATCCCAGGAAGCATCGGGCACAAGGCGGGGTACACCCTGGACAGGGTGCCAGTCCATCGTAGGGCACAATCACATACACACTCACACACCCATTCATACACTATGGACAATTTACCAAGCTGCCAATCAACCTACCATGCATGTCTTTGGACTGGGGGAGGAAACCGGAGTACCCGGAGGAAACCCCCGCAACACGGGGAGAACATGCAAACTCCGCACACACATGGCCTCGGCGGGAATCGAACCCCGGACCCTGGAGGTGTTTTTATCCCAAACATAATCAAACTCAGAACATAAACACCTGTGGCAAATTAAAGTCACTAAAGCTAACGCTCAATCCGGAAGCGAGTGAACCACAAGAATGTCATGTGTCATGTGTCCAGAGCCAAGCCACAGTGCCATCTGCTGGCCTTATCATAACAAATGTAAACAAAGTTAATGTCATAATGGGCGAAATGCATGCGTTCGCTAAGGGCTCGCACCCAGCTTGTGCACGAGCTTGCGCGAACATGCTGCAATACTGCAGCACTTGACTCAAGGGGAAATTATGACAACTGCAGGTTAGTGTCTAGATCTTACTTTGTTCCGTTTTCACAAGCCAATCAAAAAACCCCAATGGATAAGAGTAAATTCTCATCTTAAATTATTCGGCTCAAATATGCTGTTTCATTCAGAAATATATCACGCTGAGGAATAAAAAGACATTTAAATTTCCATTTAATGTCATCATTAAAGCTGATCTGACTACTGTATGTTGTGTGATTTGATGTGAACTCATCTTTATATTCAAAGGTTTTATAAACTTCATGAGAGGAAGTGTGAGCCAATTATCATGACTGTCCCAAGAAAGGTACTACTTACTGCAAATATGTAATTGTATTAACATTGCACTATTACTACATAGATATGCATCATAAACAGTATAGATTTTTATATTTAGTCAGCATGTTAACCAGCATGCCAATGCCTGACAGTTACCGCTACAGTATTGTGTGTGTGTGTGTATGTATATGTGTAATGTATGAATATATACACGCACTGCCCACTTTAATAGAAACACCTGTACACTTGCATATTTATGCAGTTATCCAATCGGCGAATCATGTGGCAGGACAATGCATAAAATCATGCAGATTCAGGTCAAGAGCTTCAGTTAATGTTAACATCAAACATCAGAATGGGGAAAAATGTGTGATCTCTGTGACTTTAACTGTGGCCTGGTTCTTGGTGCCAGATGATCTGGTTTGAGAATTTCAGAAACTGCTGATCTTCTGGGAATATCCCAGAATAGTTTTGAAAACAAAAAACATCCTGTGTGCAGAGGGTCTGCAGGCTGAAACACCTTTTTGTTGAGAGAGATCAGAAGAGAATTACCATACTGGTCTGAGCTAAGAAAAATCTATAGTAACTCAAGTAAATGTCAGGGTTACGCATGTAACCTTGGTCCCTGAGAAGGGAACGAGACGTTGCATTTAGCATAACAGTATGGGAACGCCTTGTGCACACGCGTGACCGGTATCTGAAGCTTGTGTAAAATCATGCCTCTACTTATAGGCCTGCCATGACTAGGTGATGTAGCAATTAAGCGCGTTGCATTATATATATATATATATTGTGAACCCCGCCACCACTTGTGAACCCCGCCACCAGCCTCTATTATCTGAAGCGAAGTCGCAATTCACAGGCCTGCCCCGGTATGACAGTGCTATGCAACATCTCGTTCCCTTCTCAGGTAACAGGGTTACATGCATAACTCCGCCATTCCCTTCAAACGGAACTTCGACGTTGCATTTAGCATAACAGTATGGGAAAGGGAATACCCACTCTATCATACCGAGGGTACGGCCTGTTCAAAAATACCCAAGTCCGAGGGTCACTGCACTCGAGGAGGAGGCGAACGCCCTAGTGGAATGAGCTCTTATGCCCAGAGACGTGGCGAGAGAGACCGCATGTCATAAGCCCTAGAGATTGCTTCCACTATCCAAGTAGAGATGCGCTGCTTTGACACAGCATAACTTTTCCTGTCGCTGCCCAAGCAGACTGGTAGCTGCTCCGACTTACTCCACTGGTCGGAGCGGTGGACGTAAGTATAGAGAGCCCTTACTGTACACAGTTGGTGCATCCTCTCTTGTTCCAGTGTGAGGAACAGAGGAGGGCAGAAAGCCTGCAACACCACAGGGTGGGCAACCGATGTAGGCACTGTATGAATATAATCCAGCCTAGGATACAGGAAGGACTTGGCTTATCCAGGGGTAAATTCAATGCAGGGAGGGGCAACAGAGACAGCTTGTAGACCTCCCACTCACTTGAGAGATGTCAGGGCCAGTAAAAGAGCTAACTTTAGAGTCAGAAGCTTCTCAGAGGCTGACTCTAAGGGCTCAAATGAGGCCCCTGACAGACCTTCCAAGACCACAGAAGGTCCCAGGAAGGTATGCACGACTTGCAGATTGGCCGCAGCCGTCTGACACCACGCATGAACCTCAAAGTTAGAGGATGTTGCCCCATGGAGGCTCAATCAACAGGGGCATGGCTGGCCGAAACGGTGGCCAAGTAACCCTGATTATAGAAGGAGCCCAGCCCGCTGAGAAACGTTCTGTAAGAACTCCAGGACTGTAGCTATTGCGCAGCTCACTGGGTCTAGGTGACGTTCCTCACACCACAAAACAAAAAGCTGCACCTTGAGTGCATACGCTTTCCTTGTGGATGGCGCTCTAGCATTTAACATGGTTTCTACAATCTCAGTTGTGAGACCAGAATCTATGAGCTGGTGCCCCTCAGGGGCCAGACCCACAGTTGCCGAGTTCTGGCCGAGGGTGATAAATCAGCCCTCCAGCTTGAGACAGTAGCTCCACTCTAGGGGCTCGAATGGGGCACCCGACAGAATTTCCAGGACCACAGAAGGTCCCAGAAAGGTATGCGCGGCCTGCAGATGGGCCTCAGCCGTCTGACACCATGCATGAACCTCGAAGTTAGAGGATGTTGCCCCACAGAGGCTCCCTCAACAGGCTGGCCGAAATGGTGGCCACATAACCCTGACGGTAGAAGGAGCCCACCCCGCTGAGAAATGTTCTTGTAGGAGCTCCAGGACTGTAGCTATTGCACAGTTTACTGGGTCTACAGTGAATCCCTGCAGACGGGAATCTCCCAAGGAGTGCCATCTCGCAGGGATATTATCTTTCAGAACCATGTTCGAGCTGCCAAAAGGTTGCTACTAGCAGACTGTCTTGGCGAACTCTCGCTAGAGCTTGTTGGAGCAGAGCGATGGGGGGAAGCAGCATACAGATGTGACCTCTGCCACATGTGTGGACTCCACCCCAAGAGTCTCCCAAAATCCAGCTTTATCTTGCTCAGTGTTGATAGGATTGACACTATGCATGTTGGGGATAGAAACGCCCTCGTCGTAGTAGAATCCTATAACCTCTAGAAAAGTTGTCCACTGCACCGGGGAAAGCATACTTTTCTGAGATTCACCCTGAGCCCCAAGCTGTTCATGTGGGCGAGAACAACATCTCGATGTTGAACCACCAGCTCCCTGGATCGTGCTAGAATTAACCAGTCATTCTGTTGGGATAAATTCACACATTTAATATCTGTATACCGTGTTTATATTTCTGTAAAGCTGCTTTGAGACAATGTCTGTTGTAAAAAGCGCTATACAAATAAAATTGAATTGAATTGAATTGAATTCAGGTAATTTGGTACACAGATGCCCTGGAGTCGCAATGGAGCCAGAGTAACATCCATGCACTTTGTGAAGGTGCAAGGGGATAAAGCTAGCGATATTCCCATGTGGAAATAGGGTTAATAGCATTTTTAGATCTATCACCACAAACCAGTTCTTGAACTGGATCTGTGGCACGATAAGTTTGAGCGTCAGTCTCTGAACCAGTATGTCCGAAGAGTATGGTTCAGATGAGGCAGATCTAAAATTGGCCACATACTCCCACTTTTTTGCAGAACAGGAAATAATGGCTGTAAACCTCCTTCCCTTCGGGAACGGGATACATGTTCTATGGCCCCATTGTCCAAAAGTGAGCTTACTTCCTGCGCTAACGTTGGGCTCTGGTCAGACTCCTGTGGTGAGCAAACCTTTGAACCGGGGGGGGGGGGTGTCGAGCTATAACTGGACCCAGTAACCCTTTCCATGGTAGACAGAACCCATGGAGACACATTTGGCAGTACCTTGTATGCTGCCGGTGGTCTTTTTGTGATGTTAGCTATTCCACATTCTATTGGATGGAAGCATTAGATTTACGTTGCCCTGTGACAGCTCGCTGACCAAAGGACACCGAAAACTTAGGGACCACCTTGGCTAGGGGAGGCCCTACAGTAGCACTGGGGGCTACCTGCCCTAACAACCTAATGTCCCCAGATACATCCCTCCATGGCTCCTCAGGACCGCTCTTTGCCTGCTTGGCCTTTATGACCATTCTCAGATCAGGCCTAACAGCAGGTTGCGACTGTGGCCGCCCGGTTCCCCTGGCTGTCTGTGGACGTCCAAGTGAGTTCGAGACAACATGCCATATGTCGAGCTCACTCTGCAGGTCTGCTTGGTAGGCCTGCAACCCTGTCATTGTCTGCAGTGACCCACAAGCAAGACTACTACTGCATAGGCTTGCCCACCAATGCCACTTGGGTGCAAGTCGGCCCCCGCAATTACCTGCCGTCGGTGGAGAGAGGTAGCTAGCAAGCGCGTCATCCACCTTGAGCATAGCTAAATAGCCATGCTGTTCACTCCCACAATGGCCGAATAATCCAACATCGTGGGGTTATGAATATGGCTTATGCGTGGTTTTCCCCCAGAAGCCTGAGATTTTGTCATAAACTTCTGTAAGACAGGGGAGTTTCTGCAGTGTGAGGGATTTACTTTCACTGAGTAATCACTTCAAGCAGCTCTTTATATGCTGCTCTCAGTTTTTAACACATCATTCTAACTTCTCGAAGTCAGAGAGGAATTATTACCCTTTTGGCTTTCCATAGCAGAAGGAGGAGTCGCAACACGAACTCCAAAATCCAGCAGAGAGCCGGACCCAGAAGACAGAACATGAGATGGAGCAGCATTCGTCTCCGGCTCCTCTTCCGGATCTAAGAGATCCCCCGAACCGGAGATGGCTGGCTGCCTTGGCAGCAGCCCAGATCCGTGAGGCTCTGAAACCCGACTCGCTTTGGCTTCTGTTTTTTTTTTTTCGAGAAGAACGCGAGTCGAACTGCTTAATGTAGTGTTACCATGTGCAGCCTCTCGAGCCCGCCATCGCATACTACACCGCTAACACTTCACCCAGAAAGTGTACACTTTTCCCTGTGATGAACCAGGAGCAAGCCGTAACACACTTCTGGAACTCTTTCTCGCTCATTACTTAGCTCTCTTTTCCTTTAAAAAAAAGGGATAGAAAAGTTCAGAGATTTTGAGAAAATATAGAGTAGAAATGAAGCGTTTTTGTCACACCAACAACAGACATGCAGTCTCACTGAAGATAATAAGGCTGGCGGCGTGGTTCACAGGTGCCATATATATATATCATATGACGCGCTTAATTGCCACGTCACCTGATCATGCAGGCCTATAAGTAGAGGCATGATTTTACACAAGCTTCAGATACCAGTCACGCGCACAATGCGTTCCCGTACTGTTACGCTAAATGCAACGTCGAAGTTCCTTTTGAAAGGGAACACTCTTTACAACTGTGGTGAGCAAAAATCTCAGAATGCAAAACTTATCAGACCTTGAGGTTGATAGACTCCAACTGCAAAAGACCACATAAGGTTCCACCCCTGTCAGTCAAGAACAAGAATCTGAGCTATCGTGGGCACAGACTCAATTAAACTGGACAAAAGACTGGAAAAAGACCAGGTAATTTTTTTTTTAATCTTCAACTGTCCAGTTTGGTTGAGCCTGTGCCTATGATAGTCTCTGATTCCTGTTCTTGGCTGACAGGAGGGGAACCCAATGTGGTCTTCTGTTGTTGTAGCCCTTCCACTACAAGATTTGATGTTGTGTGCATGCGTAGATGCCCTTCTGCTCACCACATGTATAAAGAGTGATTATCTGAGTTATTATATCCTTCCTGGCAGTTTGAACCAGTCTGGTAATTTTCTGCTGATATCTCTTCTCAAAAAGATATTTCTACCAAAGGAACTGTTGCTCACTCATTGTTGTTGTTGTTTTTCTTTTCAAATTTCACACCATTCTATGTAAACTCTAGAGACTGTGAAAATCCCAAACCAGCAGTTTCTGACTATTTAAACCAGCTCATCTGGCACAAACAACAATGCCACCATTAAAGTCACAGAGATCACACTTTTACCAATTTTGATGTAAACATTAACTGAAGCTCTTAACCTTTATCTGCATCATTTTATGCATTGAACTGCTACCACATTATTGGCTGATTGAATAATGAGTGTGTATAGGTGTTCCTTGTTATATATATATATATATATATATATATATATATATATATATATATATATATATATATATATATATATATATATATATAGATAGATAGATAGATAGATAGATAGATAGATAGATAGATAGATAGATAGATAGATAGATAGATAACAGTCCATTACAAGTAGCTGAAAGTTTGCACTTGTTTGACATCCATGAGAGCAGAGTATTTTAGTAAAAAAAAAAAAAATTATAAAAAAATTTAATGTTTAAACAATAAAGCTTTCTTTGCTTAGATTTACCAAGGGTGCCAATATTAGTGGAGACCACTGTACATACAGTATCTCACAAAAGTGAGTACACCCCTCACATTTTTGTAAATGTTTCATTATTTTTTTAATTTGACAAAACTGAAGAAATTACACTTTGCTACAATGTAAAGCGTACAGCTTGTATAACAGTGTAAATTTGCTGTCCCCTCAAAATAACTCTACACACAGCCATCAATGTTTAAACCACGTGCAACAAAAGTGAGTACACCCCTAAGGGACAATGTCCAAATTGGGCCCAAAGTGTCAATATTTTGTTTAACAACCATTATTTTCCAGCACTGCCTTAACCCTCTTGGGCATGGAGTTCACCAGAGTTTCACAGGTTGCCAGTGGAGTCCTCTTCCACTCCTTCATGACGACATCATGGAGCTGGTGGATGTTAGAGACATTGTGCTCCTCCACCTTCCATTTGAGGATGCCCCACAGATTCTCAATAGGGTTTAGGTCTGGAGACATGCTTGGCAAATCCATCACCTTCACCCTCAGCTTCTTTAGCAAGGCAGTGGTTGTCTTGGAGGTGTGTTTGTTATCTTGCTGGAATACTGCCCTGTGGCCCAGTCTACGAAGGGAGTGGATCATGCTCTGCTTTAGTGTGTCACAGTACATGTTAGCATTCATTTTTCCCTCAATGAACTGTAGCTCTCCAGTGCTGGCAGCACTCATGCAGATCCAAACCATGACAATCCCACCACCATGCTTGACTGCAGGCAAGACACACTTGTCTCTGTAGTCCTCACCTGGTTGCCGCCACACACGCTTGACACCATCTGAACCAAATAAATTTTTCGTGGTCTCATCAGACTACAGGACATGGTTCCAGAAATCAATGTCCTTCGTCTGCTGGTCTTCAGCAAACTGTTTGCGGGCTTTCTTGTGCATCATCTTTAGAAGAGGCTTCCTTCTGGGACGACAGCCATGCAGACCAATTTGAAGCAGTGTGCGGCGTATGTTCTGAGCACTGACAGGCTGACACCCACCCCTTCAACCTCTGCAGCAATGCTGGCAGCACTCATACAGTGGTGTGAAAAAGTGTTTGCCCCCTTACTCATTTCCTGTTCCTTTGCATGTTTGTCACACTTAAGTGTTTCGGAACATCAAACCAATTTAAACAATAGTCAAGGACAACACAAGTAAACACAAAATGCAATTTGTAAATGAAGGTGTTTATTATTAAAGGTGAAAAAAATCCAAACCATCATGGCCCTGTGTGAAAAAAGTGATTGCCCCCTTGTTAAAACATACTATAACTGTGGTTGTCCACACCTGAGTTCAATTTCTCTAGCCACACCCAGGCCTGATTATTGCCACACCTGTTCACAATCAAGGCATCACTTAAATAGGAGCTGCTTGACACAGTAAGGTCCACCAGAAGATCCTTAAAAGCTACACATCATGCCGAGACCCAAAGAAATTCAGGAACAATTGAGAAAGAAAGTAATTGAGATCTATCAGTCTGGAAAGGGTTATAAAGCCATTTCCAAAGCTTTGGGAATCCAGCGACCACAGTGAGAGCCATTATCCACAAATGGCGCGACGACATGGAACAGTGGTGAACCTTCCCAGGAGTGGCCGGCCGCCCAAAATTACCCCCAAGAGCGCAGCGACGACTCATCCAAGAGGTCACAAAAGACCCCACAACAACGTCCAAAGAACTGCAGGCCTCACTTGCCTCAGTTAAGGTCAGCGTTCATGCCTCCACCATCAGGAAAAGACTGGGCAAAAATGGCTTGCATGGCAGAGTTCCAAGGAGAAAACCACTGCTGAGCAAAAAGAACATCAAAGCTTGTCTCAATTTCTCCACAACACATCTTGATGATCCCCAAGACTTTTGGGACAACATTCTGTGGACCGATGAGACAAAAGTGGAACTCTTTGGAAGGTGTGTGTCCAAGTATATCTGGCGTAGAAGGAACACTGCATTTCATAAATAGAACATTATACCAACAGTAAAATATGGTGGGGGTAGTGTGATGGTCTGGGGCTGTTTTGCTGCTTCAGGACCTGGAAGACTTGCCGTGATAAAAGGAACTATGAATTCTGCTGTCTACCAAGAGATCCTGAAGGAGAATGTCCGACCATCTGTTCGTGTACTCAAGCTGAAACGAACTTGGGTTCTGCAGCAGGACAATGATCCTAAACACACCAGCAAGTCCACCACCGAATGGCTGAAGAAAAACAAAATGAAGACTTTGGAGTGGCCTAGCCAAAGTCCTGACCTGAATCCTATTGAGATGTTGTGGTATGACCTTAAAAAGGCCGTTCATGCTCGAAAACCCTCTAATGTAACTGAATTAGGACAATTCTGCAAAGATGAGTGGGCCAAAATTCCTCCAGGACGCTGTAAAAGCCTCATTGCACGTTATCGCAAACCGCTTGGTTGCAGTTGTTGCTGCTAAAGGGTGGCCCAACCAGTTATTAGGTTTAGGGGCAATCACTTTTTCACACAGGGCCATGATGGTTTGGATTTTTTTCACCTTTAATAATAAACACCTTCATTTACAAATTGCATTTTGTGTTTACTTGTGTTGTCCTTGACTATTGTTTAAATTGGTTTGATGTTCCGAAACACTTAAGTGTGACAAACATGCAAAGGAACAGGAAATGAGGAAGGGGGCAAACACTTTTTCACACCACTGTACATCTATTTCCCAAAGACAACGTCTGGAAATGACGCTCTGGAAATGACTCAACTTCTGTGATTTACCATGGCGAGGCCTGTTCTGAGGGGAACCTGTAATGTTAAACCGCTGTATGGTCTTGGCCACCATGCTGCAGCTCAGTGTCAGGGTCTCGGCAATCTTCTTATAGCTTAGGCCATCTTTATATAGAGCAACAATTCTTTTTTTCAGATCCACAGAGAATTCTTTTCCATGAGTTGCCATGTTGAACTTCCAGTGACCAGTATGAGGGAGTGTGAGAGCGATGACAAATATAACACACCTGCTCCCCATTCACACCTGAGACCTTGTAACACTAACAAGTCACATGACACTGGGGGGCCAATTTGGACATTTTCACTTAGGTGTGTACTCACTTTTGTTTCCAGCGGTTTAGACATTACTGGCTGTGTGTTGAGTTATTTTGAAAGGACAGCAAATTTACATTGTTAAACAAGCTGTACACTCACTACTTTACATTGTAGCAAAGTGTCATTTCTTCAGAGTTGTCACATGAAAAGATATAACAAAATATTTACAAAAATGTGAGGGGTGTACTGACTTTTGTGAGATACTGTATGTGTGTATATATGTATACACACACGTTCCTTGAGGAAAATTATCCAAAATTAGATATCTGTGAGTGGCAGAAATATGTGAACCTTTGCTTTCAGTATCTGGCATGATCCCCTTTTTATTAAATAACTCTTGATCAGTCCTGCACATCGACTTGGAAGAATTATAGTCCATTCCTCAGTACAGAACAGCTTCAACTCTGGGATGTTGGTGGATTTCCTCAGATGAACTGCTTGCTTCAGGTCTTTCTGCAGCATTTCTGTTGGATTAAGGTCAAAACTTTGACTTGGTCATTCCAAAATATTAACTTTATTCTTCTTTTCTAGAACGACGTGTGTGCTTAGTGTCATTGTCTTGCTGCATGACCCACTTTCTCTAAAGATTCAGTTTACAGACAAATGTCCTGACATTTTCCTTTAGAATTCACTGGAATAATTCAGAATTCATTGTTCAAGCCGTCCTGGCCCAGACGAAACAATACAGTCAAACCATTATACTACCTCTTCAATGTTTCTGATGGGATAAGGGTCTTATGCTGGAACGCAGTGTTTACCTTCCTCCAATCATAACACTTCTCATTTAAACCAAAGAGTTTTATTTTGGTCTCATCCATTCACAACCTATTTTTCAAATTTTCTAGCTTGTCCACGTCATCCTTATCAAGTTCAGGTGGGCAGCAATGTTCCTTCTCCTTGCAACACTGCCATGCACATCATTGTTGCTCAGTGTTTTCCTGATGGTGGACTCATGAACATTAACATTAGCGAGCAATGTGAGAGAGGCCTTTAGTTGCTTAGATGTCACCCTGGATTCCTTTGTGACCTTGCCGGACTATTACACATTTTGATCTTGGTGTGATCTTTTTTGTTCGACAACTCCTTGGGAGGGTAACAATGCCCTTGAATTTCCTCCATTTGTAAATAATCTGTCTGACTGTGGATTGGTGGAGTCCATTCACAGATGGCTTTGTAATCTTTTCCAGCTTGATGAGCATCACCAACTCTTTTCCTGAGGTCCTCAGAAATCTCCTTTGTTCGTGCCATGATGCACTACCACAAACATGTGTTGTGAATATCAGACTCTAATAGATCCCTGGTCTTTAAATAAAATAAAGTGCTCATTTACATGAGATTGATTAGAAACACCTGACTCTAATTTCACCTTTAAATTCACTGCAAATCCTAGAGGTTCACATACGTTTGCCACTCAGATATGTAATATTGGATATAAAATTTTCATTAATAAATAAATGACCATGTATAATATTTTTGTCTCATTTGTTTAATTGGGTTATCTTTGTTTACTTTAAGGACATGTGAAAATTTTTGTTGTTTTAGGTCATATATATGTAGATATATGGAAATTTCCACAAACTTTCAATCACCACTGTGTGTGTGTGTGTGTGTGTGTGTGTGTGTGTGTGTGTGTGTGTGTGTACATATACACACACGTCACACACAGACAATCACATGTCATGTGAAAAAGAAAGTACACTCTCATTCAGTTCTATGTTTTTAATTATCAGGACCTAAATAATAACACTTGAGTGGTCCTCACCAACTTCTATAAACAAATATCCTCAGGTAACCGCAGAAAAACACAACAGATTTAAATATGTAGTTATTTTTTCCAATGTGAACCAACATTCAGAAACCAGGTGGGAAAAATAAGTACACCCTCCCGATTTCCACAATTATTATGAGAGTAATTAGTCACTAGGTGTTACTAATGAAATGCATGAGATTAGTTCATCAACAAGAAGTGTGACTAACTCTATAAAAGCTGAACTTTTGGCAATATGGTGTTGCACTCGGGTATGTGTCTACATCTTGCCAATAAGAAATGACTTCAGCTATGACCTCAAAGAAGCTATTGTTACTGCTCATCAATCTGGAAAAGGTTTTAAAGCCATTTTCAAACAATTTGAAGTTCACCATTCTACAGTGAGAATGATTGTTTATAAATGGAGAGAGGCTTTGAGGCAATTGCCAAGCTTCCCAGGAGTCGGGGTCTCAGCAAATTCAGTCCAAGGTCAGACCATTTAATGTTTAGTGATACAGTATAAATAAAAACCCAAGAGATATATAATGTGACCAACAGGCATCTGTAAGCACATTAAATGTTTACGTTCATGACCGCACATTCAAGATAAGACTGAACAAGCATGGCTTTCATGGAAGGGTGGCTATGAAAACTTTCAAAATTGAATAAGAACAAACCACAAAAGTTCCAGAACAATACTTTCATCATAAAACCCCTCATACTAACTGTTAAGCATGGTGGTAGAGAGGTGATGATTTGGGCTTGTTTGCAGACACAGGACCTGGGAAACTTGCAGTCATTGAGACAACAAAGAACTCCACTTTATACCAGAATATTCATGGACAAATGTGAGACCATCTGTCCAGCAGCTGAAGCTGGGACAAAATGGGGTCATGCAACAGGACAATGATCCCAGGCACAAAGCAAATCAATATCTGAATGGCTAAAGAATAAAAAAAATAAAATTAAGTGTTGGGAAGTCCAAGTCCCAGAGAGTCTGTGGTAGGATCTTATGTGATTAGTGCATAAATTAATGGCTTAAAATAAATTAACTGAAGCAATGTTATAAAGAAAAGTGGGCCAAAATTTCTCCAAAACAATTTGAGAGATTGATAAACACTTTTGATTGATAAAACATTTACTTACTTCAAATTATTGTTACTAATATTGTTTCTACATGTTACTAGGCCAAGGGTAACTCAGCAAATGGCATTATCATTTGACCGAGGCCCCCCTTTTGCAAGATTAACACATTGAAAATATAGACTTCTGAATATTATCCCCCACCCCCAATTTTTTTTTATAATTACATCTCACACCTTTACATTACATTTTATATAATATAATATAATATAATATATATATATATATATATATATATATATATATATATATATATATATATATATATATATATATATATATATATATATATATATGAGAATCATGTACTTATTTATTTTTGACACCAAATTGTTGAGGCCCCTCGGGGGCCCCCACTTTGAAAATCACTGTACTAGGCTGTATTTTTTCCCACCTGGTTTCTGAATGCTGGTTTACTTTTTGTAATGATTTATAATGAAATCTGTTACATTTTTATTGTTGTTGTTGTCACCTTAGGTTATTTGTTTCTTTATAGTAGTTGATGAGGACCACATAATTGTTATTTAGACCTTGATGAATAAAAACATTGACTTTAAGGAGTGTACTTAAATTTTTTTCCCCATGATTATTTATTTATTATTTTATATATATATATATATATATATATATATATATATATATATATATATATATATATATATATATATATATATATACACACAGTGGTGTGAAAAAGTGTTTGCCCCCTTCCTCATTTCCTGTTCCTTTGCATGTTTGTCACACTTAAGTGTTTCGGAACATCAAACCAATTTAAACAATAGTCAAGGGCAACACAAGTAAACACAAAATGCAATTTGTAAATGAAGGTGTTTATTATTAAAGGTGAAAAAAATCCAAAACCATCATGGCCCTGTGGGAAAAAGTGATTGCCCCCCTTGTTAAAACATAATATAACTGTGGTTGTCCACACCTGAGTTCAATTTCTCTAGCCACACCCAGGCCTGATTATTGCCACACCTGTTCACAATCAAGGCATCACTTAAATAGGAGCTGCTTGACACAGTAAGGTCCACCAGAAGATCCCTAAAAGCTACACATCATGCCGAGACGCAAAGAAATTCAGAAACAATTGAGAAAGAAAGTAATTGAGATCTATCAGTCTGGAAAGGGTTATAAAGCCATTTCCAAAGCTTTGGGAATCCAGCGAACCACAGTGAGAGCCATTATCCACAAATGGCTAAGACATGGAACAGTGGTGAACCTTCCCAGGAGGTGGCGGCCGCCCAAAATTACCCCAAGAGCGCAACGACCCCACAACCACGTCCAAAGAACTGCAGGCCTCACTTGCCTCAGTTAAGGTCAGCGTTCATGCCTCCACCATCAGGAAAAGACTAGGCAAAATGGCCCGGCATGGCAGAGTTCCAAAGGAAAACCACTGCTGAGCAAAAAGAACATCAAAGCTCGTCTCAATTTCTCCACAACACATCTTGATGATCCCCAAGACTTTTGGGACAACATTCTGTGGACCGATGAGACAAAAGTGGAACTCTTTGGAAGGTGTGTGTCCAAGTATATCTGGCGTAGAAGGAACACTGCATTTCATAAAAAGAACATTATACCAACAGTAAAATATGGTGGTGGTAGTGTGATGGTCTGGGGCTGTTTTGCTGCTTCAGGACCTGGAAGACTTGCCGTGATAAAAGGAACTATGAATTCTGCTGTCTACAAAGAGATCCTGAAGGAGAATGTCCGACCATCTGTTCGTGTACTCAAGCTGAAACGAACTTGGGTTCTGCAGCAGGACAATGATCCTAAACACACCAGCAAGTCCACCACCGAATGGCTGAAGAAAAACAAAATGAAGACTTTGGAGTGGCCTAGCCAAAGTCCTGACCTGAATCCTATTGAGATGTTGTGGTATGACCTTAAAAAGGCCGTTCATGCTCGAAAACCCTCTAATGTAACTGAATTAGGACAATTCTGCAAAGATGAGTGGGCTAAAATTCCTCCAGGACGCTGTAAAAGCCTCATTGCACGTTATCGCAAACGCTTGGTTGCAGTTGTTGCTGCTAAGGGTGGCCCAACCAGTTATTAGGTTTAGGGGGCAATCACTTTTTCACACAGGGCCATGATGGTTTGGATTTTTTTTTCACCTTTAATAATAAACACCTTCATTTACAAATTGCATTTTGTGTTTACTTGTGTTGTCCTTGACTATTGTTTAAATTGGTTTGATGTTCCGAAACACTTAAGTGTGACAAACATGCAAAGGAACAGGAAATGAGGAAGGGGGCAAACACTTTTTCACACCACTGTATATATATATTAATCTATACTTGCCTATAGTGTTTAACCTAACCTATAAAAATAGCAACCCAGTGTCTTATTACAAAATCTATGATCACAGTGTATATCATACAGATGCTTTTGTATTCATGCTTACCACCCACAGTCAGACCTATTCCAGGATGATCTGTATCCAGACACAGCAGGACCAGATTGGGCCTTGGAAGCAGAGGAGTGGTTTGAAGGCAAGAACGGTGATCCTATCCTAATTTCCCTCAAACATGGCTATGTCCCTGGCAAGAACCGTGACCTCAAGGTGGTTAAAAAGAATGTTCTGGACAACAAGTCACCCAAGAAGGTGGAGGAGATGTCAACTCTTCAAAAGCCTGCCTCTCCTCAGCTCACTAGAGTAAGTATTGAGTAATGCCATCATGTGAGCTCATCAGTTAAATGATTGGTCTCCCCCAAACATTTACATGTATTGTGCTTCTAATTTCTGCATACATTGCACGTAATAGCAAGTTTAGAGACTAGTTTATAAACTCATGCAAATTAAATTAGTGCTGTACATCAGATGTTTGTGAGCTTGATGATTACTGTACATTTATAAAGACCGTATACTTTAGAATGTTCTCTCCTCATTTCTTTTGCAGAAAAATGAAGTGAAGTTGGAGGAGCTGCTCCGAGAAGTGAAATCACTCAGAGACCTGGTGACACTTCAGGACAGGAGAATTGCCAAACTTGAAGAGCAGGTGGCCAAAGTGGTAATCTGAGGTGCTGCTTCAGGTCTGAGTCACCATCTTTGTATATGAAGAGATGCATTTCAGAGGGCCAGTCACTGCCAAAAAAAATTGCAATTGAACTTGATCATTCCTCTTGGTGTTTTTTCTTTTGACTATGACTTGAAGCAACATTCCAATATGGATGTTTTCATCTTGCCTCCCCTGATCATTCAGTAGAATAGAAAAAAAAACAGATGAATTTTGCTCTGTGTTGTGTTTTTTGATGGTCTAGTGGGTTTAACTGATAATATTTTTTTTTAAATTTTAGATTTCATGATTTTCTTCCTTTTGTGTTTTTGTAAAGTTGTGATCCTTTGAATTTTTGCATCAAGTGCCAAGTCCCCTAGTGTGTTTTGTGAGTGTATCAGTATTACTGTTCTTTTCATTCTTTTTGTTGCCAATTGTGAGGTGCACTTGACTGCCTATTGTTTTGCTTTTATTTAAATTATATTTCAGGCTGAATTTTACACTGTCTATTAATCTTTTCAAGACTGGATATTAGGACGTTTTAGCCTCTCTCTGTGCACCTTGGCTATAGTGGTTAAAGGATATATGATTGTGTCACAGAAATTAATCAGAATTAAACTGAGTATGATCTCTGAAAAAGACCTAGTGCTGCAGGTCTAAAAAAAAAAAAGACCTAAAAAAAAGACCTAGCACTGCAGGTAAAAGCAGCACTGAACAGCATGGTGCCTAATTGAGAAGCACTCTACAAATGCCACGATTCCTGATTAATTCCCTGCTGCTCATTGTTTTGGATTTGTATTCCATGCTAATGATAAGAAATGCATTACACTTAGATGATTTTGATATATTTATCAAGTTCTCAAATTTTTATATTTCTGTAAAGTTGCTTTGGGACAATGCCCATTATTAAAAGCACTATACAATTAAATTTAATTGAATTTAATTGTCCCCCTTATGAAAAACACTTTAAATACTGCTGCTAGTTATTTGTTCATTTAAACTTTTTGTTCATTACAATGCACCTTCTTATTAATAGAGCTGTCCAGCCACTTTGTTGATTTGAAATGTAAGTACAGTCAGGTCCATAAATATTTGGACAGTGACAAAGTTATTGTTATTTTGCCTGTCCAGCACAGTATATAGGATTTAAAATTAAAAGTAGGATGATTTACAGCACTTTTTTTATATGTGGAAACATAACTGTGATGAATGCCAGAATAATTTTATTCCTTGGTGAAGAAAAACTTCTTCACAACAGCTGGCTAGATCAAGAACAAACAGATCAAGCAGGAAATGAAAACAGCTGCAGTAAAGGCCTAACTGAGCATCACCAGGGAAGAGCCCAAGTGTGTGGTGATGTCAATGGGTGCCAGACCTCAGGAAGTCATTCAATGCAAGGGATTTTGAAAATTTTAAAAATGAAAATATAATTGATAATTATTAGTTTGTCCAATTTCTGGTCTGTTAAAAAGTGCTGTAATTCGGTCCGTGTTCAAAATTGAAACACAAAATACAAATAAAGACACGTTCATTTTTTATGTTGTTGTTTTAATATTGATAATTATAATACTAATTAACTTTGTTTAAAACCCATTTTTTGCTAAAAAATTCAAAACATTTTAAATATTCCTCATATATAGTTTATTGCCCTCTTATTCTTTGAATTGGATTTATTTAGATTTATGACATGCTTGCAAAATGTTCTGACCGGTATTACAGCGCAAGTTACCTAAGGGACAATTCCACCAACTGAGTTAAAACGTTGACGTTGTCCAAGCATGAATTAAAATGACAATATATGATGACAACATACAAAAGTCATTTAAAATCACGCATTTTTACATTCTAAAGGCTGTAGCAGGATCACAATGAGATTCACCTCACCTTAATGTTTTAGAGATATAATTCACCTAAATGTTTATTTTTTTCCCACATTCCAAAGCATGTGGAAGGTTCCTCGTGGCAGAATGTACTACAGGTGAGATTTTGACAAAACCTCCCTTTATACAAATACAATACTCAATAATTTTAATAGGTCAGGCATATCATTGTGAGTCTGCTACAGCCTTTGTAAAATGTGTGTTTTTAAATTACTTTTGTATGTTAATAGTTATGTCATTTTAATTCATGTGTGGAAAACATCAATGTTTCGATCCGGCTCTAGTCATGGTCAGAGCTCACCCAAATGTCTGTCTTGCCCACTGAGTCAGAACATAGGCAAATATAACATTAATCTTTTATTATGATGATTATGATGATGATTATTATTATTATTTTATGATTTGTGTATTGGTTAAAAGCAATCTGAGGCAGGTGGTGTGTTGAGAAGTTTGAGGAAGGGCTGTAGACTGCCACAACCAATCATAAAATGACAGCAGAAAATTGCAGTACTTTTCAAAGCCATTGATGGATTCTGCACGAGTTCAGTTAGTTAAATTACACTCAGGTTATGCAAGCTTGCCACAAAATGAAATAACTCCAACTCAAAAAAATAAGATGAGAAGAAAATATAAATGAGGCATATTTGAAATCTTTTGCATTTTTGAGCAAAAGTTGTGTTTACACATAGTTAATTAGTAAACTCATTTTCAATATTAAAACCAAAAACTGATGAATGTGTTGTCATTTGTATTTTGTTTTCAATTTTGTAACCAAAAACGAATAAATGCAATGTGCATGGACCTAATTCCTACACCGTTCACCAAATTTGGATGTACATTCACTAAAAAACCTGAAGGCCTGCATTTTTTTGCTCATGTTTATTATTTAATTTAAACTCCAGTATACTGTGGTAGACAGCTAAAAACAAAAATTTTGTCCAAATATTTATGGACCTGACTGTATATACTCAAAAATGCTGAAGTATAGCTATGTTCTACCTTATGCACCATTTTCAAATCATTCTAGTGACATAATAATAAAAGACTGATTTTAAACCCACTTTTCTCTGAGCTGACATCTGATCTTGGCCTCCATGAAGCAGTGGCTACCAACTGGCCCTTACCATTGTAAATGACCCACCCACAATAAATCCTGGTCATATTATGTTATGGATTCAGCTGTGTGATGTATTCAGCTTTGATGACTGTGTCTTGACTTTAAATGCAATAACATTAGTAATTGTAAAAGTAGCTTTTTAACAGCTTATTCATGAATATGAGGAAAGCAATCAGTAGACTACAGATAATGTACTTTGAGCCAGTATAATTGCATCATTAATCTCTTTAAGGTTTTTTTGTTTTCTTGTAATTTTGTCTTGGCCAACTCTTGCACACCAGTTAGGCTTCACTATCATACAAAAGCTACTAACTGGGGAGGATGAAGGCTATCAAGTGAACATGAGATAGACACATGAAGCCAGCCAAACTCATGTTTTCAAACTACTGTTCATGCTGCATCAAGGGGCGGTGTAACACACTCGGAGGAAAGGTGAACCCTTTCTTAGAGCTTCTTCAGGGACCATGCTACAAGTGCACAATCCAAAATTTAAACAACAACAAAAAAAAAATGCTTATCATCCTTCTCACAAATCATCACATACCAGTCAGAATAAGTTTGGGCTGATAATTTTAAATACTAAATTAGGTTGATGTTTGGTATAAACGAGACAGATCAGAATGCGTATGTGAATTGTTCAGACTGAATAAGTGTCAGTGATGTGCATGCACAATGACTTGATACTATATTAAAAAAAACATGTGCCTGTTAAAATCCTGGTGCATGTATGTCACAAAATTCTTTTTTTTAAATATGAAATGCAAATTATTGTTTTATACAGCTGACTATTGCTCAATCATCCTGTGACAATGGACCAATTATCAGCATTGCTTTTTAAATTGTTTAAGAAAATAAAACAAAATCTAACATCTAACATTAAAAAAAGCAACCTGAATAAACACAAAATACAAATTTTAAATGATAATGTTATTTATTGAAGCAAATAAGTTAACCAATACCAACTGGGCCTGTGTGAAAATGCATTTGCTCCCGTAGTTACTAATTCCCCAAATCTATGAAACTGCATTCATAACAGGGTTCAGATAGACTAGACGAAACCAGGGCTAATTACGGCCAGCCCTGTTCAATTAAATGAACAGTTAAATAGAACTTTATCAGCATCAAGTTAGAAGATCTTACCCATTAACACACTATGCCAAAGTTGAAAGAAATTCCAGAAATGATGAGGAAGATGATGGTTGGAATACATCAGTATGAAAAGGGTTACAAAGCTATTTCAAAGGCTCTGCTACTCCAAAGGACCACAGTGAGAGCCATTGTCTGGAAATGGAAAAACTCGGCACAGTAGTACAGCTTCCAAGAAGTGACTAACCTTCGAAAACTCCTTCAAGAGCACAGCAACTACTTATCCCGGAAGTCAAAAAGAGCCAAGGACAACATTGAAGGAACTACAGGCCTCTTTTGCATCAATAAAGGTCACTGTTCATGACTCCACCATCAGAAAAACACTGCGCAAAAATGGCACCCATGGAAGAGTTCCATCCATCCATTTTCTACCACTTACTCCTTGTTCAGGGTCGCAGGGGAACCTGGAGCCTATCCCAGAGAGCATCGGGCACAAGGCGGGGTATACCCTGGATAGGGTGCCAATCCCCCATGGAAGAGTTGCAAGGCGAAAACCATTGTGTACCCAGGAGAACATTCAGGCTAGTCTGAATTTTGCCAAAATGTTCCTCAATTAACCTTTTGGGAGAATGACTGATGAGTGAAAAGTGGAACTGTTGGGAACACATGGTTCCCATTACATCTGGCATAAACCAAACACATAATTCCACAAAAACAACATCATACCTATGGTCAAGCATGATGCTGGAAGTGTGATGGTGTGGGGATGCTTTGCTGCTTCAGGGCCTGGGCAAATTGCAATAACTGAGAGAAACATGAATTCTGCCCTCTACCAGAAAATTCTAAAGGAGAATGTCTGGTATTTAGTCTATAAATTGAAACTCAAGTGCAACTGGATAAGTTATTGGAACCTTTCCAATCTGGTTTCACTGCTTATCATAGCAATGAATCTGCTTTGCTAAAAGTCCATCCATCCATCTTCTACCGCTTACTCCTTCTTCAGGGTCGCTGGGGGAACCTGGAGCCAATCCCAGGGAGCATCGCGCACAAGGCGGGGTACACCCTGGAAAAGGTGCTTTGTTAAAAGTGTCCAGTTCAATTTTTTTCGCAGTAGAATGCTGGTAAAAATACTGTGTTGATGCTGCTAGATCTTTCAACTGCCTTTGATAGAGCAGATCATAACATACTTCTTTGGCATTTAGGGCAGGGTTCCCCAACCCCCGGGCCGAGGGCCACGGACCGGTACCAGTCCGTGGGTCATTTGGTACCGGGCCGCACAGGAGGAATAAACAACTTACATTAATTCCATTTTATTTATTATATGAGTCTGAACGATGTTTTATTTTGAAAAATGACCGGATTCTCTCCGTTACATTTGTCTATGACTCACTCTTGACGCATGTCAAGACGCTTGTCTTGGTCACGTGCAGAGTGGCAGAGTGGATGTTACTCATGTTATGTTGTTGATATTAAAAAATGGTTAACAAATAACTTTCTCCAACTTAATGAAGTTAAAACTGAAATAATTGTTTTTGGGTCCCCCCAGACTGAGAGATGGTCTCATTAATGAGCTGTAATCACTTCCCCTCAACTTCTTCTCAGGTTAGGAACATTGGTATTATCCTGGACTCATAGAATTATGCTTAACCAAGCAAATAAATTCTGTCATTAAGAATAATTTTTATCAATTACAGATTATTTCTAAATTTAAAAGATTTTTGTCGTTCCAATATTTGGAGAAGGTTACTCATGCTTTCATCACATAATGTTTAGATTATTGCAATTCATTGTAGTTGGGTTTTCCTCAGTCATCACTTTTTTGCCTCCAGATGGTTCAGAATGCAACTGCAAGGCTATTAACTAAGGCAAAGGAATATGATCATGTCACCCCAATTTTAGCATCACTCCATTGGCTCCCGGTCCAGTTTAGGATCCAGTTTAAGATTCTGTTGTTTGTTTTTAAATCTATTAATGATCAAGCTCCTTATCTCAAATATTTTCTTACACCACATTCATCTAGCAGATTTTTAAGATCTTCCGTATGTCCCTCGATCATATTTAAAACTAAGGGGGATAGAGCTTTTTCAGTTGCTGCCCGTCGTTTATGGAATCAATTGTCACTGGACATCCAACTTGCACCTTCTATTATGATTTCAGCTGGAGTAACGCCACAGAGAATAGTGCTAAGCCAGTAAGATCGCTCCAGCCAACTCTCCTGATTGTATTTAGGACTTTGGGATTTTAAAGGGTCCACACACACACACACACACACATGCATGCATGCATGCATGCATGAACACACATTAACTTCCTTATGCTCTTTGTATGTGGTGTTGGTTGCTATTGTATCATATGTATAATACACACTGGATGTTGTACAACAATTTGTCATGGTACCGTACTTTGACCCATCCAATCGCACACTTCTTTGCATTCGCCATGAGCCCTGCCCACTTCAGCATTCTCACAACTGCTGTGTTCAAAATAGGCATAGCATTTGGATGAAGGATTCTGTCCATGAGTCACTGGAGTGTCACAGGGGCCCTGTACAACCCAAAAAGGAAGGGTCACGAATTGGTGTAACCCAAATGGAGTGGAAAAGACAGTTTTTTCACTAGATATTTTTAGTCAAGGGTATCTGCCAATATCCCTTTGTCAAATTCATTGTCAAATAAAAGCGAGCCATGCCTATTGACCAGTTCATCAGTGCAAGGCATTGGGCATGCATCGAATTTAGACACCTCATTGACTTTTCTAAAGTCCACACAAAACCGGACCGTCCTGTCGGTCTTGGGAACCAAAACCACTAGGCTGCTCCAGTTACTGTGGGACTCCTTAATTGCTCCCACGTTGAGCATAGCCTTCATTTTTTTGTATTCAGTACCCCTGAGGTTGTCTCAGTGTGGTATTCTGTGTGATTATTGCGACAGAGGAGATGCAAGGAACACGTAGGAAAATTATGTCTGCAATTTAGTAATGTTTGTGATTTGGGACGGAGAGATTCACCAGTCCTTGCTATTCCCTCTTGGGAACGACCATTGCCAAAGCCACGGAAACCACCTCCCTCCATGGTTTGAGGAGATTTAGGTGGTAAACCTGTCATGCCCCACCTCTATCCACTCGCATTGTGTTCGTTACATAAAATATATGACCTGATCAGTCAGGATCTCCTTCGGGATCCTGACTTGGCATAGAACTGTGCCTCTGCAACATTCCATGCAGAGATATTGCAGAGAGGCAGCGCTTCAAGGTATTGTGAACCAGCACAAAGCAATGCCCTCCTGCAGATCAATCTAATGGTCCAATAAAGTCCATACCAATTATTTCAAAGGGGACTTTGATTAATGAGAGTGGGCACAATGGCACTTTTGGGGTGGCCAGTGGATTCACCAGCTGAAATTTGCAACCTGCCACACACCACCTGTGAACATCACCACAATTGCCCAGCGAATAAAAGCAGGCCATGAGATGGTCCAGTGTCTTAACTTGCCCTGAGGGCCCTGGAATAACAATTTCCGATGGATCCTCAGAAGTAACAATTGAGTAATTTCTTCCTGCGTATGCATATCCTGCAACTCTAGATATAACCTAACCTTAATAATCGAGAAATACAAACAGGGGTGGGAGATTGCAACATTTGACTGAATTGGTTGACGATTGATTACTCTCACTTGATTGAAGATGTGCCTAAGGGCCCTGTTCTTGATGTCTCCCTGATGTGGAGCTGACACCGACAGCCACAGCACCCCCTTCTAAGCCAATGCTGCACACATTCCACACCATTTTTTAACTACTGCAGGAGACATCCACAAACATTTCTCTGGCCAAGATTAGTAGATTGGTGAGACAAGGACTAACCGCTGCCTCCACTATGAATTTTCACCCAGCACCATCGGGTATTCGTGAACATCCCCATGTAGACACCTCAGCTTCAACAAACATTAATTTCCCTATGCCTCCCCTTGAACTGGTGAATTGAGGTCTGGTTACAGCCCGAATCCACAACTAAGTGGTATGTACCCCTCTTAGACACTCACCAGAGTGCTGGACCAACACTCCCACCTCCTTCATATGGCATTGGTCCTGGAAATGATCCCCACAACACCAGCACACCAGCCCAGACATTACTTCCACCCCTGTGGCCCCAGATTCACCCACCTGAGAGGAGACAGACATGGGGAAGAGGAAGGGGGAGATAAAACAGGGGTTTGGGGTTAGGGTTTCAGGGGAATTGTCCCCCATCTCCATGGCGCAGTATAGGGAAAGGATGGGAAGGAGGGGGAGAGACGTGAGGGCAAGAGAGAGACTGTATGCAAGTGTGAAGTGTGCATACACTTCCTCTGCTCTGCCCCCACTGGGAAGGTGGTCACAAAAGGCAAAGTAGGCTCTGAAGTTTTGCTGTGAGACTACAGACTGGGGAGTGTTATGTGAATTAGGTGAGGGAAGACATTAACAACATGATGGACTGCATAATGACTATATTAATTTCTGCACAGATACTATAGTTCCAATCAGGAGAGTGCATTGTTTACCTAATAACAAACTCTGGATTACCAAGGATCTGAAGGAACTATTGAACAAAAAGAAGCAGGCATTCAAAAAGGACAAGGAACAGATGAGAACAGAAAGAGTTGAAAGTGAGACTCACAGATGGGAGCTGAATGGTAGGCTTCAGCAGAACAATAAAAGGTGTGAACTGGCATGAAGCATATCAACAGCTTCTACCATTTTCTTTTTATTTCAGCTCAAACAAACAATCTCCAGTTTCATTTCTGCTGAACATTTCTTTTTTTCCCCCAAATATTTTATTGAGAAGAAAAACAAACCAACTGACACACAGCAATAATAATAATAATCATTCACAGTTTTTTTTATACCAACAAAGGAAAACAAAATAAAAAAATACAAACACCGCCCCTGCACCCCGTCATGGCTAACTATCACTGGTTATATCCATCTTCAACTGCTTATTCCTTCTTCAGGGTCACGGGGAACCTGGAGCCTATCCCAGGAGGCATCAGTCACAAGACAGGGTACACCCTGGACAGGGTGCCAGTCCATCGCAGGGCACAATCACATACACACTCACACACACATTCATACACTATGGACACATCAATCAACTTACCATGCATGTTTTTGGACTGGGGGAGGAAAACAGGAGTACCTGGATGAGACCATGCAAACTTGCCCCGGCAGGAATCGAACCCCAGACCCGTGAGGCGAACATGCTAACCACTAAGCCACCGTGCGCCCCACTGGTTATATAGATATTGTAAAACCCAACAACAGGCACAAAAATTTAAGTGGGAAGTGTCTGTAGCTCCATAAAATATGCAATAAAGGGTTTAAATGTCAGTACAACCCCTCATCATATACCTTATTTTCTCGAGTTTAAAAAAAAACAAAACATCACGTCACCTTTAGCCACTGGGAGATAGATGGATATTTAGCAGACTTCCAATGCAACAGTAGGGAATGTCTTACTATAAGGGATGTGAAAGTGATAATATCCTTTTGTATAGAGCTCAATGGAACTGAGGCATCAGGAACCTCTGAATCTACCCTGAGAATAGTGGACATGGTGGCAAAGAAACCAGACCAAAAAGATCAGGGTAGAAGAAAAACATATGGCCAAGATGACAGGGAAACCATGGCATTTATCACATTCCTTTTCACCCGGATATATTACAGAAAGTCTCGACTTGGACAGATGGACTCTGTGTAAAACTTTGAACTGGATAAGTCGAAGACGAGAAGTGGTAGTCTGTACCCTCCCTATAGCATGTTCCAAACACTTATCTCTACTCCTAACTCCGTTTCCCACGCATTCCCACATCCCACATCTCAAGTCGAGGCCAAGTCTCAAGTCCAAGCCAAGTCCCAAGTTCATGTTCAAGCCACGTCCCAAGTCCAAGCCGAATCTCAAGTCCAGGTCCAGGCCAAGTCTCACGTCAAAGTCCAGTCTCAAGTTCCTGACATCCAAGTCCAGTCCCGGATTTCTGATGTCCAAGTCCAGTCTCAAGTCTCTGACGTCCAAGTCCAAGTCGAGTCTTCCGTCTCTGACGTCCAAGTCCAGTCTCAAGTTCCTGACGTCCAAGTTCAGTTGATGCCCGAGTCCTGCTCACACCCGGGTCTGCTAAGGCAGGCCCAGAAATTTTTTTGGGGGGGGCAATGAGGACAGCAGAGCTCCAGCCTGAGACCTATGGGGAGGTCTCTGTGGTGGAGCTCCTGCCCGAGGAGGCCGTCCTGCTGCCCGGCACAGCCGTGGAAGCTGTCCTGCTCTCCAGCCCAGCCGAGGAGGCTGTCCTGCTGCCCAGCACAGCTGAGGAAGCTGTCCTGCTGTCCAGCCCAGCCAAGGGGGCCGTCCAAATGCCCTGCACAGCCAAGGAAACTGTCCTGCTGTCCAGCCCAGCCGAGGAGGCCATCCTGCTGGCGGCACAGCCGAGGAAGCTGTCCTGCTGTCCAGCCCCGCCGTGAGGCCTACGAGGAGGCCTCAACCCCAGAACTGCAGCCTTTCTGTGTAGCTGTGGATGTCGCTCATTCTCCATGCTCAGCTGAGGTCGTCGCTTAGTCTCCCTGCTCAACTGAGGTCGTCGCTCAGTCTCCCTGCTCAGCTGAGGTCATCGCTCAGTCTGTCTGCTCAGCTGTAGACATCGCTAAGCATTCCTGTCCAGCTGGGGATGTCGCTCAGCCTCCCTGCTCCACGAGGACGTCGCTCTGCTCTCCTGCTCTGTTGGGGACATCGCTCTGCTCTCCTGCTCCGCTGGGTATGTCGCACCGCTCCCAAGCTCCGCCGGGGATGTTGCACCACTCCCAAGCTCCGCCGAGGATATCGCATAGCCTGTCTGCCCGGCTGTTGTCGTCGCTCTGCCTCCCTGTTCGGCCAAAGACATCGCTCCGCTTCCCTGCTCCACCAAGAACACTGTGTGGTTTCCTGGCTTTGAATGGGACATTTAGCCCAGGGGCCCAGGGCCGCCAGTGAAATGGGAGGACTCATGACACTCCGGGAGGAGTGCCCCTTTGTGCAGCGTGCTATAGAATGTGAGCGTGCGTGCACACGCAGGAGCGCGAGCACCTGCCTCTCGGTTGTGGACAGCAGTGACATTTCAACATGTGTGTTTTGTTTACGTTTCTGTCATGTGTCTTCCCTGTTCTGTCATTGGCTGGGATTCCACGTGTGTTAGTATTGCCCTCAGCTGCGAGTAGTTTAGAGTCTGATCATGCCGGCATATATACCGCATGCCTCCCAGCACACAACGTGGAAGATTAACGTTAAATAGAGTTAGTAATGTAGCTTAGCTTATAGAATAGATGTTTGTTTCCATCGTCATTGTTCATGTCATGTTTCTTGGTTCATGTTTATAGTCATAGTCCATGTCATAGGTCGTGTTTAGATTCGCTAGTTTGCTGTAGTTTGCTAGTAGTTTGCTGGGTTATCCGCTCCCAGTTCCAAGTCATAGTCCACGTTTCACATTTGTGTATTGACCCTGTTTTCCGTACCACGACCTTGATCTCTGCCTTGCCCTGTATATGCCTGTTTGCTGTTTGCCTGACCTTTGCCTGATTCTGGATTACGTGTATGGATCATGTTTTGGATTTGTCTGCTCTCCTCTCTACAAATAAAACTCTCGTTCTAAACTACTATTGCATCCATCCTATCTCATCTCTGCTCCGTCACGATTAGTGACACCCTAGCAGTGCGCTTTTATTACAGAGAGCGGAGTAAGAAATAATCCTCCCCTCTGATATAGGATTTAAGTATCTCCTATAACAATGAATAAGAGGTGGAGTCATTCTGATTGAAGAAAAGAAAGTCATCAATAGAAGTGGAAATGAACTCACAGAATTCACTGTCTGCAAAAAGAAGATAATTAAATCTCCAAGGTGGTGGGCTACATTTATAAATAGAAAGATGAATATCTAATTGTAGTGATCAGAAATTACAATACCCAGATAGTTAGAAGAAACTACACAAGAATCAAGAGTGCTGTCTATAAAAAAAATATCCAATCCTTAAATAGGAATGATGCACCTGGGAGAAGAAAGAGAACTTTTTAAGAGAGGGGTTACGGGATCTTCAGGGATTAACGAGACCATTCTGACACATAAAATCAGAAAATGTTTTAGACATAGCATATTGATTCAGAGTACGGGGATTAGACCGATCTAAGTTTGGGTCAAAAACACAGTTTAAATCTCCCCCTGAAAATCAACAGGTAAGGATTTAAGAAAGGGAGATTGCTCAACAATCTATTAGCAAATTCCACGTCATCAAAGTTTGGAGCATATAGATTTGCCAACAACACATGTGTTTGTGTTAGAGTACCAGCAACTATAATATATCTACCATTCACATCAGCAATAACGTTAGTGGAGGAAAACTGTAACCTTTTGCCAATTAAGACAGTGACCCCTCTTGCCTTCGAATTAAAGTTCGAGTGGAAGACTTGACTCACCCAAGAGCAGTGTAACCTATGATGATCTTTAATATGTAGGTGAGTCTCCTGTAAAAATACTATATCGGAGTTTAAACGCTTCAAATGTGTAAAAACCTTAGATCTTTTGACAGGATTACCCATACCTCTGACGTTCCAACTTATAAATCTTAAAGGCGTGCCTGTCCCAGCTATGCTGGGATCCATATTACTACTAACCATTTAAATAATGTATACCATAGGGATATAAATAGCCAATTAGAGCTGAGGTGGGACCTCCTCCTACTCCCCCTCCACCAAACAATCCCCCAAACACACACACACACCCAAAGTCTCCAAAAAACAAAGGAGACAGCAGTGTTTCCCACAATAACCAAAAATTGTCCACAATGTGAAAACAACTCAGAGAGTAAGCTGAACTAACCAACAAAATTACCAAGACAAAAAGTTCCAGTAAGAGAAAAGGCCCCTACTGACTTACTGCGTACAAAAACACAATTATATACAATAATACAATTCCCTTTTCTCATCTTCCGGTGAAGACCGCGTTTACTTTGGGTTAGAGTTGTGTGTTTAATAAAGACTTTGATCTGCACCTGCATCCACCTCCAGTCCCGATCTGTTACAATCTGTTGTTACCCAAATGAGGATGAGTTCCCTTCTGAGTCTGGTTCCTCTTAAGGTTTCTTTCTCTTAAAACATCTTAGGGAGTTTTTCCTTGCCACCGTTGCCACTCAGTGGCTTGCTCAGTTGGGATAAATTTGCACCTTTAATATCTATATACCGTGTTGATATTTCTGTAAAGCTGCTTTGAGACAATGTTTATTGTAAAAAGCGCTATACAAATAAAACTGAACTGAATTGAATGAAAAGAATCACACGTTTTGTTTAAACTACTTATAGTTTAAACAAAAAGCGTGATTCTTTTAAGCATTTTTTACGCCACATACGTGGTTAAAAGTCATCTCCCAATAACACAAATATGTGACAATAGTTGGTTGTTTCCTTACAACTCTGTATAGTACCACAGGAACTTTAGTGGGACTTTGGTCAGATGGCTCGGATGGCCATAAAACAAATGACCCTCATAGGTAGCACAAAACAAAACCAACCATGGCTGAGGGTAGATTTTAAGTAAGGCTACCATGTAATGCCTCATTGTCTGTTTATCTGGAAAATCATATCTCATGCTATACAACCCAATTAGCAAAAACTATAAATCTAAAAGGAGAATGGAAAGTTGGTTTGATCGAATTTGAATATCCAGTGTCATGTGTAGCAAGTTTAGCCAGCAGTGGGCAGAGCACTGACAGACACAAGTCCGTTTAAGTGGTACATGAAATGTGAAAGCGTGTGTGTGCAGGAGTTGTCCCTAGGGGAAAAGTGCTTGAATGCCGGGGTCATCTGTGAGTGGTAAATGCAGCGCTGGAGGTTTTCCGAGTGCCTGGATTCAGCTTCGGTTCTTCAGCCTCGTCATGGACACAGCCAAGGGGCAGAGCCTTCAGTCGTGTCCGAGCTTTCTGCGAGAAACACACCAGAAGTTACCAGAAGTATACGTTAGTATAGAAGTTAGTATAGAGTCCTCTCTCTCCTTACTAGCAGAGGATCGACCCTTTTATATTCTCCCCTCGTCTGCTGGATGGTGGAGAGCAAACATGCTGCTTATCGGCCGCCAGCCGTGTGTGTTTTGGCGGCTCCACCCCGCAGCCACACACTCGCTGGCTGTCAAAATAAGGAGGGGGGGGTGCTGAAGCGGAGCTGTCTCTTCAGCAACACTGTGGCAGATGCGGAGGGAGCAGTCTTTCCTTTTTGTGCAGCAGCTGCCGGTCTGTCGCCACAGTACCCCTCCTCAGCTCTGAGCCTACTGCCACTGTATGTTTGGCCCCCAGTGCATCCCATCGTGAGAGGCCATCTGCGTTCCCGTATTGGGCTCTTGCCTGGTGCTGGTCCTGGAAAGAGAAATATTGTAATGCAAGGAAACATCACATTACCCTAGCGTTGGTGTCCTTGGCTTTGGCCATCCACTGCAAGGGAGCGTGGTCCATCACGAGCATGAAGTGCCAACTGGCCAGGTAGTAACGGAGTTCCTCGAGGGTCCATTTTATTAATAGTGCCTCTCTTTCCAGCTTCCTCCTGATGTAGAGGACTGGGTGTTCTTCTCCTTTGAAGGTCTGCAAGAGGACAACACCAGAGAGTCTCGAATGCGTCAGTGTGCATAGAGAAGGGGAGGGTGAAGTTGGGGTTTCCGCAGCCCTGGGGTGCTGGTGAGAGCCTCCTTTAGGGCTTGGAATGCCTGCTCCGCCTAAGCAGACCATTTCACGCAGTCTGGCAGGCCTTTCTTCATAAGGTCTGAGAGGGAGGAAGCTACAGAGGAGAAGTTAGGCATGAACCTGTGGTAATACCCCACCAACCCCAAAAAGGCACATACCTGTTTCTTTGACGTGGGCCAGAGGTAGTCCTTCACTGCCTCGACTTTCCTCGCCTGTGGCTTCAGCATACCCCGGCCAATACGGTAGCCCACGTACTGTGCCTCGGTCAGCCCTAGGTGACATTTCTTGGGTTTGGCTGTCAGCCCGCCCTCTGGAGTTCCTTCAGAACCTCCCCCACGTGGAATAGGTGGTCCAATCAAGTGGAGGAGTGGATGACAACATCGTTCAGGTAGGCAGCCGTGAACATACGATGGGGTCGCAGGACAATGTCCATCAGCCACTGGAACATTGCGGGCACTCCGTGTAGTCTGAAGGGGAGACCCCAGTACTGCCAGTGACTGGTGGCCTTGCTGAAGGCAGTCCTCAGTCTTGCATCCAGTGCCAGTGCTACTTGCCAGTAGCCTTTCATTAGGTCCAGGGTAGATATGAACCTGGCCCTCCCCAGTCGCTAGACGAGGTCGTCCAGTCAGGGGAGGGGATAACTATAGAACTCGGAGACCTGGTTCAGCTTCCGAAAGTAATTGCAAAGCTGCATACTTCAGCTTTGGCATGACAGCTTCAGCAAGACAACAATGGGGCTGGACCAGGGGCTGTTGGACTCCTCTATGATGTGGTCCCGCAGCATTCGGCCAACCTACTCCTCAATAGCCTTTCGACGGGCCTCTACTCATGGACAGGTCATGATCTCGTGGTGGATCAGCTGCGTCATTCCTGGGGAGGTAGAAAACATATCAGTGTATTGGTCCACCAACTCTGTTATCTCCTTTTTTGTGTGGGGGTAAGATCTTCCCCCAATTCTACCAAGGTACTCTTGCTGTGATCTGTGCCTAGGGCCACTTACACCAACACTACCGGCGTCAGTTCCATCTACTTCTTCAGCAGATTCACGTGGTAGAGTTTTACCTCTATTTGCTTACCGAGCTGCTGTAGGCGGTAGTTTATGGTGCCTTTCTGCTCGAGGACTGTGTACGGGCCTTGCCACTGGGCCAGGAAGTTGGTTCTGGTTGACCCCCTGAATCTGACACACCTCGGCCAGCAATGCTTCATGCAGGCATCCTCTTTCTGCTCCTGGACGAAGTTCCCCTGCCGGTTCACCTGTTGAAATACAGACAAGAATGGGTTAGGGGTGTGAGGCGCTCTCCTTGCCCTGGGCCATGTAGGCCGGCCCGGCTGGGTCCTCCTTCCTTCGCTGGGCTGGTTTTGGCGGATCCGGAGCCTGCCGGCCCCCTCCGGCCAGCCCGGACTCTTGACTCTCCTTCGACGTGCCCCAATCCGGTTTCATTGGCATGGCCTCCTCCTTGGGTGTCCCGTAGGCAGGGTGGTTTCGGATGACCTCTTTTCCTTCGGCAGCACACTGTCGATCGGATCGATGTGGTGGTCCCCTTTCATCAGGTTATGGGGTTGCTGCCCATCCCTGCCGAACTCCAAGAGGAGCAGGGCAAGTTCTAGGGCAGTTAGCAGCTCTTTGGAGCAGGTGCAAGTATTCACGGCTTGGCATTTTGGGGTAGCAGAGCTCCCAGAAACCGATCCATTGCCACCTTTTCACCTCGGTGGCTGTGCATTAGTCAGGGTGGAGCCACCATTTGGTGAGGCACAGGAGGGTGCTCTTCCGTCCACTGGGCTGGGCCCCCAGCTGATAGAACTCTGGTGCAACTCCGCTGCCGCCTGGTGGGAAGTTCGGCCATACCATGCCAGGATCTCTACCTCTCCGTAGACTGCCGCATCCTCTGAAGAGAGGGCATAAGTTGCAGTGCTTAGCTCTTGAGAGCTAAGGACCAAGGATGCACAGCCAGGCTTTCATGCCCCAGCCTTCTCGGTGGGCGACCCGTTTGAAGACTTTGAGGTAGGTCTTGATGTGGTCTTCTGGGGTCAGGCGGGGGAGAAGATACCAGGCTTCTCGGCCAGGGTCCCGGAGAGGCAGGGCCGCTTTCAGGGCAAGCGACTCCCGGGTAGCAACTCGCAGACTTTGGGCAAGCTGCTGTGGCCTGCTACTGGAGGCTAGTCTCCATGAGACGCTGTAGCATGGGGTCCATTTTATCTCTCTCTCTCTCTCTCTCTCTCTCTATATATATATATATATATATATATATATATATATATATATATATATATATATATATATATATATATATATATATTGTTGTGGTTAAATATATACATAAAACAAACACGAGGTAGACCTAGTATGAATAATAGGTAATTTTATTGAAAATCAGCACTGAGATGCACGATTTGGTGGCGGGTGCTCGAATCCAAATCCAGCCCTTACAATAAATGGGCACCTAGACACATAGAGGAGTTTTTAGGTGGATATTGATGAACGGGATTCACATTTTAAGATTAACACACTATGGTTTAATAGTCACAGAGAAAGAGAGTTAATGAAACACACACACACACACACATAGATAACACACACACTCTTGCACATACAAGGTCAGGCGTACAGAGACACACACACACACTCTCTCTGTCTCTCCTTCTCTCTCTAACATACCCTCCCGAAGGCCCGAACGCACATACATAACATTAGACCTTTACAAGAATAAATATAAAAGGAGTATTAAGATATTATAAGGATAATTTAATAATAGTAGGGAGTACAGTAAACCACTTGCAAGTAGTATAACCATATATAAAATAGAAATATAAAACAGATATGAAAGTAAATTATAAACCAGAAAAACAGAAAAAAGGTAAAAGACACTTACTCATAATGCAGAGGATAAAATATTCTTGTCTCGCTGGGAAGGGTCGAGCATGCTGTAGACACAGGCCTTGAATGTTTAAGAGAGAAGCCGGGAGGGGCTATTTATATGAATAGCTGCGTCACACTGCACCTGTGAGACCAAGGTCATCACTCCAAATTGTTTTCTTTTCTCTCTCTCCCATTTTCAATCCTAATGGTTATCGTGAAAGGCTTGTTTTTTACCTAATGGTAACTGTTTGAGCAGCTGTTTTCTTACCTAATAGTAACTGTTTGAGCAGCTATTTTTAGCCTAATGGTAACTGTTTGAGAGGGCTTTTTTTTACATGATTGTAACTGTTTGAGAGGCCTTCTGAAATGTATTGGTTATTTTCTCTGTACATAAGCTATAAATACTGGAGCTTAAGCTACATATGTGAGATCAATTCATGGGAATTCTCATTGGTGTGGATCTGGTGTGGTGGACCGAAATAAAAACTGGACCCTTGCTTTTCCTCACTCACGGCTGGTCGTCTTTAACTCCAATTGGGTTTAGGGATGTGAGTATTTGCTTCTAGGTTGAATTTTAATTGTCTTTGGGCAATACGCAAAATTCTATATATATATATATATATATATATATATATATATATATACAGTGCCTTGCAAAAGTATTCGGCCCCCTTGAACTTTTCAACCTTTTGCCACATTTCAGGCTTCAAACGTAAAGATATAAAATTTTAATGTTTTCTGAAGAATCACCAACAAGTGGGACACAATCTGAAGTGGAACGAAATCTATTGGATATTTTAAAGTTTTTTAGCAAAAAAAAATTTGAAAAGTGGTGCGTGCAAAATTATTCGGCGCCTTAACTTTCAGTGCAGCAAACTCACTCCAGAAGTTCAGCGAGGATCTCTGAATGATCCAATGTTGTCCTAAATGACTGATGATGATAAATAGAATCCACCTGTGTGTAATCAAGTCTCTGTATAAATGCACCTGCTCTGTGATAGTCTCAGGGTTCTGTTGAAAGCGCAGAGAGCATCATGAAGACCAAGGAACACACCAGGCAGGTCTGTAATACTGTTGTGGAGAAGTTTAAAGCTGGATTTGGATACAAAAAGATTTCCCAAGCTTTAAACATCCCAAGGAGCACTGTGCAAGCGATCATTTTGAAATGGAAGGAGTATCAGACCACTGCAAATCTACCAAGACCTGGCCGTCCCTCTAAACTTTCAGCTCAGACAAGGAGAAGACTGATCAGAGATGCAGCCAAGAGGCCCATGATCACTCTGGATGAACTGCAGAGAACTACAGCTGAGGTGGGAGAGTCTGTCCATAGGACAACAATCAGTCGTACATTGCACAAATCTGGCCTTTAAGAGTGGCAAGAAGAAAGCCATTTCTCAAAGATATCCATAAAAAGTCTCGTCTAAAGTTTGCCACAAGCCACCTGGGAGACACACCAAACGTCACACCAAACATTGAGAAATGGCTTTCTTCTTGCCACTCTTCCATAAAGGCCAGATTTGTATTAAGTATTAAGTTAAAGTAATAGCGTGACCTCCTGGCAACAGGAAGTGCCATGTTTTACACTGTGATGCACTCCTATCAACATGTTAAATTATGCCAGCAAGTGGTAAATATGCTAGCAGATTTTAGAAACATCTTACACCACTGCTTCAGTGCCTGGAGGAGGCGCAGCATGAGTTGCAGCCTGTTGCAGCAGCTCTGATCTTTTTTGGTTAATTTTAGTATATTTCTTTTGATATGGTGTAGAATACAAATTGTCACTATATGCTGAAGATTTGTTATTATATGTAATTGATCCTATCGCCTCTATGCCTTCTGTCTTGGATGTTCTGGACTCTTTTGGTGTTGTCCCTGGTTATAAACTAAATTTAGATAAAAGCGACTGTTTTCCTGTCAATACTCCAGCTTTGTCTCTCCAGCAGTCAGATCTACCTTGTCGATTTAGTCAATCAGGTTTTAAATACCTAGGTATCAACGTGACACGTTCTCTATCTAATCTTCTGTCAGCTAACTTCACTCCCCTTATCTCAAAGGTTAAATCTAACATTCAGAGTTGGGGTAACTTACCCCTTTCCCTAATTGGCAAGATCAATGTCGTCAAAATGAATATATTACCGAAGTTTCTTTTCTTGTTCCAACAAGTGCCTCTTTCTCTCCCAAAATCATTATTTGATTCATTGGATAAGATAATTAGTACATTTATTTGGGGAGGGAAGCCACCAAGGGTTAGTAAATCTTTATTGCAGAAATGTAAACTTAGTGGAGGACTTGCATTACTCAATTTCCAATTCTATTACTGGGCTGCACACATCCATACACTTTGTTACTGAGCTCAATCTCCTGGATCTTCTTGGTCTAAATTTTAATTATCTTTGTGTAGTGAATCCTCTTTACCTGCTCTGCTTTACTCCCCTTTACCTACAAAACTTTCCCTAGATACTGATAACCCTGTTGTCCTTAACACATTTATGACTTGGTATCAATTTATACGGCATTTTAAATTTGTAGGTGCATCCTCTTTTTGTCCTTTAGTCAACAATCATCTATTTCCCCCATCGTGTTTGGATTCCTCATTTTCAGTGTGGTATGACAAGGGTATTAAACAAGTTAGAAATTTGTATTCTGATGGTGTGTTTGATCGCTTTGCCAATTTGGCATCCACTTACAATCTTCCCTTGATGCATTTCTTTTGGTACTTTCAAATACGGAACTTCATTTCTAGATGTTTTCCGGATTTCCCCTCTGCGCCTCCTGAATAGGCTTGGGAAGATTTGTTTTCAAATAATCCGCATCAGAGAGGATTGATTTCTAAGATTTATGATTTTATTCTGACGCTAGGTAGAGGGTCGAGTAACAAAATTAGGAATGCGTGGTAAACGGAGTTAGGAGTACAGATAAGTGAGGAGTGTTGGGAACATGCTATAGAGAGGGTACAGTCTACCACTTCTTTTGCTCGTCATGGACTTATACAGTTTAAAGTTTTAAATAGAGTCCATCTGTCCAAGTCGAGATTGTCTGTGATGTATCCGAATGTAGAGGACAAGTTTGATAAATGCCATGGCTCTCCCTGTCATCTTGGCCATATGTTTTTCTTCTGTCCTGATCTCCATGGTTTTTGGTCTGGCTTTTTTACCATCATGTCCACTATTCTCAGGGTAGATTTAAAGCCTTGTCCATTGATTGCTGTATTTGGGTTTCCTGAAGCTTCAATTCCTTTGAGCTTGATACAAAAGGATGTTATTGCTTTCACATCCCTTATAACAAGACGTTCCCTACTGTTACATTGGAAGTCTGCTAACTACCCATCTATCTCCCAGCGGATAAAGGACGTGATGTTTTTTCTGAAACTCGAGAAAATAAGATATACGATGAATGGTTGTACAAACAAGTTTTTTTTTCATAAATGGCATACTTTATTGCATACTTTATGGAGTTACAGACACTTCCCACTTAAAGGTTAGTGCCTGTTGTTGAATTTTACAATATCTTTATAACCAGCGACAGTTAATGGGTAGTCATGATGAGCCGGAAAGGTGGGTTGTGGGTTTAATTTTGTTTTCCTTTGTTTTTATTTTTGGGAAAGGGTGGGGAGGACAGAACAGAAAATGCGATTTAGAAAGGCTTAGCAGAAATGTTCAACAGAAATGTTTAGCAGAAAGGTGCAGTAGAAATGTTTAGCAGAAAGGTGCAGTAGAAATGTTTAGCAGAAATGTTTAGCAAAAATGTTTAGCAGAAGTTTACCATATTTCTCTTGTTTTTTGTGCTTTTTCACGATTTTTTCTACACCAGTCTTCATCGTTGCGTATGCAGATATCGATACGCAATTGTGGAGTTTAGCAATATTTATTTTTCTGTTTGTTGGACTGTACCAACGCACTTCTCCATGCATACCAAGGTTACATTTGGTGTTGCATAATGTTCTGTTTAGGCCCACTGCTTTTTACTTTATATATGCTAGCTCTAGGTCCAATTATTCATAAATTATTCAGGAGACAACAGACAGCAACATAATAAAGTTGAGGAATGTGTAGCAGGCATTAGACATTGGATGCTTATTAACTTCCTCTTACTTAATTCTGATAAGACAGAAGTACTTGTACTAGGACCACATGCAGGTAGAAGTAAGCTTTCTGATTACATAGTAACTCTTGATGGTCTCTCTGTTTCATCCTGTGCAGCAGTAAAAAACCTTGGAGTGATTATTGACTTCAGTCTATCATTTGATGCTCATGTAGATAATATTACTAGGAAAGCCTTCTTTCAAGTCAGAAATATTGCTAAGATAAGAAATATAATGTCACTACATGATGCAGAAATTTTAATTCATGCTTTCGTCACCTCTAGATTATTGTAAAGCCATACTGTCTGGATGTTCCAGTAGGTGCATAAACAAACTCCAGTTAGTCCAGAATGCAGCTTCTATAGTCCTAACTAGAATCAGAATGTACGACCAAAGCACAATTTTATCAACAATGCATTGGCTCCCAGTGAAATCATGCATTAATTATAAAATACTACTATTGACTAATAAGCCACTAAAAGGTTTACTAAATGATATTTTGGTTTTCTATGATCCACCACGCCTACTTAGATCAAAAGGTGCAGGCTATTTGATGGTACCTCGAACAGCAAAGGCTACAGCAGGGGAAGAGATTTCTCTTACAAAGCCCCACAGTTATGGAATAGCCTTCCAATTAGTGTTCGGGACTCAAACACAGTCTCAGTGTTTAAGCCTAGGCTTAAAACGTATTTGTTTACTCAAGCCTACCAATTACAACAATTACACCATGCAGTTTTGCACTTGGGTCTCCTTTGATCAGTTGACTAGTTCAACAAACAGACTTCATATTAAACCATAATGAATTTTCCTTCACGTATCCATTGTTACCCAGATGAAGATGGGTTCCCTTCTGAGTCTGGTACCTCTCAAGATTTCTCCATCTTAACATCTTAGGGAGTTTTTCCTTGCCACCGTCACCACCAGCTTGCTCAATTGGGATAAATTCACGCATTTAAAATCTGTATCCCGTATTTATATATTTCTGTAAAGCTGCTTTGAGACAATGCCCATTGTTAAAAGTGCTATACAAATAAATTGAATTGAAATTTAATTGAAATTGTACCTCTCTGCACTGGGAGACCCATTCAGCCATGGCTCTATTGTTTACATTAGGGAGCAGCTGTTTGCACTGAGTGATATCAGGATACTTCCAACAGAAAAACCAGTGATCCCGAGGAAATTAGGAGATGGGGAAGCTGAGTTGGACTTAAATGCCGGGAGAGAAAAAGACAGTATAAACCGTTGATTCCATCCTATATTATGGGTAATGTGAGATTTCTGTCCAATAAGATGGAAGAACTAATGGCACTAACCAGGCTTACAAAGGAGTACCTGGTGTAGCATCATGTGCTTCACGGAGACATGGTTCAACAATCTCAGTACGGATTCATTACTTACACTGGATGGATTTCAACTTCGAGAGCAAACATTAGAGCAAAAGAGAGTGGTAAGAGTAAGAGTGGTGGAATAGCAATGTTCGTGAATGAGAGATGGTGTAACCCTGTGCATATTAGGGATAAAGAGCACGGGTGCACTAAGGATAATGAGTTGCTCGCAGTTAGCATGTGGCCATATTACATGTTAAGGGAGTTCTCGCACGTGATAACTGCTTAAATCCCCCCCCCAACCCCCAGCTGATGCTACAGCGGCATGTGAACTACTACACACTGTGGTGTCAAAGCTGCAGACATTGCACCCACAGACCACCTGTCTACATTTCTTTGGTGAATAAACATCGTCCAATCACAAGGTATGTGAGAAAATGGTCTGTGAAGACCAGTGAGGCACTAGAAGATGTTTTTGAGTCTATGGATTAGGAAATGCCTTGTAGATCGCATGCGAAGGACATTGACAGTCTCACTCACTGTGTAACAGGTTACATTAAATTCTGTGTGAAGAACACCCTGCCTAAGAAGAAGGTTTTGTGTTTTTCCAACAACAAACCGTGGGTTTCCTGAGCTCAAAGCCCTGTTAAAGGAAAAAAGAGACAGTTCAGATTGGGGGACAAAGAAGAGCTGAGGAGCATTCAAAAACAGTTCAGAGGGGAGATAAGGAAAGGAAAAGACAGCTACAGAAAAAAGTTGGAGGAGCGCCTTCAACAGAACAACGGGGAGGTCTGGAGGAGACTGAAAACAATCTCAGGTCAGAACAAAGACAGTGGGAGGGGCCTTGTATTCGGTGACTGTGACAGGCAAATTAATTAAATCTGTTTTGTAATAGATTTTATTCAGTTCCATCTCCTCCCAACTCCTACCAGACCTCAGACCTGTCATCGACTCAACCTTTTCCTTTTGGACCATTAGTCACCCCCTATTCCCCCTCAGGGCTTCAGAGACATCAGCATCACCCAATTCACACCTCAGGGCTTCTGAGATATTAGCATCACACAGTTCACACCTCTCCACCGCTCACCATCCCTCACTCAAGGAGGTTTCACACCCCTCCCCCCATACCACTCAACTGACAGTCAATCAGGTGAAGAAGGAGCTAAAGAAGATCAAGGCAAGAAAGGCCCCGGACCCGGATGGAATCAGCACCAGACTGCTTAAAGACTGTACAGATCATCTCAGAGAGGTCATCCTGCACATCTTTAACCTGAGACTGGAGCAAGTTCCAATACTGTGGAAGACTTTCTGTGTGGTTCCAGTACCCAAAATTGCGCATCCTAGAGAGCCCAACCACTTCAGACTGGTAGCCTTAACTTTGCAATTGATGAAGTCCATGGAGAGGATTGTACCGCAACAGCTGTGGACCCTGGTGAGCTCAGAACTAGACCCTCTACAGTTCGCTTACCGACCAGGCATTGGGGCTGATGATGCCATTATCTACCTGATGCACAGATCACTGCTAGACCTGGAGAATACTGGAGGCATTGTGAAGATCATGTTGTTTTTTTTAGGGTTTTTTTTTCAGTGCTTTCATTACAATTCAGTCATAATTACTTAGGGGGAAGCTTTTGGGAGCTGGAGTTGACCGCCATCTGGCTGCATGGATCATCAACTATCGCACTGACAGACCACAGTATGTGAGGCTCCGGGGCTGTATGTCTGATATGGTGGTTAGCAGCACGGGAGAACCACAGGGTACAGTGACCTCCACAGGAGGCCACTCCGGTCTATACTGGTAAGCATCCAGGGTGTTGACATAGAGAGGGTGGAGACATATAAATTCCTGGGTGTTCACCTCAACAATAAACTGGACTGTGTCATGTATCAGGAAACTCTGGACTCCAGTTCCCATCAGCCACTGCAATGCACTATGTGTCACATGACCACCAGCACCTGATTCACGTTTCTGGGTGCCTTTCATTATCTTAGACTTCTGTCTTTCATGTCACTGTGTTTTGTTTCTTCCCATAGGGTTTTGTTTCTTGTCATAGTGTTTTGCCTAGTTATCTCCGTGTCTTTGTTTTGTTGTTTAATTGTTTAATAAACGTTAACATATCTGTGTTTGCTTCCGAACCAATCCTTGAGATGTGACAGAATGGAAGACCCTCAATTGGAAGCAGCAGTTCGCTAGGATGGAGAACTGGGGCATCAGGATGCCACCAATGATCGTGGAGTACTTCGCCACACATGCTCAACCCTTCCCCGCGAGACAAGAATATTTTATCCTCTGCATTATGAGGAGTACCAAGCAGCACTACAAAAGCAGCAGGTCGCTAGGAATTACCTGGATTTCAACTCACCTCCCAAGTTTGCGAAGGACTACGCCACGCCACACCAACAGGAGGGGGAGTCTGTGGTCGGGGCTAATACCATCTCCCACCCTCCCTCCTCTATTATGGATCTCGTTCAGCCTGCCAGCTCTGCTGAGGACATTGCTCCATTTCCTGTCAGACTCAAGAACTCCCCTCTGTTAAACAACACCTCACTCAACATCGCTCTGCCTTCCTGTTTGGCTGAGGACGTCGCTCTACCTTCCTGTTTGGCTGAGGACGTCGCTGTGCCTTCCTATTCGGCTGAGGACTTTGCTCTGCCTTCCTGTTCAGCTGAGGATGTCTTTCTGCCTTCCTGCTCAGCTGTGGACATCGCTCTGCCTTCCTGCTCGGCTGTGGAGGTCGCTCTGACTTCATGCTCGGCTGAAGTTGTCTCTCTGCCATCCTACTGTGGACATCGCTCTGCCTTCCTGATCGGTTGTGGAGGTCGCTCTGCCTCCATGAACTGCTGAAGATGCCGTTCCTCTTCTTTGCTGCGCGCAGTATGTCACTCCCCCTTCCTGCTCCATGGTGGACATCGTTCCCCCCTCATGCTCCGCAGAGAGCATTGTTCCTCCCTTGGGCCTCGCGGAGAACCTCGCTCCTCTCCTTGGCCTTGCGGAGAACCTCGCTCCCCCCTTGGGCCTCATGGAGAACCTCGCTCTCCCATTGGGCAATGCGGAGAACATTGCTTCCCTCTCCTGTCCTGCGCAGGAAGTTGTCCCGCTGTTCTACCACGCAGACGTCGCTCTGCTTATCTGCTCCGCCGAGGACGTTGCTCCGCATTAATGCTCCGTCAGGGACGTCCCTCTGCTTTCCTGCACTGCTGAGTACATCCTTCTGCCTCCCTGCCCTTTCGTGGACCCCATTCAGCCTCCTGGCTTTGCTGGGGACATTTTGCCCAAGGGGCCAGGACCACCAGATGGGGGGCATGTATTTTTGGCCGCTCCAGGAGTAGCGCCCTTAAGGGGGGCTGGGGGGCTTGAGGGTTCTGTCATGTATCAGGAAACTCTGGACTCCAGTTCCCATCAGCCACTGCACCGCACTACATGTCACATGACCACCTGCACCTGTTTCACGTTTCGGGTAATGAGCACACTTGTGTATATATAGCCATTGTTTACACTGTGTGGGAGTCTTTCGTTTTCCTAGACTTCCGTCTTTCATGTCACTGTGTTTTGTTTCTTGCCATAGTGTTTTGTCTAGTTGTCTTAGTGTCTTTGTTTTGTTGTTTAATGGTTTAATATATGTTAATATATCTGCGATTGCTTCCGAACCAATCCTTGAGATCTGACAGACTGATCCATAAACTCATATGTCCTGTGTATATAAAGGGCCAATTCTGTCCTGGTCTACCCTCTGGACAGTATAGAGGTGGTGGGGGAGAGGAGGATGTTAGCTAAGCTGACGTCTATCATGGGCAATTCCTCTCACCCTTGTATGAGACATTGGGGTCCCTGAGTGGCTCCTTCAGCAGCAGACTTCTGCACCCTCAGTGCAAATAAGAGCGCTACATTGGGTCCTTCATCCTTACAGCAGTCAGACTCTTTAATACAAAAAACAACATAATGTAGCACTGCTATCTCTTTTGCATCATAGACCTACACATTCACAATAATTTTGCAATATGAACATTTATTAATTTATTATTATTTGTTGCTCACCCTCTAATGTTAACTGTGCAATAATCCATTTACCGCTTTTCTGTATATTAACAAGGTGTTACTCATCTGTATAAATTCATACTTGTATTCATCTGTACATACATTGATGTGTTTGTTCATAGTGTACATATTACCATTATTATTATTTACTACTATTATTATTTTTCTATTCCTATTGTATTTATTTTCTATAAAATTTTTCAATTCTATTCGTATTTAATGTGTATTATTTCCTATCTGTTCTTTGTGTAATTGCACTGCTGTAATGAGGGAATTTCCCCAGTGTTGGATCAATAAAGTTTACCTTATCTTAAAGCATGCTATAAATGCCACAAAAACGGAAGTTGTTATAACTCAGACATACAATTTTCAATCTTCACCAAATTTCACATGTTTTGTACAAAACCTGGCCTGAGGCTATCTACATTCAAATCTTCAGTTGTAGTCATAGCACCACCTGCTGCCAAGAGGAAGTGGCATGTTTTACTGATGTATTCCAACAACATATTAAAATATGGCAGAAATTTCTAAACATTATAGCAACATGCTCGCAACCCTTAGTTAAGGGCTAAAGCGATTACTTCTATTTGTCATGATTTGGAAACTGATGCAAATGTCGATAAGTTTAATAAAGACCAAAACAAAAACACAAAAGACAGTAAAACCTTAAGGTAAAACACTATAGCAAAGACTAAACATAAACCAAAGACCTAAACACACCAACAAAGATAAGGGCTAAGAAAGACAAACATAAGACAAGGAGTGTAGTGCAAACTGTGGCTATATACACTTGAATGCTCCTTAACAGGAACATGATTCAGGTGCAGGTGGTCATGTTACTATGATGTAGTGAGGTGCATTTGCTGCTGGGAACTGTAGTTCAAAGTTCCTTCTCTAATACGTGACACTATTAAACAGAAAGTTGTTACAACTCAAGCATACAATGCCTAATCTTCCCAAAACATCACAGGTCTGAACACATCTACAGGCCAAGTCTCTTGGACCCATGCCCTAAACTCAACAGGAAGTCAACCATTTTTATTTTTTTGCCATTTCCAGGCCTTATACTTTAACGAACTCCTCCTAGAGATTTCATCGGATAAACATCATATTTGGTCAGTCTCATCTAAAGGCTTTGACAATGCTAAATTGCAAAGCTTTTGAGTTTTCGCTGTACGATGTGAGTGTGGCAGTCTAGCAAATTTCAGTGTTTCGCTATGAAAAATGAAGTTGTTATAACTCAAACATACAATGTCCAATCTGCTCCAAACCTCACAAGTTTGTTAAAAGTCCTGGCCTGAAGGCATCTACCTGTCAATAATCAGTTGTAGTCATAGCGCCACCTACTGGCAATTTCCAGGCCTCATACTTTAACAAACTCCTCCCAGAGATTTCATCAGATCAACATCATGTTCAGTCAGTCTAATCTAAAGGTTTTGGCTATGTTAAATAGCAAATCTTTTGAGTTTTTATTGAAGGTCATGTCCGTGGCGCCCTGACAAATTTTTATATGAAATGAATAACATTTTTAAGGCCTAACCATGCTCGAAAACTCATGCAACTTTGGAGACACATTAAAAGTGGTGAACATTTACATGTGATACAGGTTTTAGAATTGACTGAGGAAAAATGGCTTGATAGAAGCACCTACAAAATTTAAACGATATGCGCCTCGCGCTACGTTTCACCTACTTGTACAAATTCGGTACACACGTGTAACCTATCAATTGAACCCTTGCCCTAAAGTCAACAGGAAGTTAGCCATTTTTATTTATCTCTTACAATTTTGCTCTGTTTTTGCTATTTCCAGGCCTCGTACTTTAACAAACTCCTCCTAGAGATTTCATCAGATCTACATCATATTTGGTCAGTCTCATCTAAAGGCATTGATAATGCTATATGAAGCTTTTGAGTTTTCACTACATGGTGTGGGCATAGCGTTTTCACAAATTTCTGTGTTTCGCTATGAAAAAGGAAGATGTTATAACTCAAACATACAAATGTCCAATCTGGTCCAAACTGCACATGTTTGATAAAAGTCCATCTACATCCACATGCCAATATTTAGTTATAGTCATAATACCACCTGCTGCCATCATGGACTGACATGTTTTACACTAACTCAGACATAATGTTCAATCTGCACCAAATTTCATATATTTTATATGAATCCTGCCCTGAAGACATCTACATGTATAAAATATAAAGTGTAATCAGTGTGTGTAACTACAAAGTTTACTAATGTTTGGATATGTTAATAAAGTTTAATCTAATATGTATAACCAACATTTAGAATTATTATTATTACTTAGAAGTATAATCTAACTGGCACCCTGTCCAGGGTGTACCCTGCTTTGTGCCTGATGCTCCCTGGGATAGGCTCCAGGTTCCCCCACGACCCTGAAAAGGAGTAAGCGGTAGAAGACGGATGGATGGATGGAAGTATAATCTAAATACATAGTGCACTTGTTGATCAAGTTATATTCTAAGTATTGAGTTAGATGAATTCTTTTTTACATTTACATTTATTCACTTAGCAGAAGCTTTTATCCAAAGCGACTTACAAATAAGCAAAGCGATTGTTACTGAACTATAGGCCTAATTGTTTTTCTGTGTCAGCCTGTACTTTTCTGCACAACAGTCATAATCTAGAACTATAAAATACTTTCTAATAAATGACATTCTACGTCTGTGAATTTGGAACCTTATGTTTTGTCTAAAGCAGTTTTACAGTTTATGGCAGTAAATTAGCTATTAGACACTCACTAGAACTTCCAACCAAAGCCCTTTAAAGCCCAAATAGGACAAAGTAAAAACCCTGTTCTGGTAAAACATTTAAGAAAATAATGCCTCACACATACTGAATGTACCCCACCTTGTGCCTGATGCTCCTTGGGATAGGCTCCAGGTTCCCCGCGACCCTGATAATGAGTAAGCGGTTGAAGATGGATGGGTGGTTGTTAAGGCTACTGTTCTCCACGCATATGAGCGTGTGCCTGAAGCGTACAGGTAGAGTTTTAGAAAAACTGTTAATTTAGCCAGCCAGATTTATGTTGAGTTTGCTCTGGAAAAATCCACCTTCTTTGATAAATAGTGCTTGGCAAACAGTGTGAAGAGTTTGGAACAGCTTAAACAGCTGATGGGTTTGGAGGAATTTAAGTCTTGTCTTCCTGATAAGAATAAGCAAAATATAGATGTTCTGTCTAAAGCTGCCATTTAGCAGATATAACACAACTGTGCCTCTTCTTTGCTTAAGGTCATAGCACCACCTACTGGCAACAGGAAAATGTCAAAAAAAGATACAAACTCCATAAAAAAAAATATGGAATGGCTTTTCCCTGGCAAAGTTGCCCCAGCATGCACCAGGGTACACACCCTATTTAATTTGATTTGCTTTGGAATAAAAAAAAACCGCATACGGCTGTGACAGAAGTGGACATCACCCCCCCTCCCCCAAAAAAACCCAAAAAAAAACAACTGAAAGAAATGGTGGGACAAGCCTGGAAAAGCATCACAGACGAAGATTGCAACAGTTTGGTAATGTTAGTGGGTCGCCATATTTATGCGGTTATTGCAAGCAAAGGATACACAGCCAAATATTAAGCGTAATTTACTTTCATTTACTTTAAGGCTATCTATCTCTATACATTTGCTCAGCTACAAATTTGGTCATCTGCCCCCACATTTTATATCAGGAAATAAAAGTTGAAATTCTGATCTATAGTCTTGTTAATTTTTTTTTTTTTATCTCAAACCCTCATGTCTTCAGTGTATAGCAAAAACAAAAGAATTGGCCTTGCTGTTCCAATAATTTTGGCAGGGACTGTATATTACATTGAATCTGGAAAGGTGTCTATGATTTATCTTGGTTAAATATTTTTTAACATCTCAAAAATGTGCACTTTTAACAGGGGTTTGTAGACATTTATTTATATTATATATATATATATATATATATATATATATATATATATATATATATATATATATATATATATATACACACACACACACACATACACATACACACACATACACACATACTGTGGATTTGCTTTAAAAACAGGAAGCAGCATCAAGTGCTGTAACACTTCAAAGGTTTTGTGGTCCCTGAGGGGAAAATAGAAAAGTGAATGTTTTAATAAGCACAAATATGCTCTTTTATAACTTGGTCAGTTGGTAAAGTTACTAACAAATTCTAATGGATAATGTTTTTAGGTAAATAATACACCCTCACATGAAGTTGATATTTCCCCATGCACTTTCTGGTGCATAGCTACAGGATTTCATAAATCTGTGTGGAAACAGAATTAATAGCCAAAATATATAGTTCTATAAAGTCTAGCCCGAAAGCAGAATATCTGATTTGTTCAGTTGACGCTGGTCACTGGTAACTGAAGCTGGTACCAATTAATGCTGGTAGTTTATATCCCACTCTCTAACATGCACAAAGCAGATAAGAGAGTGACAAATGCAGTTCTTGTTTAAACCTCAGCGCTATTTCAGGGCTGGCTTGAAGTTTCACTTTCGATTCTGAGTTGAAGAGCATATATTTTTGCATGACTCGTGCAGAGTGCAGAAAAGTTTCTAGCAGTATATAAAACTTACGGAACTTATGTCACAAGGTATATACAAGTGATTTACTTATATTAAGATCCACTTGTATATTGATATATTTGATTTATTTGATGTTTTTTCTTTGTTGAATAACACTGCCAAAAGAAGCAAATCGTAGCAGTGGCCCACAGCTTACTGTTGAGCAGCTGAAGCGAATAGAGCAGAAGAGACATGAAGCTATGAGGAGGCTTGCTGCTCGCAATGATCCTATGCCCATTGGAGAGAGCTGGAGAATCCACATTGGTACTGAATTCACCAAACCTTACTTCACTGAGGTATATGACAACTCGCACTCAACAGACACTTCACATTCAAAGCCATGAGCCATTGTTCTGTTGAGTCACAGTGTCAAAGCTCTTGTATGTAATTGCTTCTTTAGCTGATGTCTTTTGTCTCTGTGGAGAGGAAACATTTCACTGTCTATCCAAGCCAAGAGCAAGTCTTCTTTTGGACACACGTGTGTGTATTTGAGGCTGTAAGTTGTTTAATGAATAATATAAACAAATGCAAAGTTGCATAAACAAATGCAAAGTTCATCAGGTTGTTAAATTGTTTTGCCCTGGTATTCAGGTGAAAGTGGTCATCCTTGGCCAAGACCCATATCCCAGACAAGGTCAGGCTCATGGTCTGTGCTTCAGTGTACTGAGGCCTTCACCACCACCTCCAAGGTATACAACTTAAGTTTCCCTCAGGGACCACACGTGGATGCATTTTGTCCTTTCCTTGATTTTTGTGTTAATATACTAACCAACTGGATGCTGCACAAATCTTTATTCACTGTTTAGTATCCATTTATTTCAGCCTGGAAAATATATTCACTGAACTTGCAATAGACATCAAAGACTTCCAACACCCTGGCCATGGGGACCTGACAGGATGGGCTAAACAAGGTTAATGACTTAAAATTGTCACCTGCATCTATCACAAGATAATGCAAACATATATACAGTGCCTTGCGAAAGTATTCGGCCCCCTTGAACTTTTCAACCTTTTGCCACATTTCAGGCTTCAAACATAAAGATATAATTTTTTTTATTTTTTGTGAAGAATCACCAACAAGTGTGACACAATTGTGAAGTGGAACGAAATCTATTGGATTTTTGAAACTTTTTTAACTAATAAAAAAAATGAAAAGTGGGGCGTGCAAAATTATTCGTCCCCCTTACGTTAATACTTTGTAGAGCCACCTTTTGCTGCGATTACAGCTGCAAGCCGCTTGGGGTATGTCTCTATCAGATTTGCACATCGAGAGACTGAAATTCTTGCCCATTCTTCCTTGCAAAACAGCTTGAGCTCAGTGAGGTTGTATGGAGAGCATTTGTGAACAGCAGTTTTCATCTCTTTCCACAGATTCTCGATTGAATTCAGGTCTGGACTTTGACTTGGCCATTCTAACACCTGGATACGTTTATTTGTGAACCATTCCTTTGTAGATTTTGCTGTATGTTTGGGATCATTGTCTTGTTGGAAGATAAATCTCCGTCCCAGTTTCAGGTCTTTTGCAGACTCCAACAGGTTTTCATCCAGAATGGTCCTGTATTTGGCTGCATCCATCTTCCCCTCAATTTTAACCATCTTCCCTGTCCCTGCTGAAGAAAAGCAGGCCCAAACAATGATGCTGCCACCACCATGTTTGACAGTGGGGATGGTGTGTTGAGGGTGATGAGCTGTGTTGCTTTTACGCCAAACATATCGTTTTGCATTGTGGGCAAAAAGTTAGATTCTGGTTTCATCTGACCAGAGCACCTTCTTCCACATGTTTGGCGTGTCTCCCAGGTGGCTTGTGGCAAACTTTAGGCAAGACTTTTTATGGATATCTTTGAGAAATGGCTTTCTTCTTGCCACTCTTCCATAAAGGCCAGATTTGTGCAGTGTACGACTGATTGTTGTCCTGTGGACAGACTCTCCCACCTCAGCTGTAGTTCTCTGCAGTTCATCCAGAGTGATCATGGGCCTCTTGGCTGCATCTCTGATCAGTCTTCTCCTTGTCTGAGCTGAAAGTTTAGAGGGACGGCCAGGTCTTGATAGATTTGCAGTGGTCTGATACTCCTTCCATTTCAAAATGATCGCTTGCACAGTGCTCCTTGGGATGTTTAAAGCTTGGGAAATCTTTTTGTATCCAAATCCGGCTTTGAACTTCTCCACAACAGTATTACAGACCTGGCTGGTGTGTTCCTTGGTCTTCATGATGCTCTCTGCGCTTTCAACAGAACCCTGAGACTATCACAGAGCAGGTGCATTTATACAGAGACTTGATTACACACAGGTGGATTCTATTTATCACCATCAGTCATTTAGGACAACATTGGATCATTCAGAGATCCTCGCTGAACTTCTGGAGTGAGTTTGCTGCACTGAAAGTAAAGGAGCCGAATAATTTTGCACGCACCACTTTTCAGTTTTTTATTTGCTAAAAAAGTTTTAAATATCCAATAGATTTCGTTCCACTTCACAATTGTGTCCCACTTGTTGGTGATTCTTCACAAAAAAAATAAAATTTTATATCTTTATGTTTGAAGCCTGAAATGTGGCAAAAGGTTGAAAAGTTCAAGGGGGCCGAATACTTTCGCAAGGCACTGTACATCACCTATAAATTAGCATACTCAGCAATACAGTTAAATCTACCATTATTGGAAGTGAAAATAGTGTAATGATTTAGTTAAGTATAAAAGTATTTAATTGGACTACTTAAATATTTGGGGGGAGGGTGGATAGGCTTTTTAAAATAAGCAGTTTTGCCAAAAACCACAACCATTCCTACATTTCAGTGTAAAAGATTCTCAAGGAAAGCCTAATTTTTCTCCTGCTGTCAGGTGTTCTGCTTCTGAACTCCGTCCTAACCGTGAGAAGCAGAGAGCCAACATCCCATCAGGGTTGGGGATGGGAGGAGTTCACTGATGCTGTGGTTCAGAGCCTAAATAGGAATTTAAAAGGCCTGGTCTTCCTGCTGTGGGGATCATATGCTCAGAGAAAAGGCAAATTAATCGACAGAGTAAGTTTACAGAAGGAGATTGCTAAAATGGTGTCCATGTTTTATAACTTCAACAATTCAATTTACATACACTCTTGAGTCTGCCAAGTATTATTTAGAATTCATATTAGAAGTGACATTGTTACCTTTTTAAAAAAGTTATTTTTAGTTATTATTGTACTGTATTTATTATGCTTCTCATCTATGTAATGGACTGATCATTTCTTGAAAATCAGTTGTCATCTAGTAACTTTGGCCATATTCTGAGCCAGTGACTTAAGTCCAAGAATTAAATCAATATTTATGTGGGAAAAGTTACTCATACTGAGAATCATCCATGCTTAAGTAAAATTTCTGTGTGCTTCATTGATATCGTGCAAATGAACTGCATGTAGTTCACATATCTGAGGTTGCCAAATTGTAGAAGAATCCAAGAGATGGTTTTTAATAGTATATAAACCACTGCTTTAAAAAAACAAAAAACAAGTGCTTAACTTTTAAATTATATATGAATGAGTAGATGGCAATAACTTAGTAATGCGAGGGAACGAGTGGTGTGATCAATTTGTTGTGCCTCTTCTTCCCCCCACCTAGCTGCTGTATGCATATATACTGGGTTTTACACAAACCACCACTCGCTTGGAGGAAATGAACTACCGCGTATATTACGGAAACCACCACACGCCACTGCTCCTCTTTAGGTTAAGATTCTGAAACTAGAAGTTGAAATGCACAACACAGTGATCATGATTAATTGAGGCATGTTTCTCTTTTTGAGAAAGTTCATCCTGTGCACATAGCTCTCCATTACATCTGAGGTGTGAATACCAATGTGTGTAATTTCTGTAGGCCTGTTAACAGCTCATTATGTGTGCAACTCTGAATATGGCACTTTGCTGTGCAACTGTAGCTAATAACATTTCTCTTATTTACAGTCACGGCATCATGTCCTTGAGACAAGCCATCCCTCACCATACTCTGCTCACATGGGCTTTTTTGGATGCAGACACTTCTCAAAAACTAACATCTTACTTATGGCAGCTGGAAAGGCACCTATTGATTGGAACGCACTGTGACCAGTGTACTTTTTTGTTATATTTTTAAATGATACTATGGGTTTATAAATTGTCAGTATAATCATAATGTTAAATGTTTGGGCAAAATGTTTGAGTCTAATTGAAATATGTAAGCTTACAACATGCCAAAGAAACAATGCTTCCTCTCTGCTGTGCTACACTATTATCCAGAAAATCATTTATTAAATAAGCAGTGTTGTGTAAATTGTACAACTTGGATGCAGTTTGCCTTAGTCTGGCTTGGGAAATTGTTAATACATTACCAATTTAATTTCTTGATTGAGTGGTTTTCCATCCTTCATTAATGTTTATATAAACAAAGTATTTTTCCTCTGCCAGAAGTGACTGGTAAGTAGAGTAAGCAATTAATTAATGCATGCAATAAATACATATCCTGTTCTTGTCTTTCTTTATTTCATCCAAAAATGGGTTAAAAATATATTGTCCCGCATGAACATGTTCACACCTGTACACATGTACAACACATTAAAAAAATCTGTGCCTCTTCTATTCCAAATCACCTGACATACTACAGTACACACAGGTGCTTAATTTATCCCTTGAGTCTGCTTCCACTCAGATACCAATCATAATATTGCCACAGGAATGGCTACAACACACTGACCCCTTAATTGTTTATGGGGCATTACAACTATTCAAAATGTGTACTGGTCAATTGCAGGTAAATTATTATTATCATTAATTTTTTTTGTTATTTTTTAAACAAGGTTTGTAAGTGGGAAATGGTTGCAATTTCTCAGTCCTGTTACCAAAACTAATGCCATTTCAAAAGGATATTTAAAATCATGTCAACTAATTCCTCTGTTTTCCCCTCAAGAAAGTATTTATTTTAAAGAAATGGTTAGTTACATGTTCAAATAATTTATATTTGTGACTAAAAAATTGCAATATATGCATGTAAGTTGTATTTTTCAAAAAAAAAAAAAAGCAATGTCATTTTGTCCTTTTAAAACAGACCCAAACCTTGAGTTTATAAATTTTTTTAATCATATAATTTATTGAACAGTTAGATAAGTGACTGACCAAATATAATTGAAAAAAATAGTGGTTTAACTTTATTTATTTTAAAGGGAAAAACATTATAGTAACAATAATGAACATTGTGTAATGGGATGTGTTCATATGTGTGGGCGCGTGTGTGCATGGCCATGCATGCATTTTTTGTGTGTGTGTGATTTCTTTGTTGAACGGATGTGCTATGTGCTACAAAGTAGGTGGAAAGAAAAAGAAGGAGAGAGAGGAAAAGGCAAGGAGAGAACGAGAGGTTGGTGGGTCTGTCTCACTGCTTCCCCTGCAGCATGCCATGTGTGGTTGTTTCTGGCTCTTGCACAGAATGGGTTCTCTCCATCTTCTTTTACAGAAGACAATGGGTTCAATTCATCTTATTTTACAGAAGACAAAGAAAAAAAGTTTAAGATATGATGCAAGTCCTCAGATCTCTGCATTGACTACCAGTACCTAAGATCAATTTGAAAATATTCTTGCTTGTCTACAAAATTATGGATTTCTTATTAACACTTTTTCTTTTATTTCAATCATAGATGAGATATGGAGTCACACAATAATAATAATAATAAAAAAGATTTCTGAAGGATTTAAATCATTATATTTAATGGTAAAGTTTACAGTTAGAGAGTGGGGACAAGTAAAAAAATAAATAAATTATATATATAATTATATATATGATTTTATATATATATATATATATATATATATATATATATATATATATATATATACACACACACACACACACACACACAAAACTTATTCAGTATTCTAGTGTCCTGTATCTCAGAGAAGGAACTCTGAACTACAGTTTTCTGTAGCCACTGCACCACAGTTACATGACCACCTGAATCACATCATGTTACCAAGCAACTATGTGTATTTAGAAACAGTTTGCACTGCACTCCTTGTCTTACGTTTGTCTTTCTTTGCTGTTGTTTATGTTGCTGTGTTTATGGTATTTCTTTCACAGTTATTCTTTGCTTTAGTGTTTTACTGCCTATTCATTCTTGTTTTGTGTGTTGTTTTGGTATTAATTAAAAATCTATCACTTGCATCCGTATCCACCTTGATATCGTTACAGCACATAAGACCTCAACATGTATACAGCGGATATTTTCAGAATCCAAGAGGCCCTATATGAAAAGGAAAAGCAGAGGAGGGAAAATTCTCCCTAATTAAAACTAAATTAAAACTAATCGTTAATGACTCGATGTGATGTACTCCGTCATGGGGTATGCCAAAGGGGAGTATTCCAACCAGGCTGGTTGGAAAAACCCCCCACCCCACCAAACTGTGGATCTCGTCTATGCCTGCCAAGTCGACAGAGAACTTCGTTCAGCATCCCTGCTTCTCTGAGGATGTTGCCCCGACCACCTGCTCGGCTGAGGACGTAGCTCCTGTGAAGACGTAGCTCCTTTGCTTTGCTTCGTGCCATATGTCGCTCCCCCTTTCTGCTCTATGGAGGACATCGTTCCCTCCTCATGCTTCATGGAGAACCTTGTTCCTAATTCTGGCCTTGTGGAGAACTTTGCTACTCCCTTTAGCTTCATGGGGAATGTCACTTCCCCTGAGGCTCCTCCTGGAGCTTAGTTCCTCCTGCTGGCTGTGCAGTAGACATCGCGCCGCATTCAGGCCAGGCCGGAGATATCATGTCATCTCTCTGCGGTGTGGAAGAGACTGCTCCACATCTGAACCTCAGAGAGCATGCCTAGTTCCTGTCTCATGTAAACACCTTAATCTCAATATTGTCTTATTCAGAATATGGTCAATAATTAGATTATTGTTGTCCATGTAAACATAGTCAATATAGCAAACATTTACAGATCCATTCATATACAGGACATACATTATTTTACTGTTGCTTGAGCCTTAAATTTGAAATGATTTTGAAACAGGATTAATGTAATGCATGTGGTCAAAACATTAAAATAATATTCATTATTTAAACCACAGAAAGTGCTACTGTGGCACCTGTGGGAAGAGCTTGGAATATATTATAGAACAAAATATTTAGCTTTTGTAAAAACCTATAATATTGTGCCTAAAAACAGGTTAACATCTTAAGTCACACTAGAAACATTTTTACACTGATCAACAGTGTAAAATTGGAACCTTTTCATTTCTTATAACATTATGTAGATGTTCAGCTTATTATGGCATTTTGATCTGACCATCACTGAGCGAGGACCCAAGCTGTCTATGTACATTTCTTCCCCATCATGGACAAGTGTATTTATTTCTTTATTTGTCAATAGTATATGTTTAGTATGATTCTTAAATTGTAAATGAATGTTAGCCATTTGTTTCATTATTCACTGTGGTTTATTCTATATGTTCCATATCTAAGTGTGTGTATGTGTGTGTGCTTTCCTTTTCTGTCGAGGCTATGTAATGTCTGACTTAGAGAGGCCTTCTTTTTATGAGGAAAAGAGTATATTATAACTTTATTTTTTTCCCTTACAGCTGCATGACTTATGCACGACTTATGCCGTGTTGTGGATAAAATCAACCTTTCTAGCCTAAGTCAAAAAACTTCTAAGACAGAGAGTTTAGTAGATGTCAAAAGTAATAAACTTTATTGGAAACCAACAAAGGTGACTGCAGAGAGTCCAACTTGTACATACACATACATGTCTTTATATATGTTTTGGAAAATTATCCCTAGATGGGGCATTCCCCTTTTCTTTCCGGGAACAGACCAATCTCTATTGCCTTAATTAATTATTCATGTCTATACGCTATCTTAACTTTGTGGGGCATGCGCAGTGAGTTGATTTTCTTGAAAAGGTTTTATGAGGACAAGGTTTCTTCCTTTCTACAAGAAGATGGTTTCACTCAGGCTTCTCTGTCCTGTCCTTGAACCACACTCCCTTCCTGAGGCCCTCTTCCTGCTTCCATAGGCACCTGGCTTCAAAGTTTTCTCCCACAAAAGTGAATGTCCAATGCCAATTTATAGCTGTGTAGCAAAGTGCCAGCTGGTACAGAAGAACTTTTGTTGTACAGTAAGACATGGCATTCATCCAACTCAAATCCACTCAGAATATGACTTGATTTAACCATTGTTCTATAGATTTGGATTATGCTTCCAACGATTGATTATACATATTATAGATTATGCTTTTTAACCCATACAGATTATTTGATTATGCTTAAAGTAGTACTTCTAAATGTAGGTTACATTGAATACACTTCATTAACATATCCAGAAGTGACTTATACATATTGATTACACGTCATAGCTATTTTCTTAGACATATTTTTGATATATTTTCTATATATTTCCCTCCTCTGGGGCTTACTAAGCCCCACCTAACTTGAGAGAGTAATCTCACAATCCAGTCCCATCATTTACACTAACTAGTGATCAATGTATGATCACATCAGCCATCTTTCAATGACCAAATCCTGAAACCACTCTCTCTGGAGATCAGAACCAAACATCTCCTCTCCCATTGACTAGAAAGGAGTAAAAGATTCTGCCTCCCTTTCCCTAACCACAAGAATCAAAACAGTGTTCGTAAGCGTGAGCATACATTTTTTCAGCACTTGCCCGTGGTTATCACGGTTATGTAGAGTACACAGTTGATTAAGCACATATAGCTGATACAAGTATAGACTAATAAACATGCATACAAAACAATTTTCTCAGTTTGATTACATTGATAACTCAGACATTGATTACCGTGTCCCTTAATCACATGTGATTATACTGTAATAGAAAACGTAAAAATTCAAAAGTAGAAAAATAAAAAAACAAAAACTCCAACACACCCTTCTCCAGGGGATGTATCCAGAATGATTATCTTCGACCCAGATACTTTACGTATCGTCGAGAGTCTGCCTTTCTGGGGAGAGGTCGCCAGTATTTACACCCAGGGCATTGGCTCATCAATTTTTTCGTTGTCCTCACTGGAGGAACTGCATCCATCCTGTTGCACCCGATTAGAGATCCAGCCTGGCTTTTTTCCTTCAGCAGGTGCATCAGGATCTCCAGAGCCACTGTCAGCAGCAGGAGCCCTTCTTTCCTCCTGCTCTGTTGGTACGACCCCTGACAGACCTTCTTCTTTGCCATGGCCTCAGACTGCCATTCACCCTTTCCTCCATTTAGACCTTCTCTAACGACTTGGCTTGTTCTTTCTTCTGCAATGACAACCACTGGATCGTCCCCTTCGATCACCCGATCCTCCCTTCTCCTAGGTCTTAATCTAGGTGCGTGCTTTGTACAGCCATTCTCTTCTGGGCTGGAGCACCCCTGGGTACACCTGTTCTCCAGGAGTCACTGGACAAAGAACTTCTATCTCCTCTCTCAGTCCCCAGCTTTGTTCCTGTGAATAGATAGCTTCATACATAGTAGTTAGTCATCTCATATACGCTCTTAGTTCCATCGGCAATTACTCTAACAGCAGTTCATCATAAGGACCTCTCAGATATGACACAGACATGGGTCGACCCGTAAGCATTTCATGCGGTGTTTGTTGCATATTTCTGTTAGTCTGCATGCGATAGGTCATTAGTGCAAGAGGTTGAGCATCAACCGAAACAAGTTGCGTTAAGCTTAGTCTTAAAGGTCTTAAAGATGGTATGCCAACTCTGGAATTACCTCTCTAGTCAAAAATTGAATCACTGTTCCAGCAGTTTAGTCTGCTGATGGCATTGCCTACCTCCACCTGCTAAACCTGTCTAGCACCAAGCGTTTAAACGGCCCTTCGGCATTGATATGTGCCCTATCAATACTGATTTTCAATTTCTGAAATTGTTTTGAGCATAAAGTTCACACTCAGAAAAAATTATCCATAATTGCCTGTAAGTACAAAGACCAGTCCTCTAGCTTTTTTATCTATCCCATAACTTCCCCCTCGCGCACTGGTTAAAACCATGCGCATCTGAAACTCATACAGTGAGAAGTGAAGTATATACAATCAGAACTCAATTAAACTATTTAAAATGGCATTCCAATGATTTTTCTAAGCCCTGATTGTATTCAAACAACTCCAAACAAATGACACAATCCATGGGCATAAGCAGAGTCTACCCTTAACCATAACAACTCTACCCTTAACTAGTTCGCACTCTGTAGTGATAGCTTTCAATTCAGCCAATTTGTCAGATCAGGGTGCTCATAATGTTTATAAACGTAAATGTTTCAGACACAAAATCTTTCAGCGTCTAGAACGTTCAAATTTAGGCTCAAGGAAATATGAATTTTGGCTAGGCAATCGTGAGTTCTCAGTGATTGGCTCCACAGAATTAATTAGGTGATATAACACTACAGTTGGTGTATTAGACACAATAATAGGTTTAATATTTAAATTTTTCACGGCACATAGAATAACTTCATATCCTGTTCTTTGTTGAGCTGTCATGTGTTGCATGTGGATATAATCAAAATGGAAGTGACCTGGTGTGATGAATGTAAGATCAATGTGTGAGAGAGCCATTTTCCCAGTGATCTGCACTAAGACAGCAGCTCCACTCATGGCACGCAAACATGCTGACAATCCTTCTGCCACCAAATCCAATGTTTAAAGACCTGCAAGCACCTCCATACTCCTGAGCCGGGACCCCCGCAGCAGCGTACCCTCTCTCAGTCACATATAAGAAACGTCTTTGTTGTAGTTTGCCAGCCATAATACAGGTGCAGAGCATAAGTCCATTCAATGTCAGGTTTTTTCCTTAGAACACCCAGATCTCAGGATTTTGTTGTGAAGAGAGTAATCAGTGACCCACTGAAGACCCTACTTGATAACGTCCAGGAAGCTTAACATTTGTAGTGTGGTATGGGGCGGAGGAGGACCCCAATCATGTCCTGTCGGCCTTGAGAGCGTGCGAGGGAGTCTCTGACCACAGAGGAGTAAACTGCAGGGGAGTCCACAGCCCCTGAGGGAGACGCACCCAGGTGTATTACTGATCTTGGAATGTTAAGGGGAGTAACGGCCTTGAGCTCTCACATGCAGACACGCTGGAAAAAGAGCTGAGCACAATTCAACAATAGAAAAATAATTATCATGTGGAATGGAAGAGGTTACATTAGGGACAAAATACACTAATGAAGCTATTGGGATGACTAGTTTATTGATTTAGCAAATTTTGGGTAAAAAACCATCCTCTTCCAGCCTTAAACATCGGTTACTGAGTGTGATGTATTGCAGAACTTATCACAGTTGTTATCACAGCTTGCTGTAATAATGCTAGAATAATTGGGAATGTCCCATCATCCTTTTCTGAGGACAGATGATATTGTTTACAGGACACAGGATGACTATACTTCACTTTAGCTTAATACAGTGTACATGTTACTTGTCGAGCTTCAACCTTATGTAGCCCATAATGTGCCAGGTATGTTAGTGAGCTCAGGATTACTGATGCCACCATCACTGTCCAATTTGGAAACTGAAGACAGACCACTGGGAACACACAACTGCAAAACCCATCATTAAATGTTCAATTTATGCAACAGATCAAGGCATTTTTAAAAAGGTGGATAATTAGCATTTGATTTACTGTAACATGCAAGTGGGGTACACGTGGACACTAAACTGGAACCCCATCAATTCCCCCAGATGGTATATATGATACTGTGATTGTCCCTAGGTCTACATACGCTTACTCCTCACTCAGTTCACTTACTTCTTCCCTAAATTCTTAAATTGTGTTATATCAGAAATTTGTGAATCAGATTTTGTTGTTCTTTTATTAAAAGAGGGAAATCCCACTATACGAGATCATTATAGTCCAATCCCAAAGCTTTGTGTCCTATCAAAAATTTTAGAAAGCCTTATCAGTGAACCACTGACATGTTATCAGATTGCAAAGAATCTTTTCTACTAATTAAAGTTTCATAAAAACATAGCAGCGCATCAGCTGTTTTGAAAGTCTTAAACAATATTGCCAATACAATATTGAATATTGCCACAGAGCTTAAATAATGTTGGTCTATCAAACCATTTAAGCATTATTGAAGTAATCTCTAATTCTCTAATCAAAGGAATAACTCCTCTCATACAGGGGTTTTCTACTCTCATGTTTAGTTAATCTGTCAAAGAGTCCTAGTCTGTTGTCTTTAAAAAATACGACCCCAAGTGGCAAAGATTCATTCTTATGCCTTCCTGAATTCCTTTCTTAATATCCTTCTGGTGAATGAAAGAAACAAAAATCTTTTAGTCTAGGACTATTTGCAATGTACACTAACTAATATGTTAATATCCCCTCTGTGCTAACAAGTTATAATCCCAATAATACAGAACTAAAAAAATAGAGTAAATGAGGTAAAGACATCAAACATTATTACCCACGTGTATTGAGCATTTAATTAAGCTTGATCTATCCAAAACTCAAACCATTCCAACAATTCACCCTCACTGCACTGCTGGACTACAGGTCTGGTACGGCTGTGAAGGTTGTCAGTACTCTCTAAAAACAAATGTTTACGCTCAACAAAACATTAACTCAACAGCTTGCAAAACATCAATCATTTTGAGTTATGACAACTTTAAATTAATTTCAACCAACGAACTACACTGAGTTAGAGAAATGACCTTTTCCTCTACAATCAAATGTTTTCACAAATAAAACTTATTTAATAATCTGTATAATGAACACATTTTTATTTCAAATTGATTACTCATAAAAATCAGTTTGTTTGTTTGTTTGTTTTTTCACATTATTTAAAAGGAATTTAAGTGTTATGTACTTAATCAACATAATTATGAACACAAGTTTTTAAGTTGACATTATTCTTCTTATTATTTATTTTTTTTAATTACATTGCTCCAATTAGATTTTCTCCGGTAGAATACAACCTTTTAAACCAAGAGAAATTATTAACTTCAAGTTGTATAACAATAGTAACTAAAATCCGGTGTAATTTACACTACAAATATAATACCTAAAATCTTCATAGGTTTATAGACATAAAAGCACTGAATGAAATGAGCAATTTAGACAAAAAATAAAATTACTACTTTTTATCTCTCGTAGAACTATCCACAGTCCAAAGGAAGCTAATTCTGCTCAAAGAGCAAACTGACTACCATTGAACTAGAAGGCTATATGTGTAAATGAAAATATATATATATATATATATATATATATATATATATATATATATATATATATATATATATATATATATAAAAATATAATTTAATGTGTCAGTACATGAAATTAGATTAAACAATGTGGTTGACATTTACACAAATAAGCAGAAATGTAATCATGCTTTTCTTTCCTATATCACAAATGAAAAGCCTTCTGTAGGTGAGCAGATTTGTCCAATGAAACCATTCTTTTCCACTGCTACGGCAAACTAAAGAGTAAATTTTCTAATTACACTGCTAAATATGACTAGTATTAGCTAAAAATAGTCCATAAATGGTGTTAGCTGGTGCAGTCTATCCTATACACAAGTCCACTATTGGTCATATCGGATATGCCCAAATTCAATTCTTTTGTAGAATTTAATTGTAAGTGAAATGGTACTCATGTTGAAATGTCCTCGGTATAGTATTTGTTCAGTCTACAGGTCCTCTAACACAGTCTTAACTGTCTGAATTTGTGTGACTAATCTTGTGACTTGAAATTAGTGATTTGAAGTTATCAAGCCGATTCATTAAGTCAATCTCTAGTACAGGTTTATTTATGATTTGTCCAGTCTCCCCTTTTCCCTTCTCAAAACCTCTTTCTTCTCCAACTCTGAGGTATAACTCAACCTGAGGAGCTATGGATACTTGGGCAAACTGCCACCGAGATGCACGTTGGAAAAAGTTATCTAGCAGCTTTTCCAAATGACCAATTTTCCAATTCCTTTCTATCACTCTCTGCCAATTAATGTAGGGAAATTCTCCCTGGACTTCTGTCAAATTTAATATATGCGTTATTCGCAACAAGAATGCGTTTTTTTTTCTGCTTGGTTAACGGCTGTCTTGTTCCTCTGCTGTCAAAATAGAACTGTTCCTTCCAAAAGTGATTATGGACTCCCTGTGTTTCTTGAAACAGTACAACTAACTCTGCTTCCATTCAGCCCTTTATTCCTAATTAACAAGCTTCTTTAACTGAAGGCTTATGTACTCTTATATTCGACAAAAACAAAAGGTTTTTTCTTGCTGGACAGTGCATAACAGGACAAAGGCTACTGAAGATCTCGAATATTGACACTACAAAAGTATAAAGTATACACAACTGTTAATTCCACTATCAAGGGTAGAAGAGTAAATCATATGTAACACTTTTCCTAAAAGCCTAATCTTGCTCTCGGTACACATGAAGAATGAATTAGATATGTAACACTCAGTCTAGGTAACAAAATGTGAGTGTAGACAAATATGTAATAACTAAATTCAGTTAGCCAAATCACAGCAGATCATGCATTTTCCAACAAAGGTTGTATTTCCCAGCTGGATCACACAGCCTACAAGAGGGTAAATGACCAAAAACCCTACACATCCAATTTCTAGGAATATTTTTTACATATTTTAGACCTAGAGGTCCACAATGATTTACATAATGGGCAATCAGGAGGATGTCCAACGTATTTACAATGCCAAGTTCCTGGCTGCTCCAGGATTCCTTTTTATTTTTTCAGAGTAATTATGCTATCACTGCAAACGGTACAAATGATACAGTCCCCAGAACCAGAACAAACCTTCAAAGCAGAAGTCTGTTACCCTTCTCACTTTGAGGATCACACACACACACATGCACGCACACACACAGTCCGCGCGTAGATAGGAACACACACACATGCACACTGAGGCTTCCACACACACTTGTCTCTAAAACTAATTTTCAGAGCTTATCAAACACACGTGTCTCCTTATGTATGGAGCTCATATTCATACACTGATCAATGCAACATTCACACTTGTCTCCGAAACTAGTTTTCAGAGCTCATCAAGTACACATCTCCTTATTTTATGGAGCTCATATACACACTTTATTCTAGTAATAACAGTGATATCTTCCTAATGTAAGGCTACCGGAACGTTGTCCCTCACTCAGGTGGAATCTCGCTTGGCATGGACACTCTCAACTCCTTTCCAGCACTCACTCACCAGGGAGAGTCCAACAACCATACACCGCCACGGTACCGAACCCCACAACACCGCAATCCTTACCACAAGAGAACGTCACTCAAAAATGAGGAGATCAGACACGCTGACTCAACAGAACTGGAGCGTTTTCCTGCTCGGATCAATGTGGAGTTTTACGATACCACGGTTCAGTGTCAATTGATCCAGACGCGCCCACGGAGAGCCGTGGATGGATCAGAGTCACGTGACCAGCCAGCCAGAAACTCACTCAAGAAAAGAAGACAAACACCGTACAACCCCAAAACTAGGATCAATCACTCAAAAATTATAATGTATTAATTAATTGATATAAAACAAGAGTCGACTCCACAAAAGAAAAAGAAAAATGCTTAACTCAACATTCAGCACCTCTAGAACTCTCAAACATCCATCCGCCTGTTATAACAGCATTCAGCACTCATACCCAACATTCAGCAGATTTACTGAATATATAGCAGAGACAATCAACATTCAGCATATATACAAAGCATAGCAAATATAAACAGCATTCAGCACATGTAACATACAACAAGTACAGGACTAACACCTCAGAACATTTAAACAAAGACAAACAAGACAAACACCCGTTTCCCGCTTCACCACGCCTCACGCGTGACCCCACCTGGGGTTTATTGGGCCCAATGCGTTCACCTCACTTATGAACGTCTTATCACTAAGTTCTTCCTAGAACTTTTTCACAGTTCACCTCACTTATGAACTTATCATTCCGTTCTACCTAGAACGTCACATCAACTGCAGGATTACTCTAAGAAGCTTCACAACACATAACACACATCTAACCCTCTCGGCCCAGTGCACAGGGTGAGTTATGCGGCGCTGTTTCAGATCCTTTTACTAGTGCAGCAAATCCGCCAACTTTCTGTGGAACACTGTTAGGCCTTGAGTGTCAATTCCTTAATCCTCTGTATTCTATCTGACTCCAATTTTCACATAGATAATACAGACTTCACAACACTTAACACACATCTGATCCTCTCGGCCCAGTGCACAGGGTGAGTTATACTACGCTGTCTGGGAACCTTCAACTAGTACAGCAGATCCGCCAACTTTCTGTGAAACACTGTTAGGCCTTGAGTATCAATTCCTTAATCCTCTGTATTCTAACTGACTCCATTTTACAATACAAGCTTGCAGACACACTGCTCAAGACAAAACACTACAACAGACACACACACACACACACACACATATATTGCATGCATATTTTATTTTTGAGATCTAAAAAACCCTCTTTTCTAAATTTTGTTCATAATTTACAGGAGCTTTTTGTGAGGGGAAAAACACCGTCTCAGGCTGACCCATAGGAAAACCACACAAGTATTTATCCAAAAAAAGCAGAAAACTGCTTACCTTATTATTTTTTTTTTTTGAGTGGCCACGCTTGTGCGGCTTCTCCAGGGTCAGCCTCACCGGAGTGTCTCCCTCTTTGCTCCTAGACAAATCACGTCGGGGTCACCAATTTGTTGTGGATAAAATCAACCTTTCTAGCCTAAGTCAAAAAACTTCTAAGACAGAGAGTTTAGTAGATGTCAAAAGTAATAAACTTTATTGGAAACCAACAAAGGTGACTGTCTGCAGAGAGTCCAACTTGTACATACACATACATGTCTTTATATATGTTTTGGAAAATTATCCCTAGATGGGCGGCACCCTTTTCTTTCGGGACCGGGAGCGACCAATCTCTATTGCCTTAATTAATTATTCATGTCTATACGCTATCTTAACTTTGTGGAGCATGCGCAGTGAGTTGATTTTCTTGAAAAGGTTTTATGAGGACAAGGTTTCTTCCTTTCTACAAGAAGATGGTTTCACTCAGGCTTCTCTGTCCTGTCCTTGAACCACACTCCCTTCCTGAGGCCCTCTTCCTGCTTCCATAGGCACCTGGCTTCAAAGTTTTCTCCCACAAAAGTGAATGTCCAATGCCAATTTATAGATGTGTAGCAAAGTGCCAGCTGGTACAGAAGAACTTTTGTTGTACAGTAAGACATGGCATTCATCCAACTCAAATCCACTCAGAATATGACTTGATTTAACCATTGTTCTATAGATTTGGATTATGCTTCCAACGATTGATTATACATATTATAAATTATGCTTTTTAACCCATACAGATTATTTGATTATGCTTAAAGTAGTACTTCTAAATGTAGGTTACATTGGTCTATATAGGTTCATTAACATATCCAGAAGTGACTTATACATATTGATTACACGTCATAGCTATTTTCTTAGACATATTTTTGATATATTTTCTATAGCCACTCAACTTATACCTGAACATTTGCTATCAACTAGCACATCTAACTGCTGAACTGTCACTTATGGTTGACGTTCTGTTTCTGGTGTTTCTTGTTCTCAATAAATTCTCATTCTCCACATTTGGTACACTTGTGTTTTATTTCTATCATAAATTTTATCCAACAATTATTTGTTGTTGTTTTTCATTCATTCATTGTTTAATAACCCAAACATTTCACATAATATCAGTGCATTTTGCTTTATTAAGAATGTTATTAACCAAGCTCAAAAACATAACAGCACATAAAAAAGCATAATGGCAGATCCCTGAAGCACAGTCAGGTAATCCAGCTGAGCAGTCATTAATTGACGTCTCTTTGAAGTCACGCTTGAGTGAGAGATTTTGACTTGCTTTGATTTCTCTCTCCTCGTATCTCATTCTTGCATCTTTCCCTCACATCCTAAGGGGTGGAGCTAAGATGCAAAGAAAGGAAGCGAGGAAAGGAATCGAGGATGCACAAATAAGAAATGTATAACACGCCAATGTTCTCTAGATTGACTGCAGAACTAGTGACCCTGACCATGATTATGTGGTTACTGGAGATGAATGAATGAATTGTATGTTTTTTTTGTATTTCTAATAGCAATTTTGTCTGCAATAGCCATGTATGCATAATAGTTATCTATATATACATAATATATGGCTTTTAAATCCTATTATATTGTGCATCAAAAAGTCTTCTTTATGTCCAATAAGGCGCCAGATCAGCCTATGAGCTGTGACGTAGGTGCACTTCCTATTCGCTGTAGAATGAGTTGTTGTTCTTAAAATGGCGCCGTTGGACCTGGACAAGTATGTTGAAATTGCAAGAGAGTGTAAATATCTTCCAGAGAACGACCTAAAGGTTAGTTGAACCCTCGCACAATTAATTATAACGGTACAGCCATTAAAAACCTTCAATCTAATAATAGGTAAAGCCTGCAAAACTGCTAAGTATTAGCTAGGGTTAGCTAGCTAACCGAGCTAACAAAATGCTAGGGTAGGTATGTTATTCTCCTAGCATTATTTTTCCCCCACTCGTATTCTTTACAATACCGCCTCTAACACTACGTATATAATGAGTTCGTTAGTTTATTGGATGTTGTTCGTGAGTAGCCAATCTCACCGCAGGGGCGGAACACTTGTAGCCAATCCAAACTAGGAGGTGGGATTTCTCGGAATATGGTTATGGAAAAAAATAGCAAGTTAATATTCTAATGCGTTTTTTTCATGATTGGTGTTGCTTAAAAATCGTTCCACCTTGACCATTCCATTGCAAGCCTACGAAATGCTAATTATTTTTAACAAAACAAAAGTGTTAGAACTAGAAATTGGTATCCTGCCTTATCTATTTTTAAAATAGCTAGTTCACGTTAGCTAGCTAGCATTAGCTAGTAATGTTACTAGATAGCTAGTTAAAATGTCGGATCCTTGTCTTTCACATGTATGGTCACGCAGCTGAGTAGTATTGTTGGCACTGCAAATTTTTAATTTTTTTTACTGAGCTACAGGTAAGTCGGCGTTGTGCTTTTGACCGTCAAATGTAGCATTAAATGTATAATGGACTACTGACACACCTTCTTGTCACATTCCTGATAAAAGAGCATCCCTGACCCAAGACGGTAAGCAATAATAACCCCCCCTCAAAAAACCCCCCCAAAAAACAGTGTGTTGAAAAATGCTAAATTAGAACTTATTAGAACTGAACACACTTCGAACACACTAACACATGTCGCTGTCTTTAATTTAGTGACATGAACGACACTATAATGCTATGATCACAACTCTGGAACTTTTAACAATAGTCTTTTTCAATGATCTCCGATTTTTCGAGTTTGGGTCGTGTCAATGCATGGTGGCACCAATGAATGTGACGTCTAGAGCAGATGGTAATGCTGGGTTCACGTCCAAGTGGGAACTGGTACAGTTCCAACTTCCCAGTAGGGAGTTTGAACGGCTCTTCAACTCATACTAACTAACTCCTCGGAAAGTCGGAGTTTTTCCGAGAGCTCCCACTCTGAGTTGCGATTCCGTGACGTCGCTTCAACAAGACCGCGCTCATTGAAATTAAGAACAAGAATTTCAGGCATTTTAAGTTTTTAAGCAGTGTTTTTAATTTGTTTATATTTGAAATCACAAAATACGGAATGGTGCTTTGATAATTAATTTGCAAATTTGCGTTCTGTAAGAACATGTAGCAGACTGCTTTTTCGTGTGGATTTTTGGCGCTATTAACCTTATTATGTCCACTTTATAAATCAATTAAACACTAACCAGACAGCTTAAAATGAGTACTCATTTTATTTACAACTTATTTCCAGTACGTTAACAGAGGTCTACAACTGAGCCCTGGGCCACAACACAATTTGAACAGTCAATACTAGATACTTCATAAAATAATCAAACATACTTACAGGTTCTGATTCAGAAGCACAAGATTGTCAGAGCAAAGCGGGAAAATGTCCTGTCCATCCATCCATCTATCAAGAATCCTAATTTCATCCATTTTCGGAAGGCCAAACAACTTTTGCATCAAAACGCAACATCTCCACAACATGCCGTCAGCACAATTCACTGAAGCCTCACTTTCTTGCTTTGTGCCTGCCTTTGGGTGTCATTATGCTGATATTTAAAATTGTGATAGTAATTGCGGGAGTAATATCTGGACTTTGATCAAGGTGTTTTAGGAAGGTAGAATAAATCCCTTTGTGTGAGTCTGAGCTTTGTAACTTTGCACATTGTTTACACGCACAGATACTACACAGATGCATTACACACTAGAGAAGGAAAACCTTAAAAAGCATTTGCTTTAAGCAATATAAAGTGAGCAAGAGTGCCACTGTACTGAATATCAGCATGGCTGTGATTTGTCTTGGCATGCTGCTGCCACAGCATGCTGATGGCATGCTTATGGTAGCAAATCCGTGCCAAAAATCAGTCTGTTGTTGATGCTGTCTCACACGTGAACTCAACGGACACACTTTAAGTAGGTAATTTATTATTTTTATTTTTTTTTGTTGATTGTGTTCGATTGATACTATTGCAGCATACACTATAATATATGTAAATACAGGCTATCTTTACCAGATGTTAATAGACGGTAAGTGTTCTACCAGTTTACTAGCTAGCCTTCACTTTCTTAGTATGTTAATAGATAGTGATCCACCCAGCTGGTATCATCATATTGATAATCATTCATGCAGTAAGACTCTTCATAATTAATTGTGAGCCCCCGGATAATAAATCATTGGCTAAAGTTACGAAGGGTTGTGATTTTACTCTTGGGACTTAAAGCCCTTGACTCCAATGTTGCTTCAATGGGATGAAATGCTCATTTTAGTAAAAGATTTATTTATAAATCATATTGGTATCTTGTGAATAAGATTTGTTGTTTCTTTTGTTGTCAACGAATCTCACTATCAATTATTTGGTCTGCGTGCAGCACGGGGTACATTTTCTCACTGTTACTTCTGTTCCGAAAACACGCTTTGGAGTGTTTGCATCCCAAATGACTTGCTGTACAATTACACTATGTATTATGTATTCTACCATCTAGTGTGTGAATTTTAGAAAGGTAATATAATCTCAAATATATCACTAGCTGTTTTTTTTTTTTTTTACTAACTGGAAGTATAAGCTGCTTCCTGGTCGACAGTACGTCATACGAACGCAAAGCGATACGAACGCAAAGCAATTATGTTGGCTTGTCAAAGCCAATATGTTGTCTTGCTTTATAAGATTATTATTATGATTATTGTTATTAGGACCTGAGCACCAGAGGTGCAGGACGAGAGCGGCCTACTGTTTTTTTTTTTTTTAATTATTTTATTTAGCGTTTGTGATGCTTCAAAATTAATAAAATTCGGCATACGCATCATACCTAACTCCACCCTAGGGATGTCACAAGAACCGACCCGATACCAAGGCAGTACCAGCATTCTTAAAACATGATGGTACTGGTTTTTCCTGTAGTAGTGTGGGTACCGTTCCTACTGAAGGTACAGAGGTTGCAATTCTTCCAGAACTGATGGAGGCAGCATATATGCGTAAGTGTTCTTTTCCACAAGTGGTAAAGAAGAAGAACGCCTACAAGCACACGTGAAAAACTACAGAAGTTTAGCTTCGCCCCGACTCGTTGAGAGGAAAGGTGGTCGAGAGTCAAATATGGAAATGACAACAAACATATAATTGATGCTCGGAAGCTGGTGTGCAACTGATGCCATAATTCATTTCAAACAAAGCGAGGAAACGCCTAGAATTTGGCGAAGCACCTGAAAGCTATGTTTGTGTGAGGAAGCTGGCATTGTGGCCGTGAAATCAGTTAACATTATGCTCCATGTAATGTTTGCGATAGCCAGTTATTTGTTAACTATGCTAATGAATTGTAATGTTATAAGCTACCTCCTAATACGCCACCATGCATCGCCATTTCGCCTGTGTCCTGTCACCTGAATGTAGCCTAATGTCACAAATAATTATTAAAATGTTAATGGTTTTAATAAATCATTTTGGCCTGCCACCATATCAGTGAATTTGAATTAATGCTTGCATTCAGAGTATAAGTTGCGTGTGTGAGCCTGCGTGCGCGCACATGCTTAGGAGTGCACCTTAGCACTTGTAGCCTCTGCTCTTATATTAGTCATTGTCAGGGTCTGATAACTAAAATATCCCCCCTCTCATTTTTTTTCCAGTATCAGCCAGAGGAGGATGTCATCCAGGAGAGTTTAAAAAAAAAAAAAAAAAATATTAAAAATGTATTTGTTTTTCGACTTTGATATCGAGTATATGGCATGCGAAATTTTTGTAATTAGGAGCACAAGTGCTCCTAAAAAAACATTGAGCCATGTACGTGCATAAATCCATATGGTAAACCAATATAAAACACTTTTTAAAGTGATATATACACTGCTCAAAAAAATAAAGGGAATACGTCCTAACACGTCCTAGATCTGAATGAATTAAATAATCTCATTAAATACTCCTTTCTTTACATAGTTGAATGTGCAGACAACAAAATCTCACAAAAATTATCAATGGAAATCAAATTAATCAACCCATGGAAGTCTGGATTTGGAGTCACACTCAAAGTCAAAGTGGAAAAACCACACTACAGGCCGATCCAACTTTGATGTAATGTCCTTAAAACAAGTAAAAATGAGGCTCAGTAGTGTGTGTGGCCTCCACGTGCCTGTATGACCTCCCTACAACGCCTGGGTATGCTCCTGATGAGGTGGCGGATGGTCTCCTGGGGGATCTCCTCCCAGACCTGGACTAAAGCATCCGCCAACTCCTGGACAGTCTGTGGTGCAACATGGCGTTGGTGGATGGAGCGAGACATGATGTCCCAGATGTGCTCAATTGGATTCGGGTCTGGGGAACGGGCGGGCCAGTCCATAGCATCAATGCCTTCCTCTTGCAGGAACTTCTGACACACTCCAGCCACATGAGGTCTAGCATTGTCTTGCATTAAGAGGAACCCAGGGCCAACCGCACCAGCATATGGTCTCACAAGGGGTCTGAGGATCTCATCTCTGTACCTAATGGCAGTCAGGCTACCTCTGGCGAGCACATGGAGGGCTGTGCGGCCCCCCAAAGAAATGCCACCCAACACCATTACTGTCCCACCACCAAACCGGTCATGCTGGAGGATGTTGCAGGCAGCTGAACGTTCTCCACTGCGTCTCCAGACTCCGTGACGTTTGTCACATGTGCTCAGTGTGAACCTGCTTTCATCTGTGAATTGGCAATCTTGGTGTTCTCTGGCAAATGCCAAACGGTGTTGCGCTGTAAGCACAACCCCCACCTGTGGACATCGGGCCCTCATACCACCCTCATGGAGTCTGTTTCTGACTGTTTGAGCAGACACATGCACATTTGTGGCCTGCTGGAGATCATTTTGCAGAGCTCTGGCAGTGCTGCTCCTGCTCCTCCTTGCACAAAGGTGGAGGTAGCGGTCTTGCTGCTGGGTTGTTGCCCTCCTATGGCCTTCTCCACGTCTCCTGATGTACTGACCTGTCTCCTGGTAGCGCCTCCATGCTCTGGACACTGCTGACATGCACAGCAAACCTTCTTGCCACAGTTTGTATTGATGTGCCATCCTGGATGAGCTGCACTACCTGAGTGTGGGTTGTAGTCTCTGTCTCATGCTACCACTACAGTGAAAGCACTGCCAGCATTCAAAAGCGACCAAAACATCAGCCAGGAAGAATAGGAACTGAGAAGTGGTCTGTGGTCACCACCTGCAGAACCACTCCTTTATTGGGGGTGTCTTGCTAATTGCCTATAATTTCCATCTGTTGTATATTCCATTTGCACAACAGCATGTGAAATTGTCAATCAGTTTTGCTTCCTAAGTGGACAATTTGATTTCACAGGAGTGTGATTGACTTGGAGTTACATTGTGGTTTTCTTCTGCTTTTTTGTGCTGTTCCAATGCACTTAAAGGTAATAAACATGTGTATACCAAAACATTTGTAATTGCAACACTTTTCTGGGAGAAATGGTGCATTTTCTGGAAAAGTTCCAGGGGTGCCAATAATTTTGTGTGTGTGTATATATGTATATGTATGTATGTGTATATATATGTATATATGTGTGTGTGTGTGTATATATATATATATATCTATATATATATATATCTATATATATAAAAATAAAAAAAATATTAATTATATGAAAATCAGTTTCAGTCTTGCTGGTCCTATAACGAGGACTCATAATTAGTTTAACCCATTAGTAGCCATGTACAAGTTGAGGCTAATCAAACCAGGAGGTTTTTTTTTTCCTGCCAAACCAGAAAGTGGACATAACTTGATAATATTTGGTTTGATTAGCCTCAACTTGTGCATGGCTACTAATGGGTCACTCCTGATTACTGTAATGTGACCATTATGAATCCTCGTTATAGCACCACCTAGACTGAAACTGATATATATTGCACTTTATGAAGTGTTTATATGGGTTTACCATACGGATTCATGCATGTACAGGGCTCAACGGTAAAAAAAAAATTTAAGGGGGCGTCTGTGGCTTAGATGGTAGAGCGGTTTGTCCACTAATCATAGGGTTGGCGGTTTGATTCCCGGCCCACATGACTCCACATGCTGAAGTGATCTTGGGCAAGACACTGAACCCCAAGTTGTTCCCGATGACAAGTTGGCGCCTTGCATGGCAGCTCTGCTACCATTGGTATGGTTGAATGGGACACACTATAAAGTGCTTTGTATATAAGTGCGCCATTTACCATTTAGGGATGGAAAGGTTAATGTGCCACAATATAAATATACAATATAAAAGAAATTGTTACTGTAGACCCCTGGCTAAAAAGGAAGTGTGAATAATTCTGTCTTGGTTTGAATTTTCAATGGCTTAAAAGTAGTTACTCAAAGGCAAGTCCTCATTACATCCATTTGACTTTTGTGTTTTTAGTTTTAGCGCCACATATATGGAAAATGGGTGCACTGCACTTATTTAGTATGAGGTATACTATGATATACTAGTAACAGGTTTGTCTGATCTACCTGAAATTTGCCTAAATCAATGTGTAGATACAGTGTGTGATGTGTCATTGTTATGTGTGTGTGTTGTGTGTGTGTGTGTGTGTGTGTGTGTGTGTGTATGTATGTGTGTGTATGTATGTATGTGTGTATATATATATATAATATATATATATATATATATATATATATATATATATATATATATATATATATATATATATACAAACACACAGTTGCAATCACATTTATTCAACCCCCATTCAACATGCAAATCAGTATTTTTGTCAATTTAAAGACTTTCAGCTGTTTGCAATGAATAAATCAAACAAAAGCAATTGAAATAGTTCAACACAATGAATGCAAAAATATTTTTGTGCTTTTGTGAAGGATTCTATTCAGGATTTTAATAATTTTGAAACTGGAGAGGTCATTATAAGTTGCATTTTCTGTTGAATTTGGGGAAACCACTTGAAGCATTCATTGAACTTTTTCAATTGCTTTTGTTAGATTTTGTTAATTGAAGACAGCTGAAAGTCTGTCAATTTTGACAATAAACCTGATTTGCAATGGTGGTGAATAATTTTGATTGCAGCTGTAATTTATTTTATTTTTTTTAATGTAATTTTTGTTTCGGTTTTCAGCCAAGTGTATCCAGAATTTTCTGCCAAAAATGTAACTTTTTGTGTATCACAAATTATAATTAAATAAAGTAAGCTTGTTTTATTTGAAGAGATGCAATTATTACATGTTGTAACTATTTATGTTAAATTGCTTGAATGTAATTAAAAAAGTGGTTATTGAAGATGAATGAATACAATAAAATAAATCTTTGCAAGTAATGTTTCAAACAAACCAAACTTTGCATTAGTGCTGAGTGTAAATCATACCATAATGCCAGTTTTTGCCATCAGTTTATACCCATTTCTAAATTAACCATAATTTTTTATTTGCCCTTACAGAGATTGTGTGATTATGTCTGTGACCTACTACTAGAGGAGTCAAATGTACAGCCAGTATCCAGTCCAGTTACTGTTTGTGGTGACATCCATGGACAGGTGACCAAAATAAATATATTGTATTACATCTGCTTTTTATATGCCCATTTGTTTGTGATTTCAATGACACTCATGGTGAACTCTCTCTCTCTCTTCTCTGTACCCCTTAGTTTTATGACTTGTGTGAACTTTTCAGAACTGGAGGACAAGTACCAGACACAAACTACATTTTCATGGTATGAGACAGGATAAAATAGCAGTGCATGACCTTAGTAGTCACTTCTGCATGAGTAGTTATGTTGGTATTTAAGTGTTCACATCCTATAATGAGTTACTGTATTTTCCAGACTATTGAATACTTTTTATTAACTTTTAGGTGCAGTGACTTATACTGTGCCATCTTTGTTAGGAAATGCAAACACTGTCTATATGTTGCATTATTAATCATGCTGACTTTTATGTTGATACTTGACTTTTTTTAGGGTGTTTTCACATGTGGCTCATTTCAGCCAATTTGCGTGGACTCTGTGCTTTCCCCCTCAAACTGGGCTGTATGTGAATGCTCCAAATGAATGCAGACTCCCAAAAAGTTAACTGAACTGATGTGAGAGGGGGTCGTTTCAGGTCCACTTTGTGGTTTTGTTTTTTGATACACAGTGAATGATTTAGTAGTCAGAGGAGGAGACCTTGGTTCTCTAACATTTGGAGTGAGGATTATATAAATAACCAGTAAGTTACAACTCCTAAAGCACTAAAGTGTTTAAACAGATTTTTTTTAAGAAATTAAGGAGTTTGATGAGAGCAGAGACAAAATATGGAGAGGTTGAGTCTTTATCTTAAAACATCCATGCATAGATGAAAACTGAAGCATGTATCCAATGTAATGGATTGGTATGAGTGGTATGTGGTCTGATGCTTTGGTATTGTATCTAATTGGAACAGTGGGAAACTATCTGGTTCCTGGTTAGTTACATTACAAATGACATTTGTTAAAAATAGAAGACTTCTAAGCTGTTTTATTATACAGTTTCTGCTTGGTTAATGCACCTCCTTGCTGCACCACAAGCTTCATTCTATACCATTTATTTATCCCGTATCAACATCAGGGGTGGGAAATACATTAATTGTACAGTCCAGTTTGTTAATGTACAGAAAAACCTCAAAGAACTATCTAATCGCGCCAGTTCATATTGGCTAACGTTAACTGCGATCGTATTAGGAATACCACATGATGAAGTCGCATATACAGTATGCTTGAGGAGAGTACTGTGAACTGAAGTGAGAGGAGTCCATTAAAAAGACATAGTGGCCTATGTAAGAGCGGAAAAATTCGCACAAGTAAATTTAAAATTCAAGGTATAACCCTTGTGCGTCCTTATGGACATAGGTCGTTTGTTTAAAAAAATATATATATTTTTGACTGTGTTAATGCGAACAGCATACATTTTTGCAAAAGGTGTATGCTTTTATTGGAATTTGAAGATTTCACCCTCATTTGCTTTCATAAATCTATTTTAAACTAGGTACATAATGTTACTCATGCATTCTGTGTTTATAGGTGTTTGTTTTGTTGAAAAGGTTTCAGAACATTGAATTAAAAAAAAAAAATCTGAAATGTGTAATATTTTCTCAGGTTTAGCCTATGGGGAAAATACATGCTTTTTCCTTTTTTCTGCTGTTTTTTCTGCAGCTTTCTCCAACCTTTTTTGCACCATGGACCGGTTTAATATCAGACAATATTTTCATTTACCGGCCTTTAAGGTGTGGCGGATAAATACAACAAAATAAAATTATACGACTGGCATAAAAACTGGGGTATTTTTTAAATATAATAGTAAACGGGAATCCAGGTGAAATCGCAACTTTATTAGCAGCGTCCTGTTTAAATCATGCCAACAACATAACATGCCCCCTAACGCTTAACCTATCACGTGACCGAGTAATGTATCACGTGACCGAGACAAGCGTCTTGACATGCGTCAAGAGTGAGTCATAGACATGTGACGGAGAGAATCCGGTCATTTTCCAAATTAACACATCGTTCAGACTCCGATAATAAATAAAACGGAAATAATGCAAGTTATTTATTCTTCCTGTGTGGCCCGGGACCAAATGACCCACCGACCGGTACCAGTCCGCGGCCCGGGGGTTGGGGACCCCTGGTATAGAGCACTGCAGACCAGCTGAATAAAATGATGCAGCTATAATTGTGTGTGGGTGTGTTTGTATGGATATCTAGAGTTTTTTTTTTTTTTTTTTCTTTTTTCCTTTTTTTTGTATGCGTGTACTGAAAATGGTGTGTATGTGTGAACAGTTTTAAAGAGAGAAATGGTATTGTACGGAAAATCAGAAATCCCACCCCATGTATGAGAGTCAAAGACGGTTGCTGTGCTTTGAGAAGATTGTTGCATTATGTAAAGAAGCTGGTGTTTAAGGGGTTAAAATTCTGAAAATTAATGAATGTTTTGGTAGTTATGATCAGAAATGTTGCTGGGTAAAAATAAAAAATCGAAGTTAGTGAAAGTGGAAAAAAAATTAATATATAATATTCCTGTGACAGCTTTTTGCCATGGACATTTTAGTCCTTTATGGACCTGAGTGGTTGGTTGAAAATAAATAAAACAATAAAACATTCTGACTCTGCACAAAAAAATATGGATGCATCAAAATTAATTTAGCACATTTAATCATTGATCAAAGACTAATAATCAAAGAAAAAAAATCTGCTTAGCATTTGGTATATGCAAAACTAATTATTTTTTTAATTGATTTTTTCATAAAAAGTGATGTTATGTAAACAAACCAGCATTTAAAGCGTTACAACATGATTAAACTGATGCTGGTAAAAAAAAAAAATTACATCAGTGTGAAAGTGGAAAAAAATGTGCATGTACAGTATAATGTTTTTGGACATGGACATTTTTGTCCTCTATGGACCTATGTGTAACCTTTTTTTAAAATTTTTTTTTTTTTTGGCGCACACGGGTTAATAACATAAATAACAAACCCCATGGACAATTGACCTTTTTCTTTTTTTTTTTTTTTTTTATTTAATTTGATTAAACATAGTGTGTTGTATCAAGGAAAGGGGAAACCGCTGCAGTAGCCTACATGCTGCTGATGTTCTGCTCATGAACTCTATGCACTTAATTGTGCCTGTGAAATTCCAGAAATATCAGCTCATATAGAAGTAGGGAATAAAATGCAATAGACCATGCTATAATACAAAAAAAAAATAATAAAAAAAATTGCTTGGGTGGAGTGAAGCAGACCAAAACACGGACATGGTAGGCATTGAAGAGCATGCCATTTGCCTCACTTGCAGGTTTGGTTGGAGAAATCAATGTCAGAAAGCTCTCACAATCCACACTGTTAGATTAATGTGAACATTTTTCTGAATGGTACAATGGTATTAGTTGTCACTTCCACAAAGCAATATACAAATAAAGTTGATGCGTAAGGGTGCATCCTTATTGATTTCATTGCAACTTATTGTCTGGAAAATTTGCTGCAGTGGATTATTGAATCCTTTAAATGATTTGATAAATGTGTTGTGCTTATGTTATCTTGTTAAATACCATTCCCTAGTTTTTGTCACTTCAGTTATGTCCACCTCATTGTGCATGTTAAATTATATACGATATCATATACAGTGGTGTGAAAAAGTGTTTGCCCCCTTCCTCATTTCCTGTTCCTTTGCATGTTTGTCACACTTAAGTGTTTCGGAACATCAAACCAATTTAAACAATAGTCAAGGACAACAAGTAAACACAAAATGCAATTTGTAAATGAAAGTGTTTATTATTAAAGGTGAAAAAAAATCCAAACCATCATGGCCCTGTGTGAAAAAGTGATTGCCCCCTAAACCTAATAACTGGTTGGGCCACCCTTAGCAGCAACAACTGCAACCAAGCGTTTGCGATAACGTGCAATGAGGCTTTTACAGCGTCCTGGAGGAATTTTGGCCCACTCATCTTTGCAGAATTGTCCTAATTCAGTTACATTAGAGGGTTTTCGAGCATGAACGGCCTTTTTAAGGTCATACCACAACATCTCAATAGGATTCAGGTCAGGACTTTGGCTAGGCCACTCCAAAGTCTTCATTTTGTTTTTCTTCAGCCATTCGGTGGTGGACTTGCTGGTGTGTTTAGGATCATTGTCCTGCTGCAGAACCCAAGTTCGTTTCAGCTTGAGTACACGAACAGATGGTCGGACATTCTCCTTCAGGATCTCTTTGTAGACAGCAGAATTCATAGTTCCTTTTATCACGGCAAGTCTTCCAGGTCCTGAAGCAGCAAAACAGCCCCAGACCATCACACTACCACCACCATATTTTACTGTTGGTATAATGTTCTTTTTATGAAATGCAGTGTTCCTTCTACGCCAGATATACTTGGACACACACCTTCCAAAGAGTTCCACTTTTGTCTCATCGGTCCACAGAATGTTGTCCCAAAAGTCTTGGGGATCATCAAGATGTGTTGTGGAGAAATTGAGACGAGCTTTGATGTTCTTTTTGCTCAGCAGTGGTTTTCTCCTTGGAACTCTGCCATGCAGGCCATTTTTGCCTAGTCTTTTCCTGATGGTGGAGGCATGAACGCTGACCTTAACTGAGGCAAGTGAGGCCTGCAGTTCTTTGGACGTTGTTGTGGGGTCTTTTGTGACCTCTTGGATGAGTCGGCGCTGCGCTCTTGGGGTAATTTTTGGGCGGCCGGCCACTCCTGGAAGGTTCACCACTGTTCCATGTCTTCGCCATTTGTGGATAATGGCTCTCACTGTGGTTCGCTGGATTCCCAAAGCTTTGGAAATGGCTTTATAACCCTTTCCAGACTGATAGATCTCAATTACTTTCTTTCTCAATTGTTTCTGAATTTCTTTGGGTCTCGGCATGATGTGTAGCTTTTAAGGATCTTCTGGTGGACCTTACTGTGTCAAGCAGCTCCTATTTAAGTGATGCCTTGATTGTGAACAGGTGTGGCAATAATCAGGCCTGGGTGTGGCTAGAGAAATTGAACTCAGGTGTGGACAACCACAGTTATAGTATGTTTTAACAAGGGGGGCAATCACTTTTTCACACAGGGCCATGATGGTTTGGATTTTTTTTCACCTTTAATAATAAACACCTTCATTTACAAATTGCATTTTGTGTTTACTTGTGTTGTCCTTGACTATTGTTTAAATTGGTTTGATGTTCCGAAACACTTAAGTGTGACAAACATGCAAAGGAACAGGAAATGAGGAAGGGGGCAAACACTTTTTCACACCACTGTATATAGTCTGTAATATATTAAATTAAAGGATTATAAGGATTTTTATGGATGTAGTATGGATTTTTCATTCCTCAGGGTGACTTTGTGGACCGAGGGTATTACAGTTTAGAGACGTTCACGTACTTGCTAGCACTTAAAGCAAAGTGGCCAGACCGCATCACACTGCTTCGTGGGAATCATGAGAGTAGGCAGATTACACAAGTGTATGGCTTTTATGGTGAGTATTATAAAAATCATCATAAATACAGACTGTAATCCTTCATAATCATTACATTCTCATTATTTACTTTATTTTTCTTTCTATAGATGAGTGCCAAACTAAGTATGGAAATGCAAATGCTTGGCGATACTGCACTAAAGTGTTTGACATGCTGACTGTTGCTGCCGTAAGTACAGCGTTTTCCCTGTTTGTCTGGTTTTGTTGGGTGTAATTAATTGGCTATTTTAAAATTTATTTAAAATCTTGGAGGCCTAGGATTGTCATCACATACCCATTTATGTAAAAGTAAGCCATCTTTAGTGACTAAAAGTATCAGACCACGGAGTGAAAGCTAGCCAATTCTGGCTTGCGATAGTAGAGATTACATAAGGGTATGCTTTTTATTTATTTATTTATTTATTTATTTATTTATTTATTTATTAAATTCTATTTTAGCAGTAGACAATTCATTGCACAATATTGACAAAGTTGTATATTGCAGTTATATTTATGTGCGTAGTGATTAGGGATGTCACAAAAACCGATACTTCGGTACCAAGTCGGTACCAACATTCTTAAAACGTGACAGTACTTGTTTTTCTGCAGTAGCTTTGGTACTGTTGTTTATGAAGGTACAGAGGTTGCAATTCTTCCGGAACTGAAGGGGGCAGCACATACGTGCAAGTGTTTTAGTCGGTCCACAAGTTGTGAAGAATGAGAAAAATGCCCACAAGCAGACGGGAAAAACCACAGAAAATGGCGACAATTTTAGCTTTGCCCTGGCTCATTGAGAGGAAAATACAGGAAAGCTTGTTGAGAGGAAAGGTAGCATCAGTTGCCAGTGTGCAGACGATGCTATCGTTCACTTCAAACAAAGTGAAGAAACACTTTGAATTTGGCGAACTTCCTGAAAGAAAGGTCCTGCAGTGGCAAGAAAAAGTATGTGAACCTTTTGGAATTTCATGGTTTTCTGAATAAATTTGTCATAAAATGTGATCCGATCTTCATCTAAGTCAAGGGTATTGACAAATACAATGTGCCTAAAATAATATTGTACACACAAATTCTGATCCCTCATGTCTTTATTGAACACACTCCTTCAACATTCAAAATGGCAGTGGAAAAAGTAAATATTGGCAGTATTAACCTCAACCAGGCGCTTCCTGCAGCTGTGGATCAGATCTGCACATCGTTCAGGAGGAATTTTAGCCCATTCTTCCTGGCAGAATTGCTTTAGCATATGGCTCTCTTCAAGTCATTCCATTGCATCTCTTTTGGGTTGTGGTCTGGGCTCTGAGTTGGCCACTCCAAAAGGCAGATTTTGTTTTTCTGAAGCCATTCTGTTGTGGACTGTTTTGGGTCGTTGTCCTGTTGCATCACCTAACTTCCACACAGTTTCAGCTGACATACAGACATTCTCACATTATCTTGAAGAATTGTCTGATATACTTGGGAATTCATCTTCCCAAGTGCTGTGGTTTTTCCCAAATAGTTCAATCTTAGTTTCATCAGTCCACAAAACATTTTTCCAATACCGCTGTGGAGTGTCAGTGTGCTCTATTGTAAAGTTCAGGTGTGCAGCAATGTTCTTTTAAGTAAGCAGTGGCTTCCTTCATGGTGTCTTACCGTAGATACCCTGCTCGTTCAATGTTTTACGTATTGTAGACTCATGAACAGAGATTTTAGCCAGTTCCAATGATGCCTTCAAATCTTTGGCTGTCATTCAGGGTTGTTTCTTTACCCGAGTCTTCGTTCAGTACCTGAGTCTTTGTTGTGCTCTTGGTGTCATTTTGACTGAGCGCCCACTTCTTGGTAGAGTAGCAACAGTCCCAAAGTGTCTCCGTTTGTAGAATGTTTGCCAAACTGCAGACTGGGGAATTTCTAAAGTCTTTTGAAATCACTTTGTAACCCTTGCCAGCTTTTGTAAAACAACATTTCTTGATCGTAGATCCTCTGAAAGCTCTTTTTGGCGAGGCATAGCTCACATAAGCTTGTGCTTCTTGTGCAGCGCAAACTCCAAAAGTTTGAGGGGTTTTTATCAGTCAAAGTAGCTGTAGTCCACATCTCCCAACTCATTTTCTTAACGAGACTCCAGGTGTGCTAAAACCTGACTCCAATTAGCTTTTTTGAGGTCATTAACACTGACACATTAACATGAACACTTTTGGTTGTTCTCAATAGACATGAAAGAACTTTTTTTGTGCTATTAATTTAGATACATTATATTTGTCAAAATCCTTGACTCGGATCACATTTTATGAAAAAATTTATTCAGAAAACCATGAAATTCCAAAAGGTTCACATACTTTTTCTTGCCACTGTATATTGTTTGTTTTAGGCAGCTGGCATTGTGGCTGTGAACCCAGCTAACGTTTTGTTCCATGTAATTTTTGCGATAGCCAGTTATTATTTTTTTTTAATGACGCTAACGCATTACACCCTAATGGACCACCATGCATCGCCATTCAGCCCGTGTCCTGTCAGCAAAATTTAGCCTAATGTTACAATAATTATTGAAATGTTAATGGTTTTAAGAAATCTGTTTTGGCCAGTGAATCAGTGAATTTAAGATAATGCTTGCATTCAGAGTATAAGGTGTGTGTGCGCGCGTATTTAGGGTTACACCTTAGCACTTATTAGCACTTAGCACTGTTTTATTAGTCATTGTCAGACAGTGTTGATAAATATTAATATTAAAATCAAAGTAAAAAACAATTATTTTATACCACACCGTGTTATCGAATTTGGTACAGAGTATCGCGTACTGGTGGTATTGGTACAGAGTATCGCGTACTGGTGGTATTGGTACCGACTACTAGATTTTTGATATCGTGACCTCCCTAGTCGTGATGTAGTATGCCTTACTGTCAAACCCACAGTGTTGCTAATTATGATTTTAATTTTCTTCAATGCCACAGTTTAATAAAACACCCACAGAGTTTATCAGAACACAATAACAAAATATTACAATCAGTATGAAAAAGGTATTAGAGAGAACCTTATATATGAATAAATGTATATGATAAACAAGGCAGAGAAATAGTCTGCTATGCAGTTTATGCCAGTGCACACTACACAGTTTAGCCCTGATTTGCCAATCACCGACTGATTTTGGCAGGCACTAATTTCTGTGACCGTTTGTGTAGTGTAAACAGTTCAGTGATGCTTTTTTGGTAACTCATGTAGTGTGAGCCCCTCTACAACAAGTAGCAACAATTAAGCTGAGAATCTGATGAAGGAAATGTTTTTAGGAACAGGACAAAAACAAACACAACATAATTGCTGGCAGCACACAGTATAAAAATAGCTACAATTTATTGCACGAAACCCCCCCAAAATTTTCTTAGCAGAAGAGACAATCCTCACTGCTTGCATCTTTCCAACCAATTGTTCCTTCACAATTTTCTTTTATTCCTTATTTTTCTTGTTTCTGAACCAAATAGGGACAAAGTCTTATGATGGGCAACTATCTAAATTTTTTTTTTTTGAGAAAGTAGGTCTAATCTGTCTAATCTGTCTATACACCGCCATTCCCACTACTCATTGCTTGAGTTCACTACTAATAATCTTAATAACCACACACTGAAGAGTATACTGAAGAGCCTTTTTTTCATGTATTAAAAAAAAGAAAATGTTTTCAAATAGCATAGTTAAATCAGCAAAGTAAAAGTAACCAACCCCCCAGCAACAAGAACAGATAAGCAAATCGACATATGTAACGGAAATGACAATGGCATAGGGTTTTTTTTTTTTTTTAACTTCCAACATTAATTGACCCCTAGGATGGCCTACCCCTTCCCCCAATCTCACATTGGTAACCTCTCATCTCCTCTCACATGTGCTGACATGGCACCCTCTCTTTCTTTCAAGGTAAATGGCAGTTTTGTGTTCATTAATGTGTAACAAATTTAATAAATATATGAACGTCTTGGGAAACATCGGGGAAGTATATAGTTATCAAAAATCTACAAAAGAGAAGTTAAAAAGGAAAATATGAAAGTAAATGCATTAAAAATCATTTTAAATGATAACGTTATAGGCATGGGGAAAAAGAAAACACACCCTTCAATTCTGTTTTTATTTATCAAGGCCTAAATAACAATTGTGGTCCTCACCAACTTCTATAAACAATCAAATAAACTAATGGGACAACAAAAAAAAGTACAGGAGTGTGTGTATGTATTTATTATCCCACAAAAAAAACAAACTACTTTCAAAAAAAATGAGGGGGGGGTCTTGTTGAAAAATAAAAATAAGTACACCCATATTTATTGTGATATATTTGGACAAGCAAACATTTGATCCTCTTTGAAACCTTGCCTATTAAACTCTGTCAAATGAGACACAAATGTTTGACATTTTGTAGTAATTTTCACAATTTAAATTAACAAAAAACAGATCAGTCATTTAAAAAAAGTAAATACACCTACAGTTATCAGACCGTCAAATCCATAAAATTAGAATCAAGTGTTCAAGATTGGGTGACAGTGAGTAGAACCTGCTTAGGGAGTCCAGACGGAGCCTGTTTTTATACCCGACTCATATCTAGTGTCTCTTGTTTCCTTTACTATTGAGGTGTGATGTCATCATGCCAAGATCTAAAGAGTTCTGTAAGGCCTTCAGAAAAAAGCTTGTTGATGACTGATATTGGCAAGGGATTTAAAAAGATCTACAAATTGTTTGGGGGAAAAAAAATCATTCCAAGATAAGTAAGAGCGTCTACAAATGGTATGGATTTCAAACAACTGACGTTCTGTCCAGAACTGGCTGTCCCAGCAAATTCAGCCTAAGCACAAGACCGTCTGATGCAAAAAGAAGTTCCAAAGTTTCGTCACAGGATCTGCTTGTAAGTCTTGCAACAGTTGGTGTCAGTGCATGCTTCTACAATCACAAAGAGATTGCAGTAATTTGACCTGCATGGGAGGCGTGCTAGGAAAAAGCCTTTGCAAGACTACAGTTTGCTGACCAGCATATAGGCAAGGACCAGGTCTTTTGGAATAATGTGCTCTGGACAGATGAATCACAAAGAGAGTGGTTTTGCCACAGTAACAGCAGACCAAAGACCGCTTCTCAGGAGAAGCACATCATACCAACTGTGAAGCACGTTGGTGGAAATGTTATGGTTTGGGGTTCCTTCACTGCATCAGGGACTGTACAGCTTGCATTCATTGATTCAACTGAATTTTGCGTCATATCAAATAGTCCTTGAAGATATTGTGAGGCCATCTATCCAAAGGTCTCAGTTGAACCTAAAGTGAATCCTAAGTGCACTAGCAAATCCACCAAGGAAGGGCTCAAAAAGAAAAAAATTAGGGTTATGGAATGGCCTAGTCAAAGCCTGGATTTGAATCTCATTGAAGTGTGGGGAGGATTTGAATCGGGAATTACATGCAAGAAAAACTGCAAACATCTTGCAACTGATGGGGAATTATGTAGAACTGTTTCAAAGGTGATCAAATGTTTGCTTGTCCAAACATGTCAAAAAAAGGCAACAATTTCCATTGGTTATACTTATTTTTTTCACACGAGTATAAGTGCACCTTTCCTTCTTCCACAATCACTAACAAAGTACTTAGCAGCCAAGTGTTACTATTGAAATGCAAAAGATTAGATCATCAAGAATTGTGACTACCTTTATAAAAGCAGAACTTTTGGTGGTTTGGTGTGTGTGTCTAGATCATGCCAAGAAGAAAGGTCATCAGCTATGACATCAGAGAAGCAATTGTTGCGCATCAATTTGGGACGGGTTATAAGGTCAACTACAAATTATTTGACATTCATCATTTTACAGTGAGAAAGACTGTTTACAAATGGAGAGCCTTCGCAGTCTTCCCATGGGGTGGGTGTCCTAGCAAATTCTGTCCCGGATCAGATAGTTTAAGGCTCAGAGATTAAAGGAAAAACCCAAGAGTTTACACACCTCTGTAAGCACATGAAATATTTAATGTTCATGATGGCACAGTCAGAAAAAGACTGAACAAGTAAAAAGAATATGGGAACAGAAGTTAGATTTGAAAAATTGCAACTGAACAACACACAAAGTTCTGGAACACTATCCTTTGGAGAGAGAAAAAAAGTTCTAACCTACTTTTTTGAACTCCTCCTAGGTGGTTTTACCAAAACTGAATCAGATCATCTTCAGATAGTGCTGGCAAAAAGTTATCAAAAGCTTTTTGATGGGCCCAACTTTTTTTGTATAGCACATCAACGAATTCGATGAAGAGCACGCCAAAATGTATGTGAGGCTGTTTCTCTGTCTGGCATATTAAAACAAAACTTGGTACCTGTCATCACAAGCATGACCATATCGTATCTGCAGTTTTGGCGAACCATAATGGTCACGAGATATGGGAAATGTCTAATTTTGAACAGGTAATTTTGGTAAATTTTGGTAAACCTGTTCAGAAGTTCAGACTTCTCACTTGATTCGGTACGGCATTCCATGTCATATGGTACCCAATTTTCCCCATGTCGGCCATTTTGAGCATCCAACATTTTGAATTTTGAAACAAAATGCTATATTGGTCGAGCGCATTGGCGTATCATTACGAAAGTTGGTATGTGTCATCTGCACCATGCCCTGAAGCTGGTCAAAGTTTTGAGATTAATTATTCATGCATTATACATAACATTATAATGCAATTTCGAAAATGCTAGTAGCTTTGGAATAATTTTGACTATTGTAACGAAACTGGTCTTTATAGGTTTTGAGTCATGCCAAGATCAGTGATAACAGTTATGCCATAGTTAATCGAACTTACTGTCTGCCATTTTGAATTTTCTGAAAACCTACTTTTTCAGACTCCTAGACCATTGGCCCGATTTTTCACCAAATTTGATTCAGTTCATCTTCGGACTATGCCAGCCCAAAGTTATCAAAAGCTTTTTAAAAGACCAAACCATTTATGTATTTTGAAGTTTCTTAAATTAATTTTGGGGGTCTCTATTTTGTTTTTCAAATTATTATAATAATAATTATTATTATTATTTTTATTATTTTCAATGTTTCAATGTGCTTTTGAGGGCCTTACCATGCTCAAAAACTCATGAAATTTGGCTCAAGCATCAGTGACAACAAGGCAATAAATTTACGGCAAAAAAGGGAAACAAGAAATGTTGCTTGCAATGAGCGATTTAGATCAAACTTGAATTGTATGGTTGGTCATGGGGCTGGATGTGGCTACTGTGAGTCACCATCATGGCGCCACCAACTGGCAGCAGGAAGTGTGTGACTTGAAACTGACTTTATTATTATTTTATTTTACCCAAATCGCCTCAAATTTGGTCAGAATATTGTTGACATGGTTGATGTAAAATTGGCAAGCGTTGCCGTGGTGAGGCATCAAACTTTAATACTCTTTTCTTTGTAATTTTGGGTGTTTTTCTCTACAGCACTTACTGTACTATGCATGTATAGTACATGTACTATCTATTATAAATTGCTGCACTATGCATTGTTTTCATACACCCACCAGGTGGCGATGGCGTATCATCGCTGCTTATAGCTGTATTTGCTATTTGGAGTCTTACTTTTTGGTTCTGTTTGTATGTATATCATTTATTTACTTCACTATTTATTACTAGTGAATATACATTAATATTTATATATTTATTTCACTTAAAAAAGTGAAGTACATTTTCATGGTACATGTAATGTTTATATTTATATTTTTCTTTGAGCATTATATTTTCATTCATTATCAATTTTAGTGGTGACTACACAATTGTTATTTAGGGCCTGATAAATGAAACAGAATTGAAGCAGGGTAAATTTCATTTTTTTCCATGACTGTAATTACGAAGTGATTTTAGAGTGCTGTTTTGCACTGTTGTTTTTAAAATATAAAATGAGCTCTATAACAAGAAACTATAATTGCTCCAGTATGCATTATAATGCTGTGCATTTGTCATATGTTTGTGTATGTATGTATGTATGTATGTGTATAAATTTCACACAGTATCTCACAAAAATGAGTACACCCCTCACATTTTTGTAAATATTTGATTATATCTTTTCATGTAACAGCACTGAAGAAGTGACATTTTGCTACAATGTAAAGTAGTGAGTGTACAGCTTGTATAACAGTGTAAATTTGCTGTCCCATCAAAATAACACACAGCCATTAATGTCTAAACCGCGGGCAACAAAAGTGAGTACACCCTTAAGTGAAAATGTCCAAATTGGGCCCGACGTGTCAATATTTTGTGTGGCCACCATCATTTTCCAGCACTGCCTTAACCCTCTTGGGCATGGAGTCCTCTTCCACTCCTCCATAGCGGCATCAACGGAGCTGGTGGTTGTTGGAGACCTTGTGCTCCTCACATGGGTTTATGTCTGGAGACATGCTTGGCCAGTCCATCACCTTCACCCTCAGCTTCTTTCTCAAGGCAGCGGTCTTCTTGGAGGTTTGTTTTGGGTTCGTTATCATGCTGGTATTCTGCATACTGATTATGCTCTGCTTCTGTATGTCATAGTACATGTTGGCATTCATGGTTCCCTCAATGAATAGACGTATGAGTGTTGCCAGCATTGCTGCAGAGGTTGAAGGGGGGGTGGTGGTGGGGGTCAGCCTGTCAGTGCTCAGACCATACGCCGCACAGTGCATCAAATTGGTCTCCATGGCTGTCGTCCCAGAAGGATGCCTCTTCTAAAGATGATGCACAGCAGTTTGTGGACTTTTTTTGAAGACAAGCAGATTAAGGGCATGGGTTACTGGAACCAAGATAAACTTATTTGTCATGGTCTAGGGCTGCATGAGTGCTGCCGGCACTGGGGAACTACAGTTCATTGAGGGAACTATGAATGCCAACATGTACTGTGACATACTGAAGCAGAGCATGAACCCCTCCCTTCGGTGTCTGGGCCGCAGGGCAGTATCTAAGCATGATAATGACCCCAAACACACCTCTAAGACGACCACTGCCTTGCTAAAGAAGCTGAGGGTGAAGGTGATGGACTAAACCTTATTGAGCATCTGTGCGGCATCCTCAAATGGGAAGTGGAGGACCACAATGTCTCTAACATCCACCAGCTCCATGATGTCATCATGGGGGAGTGGAAGAGGACTCCAGTTTCAACCTGTGAAGCTCTGGTGAACTCTGTGCCCAAGAGGGTTAAGGCAGTGCAGGAAAATGATTGTGGCCACAAAAAATATTGACAATTTTGGCCCAATTTGGACATTTTCACTTAGGGGTGTACTCACTTTTGTTGCCAGTGGTTTAGACATTAATGGCTGTGTGTTGAGTTATTTTGATGGGACAGCAAATTTACACTGTTATACAAGCTGTACACTCACTACTTTACATTGTAGCAAAGTGTCATTTCTTCAGTGTTGTCACATTAAAAGGTATTATGAAATATGTACAAAAATGTGAGGGGTGTACTCACTTTTGTGAGATACTAATATATATACATACACACACACATTATTTATATATATATATATATATATATATATATATATATATATATATATATATATATATATATATATATATATATATATATATATATAAATATAAATAAATAAATAAAATTACTTTCTCCAACTCACTGTATAAATGACTGCCGAGTTGTATTGATTGTGCTTCACTTAATTTCCAGTTGATAGATGAGCAGATCCTTTGTGTGCATGGTGGCCTTTCACCTGACATCAAGACTCTGGACCAGATTCGCACCATTGAACGGAACCAGGAAATCCCCCACAAGGGGGCATTTTGTGATCTCGTCTGGTCTGATCCAGAGGATGTTGACACTTGGGCTATCAGCCCGAGGGGTGCTGGCTGGCTCTTTGGCGCCAAGGTTACCAACGAGGTAACAATATTAATTTCATTAGAGACCTGTGTGTTTTTTCCCATCTTTTGATAGTACGTAGGTTGATCTAAATTTGTGATCTCCAGTCCTGCTCTCCACACAGCACAATTTTCCTTCTTGATCATAAATCTTTGGTCTTTCTTCCCTCTAATGGTCCCCTTCCCCTCCAAACACTAATATTTTAAGATATGTAGTGAAGCATTTAGTGAAGACACCCACAGACATTTTCACACCAAACGCACTCATTGTAGTCTAAATTCCTCAGCTCCAGTGTATGTTGTTAAAACTTTCTTTTAAGAATTGCTTGTTCTACAAATTTTGGTTTGTTTGTTTACTTATTTATTTTCAACAAAAATTTAAACACTAATATTGAGTCAGGAAACTGTATATGTTGTGTCACCCTGACAATCCTGTAATGGTAATACTCAGCTGTGTTTCAGGTGTTGTTGGGTGGAGGTGGAGGAGCTGACAGGAAATTTGCAATACAGTACTGTACAAAATCTAGGGCACATATAAAGAAATGCTGTAAAGCAAAGATGCCTTCAAAAAATAATTTAAGTGTTTCACATTAAAAAAGTTCTATAAAGGGCAGTGAACAGTAGTATACTAAGCAAAGTAAATATTTGTATTTTACCACTTGAACTTGACAACCTTTAGCCTTCAAAAATGCCTCAGCAGCCTAGGGTATCGTTCATAACATTCTTTGAGAATATTTGCTACCAGATTTCTTCTGGAGACTTACGGTCACATTTCTGTTTATTTTGTTCATTATCATCATTTTTTTTTTTTTTTTGTCTGAAAAGACATACATTTTTTGATGTCTTAATGATATACAAACATTTTTCTGTAAGGTGAAGTTATAAAGATGTCAATGTATGTATTGCATACATTTGTAGTTAATGTATTGATTTGTATTTTTATTCTTTTATTTTTATTGATTTTATATTTAAAAAGGATGCCCAAGACTTTTACACAGTACAGTCTTATGCCAGCTCCAAAATGCCAAACAAACCCTAACTTTAGACATGAACGAAGTTGGCTGACACTGATTTATCTTGTTTTTGGAGTTTGAGTAGTTGAGGAAATACAACAGATAATTGTACACTATAGGGATGAAAGTTTGTGAACACATGACCATCACACCTTTATGTGAAAATTTACCAAATTGTTCTCACAAAGTTGGAAGCTCAGATCTGTATAGGTTGTCTTTGCTGTAGCATTACAGTTTATCTTCACTGAAACTAATGGTCCTAGCCGAGGTCCTTGAAGACCTGGTTTGCCGAGGTAGGTGTGGAGGAATTCAAGTGGCCTGCACAAAGCCCTGATCTCAACGCCTCTGAACACCTTTTTTTTGATGAACCGGGATGCCGACTGTCCACAAAAGTTTGGCCATGTATTGTGTCTTCAGAGTTGCAAATACAGGAGTCCCGAACTGCATACTATTGTCCTACAGTAGTTAATCCTCCAGAATGGCTTTACTGCTGCTGTGGTTGCAGCCACGATTTTTCATTTGCTACTGCATAGCTAGGAGCTGAATGTTTTTAAAACCTGGGTGATGCGTTTATTTAAAAAAAAAAAAAAAAAAAAAGAACCACCTCCATAATTTTAACAACATTTATAACATTCTAAATATTTTGCTGTTTGCTGCAGTTGTCATTATTATTATAAAAAAATTAATTGTTTACCTTGAACACAAATGTTATATCTTCACAACAAATGTTTATCAACCCCATTCCTGGTCTCAAAGATGCCCCAAGTACTTGTCCATGAACACCCAAAATATGAGGGAGTTATCTCTAACCACTAAAGTTGTGTGTAAAGTTATCCAAACATGGGTGAAAACCTCTCAAACGGCACCAAACGTCTCAAAATGACATAAAACCTCTCTAAATGACAGAAAGCTTATAAAAATGGCACAAAGCCTTTGAAAATTGCAGTCTTATAGAAATAGCAAACATTTTTTTCAAAGGCACAAAATAACCTCTCCAAATGGCACGAAATGAGAACAAATTGCAGTAGCATGAATTCTGTTACACAATGTGTAATTTCTCACACACGCGCACAAAAAAGTCTGAAACATATTTATAAAATATAATGTTTATTAAAAAATAGTGCCAGATTCCCAGTTGAAGGAGCACTTGCTCTGCTAATGGCTCAAATGATAGACACACGAGTGACCCCTCTCCTCTGACTTCTCTGGGGGGTAGATAGAGCTGTCAGTTCTGCAGTGGAAACCTCCATGTGGGTGTTGTGGGAGAAGGCCTCAGAAGAAGTGTGAGGAGGATCAGGAGCATTTTTATTCTCTGTAACAATAAATAATCATGAATACAAAAGTACAATAAGTACCCAAAATCACCCTTAGTAAATACTTAAATGGCTAGCGCTATCTCTCTCTCTCTCTATAAAAAAAAAAATAATAATAACACATTACATCACACACACACAGAGAGACACAGACAGAGATAGTAATAATAATTCTACATATTATGTATAATATATATATATTCTATATAACCCATGCTGGTGCATTTGCCGTTTATTATTATCAAAAATGCAGTGCCGTGTTGCATGTAGAAAACACTGCCGTGTTAAATGGCGCACTAGTATAATGCTTTTATCCATAGCGCTTTACACTGTGTCCCAGTCACACGGACCAATGGTTGCAGGGCTGCCATGCAAGTCGCTAGCTTGACATCGGGAGCAATTTGGGTTCGGTGTCTTGCCCAAGGACACTCCGGTATGTGGAGTCACGTGGGCCGGGAATTGAACCGCCATCCCTACGATTAGTGGACAACCCGCTCTACCATCTGATCCACAGCCGCCCCATAATGCATATAGAAAACCTACATCGCCGTGTTGCATGTGGAAATATTTCTGACGTGTTGGATGCAGAATTTTTTTGCTGTGTTGCATGCAAAGTTTAGAATTTCATACTGCATGCAAACAAAATAAATTTCAATACTACAAGCAAAATTAATAAAAAAATAAAATAATAAAAAAGAAAGCAACATAATTTATGTACCTGCCAAGGACCATGACCATTCCATGACTCCTCAACTCAATCCACACAATCGTCCTCAAAAAAAAAAGTGTCTCAGTTCAGTTTATGGCTAATTACTAAATTCCATAGGGGTGGGATATCAAAACACTTAATGCAATTTAAAGAGGACATTTGTGACTAATCATGGAACTTTGCGTTTGTTTTCTTCAATAAAGTGGATGGACTTTATACCGATGGAAGTGTGCATAATTTATAAAACCGCGAGCGAACTGGATTTTCATCTTTGTAGGTAATGTAAGGTAGTAAACGTTTATAAAATTATAAAAGTCTGATCTTTGGTTTAAATGTTATAATTTTATTGGAGCAGTTGTATACGGTGATTTACTATCAAAAATGCTTTTGTCATGCTCTCCGATTTTTCCTCTGTCTCACTGTTTTCGCGGAGAGGTGTGAATTGTTTGCCCAGCAGGGGGCTCAAACTCCGCCCCTTTCCCATCCCCCTGCTCACCAGCAGTTAAGCACACAGGCATGAAACTGCACCATCAGAAAGCCACCAGTGTCCTAACTAATCTTATACCAGAATGTGGCGATAAAAATTTTTTTATACTAATTGAAAATGTCGGATAAGTTATTTTCCATTCCGCCGGCGAGATGGAACGCCAAGTGTCGGGGTTTATGGGGTTAAATTAAATCCACAAACTGCGTGTTACAAATATAAACTTCAGACTAAAACTTTACACAACTGTTTGTCCAATTATATAACACTGAAAAGAACCCAATTCACACAGACACACACTAGAATATATATTATTCATTTAGGACTGTAGTTTAATTGTGTATTTTGTGCACATATGTTGTTTTTCATAGATGCACAAAAAAGCACTGAATTAAACCACAGCCCTAAATTAATAATAAAAACTCCCTTTCACTGCACCTTGTGGTTTTTGTTATTCACTGCTTTAGACATGTAGTTTTACTTGTTTACTTTTGATCATAGTGCTTTAGACATTACAGATCTTACTCGCACTCCCACTCTGTATCAGTGCTTCTACACTGCGTGTGAGGAGCACAACACGGCCTCATTACTAACAGATGACTTCCGTTATAATAAACAATAGAAGTTACACTGATGCAGCATATAATGACAAACTTAAATTAAACTAAACCTTTTAAGCAACTTAAGACAGCCTCACTGTCATGCTTCCCTGCTACACAAACTCCGCTTTATAAAGTTTATAAATCTTCTTCGCTGTGTTTAATATAAAATGTGCCCCTGCCTTAGAGGACCTTCTTCCTCAATCGGTTGAGTATTTCGCCTCTGTCTGATGTTGACTGAGGTCATGTCAGGAATAAAAGTTAACACTGACATAAACAGTAAACTGAAGAAAGTTATTGTCGGTGACTCTGGGTATTAGGCTAAAGCTAGACGGTAGACTACATAGTGTGTAGTGTAAGTGTATAGTACGTCATTTGGGACACAACTTTAGTATTTACTCTCGGGAGCGTGTTTTCAGAGCAGAAGTAACGTATTGAGTAAACATGCCACGTGCAGACCAACTAATCGATAATGAGCTTCGTTGACTACGATTTTCATAATCAATTTTATCGATTAGTTGTTGCAGCTCTACTGTACAATGTTGGTGCCACTATTATTTAAAAATAATAGATAGTAAATGTTATGTGGTTTGGAATGCAACACTGAATTCTCTCTGAATCTGTATTGATTAGCAGTATCAGATGTGAGATTAACCCACAAGGCAGCCCATGTTACCAAAATCTTAACTTGCACTATCAATTCTCTCTATCAGAAAATGCTAAACATCCAGTGCATTTCATGAAAAATTTAACATATCTCTTAGTTCATTTAATCTTTTGTGACTATTAATAGAAGTAACGACGCACTGCCAACATCTATGGTTTAACCATAGCACAGACCCCTTGCTATGAAGATACAGGATGCATGTGACTACTACAATTTCCTGTTAATTTCCTGAGCTTGGATTTTTACTTGGCATATTTTTCCAACTCGCACAACTTTAATAAATGTAGGTGATCAGTTTCTATCTACAGAGGCCGAGGTCAGCCATTATAATGAAATTCTCTTTACTAATACAGTGGTGTGAAAAAGTGTTTGCCCCCTTCCTCATTTCCTGTTCCTTTGCATGTTTGTCACACTTAAGTGTTTCGGAACATCAAACCAATTTAAACAATAGTCAAGGACAACGCAAGTAAACACAAAATGCAATTTGTAAATGAAGGTGTTTATTATTAAAGGTGAAAAAAAATCCAAACCATCATGACCCTGTGTGAAAAAGTGATTGCCCCCTAAACCTAATAACTGGTTGGGCCACCCTTAGCAGCAACAACTGCAACCAAGCGTTTGCGATAACGTGCAATGAGGCTTTTACAGCGTCCTGGAGGAATTTTGGCCCAGTCATCTTTGCAGAATTGTCCTAATTCAGTTACATTAGAGGGTTTTCGAGCATGAACGGCCTTTTTAAGGTCATACCACAACATCTCAATAGGATTCAGGTCAGGACTTTGGCTAGGCCACTCCAAAGTCTTCATTTTGTTTTTCTTCAGCTATTCGGTGGTGGACTTGCTGGTGTGTTTAGGATCATTGTCCTGCTGCAGAACCCAAGTTCGTTTCAGCTTGAGTACACGAACAGATGGTCGGACATTCTCCTTCAGGATCTCTTTGTAGACAGCAGAATTCATAGTTCCTTTTATCACGGCAAGTCTTCCAGGTCCTGAAGCAGCAAAACAGCCCCAGACCATCACACTACCACCACCATATTTTACTGTTGGTATAATGTTCTTTTTATGAAATGCAGTGTTCCTTCTACGCCAGATATACTTGGACACACACCTTCCAAAGAGTTCCACTTTTGTCTCATCGGTCCACAGAATGTTGTTCCAAAAGTCTTGGGGATCATCAAGATGTGTTGTGGAGAAATTGAGACGAGCTTTGATGTTCTTTTTGCTCAGCAGTGGTTTTCTCCTTGGAACTCCTTGGCCATTTTTGCCCAGTCTTTTCCTGATGGTGGAGGCATGAACGCTAACCTTAACTGAGGCAAGTGAGGCCTGCAGTTCTTTGGACGTTGTTGTGGGGTCTTTTGTGACCTCTTGGATGAGTCGTCGCTGCGCTCTTGGGGTAATTTTGGGCGGCCAGCCACTCCTGGGAAGGTTCACCACTGTTCCATGTCTTCGCCATTTGTGGATAATGGCTCTCACTGTGGTTCGCTGGATTCCCAAAGCTTTGGAAATGGCTTTATAACCCTTTCCAGACTGATAGATCTCAATTACTTTCTCAATTGTTCCTGAATTTCTTTGGGTCTCGGCATGATGTGTAGCTTTTAAGGATCTTCTGGTGGACCTTACTGTGTCAAGCAGCTCCTATTTAAGTGATGCCTTGATTGTGAACCGGTGTGGCAATAATCAGGCCTGGGTGTGGCTAGAGAAATTGAACTCAGGTGTGGACAACCACAGTTATAGTATGTTTTAACAAGGGGGGCAATCACTTTTTCAGACAGGGCCATGATGGTTTGGATTTTTTTTCACCTTTAATAATAAACACCTTCATTTACAAATTGCATTTTGTGTTTACTTGTGTTGTCCTTTACTATTGTTTAAATTGGTTTGATGTTCCGAAACACTTAAGTGTGACAAACACTTTTTCACACCACTGTACATTCACTAGTCTGTACTCTGGAGATTTCAACTAGTCAGAGTAATTTGGGGGTGGTTGTGAGGAACAGTGAAGCAGAAGATAAAATATTTAAATATTTTCTTTTTAAATATACATTTAACTTTAATTATACACTATAAATAGGTTTCTTTTCTCTCTTTTTTTAAATTATGGATGTAGAACATTTTTATTAGTTTGTTTGGGGTATGAAGGTGTACGTGGGACTGTGTGACATCCCACTCAGCTAGTTTAGAGTTGGATCAACAGATCAAAGAGGACAATCCAGACTTGTTTTGGTTGCTACTGTTTTTGGAGTTGAACATGAGATTAAAACCTCCAGATTCTTTTGCAGACATCACATCCTCCATCCATTATTAAGGTAGGATTTTCAGAGCTGTACACTTTAATCAGTGAGCTGAGCTGAACTCTTCCACAGGTGTGCATTAAGAAATTTTATGTCCTTAAGCGGTTGAGTAACTGGATAGCGCACAAAGAAACTTTGAAGGTGAGGTGTAGCGCCTTTGTGATGGCAGCTTGCAAAGAGGTGGTTGCTTGGATGTTTGGTGTCAGCAGCAATTTTCACTTACCTCCTCTTTGCCCTGATGGTGTATAGGTCCTTGATTTTGGTGAGTTTACATCTGATGATCATCTCTGCTGAGTGGACCACTCGCTGCATTCAGCCTTGCAGCTGGAAGAGGCAGAAGGGAACCAGACTGTGATTGAGGTAGTGAGCACAAGTTCTATGATGGCTGGATAAAATCTTATCAGGACCTGTTGATATACATTGAGCTTCCTGAGTTGTCGAAGAAAGAACAGTCTTTGGTGTGCTTTGTTGAGGATGATGGTTATGTTGTTGTCCCATTTCAGTTGGTTGTTGATGGTGGTCCCTAAGAATTTGAAAGACTCAACCTTGGATACAGCTGAGCCTTTGATTTTCAAGTGTTGAAAGGTAGAGGGATGTTTGCAAAACTCAACCAGCATTTCAACCATCCTGGATATATTAAGCTCTAGGTTGTGATGGGCACACCATGCTATAAGACTGTCTGCTTCGCTTCTGTAGATAGTCTCATCATTGTTTGAGAATAGACCCACTACAGTTGTCATCCATGAACTTAATGATTTTGATGGAGCTTTCTGTTGTGATGCAGTCATTGGTATAAAGGGAGTGCATGAGTGGTGAACACAGCCCTGTGGTACTCCTGTATGTGTTGTCATCCTTCCTGTCAGAAAATTAGTAATTCACTGACCGGTGTTGGAGGGTATGTTCAGCTGGATGAGTTTGCTGAGGAGTAGCTCCAGAACAACAGTGTTGAATGTGTAGCTAAAGTCCACAAACAAGATTCAATATGGGTGTCTCATAGAGTTTCAGCTATAATCACTATATCACAATTCTTAGTGGGTCAAATGTATACAGAGATGATAGTCTAATTAAGCAGTCTGGAAGATGCCCAAAAATGTATGTAATGACTTTTTCTTTTTTTGTCATAATTAGGTGTCATAATTAGACCTGTGGCTCTATTTAAAGGCCTTTGCTTTTTTGCTCATGACATGTCTGATAGTGAATGAGGTCATGTTGGAAATAAAATGTAATGCTGACATAAACAGTAAGCTGAAGAAATGCAATTTTTTTGACTGGGTAACTGCTAACGGAATTATGTGCATTACATACTTCCAGTTTCTAAAAACCGCTTGTGTTCCATTTGAGACAATACTACTCTACTAAAATTCACACTAGATGGTAGAGTAAATAGTGTAAGTGTATAGTACGTCATTTGGAACACAACTTTTAGTATTTACTCTCTGATGCGTGTTTTTGGAACAGAAGTAACGCAATGAGTAAACGTGCCCTATGCTGTGCGCAAACCATTGAATTGATAATGAGATTCCTTGACAACGATTATCGATTAGTTGTTGCAGTTCTAGTTGCCAGTGCTTTTTGGGTCATTGTCTTGCTGAATGATGAATTTCCTCTGAATTATATTGGATGCATTTCTCTGTAGATTGGAAGACAAATTTCTGTAGACTTCTGAATTAATTCTGCTAAACCTTTTAAGCAACTTGCGACATGAAGTCATGCTTCTGTGCTGCATAAACTCCACTTTATAAAATTTGAACTTCTCCATGGTGTTTAATATAAAATGCTCACTTGACTTGGAGGTCGCACACTTTCTTACTCAGTCATGTGATTATTTGCACTATCTGATAGATAGGTTAAAAAAAAAAAAAAAAAAAATTAAAAAAAAAAAAAAAAAAAAACATCATTTCGCACATGACTTATGAAATATCAAACATGTTAGAAATAGGGGAGATAAATGTGCTACGAGACCAACTAATCGATAATGATTCATTGGCAACAATTTTCATTATCGATTATCATCGTTTGCAGTGATTTTCAATAAAAAATGAAAACATAAGCATTGAATGATACGAAAGTTGCTCATACTGCTGAATAAAAATGTAAAAAAAATTTACAAATGCTAAGTGGGAATTCACATGGTTTATACTTGAAGAAACGCAAAGTTTCCTTTTTTTTTTTCCACACCATCGATCAGCATTTGTCTTCCAAATTTTATAAAATAAAGACAGCAATTATTCTATCCAGCAATTTTCTTTATGTATGTGAAGTGTAGTTAGAGAGGGGCCCTTTTAAAAAGGGCCTTGAAAAACCTTCTCTTCTTTTTCCTACACCCCTCCCTTTCTTTTTACAACACCCCCCCCCTTCTCCCCCCTCCCTGCTTTTTTCCCCCCCCCCCCCCCCCCCCCTCCTCCCTTTTCCCCCCCCCGTTGCATTGATTTCCGCATACATCTCAATTTTAATCATTTTTTCAGTGCTGGTGAAGACAGTGTAACTGCTGTCTCCTTGTTTACACTTAAAGTTTACATTTAGTGTCTTATCAGAGTGATTGAGAAACATAATTACAGTTTGCCGTTAGTAAGAGCAATACAAAGTTACTAATGAAAAATTACAGTCAACGTACAGTGAAGGGAAAAAAGTATTTGATCCCCTGCTAATTTTGTACGTTTGCCCACTGACAAAAAAAATTATCAGTCTATAATTTTAATGGTAGATTTATTTGAACAGTGAGACAGAATAACAACAAAAAATCCAGAAAAACGCATGTCAAAAATTTTATAAATTTATTTGCATTTTAATGATTGAAATAAGTATTTGACCCCTCTGCAAAACATGACTTAGTACTTGGTGGCAAAACCCTTGTTGGCAATCAGAGGTCAGACATTTCTTGTTGTTGGCCTCCAGGTTTGCACATATCAGGAGGGATTTTGTCCCAATCCTCTTTGCAGATCTTCTCCAAGTTATTAAGGTTTCGAGGCTGACATTTGGCAACTCGAACCTTCAGCTCCCTCCACAGATTTTCTATGGGATTAAGGTCTGGAGACTGGCTAGGCCACTCCAGGACCTTAATGTGCTTCTTCTTGAGTCACTCCTTTGTTGCCTTGGCTGTGTGTTTTGGGTCATTGTCATGCTGGAATACCCATCCACGACCCATTTTCAATGCCCTGGCTGAGGGAAGGAGGTTCATCGTCCCTTTTGAAGCGGTGAAGTTGTCCTGTCCCCTTAGCAGAAAAACACCCCCAAAGAATAATGTTTCCACCTCCATGTTTGATGGTGGGGATGTTCATTCCTCTTCCTCCAAACACGGTGAGTTGAGTTGATGCCACAGAGCTCCATTTTGGTCTCATCTGACCACAACACTTGTACCCAGTTGTCCTCTGAATCATTCAGATGTTCATTAGCAAACTTCATACGGGCATGTATATGTACTTTCTTGAGCAGGGGGACCTTGCGGGCGCTGCAGGATTTCAGTCCTTCACGGCGTAGTGTGTTACCAATTGTTTTCTTGGTGACTATGGTCCCAGCTGCCTTGAGATCATTGACGAGATCCTCCCGTGTAGTTCTGGGCTGATTCCTCACTGTTCTCATGATCATTGCAACTCCATGAGGTGAGATCTTGCATGGAGCCCCAGGCCGAGGGAGACAGTTCTTTTGTTTCTTCCATTTGCTGTTCACCAACTGTTCACACCAACTGTTCACACCAATCACACCAACTGTTGTCACCTTCTCACCAAGTTGCTTGGCAATGGTCTTGTAGCCCATTCCAGACTTATGTTGGTCTACAGTCTTGTCCCTGACATCCTTGGAGAGCTCTTTGGTCTTGGCCATGGTGGAGAGTTTGGAATCTGATTGATTGATTGCTTCTGTGGACAGGTGTCTTTTATACAGGTAACAAGCTGAGATTAGGAGCACTCCCTTTAAGAGTGTGGTCCTAATCTCAGCTCCTTACCTGTATAAAAGACACCTGGGAGCCAGAAATCTTTCTGATTGAGAGGGGGTCAAATACTTATTTCCTTCATTAAAATGCAAATCAATTTATAAAATTTTTGACATGCGTTTTTCTGGATTTTCATGTTATTCTGTCTCTCACAGTTCAAATAAACCTACCATTATAGACTGATCATTTCTTTTTCAGTGAGCAAGCGTACAAAATCGGCAGGGGATCAAATACTTTTTTTCCCTCACTGTCCATCTAAAACAGTGGAGGAAAAAAGAAAACGTATACAGTTACACAGGCGAGAGCAAGGATTCTAGATAGTGACAGCAGTGAAAGTTCAGGTGATGTTGAAACCGAAACTGATGGTGATGCAAACTCTCAGGGGTTTGAAGTCATAACGTGACTATTTCCGTGCATTTGTGAAAACAGTACCTGCTGGTCTGATTATCACCAGAAAGTTGACTTTTGGTGCTAAAATGCATTTATTCAAAGGCATTGACCATGCTGATGCTCGTATGGTACTTCTAAATGAGTAAGGATTTTAGCGAGCATTTTACATCATTTCTCTAGTTAATGTATTTGTGTAATATTACTTTGAAAATGAAACAGTTCAGTATTTTTACTCCACTCAGAGCACACTTCTTAAGTTGTTTCAAGGCCTAAAACTGTTAAAATTAAAATGTTGATTTTGGGGCAAATTTTTTTGAGTTCCCCAATTTTTTGGGGAACTCAGGGTTGGCATGCTGTTTCTTTGGGGAATATTGGGTTGGGGACATAATACTGTGGGATCTAAGGGGAAAGAGGGTTAAATCGTGTAGTGTAAATTTGGCTTAACAGCACCTCCATTCTCCAGCACACATCTGATGCCATGTTGGAAATGCACTGTCTCCCTGCTGGCCTTAGAGGCCATGGCATCCCATTGAAAAGTAAGAAAAAGAACATGTAAAATGTGAGCTCTTCATGCACTCCCTCCACACTCGGTGCATGCACAGAGAGGGAGAGAGATAGAGAGAGAGCACATACCATCACTCCCAGCAAAGCCACAGATGGCATCACTGGGTGTCGACCAATGTCAGGAAACTTTACCTACAGTGGATATAAAAGTTTACACACCCCTGTTAAAATGTCAGGTTTTTGTGATGTAAAAGTAATTAAACCATATTAAATTGTCAGAACCTTTTCTACATTTATTGTGAAAATTTAACCTATTAAAGTGGAAAAAATCATTTTAGGGGAAAAATAAGAACTGTACAATAAGCTGGTCCTTTTGATTTTATTACAGTATTCAATCTTTTTCAGTAACAGTCACTCAGTTTGGAGTTTGCATGTTTCCCCATGCTGTGGGTGGTTTCCTCTGGATACTCCGGTTTTCTCCCCCAGTCCAAAGACATGCATGGTAGGCTTATTGGCATGTCTAAAGTGTCCGTAGTGTGTGTATGTGATTGTGCCCTGCGATTTATTGGCACCCTGTCCACGGTGTACCCCGCCTTGTGCATGATGCTCCCTGGAATAGGTTCCAGGTTCCCTGTGACTCTGGAAAGGATAAGTGGTATAGAAGATGGATGGATGGAGTCACTCAGTTTGGCACATCTTGACTTAGCAATATTTTCATCTTGGGCATCTCCTGTGCACAGCCCTGTTCACCCTACAGATTTTTTTTTACTGGATTTAGGTCTGGACTCTGTCTGGGCCATTCAAAAACCTTGAACTTGTTTTGGTGAAGCCATTCCTTTTTTAATGTGGAGGTTTGCATTGTGTCGTTGCCATGCTGAAAGGTGAAATTCCTCTTTATGTTGAGTGTTTTCACAGAAGCCTTAAGGTTGTGTGCTAAAATTGACTGGTATTTGAAGCTACTCATTATTCCCTCTACACTGATTAATGCCCCAGTTCCAACTGAAGAAAAACAGCCCCAAAGTATAATGTTGCCACCCTTATGCTTCCTTGTGGGGATGGTGGTCTTTTTTGGTAATTGATTGATTGATTGATTGATTGATTGATTAATTTATTTATTGTACCAAACATATATTTTGGTATTATGGGCAAAACGTTTTAACTTTTGTCTCATCAAACCATAACACATTCAACATGGATTTGTGAGATTGGGTGAATAATTTTTTGGTTAAAAAATGTTTGTCTTGCCACCCTACCCCATAGCCTACAGATATAAAGAATTTGAGATTTTCGCATATAGGGAGCAACCAGTACTTCCAACCCTCCCAGGCCAATTTTCACCTGATCTGATCATACATTTTAAGAAGGACATCCTGTTTTTAGTAGTGTCACTGTTGTCCTATTTTCTCCACTTGTTGATTATTGTATTTACAGTGTTCATTGGTATATCCAATGCCTTGGAATTCTTTTTATAACCCTCTCCTAATTTATATTTTTCAACAATGAGATCCCGTACCAGCTCTGTAAGCTCTTTGTGGCCTATGGCTTTTCCAGTTGGATGCTACCAAGATAATGTGGTCATTTAGTCTGTGCTTTTAAAAATCTGGCTAGATCTGTGTGGAGAAATTCACCTGTATGGTAAAAGGGTGGCATGTGCATTTTTGTTTTATGAGGGGGAAAAAACAAGCTTACAACATTTCTTTATTGACGCAGGTCATTCAATAATGAAAATGCAGGCTGATATTAAATATTTTCTTTTAGTATGTAGATCACAATTTTCACGACTAATTTAATGTGTAAATTTGTTTGTGTTCCTATTTTTGCTAACAGGTTGTATCATTTGTTTATTTTTTCATGTTTCAGCAAAAAAAACATGCAGACATTTTTATACTTTGCTAATGCTAGTTAGATCTGATAAAACAGTAAATATCTTTCACTACAGTTTGTTATTTGGATATGGGCTAGACAGTAAACACCTCTAAAATGATTATCAGTAAAAACCATTCCAAGTTGTGAATTTTTATGGATACCAAAATGTTTTTACATTCACCCTTCAAGCAATGTAAAATGTATTTGTGTAATATCAATGTTTTTATTTCTCCCTTTTTTGCAGTTTGTCCATATTAACAATCTGAAGCTGATTTGCCGTGCACATCAGCTGGTTCATGAGGGCTACAAGTTTATGTTCGATGAGAAGCTTGTCACCGTGTGGTCAGCCCCCAACTACTGCTACCGCTGTGGCAACATTGCCTCAATTATGGTGTTTAAGGATGTGAATACGCGGGAGCCCAAACTGTTCCGTGCCGTGCCTGATGCAGAGCGAGTCATTCCACCCAGAACCACAACGCCATACTTCCTCTGAGGGCGAGATCTTTGATGCCCACCGTGTCCACCCTCTTTCTCATCTTGGTCAACCTATCTTTTTTTTTTTTTTTTTTTTTTTTAAGTCTAAAGTTTTTTTTAAAAGCATATGCATCCCCTCTCACCACCCCTTCCCTGAGATTAGATTATGAGAATGTTGAGAATGTTGCTAGCCCTTTTCATGAGGCGTGCAAGCTTGTCATGTAGAAATTTGGTATGAAGAAAACAGTGTTCCTCTTGGTGCTGGGTTTTTTTTTTCTTCTTTAATCATACATGGATTAATCATATGTGGTACCGTTAACTCCTAAAGAATGTACACCGTTTAGTCAGACCACTTTGACTATTGGTTTACTCAGATGGTTTAATCTGGCCCTTTTCTCTTGAAAACTGAAGAGCATAATGAGATTGCAATATGGGGGTGAGGTTGGACCAGGTGATGAGACAGGAGGCTGTGATTATTTTGTACATTTAAAAATTGTATTGATTTAATCATTTTTTCCAGATTTGTTGTATTTTATTATTGTAGAGATGGTGACCCACATACCAATTAAATATTGAAAAATAAACCCCATTTATTATTAATTTAAATATTTGGTACCTGCGTGTGTTTTGTGACATTATTCCCTTACCATGATTTAGACGTCTGTGTATATGTGTCTGTCGTTAAATGACCCAAAGTGGTCATATGGTGGCGTACGTTAACATGAAAATGCGTCTATGCAAATAAATGTCTGCCCCGCCCTCTAAGGAGGTGGTTCGGTTGGCAACAATGTAAACCAATTAAATGCTTGGCTTTATGCGACGTCATAGTGGTCGTTTGTTCAGCACGTTAGTGTGAGATGTGTTTTTCAATGGAAATTGTGCAAAAACGAGAGAAGTCACCGACGGAACAAAAATACAAATTTTGTCTTTGAAAGAAAAGCTAAATGAGGTGTTTGTTAAATGACGCTGACGGAACAAGTGCGCATTGATATTTCTGAAATTTTACACTGCATCAACGTTGAAGAACGTTTTTTCCCTTGAGGTTTCGAAGAAGATACGATACACAGGTGATGTAACGTTAACTGTTCTCTCTCCACCTCCCCGTTTGAACTGGATTGTCTAATCAAGTTTTTTTTGTTCACATTTTCCCGTTTGTGTAGTACCGTTGACTGTTTAGTTAGCTAGCGCTACATGTGCATTATTGCTTTAAATTGTCGAAGCTGTTTAAAAGCGGTCTTATAAATGATAATTAGTAAGGTATTCGCCTTTAAAAGTGCACAAACAGACTCATTAATTTCTTAATTGCATAAATACCTAGCGAGCGTACAAATATAGCTCGCACAGCCCGGAGACGAAGCGTAAATAACAGTGACAGGAAAAGCTCTAATAAAAAAAGCGCTTTAAAAGACATTTAATCCCCATAAATATTTCTTCTTAATTAACACATTTCTAAGCATAAACTTGCATTTCCGACTTTGACAGATCCAGAACGTCAGGGGCATTATCGCTCCGTGATCTCGTTGCAGGCGAATTGAAAAAGGCATAGAGGTAAGGACATTTTATGTTAACTCCGTCAATGTATTTGATAATCATATTTCTAACATGTACTTATTATACAGCGTAAAATAGTACCGTAATAACAGCTCTGAGCTATACGATAAACGGTTGCTTGACCATTTGGTTAGAGATTACGAGTTTAACTTTTAATGTTTCGCTTGCTGGTCCTGCATGTGGCCGTGTACACGGATCTGTGTGTTTGAAAAAGGAATCGTAAATGTTAAGACTCAAACAGCCTCATGACATGGCTACATCCAGACAGTATAATATTGTACTAAATATTGTAATATAGTACACAACGTAAGGCACACAGCATTTCATGTGATGCTATTTATAACGTGTAGTCATGGAGTCAGTTATTAATAGTGACGTTCTGTTGTTGAGTACGGTATTATGCAGTTATCTTTGGTGGCATTCTATTTTATCACTTGGTAGGAAGCGGTTTGGGATTTATCAATTGAATCGGTTACGTATGCTAGCATACTATTTTGACTAGGTCGTATGCCGTTTCGGTTGTTAGACTACAGCGTGTGTTCTGGTTCTTCTACTGTTATGGAGATCAATACGCTTCGAAAAATATATAACCTTTTAATGAGATTCCTTAAGGTCACTGTACTGAAATAACAGTGCAGGATAACTATGAATGAATAGGATGTGTAAACCGTTGTGCTGCTCCGAGTGTTTATGCAATACGCTGGATTTGGATTAATGTGATGCTGAAGAGAAACGTACATTAGACAGCATGGCATTTATCTTTATTTGAAACCAACATAAATCCTAGATTGGGCAGTGTGTCCAGAAGAGTCTTTAAGTGTGTGTAGATTTTTGTTGCAGAAATTTTTATATATATAATATACATTTTTATTTACTTTTTACTGTAAATATATTTCCAGTGTGGGTATTCACATGAATTTTCACCAGACTTTGGTATTAACTGAAGAAATCCACATAAAAAGAAATCCAAACATTAAAGTCCATAAATGGACTTTTCGGGGGGAAAAAATCACGCTAACTGAAATCTATTTAATACTTCGTGGAGAAGAATTTGTTTGTAATGACAGCGTCAAGACACTTCCTGTGAAGAAATTAATCGGCAGCAGTATTCAGGTGTGATTTTGGCCCATTCTTCTAAACATATTGTCTTTAAACCTTGTTCAATTGGATTCAACTCAGGTGATTGACTGGGCCATTATAATGCCTTGATTTTTTTTTTCTTTGACACTAACTGAGAGTTTACTTTGCTGTATGGTTTGGGTCGTCGTTCTGCTGGAAGGTCCACCCATGTCTCATTTTCATCATACTGGTGGATGGCAGCAGATTCTTCTCAAGAAACTTCCAGTAAAGGGTTCCATTCATCGTTACTCCAATTATATGAAGTCTGCCAGTACCATTTGATGAAAAACAGCCCCACACCGTGATGCTTCCACCTCCAAACTTCACTGTTGGTATAGTGTTTTTAGGGTTATGTGCAGTGCCATTTTTTTCTCCGAACTCAGTGTGTAGTATGACCGCCAAAAAGTTACATTTTGCTTTCATCGACCAGACTACACTCACAGTATTTCATAAGCTTGTCCAAATGAGTAGTAACAAACTTTAAATGAGCTTCAACATGCCTTTTCTTTAGTAATGGAGTCTTATGGGGTGAGCATGCATAGAGGCCATGGTGGTGGAGTGCATTGCCTATTTTTTATCTCTGTGTCAATGGTATCCGCTGCCTCTGAGTGTTTCTGGCGCTCTTTCCGAGTGGTCCTTGACTCTTGGGCTACTCTTCCGACTCTCTGGTCAGAAATCTTACGAGGAGCTCCTGTGCATGGCCGGTTGATGACGGAGTGATGTTGCTTAAACTTGTGAATAATGGCCCCAATGGTGCTTACTGGAAGATTCAGAAGTTTTTTAAATAGGTCTATATCCGATTCCATCAATGGTTTGCAACCATAAGATTGCGAAGGTCTTGGGAGATCTCTTTACTTTTACCAATCATGAGATGTTTTTTGTGCAACACCTTGGTAATGAAACGGCTTTTAATAGACCATCAATTTACTAACCCAGCTGATATTAATTTGCACAGATAGGAGGTATAATTATTTTCTAACTACTTATTTCTAGTGATTTCAGCTGGTTCCTTGCCTTACCTCGCCTTGGAGAACTGCTTTTTTTGTGTGTGTTCAATATGACCCTTTTTTTTCCCTGTGCCAGTCCACTTTATTACACCACTTTATTTATGGACTTTAGTGTTGTGAATTCTTTATATTTGTGGTTTTCTTGAGTTAATACTGATGTCTGGTGAAAATTTCATGTGAATAACCTCATTGGAAATATATTTACTGGAAAAAAGTTTGACGTGTTCAATACTTATTTTCCCCCCTTCAGGGCGCTACGGTAACAATTTCTTTTAGGAGCTCCGAATTCCAAAAATTTAGGAAGTTGAAGTTGAGTTTTTTCTTAGAGATGGTAACATTAATGTGCCATGTTAATGTTAATTCTGTTAATTATGACAGAATTTATGAACATAGTGTGAGCCATGACAAATTAATTTACCTTCTGATAAACTAAATGTATTTCAGTTAATTTTATAGGTTGTATGCAAAAAACAATAACCGTTAAACTCTTCCACCTTGTAAACAAATACAATAAACTTAAAAGTTCAGTCTTTGAAGTCTACCCCTCTTAAATATATTTAAAGCTACACTATTAGCCATTTTTCACTGTGATGGTTCTGGGCTGAAGCTATTTCTTGAACTGCTCTGAGTATATGGTGTATATAGGCCATCTGTTCATCACGATTATTTTGATCAATATTGAGATCACGATTATTTATCACGGTTAATCATTGATTTTTTAACATTTTTTTTGCACTTTCACATTTAAATAAACAGACCACTGCTTTCACCTCCATGTTGTGCTACATTCCTGCTAATGTACAAACCTTTGCATCAAATTAGACTGGTCTAAATAAAATTGTACATAAAATATTGTATAAGTAAAAATAAAAACACCATCAACCAAATGAAAATATGCAATCAAATATAGCAATATGCACTCAAATGAAAACAATTTCGGTCTATGCAGAAAAGGCAATAACCGTGTTTACAGGAGGAGAGACACAGCCAATGACCCAATAGAGAGGTGCAGGGATGACGTCATTTTGTACCGGAACCCGGAAGTTAGCATCACACTGGTTCCCTCGACAAAAACCAAACAGGATTTTCCCATAGGCTTTTGGATTATTGCAAAAAAAAAAAAAAAGCTCTGTGATCAACAAAAGTTTACAATACTAACATGTTTTGACCAAGATAATTTTCACAAATGAACACAACTTTTATGAAGTTTGAAGCCTAAATACAATCAGCAAAAATAAACAGCTAACCGTACGCTATAAACAAACTACACCACGGTCATTCAACTTCAATGTCACCATCACCAAGCTTCCAAAAACTTTTCCAAACTTGATATAGAACATTTTCTGTATTACAGATTTACTCTGTGGATGGATCTTCATCCACGTTTTATTTATTTTATTTATTTATTTTTGGGGGTGGGAATTGTGCACAGCATACCTGAACCAATTTATCTGCAAAGTTTTTCCTGTTTGGCATGATGACATTTGACAACCTCTGTAGTGCCATTTAGCAACTAGTTAGTATCATGATTTTGTAAGCACTGGAGCATGCAGCGCACTCTTTTAGTGACATTGATTTTGTTTACTTTCTACATGTGCATTTGTTATGATTCCTGCCCCTGTATTGTGATTGGTTGTTCCCGTATGTGTCATCATTCGTCTCAGCTGTTTTGTGTTCACCCTTAATTACGTTTGTCATTTAAACCAGCGGTCCGTAAACTTTTGTGCCATGGACCGGTTTAATATCAGACAATGTTTTCACAGATCAGCCTTTAAGGTGTGGCAGATAAATACAACAATATAAAATTATATGACCGGCATAAGAACTGGGGTATTTTTAAAAATATAATAATAAATGTGAATCCAATGTGAAATCGCAACTTTATTAGCAGCGTCCTTGTAACATGCTCTCTGGTCGCTATGGTAACGTGCTTTCACACTTTTTTCTTTCAAAATACTAAAAAGGCTTGTCTTTTAATACAGGGTGCTTGGTCTCCAAGTGGCGAAGCAGTTTTGAAGGCTTCATTGCCTCATTAGAGAGCTGGTTGCCACATATTCTGCAGAGCGGCTTGGTGCGTGGAAATCACCTGTCGTGATAAAACTTTATTTCAAGTAGGACTTCTGGTATTGTCTGTTAAAGGTAGCTTTATTTTTCTTGGAAGTCGTAGGCTCGTCTTCTGTGTCCTCACTGGGCCTTTACCCCTTCGTAAAGAAACTTTCTAGAGACGTTTGTTTTCAACTCATTTTGTAAGCGTGTATGTGGGTTTATTTTTTAGCGGTATAGTATCACGTGACCAAGACAAGCGTCTTGACATGCATCGAGTTAGTCCTAGATGGATGTAACGGAGAGAATATGGTCATTTTTCAAAATAAATCATCGTTCAGACTCGGATAATAAATATGAAAAATATTTTGAGCTTGTGTTCACCACAGACCTTATTTCAGGCTTTTAACCAAAATCCCATTCAAAAAAACACATGGACTTTGTGATAGAACCAGAAGGGCTAAAATGCTAACTTGTTTCTGGGCTTTGGCATACAACGTGACATCATGCCACTCTATGGTGACTGGCTGTAAGTTTAAGAAGCGCTTGATTTGATATGAAGTGGAGTTTTCTATGAGCGGAGGACAAACTTTAAACGTCAGTATCACAGTCGATCATGTTCATGTAATCGTGGGCAGTCAAAATCATAATCGAAATCGATTTTTGATTAATTGTGCAGCCCTAAATCTCATATAGGATGTGATTTGGTGAGTTCATTTATCCGCCAGATGCAAAGCTCTTTAGTTTAATGGTGTTCACTTCTGATGTTCCAATCAGGATTTTTACAGCCAATACCGATTTCTTCTCATCTTGATCAACCGATACCGATCCAAATACCAATCTTTTTTTTTTGTTTGTTTAAGCTTTAATCAGGGGGTCTATCATAAACGGTTAAATGTAAGCTCTTTGCTCATTGTCACTGTTAATTGAATTAAAATAATAGCAATGAGAAATACTGTTGGTTAATTGATGAATAAACAAGAATAAAATATTTATTTGTAAGTATCTTAAACAATAAAGAGTCCTAATTAAAAGTAGACTAACACAAACATGGTCCATATTAGGAAAAAGAAGTCTAATAACCTTCCAAGGAAATAGAAGCCTACTAAGCTTAATGGCAAATTGATATTAAATGCAACCCATAGTAATTAAACATTATTTCATTTCACAATTTATTTATATTTTATGAATTTATTATATAATAATTTTTTATATTAAATGATTATTTATAACTAATCTTATATATATATATATATATATATATATATATATATATATATATATATATATATATTATTTTTATTTTTTTACATACAATTTTTTTGTGCATTTTCTGTCTTTACATTTTATTAGTTTTTTTTGTTTGTTTGTTTGTTTCAGTTTTAGATGGGTTCCCCCAGTAGTGTTGCCAGGTCTGCTGATAATATTGCATTTTTTGGGGGATTAAATCCAAACATGAAAACTGGAGTTGACTTTTCTTGTCATATCTGGCAACCGTGAGTTTAAATTAAATGAATGCACTGCCTGAGTTGGTGAAGGGAGGGTGGCAGCATATTGTATGTTTACAGACTGAATAGTTGCTACTCTTGATTATGATTGGTGAGGAATTATTTAATAAAGAAGTTTGAATTACACCCCACCTAGTAGGTGATGAAAAGTAGTGTAACTGTTGTGCGGTGGTGGTAGATGCATTTTGGAGTTGTAGTTTTTATTCTGATTGCATTATACAACTCTGAACAGGTCACTCGCACCGGTGCGAATATATGTTTTTTCACAGTTGCACAAAGTACTTTTCAGTTGCAAGTGAAATGGTCACACTATAGAGCCCTTTCCACTGTATCCTAACAAAATGTCCAGGTCCTTTGGCAGAAAAACAGCCCCAAAATATTAAAGAGCTGCCACCATGTTTAACGGTAGGCATTAGGTACTTTTCCTTATGGCTACCTCTTTGTGTGCTCCAAAACTTTGGTATTTATTGCCAAAAGGCTCTATTTTGGTTTCATCTATCCCATTTGAAGTTCCAGTGGTGTCTGGCAAACTGAAGACACAAGTTTTTGGATGAGAGTATAGGATTCTTTCTTGAAAACCTTCCAAACAACTTATGGTGATTCAGGTGACTTCGGATTGTAGTTTTGGAGACTTTCTGACCCCAAGATGCAACTAACTTCTGCAGTTCTCCAGCTGTGATGCTTGGAGATTTTTTTTCTACTTGAACCATCCTTTTCACAGTACATTAAGACAATATAGACACATCCAATCAGGAGTCAAAAATGATTTTTTTTTTTGGTCAGTTTCTCCCATTCTTCTTTGCAGGACCTCTCAAGATCCATCAGGTTGGATGGGGTTAGGGTTAGGGTTTGTTATTTTGGCTGTGTGCTTAGGTGTTGTCCTGTTGGAAGATGAACCTTCGAACCAGTCTGAGGTCCAGAGTGCTCTGGAGCAGGTTTTCATCAGGGATGTCTCTGTACATTGCTGCATTCATCTTTCCCTCGATCCTGACTGGTCTCCCAGTTCCTGCCGCTGAAGAACATCCCCACAGCATGATGCTACCACCACCATGCTTCACTGTAGGGATGGTATTGGCCAGGTGATGAGTGGTGCCTGGTTTCCTCTAGACATGCTGCTTGCCATTCAGACCAAAGAGTTCAATCTTTGTTTCATCAGACCAGAGAATTTTGTTTCTCATGATCTGAGAGTCCTTCAGGTGCCTTTTGGCAAACTCCAGGTGGGCTGTCATGTGCCTTTTATTGAGGAGTGGCTTCCATCTGGCCACTCTACCATACAGGCCTGATTGGTGGAGTGCTGCAGAGATGGTTGTTCTTCTGGAATGTTCTCCTCTCTTCACAGAGACTGGAGCTCTGTCAGTGTGACCATCGAGTTTTTGGTCACCTCCCTGACTAAGGCCCTTCTCCCCTGGTTGCTCAGTTTGGCCAGGCGGCCAGCTCTAGGAAGAGTCCTGCTGGTTCCAAATTTCTTCCATTTATGGATGGTGGAGACCACTGCACTCATTTGGGACCTTCAGTGCTGCAGAAATGTTTCTGTACCCTTCCCCAGATCTGTGCATTGGCACAGTCCTGTCTCGGAGGTCTACAGACAATTCCTTGGACTTCATGGCTTGGTTTGTGCTCTGACATGCATTTTTAACTGTGGTACCTTATATAGACAGGTGTGTGTGCCTTTCCAAAACATGTCCAATCAACTGAATGTTCCACAGGTGGACTCCAATCAAGTTGTAGAAACATCTCAAGGATGATCCTTGGAAACAGGATGCACCTGAGCTCAATTTTGAGTGTCATGGCAAAGGCTGTGAATACTTATGTACATGTGCATTTTTTGTTTTTTTATTTTAATAAATTTGCGAAGATTTCAAACAAACAAAACCTTTTCATTATTGGGTATTGTTTGTAAAAATTTTGAGGAAAATAATGAATTTGATCCATTTTTGAATAAGGCTGTAATATAACAAAATGTGGAAAAAGTGAAGTGCTGTGAATACTTTCCGGATGCTCTGTACTTCAATTATGACTTTAGTCGGATTAGGGTAATCAATAGTCGTTGTTTACATGGTAGTTTCTTAATTAGCAGTCTTTTGTTTCCATGCCTTGATTCCCGTTTTCCTGTAAAGACTGCGTTGCCTGCGCATTGTTTGTTTTTGAGTTCTTTAATAAAGACTTTGGTCTGCATCTGCCTCAATTCCCGTTCCGTAACAGTTATAGTGTTCAGAAACATTTTTGATCATTCATGTTCCATACCTGTCCATTAAATAGTTTTATAAAAGTTATTTTTAAAAATCAAAAAAGTTATGAAAAGTAATTAAAAAATAGTACCGAAAACACACAAGCTAAAACATCTATCCATCCATCAAAAACAAATTATAGATTACGTTATATATGGATAGATTTTATATAGAATAAATCATTATACCTGGTCTCCTCCAATATCAGGGGGCGTGCCACATGATGGGGGGAGGATTGGGGGGGCTGTAGTTACAAAAGGTTGAGAAGCTCTGCCCTATATGACTGGTACTTAATTGTTCCCATATTTGTTGGGCTGTTACTGTGGGGCAGTACTATGGGGATATGACTGTACGGACATTTTCCTTCTCCATGCTGCACAAGTTTTATTTGCAAGATTTTATGTCATACACTCTTAGTAAAAAAGATTCTATATAGAATCTTTTAATAGTTCTGTCATATGCTTCTTATTTGGAACCCCTAAAAGGTACTATATAGAACCCTTTTTAAGGGTTCAGTCAAAACCGGGTTCTTTGTAGTCTGTGAAAAGGTTCTATATAGAATCTTTTATGGGTTCATTCATTTTCAAGGATTTTTTTTATTTTATTGTTGCTTTGTCCTTCACTGAATACATATATTATGGATATGTGAAGTAATTTATATTATTGATTGATAACCACAGTAGAAGTACATTTTTAATGAATAAATAATAGCCTATTTAATAAAGTAGCATGGAGAAGATTTAAACGACCATAAACATGACACAAATATCACTCAAATAATAATCATTTTTAAAAATACAAATAACTTAAGTGCATAGTGTACGAATTTTAAGAAATATGTTACTGGTTGTTGTAGGTCATGTGGGTTTCCGGTTCCGGTGACAGGGTACGCTGGCATGTTTTGCTGCTGCTGCCGCTCCTGTTTCTTTTCTTTTTTTGTTTTTTTGTTATTTTAAGCCATATTTATTTATTTTTTAATAATAGCAAGTTTTTTAAGTTGCATTGTCTTTAGTGCCGTTACGATTACGATGTGGTGGTGCCATTTTATAGTAGTTTTTATTTCTGTGCTCCAACTGGAATCACCTGCAGCGTGTAACTCTGAATCAATGCCTCGGCTCGGCTGTGTGGACTGTGTGTGATGATTGTACGAGTTTGTGCTCACAGTGCGCTCCGGAGTTTAATTCGCTCTGGCCTTGCAAGTGTGCACTCATCGACCATGGCACTAAGGTAAACTACAGGCCAGCTAAATCTAAAATAGAACTGTTAATGCCTAGCCAAAGTCTCTTACAATCTCTGTCGAAACGCTATACTGCTACGTCCTAAGCGATATATCCATTGGGGTTTGAGGCGCAGTCTTCCTGTCTCGTCCTCTCCTAACATCTCTGTCCCATCTGTCGCCGTAAGACCAACAAACTGCTCAATACTGGTGTTGATCACAGTAATTTAATATCGGTTCCCCTCGTGGAGATTAAATCACCATCGTCTCCACTTCAGAGCCTGGCTTATGCCGCATTATTCAATGTGTGGCCTGTGAATAATAAAACGCTGCTTTTATCTGATTTTCTTACAGATAAAAAGCTGGACTTGTTCTTAACTGAAACCTGGCATAAAGAAAATGATGGGCTCCTGTTTAACCAGATCACTCCAGCGGGCTTTGGAGTTTTAGATCTCCCGAGGTTATCTGGCAGAGGCGGAGGCATTATTGTGGTTTACAAACTGAAGTTCAACACAAGCTCTGTTCCCCAGTTTTCATCATTTGAATGCTTGGTCTTGAGTATTTCCGCTCCTGTATCCATCGTCATCGCTACAGTCTATAAACCACCTAAGGCTAAGGCACATGCAGCTTTTATGTCTGAGTTTGCGGACTTCCTATCGATGTTGAGTATGAAGTTTGACAGAATTCTAATTGTAGGAGACTTCAACATTCATGTGGACTGTAGTGACTCTGTGGCAGCTAAGGAATTTCTGTCACTAATTGATTGTTTTAATTTCACACAGTTTGTAACTGACCCTACTCATAACAAGGGTCATACGCTGGATCTTACATTACATTTTACATTTATTCACTTGGCAGACACTTTTATCCAAAGCGACTTACAAATAAGCAAAGCGATATATCAAGCAGAGAACAATACAAGTAGTGTACAAGATCCATTAATTGAATACCAGAGGGAGCAAAGTGCACAGAGTAGAGGTGTAAGTGCATTGTGTGTGGGGTGTTTTTTTCCTCTCTTCCCTCTAGGAGTTGGATAGGTGTTCACGGAAGAGGTGGGTCTTTAGCTGTTTTTTGAAGATAGTGAGAGATTCTGCAGTCCGGATTGAGATCGGAAGTGCATTCCACCACTGGGGAACGGTAAACATGAAGGTTCTGGAAAGGGACCTTACGCCACGCTGAGTGGAAACTTCTAAACGTCGGTCGCTAGTCGATCGCAGATTGCGAGAGGGAACGTAGGCCTTCAGGAGAGACTTGAGGTAGGAGGATGCTGTTCCTGACAAGGTCTTGTAGGTGAGCATCAAGGCCTTGAACTTGATGCGGGCAGCTACAGGAAGCCAGTGGAGGGAGATGAGTGACATGGGTTGTCTTTGGCTGGTTGAAGACGAGGCACGCTGCATCATTTTGAATCATTTGAAGGGGTTTGATGGAGCTGGCTGGGAGGTCATCTTGTGATTGCTAATGGTTCATTTGTATGAGTTTTCATCTATTGACATTGCACTGTCTGATCATTCAGCTGTCTTTTTTAACCTCGAACAGAAGTGGAAGTCTATCGATCAGACAGCTTTCTCCAATTCTGTGGTTTCCATCCTTCCCATCCATTTATTTATTTATTAACAGTTTTTTAATTCTAAAATTGTCAGTGTTTGCAAAGAAATTTCTGTTAACCCTGACTGTGCCACTTCACTCCTTCGTCCATCTGGGTTCACTGGTGCTTCTTTCACTCATTTCTCACTGCTTAATTCTGAGGCTCTCACAAGGGAGGTATCCAACATGAAATCTACCACTTGCTTGCTGGATCCAATTTCTACGAATCTGTTCAAATCGTGCTTTGCGGTGTGGTGCCCTACTATCCTCAGCATTATAAATGAATCACTGGAGACTGGGGTCATTCCAGCAGTACTAAAGACTGCTGCTGTTACACCTGTTCCAAAGAGAGACAATGTTTCTGTGGATGATTTTAGCAATTTTCGTCCCATCTCAAATCTTCCGTTTTTGGCAAAAATACTTGAGCGTGTTGTTGCCTCAACTCTGTACTCATCTTCCAACCAATAACCTCTTTGAACCCCTTCAATCAGGTTTTCGTAAATTTCACAGCACTGGAACATCGTCGGTCAAAGTTACCAATGACTTGTTGATGGCCTCTGATTCTGGAGCTACCTCACTTCTTATTCTTCTTGACCTTAGAGCCGCCTTCGATACTGTGGATCATGGTCTTTTACTTACATGCCTTGAAAGTGTTTTTGGTGTGTCTGGGACCGTTTTAAACTGGTTTAAATCCTATATTACTGACCGTTCCCAGTTTATTTCTATGTGTGGTTTTTTGGTCTGACACTTGCTCGGTGCTCACTGGTGTTCCTCAGGGTTCAGTTCTAGGCCCTCTACTCTTCAATATTTATCTATCTCCACTTGGGCATCTGCTGCAATCGCTTGGCCTCCATTATCACTTTTATGCTGATGATACCCAAATCTGCATTCACTCTAAATCTGGTGAAAACATTGATGCTTGTTACTTCTGAGATAAAATCATGGATGAACAATAACTTTCTGTTCCTGAACAGCGGGAAAACTGAGGTTATGCTTATAGGTTCACGTCATCAAATTCGCAAAGCGCCTCCACTGTCTCTATTTGTTGATGGTTCTGTTTTAGAGACCCAAAGTAAGATGAGGAACCTCTGTGTAATTTTTGACACTAGCCTCACTTTTGATTTTTTTTTTGTTCAGTGAAGCCATCCTTTTTCCACCTCAGAAATATAGCCAGACTACGCCCAATACTAAACTTCTCTGTCATTGAAAAGTTGATTAATTCATTTGTTGTCACACGGCTGGATTACTGTAATGCCATTTTAGCTGGAGTTTCTAAAACCACAATAAACAAATTGCAATATGTTCAGAACTCTGCCACCCGGATCCTGAAGGGAACCAGGAAATGTGAACATATTACACCTGTTTTAAAGTCTTTATACTGGCTCCTGGTTAGGTTCCGTGTCGATTTCAAGATCATGATGTTGACATACAAGGCATTACATGGATTGGCTCCACAATACTTATCTGGCTTATTAATCCCCAAATCGCCGACTGCACTCCTTACAGTGTAATCTGTTCCAATAACCCACCTAAAATCTATGGGTGACAGGGCTTTTTCTGTCTATGCTCCTTCACTTTGGAACTCAGGGAAGCCCAGACTTTTGGCATTTTTAAAACTCTTCTCAAGACACACTTTTTTAAACTTGCATCCGACTGCTGATGTCTTTTTAGATTGTTGCATATTTTTTTTTATTAATGGTGTTGTTTTTGTTCTTATTAACTTTTATTTGTTTTTTATTTTTCTGTGAACTGTGATTTTATGTACAGCACTTTGAGAAGCTGCTTTAAAGGCGCTTTATAAAATAGTTTATTATTATTATTATTATCATTATTATTATTATTAACTATAAGAATTTTTATTACTAGGCAAACAACAAACATTTTTGTGTTCAAGCATTCAAGAGTAATATTAAGTCCTTTAATGTACAAACTGGCATTAAAACATTGACCACAAATATGGTTTGTAATGGTTAAACTGATTTTTTTTTTAATGATTGCTGATTCCTGTAAGTTGCTAAAATATTTAACAGATCTGTTGAGTAATTGAGAATACAATAAAGTCCTTTTGAGTTAAAAGGATATTCGACCACAAATTAAAACTGGATCATCATTTAGTAAAACCCATTTGGTCCCAAACCTGACTTCTTTTTCTTTGTTGAAACAAAATATCTTCTGCAGAATGATAGCCCCAATAATTATTATTATTTTTTTTTTTTTTACAGTGCCCAGGAGAGTACGGGTTCGGTTCACTTTTTGTTGTAGGCATGACTCATAGGAAGCTGAAAATATGTTGTGGCGAAAATATATAATTTTGAGGCCACAGGATCGTTTTGTCAATGTAACGATATCCTTAAGACGTGGCCATGCAACGTGAAGTCATGGCCTTCGAGATCCTGTGTTGAGGGAACAACATATCACATTCCCATGAGTTAATATGTTATGGCCACAACAAGACCAAGTTAACCAAACCCATCTCTTCCTGGGCACCATAATTCTTCACTTTCAATGCATCCTTCTTTCCATACAATCAAAGGGATTGGTGACTGTGGCCGTCAATTAAAATTTAATTCTGCCATCTCAAACATCTACTTATCACTGACAAATGAAAGTCATTCTCAACATGAGGTTGAGTAAATGACAGAATTTTCCTTTTTTCCTCTCATTTTTTAGCATGAAAAACAAACAAGACATCTCAACTAACGTTGTCCAGATTTTCCAAAAGAAAATTTAACTCTATCGTGTTACTCAAACGATTCCTAAACATTATTTGCAGAGTACATTATCCTGCTGAAAGAGCTCATTGTCATTATATTGTTGCCATGGAGGGGTGCACTTGGTCTGCAACAGTGTTTAGGTAGGTGGTATGTGTAAAGGTAACATGCACATCAATGCCAGGACCCAAGGTTTTCCAGCAGAACATTGCCCAGAGAATCACACTTCCTCTGCCAGCTTCCATTCTTCATAGTTCATCCTGGAGCCATCTCTTTCCCACGTAAGCAACACACAAACACCATGTAAAAGAAAACTGATTCATCAGACCAGGCCACCTTCTTCCATTGTCCAGTTCTGACGTTTATGTGTACATTGTAGGTGGACAGGAGTCAGCATGGCCACTCTGAAAAATCTCCAGCTACACAGTACCATATGCACCAAGCACTGTGTTCTGACACCTTTCTATTATAGACAGCATTATCCTTTTCAGCAATTTGTGCTACCTCTTCTGTGGGACCAGGTTGGCTAGCCTTTACCCTCTGCATGCATCAGTGAGCCATGGTCACCTTTGACCCTGTCGCTGGATCACTGGTCACTTTTGGTAGGTACTAACCATTACATACCAGGAACACACTACAAGACCTGCTCTTTTGGAGATGCTATGAACCAGTTATCTAGCCATCAGATTTTGGCCCTTGTCAAAGTCGCTCAGATCCTTTTGCTAGCCCATTTTTCCTGCATCCAATACAACAATTATGAGAACTGACTCTTCACTTGCTGCTTAATATATCTCAAGCAAAAGTATATAGCAAAAGTCAATAAAGTAATTATTTCATCCACAGGCAACTCATTCATGGTTGCAGTATGAAATTGTTTCAGTTAATGTCTAATTTTTCATCATATTTTTTACTCAATCGGTTGTTTAATGTGAACAGTAACTGAAACTCCTGACCTGCATGATTTTATGCATTGTGCTGCTGTGTGATTGGCCAATTGGATAATTGCATGAATTGTAGGTGTACAGGTTATCCTATCCACCTTATTTTTTAACGTGGGAGTAAGTAATAGCACACTTCTTTTTGTGTGAGATTTCCAGTTAGATTTGTAAGCACTTGCTTGTAAATGTAGTAAAGTAACAAAGGTTAATTTTTCTTCTCCAAAACCTGGCTAATATGTTGTACTCTCACTACTTGGGCAAGAGAGACCGATTGGCCTAATGGTGGTGCTATAGAGGCGTTTTATGTTTTGGCTGATATCTCGATTATTGTAAGTACAACACTGAATTTTTTTTTGATAGTTATTCATTGGGTTCTCTTGAACAACAACAAAAAACAATCTATTTAGCCCCGCCCACTTAGATTTTGAGCTAATTAGCATATGTAAAACCTACTTTTGAGAAATTCTCCTAGGATTTTTGTCGTAACATTGGTGCTTTGGTGTCAAACTACTCCGCAGAGTGTGACCCTAAATACTTTTTAAAACCATAAAAATATTTGTAAACAATATGGGTGCCATATGTAAATCAATTCTAATTAGGTGGTCTAATTTACTCAAACAGTAACAAGTCATGTCTGTTTGAATGAAACCTAAAAAATATATACAGATATATGTAAAATTCTGAGGTCATGTGCAAAGTTTTGGGCACGGTCATGCATAAGGTCAGAGCTAAGGTCAAATATCTGTTTTTCAAGAACTGTACGTCTGATTAAGCTGAAACTTGGTATGCTGCATCTCTGCGTGATATTTGATGATGACCTGGTCACTTAAAAGCATGGCTAACATCTGATAATCAGCTTTCAGCAGGCATTTACATAGGTAACATTGAGCTACTATCACAAAACTTATCATGAAAGTATGGACCCTGTAATAATTGATGCTTTTACTCAACTTGGCTTCTGGGGGTGCTATTCATGTTTTTACATGTAAAAACAAGAATATCTTTTGTAAATTAAGGTGGAATATTGGAACTTTTTTCCCATGCTTTGTCGTCTTACAATGTCCCTTCAAATTAAAAATGTGCCTTTTGGACCATTTAGCTCCACCTACTCAAATTTTTGATAATTTAGTTTAGATTAATAAATCCATAGGCAAAATCTTCCGTTGTGAACTTATCTTAGGATTTTTGTTTTATCATAATTTAGTTGTGAAACGGAGTAGAGTGTGAGCCTTAATAATTCTTAAAAATGTTTTGTAAACAATATGGCCGCTAGATGTCAGTCAATTCTAATTAATTAAGCCTAATTTGCTTAAACAGCAATAAGACATGATTATTGAACTATTGTCACTAAATTTGTTGGTTAGGTCCCATATCCCTCCCCCCACTCAGGCAAATAAAATGACCCATAGCCACCAAAAGGGGTGCTATAATAAATAAATGTACCTTTTGGTTTATATCTTCAAACTGTAGGGCATTCCTGAGTCCTCCAGTATTTTTGGCTTTGGCTGACATTCTTTCTGCTTTGTTTAAATTTTCTGAAATATATGTATTTTTCAGATTAGTCCTGTCCATTCACATGTAGCCAATAGAGTGTTTTGATACAAACGTACATAAAACAATATTGATTGTCCAAACATTTTGGCTGCTACAGGTCAGATTTACATAATACATAATCAGAAGGACACTGGCTTCCCCACAAATCCTATAACAGTTGGCCCATAGTGGTGGTTGTAGCAAAAATGCATATATCTCCTCAACTGTTTGATGTACAAAGATAAAATTTTATATTTTATTTTTCTTGGTGAAAATTTGACGTTATTTTTCTAACTAATACATTTAGGGAAGTAGTATAACCTACCAAATTCTACATAGTCAGAAATGGCAGACATTTGGAAATGTGTGTGTATGCCACCAGGAAAAGAGAAGAGAGAGAGATGGGAGTCTCTGGACATGTTTGTCCTTAGCATTACCAAATTTGAGTTTAATACCCCTGGTTTATATGGATACTAGTCTAAGAAATTCTATCTAAAATGTGTATTTTTCTGAATATGAAGCTATACAAAGTTATGTGTATATGTAAAGCAAGGTTTAGGGACCTGAATCAGGTAACACTGTGAAAGTCAAATAGGATGATTCTAGAGTCTGAGTGTCTGGTGAGTGCAGTCAGCTTTTTAACCATAACTTTGTTTAAACAAGTTTTAAATAGTTTCCCATATCATGAAACGTTGTCCTAGTGTGATTATTAAATGGACAGCCATGTAAAACTTTGCATTAAATTCATTTCACAATGCCAATCAACATGTGTGTCCTGCACATATGTATGCTCTCCTACAGTACAATAGTTCTATGAAATACAGTTCATTTTTAAATTTTAATTGGGGCAGATTACTGTTGCTCAGGCCATAAATCCAATCAAGCTAAAATCTGTTGTGCTACGTAGTTGTGCTAATCTGCGAAAAGATTTTTACTGTTGACTAGGTTACTACAAAAGCATAACTGCCATCAGCCAATCACATTGCAGCATATACTTTACAGTTTTAGCATTAAGCTACCTTTATGAAATTTTAATTCATCTGTAGTTGCTTTAGTATTCTATCCACGTTAGTGCTCGAATTAGCTACCTGTGGTGCACTCTGCAAACAGTGCTTGGACCCTGCAGATAGCTGATTGTTGCTGTTTTTGTTCTTCTTCTTATTATTGTTATCATCAATTTATTTCTGTGAAGGAGACCCTTGTGTGGAAGGTATGACCAGCTAACTCATGCCTACAGTCATGCAGGTTTCGTTAATAGAAACTGTCCAAAAACGGCAATAACTTGCAGCACTTTATGTTTAGATATGTAAGGACATTTCCAAGATTTTTTGGACTTTAATGCAAGTAGAATTCATTCATTCATTCATATATATATATATATATATATATATATATATATATAGCTAGCTAGCAAGCCAATCTCATGGTTAGGGCTGCACAATTATTGCCAACATGATCATCACAATTCTTTTGATCAATATTGGATCACGATTATTTATCACAATTATTCATTGTTTTTAGGGACAACATATTGTTATTGCACTTTCACATTTAAATAAACAGACCACTGCTTTCACCTCCATGTTGTGCTACATTCCTACTAATATACAAAGCTTTGCATCAAATTAAACTGATCCTTAAAGTGCATCATCTCATAGAAGCAGAATATAAATACAATTGTACCCAAAATATAGGATAAGTAAAAATAAAAATACCATCAACCAAATGAAAATATGCAATAAAATATAATATGCAACCAAATGAAAACAATTCAGGCCTATGCAGAAATGGAAATAACGGTGTTTACAGGAGAAGAGACACAGCCAAGTCACCCAATAGAGTGGTGCGGGGATGACATAATTTTGTACAGGAACCCGGGAGTTAGCATCACACTGGCTCCCTCGACAAAAACCAAACAGGATTTTCCCATAGGCTTTTTGGATTATTGCAAAAAATAAGCTCTGTAATCAACAAAAGTTTACAATACTAACATGTTTTGTCCATCAAGACAACTTTTACGAAGTCTGAAGACTAAATACAATCGCCAGAACTAAACAGCGCTAAAATGCTAACTCGTTTCCGGGTTTTGGAATACAAAATGACGTCATCCTGTCACGTCATCATGACCTGGATCTGTAATTATTAACATTAACTATGAGATGTTAAATGACCGTGTTGATACATGCAGTGATGAATAAAAACTAGTCAACTGAAATAACCGGAAATGGCTAACTGGAAGTCTTGCACAAAAACCTTCAAACAGGCCGAGTCCATTGGAATGCTGAAAGTAAGGTGGTTTAAAGTGCCCAGTGACCACCTGGGTTCCTTCTTTTGTGCATGTGCTCACATGTCGAGACCTAACACACACATTTAACACGGTCACATGGTGACCATACAACCCTATAAAATCCCATAATGGCTGCCATTCCCTTTACTTCTTTTCACCTTTATACACATTGGGCATTTTTTGGACAATATGCGCAAAAGGAGCTTCACCTACGAGTAATTAGATTAACGTCTGCAGCTTTTACCACGCAATTATAATTGGGACAACATCCATCAGCATGCCAGGCTTTCAGTGTATCACAGCATGTTAGAAAACCACCCTATTATCACACTCATGGCCTTGTAATTCCACACTCATAATGCTGAGGCGCTAAGTTGGTGATCTCTAACTTCCACTACCCTTAATATAAGGGTTTGAGTGCATCGCCCTCTAGTTTCCTGTGTCAATGCAGAGAGAGTAAGGCCTTCAGGGCAATTTCCGGATTGGGGCTTCAATCACTTGTAGCTGAACTACTTAATCATAGGATCTTCAGCAACAAATGGAGTTTGAAGTTTGGTCTCTAAGACAATTCCGAGTTCATTCTGATTTGTTCAGTGATTTATTCAGTCACAGCAGCCTACAGATTAGCACTGTGCCTTTCTTCTTGCAGAGATGGTTGCCCTCAGTATAGCTCTCTTAGTAGTGAGAGTTTCAGAACTGCCGACTCCACTATTTACAGTACACTGCTTTTCTTATTTTTTGCTGCATTGCTGAGGGGTTGCCCTCAGAATAACACTCTGATTGGTGACCCACAATATTACAGACCCCACTATTCACAGTATAGCTCCAACAGAAAAAAAGGAAGTGTAATATGCAGGATTCATTCATGTGTGGATTATATCTAAGCTCTCAGTTGTCTGAATAGATATTTCATGCACAATAAGGTCAATACCAGCCCATTGCATTCACCAGTCAGAGATGATCTGAGCATCACAGCTAAGGTATACTGTTAGCGATAGACAGGTATGGCCAGTGAGGGATGATATCCTCCATCTCAAGGAGTGTGGATGGTCTAGTGTCAAATATGGCTCAGTTGAAAGCTATGATGTTGAAGCAGAAGCTACGCAGGGGAAAGAAAGCTCACAGCCAATGGTGGAACATATGACAAAATACTAGAAGGCTCAACAAGAAGAAATGCTGACTGTGCCACAGCTATCAAAAGGAGATGGATGCACTGGCATCAGAAGTGGCTCAGCTAAAATTACTGATGTTGAAACAGAAGCTACATACAGCAGGAGCTTGCACCTGTTCACATAGTGTTCAGTATTGGAGCAGGTTCTCTTTCCTGCTCTATTCTTTCTCTGCTAAGCTATTCTACTAGCGCAGTCGGTACTGATATCTGTGGTGGGCAGATTTAGTTACAGCCGTATCTGCTGCGCTGCACCTACAGTATGCTCACAGCATGTGCTTACAAACAGCTTGTCTTGGCTGCGTACCTGACATTGTTGCTCATTGCATGTCACCTGTGGCTTCAACAGCCGAAGCACTACGTTTAGTCACACAATGCCAAAACACTGAATTACCTCATGGACAGCTCACACCAGTAATTAAGTACTGCTAATTGCTTTGGAGTGGTTATTTCAATCTGCAGCCATTGAGTTCTCTGTGAGTGAGCTGATCAAAGCCTCATTCCCGGCAGTGAGATATCTAGGATAAGTGGCACGACCTATCTCCACCAATTTGATTCATGGATGATGCCCAAAGTGAGCTTTCAACCTCAATTAAGCATTTCAATGCTAAACCACTGAATACAGATGTATTTCCAATATCCTGGTCTGTGAGAGAGCAGTTTGTTAGCCCTGTAGCCAATTGAGCCATGGAAGAAGGAGAACAGGAATCAAGGTCAAAAACCAGTGCGGCCAAATGTATAGCACCCTTGAGTTACCACAATCCAGCTCATCAGCTAGGTGCTCACATAAGTTTTGTTGGCTTCATAAGAGCCCTAATTGGATAAATATCATGCTCTCTGACTCCTGACAGTTGTCCTGTCTCGACTTAATCAGAGGCGAACCTTCAGTAGATGCCTGTTACGAACCCAGTCTAGGTTGGGCCACAACATACAAGGGAAAAAAATGAAAAAGAAAAAGGGTTGGCGAGACCAAGATTGCATTTGTGGTTTTTTTTGTTTTTGTTTTTTTGTTTTTTTTATTCTCCCAAACGAAGCACCTTTTATACACACAGTGGTCTTAATCTTCAGAAGCTGGCCAGGCCAAAATAATAAACAAAAATTTCCTCTAACTTTACCAAAAGAAAACTAGCTAACCTACAAGACAAGAGTACAAAAATACACCGTCTTCCCACACTCCCTGACTAACCCAAAAACAGGAGAAAAGATGAATCAACACAAATGGCGCCGACTTCCTACTAACCACTCCTAACCATGCAAATTTACAAAGGTGACTGTGTGACCATTAGTGTGTTAAATAACAAAAATACGATATATATATATATATATATATATATATATATATATATATATATATATATATATATATATATATATATATAAATAAATTAAAAAAAAAAAAAAAAAAAAAAAAAAGGATATCACGTGAATCGTAATGAGACGGAGCATAAACAAAGTCAAAACAGGCATAAGGTCATACACAGGCAAAATGCACTTGTCTCTACACACACCACAAATGGCAATGATATGCCCTGGATGAAGACAGACGAGGCTTAAGTACACTTCCGGAAGCGTGCCGGCAACCAATCCCGTCACACACGGCTGGTACAGGTGGGAACAAGACGTGATCGTCCAGTAGCAAGCCTGAACGTGATGCATGCAGTAGGTGGGGTCTAGAGAAGGGGGAGGAGACAAAAGAAAACCCAGCCCACCACCGACAGACAAACAAATGGCACATAGAGCAAACAGAAATATATTGAATAACGTAACAATGCACCCCACGCCACATCTCTATAAAGGCTGCATGTTGGACATTTACGGCCAAAAACTTTCTTTACTGGCATCTGCAACTGACCGGAGTATGCTGACGACTAAGCTGCCATCAACCCAGCTGTTGGGGCTTAGGGCCTAGGCCAAATTCCAAGCCCATCAACAAACTGTGTCCAAAGAAAGTTGTTTCTGGAAAGAAGCACAATTGGAAAGACGGATCCCAAGGTCAGAACGAGGAATTCTATTCTACATGCTTTCAGAAGGAAAGAGATCCTTGTCCTCAAGGCTTTATGCACCCTTCATGCCCTCATTGCTCTTGAACAGTTCCTTTTGATGTTGCTTTTTTAATGCATAAGGTTATGGCCATATTTGGATCGTGGGTTTCAACAGTTTATTGAAAAATAAAACAAAAAAATATAAAAACGTGTGCATAGAATAGATACAGCCAGGTCCGTAAGTATTTGGACAGTGACCCAATTCTCGTAGTTCTGTCCTGTACACCACCACAGTGGATTTGAAATGCAGCAATCAAGATGTGATTGACATGTACATCGTATTTACATAGTTCTACCATTTTCACAGGCTCGAAAATAATTGGACAATCTAACATAATTATAGATATAAAGATAATTTTTAATGCTTGTTTGTGGGGCGTTCTGTTTTGTATTCACTAATGAAAAGCATGCTCAGTTGGGTTGAGGTCAGGTGACTGACTTGGCCATTTAAGAACATTACATTTCTTTGCCTTAAGTAGCACTTGGTTTGCTTTTGCAGTATGTTTTGGGTTATTATCCATTTGTACTTTGACGTTTTGCAGCATTTGACTAAGTCTGAGTAGAAAGTATAGCTCTATACACTTCAGAATTCAGCCTGCTACTATCAGCAGACACATTAGTAAAAGCCAGTGACCTTCTCTTGGTTTCATCTGACCAGAGAATCTTGCTCTAGGATGGGGCAGGTTTTTTATTTTTTTATTTTGAATTTTTAGATGTTTTCTTGTAAAGAAAACCGTTCTTTTCTTCAGTGTGTCCAGTGTATTTTGAGGTAAACCCTCTGTATTCACATTCATGAAGGTGTCTCTTGATTGTCGACTTTTATAATGATACGCCTACCTCCTATAGAGTTTTTGACTTTGCTAGATGTTGTGATGAGGTTTTTCTGAACCAAGGAAATAATTTTGTGATCATCCACTTTAGCTGTCTTCAATGTTCATCCGGGGATTTTAGTGTTGCTGAGCTCGCCAATGTATCCTTCTTTTTAAGAATGTACCAGATTCTACATTTGGCCACTCCTAAAGCTATCTCTCTGATAGGTCTGCTTTTTTTCACCCCAATGATGGCCTTTTTACTTGTATTAATAAATATTTTTCATGAAATATTGAGAAAACCGGCCACACCTGGCCATGAAATTGCTTATCAGTGAATTCTCCTATTACTTTTGAGCCTGTGAAAATGGAGGGACTATGTAAAAAAATAAATAATAATAATAATGCATGTAATTCCTAAACGGTTAATGCAAAAGTTTTGTTAAACTCCTTCAATCAAATCTAAAAGTCTTCACTTCAATCACAACCCGATTGTTTCATTTCAAATCCGTTGTGTTGGTGTACAGAGGCAAAAGTATGAAAATTGTGTCACTGTCAAAATACTTATGGACCTAAATGTAACGTTACCTAATATTAACACACCTGCCTAATATTGTGTTGTCTTGTTCCACCAATCAGCTCTGATCTGTCAAGGCACAGACTCCATTAGACCTCTGAATGTCTGCTGTGGTATGCGGCACTAAGATATTAACTGCAGATTGTTTAGTAGTCCTTTAAATTGTGAGGTGAGGTCTCTATGGATCAAACTTGTTTGTCCAGCACATCCCAGAGATGCTAGATTGGATTTAGATCTGAGGAATTTTAGAGGCCAAGTCAACACCTTGAACTCTTTATGTTCCTCAAACCATTCTTGAAAATGTTTACATTGTGACAGGATGCATGATGCTGCTGAAAGAGGCCACTGGTATTAGGAAATGCTGTTGTCATGAAGGAGTGTATTTGGTCTGCAACAATGTTTAGGTCGGTGGTACGTGCCAAAGTAACATCCACATGAATTGCCAGGACCCAATGTTTCCCAGCAAAACATTGCCCAGAGCGTCACACTTCCTCCTCTTTCTTGTCTTCTTCCCGTAGTTCATCCTGGCGTCACATCCACATTATGCAAAATGAAATGTGATTCATCAGACCAGGCCACCACCTTCTATTGCTCCATGGTCTAGTTCTGATGGTCACAGGCCAAATGCCAACAGCCACTTTCTGTGGATGACATGTGGATGGCATGGTCACTCTGCCGGCTATTGTGTGTTCTGACCCTTTTCTATCATGGCCAGCATTAACTTTTTCACCAATTTGTGCTACAGTAGCTCTTCTGTGGGATTGTACCAGACAGGCTAGCCTTCGCTCCCCACACACATCAATGAGCCTTGGGCGCCCATGACTAACAGATAGTAACAGATAGCTGCACAATGACTCAAATGCGGAGTCCGTTCCATTGTGGTGTGTTTTAATTAACGGAAGAAACAAAAAATCAGTATAAATAAACTACCTAAGTAAACTCAGCCTAAGAATTATGCTGAGTTTTCTATCTTAACAGAACAGAAGGAAAAAAAAGATGAAGGGAAGGGTGTGGTCTTCAGAAACATAAGAACAGGTGACTAAGTGAGATTAAGCGGGATGCCGAAAATGAGAGCCAGGTGGGAATGGCAGTGCGTGTTGGTGTGCATTTGCCAGGGACCATGCTAATGCTAATACTGTGGATTATATCCATGTGGATATTGATTCAGGAAGCTGGCGAACAGTTCGGGAGTATTTTGCCCAGGTGAATCAAAGCGAGAACGGAGGTTTGAGGGTTTGGAGGCATATCATGGGTTTGAGATTCTTTCTTTTAATACTTTTGTGGAGAACCAGTATGCTTAAATCGTTGGATGTTACTGTCTGTAAAGAACTCTGAGTGTTAAGCGAACTCTGACTGCCGATTTCCCATGCTTTCAAGTTCACAAACTCCCGTATGCCTAAATCACCGCCATTAAAGTACTGCTATTAAAAGTGAATACATTTTTTAATTTTTTTTGTTTTGGTTAAGAATTATTTTGGGCTTATACATTTTTTGCTGCCTTTTGTGTGTGCAAATTTTTCTTTTATGAGAGGCTTGTTTTCTTATTGTTTCGCCTATTAATCCCACATATGGCAACTTTTTTATTTTTGTTATTTTGGTTTCTATGAATGAAAACTATTTGTATTTTCTTACGTTTATTGCATGAGTGGAAATAATAATCTTATTTTGTGAGAATTGAGTAGCCTACTGTTTTTTCTGCTGAATGATGTCCAAATTATAAGTGATTTAATTTAGACTGTCTGTCCCACAAACCCTATAAGTAAGGTACCACGCTACAACCATGTTGCCGGTTCACTGGTTGTGGTTCCTTGGACCACTTGTAGTAGGTACTAACCACTACATACTGGGAACACTCCACAAGTCCTGCTGTTTTGGAGATGCTCTGACCCAGTCATCTAGCTATCACAAGGATCAAAGTTGCTCAGATCCTTACGCTTGCCCATTTTTCCTGCTTCCAACACATCAATTTTGAGAACTAACTTTTCACTTGCTGCCTAATATATCCTACCCCTTGAGAGGTGCCATTGTAATCAAAAGATAATCAAAATTTCTCCAGAAGGATGTGAGAGACTGATAAACTCTGCAGAAAACATTTACTGCAAGTTATTGTTGCTAAAGGTGGTTCTACATGTTACTGAGTTATAGTGTGTACTTAGATTTTCTCACCTGGTTTTTGAATGTTTGTTTACGTCTTGTTAAAAAAATAACATCTGTTGTGTTTTTTGTTGATGACCACACAATTGTTATTTAGGCCCTGAGAAATAAAAGCATAGAATTGAAGCAGGTTGTATTTTATTTTCCCCATGACTGTAAGTATGCACACTCCTTTACTGATACTTTTTTAAAGCACCTTTTGCTTGTAGTATAGCACTCTGTGTTTGGGTAAGAGTTTACCAACATCTTTTTGCAACGCATCATCTTTTGGCAACTTTATTCTACTGTGCCTTGCAAAATTGCTCCAGACCTATTAAATTGTGAGGGGATCTGCTATGCCCAACCCTTTCGTCATTCGGCAGTTTCTTTAATAGGATTTGGTTCTCTATCAAATCTTCTTTCAGCTAACTTCACTCCCCTTATCTCAAAGGTTAAATCTAACATTCAGAGTTGGGGTAACTTACCCCTTTCCCTAACTGGCAAGATCAATGTCGTCAAAATGAATATATTACCAAAGTTTCTTTTCTTGCTCCAACAAGTGCCTCTTTCTCTCCCAAAATCATTCTTTGATTCATTGGATAAGATAATTAGTACATTTATTTGGGGAGGGAAGCCACCAAGGGTTAGTAAATCTTTATTGCAGAAATGTAAACTTAGTGGAGGACTTGCATTACACCAATTTTCAATTCTATTACTGGGCTGCGCACATCCATAAACTTTGTTTTATAAACTTTTATCTGCTTATCTATGAATGAAATAATGAGGGAATAAAGCACCATGGAATAGCTGAGTAACCAATTGTCCTATTACTTTTGGTCCCTTAAAAAGGGGTGGGACCACATATATATAAAGCAGTGTAATTCCAATCCCATTCAACCGATTTGGATGTAAATACCATCAAATGAAAGAAACTATGCTCTTTAATGTTAGCTTTGAGGCTCATATTCATTATTTAATTTAATCTCCAATATACTGTGGTAGACCGCTAAAATAACAATAACTTTGTCGATGTTAAAGTATTTACAGACCTAGCTGTATATTGATTTGCACCCTGCTTCAATATTATTTGATGATGAAAACTAAGATGAAAATGGTTGTTAACTAGCTCTGGATTAAAACTAACAAAAACCAAATGACTAAAATATTTAATATTTAAAATATTTATTTTGTTGTGGGTTGTCCACCACGTTGATTCATTTCACTGTGGAGTGTGTACATATTTAGGAAGGATTAAGGCTATGTCCCAAAAATACTAATGAACAATAGGTAATATGCCTAAGTACTAATGACACCAGTGATTATTATTTAGTACAGTTGTATGCAATTTTGGATGTAGTAAAGATGTTGACTTGAGATGAATTGGGATTGCCCAGCAGTGCAGACGTTTTATGAGAACTGTTTTTAGTTATTTTACACATCAGTGTGACCATCACAGCTACTGCGTATCAGGTGGAAGAGCAAAATGTCACAAGAGTTTGATTTTTACCTACTGTCAACTGGCTAGCTATTACTGTTACTGCCTGATAAAGTTGTTGTGCTTAGGCATCACCAACCTGGTTCAGTGTATCTGGACTCATTCTGCAGTATCTGCAGTAAAACCGCATCTAAAATGGGAAAAGCTGTTGTGAGATTGACTGTGGTAACTCGGTGCATCATCCCACATCTTCACTCCAGACATAACTGCAAACATCAGTGCTGCTACATGCGAACATGTCTGTCCAAGTCCTGCCATACATGTACAATGGCCTGCAAAACTGTCCCGGTTTTCTCTGCAACTATCCAAGGTTTCAATGGTGGCTCATTCATTGTCTGACTGTGTTTATCCTTCACAAATATATAACGTTAGTAAGTGGAAGCAGTGTTGGCTACAAACTAACTAGGGCTAGCTAGCTTATGGTTTACCAGTTATATAATAAAAATAGTTGTACTTTATCTGTCCACATACACCCAGAATGTTTATTGGTGTTCTTGTCGCTTTAATTTCTCCAACAAATCCTGCCTTGAATAGGACCAAGCGTCAAGGCTTTTGTATGCCTTCAGGCATAAAAACTGCATACAAAACACACCCACTGCTTAGTGTGTTTCCCCTGCCTCGAAATCAGGTACATTTTAAATGTTGGGAAAACCGATTTCTGGCCACATGCCAATGTCCAATGGACCACAGGTTCTTGGACAAGTTGTAAGGGTCACTGTCGAGTCCAACTGCCTTTAATTTAAGCTGATCATCATTAGTTATACTAGCATTTTTGCAGCTTCTCCTATTAAAAACAGCCATTTTGTTGGATGTTTTGCCACTCAGTCCGGCCAAGTGGGCCGTGTTCTGGTGGGAAAGTGACGACGTCAATGTATACCTTCTATTTAATTGGCAGAGTTTGCTAGTAAATAAGCTAAAATCATGCTAACTACTGTGTGTGAATACTACAATTAGCCATGTTTGCTAGCAAGTGGGCTAATGTTACGTTAACCACTGTGTGTAAATAATAAAATTAGCTGTGTTTGCTAGTAAATGAGCTAAAGTTTGCCAACTGCTGTGTGTAAATAATGAAATTAGCCGTGTTTGCTAGTGAGTGAGCTAACATTACGCTAATTGTTGTGTCACAAATACATAATGGAACAGTAATTTAGTTCACCATAATGATTAAAGAAGTTATTTAATAAAAGTGCGCCCAAGAAATTTCTTCATGGTTCTATTGTACTGAAGGCTCTATTCTAAAACCTATAGGAAGATCCTGCATAGTTTGTTAATGTCATTGCAGGATTTCATTATTCCATTAGTATCTGAGTAAACATCCTGCAGAAAAATTGTAATCCTGCAGGATTCCTGTAGGTTTTCTTTTTAAGGGGACTATCATCTAACACTTATGTCCCACCACATTAGAAAATATATAAATACCATACCTATTCAGCAAAAAAAAATTTAACTCCATTGGTCCCAAATCCTTTGTCGTCTAGTATAATATCACTCGTTCACTTCCTCATTCCCGCTTGATTACATTTTATATTCTATATTTTAATATAGATCAGCTATCTGTATTCTATTTTTTATATTTATTTTCAAGACGAAGAGTAAGTCTATTTTGGACATCACAGTTTTCAAAGAGAATAGTTTTCTTACAGATGAACTGTGTTCACACACAAAAATCTGAACATTTAAAGAGATATTTTTGAGATATTAGTTAAAGAGATGTTATAATAGCACGATTTCCACTTATGCCATTAAGTCTGGGAAAGCCTGTACATATTGGCATGTTGTATCACTCAGGCCTAATGCATATCTTTCACATACACACTGAATTTTATTCTATCGTAAGTGACCGATTGACATGAATCAGTGTGTAGAAGTAAAGGAATTTGTGTAATTTATACATAATGCATAGTACATACAGTGCATCCAGAAAGTATTCACAGCGCTTCACTTTTTCCACGTTTTGTTATGCCTTTTTCCAAAATGGATTAAATTCATTATTTTCCTCAAAATTCTACAAACAATACCCCATAATGACAATGTGAAAGAAGTTTGAAATATTTGCAAATTTATTAAAAATAAAAAAGCAAAAAAAGCAAATAAGTACAAAAATGTACATAAGTACTCACAGCCTTTGCTCAGTACTTTGTTGAAGAACCTTTGGCACCAATTACAACCTCAAGTCTTTTTGAGTATGATGCTACAAGCATGGCACACCTATTTTTGTGCAGTTTCTCCCATTCTTCTTTGCAGGACCTCTCAAGCTCCATCAGGTTGGATGGGGAGCGTCGGTGCACAGCCATTTTCAGATCTTTCCAGAGATGTTCAATCGGGTTCAAGTCTGGGCTCTGGCTGAGCCACTAAAGGACATTCACAGAGTTGTCCTGTAGCCACTCGTTTATCTTGGCTGTGTGCTTAGGGTCGTTGTCCTGTTGGAAGATGAATCTTCAACCCAGTTTGAGGTCCAGAGTGCTCTGGAGCAGGTTTTCATCAAAGATGTCTCTGTACATTGCTGCATTCATCTTTCCCTCGATCCTGACTAGTCTCCCAGTTCCTGCCGCTGAAAAACATTCCCACAGCGGGTTGTCATTTGCCTTTTACGGAGGATTGGCTTCTGCCCGGCCACTCTACCATACAGGCCTGATTGGTTGAGTGCTGCAGAGATGGTTGTTCTTCTGGAAGATTCTCCTCTCTCCACAAAGACACGCTGTAGCTCTGTCAGAGTGACCATCGGGCTTTTGCTCACCTCCCTGACTAAGGCCCTTCTCACCCGATCGCTCAGTTTGGCCGGGCGACCAGCTCTAGGAAGAGTCCTGGTGGTTCCAAATTTCTTCCATTTATGGATGGTGGAGACCACTGCGCTCATTTGGGACCTTCAGTGCTGCAGAAATGTTTCTGTACCCTTCCCCAGATCTGTGCATTGGCACAATCCTGTCTCGGAGGTCTACAGACAATTCCTTGGACTTCATGGCTTGGTTTGTGCTCTGACATGCATTTTTAACTGTGGTACCTTATATAGACAGGTGTGTGTGCCTTTCCAAAACATGTCCAATCAACTGAATGTTCCACAGGTGGACTCCAATCAAGTTGTAGAAACATCTCAAGGATGATCCTTGGAAACAGGATTCACCTGAGCTCAATTTTGAGTGTCATGGCAAAGGCTGTGAATACTTATGTACATGTGCATTTTTTGTTTTTTTATTTTAATAAATTTGCGAAGATTTCAAACAAACAAAACCTTGTCATTATTGGGTATTGTTTGTAAAATTTTGAGGAAAATAATGAATTTGATCCATTTTTGAATAAGGCTGTAATATAACAAAATGTGGAAAAAGTGAAGTGCTGTGAATACTTTCCGGATGCTCTGTACTTCAATTATGACTTTAGTCGGATTAGGGTAATCAATAGTCGTTGTTTACATGGTAGTTTCTTAATTAGCAGTCTTTTGTTTCCATGCCTTGATTCCCGTTTTCCTGTAAAGACTGCGTTGCCTGCGCATTGTTTGTTTTTGAGTTCTTTAATAAAGACTTTGGTCTGCATCTGCCTCAATTCCCGTTCCGTAACAGTTATAGTGTTCAGAAACATTTTTGATCATTCATGTTCCATACCTGTCCATTAAATAGTTTTATAAAAGTTATTTTTAAAAATCAAAAAAGTTATGAAAAGTAATAAAAAAATAGTACCGAAAACACACAAGCTAAAACATCTATCCATCCATCAAAAACAAATTATAGATTACGTTATATATGGATAGATTTTATATAGAATAAATCATTATACCTGGTCTCCTCCAATATCAGGGGGCGTGCCACATGACGTGCCACACAAACTTCTACCATTTACAGATGATGGAGTCCACTGTGCTCATTGGGACCTTCAATGCTGCAGAAATGTTTCTGTACCCTTCCCCAGATCTGTGCATCAACACAATCCTGTCTCGGAGGTCTACAGACAATTCCTTGGACTTCATGGCTTTGTTTGTGCTCCGACATGCATTCTTAATTGTGGGACAGGTGTGTGCCTTTCCAAATCATGTCCACTCAACTGAATATACCACAGGTGGATTCCAATCAAATTGTAGACACATCTCAAGGATGATCAGTGGAAACAGGATGCAACTGAGGTTAATTTCATGGCATAGGCTGTGAATACTTATGTACATGTGCTTTTTTTTTTTTTTTTTTGTAAATTTGCAAAGATTTCAAACAAACTTCTTTCATGTTGTCATTATGGGGTATTGTTTGTAGAATTTTGAAGAAATTATGAATTGAGTCCATTTTTGAATAAGGCTGTAACATAATAAAATGTTGCAAAAAGTGAAGCCCTGTGAATACTTTCCGGATGCACTGTAACTACTTGCAGTTAACAGTTAACATCATGCTGCATGATTTTGATCATGTCGATTCTGTCATGCTATAATACACTTGTCACAGTGCAAATACACTTTGCACAAACAAAAGTGAAAAAAGGAATTTTTTTTTAGTAATGTTGGAGTGGTTTTTCTTCCTTCATACAAAACAAATGGGTGTTATCTACTTACACGTCACTCACATATCACGCTTGTGCTATGTTTAGTGTCTGTATAATTGCTTTGCTGATTTTGCTAACAGCTCTGTAGTCTGTAGACTACAGCTCTGTAGTCACATGCCTGCATATTTGACAGTCAGTGATGATGCTTTGGTGACAATCTCCTCTGAAAGTGAGTTTTTCTGCTTTAATATCACAGCTGTCATGACTGGGGTGGGAGCTGATGATGACATCCCACTTGGTGAGAGGAAAACTGTGACAGACTTCTGCTATCTGCTGGACAAGTCCAAGCAGCTCTTCAACGGCCTGCGGTCTGTATGATGGGCTACTTTATTTTTCTCCTGTAATTACTTTTGTCCTTCTGAATGAACATCCAAAAACCTAAAGGAAAAAACCCTGAATTACCTGAATATTAATAATTAAAATTAATGTGTGATCCTCAGTACTGTCCATTACTTTGTAATGAAATTCTGAGTTAACCATTATTGTACATTTAGTTAATCGATATTTGGTTATTTTCATTTCAGTTAATGGTTTCCTATATTACCCACAACCTACTGATAGTGGCCAGTCTGTGAAGCTCTTTTACCTCCTCATCTATATACTCTGCTCAAACAAAAAAATCTTCAAAGCTTCAGTTTTTATAATAATAATATAAATAGACTTTATAAAGCGCCTTTAAAAGCAGCTTCTCGATGCGCTGTACATAAAATAAACAGTACACAGAAAAAAATTATAAAAGTTAATAATAATAATAATAATAATAATAATGATAATAAAAGCAGACACCAACAGTCAAATGCAAGTTAAAAAAAGTATGTCTTAAGTTGATTCTGCTGTCAGTACCACTGAGTTCGTCATCATATCATAGATTGTTAACTAGCTGAGGCGAGTCTTTGCTGTAACTTGTAAAGCTGTATTATATTCCAGAACTTTGAGTCCAACATTTGTGGTGCATTTCTAGGTGCCTGTTTATATATGTAAATATTTTGCACATTCTTGTTCATTAGACTTTAGTCCAAATATAATGCTCAAGATTTCAATAGTTTCACTTTTAGTGTCCGTTTATAATGGGAAGGGTTCAAGACTCCATCTTATTTTTTTAAGGGGGTACATAGGTAAGTATAGTGTGCATGTGGAACATTTCAGGTTTGAGATTTCTATTATTTTATTTATTTTTTAATTTTTTTTTGTGGGCAAGAATGTGCAATTTTTATGAATTCCCCTCATTTGTGGGTTGTACTTCTATATCTTTGCTGTGGGAAACATGAAATTTTCACAGAAAAAAGTCCTCTAGGGCTAAAAACGAGCAGCCAACTTTACAATTATTGTACCACTTGAGATGGACTGACCCATAGGTACAGTTCCCTGCAAAAGTATTCAACTACCAAATAACCCCACCTTGCTGTTTTTTTTTTGTTTGTTTGTTTGTTTTTTGTTTTTCCTATTTTGTTGTATTACAACCTGTAATTTAAGTGGATTTTATTTGGATTTCATGTAATGGACATGCACAAAATAGTCGATAATGTTGAAGTGACATGAAAAGAACTTGTTTAAAATTTTTTTTAAGAAAATGGCACCACAACAAACCTGCCAAGAGACGGTCACCCACCAAAACTCATGGACCAGGCAAGGAGGACATGAATCAAATATTCAATAAAGAGACCAAAGATAACCATGAAGGAGCTGCACTGCAAAGCTTCACACAGAGATTGGAGTATCTGTCCATAGGACCACTTTAAGCCATACACTCCAAAGAGCTGGGCTTTACAGAATAATGGCCAGAAAAAAGCCATTTCTTAAAGAAAAAAAAAATAAGCAAACACGTTTGTTGTTTGCCAAAAGGTATGTGGGAGACTCCCCAAAAATGTGGAAGAACACCATCCTCACAGTGAAGCATGGTGGTGGAAGCATCATGCTGTGGAGATGTTTTTCATGAGCAGGGACTGGGAAACTAGTCAGAATAGAAGGAATGATGTATGGTGCTAAATACAGGGTTATTTAGGGAAACCTGTTTCAGTTTTCCAGAGATTTGAGACTAGGGTGGAGGGTCACCTTCCAGCAGGACAATGACCTTAAGCATACTGCTAAAGCAACACTCGAGTGGTTTAAGAGGAAACAATTAATTCCAGGTTGTATGGCAACAAAATAGGAAAAATGCCAAGAAGGGTGGATACTTTTGCAAGGCACTGTACTAACCACTGCATATTGGGAACACCCCGTGAGACCAGCGGTTTTGGAGATGCGCTGATCCAGTCCTCTCGCCATCAAAACTTGGACCTTGTCAAAGTCGCTCAGATCCTTACATTTTCCCATTTTTCCTGCTTTCAACATATCAGTTTTGAGTACCGACTCTTCACTTGGTGCCGAATATATCCCATGCTTCTTACAGGTGCCATTGTAACAAGATAATCAATGTTATTGATTTCACCTGTAACTGGTTTACTAATGCTGTCTATTTATAAAGGTTTAAGTAAAGGGCAATTTTTCAGTAAGATGCTCGGTTGTGCAAAGTTAATAGGTTACGCATCTCAAAGGATGTTAGTGAACTAGACGATCAATTGATGGTCAGACTCTGAGGTTGTCTTTGTGCTTCATGTGCAAGCAGAACACAACAATACGCCCAAGATGACAAGGAAACTGGGAACACTTTGGCCTGCAAATCATCAGACCTAAATCTCATAGGTCTAGCAAATAATCCAACAAACTCCATCTAAACTTCCATTTTCACAAGTGTTTTTAATTGGCACATATTTTTGTAAAGCCTAAAAATTGGGTGGTCTGATACAAAAGGTTTCATGTTTTATATTGTTTAACACCTCTAGATAAAAGCTGGAAATAAAAACTGAAATCCTATCCTAATCTTTTGATCTCATACCCAAAAAACAAGTTAATTGGCTCTAAACAAGGTCTTTCCTCCGTTCCAGTAGTTTCAGAGGGGACTGTAAAAAAAAAAAAAATCCTTTAATCCCTTCACTGTTCACCCAGTTTGGATGTAAATATCTAAATTAAAATATATAAATTATTTAATTTTAACTCTCATATAATGTGGATATAAAAATTCCACTTATCGCGATTAAAATGCCACTTTTTTGGTAATGTTATAGAATATAACCAGATGTCAGAACTCCCTCAGTATGAAATTACAATGTATAAAATGAAGGGGAAAAACAAATATTTGAAGAAAAAATGCAACCAGGTCATTGTAACTTTTTTGTGTGTACTCCCTTTTATAATTAGAGATGTGACTGTTCAGAATGAACCACCTTCCATCCTGATTCACCCCTTAAATACTAACTAATGTTGCTACTTATCTGAAGGGCACCTGGCCAACCCATAAATCTCATGCTGCCATTGTCTCTGCTGCCCTCCGCAGGGTGTTTCGGTGTGCTGAAGCTTGTTGTGTGATTTGTGTAAATGAGGAAAGGGAGATGGTGAGGTGTGTGTATGTGCGTGCATCTACCGCCCATGTGTGTCATCATAGCAACTCCGTGATGATGCCAGTGCAACCTAGTGCTCTCTTGGGTGAAAGGAGAGAATGGGAAAATGAGTGAGATATGATCAGACAGAAAGAATGGAAAAGAGGGGGAAAAATGGTGCCGGAGGTAGTGAACAAGGGAGTGACTAAGAGGAAATGCAAATGAGGGAGAAAGTGAGCGCAAAAGAGTAAGGAAAGGGTGAAGGTTATAACTGAGTCACCACAGCCCTAGCTTTGTCACCCATCCACACACCTACCCCCCCACCACCTATTTCTTTTGTCACGCATCCTGCACTCTTTCCTCTCTTACCTCTGCTTAGTGTCATGTTATTAGGAATGATAAAAATGACAGATTATTTACACACTCACTGGCTCACAAAATACAGTAAATAAAAAAAAGGGGGAAATGTATACAATAAGCAATTATTGCTTCCTCTTTCAGTCTCGTATTGCTTATTCCCAGTTTACTGACTTTACTTCTTAATTAAAAAGTATATGCTGTGTAATGTGATTAATGTCTCTGTCCCCTGTTTCTCCCCCCCATTATAGAGATCTCCCTCAGTACGGACACAAGCAGTGGCAGTCCTATTTTGGCCGTACCTTCGATGTCTATACCAAACTTTGGAAGTTTCAGCAACAGCACAGGTCGGCCTGCTCTGAATTGCTAGTCAGTGAGCTAACTGCTAACTAGCTTAGATTTGTTAAAGGTGGATTGCACTAAGTGTAGATGCACATCATATTTAACTTAACTAGTTAGCTAATGTAGTACATGGGTTCTACTGAGCAATGTTTACTGATACCGTGTTATTCTCTAATATGGTAATTTGACCAGATCCATAAATCTTATTTAGTGACCTCCACCTGAGCTCATACTCAATGCTCTCCATATTGGTTTTATATGGATAATAATAAGTCATTGTGTTCACCCTCAAAGGTTGTGTGTGTGTGTGTGTGTGTGTGTGTGTGTGTGTGTGTGTGTGTGTGTGTGTGCGCGCGTGATAAACGGGAGAACAGACAGGTGCTGGACAGTCGATATGGCCTCAAGAGGTGGCAGATCGGTGAGGTGGCCTCCAAAATCGGCCAGCTCTACTACCACTACTAGTAAGGCTGCTTTTCCTAAAAGCCTTGGTTTGTTCATTGTAGGATCTCAGAATGCTCTGATGAGTGTATTCCTCATGCTATCCTCCCTTAGCCTCCGTACCTCAGAAACAAGCTACTTAAATGAAGCATTTTCCTTCTACTCAGCCATCCGCCAGCGCTCATATTACTACCAGGTCAACAAGGAAGACAGGTGAGAATGGACTTCTTGTTAAAATAACAATCAGGCCTAAAATGAAATGTACCCAATTTATGTGAACAAATAAGAACACCACATGGAAATTGTTGGTTTTTTTTTTTTTTTTTTATATACATACTTAGACAAGCAAACATTCGATCCTCTCTGAAACAGTGGCTATTAATAAAGGTTATACACTCTATCAAATAATACTTAAAATTGACATTTTGTAGTAATTTTCACAGTTTAAATGAACAACAACAAAAAAAGATCAATCACATGGAAAATGTAAGTGCATGCCTACATTTATCACACCTTCATATCCATATAATTAGAATCAGGCATTTGGGTGCCAGTGATCAGAACCTGCTTAGGGAATACCGCTGGAAATTTTGCTATTGAGGTGTGTGTGGTGTCATCATGCCAAGAGTTCTGTAAAGCCTTCAGAAAAAAGGTTGTGGATGTCTAGGAGTCTGGAAAGGGATTTAAAAAGAGCTCCAAATTATTTGAGGTGCATCATTCCACTGTAAGGGAAATGATCTACAATTGGCACAGATTTCAAGTGACCAATTTGTTCAGGACTGTCCATCCCAGCAAATTCAGCCCAAGAGCAGATCGTCTGATGCAAAAAGAAGTCTCCAAGAACCGCAAAATTTCATCACAGGTTCTGCTACTTAGCATTGCAACTGTTGGTGTCAAAGTGCATGCCTCTACAATCCGAAAGATTTGCACAAATTTTACTTGCATGTGTGGTGTGCCAGGAAAATGTCTTTGTAAAACTACTGTTGGCCAATAAGCATATAGGCAAAGACCGGCCTTTTGGAATAATGTGCTCTCAACAGTTTAATCAAAGATGTAGTTGGCGGAAGCAGAAGTAGTACCTCATTCCAACTGTGAAACATGGTGATGGAAATGTTATTGTTTGGGTTTGCTTCACTGCCTCAATTGGACAGCTTCCCTTCATAGATTCAACTATGAATTCCACATCACCAGCTGAAAATCAACTCTTTGATACCAAAGAGTGCTTGAAGATATGAGTTCATCTGTCCAAAAGTTGAAGTTGAACCAATCATGGACCTTTCCACAGGGTAATGATCCTAAGCACACCAGCAAATCCACCAAGAAATGGCTCAAAAAGAAGAAATGGAGGCTTATGGAATGGCTTAGTTAAAGCCTGGATTTGAATATTTAGTCCAAAACACATTTTGCATCAGTAAATCCCCACAGGCATTTGCTGCATCATTTCAAATTACCGTAAGATTTCTCGGAAGATCACGTTTTCTCGCTTATCTCTTCAGTTCACGAGTGAATATCCCTTATCGGTAGATTTCAAAATGGCCTCTGGGCTGTGACATATCGAATGACACCTCATTTGAACCAATAGGAGCTTCCATGTTCTGTTCAACATCCCATGAGAGTCTGTGCTGAAGAGAAGAGCCTTCCCCCTTTACTTCATGAAAATCTAGAGCCTATTGCAAGCAATTGCGTCAATGACTGGCCCATTGTATAGCCAATGAAATTCTCATGGGCGAGTTTCAACACTTCAATTTATAATTCCCTGCGTAAAGCTGCGTAACCAGTGGCGAAAACGTGTAAAAAGGTTTAAATTATGTATATACATATAAATATACATTTTGTAGCTTGCTGGATATGTGATATAATCGTGCTTAGGGTCACCTTTCATTAGTGTTCAAAATTAAAAAAAAAAAAAAAAAAAAATCAAGAGTAGTTGCCTATTTATCGTAGGTTTGTGTACTTGGTTACCAAGGGCCCTTTGGAGTCTCCAAAAGGTGATTTTGGTAAAACTTCTATTTCAGTTTGTTCAAGCTTTTATTACTCAATACCAGTAGCACTTACAGTGATTCTGATGCCTGGATAAAAAATCTCAGCGTCACCTTTCAAAAGAGACCAAAACCATGCATGTACTCCAAATGGTTCAAGAACAGCTTTAATTTTATTTTGGTTATGCCTTGAATTGGTGCTTTAGGCTATTTTTACAGGAACATTATGAGGTTAGCGCACAGATCTAATCTAATTTCCTAAAAAAAAAAATTCAAAAAACTGTGGCATGACATGAAGAGGCCAGTGCACAGGACATTCCCTCTTATTTTGATAGACCTGAAACATTTTTACAAGGAAGTGGGATGATAATTGCCAAAACAGGATGTGTTGGTAGACTCTTACCCAAAAAGACTGAGTGCTGTATTACAAGCAAAGGGTACTTTGCAAAATTTGTTGCAAATTTGTGCACATCCATTAATTTGATAAAGATTTTTTTTCCTTTTTCCCCATTTCTAAAACATTTCTATTTGTTTTAAACTTGAATTCTGTTTAAGGTGCAAAAACAGCATGATTTATTTTGGTTTATTTATTTATTTCACAAAAACAACAACAGGCGTATGTTGACATTTTAATAGCCACAGTTTCTCTGCTGGTTTTGAGCACTATTGACTTGCTCCAATGGCTGTTTGTGATGCCAGGACTGAGCTTATAAGCTTATGATTATATAAATTTCCCCGTATTTAAAGTTGTAAAAAAGAATTGACTAAAATATTTATGGAAAATATATTAGATTCAAATAGACTGCCGCTGAAGTGGGACAAGAGCAGCACATTCAACATTATACCAAAGAATGGCTGTTTCTGTGTTATTTAATTCCCCCTTTCGGTGTGTGTTGCAGTTTTCAGCATGTGTTCTCATCATGGTTCCAAGCGCAAACAGAGCTTCTCTGTTTCAGGTTTTGTTTACATCACGTGATTGTGTCTGGCCATATGCATTTTGCTTTGAATTGTGTCTGGTATCTGCACTGTCTTATTGCTGGTTTAGATCCTGATTGTTCTCTCTTGTTTTCAGTTCACCTTTGATTAGTTGTTCGGTGTGAATTCTTATCATGCATTTCATCTCCACATTATAACCATTGTTTCCTTATTATTGATTTGATTGATTTGGTTGATGCTTTTTTCATGCTTCCTACCTATCTTTTGACCAATACTAAGGCATATTATTATGAATTTTGGATATGCCCAAATAAACACAATTCTGATTGTATGCACCTGCGTCCTGTCTCTAACACACAACACACATTTTAATGTGGATGAAGTGACCAGTGTACAATAAAATCCCTCTCTGGCTAAATGAATGACATTCCAAATGAAGGTCTTTATTTTGTTAATTTTCTTGAAATACAACAAAGAAATTTGTAACAGGAATTAGGGAAATAGATCATTTCGGTTAATCGTCAGAGTATACTCTGAGACAGACAAATATAAAGTGACTATCTGTTAAAATTTTTAAATTCATTGTTATCAAATCATTCAGCATTGGGGTGAATGGGATGCTTAGATACTTAGGCCACTGAATTGACAGGCATAAAATGAGTAATAGGGCAGTAGCAGTTCACAGTTAGAGAAGTTTTGTTAGAAAATCTTAAGTTTTTTTTTCAGAGAAGAGGTATTTTAGTCAGAGTTGTCATTTGTAGGATAGTAGAAGGACAAGAGAAGAGATATCTGTCGCCAAGCTACATACTTCCTGCTCAAGGGAGAGTTGCCAAATTACACACACGCACACAGTTCATATGGCAAGCTCTCTCTTTATTCAAGAAGAACAGAGTATATATAGAACACTTCTTGTGCAACAGGCACGAGTGCTCATGGGTTAGAACCCCCGCAGCCATGCTTCCATTTTCAGAGACGTAGAGGTGGAAAGCAGAGATGTAATCTGGCAGACCTAAAGCTGGAGCAGAACTCAAGGACTGTTTAAGATGATAGAGTGCGTCATCTCCTTAGTACATTCAGTAGTGTGAGGCTGACCCTTGAGGCAGAAATTTCTGAGCAGTTTGTCATGGTGTGAACAGTCAGGTATGTACTGACTGCAGTAATTGATCAGTCTACAAAAGCTGAGCATAGCTTTTTGCATTGTGGGACGAAAAGCATCAACAATGACTTGTTGCAATGCCCACCCTGGCTGATGAAGAAACCCAGGTAGTGCACCAGGGGTTGACAGAACTGGAGTTTTTAGAGTGAGGCCTTGAATCCACAATTCAATAGGTGATTCAAAAGGGCTAGATAGCCTTGTGTACAGACAATGTGGTTCATGGTGGAGAGAAGAATGTTGTCCACGTACTGCAGGAGGATAGAAGCCAGAATTGAAGAAACATCGGGCACTAATGGGCTAATGGGTATGACTAGATCATTAATACGGCTCGGGTCTTGCATGAAAAGCGCCAACCCTTACCGTTAGGTTTCTTTATCGGTTTAACAGGAGTACTATAGGGAGATGGTGTGGGACACCCTGAGGCAGTAGAGAATGTATGAGGTCATACACACCTTCCTCCTTTCCAGTGGAAAGCGGGTACTGTTTACAATACACTGGTGTCGTGGAGCACAGCCTAATATAGGGAGCTACCTGTACAGTGCCTTGCGAAAGTATTCGGCCCCCTTGAACTTTTCAACCTTTTGCCACATTTCAGGCTTCAAACATAAAGATATAAAATTAAAATTTTTTGTGAAGAATCACCAACAAGTGGGACACAATTGTGAAGTTTAACGAAATCTATTGGATATTTTAAACTTTTTTTAGCAAATAAAAAACTGAAAAGTGGTGCGTGCAAAATTATTCGGCTCCTTTACTTTCAGTGCAGCAAACTCACTCCAGAAGTTCAGCGAGGATCTCTGAATGATCCAATGTTGTCCTAAATGACTGATGGTGATAAATAGAATCCACCTGTGTGTAATCAAGTCTCTGTATAAATGCACCTGCTCTGTGATAGTCTCAGGGTTCTGTTGAAAGCGCAGAGAGCATAATGAAGACCAAGGAACACACCAGGCAGGTCCGTAATACTGTTGTGGAGAAGTTTAAAGCCGGATTTGGATACAAAAAGATTTCCCAAGCTTTAAACATCCCAAGGAGCACTGTGCAAGCGATCATTTTGAAATGGAAGGAGTATCAGACCACTGCAAATCTACCAAGACCTGGCTGTCCCTCTAAACTTTCAGCTCAGACAAGGAGAAGACTGATCAGAGATGCAGCCAAGAGGCCTATGATCACTCTGGATGAACTGCAGAGAACTGCAGCTGAGGTGGGAGAGTCTGTCCATAGGACAACAATCAGTCGTACACTGCACAAATCTGGCCTTTATGGAAGAGTGGCAAGAAGAAAGCCATTTCTCAAAGATATTTTCTCAAAGATGTTTTTATAATCTTTCAAAGATGTGTTGTAAAGTACAGGATACCGATTAAAATTAACTTGCATTAAAAAAATTTTTTTTCAGAAGATCACACAGTGATGTCGCGATCATCTATTGGTCACACATCTTCACGTTATATGTTTAAGCAGGTCGTAGTTCACCAGATTTAAAATTTCGTCACGCAGCATAGTATGAAAATTCTACGAATGAAGCTTGCGTTTCTGGTTTGCACTTTTCAAATATGTTTGAATGGAATTGAATGGAGCACTAAAGCCTAGACGAACCATGAGATACACAAAAAAACAGAAGAAAATATTTTTTCACATCACTATATGTAATTAGAATTATAAAATGCCACTCCTGGCATATTATACAACAAACTGAATCCACTTAATAAAGGTGCTCTTGAACAGAAATACTTCCAAAACTTAAAATGGGTATTCTCATTTCACTTTCTAAAATACCTTGATTAAAAATACCAATAAATAAATAAAAAATCTTACCTGCAGGCAAGGCCTTAATTACCTCAGCCATTATGTCTGATGTTAGATAATCTGCAAAACCGATGTATACGTTTTAAGTGTCACTGTAATGTTATTTAAATACATTATTATACATATGTATTATTACATATATTATTATAAATACACAGTTCAAATGCCCCCCACTGGATAGCAAGATATTGCTTGCTGACTGTTTAAACATCTAGCAAGCAATTTTCCCTGTTTTGTCACCTGTTTCAAAATAGACAGAATAGATAGAATTCAATTTCTAGTAGAGGTATTGTGTTGGTATATCAATCGAGTTATTTCTTTTCAGCCGTTGTTGACCTTTTGGTGTTTAATTTCTGTTTCAGAAAAACATCATTCCTACTTTCACAGAAATTAAGAAAATAATTAGCAGCCAGGTGTTACTATGAAATGCACAAGATTACCTAATCATCAAGAAGTATGACTATCTCTGTAGAAGCAGAACTTCTGGCAATTTGGTGTTCTGGAGCACTCAGGTCTTTTTCTGCTTCATGCCAAGAAGAAAGGACATCAGCTATGACCTCAGAGAAGCAATTGTTGCTGCTCATCAATCTGGGAAGGTTTGTAAGGCCATCTCCAAATTATTCTACAGTGAGAAGTATTGTTAACAATTGGAGAGCCTTCAAGACAGTTGCCAGTCTTCCCAGGAGTAGGCATCCCAGCAAATTCAGTCCAAGGTCAGACCATTTAATGTTCAGAGATGTACTGCAAAGTACAAGAGCCACATCATATGATCTATAGGCCTCTGTAAGCTCATTAAATGTTTATGAAGCCTGAACAAGTATGGCTTGTATACAGTGGGGGAAATAAGTATTGTACGTGTCAATTTTTTCCAGCAAATATATTTCAAATGAGGCTATTCACATGAAATGTTCACCAGATCTCAGAATTAACTCAAGAAATCCAGAAATATAAAGAATTTAAAGAATATAAAAAAGTCCATAAATAAAGTAATGTGCAACAAAGTGGAATGACACAAAAAAAAGTATTGAACACGCTAACCGAAGTTTATTTAATACTTGGTGGAGAAGCCTTTGTTTGTAATGACAGCTTCAAGATGCTTACTGTATGAAGAAATTAATCGGCTGCAGTATTCAGGTGTGATTTTGTCCCGTTCTTCTAAACATATTGTCTTTAAACCTTGTTCAATTGGATTCAAGTCAGGTGATTGACTGGACCATTGTAACGCCTTTTTTTTTTCTTCTCTGAAACCAATTGAGAGTTTAATTTGCTGTATGCTTTTCATTGTTGTCCTGCTGGAAGGTCCACCCACATCTCATCTTCATCATTCTAGTGGATGGCAGCATATTTTTCTCAAGAATCACCTGGTAAAGGGCCCCAGTCATCGTTCCTTTGATTATATGAAGTCGGATTACCGCACCCGCTAATTTTAAAAAGAAAACCAATTTTGTACATATATAGGCCACACTTGTCGCAGGCGCAGGTGTCCACGTTGTAACTGTCACGATTCGTGACGTAAACGAAGAAGGACGGATGCAAGTGCAGTTAGGACGAGAGCTTTTATTGAAACAGAGGAGAGCAGACTCAAGAGAAACAAGAACCATGACCAACTCAATGAACTAAGCTAACTAAACCAATTAACCTAAACATTAACTATGACATGAAACGTGACAATGACCATGAACATGGCATGGAACAAAGACTCTATATCTATACTCTATAAACCACTTCTACATCTATATTCTAAACTAAGTCTATACAACTCTAAGCTATACTATCCGCTGCTAGGCTATAAGCTATGCTACAAGCTACTAGGCTATAAGCTATGCTATAAGCTACTAGGCTACAGGCTAAGCTATAACCTATGCTATAAGCTAACTAGCCTTGACATGAACTCAGACATGGACTATGGCTAGGAAACATGAACAAAGACTTTAACTATATTTGCTATCTAATTCTAACTCTATATCTAATTACCCGCCTTGTGTGTCATGGCTCCCGGTATATACACACCAGCCGTATTAGCTCCAAAACTGCTAACAGCTGCGGGCAATACCAAAACACACATGACAAGACTGGGCGGAGACATGACGTCAACCAATATGCATGTCTGGACTGTGTTTTCCCTGAGGAGAGGGTGTGCATGAAGCGCAAAATGACTGATCTGAAGAATGTAGTGTGAGCGTGTTAGATTTCATTCGGACAGTTTCATTGGTCTACTGTGACCTGTTGGGTAATTTCATTTGTCCGATGTGACAAGGTTAAATGTTTTGGCGGCATGAAACTTGTTAGCCCGTAAAAATCCATAAATTAGCTGCATCGTTGTTTAAGCCGCAGTGTTCAAAGCATGTGAAAAAAGTAGCGGCTTATAGTCCGGAAATTACGGTATATGAAGTCTGCCAATACCATGTTATGAAAAATAGCCCCACACCATGATGCTTCCACCTCCAAACTTCACTGTTGGTATAGTGTTTTTAGGGTTATGTGCAGTGCCATTTCTTCTCCAAAAGTGTTTCATTAGAAATGGAGTCTTGTGGGGTGACTGTGAGCAGTGGAGTGCATTGGTTATTGTTTTCTCTGTGAAAATGGCACCTGCTGCCTCCAAATCAGAAATCTTGCAAGGAGCTGCTGTGGATGGCTGGTTGATGACAGAGTGATGTTGCTTCCACTTGCGGATAATGGCCTCAGTGGTGCTTACTGGTGGATTCAGAAGTTTAAAATTTGTCTATATCCGATTCCATCAATATGTTTTGCAACAATAAGGTTGCGAAGGTCTTGGGAGAGCTCTTTACTTTTACCCTTTATGAGAAGTTTCTTATGTCACACTTTGTTACCAAAAACCTTTTTATAGACCATCAATTTACTAACCCAGCTAATATTATTTTACACAGATAGAGGGTATAGTTACTTACGGATTTTGGCTGGTTCCTTACCTTGCCTTGGAGAACTGCTTTTCCTTATCATGTTCAAGACTTTTTTCTTGTGTCATTCCACTTTATTGCACATAACTTTATTTATGGACTTTAATGAGAGTTAATACTTATGTCTGGTGAAATTTTAATGTGATTAGCCTCAGTGAAAACCTATTTACTGAAAAAAATGTTGATGCGTCCAATACTTTCCCCACTAATGTGTGTGTGTGTGTGTGTATATATATATATATATATATATATATATATATATATATATATATATATATATATATATATATATATATTACACACACACAGTATCTCACAAAAGTGAGTATACCCCTCTCATTTTTGTACGTATTTAATTATAACTTTTCATGTGACAACACTGAAAAAATTACACTTTGCTACAATGTAAAGTAGTGAGTGTACAGCTTGTGTAACAGTGTAAATTTGTTGTCCCCTCAAAATAACTTAACACACAGCCATTAATGTCTAAACAGCTATCAACAAAAGTGAGTACACCCCTAAGTGAAAATGTCCAAATTGGGAACAATTAGCCATTTTACTTCCTCAGTGTTATGTGACTTGTTAGTGTTACAAGGTCTCAGGTGTGAATGGGGAGCAGGTGTGTTCAATTTTGTGTCATCACTCGCACACTCCTGGAAGTTCAATATGGCACCTCATGGCAAAGAACTCTGAGGATTTGAAAAAAAGAATTGTTGCTCTACAGAAAGATGGCCTAGGCTATAAGAAGATTGCCATGACCCTGACACTGAGCTGCAGCACGGTGGCCAAGACCATACAGTGGTTTAACAGGACAGGTTCCACTCAGAACAGGCCTTGCTATGGTTGACCAAAGAAGTTGAGTGCACATGCTCAGCATCATATCCATATCCGGTTGTCTTTGGGAAATAAACGTATGAGTGCTGCCAGCATTGCTGCAGAGATTGAAGGGGTGTGGTCAGCCTGTCAGTGCTTAGTCCATACACCGCACACTGCATCAGATTGGTCTGCATGGCTGTCATCCCAGAAGGAAGCCTCTTCTGAAGATGATGCACAAGAAAGCCCGCAAACAGTTTGGACAAAAGACAAGCTGACTAAGGACATGGATTACTGGAACCATGTCCTGTGGTCTGATGAGACCAAGATAAAATTATTTGGTTCAGATGGTGTCAAGCGTGTGTGGCAGCAACCAGGTGAGGAGTACAAAGACAAGTTTGTCTTGCCTACAGTCAAGCATGGTGGTGGGAGTGTCATGGTCTGGGGCTGCATGAGTGCTGCCGGCACCGGGGAGCTAGAGTTCATTGAGGGAACCATGAATGTTAACATTTACTCTGACATACTGAAGCAGATCATGATCAGTATGCGGTAAAATGCTGGAATAACGACCCAAAACACACCTCCAAGATGACCACTGCCTTGCTAAAGAAGCTGGGGGTAAGGGCGATGGACTGGCCAAGCATGTCTCCAGACCTAAACCCTATTGAGCAACTGTGGGGCATCCTCAAATGGAAGGTGGATTAGAACAAGGTCTCTAACATACACCAGCTCCGTGATGTCATCATGGAGTGTAAGAGGACTCCAGTGGCAACCTGTGAAGCTCTGGTGAACTCCATGCCCAAGAGGGTTAAGGCAGTGCTGGCAACTAATGGTGGCCACAAAAAATATTTGAACATTTTCACTTAGGCGTGTACTCACTTTTGTTGCCAGCGGTTTAGACATTAATGGCTGTGTGTGGAGTTATTTTGAGGGAACGGCAAATTTACACTGTTACACAAGCTGTACACTCACTACTTGACATTGTAGCAAAGTGTCATTTCTTCAGTGTTGTCACATTAAAAGTTATAATCAAATATTTACAAAATTGTGAGGGGTGTACTCACTTTTGTGAGATACTGTATATATACAGTGGCAAGAAAAAGTATGTGAACCTTTTGGAATTTCATTGTTTTCTGCATAAATTTGTCATAAAATGTGATCTGATCTTCATCTAAATCAAGGATATTGACAAATATAATGTGCCTAAAATAATAACACAAAAGAATTTCTGATCTTTCATGTCTTTATTGAGAACAACCAAAAAAAACTCATAGTGCTTGTAGAAAAAGTATGTGAACCCTTGAGTTAATGACCGCAAAAAAGCTAAGTGGAGTCAGGTTTTAGCACACCTGGAGTCTCATGAAGAAAATGAGTTTGGAGGTGTGGACTACAGCTACTTTGAATGATAAAAACCCCTCAAACTTTTGGAGTTTGCTCTGCACAAGAAGCACACGTTTATGTGAGCCATGCCTCGCCAAAAAGAGCTTTCAGAGGATCTACGATCAAGAATTTTTGATTTACATAAAGCTGGCAAGGGTTACAAAGTGATTTCAGACGTTAGAAATTCACCAGTCTACAGTTAGGCAAACATTCTACAAATGGAGACAATTTGGGACTGTTGCTACTCTACCAAGAAGTGGGCACCCAGTCAAAATGACACCAAGAGCACAACGAAGTCTCATCAATGAGTTGATGAAAGAAACAAACCCAAATGACAGCCAAAGATTTGAAGGCATTATTGGAACTGGCTAACATCTCTGTTCATGAGTCTACAATACGTAAAACACTGAAGAAGCAGGGTATCTACAACAGGACACCACGAAGGAGGCCACTGCTTACTAAAAAGAACATTGCTGCATGCCTGAAGTCTGCAAAAGCGCACATTGACACTCCACAGTGGTATTGGCACAATGTTTTGTGGACTGATGAAACTAAGATTGAACTATTTGGAAAAACCACACAACATGATTTGGGCCTGCTTTGCTGCATCAGGGCCTGGCCAGCTTGCAATCATTGAGGGGTAGATGAATTCCCAAGTATATCAGACAATTCTTCAGGATAATGTGAGAATGTCTGTACATCAGCTGAAACTGTGTAGAAGTTGGATGAGGCAGCAGGGCAACGACCCAAAACAAGTCCACAACAGAACGGCTTCGGAAAAACAAAATCTGCCTTTTGGAGTGGCCAAGTCAGAGCCCAGACCTCAACCCAATAGAGATGCTATGGAATGACTTGAGAGCCATACACATGAGACGTCCAAAGAATATGATTGAGCTAAAGCAGTTCTACCAGGAAGAATGGACTAAAATTCCTCCTGAACGATGTTCAGGTCTGATCTACAGCTACAGGAAGTGCCTGGTTGAGGTTATTGCTGCCAAAGGGGGGTCAACTAGTTATTAATTCTAAGGGTTCACTTACTTTTTCCACTGCCATTTTGAATGTTGAATGAGTGTGTTCAATAAAGACATGAGGGATCAGAATTTATTTTGTGTTATTATTTTAGGTGCATTATATTTGTCAATACCCTAGACAGGTATAGACGGGAGATGGAGGCAGGTGCTGATTCAACTTTTTATTGAACATAAAGATGAAAACTCAAATCAAAACGTAGTGTAGAAAAACTAGGAGCAAACGTAGCATGGAAAAACTAGGAAACTACTACAACACATAGTACTTGTTAACCAGACTGCTAGAATCACTAGCCTTACTCTACCTAATACCGAGCCATGTGCTCAGTAACCAGTGCGTTTAAATCATAGTGCTCATTAACCCCACATGAACACCCGTGACAAATCAAAACAAGGAAGTGCGCGAGCAAAACCACGGTCACGTGACCTGACTGGGGCTACAGTGCCCTCTGCTGGCCGTACTGTGACACCAAGGTGTTGGAATGGCCAAGTCAAGGTCCAGACCTCTTCCCCATTGAGACGCTGTGGTGGGATCTTAAAAGAACCATGCATAAACAAATACCCTCAAACCTCAATGAACTGAAGCGCTGTTGTACAGAAGACTGGGCCAAAATTACTCCAAAGCAAATTGAGAGATCAATTAACTCGTACAGAAAACATGTTTACTTCAAGTAATTTTTGCTAAAGGTCTTTCTACATGTTTATGAATTATACGGTGTACTTATTTTTTCCTTCCAACTGGTTTCCTTTTTGAAATAAATGACTACATATTGAAATATGTGGGGTTTTTGTCTGTTTATAGAAGTTGGTGAGTACCACACAATTGTTCTTTAGGTCCTGATCAATAAAAACATAATTGAATGAAATTGGCACCCTGTCCAGGGTGTACCCTGCCTTGTGCCCGATGCTTCCTGGGGTAGGCTCCAGGTTCCCCATGACCCTGAAAAGGATAAGTGGAATAGATCAGTGGTCCCCAACCCCCGGGCCGCGGACCGGTACCGGTCCGTGGATCAATTGGTACCGGGCCGCACAAGAAATAATTAAATATTTCCGTTTTATGTATTATCTGAATCTGAACGATAAACCTTTTATTTTTAGAAATGACCGGATTCTCTCGGTTACGTCTTGCGCGCCAACATTGAACCCACAAGCGTGCAAAATGAGTAAGAAACAGACGTTTTTGGAAAGTTTCTTTGTGAAGGGGAAAAGGCCCGGTGAAGAGACAGGAGAAGAGCCCACTTCCAAGAAAAAGAAAGCTTTTAACAGACAATACCAGGAGTCCTACTTGAAATATGGATTTATCCCGGTAGGTGATTCCCACATACCAAGCCCTCTCTGCATAACCGGCTCGCTAATGAGGCAATGATGCCTTCAAAACTGCTTCACCACTTGGAGACCATGCACCCTGGATTAAAAGACAAGCTCCTGGAGTATTTTGAAAGAAAAAAACAGGAACACGACGGACAGAAGAAATGACTGAGGGACACCACGTCAGTAAATGCGAATGCACTGGGAGCATCGTACTTGGTGGCTAACCGTATTGCTAAGGCTAAAAAGCCATTCAGTATTGGTGAAGAATTGATCTTGCCCTCCACTGAAGACATTTGCCATGAACTTCTAGGAGAGGCTGCTGTTAAAAAGATCGCGTTATCGTGAGTTAAAATTTTCATGAAAATAAAATGTTCTTTATATTCGTTTTTGTGGCGTATCTGTATCTTATTTTGAGGGGATGTTTAAACGTTACCATAGCGACCAGAGTCAGAGAGCGTTAGGGTAGTGGTCGAGAGGAGAAGAGAGGAGTAGAGTTTGTGAGTCTTAGCGGGCACACCAACATGCGGAAGCCTTATCTGACGGTTCAACACCCCACCACCCACCCACCCCCGGGCCGCAGTAAAATTGTCAAGCGTTGACCGGTCCGCGGTGAGAAAAAGGTTGGGGACCACTGGTATAGATGATGGATGGATGGATGGATGGAATGAGGGTGTACTTTCTTTTTCCCATGAATGTACATGCTCTCACTTCTGTCTCCTGTATATTTCTCTCATAGTTTTCCCAATCCCTTCCCCTATCCAATTCTCATTCCTTCTTTCCCAATTTCTTCCTCTCTTCTTGTTTTTTCCCTCAGGCCAGAGTTGGTCGTGAAGAAGTTGAGGTACTATGCCCGCTTCATTGTGGTGTGTTTGCTGCTCAACAAGATGGACCTGGTGAAAGTTTTGGTCAAGGTAATTTCCCATCTCTGGGCCATTTCAGCATCACCCTGATTTTAAATGTAGATACATTTTGCCATATTTTCTAGAAGCAGCAGTGTAGTGTTAATAATATTTCATCATCATCATTATCATCATCATCTTGCTGCCCTTACACTATCTGTATTAGTGTTGGTAGAGCTAAAAAAATTTGATTGGGCTCAATACTTGTGCAGGAGCTTTCTGAAGAGATTGAAGACTACACACAGCGCTTCAACACGGAGGACCAATTAGAGTGGAACTTGGTGCTACAGGAGGTTGCTGCCTTTGTGGAGGTAAGATGTTTGAATAAGGACGCAAAACATTTTATAAAGGAAGTCTCTGTTTCATTGAAAACAAATCATTCAATTTCATTCAATATCTATATTTAGATGTAGTGTAATAATTCATTAGTATTTATAATTATGTGACTATCAATTTTAATGAAAAATGTACACCAAAATGTGTAAGTGCAAGTGAACCAACTGTGGCCAATCTGAATTAAATTGCCATCCAGTCCGATTAATCACACTGGATAATTGAATAATTGGCAGGTAAACTGGATTCACTGCCTAATGTCTGTGTATGGGCATTTGTGTTATGTTGCTGGTCAACAAAACAGCTATGAAAAAAACAATGCTCATATTTCAAATTTTAAAGGATTTTTGAATTTGAATGGTGAGAGGGGTTGGAAAACATAAATTGTCAGATTTATGGCTTTCTTCTTTTTTGAATCTTGAATTTAAGTCTTTTGATATGCAGTGTACTACTCAGTTCTTTGAGACACATTTTAAGAATTAAACTTCCATGACAATAATGTAATGTTTTTAGCAATTATCATGGCATATGTAATGGTTGAATGTACAAAGTTGGCAAAGTTTTGTGACATTGAGTATCAATCCGTGTCATTTCTGGACTAGGGGTTATTCTGAGATTATGTGCATATGAATGTATGCTCTAGATAAAGCATCTAAATAACAATTATTATATGAACAGATAAATGCTTTGAATGGGTTCTTAGTGTAATAGTATTTTCTGCTCAACATCGTTGTAAACAGTGATTATCCGAGAGATTAGACAAGTTACTATATCCTTCCTGGTAGATGGCCATTTTCCTCTGACCTCTCTTATCAGCAAGGCATTTACAGAACTGTTCTGTTGAACACAGAACTGTTGCTCACTCTGTTTTTTTGTTTTTGGCAACATTCTTTGTAAACTTTAGAGACTGTTGTGTGTGGAAACTCCCAGGACATTAGTAGTTTTTGAAATAGTCAAACCAGCCCATCAGGTACGAACATCCATGCTACAATAAAAGATACTCACAAAGATCATACTTTTTCTTTATTGTGATGTTTGATGTGAACATTACCTGAAGCTCTTGGCCTGTATCTGCATGATGTTTACATTGTGCTGCTGCCACATGATTGGCCGATTATAGAAATGTATGAATTTACAGGTGTTCCTAATAAAATGGTCGATGAGTATACTAAATTATTAGACATAATTGGGTTAATTAAGATAATTAAGATTACTCACAAGCTGCTGGTTATTGTAACATTAACACTAAACAAGCCCCCTGGTATGCATATAACATGGTATGCAGCTTACATACAGTCATGGGAAAAAGAAAGTACACCCTCATTAAATTCTATGTTTTTATTAAGGGTCCAAATAACAACTGTGTGGTCCTCACCAACTTCTATAAACAAACAAATAACCTTAGGTGAGAACAACAACAACAAAAATACATTTCAATATGAAGTCCCCCCAATTTAATATTTTTATTTATTGATTTTTTTTTTTTTTTTTTTTCAAGTAAACCAACGTTCAGAAACCAAGTAGGGGAAAATAAACACACTGTTTAATTCAGTAACATGTTGAACCACCATTGCCAACAATAACTTGAAGTAAGCATGTTTCTCTAGGAGTTTCTGTCTTTCGCACCATTTTAGATTCAATTTGGCCCAGAATTCTTTACAGCATTGCTTCAGTTCATTGATAGGCATTTGTTTATGCACAGGTCTATTAAGATCCCATCGCAGTCACTAGGGTTTAGATCCAGACCTTGATTTTTTTAGCCATTCAGATGTTCGTCAATTCAATTAAATTTTATTTGTATAGCGCTTTTTACAATAGACATTGTCTCAAAGCAGCTTTACAGAAATATCAACACGGTATACAGATATTTAAGGTGCAAATTTATCCCAACTAAACAAGTCACTGAGTGGCGAAGGTGGCAAGGAAAAACTCCCTAAGATGTTTTAAGATGAAGAAACCTTGAGAGGAACCAGACTCAGAAGGGACCCCATCCTCATCTGGGTAACAACAGACAGTGTGAAATAGTACAGTATGGATGTACATGAAGTCTGTATGGCTTTCGGAGCAGCCGTAGTCCCAGTAGTCTGGAATTGGAGAAGATTTGAGCTCCATCCAGTGGCTGAAATGATCTGGATCTCTAATATCTCCATAATTTCGTGTGCAGCTCGGCAAAAGGAGAGAGGGTGAAAAAAGATTATTATGACTGAGAAGTAGTAAAAATAGAATCTAGTCAGGGTAGGCTTGAGTAAACAAAGACGTTTTAAGCCTAGACTTAAACACTGAGACTGTGTCTGAGTCCCGAACACTAATAGGAAGACTGTTCCATAACAGTGGGGCTTTATAAGTGAAGGCTCTTCCCCCTGCTGTAGCCTTCACTATTCGGGGTACCGTCAAATAGCCTGCATCTTTTGATCTAAGTAGGCGTGGCGGATCATATAAAACCAGAAGGTCGCTTAGATATTGTGGCGCGAGACCGTTTAGTGTTTTATAGGTTAATAAAAGTACTTTATAGTTAATGCGAGATTTTACTGGGAGCCAATGTAGTGTGAATAAGATCGGGGTGATATGGTCGTATTTTCTAGTTCTAGTTAGGACTCTAGCAGCAGCATTCTGGACTAACTGGAGCTTATTTATATTCCTACTGGAACATCCAGACAGTAAGGCATTACAGTAATCTAATCTAGATGTGACGAATGCATGAACCAGTATTTCCGCATCCTGTAGTGACAATATGTTTCTTACATTAGAAATATTTCTGAGAGGAAAGAAAGCTATCCTAGTAGTTTTATCTACATGAATATCAAATGATAGACTGGAGTCAATAATCACTCCAAGGTCTTTCGACCTATTTTTCTTTTGAGTGGAGCCACTCTATCTAGCGTGTAGCGGAGTGTTGACTCCAAGCTTTCAGTCGCCTGATCGAGTTCTATCGGATCTGACTTTGATCCAAATCTAATTGATGTGTCTGCGAGGTTATTTATGAAGCTCGGTGCAGTAGCTGATGTGTAGGTACTGTTTAACGCGGTAGCGAGGCGAGGTGGAAATAGTATAATCAATATGTATTATGAACGAGATAAGATAATGGTCTGAGACAACTTCAGACTGCAAAATAATTATAATATTTTCTATACTTAATCCGTATGTTAGTATCAGGTCAAGAGTGTGACCACCATTATGAGTAGGCCCGATTACGTTCTGATTAATCCCTACTGAATCTAAGATGGACATAACCGCTATTCTTAGTGGGTCTTCCAGGTTATCAAAATGAATATTAGAATCTCCAATGGTTAATGCTTTATCTACAGACACAACCAGGTTTGAGACAAAGTCTGCAAATTCACTAAGAAATTCAGTATATGGCCCTGGGGGTCAGTAAATAATAATTAGAGGAATAGACTTATTTTTTTGTGGCTACATAACTTATACTGGTGTAAAGAATTTCAAAAGAATTTAATTTATAACTAGGTTTTTGTGTGACGACTAGATTTTTACTATGGATGAGACCAACACCTCCTCCTCTACCAGTTGAACAAGGCTGATGTACATAACTGTATCCAGGAGGACTGGCGTCATTTAATGCTATGTACTCGTTTGGTTTAATCCAAGTTTCCGTTAAATACATTAAATTACATTACTGATCAGTAAGGTTTTCGTTAACAATAAGAGCCTTAGACACAAGAGATCTAATGTTTAAAAGTCTTAGCTTCAGGTTAAAAGTGCTGGCTGTGCATTCAATATGATTTAATTGTATGTTAATTAGGTTATGAAGACAGACTTTCCGAGATTTTCTCTGTATTTTTATAGCTCGGTCAACAGATACAGTCTCTATAGTATGTATTACATGTGCTGGACTATTAATTGAACATTGATTATAATGAACGTTGTTATTGTCGGAAGATGTACTTACGTTAGGCAGTCACTTGGAGTGTAGCGCCTTGGAGATGTTGTCAGACAGCAGTTCCATTCCGAGGCTGCTGGGGTGCAGGCCATCAGGACGAAACAACCTAGGACGCTCCCAGAACAGACTCCAGTTATTGACAATCACCAGATTCTGCTAATTACACCAAGAAACTAAACAATCATTTAAAGCTAGAAGTCTACTGAACTTCTCGGCTCCACATCTGTATGTGGGAAGAGGCCCAGAGACGATGATCTTCGCGGTGGGTGATCTGCCTCGTACCGTCTCGATCAGGCTGGAGAAGTCCTTGTTCAGAACCTTTGTCTGCTGCAGCCTGTTGTTGTTCGTCCCCGCATGCAGCACAACGCTCCAATTCGCTCGTCCTTCTTCAGGATCCTGGATACCTGCACAGTGACATCAAGGACATGAGCACCAGAAAAACAGTGTGTGTGCACCTTACCTTTAGATGAAGCTACACGGACGTTCCACACAATGGAGTCCCCAACGATCACAGCGTTCGGTCTGGTCTGACCGAGAGGGGCGAAGCGGTTTCTGGACAGTTCGAAGCGGATACCATGCTGTGTGCTTACCTTTTGATATGTAGGCAGAGGCACAAGATGTTTCCAGCACAGTTCTCTGCTTCTCCACATTCCAGCAGCACCATGTGAATCTCAAGCGAGTTCTCAGAGTTACAATTGTTTTATCTAAATTAGTGTCAGTTATATTTTTATAACGTAAAGTAAATAACTTTTACAATAAGTGTTTTGGGATTTTTTTGGCCACAGAGTGTCAGGACCGTGGCTTAACGTCTTATCCGAAAGATGGTGCTATTTCCACAGTATAATGTCCCCGTCACTATACTGGGGCATTTGGCCCCACACAGACCACAGTGTAAGGACCCCCCCCAATACAAGTAGTGCTACTATACAAGATCCCTTAATTGAGTTCCAGAGGAAGCAAAGTGCACAGAGTAGAGGTGTAAGTGCGTTGTTTATTTATTTATTTTTTATGAGTTGGTTAGGTGTTCACGGAAGAGGTGGGTCTTTAGCTGTTTTTTTGAAGATGGTGAGATTCTGCAGTCTGGATTGAGATTGGAAGTGCATTCCACCACTGAGGAACAGTTAGCATGACTGTTCTGGAAAGGGACCTTGCGCCCCACTCAGTGGGAACTACTAAAATGTCGGTTGCTAATCGATCGCAGATTGCGAGAGGGAACGTAGGCCTTCAGGACAGAGTTGAGGTAGGAGGGTGCTGTTCCTGACAAGGTCTTGTAGGTGAGCATCAAGGCCTTGAACTTGATGCGGGCAGCTACAGGAAGCCAGTGGAGGGAGATGAAGAGGGGTGTGACATGGGTTGTCTTGGGCTGGTTGAAGACGAGGCGCGCTGCAGCATTCTGAATCATCTGAAGGGGATAGATGGAGCTGGCTGGGAGGCCTGAAAGCACTGAGTTGCAGTAGTCCAGTTTAGAGATAACAAAAGCCTGGACTAGTATCTGTATCTGGACTATCTCACCTAAGGACTATCTCACCTAAGTTTATTGTTTTGTTTATAGAAATTGGTGATGACCACACAATTGTCATTTAGACCCTGATCATTTTTTATGATTTATAATTTTATTTTCCACAAAATGAAAGAATACAAATGTGTATACACCAAAAGCAAAAAATTAACTAGAGCATGTCAGACAATGGTAAATGGCGCACTTACATAGTGCTTTTATACAAAGCACTTTAAACTGTGTCTCATTCACCCATTCACACACTCACGCACCAATTGTAGCAGAGCTGCCATGCAAGGCGCTAACTTGCCATCGGGAGCAACATGGGGTTCAGTGTCTTGCCCAAGGACACTTCGGTATGTGGAGTCATCCGGGCCGGGAATCGAACCACCAACCCTACAATTAGTGGACAACCCACAGCCGTCCCAATGTACATTGGTACATTGAATAATTCAAACACATTTACTCCTTGTGTTATTTGTGTCTCACCCAACTCATATTTGTACATTCTCAATATAAGGCAAGTACCTGCCCCACTTCTTCATACATGCATCTGCTCTTCCATTTAATCTGTAGGACATTTTCTCATATGCCACCACCTTCCCCAGTTCCGTGATCCATTCTTGAACTACAGGAGCACTTGCCATCCACCATCACCTCATAATAATTGCCGTCCTATCATAATACTCACTTGTATCCATTATTTAATTTCCATATAGGACCGTAACAGGGATGGATCCCCTAGAAAATAGAGGCTGGGGCAATATTCCAGGTTACATCCTATAATCTCTTGGATATACTCAAGAACCCTAATTCAAAAATCTTGCACTTTAGAACAGAACCATAGAGCATGTATTAAGCCACCCTCTTCAACCTCTTACCACCAGTTAGCAGAAATCTATAAACCCAATCTATGTAGCCTGCCTGGGATCCAATAGAAACGCTGTAGAATTGTATATTGAATGAGGTGTACTCCAAGATTTCTTGACATCACCCTACCTTTTCGGCATATTTTCAACCAGACATCCTCACTGATTGTTATATTCAAATCCTTGCTCCATATGGCTCTAAGAGCAGACTGGAAATTATCTGCCATCTTGTCCATTAACATCCTATAGTTTACTGAAGCCTCATGCTTTTTCCCATATGCTGTTAATACGGTAGACATGACATCCACCTTTTGTGGAACTTGACTATCTGGGCAAAATATTACCTTTAATAGATGTCATAATTGTAAATATCTCCAAATTGCATTGTATTAAGCCCATTCTTTCCATTCTACCCATAAGAAGGCTGATTTTACAATCTGCAATTTAAGATTCATCCAGATATTCAAGGCCTCATTCAGGTAGGGTTACAATTAAATATACCAGAGATCATCTTCCATACCGACTGGTGATGGATAACAGGGTGTGAGTATGCTGTTTGGGACAACAATAGATAAACATTCAATGGTGGCAGAGGTAAGAAAATAGATCATTAATTTTTATACCATGAGGTGGGGACCAATGTGCTAAATGTCTAAGAATGAATGCGTAGTAGTAATACAAAATCTTAGGGAGCCCTAGTTCACCTCTGTCCACTGGTTGTTGTAATTTACAAATTTGCAGACATGGTAATTTACTATTCCATAGAAAATTTCTTGTTAATCTATGAGATTGCTTAAATTGGTCAGTGGGATGTCCATTGCAATGGCCTGTAGCAGGTAACTAATTATTGACGTAAGCGGCCATTCTTCTCCTCAAGTGACTCTATAGACCCTGATAAATAAAAACATAAAATTGGGAAATTCGGAGTTCGATGGAATAGGACATGAAGTTGGAGGCTCCTGCTGATTTTGTTTAAAATTATAACGAATTTGTGGTTTTCGGTCATATAATATATTTTGACTTATTCTACTCCATTTCCTTATTTGCACTTTTAACTTTGTGGCACGCCATGAGCGATTTGACCATCTCCATTTTCCCTGACTACATAGCCAAGATGGCCCGGGCCGCATTTAACGAGGTTTGGCGTCAACTTTGTGGTATTGAGGGCGCTCACTATGGAATACTTCAGCCAGCTCAGCTTCGCATTACATATAACAGTGTTCAGAAGGACTTTATTTCAGCGGAGGAAGCAGGAGACTACGTTAAACTCTTCATAATGGGGTGAACTGCATCACCTACACAGCAGAGTCTTTTTTGCTCTTCTATTATTTTTATTTTCTTGCATTCGGCTTTCCAGCTCCTCTGTATTCGGATTTTAATTGAAGATATTGTCGTTGCATTACTTCGCCTAGATTTTATGGACTCACTCCTCTTAAATCTACTTCTGTATTAATGTGCTTCTCTGTTTTGATGCTCTGACTGGGTTAGAGTTTGTGTTTATTTATTTTTATTAGTGTTATCGGCTTTACATGCTACACTGTTTTATTATTTGTTACAAGTCTTTAAAAGTTATGGACATTATATTTGTTATTGTGCGCAGACTGTTTATCAGACTTGAAGTCGGTAGGGGTTTTTTCTCTTACTGGAACTTTTTGTTTTGGTAATTTTGTTGGTTAGTTCAACTTTCTCTGAGTTGTTTTCACATTGTGGACAACTTTACGTTTTTGTAGGATACACTGCTGTTTCATATATTTTATGGAGACTTTGGGTGTGGGTGTTTGGAGGATTGTGAGAGTAAACAAAACATGCCAATGCTTTGAAGTATGTGAATTGTAACAGAGTAATGTTATTTAATTGTGAATCTGTTTTTAGAGGATTTAAACCTAACATGATGAACAAATTATATTATAGAATTCAGGCAGTTTTACTGGGGTTATCTCATACAGTGTTGTAAGTATTAATCTGGTAAGACCTTTGTAATATTGCAGTCTAACACTGGATTTAAAGAGTAGCAAATAAGTAAATGAATCACATGAAAATGAATCATACGTAAAGGAATCACATGTAAATGAATAACATGAAAATGAATCATATGAAAATTAATAAAATAAGTTAAAGACAAAAAAAAAACTAAACTGAAGGAGGGTATACATTCTTTTTCACATGACTGTAAATGGAAATTGTAACTGTTTGCAGAGTTTAGGATAAATGTATAAGAATTTACTCAATCTGCAATTTGTATGTGATGATAAACTGCCGCTTGTACATGCCCCCACCTCCAAAGTGTGATATTAAGATTGAAAAATATCTGTGTCTATTATTTGGAGCATTTTAATGATGTATTGTTATAAAGCTTTATAAATTGCATGGATTATTTTGTTTGTCTTTTTGGCTAATGAGTTTTTGCATGGTTCTTTAGGCAGATCCAGTTACGATCCTGAATGACGACAATGCATTGGTGGTCAAGTCCAATCGAATGCAGGAAGGGGCTGTGCCCCAGCTCGAGCCAGGGATGGTGGTTGGTCAGCTGACATTGGCCGATGCCCTCATTGTCGGCAATTCCAACAGTCAGGTACACTGTATGGACTGAAATCTGTAGCATTCTGTCCATTAACAGGTGTTGAAGCAATCCATGGAAGATTTCCTATTACTTTAGTGGTTTCAATATTCACTGAATGGCTAAAAGTATGTGGACACCTGACCATCACACCCATATGTGGGTGTAACACTGTCTCCAAGTTCTTGCAGAAATTAGGAAGTCGGAGATAGGCGCTTTATTTTACTTTCAATTTTCAACCTTTTTAATCATCCACACCCATGCGCACACACTGCTCCGAGCTGGTTGCACTCTCTCTCCTGAGGCGCTCATCTCTCTTTTTTTTTTTTTTCATTAACAGAATTCCCCCAGGTGTGCATTCATTACGAATTACCATGTCTGGCTCCACCCTCCATTCACAAACTGGTGCTTGAGCACGCCCCCACTTCCACATATACCCACAGCTGGAGGGTGAGGACCAACCATTTGATGTTGAGACACTCCTTTTTTATTTTAATTTTGTCGTACTTAGACGCTCACACCTAGAACTTGTGGCAGATGTACAGCACATGGTGCTCCTCCCTCTTCACTATCTGGGACAACATGGCCCCCAACACAATATCTGATTCATCTGTGAAACAAAAGGGAGAGAGAAGTCAGGAGAATGTAAGACTGGTCCACCACAGAATACAGGTTTTACCTGAGTGAAACCCCATCCACTGGACCGGATATGTCGCTCCCTTTTTAGTGAGATCAGTCAATGGGCTGGTGACGATCAAAAAATAAGGCACAAAACTTCGATAATAGCCAGCCAGCCCCAGAAACTTGGGTCTTGGGCAGGCCATAATTGCTGCTGTCTTATCAATTTGGGGACGCATCTGCCCATGATGCACGTTGAAGCCCAGATACCATACTTCCCCCTGTCCAATCACACACAACCCAAGGCCCGAACAACCCAAAAGGAAGGGTCATGAATTGGTGAAACAAAAATGGAGTGGAAAAGGTAGTTTTTTCTCTCTCGATATTGGAGTCAAGAGGATCTGCCATTGTCCCTTTATTAAATCCAGTGTCAAATAAAAGTGAGCCGCACCTAACCGATTGAGGAGTTTGTCAATGCAAGGCATTGGATATATGTCAAATTTAGATACTGCATTAACTTTTCTAAAGGCCACACAAAATGGGACTTCTTGATTACTCCTATATCGAAAATGGCCTGGAGCACGATGTCTGGGTAGTCGGTAGGGCCACTACCACTGGGGGAGTCTCTATGTGGTGCTCTATGAGGTTAGTGTGACCAGGTAGAGGCGAGAACATGTCAGAAAACTCTGGCAACTTGGCAACTTCTGTGATTTGAGACCGTGAGAGGTCTCAATAAGGACTGGGGTGGATTGAGCCGCCATTTTTAGATTTACTTCCAGTCCCAGGTTTCCTTCTCCAGACCTACCCATCACCAAAGCCTCAGGGACACCCTCTCTCGATGGTTTCAGGAGATTGAGGTCGTAGACCTGTCGCACCTCTATGTCCAGTAGGCTGGACATCTATCTGTTCGCCTTACCTCATATTCGATATCCCAGATCCGCTGTATGACCTCAAAGAGTTCTTGCCAGTTGGCAAGTAATTTGGAGCTTGATGTGGGTACCAAAACATGCACTTTACCTCCTGGTGCAAACTCCCATAGCCGAGTACCCCCTTACACAGCGGGGCTTGATTTTCTTGCACCTGACGCAAATTCTCCTGTGTTATGTGACTTAAGGTCATGTTTTTATCATTTTATTAAACCGTTTAACCAGCCCATCCAACTTCAGATGGTAAATGCTGGTGCAACTCAGTTAATCCCCAGTAATTCATAAAACTTGTGAAGAGTTTGAGACATGTCCTGGTCAGTCAAAATCCCTTTCGGGATCCTGATTTTGGAGATAATAATGAAGAGTACCTCCTCAACATTACGTGCAGAGATGTTGCGGAGAGGCACTACTTCTGGGTGTCGTGTTACATAGTCCACTACAACCCCTGGCAAAAAATTATGGAATCACAACTCTTAGAAGATGCTCACCAAGCTTTTTTACTTCGTAGCAAATAAACAAATCACAGATATTACACAAAAAAATTTTGTTTAATAGCTGGACATTTTGGCTTCATGAAACATACCTCAAACAAATTAAATTCAATTGTTTTAAGTAATGGCATATTTTTTCCAGATCAAGTACAGGAAAAAACTATTGAATCACTTAGTGTTGAAGAAAAAATTATGGAATCATGAAAAAAAAATGTCTATTTGTACTTTGTTGCTCCTCCTCTGGCTTGTTATGGACTTCACTCATAAAAAACAATATTCTCCATCAAGCTGGTTCCAGTGTTCTTGAATAGCAGTTGACAGATTAGCTTTGCAAGATAAAGCCTTGTTATAGATCAATCTTTTTTTTACATTTCCACAATAAATTTTCAATCGCATTGAGATCCGGACAGTTTGCTGGTCATGTCATTGAGTTGATATGCATTTCCTGAAGAAAAGCTTTAACACTTTTTTGCTCTGTGGTGAAATGCATTATCATCCTGAAAAATTATTTCATCATCATTAAACCTATTTTCTATCAATGGAATGAGAAAAATTTCATTGGGAATTGATTCTTGAGCTCTCCCCTGGTCCTTTACATGATCCTATGTCATAAATGAGTGGGGGAATTTGATTGTTGTCTTCATGCAGTCATCTTTATTTATATGTTTCTTTAGAACAGCACCAGACAAAGGTTCCAACATCATCTCCATGGCCAATGCAGATTTGTGATTCATCACTGAATAACACTTTCTTCCAATCATCCACACTCCATGATTGCATGATTGCTCCACTGTAACTTTGTTTTCTTCTGTTTTGATGTTAGTGCTGGTTTTCGTTTGGCTTTTCTGTGTGTTCATTCAGCCAACTTCTTACATTTCACAGAGGGCCATTAATTTTGGGGTGGCCAGTGGATTCACCAGCTGACATTCACGACATGCCACACACCACCTGCAAACATCACTGCAAATGCCCGGCCAATAGAAGCGGGCCATGAGTCAGGTTAATGTTTTGTCTTGTACTAAGTGCCCTGTCATCATATTATGGTGAGCCACGTGGAATAACAGTTCCTGGTAATTTTCAGGACCAACAGTTGGGTCATTTCTTCCTGTGTTTGAGTGTTATTATTAGTTGAAAAATAGGGGTGGGAGAGCGCAATATTAGGATTTTGAATTTGCTGATCATCAGCTACTCTCATTTGGTTGAAGGCGTATCTTAGGGTCTAGTCGCACAACTGCTCCAAGGGGGAAATGCCGAGGGGAATCCCTGCCAAGAGGGCAGTGATGTGTCAGGGCTCCCACCAATGCCAGCCCAGACTTTACTTCCGCAACTGCAGCCCTGAGTTTACTGAGTCTGGGGAAACAGACTGAGAGGGATGGGAGGGGATGGGTGCAGGGAACTGGTTTGCACCAGTTTAGTGTGGGTTGCACCTGTTTCTGTGATGCGGGGATGGAGAAAGGAGGAGGAGGGGAAGGATGAGAGCAAGACGTAGAGAGAGAAGGGGGGGTTCATCTGCCCCCGGATATACCATCAGGTGATCCTCTGCCAGCTGGACCACCTTGTCCACAGACGTTGGACTGTGGCACTGGACCTACTCCACCATCCCCCCAGTAGTCAGGCAATGAATTGCTCCACTACCCTGAGGTCAATCACTCCTACAGCGCTGCGTCTTTCTGCCAGCAACCATCTTCGCCAGGTGTCCCTGAGCTTCTGGGTGAATATGAATGGGCACCCAAGCTCACAGAGGGTCAGCTAGCAGAAGCGGTGACAGTGCTCTTCAGGGGTGCAGCTGACCTCTTGCAAAATTACCAAAAAAATTATCAAGGCTGGGTATTCCAGCATGTTCGAGACCTGCAGCTGCAGGGCCATGATTTGGGCTTCTCCGGTCAGGAGCAGCAACAGTCTCCACACCTTTGTGGATCAGGTTGTCCTACAGTCCCATCTTGGCCACTGCGGCTGTGGCTAGAATAGGTGCCTGCTGGACCAGACCCTGGGTTAGAACTGGGACAGAATCTCTTCCCCAGTTTATCCCGGGTTTTGGCACAAGTGTAACACTTCGGTCTGACAGGGAATGAGGAAGCTGGAATAATTCAAAAGTCTTTATTCTTTATCTTTTACTTTTGAGCCACTTTACAGCTCTGTGCTGGTTGGCCTCTCTGTCTTGAGGCACTTGTATGTCTCTTTTTATATTCTCGCCACAGGTCACTGCCATGCAGAACAATTATTAGTCTAATTTCCTGCAGGAGTGAAATCCTTAAAACTCACTATCTCTGGCTCTGCCATCCATTCGCAAACTGGCATTCGAGCATGCCCCCGCTTCCACAAGCGTGCTCTTCCTCTTTTTATGCAAGACTTCCAGTTTGATTTGTAAGCAAGTAACTCCGGTTGCCTTAATAGAAACTGTCCATTAACTGCACCAACTCACAGTATTTTAACTTTGGATACCTAAGTATCAAAGTATTTTTGGAATGCAAGAAAATTATAAATAGGAAACCACTATTTTTTTTCAGGTACAAGATTTTTTGCCTTTTATTAGCTGCTAATTCTGAGCTATATGCTTTTTGACTACACATGCTACTGTTATGAACAGATGTATGTAATGTTAGCTTGCTTGCAGTCCAATCTCACCGTTGTAGCAGAGAACAAATGACTCATGATTTAAATTAATCTGTATCATCTGCTGTCCAGGGACACTAGTTTAACTTACATTTATTTGCTGATATCCTCCTGAAAAGATGCTGCCATGGAGCATTGGAGCCCAAACACTTCTCTGGATACAGGGCTCCTCAGTCTTCTGTCTCCTGTCCAATTGAAAAAAGCAAACTTACTGTCACTTCTTCTATTCAATTCAATTTTATTTGTATAGCACTTTTTGCAATGGACATTGTCTCGAAGCAGCTTTACATAAACATGGTATACAGATTTTAAATGTGCGAATTTATCCCAAGTGAGCAAGCCGGTGGTGATGGTGGCAAGGAAAAACTTCCTAAGATGTTACGAGGAAGAAACTTTGAGAGGAACCAGACTCAGAAGGGAACCCATCCTCATCTGGGTGACAACGGATAGTGTAAAAGTAAAGGAAAGTTCATTATGATTTAATATGGAGTCTTTATGGCCTTAGAAGCAACCGTTGTCCCAGCAAGTACAGTGAGTGTGTCTATCTGGAATTGGAGTAGATTTGAGAGAGGGAGAGAAGAGATTGTTAAGACTGTGCTTTGCGTAACAGAAGTCTACTCATGGTAGGCTTGAGTAAACAAATAATTTTTAAGCCTAGACTTAAAACCTGAGACTGTGTCTGAATCCCGAACACTAATTGGAAGGCTATTCCATAACTCTGGGGCTTCATAAGAGAAAGCTCTTCCTACTGCTGCAGCCTTCACTATCCGAAGCACTGTTAAATAGCCTGCACCTTTTGATCTAAGGTGGCGTGGCGGATCATAGAAAACCAAAAGTTTGCTTAGATACTGTGGCACGAGACCGTTTAGCGCTTTATAGGTTAATAATAGTATTTTATAATTAATGCGTGATTTCCCTCTGAGCCAATGCAGTGTTGATAAGTTCGGGGTGATGTGTATCTTCCGATTCTAGTTAGGACTCTAGCAATTGCATTCTGGTCTAACTGGAGTTTCTTTATGCACCTACTGGAACATCCAGACAGTATGGCATTACAATAATCTAGTCTAGAGGTGACGAAAGCATGAACTAAAATTTCTGCATCATGTAGTGACAATATATTTCTTATCTTAGAAATATTTCTGAGATGAAAGAAGGCTATCCTAGTAATAATATCTACATGAGCATCAAATGATAGACTGGAGTCAATAATCACTCCAAGGTCTTTTACTGCTGCACATGACGAAACAGAAAGTCCATCCTGAGTTACTATTTGATCAGAAACCTTACTTCTAGCTGCACGTGGTCCTGGTACAAGTACTTCTGTCTAATCAAAATTAAGTAAGAGGAAGTTAATAAGCATCCAACTTCTAAAAAAAGTCTAATGTCTTTTACACATTCCTCAACTTTATGAATCTGCTGTCTGTCGTGTGGCTTTACTGAAACATGCGACTGTGTATCATCAGCATAACAGTGGAAGCTAATTCCATGTTTACATATAATTTCACCTAGATGTAGCATCTATAAAGTAAAAAGCAGTGGGCCTAAAACAGAACCTTTTGGAACACCAAATTTAACCTCTGTAAGCGTGGAGAAGTCGCCATTTACATCTACGAACTGATAACGATCAGTTAAACCTTAGCCAGGAAAGGACCGTTCCCTTAATGCCAACAACATTTTCTAATTTATCAAGGAGGTCTAAACCCTGACTGATACATTTAATGAATTTTGTTCCTGTGCAAGTACGAGCATAGCTGCTGTGCTACAACCTTTTCTAATATCTAAGAGAAAAGGGGGAGATTTGATATAGGTCTATAGCTGGACAGTTGAGAGGGGTCAAGGTCAACTTTTTTAAACAGGGGTTTAATAACTGCTAATTTAAGTGATTTAGGTACATAGCCAGTGCTAAGGGTAGAATTGATTATATTTAGAAGCAGTTCAATTACTCCAGGACAAATCTGTTTAAAGAAACATGTAGGTATAGGATCAAGTATGCAAGTTGATGATTTCGTTGAAGAGATTAATGAAGCTAGTTCGGTCTCTCTAAGGGGAGTAAAACATTCTAATCATTTATCTGATATTGCTATATTATCATCTATAGGGTTAGTTATAAAACTGCTTGGTTTTAATTTAACAGCCTGAATTTCACATCTAATATTTTCAACTTTACCAATGAAAAAAATTATGAAATCTTCCCTGCTATGTAATGATTGTGTGTTTCTTTCTGTAGTGGTTTTATTCCTATTTACTTTTGCTACCGTGTTGAATAGAAATCTCTAATTGTTTTTGTTATCTCCTATTAAGGTATTGATATAGACTTTTCTAGCATCACTAAGAGATTTTCTATAGTTCAGAAAGCTCTCCTTCCATTCTGTTTGAAATACTACCAATTTGGTTTGACACCACGTTTACGTTACGTTCTAATTGTTGAGTGGTCTGTTTTATGGTATGTGTTTGATGATTATACCAGGGTGCTAGCTTTTTCTCTAATTAATTTTCTTTTGAGTGGAGCCTCTCTATCTAGCATGTAGCGGAGCGTTGACTCTAAAGCATTCAGTCACCTGATCAAGTTCAATAGGATCAGATGGTGATCCAAATATAATTGATGTCTCTGGGAGGTTATTGATGAAGTTCGGTGCAGTATATTGCAAATATTATGATCATGAGATTATGAATGAGATAAGATAATGGCCTGAAATAACTTTGGAGACTGTGGAAAAATTACAATATTTTCTATATTTAATTCGTATGTTAGTATCAGGTCAAGAGTGTGACCACCATTATGAGTAGGTCCTATTACATTCTGATTGACCCCTACTGAATCTAAATGGACACAACCGCTGTTCTCAGAGGGTCTTCTGGGTTATCAAAATGAACATTAAAATGACCAACAGTTAATGCTTTGCCTACAGAAACAAAGAGGTTTGAGAAAAAATCTTCAAATTCACTAAGGAATTCAGTATATGGCCCTGGGTGTCTGTAAATAACAGTTAGAGGAATTGACTTATTTTTGTGACTACACAAGTTATACTGGTATAAATAATCTAAAAGAATAGAATTTATGACTAGGTTTTTGTATGACGCCTAGATTTTGAATATGGATGAGTAGAGGACACCATGTCCTCTACCAGTTAAATGAGGCTGATGTACATAACTGTATCCAGGAAGACTGGCTTAATTTAATGCTATGTGCTTGTTTGGTTTACACATTGTTACATTCCTGATCGGTAATGATTTAATAAACAATAAGACCTTTGGCCATAAGAGATATAACGTTTAATAGTCCTAGCTTCAGAGCAAAGGTGCTGGATGTGCATTTGGTATGATCTAATTTTATGTTAATTAGGTTACTAAAACAAACTTTCTGAAATTTTCTATGTATTTGTATAGCTTTGTATTTGTATTTGTACAGAAACAGTCTCTATAGAATGTACTGCAAGTGCTGAACTATTAATTGAACATTGATTTTGATAAATGTTATTGTTGAAAGATGTACTTACGGTAGGTAGTCACTTGCTGTGTAGCGTCTTGGAGATGTTGTTTGACAGTAATTCTGCTCCAAGGCTGCTGGTGCAGGCCTTCAGGACAAAACAACCTAGGAGGCTCCCAGAACAGATTCCAATTATTAACAAACAGCAGATTTTGTTCTTTAGACCAAGAAACTAACCAGTCATTCAAAGCGAGAAGTCTACTGAACCTTTCAGCTACACGTCTGTATGTGGGGAAAGGTCCAGTAACAATGATCTTCGCAGTGGGCGAGCTGCTTCCTACCGTCTTGATCAAGCTTGCAAAGTCCCTCTTCATAACCTCCGTCTGCCGCAACCTGATCTCATTCACCCCTGTATGCAGCACGACCACTCCAATGCTAAAGCAACACGGACGTTTCACACAATGGAGTCCCCGACGATCACAGTGTTTGGTCTGGTCGGACAGAGAGGGGTGAAGCGGTTCCTGGGTGGCTAGCTGTGGCGCAGGTGGTAGAGCGGGTTGTCCACTAATCGTAGGGTTGGCGGTTTGATTCCCGGCCTGGGTGACTCCACATGCCGCAGTGTCCTTGAGCAAGACACTGAACCCCAAGTTGCTCCCAATGGCAAAGTTGCGCCTTGCATGGCAGGTCTGCTACCACTGGTGTGTGAATGTGTGTGTGAATGAGACACAGTGTAAAGCGCTTTGGATAAAAGCGCTATATAAGTGCACATTTACCATTTACCATCTCGAACACCTGAGGTGGTGTAGTATGAGAGGTCCTCGCCCGGGGTCTGGTCTGCGCTTTCCGCCGCTGGTTGACCCAAGGTTGGTGTTGTGTCGGTGCTGGCTTGACGGAGACCTTAGCTGGATAATTCTTGGGTGCACGGTCCCTGCACAGAGAAAAACATGGCTTAGAGGGGCTGGGAGTGGTAATACAACACTGTGTGCTTACCTTGGATTTAGAAGCGGAAGCACAAGCTGTTTCCAGTGCGGTTCTTTTGCTTCTTCAGCTAGGCCTGCTTGTTGGGTAGGCCGTGGATCTGTTTCTCCAATGTCTCCAGTTCCATCAGCACCATGTGCAGCTCGAGCGAGTCCTCATCTGCCCTCAAAAGCGGAGAAACAACTGACATATTTGCTTTTAAAACAGTGATAAATGAGATAAATGTGAAATGTAAAAAAGGCTAGCGGTAAGGTGATGCTAGCGAGCTACAAGCTAGTCGCGGATGTTTGTAAGATCCAATGAAACTTAGCAACAGCTCAACATTACGATTGTTTTTATCTAAAATAGTATCAGTTATATTTGTAAACGTTCTAAAAGTAAAAAATTGTTTTTAAAGTATAGAGATTTAAAAAAAAATACCATCGACTCGAAGGACACTGCTTCTGTATTTTCTTTAGATTCAAAGCTTATAACCAAACCCAAAGGGCTCCTTCATTTTGGGGATGAGGATGGAGATTTTATGGTGTCTCTCATCCATATTCAGCTCTAGTGTGCAGTTTATGGTAAAAAAAAACAACATAGCTGTTCTTAAAAAAACCTTTTGTTTGTGCCAATTATTAAGGCAAATCCTAACTGCACAAACAATACCAGTTTTTTGTGAGTTCTTAATTATTAAGATTAACTATGAGATGTTAAATTGTAAAGTCGATAGATGTTTGAATTCAAGCTAATCAGCTGAAAAAACAACTCAAATGGCTAACCAGAAGTCTTGCACAAAAAACTTCAAACAGACATGAAAATAATGTGGGTACTGATGACATTGTTTTTTGACATTGTGTTTTTATGTGATTATTATTTGTATTATGCTCATAATGAAAAATATATATTTATTCATAGTGCACATTGTGCATCCTTGACTTGTCTCTGAATGTGCATCACTTACAGCAGTGAGAACAATTTAGGCATGCCCAAGTAACTTGCAACAACACTTTTCTATAAGAGAAAAAATCAAAAATCTTATATTCAGCAGCTTTAAAACACAATGCAATTAAATTAAATTTAAATTTTTTTTTTTAATCTCTTTGCTCAGGTGAAGTTCAGCGAGTTGACCATCGACATGTTTCGCATGCTCCAGGCCCTTGAGCGAGAACCTGTGAATCTTGCCACCCAAACCACCAAACCAGGGACACTTGTAAGAGAAGACTCTTGCACTCTCCCCATCTCTCTCACCGTTGAGTGTTCTTTTTGTCTCTTTTTTCCTATCCCTTTCTCCCTTTCACTGTTTATCACTCTCTTAGGCTTTCATTTCTCTCTTTTCAGGAGCCCAGCGAAAAGCCAGCCAAGCGGGAGAACCCTCACAAATACCTTCTATACAAACCCACTTTCAGCCAACTTTACACCTTCCTTTCGGCCTCCTTCAAGGTCAGCACACATTTCCTGCACACATCACCTTTGTTACTGTCTGTCTGTATGTGTAGTTGCCGCTTACATAAATGACCCAATCAAATGTATTCAAATCTAAATACAGTGAGTTTGGAAAGTACAGTAGGTAGTCAACCAGAATGTCTATTGTCATTACAAACCAGTCACATTTCCAAATACAAACTACATTACCAAGTACAAATCACAATACCAAATACACCATTACCAGTCACAAACCAGTCACATGTGAAAGTCATTCACAAAATTACCCCCAGGTGGCGCAAAAGGACAGATTGCAAATCGTCTGGAAGTGTGACTTTTGGTCTGTAAATGGAGATCACATGCTTTAATAAATTGATAGTAACAAAAATATAGCATTTAAAAATTAATTTTTCATTATAACATTGTTTTTGTTATTTTCTCAAATTAAAATCAACAGTGACTGATTTCATGTTATTGTTATTTTCAAAGCTTATTAGAACAATGTTCTCTAACCAGAACAAAGAATAGAGTTTTTGCTCCATTTTCGCTTGTACTCCATCACTTCCTGTCCATGCTTATTTATGTTATTTAAAAGGTTAATTTCACTTATTCGATTGAATTTTTTTCCTCATGTCTTTTAAAATGTAGTCACGTTAGTTCAAGCCAAAGAACACAAAACATGCAAATCAAACTTTAATGGTTAACTTTAATGGTTAAATGCAAAGGTGGAAACTGTACCAAGCTGGGCCCACCATCCAAATGAATAATAGATGGAAAATACAGGAACCAAAATGCCAGCCTGGAGATAAAAGTTGAGTTAGTACTGGCTGAAATGCAAGCTCAACTAATACCGCCAGCAGCAGGGCAAGAACCAAGGAGCCCTGCTCCGACATACTAACCACTGGGCTATCCGCAGGTATAGTGAATTGTGAGAAGATGATTTTACAGGGTAGCTATGAATGAATAAATGTCAAAAACATAAATCAGGGTTCCGGTTGAGCATGTGAGTGAGAAGGTACGCGTGAAGGGAGCTCCCGAGTATTTTCTCTTTTAATTCTGCTTTTTGGGCAACCTGAACATTTTCTGTCTTTTCAGAGGCGTTTAGTGCTTTCGTGTTCAATTACTTGGTTTACAATTATAACCAGGAAGGAGTTATGGCGTCTGAAAGACAACGGAAACTTAAATCTACACCGAGCACGGTGAGTCATGGCGACAAGCTACCTCTGGACATAGAAAATCTCCGTACAAATTTAATCACGTAGCTAACTTCTACCATTGCAGAGCAGGTGACAGCGGCTATTAACTCGGCTCTGGCCCCAGTTATCGCATCTTTTGAAAGTTTTAAATCGGGTATTGAGTCACAAGGACGGCGTATTGACGAGCTTGAGCAGCACCTGAATGATTACAGTGACCGAATTGTAATGCTGGAAGAGACTGTGCTACAGCTAGCTTCAGCTAACAAACACCTCACCGTTACAATGGAGGACCTGGAGTCCCGTTCATGGCACTGCAATCTCCGGGTCATCGGTATTCCAGAGCGAGAAGAAGGGAGCGATCCGGTCACGTTTATGTCTAAGTTTTCCAGGATGTCCTCGGATCGGATATCTTTCCGACCGCTCCATTGCTGGATAGAGCTCACCACATTGGACCTGTGCCCTCGGAGGAGCAGCGAGAGAAACATAGGTCCAGAGTTATGATTGTGAGTTATGATCCACTATCTTCATGACAGAGAAAAAGTTATTCGACGCGGGAATTTGGATCACCTTTTCCATCAGGGCCGCAAGGTTTTCCTCTTTCCTGACATCAGCTCCAGCGATGCTAAGAGGAGGGCGGCCTTCTCTGTGGTGAGAAACAGCCTGCATGAGAGAAATTTGCGGTCTTCTCTTACGTACCCTGCTTGCCTTCGGGTGGACCCCGGGGACGAGAGGCTGCAATTTGATTGTCCCCAAAAAGCACAACGATGGTTTAATGAAAGGTATCCTCCATCTTAATCAGTCTACATGACTGTTAACCGTTTTATTAATAGCGGTCATGTGACTGCAGGACTGTGCGCGTGGGCAACTATATCAGTTTCTGTGTAAATCTGTTGTTTGCCGGTGATATATGGTGATTGTGGCACCCTTTATGCTTGGGAGTGACTTCACACAGTAAAAATACGGTACAGGTTACAAGTTCCGGATGTTCAAGTGTTTCTGGGCTCTGCCTCCATTGTTTGGGAATGGAGAGAAGTTCACTGATCAGAGTAGGGTTGGGGAGGGAGGGGTGAGAGGCGGGGAGGGGTGGTTTGCTGTTAGGGGGAGGGGTTTGTGGTGTTGTTTGTGTTTGGGGGGGGGTCCCCTTATTTTTTCTTTTTTTTCTTTCTTTTTTTTCTTTTTTCCCTATTGATATCAACCTCTCTGTACTCCACTCTGTATTAATCTAAATTAATCGAAAATACCCGTAGCTCATTCAGATTCCTAAGTTGGAATTTGAAGGGTCTGAACGGTCCCGTTAAAAGGTCCAAGATTTTGACACATTTAAAACTACAAAAACCTGATATTGCATTTCTTCAGGAAACCCATCTCCGTCTCAGGGATCAACGCAGACTCCAAGCTCGCTGGACATCGCATATGTTCCACTCCAATTTTGATTCCCGGTCCAGGGGAGTTTCTATCCTGATCAGTAAGGATGTGCCCTTTTTGTTTGATAATGTCATTTCTGATTTAAATGGTACATATGTGATTGTGGAAGGGAAAATTTCACAGACGCCAGTAGTTTTGGTGAATGTATATTCCCCAAACTTTGATAATGCTACTTTTGCTCAGAATTTGTTGTCAAAACTTCCTGCTTTGAACACACATCTCTTGATATTTGGGGGAGATTTGAACTGTGTTATCTGTGTTAGCGCTGTTGCAAAGGCTCCCTCTGCGATGGCTAAGGTATTCTGAGTTTATGGTTCAGAATGGTTACATTGATCCGTGGAGGTATTTAAACCCTATGGTGAGGAAATGTTCTCTTTTTTTCCCCACGTACATAAATCTTTTTCTTGATTGATTGATTACTTTTTTATTAATTATTCTCTAATTTCTCAGGTTGTAAACTCTGAATATATACCACTCATTATTTCAGACCATGCTCCTCTAAGTCTTGACATTCTTCTACCTTCACATCGCGCCTTTCGCCCACCATGGAGGCTTAATTCTCTACTTTTATCCGATTCAGCGTTCTGCAAGTATATCTCTACTTTGATAGATGATTTTCTTCTTACTAATCAAACTGATTCAATCTCTTACTCTTTACTTTGGGAAACGCTAAAGGCCTTCTTAAGGGGACAGATAATCTGTTATTCTGCTTATGCTAATAAGCAATGCAAGAATAAGAAAAAAAGAGTTATCTGATAATATTCAGGCCATTGACGACCAATATGCTCTCAACCCGACCCCTGAGCTGCATAAACAAAGACTTTATTTGCAGGCGGAGTTTGATTTATTATCGACAGGTGAGGCGGAGAGGCTGTTGTTACATATGCGTGGCAATTATTATGAATATGGGGACAAGGTCGGTTGGTTGTTGGCTCACCAACTGTGTAGCCGAGCCGCTTCACATTCTTTTCCTCAGATTATGCAGTCCAGTGGTGTATTAACCTCGGATCCTGCAGAAATTTATTTGACTTTTAAAAGTTTTTACTCCTCCTTATACACAGCTGGCGCTCCTGACAATTCAGGTAACATGGACCATTTTTTTTTTTTTTTTAGAAATATTGATTTTCCCAGGGTTGACCCTCTATTGGAATCTGAACTTGACAGTCCCATCACCTTAGATGAGATCGTTCGCTCAATCAATTCATTACAATCCAGGAAATCACCTGGCCCGGACGGGTTTCCTTTTGAATTTTATAAGAAATTCTATGTTGCGTTGGGCCCATTACTCCTGGCTGTATTCAAGGAGTCTTTAGAACTATGGACTTTGCCACAAACACTAAGACAAGCAACTATAACTCTATTGCTCAAAGATGGGAAGGACCCAACATTGTGTAATTCGTACAGACCTATTAGCCTCCTCAATGTTGACGTCTGGAGGGGATTCTCCCTAGCATTATTTCAGTGGAGCAAACCGGATTTGTAAAAGGACGGCATTCCTTTTCTAATATACATACTCTATTTAATATTTTGTATTCAAAACAGAACAGCGACTCCTCTGAAGTGGTCATCTCTTTGGACGCAGAAAAGGCGTTTGATAGGATCGAATGGGAGTATCTTTTCATAGTGCTAAGGAGGTTCGGCTTTGGGGAGGGATCGGTATCATGGATCCATTTGTTATATGTGAAACCGCAGGCTTCCATATATACCAACGATGCTAAATCTGATCATTTTACTTTGTCACTGGGTACATGTATTACATGACTTTGGGAAATTCTCAGGGTATAAACTGAACCTACCAAAGAGTGAATGTTTACCTATAAACCAATCTGGCCCAAAGATAAAACGGACTGAAATACCTTTTTGTTTGGAACATTCAAAATTCAGATATCTCGGAGTTAGTGTCACCTGTTCCCATTCTGCATTAATGGCGGCGAATTTTACACCCTTAATCTCATACCTGAAGTCAGCCTTTCAATGATGGGCAGCTCCAGTAAAAATGAACATTCTCACAAAATTCCTCTACCTCTTTCAGTCCATCCCTTTGTTTTTACCCACATATTTCTTTAAGAATATAGACAAATTAATCTCGTCTTTCATATGGGCAGGAAAAACAGGGTGTCCAAATTTTCACATCAGCGGAGTCGACTGAGTGGTGGCCTCTCTTTGCCAAATTTCATGTATTATTATTGGGCGGCTAATATTCAGAAACTGGTGCTGTGGGTGCGGGCCCCCTCTTTTCCATGGTGCCACTTAGAAGCACAGTCTTGCATTTCAACTTCCCTTCCTGCTCTGGTGTTCTCCTCCCTTCCCATAGCCCTTTCACAATACACAGATAATCCAATAGTATGTACCTCTCTAAAGATTTTCTATCAGTTTCGTCGTCATTTTAAGTCTATCTCGGCCTCAACCATGGCACCTATATGTTATAACCATCTCTTTCCCCGCTCCTTTATGGATTCCACATTCTCTCTTTGGGAAAAGAAGGGTCTGAAATGCTTTGAGGATCTTATAATTAATAATGTGTTTGCAAACTTTTCTGAATTATCCTCGTCATTCAGCCTGCCTCTATCTCACCTTTTCCGTTTCTTTCAAATTAGGCACTGTGTCTCCTCCCTATTCGCTGGTTTTCCCTCCTTACCTACAAAGTCTGCATGGGAAGAGGTGTTCGAGCTGAATCATCATAAAAGGGGCATTATTTCACAGATATATGCAACGATATGGTCACAGGACGATTCTTACAATATCAAAACTATAAGAGCTTGGGAAGAGGAATTGGGCCTGGAGCTTGAGGATGATTACTGGGGCAGAGTGTTAGATAATATACGGACCACCACGTCCTGTGCTAGACTTAGTTTTATACAATTTAAAGTGGTCCATAGAGCTCACCTCTCTAGGAGTAGATTGTCTAAAATATATCCCAATGTTCCTGACATGTGTGAGAAATGCAATCTTTCAACCTGTAACCTGAGTCATATGTTTGCACTCTGTCCCAAACTACAGACCTTTTGGAACTCTTTTTTCGGGACTATTTCCGACATTCTTAAAATCAAATTGGACATTTGTCCTTTAATTGCCATCTTTGTGTTAGTGTTAGTCTCTGAACCATAAACAAGCTAGTGTTGTGGCCTTTGCATCGTTGCTTGCTCGGCGCAGAATATTGTTGTCTTGGACCTCTCCGCAACCCCCCTCTATATCAGTCTGGCTTCGAGATTTAATGTTCTTTTTGAAGCTGGAAAAAATCAAGTGCAACATCAGAGGTAGGGGTGACTCATTTTTGGGAAAATAGCAACAATTTATTACCTATTTCAATAATGCACGCACCCTGGAGGTAGATGGGTAAACACTTACCCCCTCCCCCTTTTTATTATTATTTTTCAAAATTATTTTATTAATTAATTTATTTATTTATTTGTTTTTAATTTTTATTTATTTATTTTCTCTCTCCCCCCTTTCTTTTGGTTTTAGCTGTGGTTGTTTTGTAGGGGTTGTTGGGTGGGGTGTTCTGTGTTATGATGTTAAAAATGCAAATTTCCAATAAAAATTCTATGATAAAAAAAAAACCCAATAAACCAATAGAGGGTGGATTTTGACTTGTGTTTAATTTTAACACCATGTAATTATTATGTACATTTTGTTAAAGATCAAATCAGGAGATGTGCATCATGTTTGTGTTTTTTGGACATATTATTTACAAAGAGATTTTGTTATGAGATAATTTAGACAAGCATTGTCAAATGAGGAAATTTTATTTAGCCGATGCTCTTAAATTGGATTACAAAAAAAGTGCTGCAGTGGACAGTTTTTGTGTTTTCCAGCCACTGGCTTTGTGACAAACAATGTAAAATATTATTATGAAAATAATAATAAAATCCCTAGAAATACGTGGGAATCTTCGTACCCACCAAATGAGGAGCCCCTCCTCTTACTCCCCCCATAACATAATCAGGGCTCGACATTAACACTTGTCTCGGACAAGTGAATGTTTTTCGATGGACAAGTGAATGAGAATTGCAAATGAAATGTCAATAAGGAAAAAAATAAAATAAAATAATAATAAAAAAATAATAATAATAATAATAACTGGCTTTAATTGTGATGTAGCCTTTGTGATACAGTCAGTTATAACCAAGTTCACATTCTTCTGCTGATGAAAATAATGTAGAGCACATAGGCTACTGTATACAGTAGAAACCAGGAAAGTGCAGGTTTATACAAGTGGTTGCTTAGAAACAAGCTTGACCAAACAGAATTTGATTAAACTTTACCGTCAAAAAACAACAAAGAAGTGTGTCTTTTTAATTTTCTAGAAAGCAATGTTTTTCAAGCCTTTGCAGCCCGGTCTAAGACCACCACCACAACATGAAGGACAACATGATTTGAAAAATTAATTTTATGCGTTTGCTTCTTTCCATGACCACAGCAGTGCTGTTGCCAGCTACGACATTACTGTTTGGTGTGGTGTTGTTTATAGCTGAATGATTCATGTAAGGTGTTATGAGCTGATAAATCACTGATGAGAGTATATTGATTCTAAATAATTATATTTACACCACAATTGGAAAAAAATTCCTTTATTCTCTCCGGGCAAGTAACTGTTTTTACTTGGACAAGTGAATGACAAATTTACTTGCTTGAAGGACAACCACTTTACACTGCTTAAAGTCAAGCCCTGCCAATGGGGAAGCAGAACGGCGCTAGAATCATGCTATGGGGGTGCTTGTCAGCAACAGGGATGGGAAGACTGGTCAGAACTGAGGGAAGGATGACTGCCTCCAAATGCATAGAGGTCCTTGAAGAAAACCTGCTCCAGAATGCACACAACGTTTGACTGGCATGAAGTTTCACCTTTCAGCACACCAACAATACAAAGCATACACCCAAAACAATGCTGGAAATCTTTAGGTTCAGTGACACTGACCGGCATACTTGGATGAAGCCATTCAGCTAGTGGAGGATCACCTGGCAGCATCTTCAGTGGCAGGCACCTTTCTAGTTTCTCTCTCTTTGTCTCGGTCTCTCTCTTCCTTCTCTAATTCCAGCACCCCATGACCAAGGTACCAAGAGACTGAAACTGGTCGCCTGAACCCGTTTTCTGCTTGTATTCTTCATCAATGTCTTCCCCAGTTCCCTCTTTCTTTACACAGGTAAATCTTTGTGCCCACTACTACTGGGACAAAGCCGAGGCAGGATTGCTAGTTTGGAGGGGAAGTCAGGCATCTCTAGGATGAGTGTGCCATCATGGAAGTGGGAATACCAATCCAGATATAACACAATCTTCAGGCCTCCCACGATTGAGCAGAAATGTACTGTGGGTCAAAGAGTACACCTCAAGCCTTGGTGAACTTTGGGTACAACCAGATCACAGTCCATCAAAGCCTGATTCAGTGCTGGGCATTGGGAAATGCACGATTGGAGGAAGTAATGCGTGTGCACAGGGATGTTTAGGAGTATCCACTAAAGGCCAATCATGATTACATTCTGTGGTTCAAAAGCATAGAGTGGAGGCGGTATGAGTCGTTTGCCTCACCCAGCCACTAATTCTTGGGACAATTTGGTCAGGGTTTTGGGCATTAGTACAAGAAATGTTTGTGGATGGGTAGTGCAGTAGTGTGGAATGTGCACAGCATAGTTGGGGAGGCAGTGCTGGGACCATCAACGTCAGCTCTGCATCAGTGTGACGGAGGTTGGGGAGGGCTCTGCTCCTTCACGCTTTGCTGGGATTCCCCTCTGAGATTTCCCCTTGGAGCAGTGAGAGCAATTGATGGTGAGCAAATTCAGCTTAATGTTGTGCTATCCTACCCATATTTTTCTGTAATTAAAGCTAGATTATATCTAGCGATGCAAAACACTCAAACCAAGGAAGAGACAACACAATTATTGGTACCAAAAGGAGCTGTAGGGAGATGTTATTCTATGCTGCTCATCATAATCCCATGGCTAGGCATTTGGGGCAGGATAAAACACTAAACCATCTCATGGCCTACTTTTATTGGGTGTGGCATGATATGAATGTCAGCTGGTGAACCCACCAGCCAATCCAAAAGTGCCATTGCACCCCCTTCCATTGACCGAGGTCATCTTTGAAAGAATTAGCATATACAACATTGGGTCATTAGAACGCACTGCACAAGGGTACAGCTTTGTTCTAATTTGGACTACACAAAGTGATAGCCATGCCCCTTCTCAACATCTCAACATGCAGCATTGTGGAGGCACATTATAGATTTGTTTTTTATTCATTTTACCTGTATGTAAGTCTGGATTGTGAACATTTGAACTATGATGTACATAAAAATGGGAAATATTAATGAAACATAAATTAAATCAATTATACACAGCACACTAAGGCACACCAAACAGAGACATCCGTTGATATACTAGTGTACAGGACTGTTAGCCACACACTGATAAAACCTAAGACTATTTAAATTGGATAAGTTTTTAAATAGAGGACATAGTCTCTTAGCTGAGAAAGTTAATGCAGAAGAACCTAGCATGAAAAAAAACTAAATTGCGAAAATTTGGCAACTCTAGGGGGCCACAAATGGATGCACCCTACTCAATTGGGGCCTCAGTCTGAAGAATTTAAGAACCACTGTGCTAGGAAGACCATATTCTGGTCTTCCAAAAAGAGGACACCATTTTTTTGGGGGAGGGTTGGGGGGTGACTTAATAGCATTCAAGAGCGTGCTACTATAAATACAGACTTTAATACACTGAAAAAGACACATTATTAGCATCACATAAATATATATAAATAAAATTGGTTTCACTCGCGTTTTACTTTTTTTTTTTTCATGCATTCTTTTGAATGTCCATGGAATAAAATAAAATATTAGATGCCACGAGTGTACCTTCTGCAATTATTCACACATTTGAAAAACCATGTAATGCAAAGCAATGTGATAACATGAAATAAAAAATTACATTATATGGCCGTACACAACAGCACTTCACTGTCACCCGTTCACTGAGAGTAGGCTAATGGATGAGATACAGAATTTGGCCAATAGTTGCTGCAAGCCTCTTATAATCAACCAATTTCTGTGCAAGAAGGCGGGAATTATAGAGAGGGGTTAAAGAATTGCAACCATGCGCCCATGTCACATGTTGCAGTATTAGACCATTCATAACCATAGTTGCCAAGTCCGCTTATAATACACAACTTTAGGCTTCTTTTTTTAAGTTGCATTTAAAAAATCACAGGTCGCAGATTGTAGTTTTTGGGGCTTATTTTAAAAAAATCTGACAAGCAAATTAGCTTCTTAACATTTATGGTTGCTGTTTTCTCCAATGCATTGATTGACACTGTCTGCTCACAGTTAATAGCCAATCAGTGCAATAATATAAGTGCTGTTGTGTAATTTGTCAAACAATAAATAAATAGACATATGTAAATTTCCACAAACAATGCCACCAACAGAGTGTTCAAAGGATGGCAAAAAGTACAACAAAGACTGGGAAAAGGATACACAAATTAAAGACTGGATAGGTCAAGTGGTCAAAAGTAAACGATCAAAGTAAAGCAAATGTGCAGGTACTGTAAAAGAAGCAATCGCTACAACACTGACGCAGTTTCTGGGCAGTAGAGGTCTTGATTTCAAGAAGTGAACTGATCATTGTAACTGATCGTTGTGTGGATGGAAAAACTCAGTTTATACTTACCTTCTCTAAAAGAACGAGAAACTACAACTGCTAAAATGTGTGTCATTCAATTCAACTTTGAATTGAATTGAAACAATGGCTTGCAATCTCGAGTTTTTAATTTCACATTCGTACAGCTAGTTTTCTCACAGTGCACTGAGGTGCAGAATTTTTTCATACACTTATCTAAAGAGTAATTGCACCCAGTGCCATTCCTCCTTCTGATTCCAAACTCCTTGATGTCTTTTTAAACGACATAGCCAGTCATCCACTTGTGTGTGCGGTTAATTTTGGCGTGCAGTTTACTATTGCTCTTGGAGAAGCAAAGCTTTAAAGCACAGTCGAAACAAAAGGAGGTTGCTCATGTGAGCCATGACTGGCAAGAGAGAACCAGAATTACAATCAAGCAGCTGTCTATAATGTTATGTCAAAAGATTAATTTATTTGGTTTTAAATGAGGAAATTGTAATCCTGATAGTGTTTTTTACTAAATATACCTGTAATCTGATTACTTTGTATTTTAACGTAACTGTAACAGATTACAGTTACCATTTTTTTATATCCTGATTACGTAACGCCGTTACATGTATACCATTACTCCCCAATCCTGCCTAAATGACAGAAGGCTTTCTGGAAAAAGCTGAGAAAGTAGACAGTAGACTATGGTTAGGGTTTTTTTTCTTCTTCTGTTCCCAAAATTAGAAATTTAGACACCAATGTCTGAAAGCATATCTGAAGTCTATGTGGTGTGATTGTAAAATGTTTCAGGGCCTGAAATGGTCAAATGTTGTTAGATATTTGGTGTTTATCTACGTGTTGTTTTTTGTGTTTTAGTTGCTGATTTGGTCTTTTTTTTATTATTTAACAGGAGCTACCTGCCAATAGTGTTCTCCTGGTATATTTGTCAGCTACTGGGGTCTTTCCCACTGGACGTGTGGAATATGAAGGCATGTCTTTTTCATTGTTTTCTGATCATTATGTTTGTTGATTTGTCTGAATAGTCCTTCATTTTAATTATTGTTCATCAGAGAATTTCAGAATTCACTGCTCCACACATGCTCTACTTAAATGGTAAGACAAAAAGCAAGTAGGGTAATGTTCCTCTATAACCCAGTGATAATGACAGCTCATAGAAGGTTAATGCATTAACTACCATTAAGCATCTCATTCCAGCCAGCTAGCCACATAAACACATAAACACACACCGTCCCTCACTCACTCATTCAGCTTATGCTCAATAAAGTTCCCTTACTTAGATTAAGTAGACAATGTTATTATGGGGTAATATACTTCTTACTAGGTCATTATATAAGATAATAAGGTCAGAGTCTTAAACTCCTCAGAGACCCATCCTCTTTTGTGACCCAAAAAAATTCCTCCCAAAATGCTGCTCTGAAATGAAGGTCTCATGAGCCACAGGAAGAAAGTTAGAGTGCTTTATTATTTCTTTATTCTTTGTGATCTCTTCAGGACCCTATGACTTTGGAGGAGTTCTAACCAACACTAATCGTGATGTAATAAACGGTGAGGCGGTGCAGAAGAGAAACCAGGCCCAGAAAGAGATGCACTGGTAAACAATCCCACTCAATCACTGGATACAAAACCTGAAAACATCTTTTTGCTGGAAAAGTGTGCCTTTAAAAAAAAGAATTATTAAATTCATGCAATAATAATGATAATGCTGTGTGTCTTTTATATGCGCGATCATCAGCCTTCACCCTGGAGACCTGTACCCCTTTACCAGGAAGCCCTTGTTTATTATTGTGGACTCGTCCAACAGTACGGCCTACAAGGTATATTTAATTTATTAATACAGGCGCAAAGCCAACCACGTACCTAGTTTACATAGAGATGACTTACAGTATCATCTGTAAACCGTTTTAGGGATCATATGGAGATTTATAATTTTCATAAAAGGTGCATCTAAATAAATTAGATATTATTTGAAAGGAGCTAACAATAAAATGGAAAGCTTACAAATAGGGAAAGGATTGCCTCCATTTTTCATTATCGGTTTTGACAGATACAGACAGCTGCAGAAGAGGGCCCTCCATGTGGCTATTTAAAAATATTAAAGTTGTTTTAAATACGAAGGTTTTTTTTATTGTTAAATTCTCATACTCATTAACATTATTAAACAGGTACTGATTTATAATTTTTCTTTGTCTCTCTTTGTAGAATTTCTGTAATCTGTTTGGCCAGCCTTTGGTGTGCCTACTTTCCCCTACTGTGTATCCAAAGAGCATGCAAGGTTCTGTTCCTTTTTATTGTTTTTTAAATTATTATGTATTTTTATCATGTATAGTATTAGTGCTACTAATACTGCCTCCCAAGTGTGAAGAGTTGAAGTGATGTGGCTGATATACAGTGAGGGGAAAAAAGTATTTGATCCCCTGCTGATTTTGTACGTTTGCCCACTGACAAAGAAATGATCAGTCTATAATTTTAATGGTAGGTCTATTTGAACAGTGAGAGACAGAATAACAACAAGAAAATCCAGAAAAAACGCATGTCAAAAATTTTATAAATTGATTTGCATTTTAATGAGGGAAATAAGTATTTGACCCCCTCTCAATCAGAAAGATTTCTGGCTCCCAGGTGTCTTTTATACAGGTAACGAGCTGAGATTAGGACCACACTCTTAAAGGGAGTGCTCCTAATCTCAGCTTGTTACCTGTATAAAAGACACCTGTCCACAGAAGCAATAAATCAATCAGATTCCAAACTCTCCACCATGGCCAAGAGCAAAGAGCTCTCCAAGGATGTCAGGGACAAGATTGTAGACCTACAGAAGTCTGGAATGGGCTAAAAGACCATTGCCAAGCAGCTTGGTGAGAAGGTGATAACAATTGGTGCGATTATTCGCAAATGGAAGAAACACAAAAGAACTGTCAATCTCCTTTGGCCTGGGGCTCCATGCAAGATCTCACCTCGTGGAGTTGCAATGATCATGAGAACAGTGAGGAATCAGCCCAGAACTACACGGGAGGATCTCGTCAATGATCTCAAGGCAGCTGGGACCATAGTCACCAAGAAAACAATTGGTAACACACTACGCCATGAAGGACTGAAATCCTGCAGCGCCAGCAAGGTCCCCCTGCTCAAGAAAGCACATATACATGCCTGTCTGAAGTCTGCCAATGAACATCTGAATGATTCAGAGGACAACTGGGTGAAAGTGTTGTGGTCAGATGAGACCAAAATGGAGCTCTTTGGCATCAACTCAACTCGTCGTGTTTGGAGGAGGAATGCTGCCTTTAACCCCAAGAACACCATCCCCACCGTCAAACATGGAGGTGGAAACATTATGCTTTGGGGGTGTTTTTATGCTAAGGGGACAGGACAACTTTACCGCGTCAAAGGGACGATGGATGGGGCCATGTACCATCAAATCTTGGGTGAGAACTTCCTTCCCTCAGCTAGGGCATTGAAAATGGGTTGTGGATGGGTATTCCAGCATGACAATGACCCAAAACACACAGCCAAGGCAACAAAGGAGTGGTTCAAGAAGAAGCACATTAAGGTCCTGGATTGGCCTAGCCGGTCTCCAGACCTTAATCCCATAGAAAATCTGTGAAGGGAGCTGAAGTTTCGAGTTGCCAAATGTCAGCCTCGAAACCTTAATGACTTGTAGAAGATCTGCATAGAGGAGTGGGACAAAATCCCTCCTGGGATGTGTGCAAACCTGGTGGCCAACTACAAGAAACATCTGACCTCTGTGATTGCCAACAAGGGTTTTGCCACCAAGTACTAAGTCATGTTTTGCAGAGGGGTCAAATACTTATTTCCCTCATTAAAATGCAAATCAATTTATAACATTTTTGACATGCGTTTTTCTGGATTTTTTTGTTGTTATTCTGTCTCTCACTGTTCAACTGAACATTTCTTTGTCAGTGGGCAAACGTACAAAATCAGCAAGGGATCAAATACTTTTTTCTCTCACTGTACAATGGGGGTTTATAACCTGACCTGAAATTGACTTAATCGGGATTACATTGTATGTCATGAAACCACACTAAATACATTATATGATATAGGACACAATAATATTGAACTGGGAAATTTTTTTTTTTTTTTAAGAATTTTTTTTTTTTACAAGTTACAGTAGTCACCCTCATTGCTGTGAAACCGCTAAATAATTTCTGGTGTAAATAGTTAAATACACCTGTTCTAGGAAGGTCTGTGTCAAAGTTCTGAAAAAATATTAATCAGGGTTTAATTCTAAAAATGTATAACAAACTTTAAATATCCCAATGAGCATAATTAAATCCATTATTAAAATCCGGAAATACATGATTACAGGTTTAATGGAGTTAATGAATTAGGTAAGAATGGCATTAGTCACAGAAGCAACCAAGGCACTGTAGTTCCACTCTGAACTTAAATTTGTAAAAACAGATTCTGCTTCCTATTTTATAAAGAGATTCCATAGCTTAAGGGATGTCATTTGAAATTAATATGAGATGGACTTCCATTACATGTTAGTTACATGATCTAATTAATGAAGAATACATCAAGCATGAAACATATCTCAGCTGATGATTTTGTGGTACATGTAAAATTGTGTAAATCATATTTTTCACCTGACTATTTCTTTAAGGCTGAGTGGTTAATCTTCATTGCTATCTTGGCATTTTGATTTCTAAATAATAATAATAATAAAAAAACGTATTCACCTAATGTTGTCATCTGCATTTTAGACCACTCTCAGCGTGGGAGTCTCTTCACTCTTTTTCTCTACAATCCACTAATGGGCTTTGTGTCTGTCTGTGGGCTAACCAGTATGCGCCAGAGTTTATGGGAAAAGGCCCAGGAGTTTTTGAGCAAAGTTTCTCATGACATTGGCCAGATGCTCACCAGCTCTCGAGCTATTGGTAACAGACCATCAGAGCTTTGTTATTTTCTTATCAAATTATTATGTATTTTATGTAATAAACTGGAGCAATTTCTTTAAGCAAGTGGATAAATGCAAAAATGAGGGTATGACTGAATGTCTATTGTGTTTTCATCCTAGATCAGGCTTTTTTGCAGTTCTATGGCGATGAGTTTTTGAGGCTGCTGATGATCAGGTTCGTGTTCTGCTGTGCCACTCTACGACTACACAAGCTCTTTCGGGTAAGAGCACCAGTTTGGATATCTGTCTGAACACACTAATATTTACCAGTCTATTTTTTATGCACTAGTTAGATTTGGGCCTTGACTCAAAGCAGACTTAAAGAGATTTTCAGGATGCTTTGAGTTATGTAGCATTTAGTCCTTTGGGATGGACACCTGGTCCGTTTTCCTCTCGAAGCCATTTATTTAGGCAGGTAAGAACAAACAACCAGTCTGAGAGCATCTGATAGAGGTGTTCTTACTCTAAGAAAGTGAACAAAAATGGCATGCTTTATGGGTTGTGTTCAATTTTCATCTGTAGCCATGAACTGCTAAGTTTTTAGGTGCAACTGATCTGTTAGGTGCAAACTGAGCCAAAGGACCAAGCTATAGAACTGCAGAAATGCCATGTTTAATGAATATTTGGACTACAGAACAAAAAGACAAAATAAATGCTGGATGCAAGATGTTTAAAACGTGTTCTTTATATAATTATCTAATCACTTCATTAGCTCCTACTCCATGGATATAGTATTTGGGTGATTTTTGAGAGTTCTACATGCACTTGCAAAGATTTATCTTTTACCATTGCTGTATTGCCTAATGAATGAAAGCCCAATTCTGAAAAAGTTGGGACACTATGGAAAATGCACAAAAACAAACAAAAATAGTCATTTGAAAATTCTATTCACCCTGTACTATATTGAATTCACATTATTAATACATTATTTGATATTTTACTTTGTGGATATAATTTATTTTTGAAAATATACACTCATTTCAAATATGATGACTACAACACACTCCAAAAAGGTCAGGACAGTCGACTGTTTACCACTGTGTAACATCACCTATTCTTTTAATAACACTATTAAGCATTTAGACACCATTTACAAGACAGCAGTTGGTTAAGTTTAGCAAGTCAAATTTTCCCCCATTCATCCATTATGCATTTCTTCAGCTGCACAACTGTACATTGCCTTATTTTGCATTTCATAATTCTCAATCGGAGAGAGGTCAGGACTGCACGCAGGCCATGCCTGCACCCATGCACTTGTAATCCGGGCAGAATGTGGATTGGCGTTGTCCTGCTCCATATGGCAGCATATGTTGCTCCAAATTGTGTACATATCTTTCTGCATTAATGGTGCTCTCACAGATGCGCAAGTTACCCATGCCCTGACAGATGCTGGCTTTTGGGCCTGATGCTCATAACAGCTTGGATGGTCCTCTTCCTCTTTGGTTTGGAGAACACGATGGATGTTTTGTCCAAAAACTATGTTGACTTGTCGGACCACAAAACACAATTCCACTGGGCTACTGTCCATCTCAGACAAGACAGAGCCCAGAGAAGTCGGCAGCGCTTCTGGACAGTGTTGATGTATGGCTTCTGCATTTCATAGTAAAACCTTAACTTGCATCTGTGGATGTAGTGGCGAATGGTGTTGATTGACAAAGGTTTACCAAAGTATTCCTGAGCCCATGTTAGGATATCCATTACAGAATCATGATGGTTTTTTAAGACAGTGACAGCTGAGGGATTGGAGATCATGCTCATTCAGAAGTAGTTTTTGGCCTAGCCCTTTACGCACTGAGATTTGACCAGATTCATTGCATTTTTTTTGGTGTGACTGACACTGGAGGATCCAAAAATAAAAAAAAATTATGATTGTTAGTTTGTCCAATCACTTTTGAGCCTGTGAAAATGGAGGGACTCTACAAAAATGGCTGTAATTCTTAAATGGCTAATGCAATGTTTTTGTTGAACCCCTGGAATTAAAGTTGAAAAGCTACACTTCAATCATCACAGCTTTATTGCTTCATTTCAAATCCACTGTGGTGGTATACAGAGGAAGAATTATTCAAATATTGTCACTGTCTAAATAGTTATGGACCTGACTGACCTGTGTTTATCACTGAAGTTCACCAGATTGCTTGATGAGAAACTCTTTCACTAGCAAACTATTTAGCATTTGTCCATACAGTGCAGCTAAAAAGTCTGAGACCACTAGTGAAAATGCTTGTGCATTCTTTTCTAATTTAATACAACAATATCCATCCATCTATCCATCTTCTATACCGCTTATTCCTTTCAGGGTCACGGGGAACCTGGAGCCTATCCCAGGGAGCATGGGGCACAAAGCCCAGGGTACATCATCGCAGGGCACATCACATACACACTCGCACACCCATTCATACACTACAGACACTTTAGTCATGCCAAACAGCCTACCATGCATGTCTTTGGATGAGGGGAGGAAACCGGAGTACCCGGAGGAAACCCCCGCAGAATGCGGAGAACATGCAAACTCTTCACACACAGGGCCACTGTGAGAATCGAACCCCCGACCCTGGAGGTGTGAGGTGAACGTGCGCCCTATAACACCATGCGCCCAACAACAATTTTCATTACAATTTCTATTATTTACAACAATGTGAGTGAAAAGTAAATTCTTTGCATCCACTTGGTGTTTGTCAGATCATGTAACTGAATGTTGAAATTCACTCTGCAACAAATGCCATAAATGTAAAGTAACATTAAGTTGTTTTTTATGAGTTAAATAAATGCAAGTGTTTAGGTTCAAGCACAAACTGTGTAGCTTGGCTTTATTTTGGCTGTGTGTTTTCTCTGTAAAACAGGAAGCACAGAGTTTTCCAGAATCGTACCCCCAGCTGCCAAAACAGGAGATGGTGGAGAGCAACCTACTGCAGAAACACATAATGCAGCTGGCAGCCATGCTGGATGTGCAAAACCTCTTTGTCGATGGAATGCTGGAAAACTACTGACTGTTTTGTGGCAAAATAGCACTGTGCCGACATACGTGCTCATATGGACGCACACACAAACCTGGACTGTAGGTCCTCCCGAATTAAGTTCCTGGTATTTTGTTTAACTTTACCTCTATATATTTAGATCTAGATAGTTTTTAACAATTTAAGATTGTCTCATTTTTGTGGTCAGATTTGTTTTTGTTTTTTGGCCATTTTCACATATATTGGAAAGAGTTACACAGCTACATGTAAAATAGCTCCCAAAGTACAATACTGAATATTGTTTTATACCTGCATGCGTTATTGTGCAGCTACAGAGACATTAAGTCTGGTAAAGGCAGCTGTTGCTTTTAGAAGGGAGACACTTAAGCTCAATCAAGAAAGAGTGAATAACTTCACAATAATACTGACCGATAGTTTGCTTCTCAAATTCTTCCATAAAAAACAGCGAGGGCTCGGAGATTAAAATATCAAACTGCAATACTCAAAAATATTTTCACAATAAATGATATTTATCCCACTGTTTAGATTGCTAACAAAACTGCCAGTGAACATTTAAAAAACTGCTTACATTTTTAAGCTCTAAAGCATTATTTAACAAAGAAAACTAAGAAAAATTTAACATGCAAAAAGCCTGTTAACTTGTTATTGTAATACTGGAGTCGGTCAGAGCCACAAAAGTACTGAGGATACCTGCAATATCTTCATAAATCCCATTGTGATGTAGTTTATCGCAGTATCTGTATCTTATACTGCACAGCTATCATTTCCTGTTTTGTCATTCATCACGTTATTCTTCTGTAACTTTCATGTGTTTTGTCAATAGCGCAGACAACACATGCGTTTGTTTGCTTTGACGCTCAGATGTCTTTTGCACATCGTCGCTTGTTTACTACAATGTTTTGCTTACAATCTATATGCGTTAATTGTGTCATGTGTACTATGAACTCAAGCCTGGCCTTCTGAAGATGGTTTGAAACTGAATGCATTTTTTGGGCCAATAGCATTTTATGAAATTAACAATTAACAGTTTTGCATGTCTTATTAGTATGTGGTGCATATAATCTATACCTACAACCTGATTTCTAAACCCATGTGTGTGGTGGACACCTATATACACTGATTAGCCATAACATTTAAAACCAGTGACAGATGACGTGAATAATATTGATTATCTCGTTACATGGCATCTGTCAAGGGGTGGGATATATTAGGCGGTAAATGAAGAGTCAGATCTCAAAGTGGATGTGTTGGAAGCAGGACAAATAGGCAAAGGGTAAGGGCATGTGTGACTTTGACAAGCCAAATTGGGATTGCTGGATGACTGTTTCAGATCATCTCCAAAATGGCAGGTTTTGTGGTGTGTTCCTGAATGCAATGGTTAGTACCTACCAAAAGTGGTCTAATGTTCTGCTGGGAAACCTTGGGTCCTGGCATTCATGTGGATGTTACTTTGACACATACCACCTACCTAAACATTCCAGACCAAGGACACCCCTTCATGGCAACGGTATTCCCTAATGGCAATGACCTCTTTCAGCAGGACAATGCACCCTGCCACACTGCAAAATTGTTCAGGAATAGTTTGTATACAGGTCAGAGCTGTTTTGGTGGCACAAGAGTGAGCTACACAATATTAGGCACTTGGTTTTAATGTTATGGCTGACTAGCATATATGTATATACATATCTCATATATCAAACCCAAAATGCATAACACTGACAAGATGCAAACCACTCCTCAACAGTAAGAATTGACAGGCCAGATTGAAATTCATAAAGAAATACAGAGATGAGCCACAAAATTCGTGGAACCAAGATTAACCTCTACCAAAGGATGGACAGAATCTACTCATGATCCAAAACATACAAGCTCATCGTTCAAGCATAGTGGAGAAAGCATGGCTTGGGTTTCTTTGGATGCTTCTTGAACTAACTCACTAATCTTTGTTGATGTAATCTAATAATGCTAGCAGCAGAATGACTTCATAAGTGTACAGAAATATTCTGTCTGCCAATTTATAGAGATCCAATCTAATTGGAATGAAATTCATCATTCAGCAAGACAATGACCCAAAACATGTTGCCAATACAACACAAGGACTCCATCAAGAGAAAAAGTGGAAAGTCAATCACCAGAACTTGAGTATTCATTTCACCTCCTGAAGAGGAGACTGGATGGGAAAAATCCCCAAAACAAACAACAACTGAAAGAAGCTGTGGTATTATCTGGAAAAAAGAATGCAACAATTTGGCGATATCATTCGGTTGCCGGTTTGACGCAGCTTTTCCAAACAAGGGATTTGTAACCGAATATTAAGTGTTGGAAGCAGGAAAAATGGGCAAGCATAAAGACCTGAGCAACTTTGACAAGTGCCAAATTGTGATGGCTAGACAACTTGGCCAGAGCATCTCCAAAATGGCAAGTCTTTTGGGGTGTTCTCAGTATGCAGTGGTACTTACCAAAAGTGGTCCAGGGAAGGACAACTGGTGAACCAATGACAGGGTCATGGGCACCCAAGGCTCATTGATGCGGTATTGAGTGAAGGCTAGTCCATCTGGTCTGAAGAGCAGAAGAGAAGAGCTATTGTAGTACAAAAGATCTATTGTAGTACAAATTTCTGAAAAAATTTAAGCTGGCTATGGGCATGTGTGCATCAAAACTGGTCCAAGGAGCAATGGAAGAAGGTGGTCTGGTCGGATTACTCATGTGGACAGCCAGGGGTGTCTCTTACCTAGGTACGAGACAGCACCAGGATGTACTAAGGGAAGAAGGCAAGCTGGCGGAGGAAGTGTGATGATCTGGGAAATGTTTTACTGACAAACCTAGGGCCCTGGCGTTGATGTAGATGTTACTTTGACATGTACCACCTACCGAAACATTGTTGCAGATCAAGTTCACCCCTTCATTGCAACAAATGTACCCTAATGGCAGTGGCCTTTTTGATCAGGATAGTGTGCCTTGCCATACTGCAAAAATTGTTCAGGGTGTTGACTTGGCCTCCAAATTCCCCAGATCTCAATCCTATCAAGCATCTGTGGGATGTGCTGGACAAACAAAATCCATGGAGGCCCCACCTCGCAAATTACAGGCCTTAAAAGATATGCTGCCAATAATTTTGTTGTACAAATGTACAAAATGAATGTACCTGACTGTATATAAAGAATTTTGATGCAGAGAGGTGTATATGTCCATCTGACCTATTTGTTGTACCTAATGTGTGGGGTGGGGGGATTTTTGTGCAGTGTTCATAATGAGCAAACAGAGGTTTAGAATCTGCCTGTCCTGCAGACAGGTATAAACCAGGCTGTCTTGTGATGTGATCATTATTTTATTTGTTTCTCAAGTCAGGGTTTTAATTATGATATTTATTGTGATGATAGCATTGGACTTTATTCTATTGAAGTCTGACCTCTATTCTTTTTCTAAACATCCTCAGAAAGTTAAACATAAACAAAACAAAAAAAAAACAAAGCTGTGAGCCTTGTTCAGCACAACATAGAGGCTTGCATAATGGGACCAACAGTTGCCACAAGGGACCACCAGATTTTTTCCCTTAGAAAGCACAAGGCCCCAGTATCTATTTTATAACTTCTCTTTCATGTCATTGAGCCATTTGACCATGGCATTATTTGCAACATTTACAAGACTCCATCTTGCTAATTCATGTGCTTCAGATGGCACACTGGATATGAATTAGCAGAGCAGGCTGTTAACATAGGCTCTGAAAACGTAGGTTGGCAGCATTTCTAGGATATAATCAGTGACTTTTTACACTTCTGGCCTATTTAAACACATCTGCTAGCTTATTTTCAGCTACAGTTTCCTCTGAAAGTATTGTAATGACAAGGTCAATTGTTTTGTTTTTGAGATCAAAAGATGAATGTGAGATGATGAATCAGAATTTCAAATTTAATTGATTGAGATTTACATTTAGATTTGTTAAAAACTTGACCGGTCCCTTCTTTCTCCAAACTTTGGCCTTTCCATCACTGAAGTAGAGATTAATATTGGTTCCAGAACTTTTGTAGCTCATCTCTGCATTTCTTTTCGAATTCCAGTCTGGCCTTCTGAGTCTTAATGCTGAGGAGTGGTTTGCATCTTGTGGTATGGCCGCTATGTTTCTGCTCTCAAAGTCTTTTTTGACTGGTGGATTATGATACCTGTGACCTGTAGAGGTTGTTGGTGGTGATATGTTTTTGGGGGGTTTGTCATTTTTCAGTCATCAACTGCTGTTGTTTTCCTTGACTGACTTGTTTGATGTCTGTTTTTTTTAGTACACTAGTGGTTTCTTTCTTTTTCAGGACATTCCAAAATTGCTGTATTGTCCATGGCCAATGCTTATACAAAAGCTCTGATAATTTATCCCTCTTTTCTCAGCTTCAAAACTGCCTTGATTTTTTTCCATAGACAGCTCTCTGGCTTCATGTTTTTTTTCCTTCTTAACAACAGATTCAGGTAAAAACAGGGGCCAAATTAAGAGTAGATGTTCAGAGTTATTAATTTTTTAATCAGTAAATCTAACCTGGGCACAAGAAACACCTGCCAGCCACATGTTCCAATATTTTTGATCACTTGGAAAAATGGGTGGGTTCAAGCAAAAGGTGCCATGTTCTAAGCTTTTTAACAACATCTAGATGTAAATATCAGGAAATGAAAATTGAAAGTCTGATCTGTCATGCCATATTCATCTTTTGAATGTCTTCAGTGTACAATATAGCAAAACAAATGAATTGGCCTTGTGTTTCAAAACTTTTGGAGGGGACTATATCTCTAAATTGAGTTTCCTCATATTATATTTCGCTCATATTATATTTACAAATCACTGCCAATCAGACCCATCTGCATCCTAAAAAAAGTTTTAATTGATCCTGTCACTGCCAGGGTTACTGAACCCACTCTTGCAGAAACAGCACAATTTATACACCAACCCCTCCTTGTAGAGAATACAGTATCTTTAATTCATGAAATAGTTTATACATCACTGCAATTGGAAACAGATGAAAGGCATCTTGGTTTCCTCCCTTTCTACATGGTCATGTCTGCCTGACCTTAATTTAATTATTTATTTTTTTGTGTGCATGTGTTGGTGGTGTTGATTTAGTATGTCGGACACTGGCATTACATGAGCCAGCCCTCTAAACTTATCTTCTGACATTTGTGGAAGTCAAAAATTCTGTAGCATTTAGTGGATGAGAAGCATTCATTTCAGACAGGGACTAACTAAAGCACAGGCCCTAAATGGCAAAACCTAAATATAAATATTGAAGTGGGCTAGTTATATTTAGGGTATTCTCTTGCTGAAACTGTGACATATGTTTTCATAGTATCTGTGATGGTATGCATAGTATCTAGCTATCAACCCTTTGTTATTGTTAATGTGCATATACACCATGGTAGTAAGATGGAGGGTGCCATTAATGCCTTGTTTGTAGAAGTTAAGCTGAAGGATTGATTGGTTACTATGGGTTTGTTTTTTCTTTTGTAGCAGTTCTGGGGTGGGATGATTTTAAAAGTAACAAAATTATGATAATACTCTTTCTTTATAAGTTAAGGGGTATTACAGTTGTCAATTAGCTTGCATTGTATTCTCCAACTGTCATGTTTTCAGTCATTTCCTATGGTTGTCTTATCTTTTGCCAGGTTGCACTTTTCAGAAAAAAAGGACAAGATAAATGTCATACCAAAACATGCAAGTTTTTTTTTCCAGAATGCTATTTAAGATTATTAAAATATGATTGTTTTGTTTAATATGTGCTGAGATATGTTGACATTCTACAGGCTTTTGTTAACCCTGTGCTGTCTGAGTTGAATTGCACCTGCAATTAAAACATTGACCTGACCTCTTCCCTGTAATGTAGGAACGTACCTTCTCTGCTGAAACTAGATCTCATGAGTTGCATTTTATGGAAAAGGGATCATGTTGAGTATGTCTGTCTGGGGGGGATAATTTTTGGGCGAGAATATTTTAAATAGAAACCTTAAATGAAAAATCTAGCCAGATCTAGTGCATGGCAATGTTATAAATCAACTGTCTGTTATTATAGCTCTAGAAACATTTTCTAACATTATAAACTGCAGATTTAACACTTCTGTTTGCAGCCTAGTTCCATTTCAATTTCTGTATTGAGGTTTATTGCAAAATGTTATTGAAAATGTTACTGAAATTGTTCAGAGACAATGAGGGCTCTGACCACACATAGAAGATCCAATAGCTTTATTCTAGCAGGCACATAGTGAAAGGGGTTTTGATTTAAAACAAACACAAATAAAGATGGGACTAAAAAGGAAGTGAAGTATAATGAATAAATCCAAACCTGACACCACTTTCTTGCATGTCACTCACTGACTATACTTGCTAAAATTCACACAGAGCCACATCATATTTAAACAGTGTGTTGTTCTTACCAGTTCTTGCATTCATACCATATCTTACCATATACACACATGCATACACAAGTGTGTGTGTGTGTGTGTGTGTGTATTTTGCATATTTTTGCCTCTGTACACCACCGAAATGAATTTGAAATGAAGCAATCAAGATGTGATGATTTAAGTGTAGACTTCCAGCTTTAATTCAAGGGGTTTAACAAAAATATTGCATTAACCATTTAGGGATTACAGCCATTTTCACAGGCTCAAAAGTAATTAGACAAACTAACAATCATAAATATTAAGATTATTTGTAATAGTTGGATGCAAATCCTTTGCAGTCAATGAAGTCTTGAACCCATGGAAAAAATCAAATGCTGTGTCGTCCCTTGAGATGCTTTGCCAGGCCTTTACTGCAGCCACCCTCAGTTGCTGCTTGTTTGAGGGTGTTTCTGCCTTCAGTTTTGTCTTCAGGAAATGAAAAGCATGCTTAATTGGGTTGAGATCAGGTGACTGACTCATCCATTCAAGAGCATTCATTTTCTTTGCCTTAAGAAGCTCATGTGTTGCTTTTGCAGTACGTTTTTGGTCATTATCCATCTGTGCTGTAAAGTGCCGAATTTGACTGAATGTGAGCAGAAAGTATAGATCTATACACTTGATAATTCATCCTGCTACTTCTATTAGCAGTAACATTATCAGGAAACACCAGTGACCCAATTCCATTGGTGTCCATACATGCCCATGCCATATCACTGCCTCTACAGTGTATCCAGAAAGTATTCACAGCACTTTTTACACATTTTTTATGTTACAGCCTTATTCCAATATGGATTAAATTAATTATATTTCTCAAAATTCTACAAACAATACCCCATAATGACAACATGAAAGGGGTTTGTGTGAAGTCTTTGCAAATTTCTTAAAAATAAAAAACAAAAAAGCGCATATACATAAGTCACAGCCTTTGCCATGACACTCAAAATTGAGCTCAGGTGCATCCTGTTTCCACTGATCATCCTTGAGATAGTTCTACACTTGATTGCAGTCTAACTGTGGTAAATTCAGGTGATTGGTCATGATTTGGAAAGGCACACACCTGTCTATATAAGGTCCCACAATTAACAATGCATGTCAGAGCACAAACCAAGCCATGAAGTCCAAGGAACTGTCTGTAGACCTCTGAGAGATCTGAAAATGGCTGTGCACCGACGCTCCCCATCCAACCTGATGGAGCTTGAGAGGTCTTGCAAAGAAGAATGGGAGAAACTGCCCAAAAATAGGTGTGTCAAGCTTGGAGCATCATACTCAAAATGACTTGAGGCTGTAATTGGTGCCAAAGCTGCTTCAACAAAGTACTGAGGAAAGGCTGTGAATACTTATGTACATGTGCTTTTTTTGTTTTTAATTTTTTAATAAATTTGCAATCAAACTTCAATCAAACTTCTTTCATGTTGTCATTATTTGGTATTGTTTGTAGAATTTTGACAAAAATAATGAATTTAATCCATTTTGGAATAAATCTGTAACATAACAAAATGTGGGGAAAGCTGAAGTGCTGTGAATACTGTCCAGATGCACTGTAAATGTTTGACAGATTATATGGTATGCTTTGGATTATGACCCCTTTCCTTTTCCATAGTCCTCTCTTTCCATCATTCTGGTTCAAGTTAATCTTGTCTTTAATTTATTTATTCATTTTCATGTGATTCGTTTACATGTGATTCAATTACATGTGATTTAGTTACATGTGATACATTTTCATGTGATAGATTTATGTATGATTCAGTTACATGTGATGCATTTACTAATTTGCTTCTCTTTAAATCCAGTTTTAGATTTAAGGTCTTTCCAGATTATTGCTTGCTACAGTGTATGAGATAACCCCAGTAAAATTGCCTGAATTCTATAATATAATTTGTTCATCATGTTAGGTTTAAATCCTCTAAAAACAGATTTGCAATTAAATTACATTACATCCTTCAAAGCATTGGCATGTTCTGCATACTCTCACAATCCACCAATCACCCACACATCGAAAGTCTCCATAAACAAATGAGACAGCAGTGTATCCTACAAAAACCGAACGTTGTCCACAATGTGAAAACAACTCAGAGAGTAAACTGGACTAACCAACAAAATTACCAAGACTAATAAACAGTCTGCACACAATAATAAATATAATCTCCTTACATTTTAAAGACTTACAAATAATATAACAGTGTAGCACGTAAAGCCGAGGAAATAACACTAATAAAATTAAATAAACAGAAACTCTAACCCAGTCAGAGCATCAAAACAGAGAAGCACATTAATACAGAAGTAAATTCCACAAAATCTAAGTGAAGTAATGCAATATCTTCAATAAAAATCAGAATTCTGTAGAGTTGTAAGGCCGAGTGCAAGAAAATAAAAATAAAAGAAGAGCGAAAAAGACGCTGCTGTGTAGGTAATGCAGTTCACCCTGATATCAAGAGTTTAACATAGTCTCCTGCTTCCTCCGCTGAAATCAAGTCCTTCTGTTATATGTCAACACTGATATATGTAATGCAAAGCCGAGCTGGGTGAAGTATACCATAGAGAGCACCCTCAATACCACAAAGTTGGCGCCGTACCTCGTTAAATGTAGCCCGGGCCTGGGCTATCTTGGCTATGTAGTCAGGGAAAACGGAGATTTTCAAATCCCACACTTTAATCCACTGGAGCTCTCTCACACGGTGTAAAATGTCAACACAGTCTAGAATGGTGTAATCTGCACACAATAGCTTGTGATCGTTCACCAGGCTTGGGCTTCGGCTGAAGGGTCCAGACCAAACGCCTCTTTTAACAAGGCCTTTTAGCTACAGCAGCAGTTGTACAGGTGTCAGTGCTCTCTGGAACTCCAACTATCTTAACGTTATTGCACCGTGACCTCGACTCCAAATCCTCACATTTATTCTCTACTTTGGTCACGGTCGCAGTGAGAGACTCGATAGTTGTCTTCATATGAACTATGTGATCGGTGCAACCAGAGAGAGCATGCTCCATTTCCCCAACAATACCTTTCAGTGTTTGATATGGTAGCATCAGTAGCAACTTTATCACTAGCCAGCTGTGTTTTCACGGCCTGCAGGTCAAACTGGACAGTAGACAGCGCTTCCCCAAGAGTTTTCTGGAGCTCCATTTTTAAAAAATACCGGCGATGCAGCTCAAGCCTGAGTGCGGTGAAGTCAGGATCACCGCTCGGCGATGCGGATTCAGGGGGAAAAGGGGGCTTGCTCGCGGCGCACACACTAGGTTGTGTCTGAATGCTACCACGGGTTTCCCGTGTTCTAACACAAAGTTAAAAGTGCAAACAAGGAAGTGGAATAAGTCAAAATATATTGTATGACCAAAAAGTGCAAATTAATTACAATTTTAATCGAAATCAGCAGGAGCCTCCAACTTCGTGTCCTACCAACAAATTCCGAATTCAAGTTAATCTTGCATCAGAACTGGTTGGGCATTTTATTTTTTATTTTTTTAAGATTTATTTTTTTTGTTTGTTTGTTTTTTTTTAGCCAAGTCTAATCTAGCATTTCTGTTCTTGAGTGTTACCAAATCTTGAGGTAAACCAGCTGTCCATGAAGACATCTATTGATTGTAGACAATGATGCACCTACCTCCTACAGAGTGTTCTTGACTTGGCTAGATGTTGTGGGGTTTTTCAACAACAAGGAAAGAATTCTGCAATCATCCACTTCAGTTGTCTTTCCGTGGCCTTCCAGACCTTTTGGTGTTTGCTGAGCTCACCAATGTATTCCTTCGTATTAAGAATGTACACAATTTTCATTTGGCCACTCCTAAAGTTTCTGCTCTCTCTCGGATAGGTCTGGGTGTTTTTTCAGCCTACTGATTCACTTGCATCGACACCTCTTTGGACTGCATATTTAGAGTACCCATGAACAGCTGTCAAATGCAAATTCAGCACTTCAAATCAACTCCACACTTTTTATCTCCTTATTTTGTCATTAAATATCAAGGAAACAGGCCATAAGTAGCCATAAAACTGCTCATTAACTGCAAGCAAACATTTGATCCTCTTTGAAAGGGTGCCTATTAATAAATGCCACATAACGTTTATATTTTGTGGTAAGTTTCACATATTAAATTAACAAAAAATAATCCAGATCAGTCACATGGAAAAAATAAGCACACCTCTACATTTAAATTAGAAAAAGGTGTTCAAAATCTGGTGCCAGTGATTAGAACCTGCTTAGGGAGTGCAGGTGGAACTTGTCTTTATTTATAACCCTCTCACTTCTAGTGTCTGGTTTTCCCTTTGTTTATGTGGTGTGTGGTGTCATCATGCCAAGATCTAAAGAGTTCAATAAGGCCTTCAGAAAAAAGTTGTAGATGCCTATGAGTCTGTCAAGGGATTTAAAAAGATATGATTATTTGAAATACATCATTCCACTGTAAAGAAAATCATCTAAAAGTGGCACATATTTCAACCAGCTTCCAATTTGTTCAGGACTGGCCGTCCCAGCAAATTCGGCCCAAGAGCAGACCTTCTGATACGAAAGAAGTCTCCAAAAACCCCAACATCACAGGATCTGCTAATAAGTTTTGCAACTGTTGGTGTCAAAGTGCATGCTTCTACAATCAGAAACAGATTGTACAAATTTGACCTGCATGGGAGACATGCCAGAAAAAAGCCTTTCCTGTCAAAAATAAACATTAGAGCAAGACTACAGTTTGCCGATAAGCATATAGGCAAAGATCAGGCCTTTTGAAATAATGTGCTCTGGACAGACAAATCAAAGATAGAGTTTTAGGCCACAGTAACAGCAGACATGTTTGGCACAGACTAAAGACAGCTTTTCAGGAGAAGCATCCCAACTGTGAATCACAGTGGTGGATATGTTATGGTTTGGGGTTGCTTTGCTACCTCAGGGACTGGACAGCTTGCATTCACTGATTCAACTATGGAATTCTGCATCATATCAGAGAGTGCTTTAAGATAATAGGCACTATTTCAAAGATGATCACATGTTTGATTTTCCAAATACGTCAAAAAAACAACTTTTGTTTCCGCATGACTCAATAGACAGTGTAATGGAAAAGTGTTTGCCCCATCCTTCATTTATGGCATTTGGCAGACACCCTTATCCAGAGCAACTTACATTTACCTCGTTTATACATCTGAGCAGTTGAGGGCCTTGCTCACGGGTCCAACAGTGACAGCTCAGCTGTGCTGGGGTTTGAACTCATGGCATTCTGATCTGTAGCCCAAAGTCTTAACCACTGAGCTGCCACTGACTAGCTGGACTAGACACAACCAGGACTGATTACTGCAAACCCTGTTCAATCAAATCAACACCTACATAGAACTTTTTCAACAGCATGGAGTTGGTTAAAAATTCTTAGCTAAAAACACACTATGCCGAAATTGAAAGAAATTCCAGAATCAATGAGGAAGAAGGTGATTGAAATACATCAGTTTGGGAAGGGTTACAAAGCTACTTCAAAGGTTGTGGGACTCCAAAGGTGAGAGCCATTATATCCACAGTGAGAGCCATTATATCCAAATGGAAAAACTCAGCACAGTAGTGAACCTTCCCAGAAGTGGCTGACATTCCAAAATTCCTCCAAGAGCACAGCAACTACTCATCCAGGAAGTCACAAAACGGCCAAGGACAACATCAAAGCACTTACAGGTCTCTCTTGTGTCAATAAAAGTCACTGTTTGTGACTCCATTTTCAGAAATCCATGGAAGAATGGCGAGGTGAAAACCACTGCTAACCCAAAAGAACTTTTAAGACTCGTCTAAATTTTGCCAAAAACTTTGTCATCCTCAAACCTTTTGGTTGCAGTAATTGCTGCTAATGGTGGCACAAACAGATTTTAAGTTTAAGGGGGCAATTAGTTTTTCACATTGGTAAAAATAAATAAACAAAAACTGTATTGTGTGTTTACTCAGGTTGCCTTTGTTTTATGTTGTATTTCGTTTGAAGATCTAAAACTATTTAGTATGAGATATACACAAAAACAGAAGTTTTTTTCTGGCCCATTTTTCCTGCATTCAACACATCAACTTCAAGAACTGACAGCTCACTTGCTGCATAATATATCCCACCCTTCTACAATATTTTCCCTTTTGTAAGAAAGCTAGCCTTCGCTGAGGCAGTGTTTGTGAATCATTGTCTTTCTGGGTGTCATAACTTGAATCATGGAGCCAAGTCATCCAACAACAAAGGCCTGGAGTAGTGAAAGACTACAAGCCCATTACAACAGCAATGTACTGTCACAAACAACAAAATCTGTGGATAAACTGATACAGAAGAACATGCTAAATAAATTCTCAGATATGAATGAACATGCTCCCAAATAGTGAAGTGTGTTCTTTAAAACCTCTAAAAACTATTGTGCTCTAGCACCCATTTTGTATTTTTACAGGGGTGAGTCAAATGAAAACCTTTTTGCACTGTTTATTGCAAATAGGTGACACAAAAATAGATACGTTCTCACATGATCTCCATTTGATCTTCCAGCAGTTAACGAGTACCCAGATTCTTCTAGATATATAATTGAATTTAAATTTCGTCATAGCAAAGATTAGTAACAATTTTTTTTTTGTTAAATTATGCTGAAATAAATTACTTCTGTAACATTGCTAGCTAGCTAACAGCTATTAGTCAGCATAAAAAGTAGAATTTGCTGCACTGCTACATTTTGAAGACATGTAGAAAAGTGTATTAGGGCATCTTCTTAATGAAGCACAGACACAATAACTGATGCAATCAGTACCCTATTCAGTCCTCAAAATGGCAGAAATTATACAGTGTGACAAAAAATGCAAGTATGTCATCTAAACATTTTTCATGAAAGCATGCCCAAATCTTCATATGTTCATTGGTTCAAACCTCATCTCTCGTCAAAATGCAATGATAGACACTATACTTCACTGAGGAAAAAAAAAGATTCTGGTTGTCCAAGATGGCTGCTTCATAGCGTTACAGCTACACCATAGAGTTGTGTTCACATTCATAAATTACATTACATCAAACTAAACCATAATCAATCTAAATAATATTACCAAACATTTCTTGACTATAGACATTTCAGTATTTCTACATTTTACAAGTGTGAAACCGTTATCTACTGAAAACTGTGACACTGGGTTTCTGTCATCATACCATGAATTATTTTTACCAGTCCATCCCTAGCTGCTAATCATTTGGCAAGCTCCCATTACTGTTTGTAAATAAAAATAGATGTTCATGCAACCTGGTTACAAAAAGACCTGAGCAACCTAAAAACCTGATGCTACTCGATAATATATGTAACGGAATACATGTAGCAGTGGTACATAATCAGGAAACAAAAAACCGGTAATGGTAATCTCTTACACTTATGTCAAAAAAAAAAAGTAATCAGATTACAGGTACATTTTGGTAAAATAATAATAATAATAAAAAAAGGAATACTGTCAGTAACAATTTTATTTAAAGCCAAAGAAATTTAACTTTTGCATGGCTTTATACTGCACCTAAAATGGTCGCATTTACAACCAAAAATATAAGTTTGCCAATAATATTTTTGCTGATATCGCAACAATATAAGTTTATATGTTATGATTTTAAAATTTTCATGTAATGACTTTTTAATTGCGTGTTCTGTGAGGAGTAGCCTGTCACATAATTTGTTGTGTTGACATAATAAAATGAGATGCTGTGCATTAAAGTTTCAGTGGGGAAAAAGGCAGTTTCACTATTCAGTTCAGAGTTCAAATTCATCCAGGGCACCAAAATATGCACAGTGAAAGCGAGGATCAGCTTTCCCTGTGGAAAAAAATATCAGACTTTTTCAAACAATTTAGGTCATCTCTCTCAAGCACCAATGCTGATGGCACTCCTGCTGATAAAAAAAAAAAAGCTGGCTCCAGTTGTGCCTGCATGAGAGAGATATAAAACGACAGACACACAGAGGATCATCTTTCCATGGCAATCTATGTAAGTAAAAGTGCAGAAAGGCATTTTAAGACCTCTTGGATTTAATAGTTTATATGGCTCAGCTATGATCATCACACACATAAAATGTTTTGTGACTTTTGTTCCAAAAGCGTGTAGAGAAATAATGGGGAAAAACAGATTAGAAAGAGACTGTGAGAAAACAGGGAAATAGTCAAAAGCATAAAAAAGCTTGGAACTATGTAATCACAGAGTGTTCCACAAAAAACACGGTTAACACAAGCAGTGTCTCATGCATGAGGACTACGTGACGAGCCAATGGCTCCTTAATAGATTTTTTTTGTCTGTAGTCCTGCTTTTGACATAACACAATATAGAAGACTGCATGATTATAGCTCTGGTTCTCTCTTGCCAGTTGAGATTCACATGAGCCAATGTATTTATTTTATTAAAACAAGTCCAAATATTGCACATGTTTTTAAGCTCTAAAATATGCTCTAAATACTATGCTAGATCTATGTTATGTTACTCTGTTAGTATGTTAGATCATTGCTTTTCTCTTGACTTTATTTACATATGTGACCTTGAAGTAATCCAAAAGTAATCAGATTACATTACTTTCATATTGTGAAATTTGGATTACATTACTGATTATGAAGTAATTTGTAACTGTAACAGAATACATTTTTAAAGTAACCCTCCCAACCCTGGTTATATCTGACTGGAGAATCAATCAAGAACTTTATTTAGGAATCAAACTGACATTGGTTGATTGTTATCCACTTATTTTTATGGAACACCACTATGATTGTAGTGGTTTAAAAAAAAAAAAAAAAAAAAAGTTAATATAAATGTTCGGAGGCATTCTCTCACATTACATTACAAAAAGGCAGACCAACTATAAGCTTCAGTTGTTCAGGACTAGATGTTCCATAAACATAAAAACCTACAACTAGCCTACTTTATAACAATTATTATTGTTGCTGTTATTGCTATTATTCATATTTATATTATAGTTTGCTTTATTTATCTGGTGTACTGGTGTCAGCTAATTATGATAAAATCATTATGGCTGACTAATCAACAATTAATCCTTCCATCCATCTTTCATACCACTTATCTGATTTTGGATGGGATGCCAACCCATCACAAGGCACAATCACACACTAATAATTTGGAAATGCAAGTGAGCCTACAACGCATGTCTTTGGACTATAGGAGGAAACTGGAGATCCTGGAGGAACATGCAAACTCTCCGCACACAAGGCAGAGGCTAAAATACTAACCACTAAGCCACCATGCTGCCCAACAATTAATCAACAAGATAGAGCAAATAAAGAAAATCAAATGTCAATCTTATTTACAAGATTGTTCAAACTATTTATATACAGATGAAATGTCACACTAGTCAACCAATAACCCCAGAGTGCCACCTATTGGTTCTCTGGCTGTGCTGCAGGTTGAGTTTGTGCACTGTGTATTGAAGTATCCATGAGCTAATGTAATTGTTCAGCTTCCACTTGTTGAGAGGAGAGCCATTCAAATTCACAAATATGAGTGAGGAGACATCCTCTATTGCAGTGAAGAGGGGTCATAACTGTGTTCATTAAACTAAACACACATGTTCACACTTAGCAGTGCTGACAGTAAATATGTTTAAGATTAATATCTTAAATTTTATAAGATTAAATTAAATTATAGTAATGAGCCAAGTTTTCTAAAATGACCTTTCTTTCTTTGTAATCCCTGAATCCCTTAAGAGTTTTACCTTTTTTACATTTACCTTGTCTAAATGAATCTGTCTATCCAACTATTTGGTGCTGGCCTCTCCATACCATTCTGGCCAGTTTGCTTCATATAATGCTTGAGACTGATCAAGTATGCTTATTCTGTCAGATGTATCATTGATGGAACAGTGAATAACCTCTGTTCCGTGTTCCTGATGAGTGATTCAAGGAACTCTGATTAATATATCTGCATCAACTTTGAATTGATTGTTAAGGAGTTACCATGGAGTCTGTGAGAAGCAGTGATGGCTTCCTGTCTTTTTTCACCTAGAACATCTTAGTATAGAAGAGAGATGGAAAATTACTGCTGGGAGCCCAGCACACATTCAGCACCCTTCCATTTTCTCCAGATTCACGTCAACACCTTTAACACATTCTGCAAGCTCACAACATATCGTAGAGGCTATATAGCTTATCTGTAAATGCTGTGAAATGATTCACATAATTTTCCTCCATGACAGAACCCCCGAATGTTAACTCAAGCCTAGGATTAAGGCAGTGCCAGACAATTAAATCTTGGTACTTTTGTTGCAGGTGGGTGGCTACACCCTACTTGCAGTCAAGCCTTAAGCTGGCACCATCACACCTAAACGCAAGCCATTTTTGTTTGATGAAACTCTCCTCCAACCTCACTTGTAGAGCCACGACAGCAAGCTATTTGTGATAGACTCAGCTGACTGGGTTTCAAGTTCAGCTATGCCAAGGAAGAGAACTGTCGGCTGATCCTGTAGCACAGCAGTCAACTAAACCACTAACACAGACCTCTTGCTCAGTGTGGTGAATTTGTCAATTGGGATACTAAATTTCCCACTTTCACTGGTTTCTCCTCATCTGCTTTTTCTGTGCTCAGCTATGTGATGAATCAGTGGACTTGAGTGATACAACCCAGTTGGCTGTTTTCTTTCAGATGGTTTTTGATGATTTTTCCACCAAAGAGTTTTTTACATTGCTTCCTCTGAAAACCATGACCAGAGGAGTCAACATCTACAAAGTTTTGAAGAACCACTGTGTGGAAAGAAACGTGCCACTTGAGAAGCTTGTGTCTATGACAACAGATGGCTCCAGCCATGATAGGGTGCCACTCTGGATTAATTGCACTTTGCAAGGCCGTCCCAGACTTTCCTAAATTTCTGAACTATCATTGCATCATTCATCAGCAGGCGATCTGCACTAAGGTTATGGGCTCTGATCATGTCATGACACCGGTTGCTCAGATTATCAACTCAATGGGCAGGAATGTGAGGAAATGTTTACTTATTTTGAACATATTGAGCCATGTGTGGCCAACCCTTTCATGGAGATAGACATTGATCACATTTCAAAGCAGATGGCTGAACTGTTCAATGCTGCAGAGATGGAGATGGAGGTTTAATTAATTAATAAATTAATCTCGAAATTCTGGTTGACCCTGAAAATTACAAGAACATTCACCAAGCTCCCCTCAAAGCATCTACTTTATTTGGATCCACATACCTTTGTAAAGCAGAGTTTTCTGAAATGAATGTGATTAAATGTAAGTTCAGAACAAGACTGTCAGATGAACATTTAAACGATTGCATAAGAGTGAACCTAAGTGCATACACACCAGCATATACCTCTCTTGTGGAATCAGTGCAGTTTCAGTCAGCTCATTAACTGTAAGAAAGTGTGAATGCACTTCATGTCTTACCTGTGGCCCATCATGCACTTTTCTCATTTACATGCACTCTCATTCATGTGGTATACATTTTAGTTCAGAATGTAAACCAACATTTAAAATTCTACTGCTGTTTATATTCCAGTTAATTTGTTTGGATTTGACTTTCATTAATGTATATACGTAAACAACCATAAAGTTATCTGTAGACTATAACAAAGTGCTGTTCCCTTTCAAAGGGAACTTTGACGTTGCATTTAGCATAACTGTATGGGACCGCCTTGCATGCATGACTGGTATCTTAAACTTGCGTAAAATCATGCCTCTACATATAGGTCTGCCATGATCAGGTGACATGGCAATTAAGCATGTCGCATGATATATATATGGCACCTGTGAACCACGCCACTAGCCTCATTATCTTCAGCGAGACTGCATGTCTATTGTTTGTGTGACAAAAACGCTTAATTTCTACTCTATATTTTCTCAAAATCTCTTAACTTTTCTATCCTTTTTTAGAGGAAAAGAGAGGTAAGTAATGAGCGAGAAAAAATTCAAGAGAAGAGTGTTACTGCTTGCTCCCGTTTCATACACCTTCTGGGTGAATTGTTTAGCAGTGTACTATGCGATGGCAGCCTCGAGAGGCTACGCATGGTAATGCCTATATTAAGCAGCTCGGCTCGCGACTAGTGCTCTTCCCGGAAGCCGAAGCGAGTCGAGTTTCAAAGCCTTGCGGATCTGGGCCGGCCGCTGCAGAGGCAGCCAGCCATCTCAGGTTCTGTGGATCTCTTATAGATCCGGAAGAGGAGCTGGAGACGAGCGCTGCTCGATCTCTTGCTCTGTTTTCCTGGTTTAGCTCTTTGCTGCATTTTGGGGCTCGCATCACGACTCCTCCTTCCGCTATGGAAAACAAAAGGTAATAATTCTTCTCTGACTCCGAGGAGTTAGAAGGATGGCTTAAAAACTGAGAGCAGCATATAAAGAGCTGCTTGAAGTGATTACCCAGTGAAAGTAAATCCCTCACACTGCAGAAACTCCCCTGTCTTCCAGAAGTGCATGACAAAATCTCAGGCTTCTGGGGGAAAACCATGCATAAGCCATATTCATAACCCCACGATGTTGGATTATTCAGCCATTGTGGGAATGAATGGCATGGCTATTTAGCTATGCTGAAGGTGGAGGAGGCGCTTGCGAGCTACCTCTCTCCATCGACGGCAGGCCACCGTGGCATTGGTGGGCAAGCCTATGCAGTAGTAGTCATGCTTGTGGGTCACTGCAGACAATGACAGGGTTGCAGGCCTACCAAGCAGACCTGCTGAGTGAGCTCGACATATGGCGGCATTCAAAAAAGCCAGTTCCTTGCCTGTTGTCTCGAGCTCACCCGGGCGTCCACGAGTGGAGCCTCGGCCAGCACTAGTCTGAGGGAGACCCAGAAGGTGAGTATGGCAGTCCGGCAACTCCTGCATACAGCCAGGGGAACTGGGCGGCCACAGTCGCAGTCTGCTACTAGGCCTGATCTGAGAATGGTCATAATGGGCAAGCAGGCAAAGAAGAGCGGTCCTGAGGGGCCGTGGAGGGATCAGGGGACATGAGGTTGTTAGGACAGGTAGCCCCCAGAACTACGGTAGGGCCTCCCCTAGCCAAGGCGGTCCCCATGTTTTCAGTGTTCTCTGGTCAGCGAGCTGTGACAGGGCAACGAAAATCTGATTATTTCCCTCCAATAGAATGTGGAATAGTTAACATCACTGACGCTCAAACTTATTGTGCCACAGATTCAGTTTGAGAACTGTTTTGTGGCGATAGATCTAAAAGGTGCATATTTTCACATAGGAATATCGCTAGCTTTATCCCCTTGCACCTTCACAAAGTGCATGGATGTCACTCTGGCTCCATTGTGACTCCAGGGCATCTGTGTACTGAACTTCCTGGACGATTGGTTAATTCTAGCACGATCCAAGGATACTGGCGGTTCAACATCGAAATGTTGCTCTCGCCCACATGAGGAGCTTTGGGCTCAGGTTGAATCTCAGAAAAGTATGCTTTCCCCAGTGCAGTGGACAACTTTTCTAGGGATTATAGGATTCTACTACGATGAGGGCGTTTCTATCCCAAACATGCATAGTGTCAATCCTATCAACACTGAGCAAGATAAAAGTCCATATGGCGAGGTTGGACAAGCGGGATGGCGTGTGTTCACCTCTGAGGAGACACATGACCCGCTGTGGAGGGCTGATTTATCACCCTCGGCCAGAACTATGGAAACGGTGGGTCTGGCCCCTGAGGGGCAGCAGTTCATAGATTCTGTTCTCACAAATTAGGTTCTAGAGACCATGTTAAACACTAGAGCACCATCCTCAAGGAAATTGTATGCGCTCAAGTGGCGGCTTTTTGTCTTGTATTGTGAGGAACGTCAGCTAGACCCAGTGAACTGCGCAATAGCTACTGTCCTGGAGTTCTTACAAGAACGTTTCTCTGCAGGGTGGCTCCTTCTACAATCAGGGTTACTTTTCCGCTGTTTCGGCCAGCCACTCCCCGGTTCATGTAGCCTCTGTGGGGCAACATCCTCTAACTTCGAGGTTCATGCGTGGTGTCAGACAGCTGAGGCCCATCTGCAGGTCACGCAAACCTGCCTGGGACCTTGCTGTGGTCTTGAAAGGTCTGTTAGGGGCCCCATTTGTGCCCTTAGAGTCAGTCTCTGAGAAGCTTCTGACTCTAAAGTTAGCCGTTTTACTGGCCCTGACATCATTCAAGTGAGTGGGAGGTCTACAAGCTCTCTCTATTGCCCCTTCTTGTCTTGACTTTGCCCCTGGATTAGCCAAGGCCTTCCTGTATCCTAGGCCGGATTATATTCCTAAAGTGCCTACATTGGCTGCCCACCCTGTGGTGTTGCAGGCTTTCTGCCCTCCTCTGTTCCTCACAACGGAACAAGAGAGGATACACCGGCTGTGTCCAGTGTACTTACGTCCACCGCTCCGGCCAGTCGTGTAAGTCGGAGCAGCTACTGGTCTGCTTTGGCAGTGACAGGAAAAGTGATTCTGTGTCAAAGCAGCGCATCTCTACATGGATAGTGGAAGCAAACTCTAGGCTTATGACACGCGGTCTTGCAACGCCTCGGGGCATAAGAGCTCATTCCACTAGGGCGGTCACCTCCTCAAAGGCTTTGTCCAAAGGGGTACCTTTGCAGGATGTGTGTGCAGCTGCAGGGTGGTCTACGCCACACACATTAATTCGTTATTACAGCCTGGATATTCATTCCACCCCAGGCTGGAGTGTCTTGCAGTGACCCTCGGGCTTGGGTATTTTAGAACAGGCTGTACCCTTGGTATGATGGAGTGGGTGTTCCCATTCCCATACTGTTATGCTAAATGCAACGTCAAAGTTCGCTTTGAAACGGATTGAGCTTATCAAAGCTAACTTCAAACTCGATAATAAATCGTGTTGTGCATATGTGATCTATCTTATTAACTGCAAAACAAATAACCACCATTTACCATTAGCAACCTCTAGCTGTGTATTTTGGAGGATTTTTAAAATACTCTTGGATGTCCATGCTAGTAGTAGTTATGAATGTATTCTGAGGCACGTAAATGTCATCAGCCTACAACCATGGCATCCCTGTCACTCCTGGGTGGGGGTGAGCAGGGGGCAGGTGATGTTGTGTGCTGAACTGTCACTTAATGCTCAGTAAACAAAGAAATGATTTTGACTCGCGCTTAAAATTTTTTACAAATCACAAATGATTAAATGATCATAAAAAGGTGAGTAAATGCTATTTTTATGTTCAAAATGGTACATAAACAGTGTTTACATGCATTTCAATGAATAAATAAATTAATTCCTTTATCGTTATTGCACAGCTGCACAACGAAATTCAAATGCAACTCCTTTTGGTAAAAGTAACACACAACAAAGAAAATACAAACCACTGAGTAAAGTAAGACACATCATTGCAAGATTGGATAAATAAGTAAGCAATAGAAAGTATATTGCACAATCCCATGTGTACTATGTATTGCGCAGTCCAATAATTAAATAGTCCAATGTGTAATGCATTGCACAGTCCCATATGTAACATGTATTATACAGTCTTTTAAATAATTAATCTGTTCATAAGTATAGAGTTGTGGGCCTCAATGGACCTATAACACCTCCTAGAAGGCAGCAGTGTGAACAGACTGTTTCCTGGGTGAGAATAGTCCAGGATTATGTGTGCTGCATGACACAGGCATCTGGCTCTGTATATGTCAGTCAATGAGGGAAGCTGTGTCCTTATAATGTTTGTGCTGTCTTCTTGACTGTCTCCAGAGCCTTTTTTATCAGCCATAGTGCAGATTCTAAACCACACCAAGATGTTGTAGGTGATGATACTCTCCACAGAACACTTGTAAACAGACAGCAGCAGTTCCGGGGACAGATTGACTCTCTCCTCAGTGACCTCAAAAAGTACAGTCGCTGCTGTGCTTTTTACACAAGGGCATTGGAGTTAACATATCCGCAGAGATGTATGTTCCCAAGAATGTGAAGTCACTGGACCCTCTCCACAATCTCCCCTTTGATATAAAGAGGGACAGGTTCCTCCCTCTTCCTCCTAAAATCTAGCACCAACTAATTTGTTTTTGAGGTGTTGAGTGCCAGAGCAACAGGCAGTGAGTCAGACTCATTGTTATTATACTATACCTATCCCACTACTGTAGTGTCATCTGCAAACTTAATGATAATGTTGCTATCATGGATTTATGTACAGTCATGGGTGTATAGAGTGTATAGCAGAGGACTCAAAACACAGCCCTGGGGGACCCCAGTACTGAAGGATCCCATCCTGACTGACTGTAAACGGTCTGTTAAAAAGTCTTTGATCCATCTGCAAGTGTGGTGGCCAACACCCAGACTGTAGAGCTTGGGCACCATTCTGCTAGGGATGATGTTGATGATAAAAATAAATGGTTGAACTCCTTGGCCAGGCTACTGCTGGTGCTAATGACTGGATCTTTGGAGCCCTTAAAGTTTGTGAGGTGCTGGATACCCTGCCAGACGCACCTGGAGTCCCCCTCACTTAAATATCACTCTATTCTCCTGTAGGCTGCTTTTGCATCCTTGATGTCTCTTTTTACGTTGGATATGGCAAGCCTGTATAATTCCATGTTTCCAGACCTAAAGGCTGTGTCTCAATCCCTCAGCAGCTGCGTGACACCCCTGGTCATCACCTGCGTGAAGTTGGTCCCCCCACCAATGCAAAACATCAGCAAAATAGTCTCAATCATTTGTACTTCGTTTGTGCTATTAAAATGTTCGTTTCTGCTTCGGTTCAGGAGATATTAAAATAATATTCAAAGGTCATTCTGGGGTCACCCAGCCCCCCCACATGCTCCAAATGAACCCAAAATAGTCTCAATCGTTTGTGCTTCGTTTGTGCTGGTTTGTGCTCATAAAAGTTTCGTTTGTGCTGCTTTCGTTTTTAAAATATTAGGCATTTAATTATGGTGCGGTGACATCACCAGTCCCACACATGCTCCAAATTAACCCAAAATAGTCTCAATCGTTTGTGCTTCGTTTGTGCTGGTTTGTGCCGTAAAAATTTTCGTTTGTGCTGCTTCCGTTCTGGAGATATTAAAATAATATTTATAGGTCATTTTGGGGTCACCAAGCCCCCCCACATGCTCTGAATTAACCCAAAATAGTCTCAATTGTTTGTGCTTCGTTTGTGCTGGTTTGTGCTGCTAAAAGTTAAGTTTGTGCTGCTTCCGTTTTTAAAATATTAGGCATTTAATTATGGTGCGGTGAAGTCATCAGCCCCCGACATGCTCCAAATTAACCCCAAATAGTCTCAATCGTTTGTGCCTGGTTTGTGCAGTAAAAATTTTCGTTTGTGCTGCGTCGGTTCAGGAGATATTAAACGAGAAATCATATCATCATTTGTTCAATAAACAATTCTCTTTACTTCATTCACTGGTCTCTCATGATTGAACTTTTCATTTATTTACAAGGAGAATAATCTGTTAAACTTCACTCCCACCACTAGGTGTGACACTTCTGTTCATTGTGCTCTTGTGGAAATTAGTGTTGTTAGTATAGGAAAAGTCAATCATAATGGTACAACATTCAAAGAGCTAAGATTGTCAATGTTTCTTGAACAGAAAACTCATTGTTAATACTAGTATGGCTAATGGAGCTATGAAATGCTAATTACAGCTGCACATGGTACCCATGGTAGTTATTTGAAAACGTTGTGTATCCAAGGGTCAACATTTCCATATTGGTCCTAATATAAAGATATTATATCCTTATAGTAATAATATATATTTTCCTTGTATTCTGGCAAATACAGTAATACACGAAAACAAGTTTACAGTGTATGACCTTTTTTGCATCAGGATTATTTCAGTGGGGAATTATGTTCTGCTTATGCCAGATTCCCAAGATGGTGTCATCGATGGTGTCATCGCTCTCACACTCCCTCATACTTGTCACTGGAAGTTCAACATGGGACCTCATGCCAAAGAACTCTCTGAGGATCTGAAAAAAAGGAATTGCTGCTCTACATAAAAATGACCTAGGCTATAAGAAGATTGCCAATACCCTGACAGTGAGCTGCAGCACGGTGGCCAAAACCATACCTTTACACTTTAACTACACTTTAGACCCGCTAAACATTCGTTCCGTATGTAAAATGATGGATAGGGGCTACGTTCATCCGCAGACCTACGTGGATTATTATGTCCACCAAGCTGGAAATGGTCTTCCAGGGTTTCAAGGCGCCCCCACCATGTATGGCTCGGGGCTAGGAGGACTGTTCAAGGGTCTTTTTAGAATGGCAGTTCCGTTCCTCAAAAGGGTTTTGCTATTGCAAAACCTCATTTAAAAACAGCTGCTAAAGGGGTCGTAAGCGATGTATTCAGCAACATTATGAGCAAGACACAAACTCAGAATCAAGACGGTTCGGGACTTGCATTGATTGCACGTAAAAAATCTAAAAGGCTCCCAGGGTGTCGACATGTGGTTCCTAATAAAAGACGTAAGGTTACTAAAATCAAGACCAGTGTGAAAAAGATAGAGCAGAGACGCAACAGGCATCCTTCCATCTCTCACAAGAGAAATCGGCTGAACATTTTCTAACATCATGGCTTTCTTACACAGTCTATCCTCAGAGTGTACCAAGACAGAATTGGATATTTTCACATTACCTTATACCCAAACGAGTATCGAAAAGTACACTTATGTCGAAATACCTCCACTTTCCGCTTTTACGGACAACGGACCCCTGGAGTTCTACGTGGCTGGAAACGGGGAGGATTACCTCGATTTGAACAACACTTTTTTACATCTGACCTGTAAAATCGTGAACCCTGACGGTTCCAATATAGCTAACGATGCAAAGGTCGGGGTCGTTAACTACCCCGTAGCCTCACTTTTTTCACAAGTGGACGTCATGCTCGGGGATTGTCTTATTTCTCAATCTAGCAGTACATACTCATACCGTGCTACCTTTGAAAGTCTTCTCAACTATGGAAAAGATACACTGGAATTTTGCACGGGGCTATTCTACAAAGACACAGCGGGTCATATGGATGCCACAGACCCAGACGGACGAAACGAAGGTCTCAAAAAAAGGGCCAGTTTCAGCGCTGAAAGCAACACCTTCGACCTGATTGAACACATTCACTCGGATATATTTTTTCAGGATAAACTTTTACTGAACGGTATCGATTTGAGGATTAAAATGGTTTGCAGCAAAGCTGAATTCTGTTTGATGAAGGAAGGAAATGCAAATTTCAATCCGAAAATACTCAACGCTTCTCTTTTTGTGAAGAATGTAACCGTCTCCACGTCTGTAAAAATCGGTCACGGACAAGCACTTCTCAGCGCCACAACCAAGTATCCGATCGAAAGAGTCTGTTTGAAGACCTTCAGTCTAGCTGCAGGGAGCCGCATTTGTTCACAAGAGAACCTTTTCCTCGGCCCCTTACCTAGAACCATTATTTTTGGGATGGTAGACAATGATGCCTTCAGCGGGTCATACGATAAAAACCCTTTTAATTACGATGCAGAGTTTATAGCATTGTACGTAGACGGTACGCAATATCCCACAAAACCGTCTCAGCCTGTTTTTCAGTCGGGTAACGTGGTCCGTGAATTCCATTCTTTAATTTTAGCATCAGGAAAGCAGCTGAAAGATCAGGCTTTGTCGATAAACAGAGAAGAGTACCTGAACGGGTATACTTTATTCGCATGCAACCTGAATCCTGATGACGATTGTGGTCAACATTTGTCATTAATAAAATCGGGGAATATGCGATTGGAACTCAGATTTCGTCAACCACTTCCGAGCACTGTGAATCTAAACGTGTACGCCAGTTTTGACAGCGTTCTAGAAATAAACAATCGTATAAACGTGCTCATCGATTACCGGTAACTCATGTATACCAGAAAACTAACGGAGGTTATGAGAAATTGTCCTGAAATAGATAAAATATTTCATGGCGTGATGGCCTATGACGAGCTACCTACAAGTATTCTGAGAAAGTTTCCAGCCTTATTCATTGTAAACACACATCCGAGACACATGCCGGGTGAGCACTGGCTAGCGTTATGCCTTAACGACAAAAACACAGGAGAATTTTTTGACTCGTACGGAAACCCCACAGACTTCGAACTCTTTCCTCGATCAATGAATTATTTTTTGACAAAGAACTGTTGCAAAATAAAATATAACCCCGTACAAGTTCAAAACTTTACGTCGGTTTGCTGCGGGCAACACTGTGTGTTTTTTCTGTGTCACAAAGCTAAAGGTTATTCGTTTAACCGTATTATGTCTATGTATAGCAAAGATTTAAATAGAAATGATAACGCTGTTGTGTCTTTTGTTAAAAAAATGTACCCTAGAGTAAATAAAAAGCATTCAATTACATGTGTACAATGTGTTAACTCTCTAGATATGTTTCGTTTGCATGTGTAGTGGAATGTTAGATGACCATGCTTCACAAGAAAAATGTTATTTTAAAAAGTCATTTAAAATTTCAAAAGTTATTTTATTGAAATAAAGGGTAAGATAACATAACATTTGTTGTCCCTCGTCATTTCAACGGTTAAAAACGGGGGATTTGAAAACTTGTTCGGAATCATAGTCTTTGCTTTTAGGTGTGGAAACAAGGTGCGAGGTATCTTTAGATCTTTTTATGTCAGATATTTTGCGTCGAACACCGCCGTTAGGTATTGCTGAAAAGGGTATATTTAGGTTGGCTACTGTCTGTAAGAACTCTTTCCAACCTAAAGGCCTCCGTTCGTCGGATACTCGATGAGGGGCAGTGAGATTTTTAAGCAAATCTACCATGTGAGATCCTTTGATAGTGTTTCCTTTAAAAATAAATTCACCGCTATCATTCCACACGGCGCCGGTTTTTAAAAGTTTTTCCATAACGTACGAAGCGTTTCTTTTGTTTCTAGCTGAAATGTTAACGAGGACCTCTTGCATGATTTCGTCTTTGGGTGGTTCGGGCACCGCTGCTTCCTTTTTGCTTTCCGATATTTTAGGTAGAGACAGGGTCAACTGAGCGGTTTCCTGCTCTCCTACTTTAACCAGGTTTAAAATTTTTTGCAACACAGACGCGTAGAGTTTTGCCTTATCGTAATCGTTCAGATCAGTCCTCGATAAAATATATCGGATTGCATCGTCCAAGTTGTTTTCGACAGTCTTTCTTATGGTTTCCGTCTCTGAACCGATGTTTCTAAGTTTATCGATCTGATGTTGAGAGACTAAATACATTTTCTCAGCAGTCTCCATGTTATTTGTTGCGGGATGCGATTAAGCTGCTTATAAAAGGAATGGCTACACTGAGCAAAGGCAGAAGAAATCCTCCGGATTGATTAATAACTTTCCTTTTTCTTTCTACGGACGCTCTTTTATCAGCAAATATCCATTTTGAGCAAGATCCATTTTTTTTGTTTTTTTAAAACCCGGTACTGTTTTGTCGTCAGCGGTATGTTTCCCCTGAGCACATTTAAAGCTAGTTCACATATGCTCAAGAATCTTGGATGTCGGGCGAGTGTATGTTTTCCATTTGAGAATCTTGGATGTCGGGCGAGTGTGTGTTTTCCATTTGAGAATCTTGGATGTCGGGCGAGGGTGTGTTTTCCATTTGAGAATCTTGGATATCGGGCGAGGGTGTGTTTTCCATTGGATGGTTGTACTCATTATCGTTTTCCGAATTTTGTGCAATATTGGTAGGGTTTTCGATTAAGTTAACCAGACCGTCATTTATCCTCATAACACTTTGATTAAGTTCGTGTATCATATCATGAGAAGTTAACGGTCTAGGTTCCTGAGCGTTTTCTGGAGTTGAGACGATATTCTGAACGGGTGATAATGACATATTTTCATTGATTTGATTCACCACGTCTATTAAACATGGATTTATCTGCATAGATTCTCTTTGTTCGATTAGGTTATTTTGTAGCTGTAACAGACATTGATTTAATTCGAAAAATGTTGTGCGACGTCACCGGTGTACTTGATACAGATTGACTGGAATTTCGGCTGGGGTTTTCATTTTGAGTATTGCTCTGGTCTGACAATCTTAAATTTTCATTCAACTGATTGACTGCATCGATTAGATCAGGGTTTAATTGTACTGAATGACCGTGTTCATTTAAGTTATTATGTAACTCTAACAGACAATGATTTAATTCAGAAAATATATCGTTTGGCTTCACCGATGTGTTTGATACGACGTAATTTGTACTCTGATTAGGTCTCTCACTAATGACTTGGTGTGACGGAATTAAACTTTTGTTCAGCCGGTTGATTGCTTCAGTTATACACGGGTTCAGGGTTGTGTACGAATCATGATATAACGGACCATTTGTAAAACTCTGGTTTCCATCATAAAAGAAATCATGCGATAATGGAGAATTTTCGTTTCTCTCTTTTTTTTTTAGTCTCTGTATCCGAACTGCATTTCATTCATTTCTGCGCCATATCTTTCATACAATTTTCTAATCAACTTTATGTTCACTGAGAGACATCTATTCACATTTTCAAGTGTGCTGTACAGTAAAGGGACAAATTCTGTACCTCAACCGGATTCAAGTGTATAATCAATCTGTCCAAAGTTTTCCAATAAATCAGTCTTTGCTTCGAAGAATTCACGCCACACTGCACAGATCTGTTGTAGTTCGATGTCTTGTTGAATGTCGGTTTCCGAGATGATTTCCTCTTGGTAATCTATTGCATCACTCGTATCTATAAGTCACAGAACATTTATTTTAGTGCTGTTTAAATAGAAGGTAAAATATACAACAACTCACCTGAAATATCTCCGCTGAAAGCACTGTTAGTCACGTTTCCCTCAACTTCTGAATATGATACAAACAATGTTATATTCACGTATGAAAGATTTACAGCATGAAACATTCATAATTTTATGTTATGACTTACGTGTGGAGCTCAGATTCAAAAGTTCATGAGTGGTTGTTTCGGGAATCTCATCATCAGAAATAATAACCAAGCTGTCTATAAACAGTAAAACAAATAAAATATACTTTTAATAACTTAACATTTCCATTTTAGATCACTACATAGATCTAAGAGACAAATTTAATTACCTATACACTAGAATCAGATGAGCTTAACTCGCTCTTACACTGTAATATAATGTAATGAAAATTTTAATTTTAGATAAATTACCGTACCAGATTACATATGACCGGATAAGGATAATGATTTTTGTACTCAGAAAGATTAGTTCTAAGTTTATATCATAATCATTATCAATTGGATAATTACATAAACATTGTATTTCAATTTATATTTAACTATTTAACTGATTAAAATACATATTCTTACCTGCTGAGAAATCAGTGGTGTCTGGAAATTCTATTGAACTTTGCCGATGTTCAAACTTTCGAAGTGTTTGATTCTGGAAGTATTGAAGGATAGACTCTGGAAATTCGGTCGAACCTTTGCCAATGTTAAAACTTTCGAAGTGTTGGACTTTTATAGATGGTTCGTATGCATGCTAGTGTGTGTGTGTGGGTGTGTGTATGTGTGTGTCATATTTTTGTTTGGATGTGTGTGTGTGGAATGCATCAGAATGGGGGGTTTTACGGTGTTGACCTTTGACTTAGGCCTGACTCGGAAGGGACAGAGAACTTGAAAAGCAAAACGGTTCCTTTTTCTCGAGTTTCAGAAAAAACATCACGTCCTTTATCCACATCGAAAAAAAACCCGGCTGTACATCCATTTGACATTACCCAATATTGAATCTTTTCATGTTCTAACATTTTTTCTGTTCTTGCCAAAAAAGGGTGAGCTTTTTTCGGCGCATTAGGACAGACATCAGCCATGTTGTAAGCTCGCACACGTCGATCTAAGTACAGAGTATTAGGAAACCTAGAGGGGATGCTCGACTTTTATAAACAGGTTCGTATGTATGCGTTTGTATGTACGTGCACGTGTGTGTTTGTGTGCGTGTCGTATTTCTGGTTGGATGTGTTATACACATGGCCGTTCCAGGTATGGTAACGTTTGTGTCAGAAATGTATGTGATCCAGATTTAACATAACTATATATATATTTATGAACTACCTCAGAGTGCTAGAAAGTGCAACGTGTGTGGAGAACATACAGTATGGTCGTTCCAGGTATGGTAACGTTTGTGTCAGGAATGTATGTGATCCCGATTTAACATAACTATATACAGTGGTGTGAAAAAGTGTTTGCCCCCTTCCTCATTTCCTGTTCCTTTGCATGTTTGTCACACTTAAGTGTTTCGGAACATCAAACCAATTTAAACAATAGTCAAGGACAACACAAGTAAACACAAAATGCAATTTGTAAATGAAGGTGTTTATTATTAAAGGTGAAAAAAAATCCACATTATCCACAGTAAGACGACTCATCCAAGAGGTCACAAAGACCCCACAACAACGTCCAAAGAACTGCAGGCCTCACTTGCCTCAGTTAAGGTCAGCGTTCATGCCTCCACCATCAGGAAAAGACTGGGCAAAAATGGCCTGCATGGCAGAGTTCCAAGGAGAAAACCACTGCTGAGCAAAAAGAACATCAAAGCTCGTCTCAATTTCTCCACAACACATCTTGATGATCCCCAAGACTTTTGGGACAACATTCTGTGGACCGATGAGACAAAAGTGGAACTCTTTGGAAGGTGTGTGTCCAAGTATATCTGGCGTAGAAGGAACACTGCATTTCATAAAAAGAACATTATAAAACATATGCTCATTCCAGGTACGTTAACATTTGTGTCTGGAATGTATGTGATCCAGATTTAACATAGCTATATATATATATATATATATATATATATATATATATATATATATATATATATATATATATATATATATATATATATATATATATATATATATTTTATGACCTACATGTGAACAGTGTGTCTATGTTTATCCGTAAGAGATGGGGACCTACATGGCTGTTCCAGGTATGTGTAAAACATATGGTCGTTCCAGGTATGTTAACGTTTGTGTCAGGAATGTATGTGATCCAGATTTAACATAGCTATATATATATATTTTATGTCCTACGTGTGAACAGTGTGTCTATGTTTATCCGTAACAGATGGGGCCCTACATGGCCGCTCCAGGTATGGTAATGTGTGTGTCAGGAATGTATGTGATCCCGATTTGACATAGCTATATCTATTTTTATGATCATGACATTTGACCCATATCTATTTGACCTTTGACCTAGACCTGTCAAATTTTATGGTTACATGCCATACAAACTATTCTATATATGACTGGCTTATTGAAGAGAGGTGTGCTATGACTTTTATAAGTGATGCGACTTTTGAACCTCGGACATAAAAAACCTCACGTTTTTGTCACATAGAGAATGAATGGGGAATAAAACACTGGTGTCACAGATTGGACATTAAACTCATGTTTTAGGGAGTAGACCCAGTGTTTCAGAATTTTCACTCCAAATGTCCGGAAAGTGGCATTATTCTGGCCCCACTGAAAATAATAGGAAAATCTAATCACCAAACTACAGCAGCCATGTCATATATCAAGAATTGCATTATGGGGGATGACAATACCCTCAGTTCAGTGTGCAGAAATGCGTTATGGGTATTTTAGTGACATCCAGTGCACAATAACCCCCAAAATAAATGGAATCACAAAAGTACTGCAACATAGACATGTGACCTATCAAAACACTGAGCTCAATGAGGAGTATTGGATTCTCCTAATACCCACATTGTCAGTAACACAGACATGAATGAAGTGTCCAAGTGTTCGGCTTGGTCCAGAGAATCAAGAAATCTGACCCACTGAAAAATAACGGACACACCAACAATGACTAAGGATATTCACACTTGATAAAATAGAATGCAGTAAAATAATAAAATACAGTAGATTTAACAAAAAGATTTTTAGAATGTGGAATAAGATATAATAGACTGTAGAATAAAACTAAATATAGTGGGCTGTAGGGAATATGATGTAAAAAAAAAAAAAAAAAAAAGGAATACAATAGACCCCGCAATCCTGAAGAAGGAGTAAGTGGTAGAAGATGGATGGATGGATGGATGGAATATAATAGAACATGATGTGTGGGAGCAGATATACAGAGTTGTAAAGTGTATACAGTGTAGTAGTATAGTAGTGTTTGGTCCGAGTCCACCTTTGTTAGAGTCGAGACCAAGTCTTTAACAAATCGATTCCAAAAGGGTCCAAGTTGGACTCAAGTCAGAGTCCAGAAAGTAATTAAATTGAAAAAAGATTTGAATTGTAAACTCAGCACTGAGCTATTAAAGTACTATTTTAACCATCACAAACCAATGGCTACATAAATGTAACCAAAAATACAACTATTAAATCTTACAATTGCCATTTAATATTTTTATTTCATGTTATCAGCACCTCAACTAGTTTTCTACCAAAAAAATGGTTTCAAATAAAAAAGGGATATAGAGGTATGTAGAACTTTTATTATATTACAAATGTATGAAAATACAATTAACCTGTTTTGTTATTGTATCACACTATATTGTGTCCTCCAGTTCGAGTTGACATTTCAATTATTTTATGCCTCCCCCACAGTTATATAGGCTGAGAGAGTAGAGTTACATTCATCAGCATGTCATCATAAAAAGCTTCATGCTTTATCACTGCTTTTAATCTGTCTATGAATAACAACAAACTAATTTCTGAACACAGCTTTATTCTTGTAACATTTTTTTTCCATTTTAATTCCTAAAATGAAAAGAAAAAAATCCTTATCAACAAGGTTTATGATATTTACTACATTAAGAAGTACATTTGTTTTACATTTGTTTGCTAATGTTCAGGGGTGAACCATGTGATTCACCGATACCGATGAGTTTTCTCAAGTCTATCAGTATTATTCAAGTAAGACAATATTATGGAAACTGAAAAAAGAAATTAAATGTAAAATAAAATAGACTTCACTATATGAGAAACATACAGTGATTCTTATTAAATTTACTGAAGTTATTCAGCCAAATGAGTGAGTGAGTCTTTTGTTGTTTGATTAACATTAATAACACAGACAGCCGCAGGTTTATTAGACTCCTGTCACTTTAAGACATAATGTACAGATCCATTATACAATACTGGCACACCTCCGATTTTCCCCCCAACTGTTTACATTCACTTAAAACATAACCGACTGTATTTGCATGAGTACTCGGCCAGGCCTGCATTTTGACATGATGTGTGTTTATTTATTTGACGTCCCAGCGTAATAAGCCGCTAAAGAGAACTCGATTCTGTACTCGCATAATGAGGCACACTTGAAACATCAACAGCAGTGGAAACAATACTGAGGTTAACAAGAACTAAGTTTTTACTTCAGATTTTTAGTCTTTCATGTTAGGACATATGATAGAATTGATGTAAAGTCAGTAAGATGTAAAGTCATCTTTTTTAAGCGAAACAAGCATTTTCATAACAGTTTTTTCCAAACATGAAACCCCTGTGATCACAGACTATATCTGAAGATATAGCAGTATGAATGTAAAAGGGTATTTGGCACAAAACCCCTGTAATCATGGACAGGTATCTGAAGGTATAGCAGATTTAATGTAAAAGAGTATTTGGCACAAATCCCCTGTGATCACGGACAGGTATCTAAGATATAGCAGTATGAATGGAAAGGGTATTTAGGCAAGAAAATCTTGTGATCAAAGACAGGCATCTGAAGAAATAGCATTACGAATGTAAAGGGTATTTGGGAATGAAATCCCTGTGATCACGGACAGGTATCTAAAGATATAGCAATATGAATGTAAAAGGGAAGTTCAGCATGAAACCCCTGCAAGCATGGGCAGGTATTTGAAGTTATAGAAGAATACATGTAAAACCATTGCAATCACAGACAGACAACTATCTGCAGCAATTGGCTTTTCTTCCCAAACTGCGCAAGATCTGATGATGATGATGCAATATCTGTTACACTGTCCTGAAATCCATGGAAAAAAGTGCCTGCTCTTTTTCCTATACTCAGTGACACTTTGCATGAATTATGGGAGTAATTTCCATTAAGATGTAAACAGATCTTAAGCTCAGGGGTGTCAAACTCATTTTAGTTCAGGGACACATGTTGTTGTTGTTCGTCCATCGGTGTTGATGAGGACCATTTATGTCATCTATTCACTCGGGAGGTGGGTCCGGTGATGGCTGTATGGAAGTATAATAGTGCCAAAAGTCCTTGAAACTTGAATTACATAACCTGAAAAAAACTTGTCACAATAACAATACTTGAATTTTTTCTGCCCAGCAATTTGACACAAATCGAAAAATAAACACCGCAATATCAGTGTTTGAATTAATTTCCTCAGAAATTCAGGCTGCAAAAATTCAGGTCTTCACATTCAGGCTGCAAAAATTCAGGTCTTAAATTCAGGTCTTCACATCCGGGTCTCACAGAAAGAGCAGTGGATTGCCAATAGTATTATTGCTCGCTGCTCAGAACCGCCTCAATACCCTGGTGGTTGTGGTGTGAATTGCACTTCCGTACCGATAGCGAATCAGAAGATTTTACTACACTGTTGAATTACTTTTCATTTATCCTACAGTTATTCATTGTAACGAAGTTATGTTCGCTTTTTGTGAGCTAGCTAGCTAACGTTAGTTTTCCCCACAGCACTTGCTCTTGGACCTTGTTTTAGAGCGATTCCGCTTGCGCCTGAAGCTTTTGCTCTACTCACACCTCCGTGTCTCTGTGCTTCGCCCTTTCCCGCTACACTATTTTATAAATGACATTAATTCAAGACAAGAAAAGTCAAACAGGCAGTTTCATGCACCAATCTTTTTACACTATCAGGGTATGAAGTGACCAGGGCATTGAAAATGTGAATGTTGATCGCCTAATGTTCACAGTCCGTGGGGCAGGCAGGGGAAGCTTTATTTCAGGAAAGAGTGTTCATAATCAGCGGTGTGTTGATTTAAAACCATGTATACTTATCAGTATATCTACTGAGGTTCCTGTTTACAAAATCATTTGACACTGAATTTTACTTTTGTATGATTCATTTATTCCAGTATTGAGAGGCTGTGGTGAGATGTCTGGACATCAGTGACAAATGTGTATTATGATGTTCTGCACTCCCTAGAGGAATGTGGCTACCTTGACATTTCAGACCCAACTTTTGTCGCCACTTAGTTTTTCTTCCACGGCTTCAAAATGACCTCAACTTGTTCTGCAGAACCTGGTACAATCACCCGATTCGCACAGACGGTAGTATGACTCTTAACCAGTTAAGTGTCAACCATCCTGTACCTGAACCCAACCTTGAGGCATGTGGTCTACTTTTCATATGTGAAACTGTCTGTCTTTATTTTTGGAACTAAGAACAATAAGTAAGAATGTTGCCATGAATGGAATGCTCATTTTGTTGAGAGCTTTAGGAAGGACTTCCTTCACATGTTATGATTAATGGTCCAAGATTTGTCTTTTAGGGACTGAGCATACCGCACATTGACTGGGAGAGTAGCGGACTCGTTGCTGATGCACACGCCAGCATCATTGTTCTTATGACAGAATGCCCCCTGAGTGATGAACAAATGGCAGCCCTACAGGAAGCTGTATACCACAAAACAACTTCACAGACATTTGGCTGGGACATCTATTTAGCGGCACTTCAGTTTTGCCAGTCAGTTCTTATGGAGTAATTGTCTATAGTGGCAGCAGACCACATGTTTGTTACTTGATAATAAATGTTTCAGCATATGGAAATAATCCGTTGCCAAGAACATTGGTTTTCTTTTATGTTTTGAAACTGAGTTTAACTGAGTTAATTTAGTCTTAGTTAACATTCGTACAGCAGGTTAATAAATAGAGCCAAATATATTGTTAAAGAAGACACGATTGTTGCTCACAATTGAAAAAGTACAAAATGTACATATATTTTGAAATAATAAAACAGTAACATAAAGCTTGGAAAAACAGTTTCATTTTCACCAAAAACATTCAGTAGCCACTGCATCTAAAATAGTGTGGTGGGGTACAGTAGAAACTTACATGCCATCTTGTCAAATATTGCATGTGCCATGCATGTTAAAACAGAACAGACTTAAACATTACAAACAGTAACAGCACTTTCATGCATATGCTAAAGTAGAACTGAAACATTTACACTGCATGAATAAGGCAAGAATGAAAGGGTGAACATTAGTGAAGAAATATGCAGTTCCAGCTGCTGAATAATCAAAATTAAATATGCCCAAAACCATACTTGCACATAATCCAATGTAACCCAATGCACATAATCAAGTCCATCCTGAAAGACTGGTAATCTTTGTAGTGCCCTGGTAATCTGAGGATACAGAAGCAGGAGGTAGGGGCTGTTGGGAGGTCACCATTAAACACTTCCACAGCCATACTTTCTTTAGCAACTTCCCATCCAACCTAAAACTTGAGCAGGTCCTTCAGGTCTTTGCTACATTCTGAAATCAAACAAATAAAACCTTATTCAGCAATTTTTTAAAAGTTATTTTGTCATTTATGATCGCAACAATTTGTGGTCTTGGGCAAGGCACATGATTCACTTTATTTTAAAATGCAAAATAGAACAACAAAACATTTACATAGACATGAAGACACACAAATGTCAGGATATGACAAACATGTTTAAAATCTTATTTATATTTAATGTAAATAAAGAAGCCAATATAGATTTGGAGGTAGATTGCTGATACTATACCCATCTCAATGAACTGCATCAAGTACCCAGTGATACGTTGGTTTGTTTCAGCTGGGTATTCATCATCATCAGCAGCAGCAGCAGCAGTAGCAGGCCACAATATTCGAGAAAGCAGCTTCTACGTTTAACATTTTTAAGGGTCCTAAATGGCTTGAACCCCGATAATTGCTGCTTGCAGATATATTTTATGTTTATTTTTCTTGTTCAATTAGATAGGCTGTTAATTTAGACTTTTTATTAATAATTTACAATTTTATAATAATGTTAGGCTACATTTAACTACATGTAGGAGAATACGTCAATTACTGCCATAGTTAGTAGCCAACCTTAATGAATTCGGGCTATTGAACTCCATAAACAGCCTGGGAACCGGGTCTTCAATGTACTTTTGAGGTAGTGTGATACCTTGCCATTTCTGCACATGGAATCTACAGACTCCGCATGTCCCTGAGGACTCCCAGTACAGCTAGCTAGTAAGGATGTAGCTAGCCAAGCCATGACTTCGTGCAGGTGTTCAACATAGAACATCGTTAGCTAACGTTAGCTAGCTAGCTAGCTCACAAAAAGCTAGCATAACTTTGCTACAATGAATGACTATATGAGCAAATAAACTCCATGTAATCCATGTCTAAAGGAATATGCCTAACAGCATGGTTCAGGCGCGAGCGGAATCACTGTAAAGTCCAAGTCTAGAGTCCAAGAGCAAGTGCTGTGGGGAAAACTAACGTTAGCTAGCTAGCTCACAAAAAGCTAACATAACTTCGTTACAATGAATGACTACCATTTTTCCGAAAGGATAAATGAAAAGTAATTCAACAGTGTAATAAAATATCCCGCTGTGCTGTTGATAAATAAAGAATAGTTTAACTTCCCCTTGGTTCATCTTCTGATTTACTATCGGTACGGAAGTTCCATTCACCACAACCACCAGGGCGTTGAGGCGGTTCTGAGCAACGAGTAATAATACTATTGGCAATCCACTGCTCTTCCTGTGAGACCCGGATGTGAAGACCTGAATTTTTAGACCTGAATTTGAAGACCTGAATTTAAGACCTGAATTTTTACAGCCTGAATGTGAAGACCTGAATTTTTGCAGCCTGAATTTGTGAGGAAATTAATTCAAGCACTGATATTGCGGTGTTTATTTTTCAATTTGTGTCAAATTGCTGGGCAGAAAAAATTCAAGTATTGTTATTGTGACAAGTTTTTTTCAGGTTATGTAATTCAAGTTTCAAGGACTTTTGGCACTATTATACTTCCATATGGCTGATCAGTTCAATCCAGGCCCGGAGGAATCTGTTTCAGTGAGCACAAGGATATGCAGGTTGCTGACGGGGAGAACGCTATTCCAGAATTTGCGCAGAGCACATTTTTCAGTAGTGTTTGCCAACCTTTTCTGCTCAAAGGTTGCCGCACCATCATTGATTTGACTTATCCTGCCAACTGATCTTCAGCAGTTTTCTCAGAGAGCTCATGTGTCCATGTCTCACAAGCATAGAGGAGGGTGGGTAGAACCATCGCTGAGTAGACTTTGAGTTTGGTAGCAAGCTTAATGCCTCTCCTATCCCAAACATTTGAGCGAAGTTTGCCAAATGCTACACTGGCTTTTGCAATCCTGGAGTTGACCTCATCGTCTATGTGGAGTTCTTGTGATAGAGTGCTACCGAGGTATGTGAATCTGTCCATATTTTTGAGCTTTTGGCCACTGACAGTGATGGATGGTTCCAGATAGTCTTTTCCCGGAGCTGGCTGATGCAGAACCTTGGTCTTCTTGGTGAAGATGGTTAGTCTGAGGTTCGAATTCGGTGTTCGATGGAGTAAGACGTGAAGTTTGAGTCTCCTGCTGATTTCAATAAAAAATTGTAATTAATTAGCACTTTCTTTTGTAATATAATATTTTTATATACAATTTATATATAAAATATTATATACATAGTATATTTTGACTTATTCTACTTCGTTTCCTTATTTGTACTTTTAACTCGGTGGTTCGTTAAAGATGTCGGGGAAAAACTTGAAAACCGGTGGTAGCATTCAGACAAAACTTAGGTCTGGAGGGCGCACCGTGAGCGCATCTCCTTCCCGTGAATCCGCAGCCGCGTCTCCCTCCCACCATGAACCCGCGCCTCCTGCCCAGGAACCCGTAGCTGCGCTCCCTTCCCCCAGTGAACCCGCGGTCACATCCGCGTGCCCGAGTGGTGGCTCTGACTTCGCCGCATTCATTGAGTTGCTGGCTGTAATGAGGAAGGACAACGCTGAATTTAGGAAGGAGTTCCAGGAGTTTCAGGATCATCTGAAGCACCAGGAGACTATCCATGAGAATCTTCAGAAGAATCTCAGTGATGCGCTGTCTACTATCCAGCTTGACCTGCAGGCCATGAAAACACAGCTGGCTAGTGATAAAGTCGCTACCGATGCCACCATATCCACACTGAAAGGTACTGTGGGGGAAATGGGGCACACTCTCTCTGGTTGCACCGATGATATCGTTCATATGAAGACTACTATCGAGTCTCTCACTGCGACCGTGACTCAATTAGAGAATAAATGTGAGGATCTGGAGTCGAGGTCACGGCGCAATAACGTGAGGATAGTCGGAGTTCCAGAGGGCCCTGACACCTGTACAACCGCTGCTGTAGCGGCCCTGTTAAAGGAGGTGTTTGGTCTGGAAAAGGAGCCGGTTCTGGACCAGTCCAACCGGACCCTTCAGCCGAAGCCGAAGTCTGGTGAACGACCACGAGCTATTGTGTGCAGATTCCATTATCACAGTGACTGTGTTGATATTTTACGCCGTGCGAGAGAGCTCCAGCAGATTAAAGTGAGGGATCTGACCATCTCCGTTTTCCCTGACTACACAGTCAAGATAGCCCGGGCCCGGGCCGATTTAACGAGGTTCGGCGTCAACTTCGTGATATTGAGGGAGCTCGCTATGGAATACTTCATCCAGCTCGGCTTCGCATTACATACAACGGTGTCCAGAAGGACTTTATTTCAGCGGAGGAAGCAGCAGAATACGTTAAACTCTTAAAACCGGGGTGAACTGCATCATCTACACAGTGTAGTGTTCTTTATTTATTTATTTATTTAGAAATTATTTCAATTATTTTTATTTATTTATTTATTTATTTATTTATTTATTTTCTTTGATAATATTCTTAATTCTAATTTGCATTTGGACATCCAGCTCTATAGAATTCGAATTCTTATTGTGGATATTGTGCATTCGTTCAGAATATGTTTATTTATTTATTCATTCACTCATTTATTTAATTATTTATTTACTTATTTATTATTATCTTGTCTATTTAGTATTATTATTATTATTATTATTATTATTTTTATTATTATTATTATTATTATTTATTATTATTATTATTATTATTATTATTACTCTTTTTAAATTACCTTTTCATTTATTTAATTTTTTTAATTTATTTAAAATTTTTAATTTTTAATTTAATTTATTTAATTTTTAAGTGCTACACTGTGTAAGATTAGTAGTTATAAGTCTTTAAAGGTAAAGTCATATTTGTTAAGTGCGCAGATTATTTATTAGATTTGAAGTCAGTAGGGGACTTTTCTCTTGATGGAATTTGTTCCTTTTTCGGTTAGGTTTAGCTTACTCTTTGTCCACTTTGTGGACAACCTTGGGTGGGAAACACTGCTGTCTCCCTTATTTTATGGAGACTTTGGGTGTGCGGGGTGGGGGGTGGGGGTGCGGTGGGTGGAAGGTCCCACTTCGGCTCTCATTGGCTATTCACATTCCTATGGTTTACTCTATTTAAATGGTTAATAGTAACATTGATCCCAGCATAGCTGGGACAGGCACGCCTTTAAGATTTATTAGTTGGAATGTCAGAGGTATGGGTAATCCTGTTAAGAGATCCAAGGTTTTTACACATTTGAAACGTTTGAACTCCAATATAGTATTTTTACAGGAGACGCACCTACGTATTAAAGATCATCATAGGTTACACCGCCCTTGGGTGAGTCAAGTCTTTCACTCGAATTTTAATTCGAAAGCAAGAGGGGTCGTTTTTTAATCGACAAAAGGTTACAGTTTTCGTCCACTAATGTTATTGCTGATGTGAACGGTAGATATATTACAGTGCCTTGTAAAAGTATTCGGCCCCCTTGAACTTTTCAACCTTTTGCCACATTTCAGGCTTCAAACATAAAGATATAAAATTTTTATTTTTTGGGAAGAATCACCAACAAGTGGGACACAACTGTGAAGTGGAACGAAATCTATTGGATTTTTGAAACTTTTTTAACTAATAAAAACATGAAAAGTGGGGCGTGCAAAATTATTCGGCCCCCTTGCGTTAATACTTTGTAGAGCCACCTTTTGCTGCGATTACAGCTGCAAGTCGCTTGGGGTATGTCTCTATCAGTTTTGCACATCGAGAGACTGAAATTCTTGCCCATTCTTCCTTGCAAAACAGCTTGAGCTCAGTGAGGTTGGATGGAGAGCGTTTGTGAACAGCAGTTTTCATCTCTTTCCACAGATTCTCGATTGGATTCAGGTCTGGACTTTGACTTGGCCATTCTACCACCTGGATATGTTTATTTGTGAACCATTCCTTTGTAGATTTTGCTGTATGTTTGGGATCATTGTCTTGTTGGAAGATAAATCTCCGTCCCAGTTTCAGGTCTTTTGCAGACTCCAACAGGTTTTCATCCAGAATGGTCCTGTATTTGGCTGCATCCATCTTCCTCTCAATTTTAACCATCTTCCATGTCCCTGCTGAAGAAAAGCAGGCCCAAACCATGATGCTGCCACCACCATGTTTGACAGTGGGGATGGTGTGTTGAGGGTGATGAGCTGTGTTGCTTTTACGCCAAACATATCGTTTTGCATTGTGGGCAAAAAGTTCGATTTTGGTTTCATCTGACCACAGCGCCTTCTTCCACATTTGGTGTGTCTCCCAGGTGGCTTGTGGAAAACTTTAGATGAGACTTTTTATGGATATCTTTGAGAAATGGCTTTCTTCTTGCCACTCTTCCATAAAGGCCAGATTTGTGCAGTGTACGACTGATTGTTGTCCTATGGACAGACTCTCCCACCTCAGCTGTAGTTCTCTGCAGTTCATCCAAAGTGATCATGGGCCTCTTGGCTGCATCTCTGATCAGTCTTCTCCTTGTCTGAGCTGAAAGTTTAGAGGGACAGCCAGGTCTTGGTAGATTTGCAGTGGTCTGATACTCCTTCCATTTCAAAATGATCGCTTGCACAGTGCTCTTTGGGATGTTTAAAGCTTGGGAAATCTTTTTGTATCCAAATCCGGCTTTAAACTTCTCCACAACAGTATTACGGACCTGCCTGGTGTGTTCCTTGGTCTTCATGATGCTCTCTGCGCTTTCAACAGAACCCTGAGACTATCACAGAGCAGGTGCATTTATACAGAGACTTGATTACACACAGGTGGATTCTATTTATCACCATCAGTCATTTAGGACAACATTGGATCATTCAGAGATCCTCGCTGAACTTCTGGAGTGAGTTTGCTGCACTGAAAGTAAAGGGGGCTGAATAATTTTGCACGCACCACTTTTCAGTTTTTTATTTGCTAAAAAAGTTTAAAATATCCAATAGATTTCGTTCCACTTCACAATTGTGTCCCACTTGTTGGTGATTCTTCACAAAAAATTACAATTTTATATCTTTATGTTTGAAGCCTGAAATGTGGCAAAAGGTTGAAAAGTTCAAGGGGGGCGAATACTTTCGCAAGGCACTGTATAGTTGCTGGTACTTTAATGCAAAGACAGGTATTGCTGGTTAATGTGTATGCTCCAAACTTTGACGATGTAGAATTTGCTAACAGATTGCTGAGCAATCTCCCTTTCTTAAATACTCACCTGTTGATTTTCGGGGGAGATTTAAATTGTGTATTTGACCCAAACTTGGATCGATCTAATCCCCGTACTCAGAATCGATCTGCAATTTCTAAAACATTCTCCGATTTTATGTGTCAGAACGGTCTCGTGTATCCCTGGAGATCTCGTAACCCCTCTCTTAAAAAGTTTTCTTTCTTCTCCCAGGTTCATAATTCTTATTCAAGGATTGATTATTTTTTCATAGACAGCACTCTAGATTCTTGCGTAGTTTCTTCTGATTATTTGGGTATTGTAATTTCTGACCATGCGCCTTTACAATTAGATATTCATCTTTCTACTTATAAACGTAGCCGACCGCCTTGGAGATTTAATTCTCTTCTTTTAGCAGACAGTGAATTCTGCGAGTTCATTTCTAGTTCTATCGATGACTTTCTTTTCTACAATCAAAATGACTCCACCTCTCATTCACTGTTATGGGAGACATTTAAATCCTATATCAGAGGGCAGATTATTTCTTATTCTGCTCGCTGCAATAAAAAACGCACTGCTAGGGTTAATAAATTAGCATCTGCAATCAGTAGTCTTGATCAAAGATGTGCATTAAACCCCTCCCCGAACTTCTTAAACAACGTCTTGACTTACAGGCAGAGTTTAATCTTATTTGACTAAAGAAGCGGAACACTTACTGTTACGTACTCGTGGCTCATATTATGAACATGGCGATAAGCCGAGTCGTCTACTGGCACATCAACTACGGCGACAGGCCACTTCCCGTCTCATACCTAGTATTAAAAACACTAATAATATTGCCACTACAGATCCCATGGAAATTAATGCTACTTTTAAATCTTTTTACTCTTCACTTTATAAGTCCGAATCTCCAACAGATAATACTAAAGTGAACACATTTCTTCAAAACCTCTGTAATCCTGTTATAGATATGAATACTGCTATGCAATTGGATTCCCCACTCTCTCTTGAAGAAATTTTAAATTCAGTTAAATCTATGCAATCTAACAAAGCTCCTGGCCCGCACGGGTTTCCAATCGAATTCTTTAAAGCGTTTATTGGAAAATTAGCTCCATTGCTTTTGGATATGTTCAACGAATCTTTGAAACGTGGGTCTTTGCCTCCAACTCTGACACAAGCCACGATAGCTCTACTCCTAAAGGAGGGTAAGGATCCATCCTCCTGTGGTTCTTATAGACCGCTATCACTGCTGAATGCAGATGTAAAGGTGTTGGCGAAAGTAATGGCATCTCGGTTAGAGAATGTACTTCCTTATATTATATCTGAAGATCAGAATGGTTTTATAAAGGGATGTCAAATGTTTTTTAATACCCGTACACTCTTTAATATAATTTATGCGAAGAATTCGGCTGTGCTGCCTGAGATTGTGATTTCATTAGATGCTGAAAAAGCATTCGACAGGGTCGAATGGGAGTACTTGTTTGCAGTCCTGAGGAAGTTTGGATTTGGGGACAAGTTTATTTCCTGGATTAGCCTCCTTTACTCAACCCCCTATGCTAGAGTTCAGACTAACGATACGTATTCGGATTATTTTGCACTCGGACGAGGGTGCCGCCAAGGGTGTCCTTTATCCCCACTGCTTTTTGCTGTTGCCATCGAGCCGCTCTCTATTGTATTAAAATCTTCCTCCTTGTTTAAAGGAATAGTTCGATATGGTGTAGAATACAAATTGTCGCTATATGTTGATGATTTATTATTGTATGTAACTGATCCTATCTCCTCTATGCCTTCTGTCTTGGATGTTCTGGAGTCTTTTGGTGTTGTCTCTGGTTATAAACTAAATTTAGATAAAAGCGACTGTTTTCCTGTCAATACTCCAGCTCTGTCGCTCCAACAGTCAGATCTACCATTTCGATTTAGTCAGTCTGGTTTTAAATACCTAGCTATCAACGTGACACGTTCTCTATCTAATCTTCTATCAGCTAACTTTACTCCCCTTATCTCAAAGGTTAAATCTAACATTCAGAGTTGGGGTAACTTACCCCTTTCCCTAATTGGCAAGATCAACGCCGTCAAAATGAATATTTTACCGAAGTTTCTTTTCTTGTTCCAACAAGTGCCTCTTTCTCTCCCAAAATCATTCTTTGATTCATTGGACAGGATAATTAGTACATTTATTTGGCGAGGGAAGCCACCAAGGATTAGTAAATCTTTATTGCAGAAATGTAAACTTAGTGGAGGACTTGCATTACCCAATTTTCAATTCTATTACTGGGCTGCACACATCCAGAAACTTTGTTATTGGGTTCAATCTCCTGGATCTTCTTGGTCTAAATTGGAATTATCTTCTTGTAGGGAATCCTCTTTACCTGCTCTACTTTACACCTCTTTACCTACAAAACTTTCCCTTTATACTGATAACCCTGTTGTCCTCAGCACACTTAGGACTTGGTATCAATTTAGACGACATTTTAAATTTGTAGGTGCATCCTCTTTGTGTCCTTTAGTGAACAACCATCTATTTCCCCCATCGTGTATGGACTCCTCATTTTCAGTGTGGTATGACAAGGGTATTAAACAAGTTAGGAAGTTGTATTCTGATGGTGTGTTTGATAGCTTTGCCAATGTGGCATCCACTTACGATCTCCCCTTGACACATTTCTTTCGGTACTTTCAAATACGGAATTTCGTTTCTAGATGTTTTCCTGGTTTCCCTTCTGCTCCTCCTGAACAGGCTTGGGAAGACCTGTTTTCAAATAACCCGCATCAGAGAGGAATGATTTCTAAGATTTATGATTTTATTTTGACGCAAGGTGGGTCAAGTAATAAAATTAGGAATGCGTGGGAAACGGAATTAGGAGTACAAATAAGTGAGGTCTGTGATGTATCCGACTGTTGAGGACAAGTGCGATAAATGCCATGGCTCTCCCTGTCATCTTGGCCATATGTTTTTCTTCTGCCCTGAACTCCATGGTTTTTGGTCTGGCTTTTTTACCATCATGTCCACTATTCTCAGGGTAGATTTAAAGCCTTGTCCATTGATTGCGATATTTGGGATTCCTCAAGCTTCAATTCCTTTGAGCTCGATACAAAAGGATGTTATTGCTTTCACATCCCTTATAGCAAGACGTTCCCTACTGTTACATTGGAAGTCTGCTAAATACCCATCTATCTCCCAGTGGATAAAGGATGTGATGTTTTTCCTGAAACTCGAGAAAATAAGATATACAATGAATGGATGTACAGATAAGTTTTTTCATAAATGGCATCCCTTTATTGCCTACTTTATGGAGTTACAGACACTACCCACTTAAAGGTTGGCGCCTGATGTTGAATTTTATAATATCTCTATAACCAACGACAGTTAATGGGTAGCCATGATGAGCCGGAGGGGTGGGTTGTGGGTTCAATTTTATTTTTCTTTGTATAAAAAGAAAAAAATCTGTGAATATTTTCTGCTGTTGCTAATTTTGTATTTTTGGGAAATGGTGGGGAGGACAGAACAGAAACGGCAATTTAGATAGCCTTAGCTGTTCAACAGAAATGTTCATCAGAAATGTTTAATAAAAAAGAAATGTTATGCAGAAATGTATAGCAGAAATGTTTAGCAGAACTGGTTTAGCAAAATTTGTAGAAATGTTCTGTAGAAATGTTCAGCAGTAATGTTCAATAAAAATGAAACATGAAAAAAAAAAAGAAGATGGTTAGTCTGAAGTTGGTGCACGCTGTGGAAAAGAGGTCCATGCTATATTGCATGCCTGCCTCTGTACTGGAGTTGAGGGCACAGTCATCTGCAAACAAAAAGTCCCGAATGTATTCAACTTGGACTTTGATCTTGGTTTGAAACCTCCTCAGGTTAAACAACTTCCCATCCAGACGGTACCGGAGACAGAGTCCCACATCACTGTCCATGAAAGTGTCCATAAGCATGACAGAGAACATGAGGCTGAAGAGGGTGGGGGCTAAGATGCATCCTTCTTTCATACCATTTGTAACCTCAAAGGGTAGAGAATAGTTACCCTGGTCCTGGTCCTGGGCATGCCATCATGAAATTGTTTCACCATTTCAATGAAGACTTCTGGACATCCAAATTTGGCCATGATTTTCCAAAGGCCTTCCCTGGCTGACGGTGTTGAACGCCTTTGTTAGGTTTACAAGTTGATGTATAGCTGGACATTTTGTTCTTGACACTTTTCTTGCATCTGCCTGGCAGCAAAGATCATGTCAATGGTGCTTCTCTTTTTTCTGAAACCATACTGACTTTCTGACAGTAGGACATGATCAAGGTGCTCTATGAGTCTATTCAGCAGAATCCTGGCAATGACCTTTCGTGCGAAATATAATAGAAAGATTCCTCTATGGTTGTCGCAGGATTGGTGATTTCCTTTGTGTTTGTAAATGTGGATGATAGATGCATCTTTGAATTCTTGGGGTATACATTTCTGCTTCCACATCCCGCAAAACATCTCTGTTAGTCTTTCCACTAGCTTGTAGGCTCACCACACTTGTAGATTTCTGCTGGAATGGAGTCTGCTCCCGGAGCTTTCTCATTAAACAGGAGCTCAATGGCCTTGTGAGTTTCCAGCACTGATGGAAGGTCAGCCAATCTCTCATTGATCTCCACCTGGGGTAGGCTGTTGATAGCTTCATTATTGATGGTAGAGGGTCTGTTTAAGACACCGACAAAGTGTTCAGCCCAGCGCTCCAGTATCTTCTCCTTCTCGGTTATGAGAGTGCTGCCATCAGAGCTCAAGAGTGCGGCAATGCCTGATGTTACTGGGCCATAGACATCACAAAGAGCACTATATAAATGTTTCATGTATGTCTGTCTGAATATCATCAACCTTTCGGATCAGCCATGTGTCCTGCATCTCGCACAGTTTTTTCTACACCGCTTGGCGGACTCTGCTGAAAGCATCTTTCTTTGCTGCGGACTTGGGGTCAATGCTGACCGCACGCTGGAGACGGGTTTGTCCTCTGGCATGGACTGTATTTCTTCACAGTTCTCATCAAACCAGTCTTGGTGCTTTCGCGCAGTGACGCCAACACTTTCAGATGCAGTAGAATACACCAGCTGTTTAAAGGCCGTCCAACATTGCTCTATGTCATTGGTATCAGAATATGTAGTTTCTAGCTTGCTTGTAAGAGCGTCAGACAGAGCTTGCTCAAAGTTGCAGTTTTTCAGCCTGGAGACGTTGAGGCGTTTTGGGACTCTAATTCCATTCATCTTGGATATCTGTAGCCTGTGGTCTGTCCAGCAGTCAGCACCACACATCGCTCTGGTCATAAGGACATCCTGTCACTCCTACAGAATAAGATGTAGTCGATCAGATGCCAATACTTAGACCGTGGGTGCATCCAGGTTGTTTTATTCTGGTTTGGCAAACGAACAGTATTAGAGATCAGGAGATTATAATTTTTTTTTTAAAACCCCCCCCTTTTCCCCACTCGGGAATTAAAATCACCAAGAATGATCAGTTTATCTGAATTTGGTACTGAAGCAATCATAGTTTCCAGATCCTGGTAGAACTTGTCTTTGACTTCCTTCGGGTTGGTCATGGTTGGTGCATAGACACTAATGAGTGTGGCTTGTGTTGTGGTTAAAAATATACATAAATGAGTAATAGGTCATTTTATTGAAAATCGGCAGTGAGATGCATGATTTAGTGGCGGGTGCTCGAATCCAAATCCAGCCCTTACAATAAAAGGGCACCTAGACACATAGAGGAGGTATTAGGTGGATATTGATGAACAGGATTCACATTTGACGATTAACACACTATGGTTTAATAGTCACAGAGAAAGAGAGTTAATGAAACACACACACACACATAGATAACACACACACTCTTGCACATTCGAGGTCAGGCGTACAGACACACACACACACTCTCTCTCTGTCTCTCCCTCTCTCTCTAACACACCCTCCCGAATGCCCGAACGCACACACAACATTAGAACTTTACAAGAATAAATAAAAAAGGAGTATTAAGATATTATAAGGATTATTTAATAATATTATGAAGTAGGGAGTACAGTAAACCACTTGCATGTAGTATAACCATATATAAAATAGAAATATAAAACAGATATGAAAGTAAATTGTAAACCAGAAAAACAGAAAAAAGATAAAAGACACTTACTCATAATGCAGAGGATAAAAGATTCTTGTCTCGCGGGGAAGGGTCGGGCATGCTGTAGACATGGGCCTTGAATGTTTAAGAGAGAAGCCGGGAGGAGCTATTTATACGAATAGCTGCGTCACACTGCACCTGTGAGACCAAGGTCATCACTCCAAATTGTTTTCTTTTCTCTCTCTCCCATTTTCAATCCTAATGGTTATCATGAAAGGCTTGTTCTTTTAGCTAATGTTTGAGCAGCTGTTTTTTTTTTTACCTAATAGTAACTGTTTGAGCAGCTATTTTTAGCCTAATGGTAACTGTTTAGTTTTTTTTTCTTCACATCATTGTAGCTGTTTGAGAGCCCTTCTGAAATTTATTGGTTATTTTCTCTGTACATAAGCTATAAATACTGGAGCTTAAGCTACATATGTCAGATCACTTCTGGGAATTCTCATTGGTGTGGATCTCGTGTGGTGGACCGAAATAAAAACTGGACCCTTGCTTTTCCTCACTCACGACTGGTCATCTTTTTTTCTATCTCCAATTGGGTTTACGGATGTGAGTATTTGCTTCTAGGTTGAATTTTAATTGTCTTTGGGTAATATGTAAAAACCGGCCCTTCATTTGGCGAGCCAGCCAGGAGTGGGCTAAGATCTATATCATGTCCGTAATCTCTCCCGTGGGACTCTCCCGTGGCACTCTCTAAGCATCAGATAGGCAGTGTAGGAAAAAGGCATTGCAGACACCTGTTATTTCAAAAGTTCTGTCTTAGTGATCTGTTGCCACAAGTGGGAAGCCCCGGGGTGGGAAGATGGGCTAAATTGGTCTCCAAAAGAACCTTGAGTGAGTGAGAAAAGGTAAGAGAAGTGTAAACCGATTATTTAATGTTGTTTTAATTAAATTTTATATGTTTTGTGTGAACAAAAGTCCTGTAATACCGCTAGATGAAGTCCAGGGCTGTGATAGGAAACAGATGATGAATGAGAGGCCTCAGACCCCTAATACTGCTGGATGTAGTGTAGTAAAATCCAGGTCTGGATAGATAGGGGTGTAAATCCTGGGCCCAGGTCCGGATCACGCAACTCAGGGAAAGGACCTGACAAGAGAAGCGTGCCCGGTGTGTAATGTGTAATGTGTAAAAAAATGTGTGTTTATAAATATGCTGGATGCGTGCATGCATGTGTGATGAGATCTGAAACTTAGATTTGTAGACACGAAAAATTTATTCATTAGTGCTCTAAAGAGGAGCTCCATACAAAAAGGAGATAGGTGTGTTTGATAAGCTTTGAAAATTAGTTTTGGAGACGAATGTAAATGTTTAATTCATTTAATTTATGACTGTAAGCCTCATGTAAGATGCTTTATACTCTGAAACCTCAATTATGTGTGTGTAAATATGTGTAATAGTGTGTGAATAGTGCAAAATATAAATTGTGTATGTGAGCTTTCGTGTGTGTGTGGGGACAAAACATTTTTTGTTTTGGAGACGAAGGCCTCTCGTGTGTGTGTATGTGGGCTTATCTGCTTAGATCTGAGATATCTTTGTTTCTGTCATGAAAGGTTTCTTTTGAATCTGTGTGTGACTTTCTGTGAGTCTGTGAGACTGTGAGTATTATAATTACGTTGGTATATGAATATTTAAATTTTTTAGATATCTACCAGATTGTTCGTTGTATAAATAAGAATTACTAGATGGGAAATAAAAAGTAGTCGACACAGAGTGTATTCTTTTTGTCTATATAGTTCATTTTATTCAGTGCCTTTTCTATAAATCCTGCAGAGATGTTAGGTATAATGTTTGTAGTATTTTAGTAATTATTGTTATACAACTTGAAGTTAGTGAGTTATAAAAAATTGTGTTCATAATTATGTGTTCGAAAATTCCTTTTAAATAATTTGGAAAAACTAGTTGGAACAACCTGATGAGTAATCACGTTAAAAACTTGTTGTGAATGTAATCATTAAATGAGCTTTAATTGAAAACTACATTTGATTGTAGAGGAAAAGGTGATTTCTCCAACTCAGTGTAGTTCATTGGTTGAAATTAATTTAAAGTTGTCATAACTCATAAATGATTGGTGTTTTAAAAACTGTCTGTAAACCAAGAGAGTGTTATGTGTGGTCATTGTTTGTCTAGTATTATGGTGTTACTGTGCGTGTTATGTTCCAAGTGTCATGATTCCCCTGCACCACTCAACGTGCTCTGTTGCGCATGCGCTGACCTCTTCTGTGTTGACGTCAGGTTTTCGTCTCGCCTCGTCAAGTGTCATAGGGCATTGGGTCACATGTGTTTGGAATGACTGAGACATCTATATATACCGTGAGCCATGATTTGCACGGTGCGGTTCAATATAATGACTTTAGAGACCTATAGAGAAACATGTTTATGTATTGTTTTGCCATGTTTAGCGCTTATGGAGCATTCCAGTTTCATGCCATGTTCTAGCTTTAGCCTTAGCCTTAGCCATAGCCATAGCCAAGTTAGCATTACTGTTAGCCATAGCCAAGTGAGCATACCTTAGCTCAGGAGTTTTGTTTCAAGTGTTTTGCTTTGCACTCAGCACAGTAAATAAAAGTCACCGTTTCACTGCGATTGCATCCTGCCTACTTCCTTCCCATCATGTCTTGAGACTGATTGAACCGCCCGAACCATTAATGCAGCATGAAAATAAAGAGGACGCTGAACCCGGGAATCCATGCCCAGTATCTCCGCCTTAAATTCTATGCGGTTTAAGCAAAGCTCGTATGAAATAATGTCAGATCAGTATGAGGGATTTCATGTCCCTGCCACGCCTCAGGTCCATGTCCCTGCCACGCCTCAGGTCCATGTCCCTGCCATGTCTCAAGACCAAGTCACAGTCAAGCCTCCAGGACAAGCCCCAGTCTCCAATTGCAAAGCCCAAGTCAAGTTTCAAGTCCAAGTCAAGCTCCAGGTGCGCTCAATCGGAGTGGCAGTGTCAAGGCTACTGAGGAGGGCTCATCTGTGGAGCTCTGGAGTTGCAACTGCAGGCAACACGGGTTTTGCTGCAGGAGGAGACACTACAGAAACAGGTTCCGAGCATGCGGCTTTGTCAATTAGAGGACGAATGAAATCAACTAAGTGAGCTTCTGGAGGAGGAAAAGGTGAGAGGGAAGAGTGCAGAGAACCAGCTTCACCCCGTTCCGACACAAATGTCAGAGTTGGAAAAGAAATTGGAACAGGTTCATGAAATGGGGGCAGAGCTGGAGGATGAGAGGAAACAGAAAGCTCTGGCTGTAGCAGCAAAGAAGAAGCTGGAGCTTGACCTGTCCAAACGGGAATCTCAACTCATCTAAGCCATTAAAGCTTGCGATGCTGCACGGAGCAGCGCCAAAGAGAGTGAATGCCAAGTCAAGCATCTGGAGGCTGAAAATGTGCACTTATGTCTGTCTGCAGCTGATCGCGATCAGGGGCAGGGTCTGTAGGAGAGAAATGAGCTGCATGATGAAGTGACCAGCTGTAACTCCAAGATATCTGCATTGAATGATGAGAAGCGGAGATTGGAGGCTCGTATTTCACAGCTGGAGGAGGAACTTGAGGAGAAACAGGGCAAAGTTGAACTTGTTAATGACCAATTGAAGAGGGCAAATGCACAAGTGGACATGCTGAGCTAGCGGGTGAGCACAGCATGGCTCAGAGGAGTGAGAATGCTCGGCAGCAGCTGGAGAGACAGAATGAGGATCTGACTGCCAAAATGCGGGAGCTGGAAGTCTCGGTCAAGTCGAAGTCTCAAGTCCACGACGCCCAAGTCCAGACCCAGTCTCAAGTACACAACCTCCATGTCCAGACCCAGTCTCAAGTTCACGATGTCCCAGTCCAAACCCAGTCTCAAGTTCACAATGTCCAAGTCCAGACCCAGTCTCAAGTCCACGAAGTTCAAGCCACATGTGAAGCTCAAGCCACGTCTCAAGCTCAAGCCCCGTCTCTCGTCCATGCCATGTCTCTTGTCCACGCCATGTCTCTCGCTCAAGCCATGTCTCAAGTTCCAGCTCAAGCCATGTCTCTCGCTCAAGCCATGTCTCAAGCTCAATTCATGTCTCAAGTACAAGCTCAAGCCATGTCTCTCGCTCAAGCCATGTCTCTCGCTCAAGCCATGTCTCAAGTTCAAGCTCAAGCCCTGTCTCAAGCTCAAGCTCAAGCCATGTCTCTCGTCCAAGCCATGTTTCTCGTCCAAGTCATGTTCCAGGTCTCAGCAGGCAAAGCGCAAGTCCTGTCTCGAGCTCCTGACCTCTCGTCCTGTTCAGCTGAGGACGCCGCTCAGCAGCCCTGTTCAGCTGAGGACGCCGCTCAGCAGCCCTGTTCAGCTGAGGACACCACTCAGCCTCCACGTCCAGCTGAAGACACCGCTCAGCCTCCATGTCCAGCTGAGGATGTTGCACCACTCCCAAGCCTCGATGAGAGCATCACTCAGCTTGTTTGCCCAGCTGTAGTCCTTGTTCTATCTCCCTGTTCAATTAGAGACTTTGCTCTGCTCCCCTACCCCAAAGACACCGTGCAATTTGTTCCTGGCGCTGCTTGTGACATTCAGCCAGGGGGTCCTGGGCCGCCGGTGAAGGGGAAGGACTCTTGGACTCTTTGAGGGGGGGGTGGGGTTCTGTCACGATTCCCCAGCACCACAGTGCTCAACGCGCTCAACATGCTCGGACCTCTTCCGGGTTGATGTCAGGTTTTTGTCTCGCCTCGTCAAGGGTCATAGGGCATTGGGTCACGTGTGTTTGGAATCGCCGGCAGCTGTTAGCGATTGCCGGCTAATGACTGAGACATCTATATAGTGGTTCAATATAACGACTTATAGAGCGACCTATAGAGAAACATATTTATTTATTGTTTTGCCATGTTTAGCGCTTATGGAGCGTTCCAGTTTCATGCCATGATCTAGCTTTAGCCTTAACCATAGCCATAGTCATAGCCAAGTTAGCATTAGTGTTAGCCATGATGTGCCAAGTGAGCATACAGGAGTTTTGTTTCAAGTGTTTTGCTTCGCACTCAGCACTGTAAATAAAAGTCACCGTTTCACTGCATCCTGCCTACTACTGTCAAAGTTATGGGGGTAGGATGGTTATCTTTGTAGCAGGGCTAATAGCACACTTCTTTTCCTAAGACCCGATGTTTGGAAGGACTAATCATACCTATCTTAATTGTATAATGAACTAATCATACCATAATCATACCCCTGACTGTATACAGTTTCATATTTAGATTATGTACATGGCTGGTCAGAAGCATGCGCGCCGGAGCTCCAAATCTTTCCTTTACTTTTATAATGTGTTCATTATAAGGCTAAGTCACATTCCCCCGGTAAGATAAAGTTGAGACTAAACATTTGGTTTCGGGGAGCACCGCACCGTCACAGCCATATTAAATGTAAGTAAGTCAAATGAACTGACTCACTAACAAGAGCTGTTATAACCATAACTAATGTGTGTATCTGGGATTCCTATACGGGTACGTGTCTATACATTGTTAAGCAATGTACAGTGCCTTGCAAAAGTATTCGGCCCCCTTGAACTTTTCAACCTTTTGCCACATTTCAGGCTTCAAACATAAAGATTTAAAATTTTATTTTTTGTGAAGAATCACCAATAAGTGGGACACAATTGTGAAGTGGAACGAAATCTATTGGATTTTTGAAACTTTTTTAACTAGTAAAAAAATGAAAAGTGGGGTGTGCAAAATTATTCAGCATTAATACTTTGTAGAGCCACCTTTTGCCACGATTACAGCTGCAAGTCGCTTGGGGTATGTCTCTATCAGTTTTGCACATCGAGAGACTGAAATTCTTGCCCATTCTTCCTTGCAAAACAGCTCGAGCTCAGTGAGGTTGGATGGAGAGCGTTTGTGAATATAGAAAATATATCAAAAATATGGCTAAGAAAATAGCTATGATGTGTAATCAATATGTATAAGTCACTTCTGGATATGTTAATGAAGTGTATTCAATATGTAACCTACATTTAGAAGTATTACTTAAAGCATATTCAAATAACTGTATAATCCATAGTTGGAAGCATAATCTAAACTCATTGAATGATGGTTGGTCAAGTTTTATTCTGAGTGTGGGATGAGTAGAAGATTTCTGTGCCTTACTAAACAGTGGGCCTAAATCCTTTCTGTGGCAAATCTAAAGCTATAGGACACTTCCAACATGTGTGTTCTCCTAGGTGGGTAAAGTAAGAGCCTTTGTTTGTCTAAACTCAGCTTCACTTCTAGGTGTGTAAATTAGGTGCTATGGGGATGTCTAAAGCAAATTCACTCTGTAGAAGTAAATTAAGAGCCTTTGTGTGTCTAAACTCAGTTTCACTTCTAGGTGTGTAAATTAGGTGCTATGGGGATGTCTAAAGCAGATTCACTCTGTAGAAGTAAATTAAGAGCCTTTGTGTGTCTAAACTCAGTTTCACTTCTAGGTGTGTAAATTAGGTGCTATGGGGATGTCTAAAGCAGATTCACTCTGTAGAAGTAAATTAAGAGCTTGTGTTTGTCTAAACGCAACTTCACTTTGTGGCAGTAAATTAGACACATTCCAGAGTTGGGTTTCTGAAATGGGCCCTCCTTGTGCTTGCAAATCAGTAACATAAAAAGAGATAAGAGTTCAAGGGAAGGGTACCAATATGAGGCTATGGGTTGAATTATGTGACATGATGGTGAACCCAGTTCTGGTAAGAACTTTGAAAAACATACAACTGGCTGCGCATGCGCCACAATGGTGGGGTATCATATAGATATGAATAATTAGTTAAGGCATGGGAGATTGGTCGGTTCTAAAAAGAAACGGTGAATGCCACACCTAGGAATTATGTTTACTGTTTTTTGGGAAGTATATAAAGACATGTTCATGTATGTACAAATTGGACTCTCTGCAGACAGTCACCTTTGTTGGTTTCCAATAAAGTTTATTACTTTTGACATCTACTAAACTCTCTGTCTTAGAAGTTTTTTGACTTAGGCTAGAAAGGTTGATTTTATCCACAACAAATTGGTGACCCCGACGTGATTTGTCTAGGAGCAAAGAGGGAGACTCGGCCGGCGGGGCTGACCCTGGGGAAGCCGTGCAAGAGAGGCCTCTAAAAAATAAGGTAAGCAGTTTTCAGCTCTTTCCACAGATTCTCGATTGGATTCAGGTCTGGACTTTGACTTGGCCATTCTAACACCTGGATACGTTTATTTGTGAACCATTCCTTTGCAGATTTTGCTATATGTTTGGGATCATTGTCTTGTTGGAAGATAAATCTCCGTCCCAGTTTCAGGTCTTTTGCAGACTCCAACAGGTTTTCATCCAGAATGGTCCTGTATTTGGCTGCATCCATCTTCCCCTCAATTTTAACCATCTTCCCTGTCCCTGCTGAAGAAAAGCAGGCCCAAACCATGATGCTGCCACCACCATGTTTGACAGTGGGGATGGTGTGTTGAGGATGATGAGCTGTGTTGCTTTTACGCCAAACATATCGTTTTGCATTGTGGGCAAAAAGTTAGATTTTGGTTTCATCTGACCAGAGCACCTTCTTCCACATGTTTGGTGTGTCTCCCAGGTGGCTTGTGGCAAACTTTAGACGAAACTTTTTATGGATATCTTTGAGAAATGGCTTTCTTCTTGCCACTCTTCCATAAAGGCCAGATTTGTGCAGTGTACGACTGATTGTTGTCCTATGGACAGACTCTCCCACCTCAGCTGTAGTTCTCTGCAGTTCATCCAAAGTGATCATGGGCCTCTTGGCTGCATCTCTGATCAGTCTTCTCCTTGTCTGAGCTGAAAGTTTAGAGGGACAGCCAGGTCTTGGTAGATTTGCAGTGGTCTGATACTCCTTCCATTTCAAAATGATCGCTTGCACAGTGCTCTTTGGGATGTTTAAAGCTTGGGAAATCTTTTTGTATCCAAATCCGGCTTTAAACTTCTCCACAACAGTATTACGGACCTGCCTGGTGTGTTCCTTGGTCTTCATGATGCTCTCTGCGCTTTCAACAGAACCCTGAGACTATCACAGAGCAGGTGCATTTATACAGAGACTTGATTACACACAGGTGGATTCTATTTATCACCATCAGTCATTTAGGACAACATTGGATCATTCAGAGATCCTCGCTGAACTTCTGGAGTGAGTTTGCTGCACTGAAAGTAAAGAGGCCGAATAATTTTGCATGCACCACTTTTCAGTTTTTTATTTGCTAAAAAAGTTTAAAATATCCAATAGATTTCGTTCCACTTCACAACTGTGTCCCACTTGTTGGTCATTCTTCACAAAAAATAAAAATTTTATATCTTTATGTTTGAAGCCTGAAATGTGGCAAAAGGTTGAAAAGTTCAAGGGGGCCGAATACTGTTATGTATAATACTGAATACTGAATAGCTGTGGTGGTGGTGATATGTTTTTATGACCTTAGACTTTTTTGCAAACCTATACCATGTCAACGGTTCACTGAAAAGGCTTTCTAAAAGTGTTTGATAGGACAAAAGGCTTTGGGATTGGACTGTAATGATCTAATATAGTAGGATTTCCCTGGTTTAATGAAAGAAAAACAAAAGCTGATTTCCAAATTTCTGGTATAACCCCGTCGTCTAATGAAAGATTAAAAAGATGAGTTAAAAGAGATTAAATAAAATCAGCTGCTAGGTCTAGAAATACAGACTCCACACAATCAGGGCCTTGTGATTTATCTATATTGAACTACATCTTTTATATATATATATATATATATATATATATATATATATATATATATATATATATATATATATATATATATAAAGATGTCCCTACTGTAACCCATTCCATTCCACATGATATTATTATTGATCAACGCTTTTTCTCCAAGTGATTGCATGTAAGAACTCATGGCCGTTACTCCCCTTAACATTTCTAGATCAGTAATATACCTGGAAGCATCTCCTTCAGGCGCTGGGCTCCCCTGGGGTGTACTCCTCTGTGGTCAGAGACTCCCTTTCACGCCCCCAAGGCCGACAGGACAAGACATCCTCCGCCCCATAAAGCACAACAAATGTTCCTGGACATTATCAAGTATGGTCTGCAGTGGATCACTGATTGCTCTCTACATGACAAAAATCCCATGATCTGGGTGTTCTTTGGACAAGCCTGAAATTGAATGAACTTATGCTCTGACTTTGTCTTACATATGACTGAGAGGGGGTTGGTGTGGGGCGCTTGCAGGTCAGTAGTTTATGGATTGAAAACATTTTATTTGGTGGCACAAGAATTGCCAGCACATTTGTGTGCCACGGCTGGTGATGCTCTCTTCACTGGGAAAATTGCTCTCTCACACATTGATCTTACACTTATCACACCAGGTCATTTCTATTTTGAAAGAGCAGGTTATGGGGATATGGGGTTATTATATGTGCCACCCAAAATGAAACTCCTAAAAATATTAGTGGGCCTAATACACCAACTGTAGTGTTGTATTTCCTAATTAATTCTGTGGAGCCAGTCACCGGGAAAACGCACGATTGTCTAGCCGAAATATATATGTCCTCGAGCTTAAATTTGAAATTTGTAGACGTTCCATCTGAAGTTTCGACCCTGATCTGCTCAATTGGCTGAATTAAAAGCTATCACTGCAGAATGCAAACTGGTTAAGGGTAGAATTGCTAATATACAAATATATAGATAAATACTGACATTTGTGCCCATGCATTGTGTCATCTGTTTGGAGTTATTAGAATGCAGTGAGGTTATAGAATAAAAAACGTTGGAACGCCACTGTAACATACCGAACAAATAGTTAATTGAATTCTGATTGTACCTTCTGCACTTTGCACTGTATGTATTTCAGATGCCCATGGTTTTAGCCAGTGTGTGAGGGGGAAGGTAGAGGAATGATCTCTGAAATTACAGGCAATGGTGGATGATAGTATGGGTGTGAAAGGCCGTTTAGGCGCTTGGTGATAGACGGGTTTAGCAGATGGAGGTAGACAGTGCCATCAGAAGACTGCTGGAGCAGTGATTAAATTTTCTTTGACCAGAGAGGTAGTTCTTAGATCCGGCATACCCTCTCAGTTTAACGTACTTTGTGCTGATACTAAACATATTTCGTTAGATGCTCTACCTCTTGCACTAATGACCTATCGTATGCAGACTAACAGCAATATGTATCTAACACCGCATGAAATGCTTATGGGTCGACCCATGTCTGTGTCTGTTAATTATGAAGGACTGCCACTGGAGTAATTACAGATGGATCTAGAGCATATATGAGACAACTAACTGTTATGTATGAAGCTATCTATTCACAGGAACAAAGCTGGGTGCATTGTTAGGAGTGAGGCGTTACCGCCTCAACGGGGGGAGGTAGTCGAGGTGTCAGAGATGGGAGACCAGGAACAGCAAGAGAAGGACTGAAGCAGCAGCGGACTACGAAGCAGCAACGGACTACAAGGCAGCAGGGGACTACAGGAACATGCGACCCCTGAGGATTTTCAGATTTTCCCAGAGGATGTTAAAGGATCCTGAAGCTCAAGGATATGATGTTCAAGGATATGAAGCTGTCAACAGGGCGACTGCCCTCAAGAGACATTATATACAACTCTCACGTCAATGGCAAACCAGGATGAGAAGATGATGTGATGAGCCCTGCCCTGGGTGTTAGTGCTAACCTCTCCCCAAAAGGTTGCTCTCCACAGTACGTAAAGTGCTTGAGCTGAAGACAACCAGCATACAGAGAGATACTGCCAGAGACGGTCAAGTTGGATTGTTATAAAATGTTTGTGATATGACCCGTGACATGTGATGTGTAACGAAGTGTAATGCACTCAGGCACGAGAATGGTGTTGTTGAGCACATAAGCGCTGGCAGGATGGGAATTTTTCCTGACAGAAGGTCAGGTTTTCACTCACCTCTGAATGCGATGGTTTGGGGTGCTTTTTTGGGGGGGGAAGCAAGACTCTGCAGGTCCCGACAAATATAAAACTGAGGGCTGATAGGCCCAGTTGAGAAAGATAGGGACGTGTAGATCCAATATTCGTACTAGCCACTCATGCTAACACTATTTAGGAGGTACACAGTTAATCAACATGGAAAAAATAAATAAATAAATAAAAGTTGGGGTTCAAACCTATATATATATATACTAGTTTGTGAGGCTTTATAGCCTCAGAGGAGGAAAAGTTGTAGTTAAAAATATACATAAAACAAACACGAGGGAGACCTAGTATGAATAATAGGTAATTTTATTGAAAATCAGCAGTGAGATGCACAATTTGGTGGTGGGTGCTCGAATCCAAATCCAGCCCTTCCAATAAATGGGCACCTAGACACATAGAGGAGGTATTAGGTGGATATTGATGAACAGGATTCACATTTTAAGATTAACACACTGTGGTTTTATAGTCACAGAGAAAGAAAGTTAATGAAACACACACACACACATAGATAACACACACACTCTTGCACATTCAAGGTCAGGCGTACAGACACACACACACACACACACACACACACACACACACACACACACTCTCTCTGTCTCTCCCACTCTCTCTCTAACACACCCTCCCGAAGGCCCGAACACAATAAATATAAAAGGAGTATTAAGATACTATAAGGATAATTTAATAATATTATGAAGTTGGGAGTACAGTAAACCACTTGCAAGTAGTATAACCATATATAAAATAGAAATATAAAACAGGTATGAAAGTAAATTATAAACCAGAAAAACAGAAAAAAGGTAAAAGACACTTACTCATAATGCAGAGGATAAAAGATTCTTGTCTCGCGGGGAAGGGTCGGGCATGCTGTAGACATGGGCCTTGAATGCTTAAGAGAGAAGCCGGGAGGAGCTATTTATACGAATAGCTGCGTCACACTGCACCTGTGAGACCAAGGTCATCACTCCAAATTGTTTTCTTTTCTCTCTCTCCCATTTTCAATCCTAATGGTTATCGTGAAAGGCTTGTTTTTTTACCTAATGGTAATTGTTTGAGCAGCTGTTTTTTTTTTTTTACCTAATAGTAACTGTTTGAGCAGCTATTTTTAGCCTAATAGTAACTGTTTGAGAGGGGTTTTTTTTTTTTACATCATTGTAAGCGTTTGAGAGGCCTTCTGAAATGTATTGGTTATTTTCTCTGTACATAAGCTATAAATACTGGAGCTTAAGCTACAGATTTCAGATAACTTCTGGGAATTCTCATTGGTGTGGATCTCGTGTGGTGGACTGAAATAAAAACTGGACCCTTGCTTTTCCTCACTCACAGCTGGTCGTCTTTTTTTCTATCTCCAATTGGGTTTACGGATGTGAGTATTTGCTTCTAGGTTGAATTTTAATTATCTTTGGGTAATATGCAAAAATCGGCCCTTCGCTTGTTTTCTTTCCAGGTAAAGGTAGCTTCAGCATTATTATTTTTGTTTTGAATGAGAGAATAGGATTCCCTCCAGGTGCGGTAAGCTGGTCAGGGTAGCTAGGGTAGGCTATTTTTAGGGCACCTTTTCTAGTCCCTTCCTCAGTCTACGGAGGTAAGCAGCGCTAACCTAAAGAGGGCTGCTTAGTCACTCAGACAGCTGCCGAAATCCATTTCTGCTTCAGGTCAATGGAAGATGACCCTATAGCGTGAGCCGCCCGTGTGCAGGTCTGCTACTACTGCTGCCAGTGCATCCACACCTGCCGTGACGCAGCTCGCCTATCGCCGCAGGACTTGAGTATGAGTGATGACATAAATGACTTGCATGTGAGTTGGATTAAAGTGAGGGAGAGTTGCGCTACGTCAGTCTCACTCTCTCGTCCAGGCCCCACTTAGTCCGGTGGCAAGACGTAGTCTAGACGGCTTAAATGGAGACTGGATGCAGTGGATGACCAAGGTGTCCTACGTGTCTTACTGTGCTCTTAGTGCTCCATGTCACTTTGCTGGGTCCGTCTTCCTGCCCATTGACCAGCTGATGGTTCCTCCGCACAGGATCCAGTCTTTAAATGCTATGGGTCACAAGCCCTAAACTCACTGACAGTTTGAGACCTGTCAGCTACCCTCAACCTGGTTTAGCCAGCCAGTCAAAGCCGTTGCCCGTGGTGTGGCTGCTGCGCATACTACAGCTTCTTGGAGCCACAGTTGAGAGCTGAGAGCCATGTGGGGACCAAAGGTGGACTAGCAACCCCCACAGGAGTACGACTGCTACCCCCACCAGTGGTACTACCCCTCCATGAGCACACCTTACACCACAAGGGGCCACATACAGCCTAATTAGATGTCAAGTGGGACAGGCCAGTAAAATCATATTTAAAAGCATATTTACCTATAAATAACAATAAGTCCATGTTTTTCCCTTTGTTTTCATGCAAAGAAGTACATGTACATCAGGAAAATCTTTAGATTTAATGAAATATTCTTTCAGAAAACATATCATGAACAACCTCATTTCCCTCTCAAAGGGAACTTTGATGTTGCAATTAACATAACAGTATGGAAATGCCTTGCGTGCGTGACGGGTATCTGAAGCTTGTGTAAAATCATGCCTCTACTTATAGGCCTGCCATTATCAGGTGTAATAGTGTCAAAAGTGCCAATCTCAGGTGTTATACAGACATTGGGGTGCTCATCTATAGCAGGTCCAAGGCACTCTTGCGTTTACGCAGCTGCAATACTGTGGAAGGTCAGAAAATTAAGGATAAAAAAGATTAAGATGATGATAATTATTAATATAATTATTATTGTTGCTCGTATTAGTAATTTTCCACTGCAAGGAAAATCAGCTGTCCTTCCTGTCTCCCTGTAGAACGGTCATAGGCATCTTACATTACAGACATTGCAGTTTATTGCTCTGGACACATCTGCAGTACTCATGTCCCTGCAGAAGGTCTGTGACACGTTCACACAGGTGAGCAGGTGTAACGGTGTTCAGGTGGTGAAGGGACTGAGACCAGAACGGGCTTTTACGACATTTATTCCTTTGGAAAAACCAAAACAACATATGCCTTCAGGCACTGGCATACATAAAACAGCATCCAATGCAAAGCATAACGCTTCTGATCCTTATCTCTTTAAAATAACACAGAAAGAAACATTCCTACAGAAGCATACACCTTTAGCATACTAGACATTGATAAAATAAACTTAAGAAAAATGCACAGTAAAATATTGCTAGCGGAGTTTACAGCTAGTCACGTAAGACTCAGTGTGTGATCTCGTGGTCATAATGAAAACATATATAAACTTTCTCCAAGTTGCTAGAAACGCACCCAAATCCTAACAATACATGTAAAGTAATATAACATAAGTGATATGTCGAAATTTTCAACTTAAACAACATTTTACAGTTACAAAATTAAAACAAAGTGGGGAGTGCTTTATACAGTCAACCTACCCAATGCAAAGCATAACGCTTCTGATCGGGTACGGCAACAACACCTGGACAAAAAGTAGCAGAGCTGCAGTACACCGTTTCTCCAAAGGGGCTCCAAAACACCAATCTCAATACAGCTGCTTAATTACGGCGAAAATCACATACAAACACTAAACTACATTTATAACTCTGTTACACAGGCACCTTAGACATCTTTCTTCTGGTGTTTTTCAAAGTCAGTAGAAAGGTATCTTTAGTGTCCTAAATTATTGTAACTGTGACCTTAATTTCCTATCGCCTATAAACTGTTAGTATCTTAACCTTGTTCCACAGATGCATGTGCAATAATTGTTTATGGGTCATTGAACAAGCATGAAAAGCATTGTTCAAACCATTTCCAATATAAATCTGTAAAGATTATTTGGATTTTACTAAATTATCTTTAAAATACAGTCGCCTGCAAAAGGGACGTTTCTTTTTTTGTATATGACTTTCTCTCCTCATCTGATGAAGATAAAGACTATTTTTTTTGCTCTGATGAAGAAAGAAAGTCTCACACACACACACACACACACACACACACACACACACACACATACAGGTGCTGGTCATATAATTAGAATATAAGTTGATTTATTTCATTAATTCCATTCAAAAAGTGAAACTAGTATAATGTATACCTTCATTACACACAGACTGATATATTTTGATGATTACAACTGACAACTACCAGGAAGTTTTGAATATCATCACCTTTTTGATGATATTCTAATTATTCGAATAACGCACCTGAATATATATATATATATATATATATATATATATATATATATATATATATATATATATATATATATATATATATATATATATATATATATATATATATATATATATATATATATATATATATATATATATAGGGTGAGTACATTATCTTTACATTATTTTTGGGTGAACAATTCCTTTAATACTGATATTTGCTCTTTCAGTCAATAGATTAAAAAAAAAGTCAAATTATCAACATCAGATTACTTAGCAACAGAACTGAAGAACTGTAGCTGATCTTTGAGGCGCATAAAAGGGTGAAAAACTTCTCACTCATGATAATATCTGAGACGTGGCTCCACTCAGTGATCCCGGATGAAGCTATTGTGCAAGCAGGCCACACAGCGCATCAGGCCAACAGGAACAGTCCCTCCAGTAAGAGCAAAGGCTCGGGGGCTGTGCATCAACACTAATAATAAGTGGTGTACAAATGCTACCATCACAGACAGACATTGTATTTAGTATAACACTGAGATGCCGGCCTTTTTACCTCCTGCAGGAGTTCACGGCTGTTAATGTTATGGCTGTATATATACCACCAAGTGCCAATACTTACTGAACATTTTGTTGTCAGCCATTAACAAACTACAGGCTGCTTACCCTGATGGGATTTTTATCATAGCTGGATATTTTAACCTAAGGCAACCTAAAAACTGTTCTCCCTAAATTTTGTGATACATGTCCTACGAGAGGACAGCTATCCTCTGATCATCTATTCCTTTTTTTATTTTTTATCCCTGCATATAAACCTCTAATCAGGAAAGCAAAGTCATCTGTGAGAACCATAAAAGCTTGACCTGAGGGAGCTTCCACCCCACTTCAGGACATTTTTGAACACACTCATTCAGATTTATTTGCACAACAAAGCATAGAGAACTACACATTTACTGTCCTGTCCTACCTACAGTTCTGCATTGTTGATGTCACTGTTGAGAAACACATCATATGTTATTCGAACAATAAACCATGGATGACACGAGACATTAAGCTCCGTCTGAGGGACTTAGCCTTCAGGTCTGGTAATGATGAACTGTATAGCACAGCCAGGTCCAACCTGAAGAGAGTCATCAATGAGGCAAAAGTAGCCTACAGGCAGAAAATTGAAGGACATTCAGTAATGGGGAACCACGAAGAGTATGACAAGGCAATTAAGAGCCTCATAAAGTATAAAGGCAGCAAAGATCCAACCAGCAACAGCAGCTCACTAGCGGAGGAAATAAATCACTTCTTTACCTGCATTGAAGTCAAGATGGTTGAGACTGGGTCTGTACTGCTACCATCTAATGACAGCGTGGCACCTTCTCTTACCACAGCTGATGTCAGGAATGTGCTCCGTAGTGTCAATCTCAGGAAGTCGGCTGGACTGGACGGAATTCCAGGGATGACACTCAGCGACTGTGCGGATCAGCTGGCAGAGGTATTTTGCAACATCTTTAACCTCTCCTGTCAACATGCACTGTCCCCAGTTACCTCAAGTCTGCGACCATCGTGCCTGCCCCAAAGAAAATTAGCAGCCTTAATGATTGCAGAACTTTGGTGGTCACCTACACTCCTGATGAAGTGTTTTGAGAGTCTAGTTCTGAAACACATCAAATGGACACTTTCTCCCGCTCTGGATCAACATCAGTTTGCATATAGAGCCAAGAGGTCAACAGATGATGCCATCCACTCAGCATTCCACACTGCGATGACTCATCTGGAGCAACTGGGAACATCTGTGAGGATGCTGTTTGTGGACTTTAATACAATCATCCCAGCAGAAATGTAACCAAACTGCTCAACCTAAGTGTCGGTGACCACAAACACAGACTGTCAGCCTGGGGACCAATTACTCCTCCACTCAGAACTAGAGCTCCACAAAGTTGCGTGCTGAGTCATCTCCTTAACTCACTCTACACACAACAACCCATAGCACAAACACAATAATTAAGTTTGCAGATGACACCACTGTGGTGGGGCTAATATTAAATGGGGATGAGTCTGCCTACATGGAGGAGGTTGGTGAACTTTCTGAATGGTGCACCAATAACAACCTGCCACTTAACACCTCCAATACAAAGGAGCTCATTATTAATTTCAGAAAACAAAAGGAGGAACCTGCCCATCTGTACAGTGGGGGAGAAATGGTGGAGAGGGTGACCACCTTTAAGTTTCTTTGCACACACATCTCCCAGGACCTCACATGGACTGTAAACACAACACCCCTGGTGAAGAAAGCACAGTAGCGGCTGTACTTCTTGAGGACACTGAGGAAAACCAATCTGTCCCAGCAGCTGCGTGTGAACTTTTACCACTGCTCTGTCGAAAAAAGCATACTAACCTATGGCACCCTGGAGTGGTATGCTGGTTGGTCTGCATCCGAGAAAAAAGCTCTGCAGAGTCATCAACTCAGCACAGAATATCACAGACTAACAGTTGCCTTCACTTGGAGACATTTACAGATCCAGATGTTTATGTCAGAAACATCATAAAGGACTCTTCTCACCCCAGCAAACACTTTTTCACTCTGATACACTCTGGAAGGCACTATCGGTTTCTTAAGACACAGATCTCCAGACTCCTGAACAGTTTTTATCTGAGCACCATCAAAAAACTGAACTTTAAATAAAAGGGAAACTATACATCATAAGTTACAGGTTGTGCAATACTACTAAGATTTTTTAACTTTCATCCATCTTCAACCGCTTACTCCTTTTCAGGGTCGTGGGGAACCTGGAACCTATGCCAGGAAGCATCGGGCACAAGTCTGGGTACACCCTGGACAGGGTGCCAGTCCATTGCAGGGCACAATCACATAAACACTCACACACCCATTCAAACACTACGGACACACCAATCAGCCTATCATGCATGTTTTTGGAGGAGGAAACCGGAGTACCCAGAGGAAACCCCCGCAGCACGGGGAGATCATGCAAACTCCGTACAGACGGCCCCGGCGGGACTCGAATCCCGGACGCTGGAAGTGTGAGGCGAACGCGCTAACCACTAAGCCCGAATTTTTTAACTTATTTTTTGTAATTAAAAAATAAGTAATTAGTAAAGACGCATACAGTAGGCAGGGCCAAGAGAAGTGCGAGGAGACAAAAGACACCCATCCCATCACTTCACATAGGGCAAACAGAAGTACACTGGAGAACGTAACACCAGTGGGAGATACAGGCACTGCACAGGAGTGGTCCTAGTAGAAAGAAGAATGTTTTTAGTAATGTTTATTTCACATCACTCACAGTCTCAGCTGTTTGGTATCGATATACCTACACTTTGGAGATGAGTGGGGAAACTTAAGCCAGACGGTTTATCTCCATATCTAATCCTCACAGTCTGACCTGTCCTGTCAAATTACTTTGGCTTGAAGTGCTCACTGCATAGCATGGAGTAAACACGTGTAGAAAAATCTTCATAATGTATCACGTGACCGAGACAAGCATCTTGACATGCATCAAGAGTGAGTTATAGACGGATGTAACGGAGAGAATCCATTCATTTTTCAAAATAATACATCGTTCAGACTCAGATAATAAAGAAAACGGAAATGAAATAATGTAAGTTATTTATTCTTTCTGTGCGTCCAGGATAAAAAATAACCGGTCCATGGCCCAGGGGTTGGGGACCCCTGGGCTAAGGCTACTATAATGCAAGTGTTAGGGTTTGGATATGGTTACTATAATGCCAGTGTTATGGTTTGTCTAGGGTTTCTATTTTGCTAGTGTTCAGGTTGGGCTAGGGTTACTATTGTGCTAGAGTTAGGGTTTGGCTAGGGTTACTATAATGCGAGAGTTAGGGTTGGGTTAGGTTTATTAGTTTGCTAGTGTTAGGGCTTGGCTAGGTTTATTATTATGTGAGTGTTGCGTTTTGGCTAGGGTTACTATTATGCTAGTGTTGCGGTTGGGCTAGTTTTACTATGATACTTGTCTTAGCATTGGGCTAGGGCTACTGTTATAGGAGTGTTAGGGTTTGGCTATTGTTAGTATTATGCCAGTGTTACGGTTGTTGTGCCTTATTGTCTCCATGCTATAGTGGCTATATTTTTCATTTGTACTGTCTGCCATTATTCTGGTTCTGCTAGGTGCTGTCAACCGTCTCTATTTCATGTGGTTTATTGTTTAGTGTTTATGTAATTTTGGGTTAACTGGTGTATTATTTCTTGGTGAGTCTTGGTGGGGCAGGGGAGGCTAGTTGCATTTATTCAGTGGTGTGTGCTCACCGTGTGCTCAGTGTGCCAACACAACAACTTCCTTATGGTACAGGTAGTGTTTGCTGATTTTGGTGTGACTTGCAGTGGGTTTGGATGACCTCCTGAGCTGTAGCTTCATGGGAGGGTGATTTTATATTTGTATGTTATGTTTTAATGATGCTTAAGTGTTATGATAAAATATAATTTTTATATTCATACTCGGGTCTCATGTTTTTTGCCCTGAGTGGTAAAACGTATCTGTGTGCTTTTGTTTGGGAGTATTTCCCTGGTTCTCCTCCAGGGTGGCATAGTTGGATTTACTAAATTTGGGATAAATGTTTCCCTCCACTTGGGAATGCCACAATATCATTCACATACTTATGGGAAGCCCCAGATTTATTTTGGGGAGGGGTCGGGTATAAGGCAACTATTGTTGTGCCCAAAAATGTTAATGTTCTTGCAAATTGATTATGCATTGACTTTGAATAGTGTTTTTGGTGGTCAATATGATAATACAGGACTCAATAATGGGGCACTTAGCTATTTGAATAAGAGGTCAATAATACACACACACACATATATATATATATATATATATATATATATATATATATATATATATATATATATATATATATATATGCATGCGCCAGGTGCAAAATAAATACATTGGACCATCAATCAGCAGATTATCATTTGCATATTTACAGGAAAGAGAAGAAAGAAACAAATAATGCTATTTAGTGTAGAAAGTGTAGTCTAGTGTAGGATCACTTAGAATATATGCTTGCATTACAGTGTCATCCAAAAAAAAGGCCACATCATAAATGAGTCATGAAGTTGTGGTGTTAATCATACATCTGTCTGTATTCAAACACCAAAGACACCAGCAACTCAACATTCATCTTGCTACTTGCATCTTCTTCTTTGGCTTCTTTTTTTGGCTGCTTCTTCTTCAAGCAATACAATGGTGAAGAATATACATAAACAGATACAGGGACAACCAAACTCAGTCCAAAAAAACAAAACAAAAAACAGAACAGCAGTCAGAATACAGCATTTGCTCACACCACCTCACACATGACCACACCATTCTCACTCTTCCACTTTATATATGGTTGTCAATCAGTGATGTCATGCTGGGAGGCGGGAACATGGCAGGTAAGGGCAGACTGGAAACTCTGGGAGGGAGTTCGGACCTGTACACAAAATAAGACACAGCACACACACACACACACACACACACACACACACACACACACACACACACAGACACACACACACACACACACAGACAAAACCTCCCATCCCAAAGATAGTGGGTTATCCCCCATACCTAAGTAAGTATTGCACCTAAACATGTTACTTTGTGTACAGAAGTCTAGTTTTCGTCCAGTTGTGAGCCTGAAAACTTGAACATATGCATACAATTTATTAAACATGTAGTGGTGATGTAAATAGCTACATAATGGCGTCATTCATGAATAATGCATAAAAAGGTGACGTGCCATCATTGCATGTACTCTAGGTCATTTTTCTTTCTGTATATGTCAGCATCAAGTCACTTGATGATGTCATGATGATCAAGTCACTTGATGATGTCATGATGTTTCGACCAATGTAAGAGGAGTCATTTCAAAATACATGTTGGAGTCATGGCTTTAACTTTTTCCATTAAGACATTGAGACATTTCATATATTCATATCCATATCATATCTTCATATCAAGTATTTCATATGGTAGATCTCTGTTTTACTGAGCTTCACTGACTAATGATGTTTTTTTTTCATATTCCCATTTTAACTTAAGAATCATAATTGTCATGATTTCTAAACTTTGACTTGAAAAACATTAACTCGTGAGAACGTGAAATTATGCTCTTTTCTTTAACCTTTGGCAACTATAGGGATATTATAATAATTATTAGACAATTTGAGTAGCCAATTTGAGAGAATCTTTTAGGTGAATGAATCGTTCTATGATTTGAAAGAACCGATACAGATTTAATATTACACCCACTTGTCGCCACCTACTGTCGTAAATATGTAACCGACATATAAGCTTCGTTATTATTAGCATTATTAGACATTTTAAAAGTCAAGATTTCATATAAAGCATAAAGAAAAACTGTAAGGAGATAGATAAACGAAAGGGAGGATTATAGAAAAATAAATTGTACAATCAAATACAAAGCATGTAATATATACAATAGATCTGGATAAAGTGGATGGATTCAAAAACTTGTCTAATTTAATGTTGGTCACAAATTATTTGAACTTCATTAAAGTGTAGGATAAACAATTAAACAAAGTGAATCCGAGAAAGCTGTTCACCACCAAAGCAAGGCATTTAAAAAAAATAAATTAGTAAATAAAAATTAGCATAGTAGATGTAAAAAAAAAAATAATAATATATATATATATATATATATATATATATATATATATATATATATATATATATATATATATATATTTTTTTTTACAATACTTGTTTTTGGTTAAATTGTACTGCCTGTATTTCACTGCAGTTTATAAAGAACTAGACCGCTTAAGAGATGGTGTCAACCTGGAAAGGCATCTGTTCTAGTCCACTGAAAGACAATAGACATTGCAAAAACAAACTTAGGATTTTTTTTTGGTTTGTTTGATTGTTTTTGCAAACCTGTCACCAACCAAGATCTTGACAGAATGTTAGCTCATGACGAAATTCACTGTAATTATATGAACAATTATGCAATGAAAGGTTATTATTATTATGAAACTTATTTATAAAATTTCACACTTGTTTTCATGGATTGTTTTTGAACTACCCCTTTTATAAAATATTTTTAAATAACTAAAACAATAAATTTGTGTTTAATATAAACATGTCATTTATAAGTTTAGTTAAATAATTAATTTCTGAAAAACAAAAATAGAGTACAATGGTACAACGTTCTCACAAATAACCAACTAGAGGTCAACTCTGGTTGGAAAAAAATATGTTAATAATTCAAATACACAACATAATTTTACCTTTTCTCCCTATATAATGCTATATTTTTTAAGTAACAAATGGTTTAATTTAATTTTTAAAAACTTTAATTATGACAATTTTAACAGAAATGGGTGTATACTGTCATTGAATGTAATTTTCATTTACTGATATCATATATATAACAGTGAAAAAATACTGTTGTTATATCAGATGAACACCACATGCAGAAAACAACAACAACAACATTGCCATGAGTATTATTAGTCTATTGTGTGTGTGTGTGTGTGTGTGTGTGTGTGTGTGTATATATATATATATATATATATATATATATATATATATATATATATATATATATATATATATATATATATATATATATATATATCTCTCTCTCTCTCTCTATATATATATATATATATATATATATATATATATATATATATATATATATATATATATATATATATATATATATATATATATATAAAATTTTGATTAAAAGAAAATTAAAATAATTTATAACTGTTATATAGAACTAATAATTAATGCATTAATTGTAATGGATGTTTATTATAATACACTTTCAATAAACATACATGCTTACATATTTGTGTTTGCATTGCTAGATGATGTGCTTTCATTATGGAAAATGAATTCTTTGAGTTTATAAACAATTCTTTCTGTTCACGTAATTACGTATTTAAACGCAATAATGTTTTTTCACGAAATTCGTCTTTACATGTAACGTCTAAAGACATGTTTGTCCTTTTGGCCTTCCATAGCTATCGCTGTACTTTGATGCCATACGTCACAGTGACGTGCTTCGGCGCCGTCTCAAATCGGACAAAAAGTCTAACCGGCATGCACCACTTCAAGTCAGCCGCTGATCGGTCTGCGCAGTGCCTTATGAAAGTCGAACACACCTAAAGTTTTCGCGCCGTGACCGCTGGGGCGGAAACCTTCATGACGAATCCATGCTTCACACGTCTCATTCTAGCGTTCAATGCTGAGAAGTTTAGCCTAGAAGCTTTAGATGGACTGCTCTAGGAATTACGCAGCCTTGCGTTTAATACCCAAATTGTAGTGTGCTAGGGTCTTTACCAGTGCCCGAACTCGTGTACACGATATACTGATTCACGACTTACTGAGCTTGGGAGCTCAGTAAGCTTGATGCATACACAAAGACTGGTTGGTGGTTGGATACGTGAGGGGCATCAGTGTTGTTGTTTTTTTTTTTTTTTTTTTTTAAAGCCACAAGCTAGCCATCTCTCTGTGTTGAGTGGTGTATATTTTCACCCCAAGAAGCGAACTGTATAATTAATTTTATTTATTGCCTAGCGATTGTCTGTTGATTGATTGAAGCATAATTCATTTAAAGATAAAGAAGCGCTATTTTGTTTACTCCTGACGTTGTGAAACGTTCTTGAGCTCGGATTTGACGAGACCATCCCGATTAGGAATTCCAAGGTAAGGCTTCTTTGTTTTTCCCGGTCGGAGATCGGGAATTAGTAGGTAAACCCTCTAGTCTAATGCAGCATACATGTTGTTTAATCCAGATTAGACTAGTGGTAATGTTAGACAGCTGTTAATAGATCTTTCTAAAACTGTCTGCAGAGGTTTTATAGTTGATTTTGAGAGACATGGGAAAGCGGTATCACTGCGATTACTGTGGTCGCAGCTTTCAAGACACGCTGCACAACCGAAAGAAACATCTGAATGGAGTCCAGCACCATAGAGCCAAAAAAGCCTGGTTCGACAACTTCCGAGGTAACGAGCATTGCGTCAGCACCGATGCGCTAATAACCCGGTCATGAATGTTCTTTTTCTGTTCCTGTATGTTCTGTATGACACCCAATATCTGTAATATAGATGCAGCTGCCATTCTTCAGGATGAGAGGGCAAAACAAGGATGCAGAAAGTTTCTGCAGACAGGTAAAGCTCCTAGAGAATTTGGCACAATTGCATTTCCACATGGATCTGGTGACCAGACATACAGACTAAAATGTCTACACACCTTTTGCTAAACTTTCAGGTTTTGTTTGTACAAAAAACAGAAAATCAAGGTAAATCCACCTTTTTTTTGTATTTTCCACCTTTAATGTATTACAGTGAAGAACAAATAGAAACCATTTAGGGGGAAAATAAAAAGCTTACAATAATCTGGTGCACAAGTGTGTACACCCTTTAACTATTATTTTGCTCTAGACCTATCTAAAAATGCTCCAGATCTATCTAATTGCAAGGGGATCTCTTATGCACAGCCCTCTTTAAGTCTGTCCACAGATTTTCTATACCTTTCAACACTGAGATCCCGTGCATACTTTGTAAGCTCTTTACAGACCATGGCTTCAGCAGTCTTGGGGGTTTACACAGCAATAACAATGCTTGAATTAGTTTCCTCTGTAATTTATTGTCTTTGTATATTTTTATTGAAAACAAAAATCCAGCATTCCAAATTTGAAGCACACATTCACCTTCCTAAAATACCTTTCCAAAATATTCAGGTAAATTACCATCGTCATTATTCGTCAGGTAGTATTTCAACACATTATTTTTCAACCTCACAAATTCAGACTTTAAAAATTCAGGTCTTAAAATTCTTTCTTAAAATTCAAGTCTTCACATCCGGGTCACACAGGAAGAGCAATGGCTTGCAGATACTACTGTAACATGTTACTCTGGGCCGGCCCTTACTGGTGGGATTGTGCTGACAATCCACAAGAGAAGATGAACCTAGTGGAATGGCATAAAGTTCGCTTGACATTGGATGTCGGTATTTACAGCTATGCGCAAATTAAGGGACCGTCTCTCAAGTTACATGTTGGTATACATGTTTCTAACTTCAGTAGCATTTGTAGGGAATGACTTGTTCATAAAACCAACTGTAAAGTGTTCATCACGTCAGCTATAACGCACACCTTTTTTTTTTTTTATCAAAAATCTAAAAGGTATGTATCATACCTGCCACCTACAGGAAGACTTTCCAGTTGGTTTTGTAACTGTAAGTCATTCTCTTCAAATGGTATTGAGATTTAAACTATGGTATATTTTGTGTACAGTGAGGGGGGAAAAAAGTATTTGCTCCCCTGCTGATTTTGTACGTTTGCCCACTAACAAAGAAATGATCAGTCTATAATTTTAATGGTAGGTTTATTTGAACAGTGAAAGACAGAATAACAACAACAAAAAAATCCAGAAAAACGTGTCAAAAATGTTATAAATTGATTTGCATTTTAATGAGGGAAATATGTATTTGCCCCTCTGCAAAACATGACTTAGTACTTGGTAATGACTTTTAATTTTCAATGCCCTGGCTCAGGGAAGGAGGTTCTCACCCAAGATTTGGCAGTACATTGCCCCGTCCATCGTCCCTTTAATTCGGTGAAGTTGTCCTGTCATTTTGGTCTCATCTGACCACAACACTTTCACCCAGTTGTCCTCTGGTGGTCAGATGAGATCAAAATGGAGCTCTTTGGCATCAACTCGACTTGCTGTTCAAATAAACCTACAATTAAAATTATAGACTGATCATTTATTCGTGGGCAAACGTACAAAATCAGCAGGGGATCAAATACTTTTTTTCCCTCAATGTATATGTCCATATGGTATAATAACATCACATTATTTACATATGATTTGACAGTTTATTTAAAAAATCTAAAAGGTGTGCATTTTGATGCTTTGAACAATCCCTTTGACAGCCATTGATTTAGACACGGGACGTTAAAACAGACTTTTTTACACTCTGAAAAAATGTCCCAGTGTGAACGAGCCTTAATTCTGAATATAGTGATTGTGATATTCTGATAATGCAATTCTGTCACTTTCAGGTCAGTGTGTATTTGGTCCAAGCTGCCGGTACTCACATATGTCTGAACAAGATATAAAGGATTTGGAGCAACATATTCATGGTGAGATCCTTATTTGATTTACTGTATTGCCAGAGGTTTGTGTACACCTGACCATCAAATTTCTGTTTTGTGTACTACTAAATAGTTTTAGATCAAACTAAATACAACATAAAATAAAGGCAACCTGAGTAAACGCACAATAAAATTTTTATTGAAGGAAAAATTGTTATCCAATCACCATGTGAACAACTAATTGCCCCCTTAAACTTTAAATCTTTTTGTGTCACCTTTTAGTAGCAATAATGGCCCACACTTCTTTGCAGAACTGCTTTATTTCAGCCACACTGGAGGGTTTTCAAGCATTAAATCCCTGTTTAAGGACCATGGCATCTCAATTGGTTCAAGTCAGGACTTTGACTAGGCCACTCCAAAATTTTTATTTAGCCATTCAGAGGTGGACTTACTCCTATGCTTTGTGTTATTGTCTTGCTGAATAGACCATTTGCACTTGAGTTTTAACTTATGGACTGAAGACCGGATATTCTCCTTTTTTTTCTGGTAGAGAGCAGAATTCATGTTTTCCCCTCAATTATTGTAAGTTGCACATGTCCTAAAGCAACAAAGCATCCCCACACCATCACACTTCCACCACCATGCTTGCTTGTAGATATGATGTTCCTTTATGTGGAACTCTGTGTTTGGTTTATGCTGTATGTAATGGGACTCTTCCAAAAAGTTCTACTTTTGAGTCATCAGTCCACAGAACATTTTTCAAAAAGGTTTGAGTATCATCAAGGTGTGTTTTTGGCAAAATTCTAATGAGCCTTAATGTTGTTCTGGGTCTGGCATTCCATGGATGCCATTTTTGTCCAGTGTCTTTCTGATAGTGGAGTCATGAACAGTGACCTTTATTGATGGAAGAGATGTCCTGTAGTTCCTTTGATGATGTCCTTGGTTCTTTTGTGACTTCCTGTATGAATAGTTGCTGTGCTCGGAAATTCCTTGGAGGAATTTTGGAAGGTCGGCCACTTCTGGGAAGGGTCACTACTTTGCCGAGTTTCATTTGGAGATATTTGCTCCCATTTTGGTGTCCCAGAGCCTTTGAAATAGCTTTGTAACCCTTCCCAGACTGATGTATTTCAGTCACCTTCTTTCTTATCATTTCTGGAATTACTTGGTGTAGTGTGTTACAAGGTAAGTCCTGTTAACCAACTTAATGCTGTTGGAAAAAGTTGATTTGATTGAGCAAGGCTGGCAGTAATCAGGCCTGGTTGCATCCCATTAAAGATTTAGTCCCCCCATTTTGCTGTTCTAATTATCCCCAATCTTCTGGGAAGTTTTTGCACTAGAATGTGTCTGTGGGGATTTGTGCTCTTTCAGCCACAAGAGCATTAGTGAAGTCCAGTTAGAAGCTGTGTTTACATGGACAGCAATAATCCACTCTTAACCCGATTAAGACCATACTTTGATTTAAGAAACTACCATATAAACAGCAATTTTTAGTTACCTTAATCTAATTAAGGTCATACTTGAATTAAGCTCCAATTGAATTAAGACAGGTGGAGTACTCCTGTTTTAGTCGCATTATGGGTGTGTATTACAGACATGTAAACACCTTAATCACATTATGAATGTCGTGTGACTTTTCACCGCATTTTGCGACAGGACACGATCACACACGGCAGTTCTCTACATTTTACGGTGAACAAGAGAGTTCAGCTGCATCCCAAACCGCATACTTGCCTACTATAGGCCTGTAGTGGGGAAAAATACATGTATCTCGGCTACTATATAGACGGTAAGTACGCGGTTTGAGACGCAGCCCACGACTTCAAGCAGTTGTCTATTACCACATATAGCATGACAAATAATTAACTGCACTTAAAGCGTTCGTAAATTTATTTTTTAATTTTTTTTAAATAAAAACATCCAAAACTGTATAAGATACCATAACGAAGACGAACTGTATGTTGAGACGTGAAATTCTGGAGGGACATTGTGGCACAGTGACGTAATGACACGGTGCTGGTGATCTAATTATGCTCTATAACATGTGAAACGGGAACATGACAGGAGTATTCTAAAAGCGACTCATGTAAACACCTTAATCACATTATTATCTTAATCACAGTAAGGTCAATAATTAGATTACTGCTGTCCATGTAAATGTAGTCAGTGGTCCAATTCATCCCAAAAGTGATCAGTGGAGTTGAGGTTGGGGCCCTGTATAGGCCACTCAACTTCTTCCACACCATTCTTGGCAAAACATGTCTTTACAGTGAGGGAAAGAAGTGTTTGATCCCCTACTGATTTTGTACGTTTGCCCACTGACAAAGAAATGATCAGTCTGTAATTTTAATGGTAGGTTTAAATGAACAGTGAGAGACAGAATAAAACGCAAGAAAATCCAGAAAAAACGCATGTCAAAAATGTTATAAATTGATTTGCATTTTAATGAGTGAAATAAGTATTTGACCCCCTCTCAATCAGAAAGATTTCTGACTCCCAGGTGTCTTTTTAAACAGGTAACGAGCTGAGATTAGGAGCACACTCTTAAAGGGAGTGCTCCTAATCTCAGCTTGTTACCTGTATAAGAGACACCTGTCCACAGAAGCAATCAATCAGACTCCAAACTCTCCACCATGGTCAAGACCAAAGAGCTCTCTGAGGATGTCAGGGACAAGATTATAGACCTACACAAGTCTGGAATGGGCTACAAGACCATTGCCAAGCAGCTTGGTGAGAAGGTGATAACAGTTGGTGCGATTATTTGCAAATGGAGAGAAACAAACGAACTGTCAATCTCCCTCGGCCTGGGGCTCCATGCAAGATCTCACCTTGTGGAGTTGCAATGATCATGAGAATAGTGAGGAATCAGCCCAGAACTACACGGGAGGATCTTGTCAATGATCTCAAGGCAGCTGGGACCATAGTCACCAAGAAAACAATTGGTAACACACTACGCCGTGAAGGACTGAAATCCTGCAGCGCCCGCAAGGTCCCCCTACTCAAGAAAGCACATATACATGCCCGTATGAAGTTTGCCAATGAACATCTGAATGATTCACAGGACATCTTGGTGAAAGTGTTGTGGTCAGATGAGACCAAAATGGAGCTCTTTGGCATCAACTCAACTTGCCATGTTTGGAGGAGGAGGAATGCTGCCTATGACCCCAAGAACACCATCACCACTGTCAAACATGCTTTGGGGGTGTTTTTCTGCTAAGGGGACAGGACAACTTGTTAAATATAGGTATCCAACAATTATTGGCACCCCTATGAATTCATATAAAAAATATATATTTTAAGGATATTCCCTTTGATATGGAACATTTTTAGTACACCTGGGTGACTAGGAACAGGAAATTGTTCAAACATTACTTCCCGTTTCACATTGGTATAAATATGAAGTAACACGCCAAATTACCTTAGTCATTTATAACATGGGTAAGACCAGGGAATATAGCTGTATGGCAAAAGGTTGTTGACCTTTACAAAATGGGAAGTGGCTATAAAAAAATAACACAAGCCTTGAAAATACCCATTTCCACAATCAGGGCAATAATTAAGAAGTTCCAGTCAACTGGAAAATTTATGAATCAACCTGGAATTGGCCGTGGCTGTATTCTCTCGGCACACTGTGAAGAGGAGGTTTCCAGTGGCCAAAAAATCTCCCGCTGGAGAACTGCAGAAGTTAGTTGCGCCTTGGAGTCAGAAAGTCTCAAAAACTACAATCCGAAGTCACCACAAGTTGTTTGGAAGGGTTTAATAAAAAAAAAATGAAATAAATCCCTCTACTCTCATCCAACTCCAGCATCTTCAGTTTGGGTGACACTACTGGAACTTCATTTGGGATTTGGTTTTATGCTCAGATAGTGTCCTTGGCAATAAACACCAGAGGTGGTTTTGATGCACACAGAGAGGTAAATGGTCTGCTTTTATCCAAACGCTTTATACTGTGTCTCATTTACCCAGTCACACACACCAGCGCTTGAAACAAACTACACCACAGTCGCTCGACTTCTACGTCACCATCACTAAACTTCGACAACTTTTCCAAACTTGATTTAAAAACATTTTCCATAATACAGAATTACTCTGTGGATGAATCTTCATGCATGTTTTTTATTTTTTATTCTTTTGGTAATTGTGCACATCATACCTTAACCAGTTTATCTGCAACGTTTTTTTCCTGTTCGGCGTGATGACGTTTAATGTCCCCGACAACGTCTATTCCTCCGGGTACTCTGGTTTCCTCCCCCAGTCCAAAGACATGCATGGTAGGTTGATTGGCATGTCAAAATTGTCCATAGTGTATGAATGGGTGTGAGAGTGTGTGTGTTTGTGCCCTGCGATGGACTCGCACCCTGTCCAGGATGTACCCCGCCTTGTGCCCGATGCCTCCTGGGATAGGCTGTTGCGGTTCCCCGCAACCCTGAAGAAGGAATAAGCGGTTGAACATGGATGATGGCATTTATATTTTTACTTATCCTATATTTTGGGTACAATTTTATTTATATTTTGCTTCTATGAGATGATGCACTTTAAGGACCAATCTAATTTGGTACAAAGATTTGTACATTAGTAGGAATGTAGCACAACATGGAGGTGAAAGCAGTGGTCCGTTTATTTAATTGTGAAAGTGCAATAAAAAAATGTTGTCCCTTCTGTCCATAATTGTCCAGCCTGTGTGTGTGTATATATACAGTGGCAAGAAAAAGTATGTGAACCTTTTTGGAATTTCATGGTTTTCTGCATAAATTTGATCTTCATCTAAGTCAAGGGTATTGACACACATAATGTGTCTAAAATAATAACAAAAAAATTCGGATCGCTCATGTCTTTATTGAGAACAACCAAAAAAAACCTCATAGTGTTTGTGGAAAAAGTATGTGAACCGTTGAGTTAATGACCGCAAAAAAGCTAATTGGAGTCAGGTTTCAGCACACTTGGAGTCTGGTTAAGAAAGTGAGTTTGGAGGTGTGGTCTACAGCTACTTTGACTGATAAAAACCTCTCAAACTTTTGGAGTTTGCTCTGCATAAGAAGCACACGCTTATGTGAACCATGCCTCGCCAAAAGGCTTTCAGAGGATCTACAATCAAGAATTGTTGATTTACATAAAGCTGGCAAGGGTCACAAAGTGATTTCAAAGACTTTAAAACTTCACCAGTCTACAGTTAGCCAAACATTCTACAAATGGAGACACTTTGGGACTGTTGCTAAGAAGTGGGCACCCAGTCAAAATGGTACTAAGAGCACAACGAAGACTCCTCAATGAGGTAAAGAAACGACCCCAAATGACTGCCAAAGATTTGAAGGCATCATTGGAACTGGAAAACATCTGTTCATGAGTGTACAATATGTAAAACATTGAACAAGCAGGGTATCTATGGCAAGACACCATGAAGGAAACCACTGCTTACTAAAAAGAACACTGCTGCACGCCTGAAGTTTGCAAAAGAGCACATTGACACTCCATAGCGGTATGGGCAAAATGTTTTGTGGACTGATGAAACTAAGATTGAACTATTTGGAAAAACCACACAGCACTACATCTGGCATAGAATGGGCACGGCGTATCATCATGAAAACATCATCCCAACAGTAAAGTATGGTGGAGGAAACATCATGATTTGGGCCTGCTTTGCTGCATAATGGCCTGGCCAGCTTTCAATCATTGAGGGGAAGATGAAGGTGTATCAGACAATTCTTCAGGATAATGTGAGAATGTCTGTATGTCAGCTGAAAGTGTGTGGAAATTAGGTGATGCAACAGGACAACGACCCAAAACACCAGAGCAAATCCAAAACAGAATGGTTTCAGAAAAACAAAATCTGCCTTTTGGAGTGGCCAAGTCAGAGCCCAGACCTCAACCCAACGGAGATGCTATGGAATGGCTGGAAGAAAGCCATACACAGGAGATGTCCAAAAATTTTGACCGAACTAAAGCAGTTCTGCCGGGAAGAATGAGCTAAAATGACTTATTTTTTCCACTGCCATTTTGAATGTTGAGTGTGTTCAATAAAGACATGAGGGATCAGATTTTTTTTGTTATTATTTTAGACACTATTATATTTGTCAATACCCCTGACTTACATGATCAGATCACATTTATGGAGAAAACCATGAAATTCCAAAAGGTTCGCATACTTTTTCGTGTATGTATGTGTGTGTGTGTGTGTGTGTGTGTATATATATATATATATATATATATATATATATATATATATATATATATATATATATATATATATATATATATATATATATATATATATATATATATATATATATATATATATATATATATATATATATATATATATATATATATATATATATATATATTATATATTGTAGTGGGATGGGCGATGCACAGAGACACGGAGGCGAAGGTAGCGCAAAAAACTCAGGCTTTATTCTTGGTTTGGTAGAGTGTATGTCCCGGGGGTGTGTGTGTAGGTCCGCGGGGTCGGGCTGACGCCGTGACGCTAGTGGGGGCGTGTCGGGGGAATCCCGGAAGACGCCTCAGGGCTCTCGGGCAGTCCCCTCAGCGCTGCGCGTCGTCTCGGCCGGCGCGGTCCTCGTCCTCGTCCGTGTCGGTGCCTTCCGCCGAAGTACAGAGAGAGAGAGAGAGAGAGATTAGTCATCCACAATAAAAAGGGGAGCACGAGTGAATACCTGCACGAGGGTCTGCTCGGACGCCAACCGTTTCGGTAAGTCGGTACTCAATCTTCCCGGGGCGGAAGGGCGTCCTTTTATCTCCGCCATCCGGGTAGCGAGTGGTGGAATTCTTCCGTCCGATCCTCCAATCCCCGGACGGTACGGCATCGGTGGGTCCTCCCCGGCATGGCGTCCCTTCCGGTTACTGCCAGGTCCGACGGGGCTGCCTGCTTCGTGCCGGTACGACAGTTGGCAAAGGAGGCGATCCCTTTCTCCTCGGCCGAGTGCCAGTCCGTCGCGACAGTACCCCCCAGCTCGAGCCTACTGCCGCGGGGGTGGGGCCTCGTAGCGCCGTCCCTCCGTGAGAGCGCTCTGCCGTTCCCGGTAGGGTCCCCGCCCGGTGTTGGACCTGGAAGCAGAAGTCCTGCAGGGCGAGAAACCACCGAGTTACCCTGGCATTAGTGTCCTTGGCCTTGGCCATCCACTGGAGGGGAGCATGGTCCGTCACCAGAATGAAGGGTCGGCCCGCCAGGTAGTACCTCAGCTCCTCGATGGCCCATTTTATTGCCAGGGCCTCCCTTTCTACTGCGGCGTACTTTCTCTCTGCCGGGGACAGCTTCCGGCTGATGTAGAGTACCGGGTGCTCTTCTCTCCCTCGAAGGCTTGTGAGAGGACTGCGCCCAGCCCGTTTCGGAGGCGCGTCGGTGTGCACCGAGAAGGGGAGTGCGAAGTCCGGGTCGCGCAGCACCGGCTCACTGGTGAGGGCCTCCTTCAGCGCCCGGAAGGCGCTTCGCCGCGTCGGGCGGTCCACCTCACTTGGTCCGGCTGGCCCTTCTTTGTCAGATCTGAAAGAGGAGAGGCTATCGCCGAAGTTAGGGACAAACCTCCGATAGTATCCCGCCAACCCCAAGAAGGCACGCACCTGTTTCTTCGACGAGGGCCGAGGGTAGCCTTTCACCGCTTCGACTTTCTTTGCCTGGGGCTTTAGCATCCCGCGCCCGCGCGGTATCCCAGGTACTGCGCTCCGTTCGTGCCCAAGGTGACATTTCTTGGGGTTGCGCCGCTTCAAGCGCCCGGAGTCCCTTTAAGAACCCCCCCCAGATGGAACAGGTGGTCCCACCACGGGGAAAAAAAGGGAGGGGGCCCCCCCCAGGTAGGCGCTCATGAAGCTACGATGGGGGCGGGGGACGATGTCCATCAGCCGTTGGAAGGGGGGGGGCCCCATGTAGCCCAAAGGGGAGGACCCGGTACTGCCAGTGTGGCGTGGCGGTGCTAAAGGCCGTCTTGGGTGGAAGCTGCCGCCAGGGCCACTTGCCAGTACCCCTTGGTGAGGTCCAGAGTGGAAATGAATCGGCCTCCCAAGGCGCTCCACCAGGTCGTCCACTTTGGGAGGGGGTAGCTGTCAAACCCCGAGACCTGGTTGAGTCGGCGAAAGTCATTGCAGAGCCGAATACTCCCGTCGGGTTTCGGCACTACAACGACGGGGCTGGACCAGGGGCTGTTGGACTCCTCAATGACTCCGTCTCGTAGCATGCTCTCTACCTCTTTCTCGATGGCCTTACGCCGGGCCTCCGGGACACGGTAGGGCCTCGCCTCACTGCCTCGGGGCTGCGCCGGGCGGTTGTACACCCGCTGCTGTTCTTCCTGGGCGGCGCACATGTGTTGTTGGACTATCGGTCCCACTCGGTCGATCCGGTCTTGCATTTCTCGTACATATTCCACGACCGAGCGGTACGGGGACGGCTGTTCCTCCCAGGCTTCGCGGGCAACGTCGAGTAGTCCTCAGGGGCGCCGGCTGAACAGCAGCTCAAAGGGGGTGAAGCCGGTGGATGCCTGGGGGCACTCCCGGACCCCAAAGAGTACGTAAGGGAGGAGGAGGTCCCAGTTCCTCCCTTCTTCGTCTTCAGATGCTTCACCTGCAACAGCCGACACAGATCAGATATTAGCTTGGAGACAAAGGGCGTACCTTGGTCGGTTAGGATGTCTTTGGGGATCCCCACACGGCTGAACAGGAGTACCAGTTCCCTGGCGATGTTGGGGGAGGTGGCTTTGCGTAGTGGTACGGCCTCCGGGTACCGGGTGGCGTAGTCCACAATCACCAGGACGTACTCGTGACCCCGGGCAGACTTGGGGAGGGGCCCCACGAGGTCCATGCCGATCCGTTCAAAGGGGACGCCGATGATGGGTAGAGGGATGAGGGGCGCCGGCGGGGGCCTCCGGGGAGCGGTGCGTTGGCACTGGGGACACTGCTGGCAGAACCTCTGGACCTCGGCGCTCATCCCGGGCCACACGAATCGGTCCCTCAGCTTTTCCCCTGTGTTCCGTGGTCCCAGGTGACCGCCCGAGCGGGTGGACATGGGGGAGGTGCATGACGAGGGGCGCCTCGTCCTCTGTACCACCAGGAGGTCTACCTGCTCCCTGCCCGTGGTCGGCCCGTGTTGAGGAGGCCACCCCGGACGAGGAAGTACGAGGTGGGAAGCCTCAGGTCTGGGTTTTGGTCGACCCCTTTACAACCCGTACCTGGGCCCAGCAGTGCTTGAGTCGGTCATCCTCCTTCTGTTCCGCCCAAAGCTCCCCCCTCGCGGTTACCTGATGGACAACACCAGACATAGGGTTAAGTGATATAGCGTCCTCACCTTCGGGAGTGGCGTCCCCGTTGTCCTGGGCCAGGTAAGCGGTCCGCCCCCGGTCCTCTGCTTCCGAATGTCGTGGCTGCCCCGTCTCGGTGTCCCGGCCCGGCGGGCATCCTGGCCAGTCCCTCCCTAGGAGTAGTGGTACGGGGAGGTCAGGGATCACGCCTACATGGAGAGACCAGCTCCCGGTCCACGCCTTGATCGGCACCTCGGCTGTCGGGACTTCTCGGGTGTCCCCATGAGCGCAGGTCACAGTGAGGCTCCCCCTGGTTGGAGCCCGGGGGAGGATGGACGGTCGGGGCGGGGTCACCGAGCTCCCTGTGTCCAGCAGCGCGGTGCCGGCCTCCCTCCAATCCACACCTTCTGGGTGGGCCCCTCCGGCAACTGTGCTAGTACATGGGCGCGGCCGGCCAGCCAAGGTTTCTGGTTGGTCCGGGAGGCCCCAGTTCCGGCTCCGTGGGCATGGGCTCATCGGGTGGGATTTACTGGGGGCGGGGCCCTCCGCGGGTTCGCCAAGTGCAGGCTGGGCGTGGCCGGACAGACCGGACTCCCAGGCCCCTAGAGGTAGGTCAGAGGGCTGTGGCTCTTGTGGGTCGAGCTTCGAGGGTGGGCGTGATGCGCTCCAGGCCGTCAGGAGCTCCTGGGGCGTTCGCGGTGCTTGGACCCCCACAGTCTGTCGTACCATCCGGGGTAATGCCCTCAAGACCGATCCATCGCCACCTCTTCCGCCACCTCGAGGGCCGTGTGCTGGTCCGAGCCGACCTTTTGGTGAGGCGGATGAGGGTGTTCAGCGCCTGCGGGGCTGCGCCGCCCGGCTGATAGGTCCAGCGATGGAACTTGGGCGGCTGCTTGGGAGAGCCTCGGCCGCCCGCAAGGACGCCCCTCCTTCATGGTGCGGTAGTCCCGCGCGTCCTCCGGCTCGAGAATGTAATAGGCCTCGCGGGCCTCTCCTCTGAGCATGGGACCTATGTGGCGTGGCCAGTCGCATCCTTATCCCAGCCGCTCGCGGGGCGATGGTTTTAAAGGTCTCGAGCCCCGCCCGGTCGTCATCAGGAGCGGGGGGAGTAGGCGGCGGAGCTCACGTCCCGGGTCCGGGAGAGGCGTGGAGGCCGCGCGGGACTGTAGCGCCACCAGCGTCTCTGTCGCCGCCTGGAGGCTTTCCGCAAGTTGTTGGGTGATATATATATATATATATATATACATATAAATAAAAAAACAACTTTGATCGTAGCGGGAAAGGGTGATGCACAGAGACACAGAGGTGTGAGTAGAGCAAAAGCCGAGGCTTTATTCTCGTTTTGGTAGAGTGTAGGTTCGTGGGGGCGTGTGTGTAGGTCTGCGGGGCCGGGCTGATGCCGTGACGCTCGCGGGGGCGTGTCGGGGGAATCCCGGAAGAAGCCTCGGGGTTCTTGAGCCGTCCCTCAGCTCTGCGTGTCGTCTCGGCCGGTCTCGTCCTCGTCCGTGTCGGTGCCTTACGATGAAATATATATGGGGAGAGAGAGAGCGATTAGTCAGCTTTTAAAGCGGGTACAGGGGGAATAGCTGTACTGGAATCCGTTTTGGACGCCAACCCTTTCAGTGAGTCGGTACTCAACATTCCCAGGGCGGAAGGGCGTCCTTTTATTTCCGCCATCCGGTTAGAGAGTGGAGGAATTCTTCCGTCCGATACTCTTCATATGCATGAACGCAATCCATTCTAGCTGATGTGTCATGTGGCATAATTGAAGTGACGTGCAGGTCTTAAAATCTTTGGGAAAGGTCTTGAATATGGTATTAAAAAGTATTAAATTTGAAGTGCTGATATTTGTAGATACCCTTGAGATGCAATCATGGAGTGTGGATGATTGAGTGAAAGTGATATGCAGTGCTGAATCATGAATCTGCATGAGATTCCTGCTGGAAGTTATGTTCTAATGAAACACAAAGATGACTGGGGGAATTTGATTGTTTTCTTCAGCCACTCATTTATGTTTTGGGATTGTATGTTAGATATAGGACCAGGTGAGACTTCAACGATCAATGCACAGGTGTACATTGAAATTTTGGACACTTTTCTCATTCCATCAATAGAAAATAGGGTTGGTGTTGATTAACTCATTTTTCAGGATGATACATCTTGCCACAGATCAAAATGTTTTAAAGCTTTTCTACGGGAAAGGCACATCAATTCCATGACATGGCCATCAAATGGTCTAGGTCTCAGTTTGATTGAAAATTTATGATGGAAATTAAAAAAAATTGGTCCATGACTTTTTTTATGTTGATTCAAATTTTTTTCCTTTAGAAAAAATGCCATTCATTTAAAACAATTTAATTTGTTTGAGGTACAAAAAAAAGCAGAGTGAGCATCTTGAAGTGTGGTGATTCCATAATTTTTGCCAGAAAAATCTAAACGGTTCACAAACCTTCAAGCATGACTGTAATTTGAATATGTAGAGAAGCAGGAGCATACTCTTTCCGTATTTCATTTATGTACTCTGTCCTAGCTGAAAGGTCTCTGGTGTCTGCCACTGAGCAGCTTCTGTCTGATTAAGACCAGCTGCTGGAACTCTCATGGCAAAATGAATGATAGCAATCGGAGACCATTTAACTCTTACAAGTTGGCAGGTGATGGAAAAAAATTCCAGATGGTTACCCAGCTTGGATGTAAGCTTGATATGTTCACTTGTAGTGTGCATCATACAGGCTAACGTGTAAGCTAAGCTCTGTCAATGAACCCAAAGTGCTAAATAAAATGCTAAACAATCTGAGGTGGTTTGGGATGCATAATATTTGTGGTGTGAATGCAAAAGTGTCTCAGTGCACCACAGTCATCAATGAAGACTGCCTGTTCAGCTGTGTCATTGCCCTAGCTGAAAAAAAATGCAGTGATTACAAGACTCTTTGGAAATCGTACTGAATGGTAGAATTCTCCACTGCAAGGCTACCACAGAACCGAAGTGTTCGATAAAGCCCATAGAGGTACATAATATCGAATTCGCAGGACATGGCTGCCTGAAAACATGTGACACAATTCCTCAGTCAGAAATGATTTATGAAATCTGATCACTGACTTTCGTAGATTTTAACACCTTTGTGAAAAAACTATAATGATTAACATTATATGTGTTGTAATATAATAATATTATGTTGGGCTTTGTATAGGGTTTGGACAAGCACATAAAATGCGAATGCGTACAATCAGATGTCAGGCAACTTTGTTAAAGTAAATATTCAACAGAATTGCTATAGTAAGTCCGTTCAGCACAAATGGTCAGAAAGCATGCAAATAAATCTTTTTGTTTGTGTGAATACTGAAAGCACATGAAACATTATTAGATGAGCAAATCGTGCACAAAATGTAAACTGAGTATAGTGTTAAGTAACCAATCTATACACCCAACAGTTAATTTGTCAGTATCTGGTAACCCAACTATCACCCTATTAATTAAATGTTATCACAAGTAGACATTGAAGACATTTTCGAGACATATTGGGGTGGTGCTGGCTCCAGTAACCTATAGGAAGTATAGGTTCCAGTATATATATGTAGCTTCCAGTGTGTATGTGTATATATATATATAATTTTATTTTTTTTTCCACCAAAACTTATTTCATTGGAAGTTTCGACATCCACAAATTTACTGAAAGTAAATAAGCAATCCCTCAATGTGTTCTTAGAAGAAAGACAGCAGAAGGTGGATTTGGACCAAGAGGAAGCCTCCGCTAAACCTTCACTAGAGGAGTGGCTGTCCAGGAGAGAGAAGAGGGCAGCTCCCTCATCAGGAAGGTATGTACTGAATCTTTAGAAAAGCAGGTGATCAGAAGTAAAGGTTCAAATTGCAGGAGAAGTCACTTTGGGTAAAAGCATTTAGAGAGGTCCCAACAATTTGGCAGTAGCATTTACAATTTTGACTGGAGATGCCACAATGTGACAAGATCTGAGCATACTGGAGCGGATGCGCTTCTGTATAATCCCCCTCCCCCCGGAACTTAAAAATAAATAAATAATGATTTTAGACCGAACAAGAAACAAAAAATCTGAAATCCACCCAAATGACTTTCAACCACAACTCCTCTACATTTACAGAAATTAATCACATACCCGATATACACAAATGGATCAAAATCTCACACCGCTCATTTTTTACAGCAGAGGCAAACGTTATCGTCTTAGTGCTGGACTTCATAAAGACCAATGCACCATGAACAAACTCCATGAAATCAGCCCTATTTTTTGGCAAAATAAACATTTCTTTATTTTCAAATAGTTTGGACCAGATTGTCTACACCTGCTGGCGAATAGGTCACTCTAGGACATGGGTGTCAAACGTACGGCCTGCGGGCCAAATCCGGCCCACTAGAGGGTTCAATCCTGCCTGCAGGACGAATTTTGAAAGGGAAAAAAAAATGTGCGTAAAAGACACGAACTTGTAATTTTTAATAAAATGCTATTCCTAAATTATTCGCTAAGGGGTAAAAGACGCGGCACATCTCTGAGACTGAACAGCAGATGGCAGCAATGCGACGTCTACTCTATTTTCTACTCGTCGTCACACCCTCAGCCAAAATGTCTGCAAAAAAGCAGAAAAGTTGATACAGGGTGTAGAGTTTTCCATGAAAAATGGAAAAATTTATTCACAGAGATTAATGGGTAATAGTTAAAAAATGTTTAATGTTAGTCAACAGCTTCAGTACAAAAGAGCTTGGTTTGGTGGAATCCTATTGTTCATGCAATGCCATAAATTTTAAAGTGAAATACTATATTTTTTCAGTTCCAAATACCTTTACCTTGCATTTGTACAAACACTGAGCAATTGTAATGCACATATGTGAATGATAAACAGAAGCAAATTGCACATGTTTGTCTTAAGAAATTTGAGGTTGCTCATGATATTTTTTTAATAAAAGGATATTTCATTAAATATAAATGTCTTTGCATGAAAACAAAGGTAAAAATATCTTGTTATTTATAGGTGATTATTCTATGATTTTACTGGCCCACCCCACTTGACATCTAATTAGGCTGTAAGTGGCCCATGAACTAAAATGAGTTTGACACCACTGCTCTAAGATGACCCACAAGTTTTTAATATTAGGAAAAGACTCAATAACACGTACCTTCTGCCAGAATCCATTATCCTTGATACATGTTTTATTAGACTGTACTAGTATTATCTCCATGGTAAACCTTTTTTTTATTCAGTCAACAATCTGGAAGAAATATTTTAACAAAGTCAAACCTAATGCAATTTTAGAGGTTTTAGGAAAAACGTTTTTTTTAAAACCTTATATAGAGATCCTTAGACATTTCTCACCATTAAATTAGCTGTAGAAACTGGCATGACTTTAAAAAACAAACATTCTTCTCATACCACAGTAATTTGCTAGCAGTTTTATATATATATATATATATATATATATATATATATATATATATATATATATATATATATATATAATTATTTTTTTTATTAATGAATGATGTCATATTTTTCAGTCTTTTGCAGGAATGTCTGCAAAACAAGTTAGTTCAGTTAGGTATAAACATTTGTTCCCTAATCATCATTTCTTTCTTTCTCTCTCTTGTGAAAGCCCGAGAAAAATAAATAAATAATGCAGCTCGTCATTTTACTGAAAAACTGGTCCTGTTTTGGGAATGTTTTCCTGTGATTTGAATTACTGTTGCCACTATTCTCAGAGCTGCTGTTCAACACCACAGTTAGAATGGAACATTTAACATCACTGTGTTATAAATAAAATAAACAGAATTGATACCCCCTGGGTATCTACTTATTAATATACAAATTACCTTGTGACAAAATCGCAGTATGACATTATGTTGGCAATATTAGAATGTACCAATACATATGTCATAGCAATATTTCATATGTGATGTGTATACTGGATTTCTCTACAGAATTTATACAGCAGAGTACTTTTTTAAAGAACAAATATGCAGATAAAAATCTGAAAGGAAAAAAAACTGTCTATGGGCTATGACAGATCCATTAGTTTTATCCAAAGAATAGCCATGGCAGTTATGAGTCATTTAATGTTGATGTTTTAATAATATGAAGTTATTAGCATCTACTATGAATGTTTTGTACCATTTCCACTACAAATCATTGAGTAAATGTTGTTTACCAGGGAGTCAATGATCAGTTACTCAGTATAGGTTGTTATCGGACCAGTATTGGCCTCACATGCTGAGTCTTTGCCTGATTGGATTTGATGTACTTTGTAAAGTGATACATTTGTGTGTGGGTGAGAGATGTTTATACTATATATATATATATATATATATATATATATATATATATAATTATAGTTATATATATATATATATATATAATTATAGTTATATTATATACCTATCTGAAGCACATCAATAGCCAAAAGCTCATAACAGCAAAATGAACATCATAACAAAACATTTTAAACTTTTATAACTGTTAATATAAAAGTCAGTATCATGTTGAAAATATGATCAGTTCAACCCTGATTATTTACCTTTATTGTTCAAAATGTAAAAGTATATTAACTGTTCAGTGTGATTCAAGAGCATTCAAATGGCTTCACTCACATTAATGGAAGTCATGACATGATTTTGGAAGGTTTATTAACATACATCCTGACTGTTTAAGCTATAATTAATGTTTTTTATTTTAATTTATTTGGGTCATTGTTTATTTACCTATTGGAACTAGCTTTGAATCAGTATCATTTAAAGGACCATGAAGGTCAGTATATTGGAGACCTGTTGTATGAGCACGAAATGGAATTTCGACCATAATGTCATAATGTCTACTCATAGGTGACCTGGACCTTTTTGTGTTCTAGTGTTTTAAAACTGGAAGAGGAAACAACTGCTAAAGGTATTGAGGTTCCAACATTTCTGCTTTCCATCCCAGATCTCCCTCCCTCACTTCTGCCCCTGCATTCTGGAAGATGGAGAGGCAAAGTCCATACTGACTGGGGTTGAAATCAACTTAGTGTATAGAATATAGACTTAATATGGCCAGAGGTTTGTATACATTGTTTCTAAAGGTTTGTAGACACCTGACCATCACACCTCAAACTGTCCAAAACTAATGAAACAAATTAATGTTTTGCTGCTATAACAGTCTCCAGTCTCTTTTAAAAAGGCTTTTCACTGGATGTTGTAATGTGGCTGTGCAGATTTGTGCTCATTCAGCCATAAAAGCATTACTGAAGGGATACACGAGAAAGGCCCGGCATGAAGTCATTCCACTTCACCCCAAAGGTGATCAGTGGGGTTGAGGTCAGGGCTCTGTGAAGGCTATTCTTACATACTGACCTTGGCAAACCATGACTTTATGGATCTTGATTTGTGAATAGAGTTGTTGTCAGGTTTGGGCCCCTTAGTTCCAGTGAAGGGAAAACTTAATGCTACAGAATACAAAGACATTGACATTTTTGTGATTCCAACTTAATGCAACAGTTTGGGGAAGGCCCATTTATGGGTGTTAAGGTCTGGTGTCCACATACATTTGGCCATATAGTATATTAGTTTATGTATTCTTTTATTACTCCTGTATTAAATATTGTTTTTGGTTTAAGGCAGTGGGGTTGTTTAATATGTTGTAGTTCGGTCATTTAATGTAGTGCTAACTAGCTCTGTGGGTAAAAATGAACAAAAAAAGAGTAGGGCATTTCACAAAGTGAATCCTTTTGCAGATATTTGTAAAACTGGGAGTGTCAGTAATAGTTTAGTAACAGTGTAACTGCTTTTAATTTTAAAGTGCTTATTCCTAGTGTGTGCTGCGCATTTATTTCACCACAAAGGTCTAGTGAATGGCATTAACTGTCTTGCTCTAGGTCTCTGTCTAAAATTTAATTAATATAAAGTTATGCACAAGAGTTTGTAGTCTAGCCCCTTTCACATTCGCTAGCTTAATGGGTTAGTGTTTCAAGTGTATTTGTTCAGTGGCCATTACCATTCAATTGCTTTTGTATGCCTTGTTTATCTGATGGTTCTGATTAAAAATCCAATGAGGACCATTTTCAGTTTACCCTCATTTGTTTCCTCTCCTATATTACGGTAGACTGGAATTTATTAGGTCCCTGTGATACTGAATAGAACAAGACAGTGGTAAATGACTTTTCACAGAGCTTCTGTATCTCCTCATAACATCTAGAGATCTTGCGCAGGCTGCTGTCAACCCAACAGAATGAACGTCTTAACATCAGCCTATATTGGAAGACATAAGACATGCTTGTAAAACAGAAAAAAACCAAATATGCTTTCCCTTAGTAAAAACCCATGTTAAAGCCAGTGACAACCTCTCAATGCATCAGAGCTTATGATTTTGATTGATTACAGGTATGTATTTAGGGTTAGAAGTGAATTATGAAGTTGGATAAACGGTATAATTGCTAATCAATTGTTATTCAAACTTATGTATTTATGTACTTTGTGAATTATTGTGTAGTAAAAGCAAGTGTTAAAGGTATTCACAACAACAACCAATTAACACCAGTTTAATCCAGTTGTTTACATGGTATTTACATGTAACATCACATTTTTGCACATTATAGTTCTAAGATTATCAATACATTTTACATACATCAGATGTACATGGTGTAACAATACTGTCATATGTGATTTATATTGACTTGGTGAGCATATGGTGACATCTTAAAGATACTATCAATTTAAATCTATAGAACGTTTGCTTACACTTGTAGTTAAAAATGTTAAGTATGAACAGAGTCAGCGCATTTTATATTTTTAACTAAAGATTTATCTCCCAACACCTGTCTCACCTGTATAATTAAAGTATATGCATTGTTAAATAATATTACTCACATTGATGAGAACATTATTATTATTATATTTTTTGAATTGTTTTTGATACCCTGACATTTTTAAGTGTTTTAAATATATATATAATATATATAAACTGTACTTCACTGTAATTTGTCATACACGTTTGCATATTTTAAATACAAATGCTAATTCTGACAAACATCTCAATTCATTATATTGGTCAAACACGTGCAGCTGAAAATATTTTGATTGCATCAATAAATAATACCTCAGTAGTATAGTATTATCAGTATGCGGAGAACATCAAATGGAATTTATGGGTTGCTGACCTGTCTGATTTGGTTTTAGTTAGCACTGAGCTAAAAGACCTATTGTTTGCACCTCAAATGTTAGGGTAGAATTAATTCCAACAAGTAACTTGAAAATATTTTGATAAGTGGTCATAAATATTACATCAGAATTAGTCATTACAACCAGGTATTACACCTAAATTTGAGAACCAGTGAGAACTTTATTTGATAATACAGTGGATGTAAAAAGTATACACAACCCTGTTAAAATGGCTTTTTTGCTGTAAATTACGAAAAATAAAAAACCTTGTCAGAACCTTTCGATTTTTTTTTTGTAACATGTAAATATCATGTAACAAACAGCCAAAAATGTTTTATGGGAAGAAAAGAAAAACAAAAAGCTTCCAACACCGAGTTGCTAAGCCTTTAATAATTGGGATTGTGGCAGTGTTCAGAATCACATTCAAACTGATATTGAATACTAATTAGTATAGTATTAGTACACATGCCATCAATTAAAATGACTGATTAACCCTAAATAAAGTACATGTGGTTTTTTTTTATAGGATTTTGACATATAACTGGAAAAGCTATGTGGCTCAAAGAACTTACAAAGCAGGTATGTTGAAAAATATCAGGAGAGGGTTGCAAAAAAAATTCCAAGGCATTGGATATACTATGACCGTAATGAACAAGTGGAGAAAATATGGCACGACAATGACATTACTAAGAATAGGACGTCCCTCTAAAATTGATGAAAAGACCAGGAGCAAACTGATCAGGGAGGCTGCCAAGAGGCCTACAGTTGCTACTGGTTACTCCTTACATGTGACAGCAATCTCCTTAATTGTTCATATGTCTGGGCTACAGGATAGGGTGGCAACGCAGAAGCCTTTTTAAGCAAAATAAAATAAATAAAATATTTAAGACCAGCTAAAGTTTGCCCAAGTAAATAAATAAACAAATAAATATATTAATAAATGCAGTCTCACAAAACTATATGGAATAATGTGTTATGGTCTGATGAGACCAAACTTGAGACCAAACGTTTTGGCCATAATACCAAAAGATATGTACGAAGCAAAAAAAACCATAACAAAACAAAAAAAAAACAGCATATAACCAAAAGGACACCATCCTCATGGTGAAGCACAGGGGTGGTGGCAGCATAATGCATTGGGGCTTTTCATCAGCTGGAACTGGGGCTTTAATCAGGATTTCATGTATAATGAATAGCTCCAAATACCAGTCAATATTGGCTCAAATCCTTAAGGCTTCTGCTAAAACCCTTAAAATGAAGAGGAATTTCACCTTTCAGCATGACAATGACTTGAAGCACACATCCAAACCAACAAAGGAATGGCTTCACCAGCATGACATCAGCATGACTTCTAATGTAGTCCAGATCTAAATCCAATAAAAATCTGTGGGGTGATCTGAAGAGGGCTGCACACAGGAGATGCCCATACACTTTGAGTTAGAATGCATTTGCAAGGAAGAATGGCAAAATATTGCTGTCAGGATGTGCCAAACTGCTTGACCCTTACAATAAAAGACTGAATGGTGTGAAAAAATCTACAGTCATGGACGAAAGTATTGGCACCCCTGGAACTTTTCCAGAAAATGCACGATTTCTCCCAGAAAAGTGTTGCAATGACAAATGTTTTAGTATACACATGTTTATCACCTTTAACTGAATTGGATCAGCACAAAAAAGCAGAAGAAAAAAGGCAAATTTGACATCATTTTACACAAAACTCCCAAAATGGACTGGACAAAATCATTGGCACCCTATTAAAACTGTGGGTTAATAATTTCATTTCAAGCATGTTATGTTCATTTAAAACTCACCTGTGGCAAGTAACAGGTGCTGGCAATATAGAAATCAAAACTGAAGCCAGTTAGAGTGTATAAAAGTTGGCTCAACCTTTGTGTTGTGTGCCTGTGTGTGCCACACCAAGCATGGAGAAGAGAAAAAGAGCCGAGAATTGTCTGAGGACTTAAGAAGCAAAATTGTGGAAAAATATCAACAATCTCAAAGTTACAAGTCAATCTCCAGAGATCTTAAAGTTCCTTTGTCCACTGTGCGCAATATAATCAAGAAGTTTATAACCCATGGAACTGTGGCAAATCTCCCTGGACGTGGACGGAAGAGAAAAATTGATGAAAGAATGCAATGCAGGATAGTTCGAATGGTGGATAAACAACCTCAGTCAACTTCCACGCAAATTCAGGCTGTCCTGCAGACTCAGGGTGCGTCAGTGTCAGCTCGAACCATACGTCATCATCTGAATGAGAAGAAGCGCTATGGCAGGAGACCGAGGAGAACCCCACTTCTGACACAGAGGCATAAAAAAGCCAGACTGCAGTTTGCAAAAATATACCTGAGTAAGCCTCAATCCTTCTGGCAATCCTTCTGTCCTCAATCCTTTTGTGGACAGATGAGACTAAGGTAGAGCTTTTTGGCAAAGCACGTCATTCTACTGTTAACAGAAAACGGAAAGAGGCCTACAAAGAAAAGAACACAGAACCTACAGTCAAACATGGTGGAGGTTCAAGGATGTTTTGGGGTTGTTTTGCTGCCTCTGGCACTGGGTGCATTGACTGTGTGCAAGGAATCATGAAATCTGGAGACTATCAAAAGATTTTGGCCCATAATGTAGGGTCTAGTGTCAGAATGCTGGGTCTGCGTCAGAGGCCCTGGGTGTTTCAGCAGGACAATGACCCGAAACATACCTCAAAAAGCACACAGACATGGTTGGAGACAAAGCGCTGGAGAATTCTGAAGTGGCCATCAATGAGTCCGGATCTAAATCCCATAGAACACCTATGGAGAGATCTCAAAATTGCTGTTGCGAGAAGGCACCCTTCAAATCTGAGAGACCTGGAGCAGTTTTCAAAGAAGAGTGGTCCAAAATTCCAGTTGAGAGGTGTAGGAAGGTTGTTGATGGTTATAGGAAGCGATTGGTTTCAGTTATTTTCTCCAAAGGGTGTGCAACCAAATATTAAGTTGAGGGTGCCAACAATATTTGTCCGACCTAATTTTTGAGTTTTGTGTAAAATTATGTCAATTTTGCCTTTTTTCTTCTGCTTTTTTGTGCTGTTCCAATGCACTTAAAGGTAATAAACATATGTATACCAAAACATTTGTCATTGCAACACTTTTCTTGGAGAAATGGTGCATTTTCTGGAAAGGTTTCAGGGGTGCCAATACTTTCGTCCATGACTGTAAAGGTGCTTCAACCCAGTATTAGTTTAGGTGTGCACACTTGTGCAGCCAGATTACTGTAATTTCTTTGTCATTTATTACCCCTAAAATGATTCTTATTATTGTTCACTTTAATTAATAGATTAAATGATTGTAGGGTTGGCGGTTCGATTCCCGGCCTGGATGACTCCACATGCCGAAATGTCATGTGGAGTCAAGACACTGAACCCAAGTTGCTCCCGATGGCAAGCGAGCGCCTTGCATGGCATCTCTACTACCATTGGTGTGCGAATGTGTGTGTGAATGGGTGAATGAGACACAGTGTAAAGCGCTTTGGATAAAAGCGCTATATAAGTGCGCCATTTACCATTTTAAAATTTCACTATGAAGGTAGAAAAGATTCTGACATCATTTAGCTTGCTTTAATCACAAAAACTTGCCATTTTGACAGTTGTGTAGACTTTTTATATCCACTGTATGCTGCAGATCATATAGCCTGTTTTAATTCATACTGCATTATTACAATCATTCCAGTGTTATATTTGTTGCTCACAGTTATTTCTCAGGGTTACAGTCGATATATTCATAATAAACAACACAGATTTGAATTTATGATCACAGCTTCCCCAACACTGGTCTACTCTTGGTTTGAGCCCTGGGCTTTGCCTCTGAAGACTGCATTTGTTGTTAAAAAGGATAAACCAACATGAAGACCAGAGACCTGTGGAGGTTGCATTGCCATTGTAGTACTTTCAGAGGGGACTGTATAAGAACATTGATTCGCTTTGGTGAGGCACTGAGATTACAAATAGAGACTTAAATTACCATACACTACATACAGATAACCAAGCGTAACCTGTATTTTATGCATTATACTGAGGTGAGGGCTGCATAGACATTTTCACAGACATTATCTGATATGTATATATATTTATTTTTAGAAAATCAAAACAATTGTCGTATGATGTCAAGCCTACTTTGGATTCATTCATACATTCATTTGTTCGTGCATTTCAATTGGTTTCAGATAGAGTAGTATTAAGTAGTATTTCATTACTACATTCGATTACTAAGTATATAGAAATCAAATCAGCTTTTTTAGTCAACAGAATAAATAACATTGGTTAGTTCAACAAGGATCCATTAAGAAAGCAGAAAAAAAGCATATTAGTAAGCAGTTAAGCTATAATCACCAATAAATTCTAAATACTACAATAATACACCAAAATAATAAATATTTATAATTTTAATACATAATATTTTTTACTGTTTGTATCTATGTTCTGCTCTAATGCTACATTAGACCTCATAGCTTAAAATATGAAATATTTAAATGAGTAATAATATCTTACATTTACAATGCATCTGGAAAGTATTCACAGCGCTTCACTTTTCCCACATTTTGTTATGTTACAGCTTTATTCCAAAATGGATTAAATTCATTATTTTCCTCAACATTCTACAAACAATACCCCATAATGACAACATGAAAGAAGTTTGTTTGAAATCTTTGCAAATTTATTAAAAATAAAAAACAAACAAAAGCACATTTACATAAGTATTCACAGCCTTCACCATGACTCTCAAAATTGAGCTCAGGTGCATCCTGTTTCCACTGATCATCCTTGAGATGTTTCTACAACTTGATTGGAGTCCACCTGTGTTCAGGTTGATGGGACATGATTTGGAAAGGCACACACCTGCTTTTTACTTTATATATGTTACCCCTAGGACAAATTATTCGTAAACATGGAATTAGCTTCCACTGTTATGCTGATGATACACAGCTGTATGTGTCAGCGAAGCCAGAGGACAGATAGAAGCTTAGTAAAGTTGAGGATTGTGTACATGACATTAGACGTTGGATGTTAACTAACTTCCTTCTACTTAATTCTGATAAAACAGAAATACTTTTATTAGGCCCACGTGTAGCTAGAAGTAATCTTCCTGACTACACAGTAACTCTGGATGGTCTTTCTGTTTCATCATGTACAGCAGTTAAAGACCTCGGAGTGATTATTGACTCCAGTCTATCATTTGATGCTCATGTAGATAATATTACTTGGATAGCTTTCTTTCATCTCAGAAATATTTCTAAGATAAGAAACATATTGTCACTACATGATGCAGAAATACTGCTTCATGCATTCGTCACCTCTAGATTAGATTGCTGTAATGCCTTACTGTCTGGATGTTCCAGTAAGAATATAAATAAACTCCAGTTAGTCCAGAATGCAGCTGCTAGAGTCCTTACTAGAACTAGAAGATACGACCATATCACCCCGATCTTATCCACACTGCATTGGCTCCCTGTAAAATTTCGCATTAAGTTTAAAATACTTCTAATAACCTATAAAGCACTACACGGTCTTGCACCACAATATCTAAGCGACCTTCTGGTTTTATATGATCCGCCACGCCTACTCAGATCAAAAGATGCAGGCTATTTGATATTACCTAGAATAGTGAAGTCTACAGCAGGGGGAAGAGCCTTCGCTTATAGAGCCCCACAGTTATGGAACAGTCTTCCTATTAGTGTTCGGGACTCAGACACAGTCTCAGTGTTTAAATCTAGGCTTAAAACGTATTTGTTTACTCAAGCTTACCCTGACTAAATTATATCTCACTAATTCACAGTCCTAATCGTTTTCTCTTTCTCTCTCTCTTTTGGCGGCCGAGCCCCAACAAGAAGTTTATGGAGATATTGGAGATCCAGATCCCCTCTGCCTCTGGATGAGCCCAAATCTTCTGCTGGGACTACTGCTGCTAAGGCCATACTTCTCATTTTTCACATTATCTGTGTTACCTTCACATTCTGTGTTACCCAGATGAGGATGGGTTTCCCTTCTGAGTCGGGTTCCTCTCAAGGTTTCTTCCTCCAAAAAACATCTTAGGAGATTTTTTCCTTCACCACCACGTCGCCACTCAGGTGGCTTGCTCAGTTGGGATAAATTCCATTTGTTTTCTACCTGTTTGTCTCTGTTTATCTGTTCCTGTTTGTCTCTCTTTAGATGTTTCTGACTGTTTATACCTGTTTTTTATTTCTGTAAAGCTGCTTTGAGACAATGACTATTGTAAAAAGCGCTATACAAATAAAATTGAATTGAATTGAATATATAAGATCCCACAGTTAACAATGCATGTCAGAACACAAACCAAGCCATGAAGTCCAAGGAATTGTCTGGAGACCTCCGAGACAGGATTGTATCGAGGCACAGATCTGGGGAAGGGTACAGAAACATTTCTGCAACATTGAAGGTCTAAATGAGCACAGTGGCCTCCATCATCCGTAAATGGAAGATGTCTGGAACCAGCAGGACTCTTCCTAGAGCTGTCCTCCTGGATGTGTATGTGAATGTTCTTAAGTGGCCCAGCCAGAGCCCAGACTTGAACCCGATTGAACATCTCTGGACAGAGCTGAAAATAACTCCCCATCCAACCTGATGGAGCTTGAGAGGTCTTGCAAAGAAGAATGGGAGAAACTGCCCCAAAATAGGTGTGCCAAGCTTGTAGCATCATTCTCAAAAAGACTTGAGGCTGTAATTGGTACCAAAGGTGCTTCAACAAAGTATTGAGCAAAGGCTGTGAATACGTAAGTAAATGTGCTTTTTTTGTTTTTTATTTTTAATAAATTTGCAAAGATTTCAAACAATCGTCTTTCATATTGTCATTATGGGGTATTGTTTGTAGAATTTTGAGGAAAATAATGAATTTAATCCATTTTGTAATAAGGCTATAAAGTAACAAAATGTGGAAAAAGTGAAGCGCTGTGAATACTTCTGAATACTGCACTGTAACTACAATTTGACTTTATGCATTTCATTTACATTATTCTTCTATGATTCAGAAATGTTTCTGAAAACAAACAAAAGTGATTGGAAGAACTGTTTACATATGAGTGGAAGATCTTATTTTAGTGCATGTTAATGTTTATTCTGACTATAAATATTAGAAAAAAAAATCTAATTAGTTAAGTGAACATTGCAAAGTGTAGTTGAATGAGCAACTTCAGAATGGTGCAGTTTTACAAACATAATTCAAAATATTCATGATTTGTGTATAATATAAAGTACTTTTTTCTAATATAGTGTAGTTATTTAAGAATTACATAATGCTTCAAGTAAAGTAAAGCACACAGTATGAGTACTATAAGGTTATTTACTACCATTTATAGTTTATTTAACTATATTATAGTTTTCCCCTCATTATATGTTGCGTGTAATGTGCCTTTAACCTTTCATGCCAAGCATAAATGATACAAAATAAAACAATATTAGTATGTGGCGAAGAAACCTGAGAAGCACTAAGGGAGAAATAATTTTGGTCAAGAAAAAAAAGACTGCATATGTAAGGATGTGATGTATTGTGAATGGTCAAATTTATATTTAAAATCAAAATAGGGTAATATCATTACACCCTATTACATCTTGATATATACCAAATTAAATATTTAGTAAATTTTTGTAAAATGATTTCCGCAATGATTGCATTTCATTGCAAAACTTTTGTTTCATTTTGTTCTTTTTTAAACAGTTTATGTTTTAGTTTACATTTGATTACATTAGATTTTTTAATTGAGTCATGCATTTGTTTGTGCAGCAACTTTGAGTGATTTATTTGTTGTTTCTTAGTTGTTTCTTAGTTGATTTCTATAGTCCTCCTTTGAGTATTTTATATTTACTGATTTTGTTCTCTGGGTGTGGTTTAACTTAGATGGATCTACCCTTGCTAACCCTGCCTGCCAGTACAATGACCTGAACTCTGGATGATGGTTTTTGGAAAAGCTCAATGAGATTCTGCAAATCCATGCTAATCCATCCAACTGCTTCTTTTTGTTTACTAAAGAACCATGTCTTACTTCAAACATGTTTAAGCAACGTATAGTTATTGTATCTGTACCATGATGAAATAATACACCCATTTTAAAATGACTAACTATTTGCATTAATATTCACCAATTGTTTATTTTTTTATGACAAAATAAGTTAAGGGCCTAAAGGCTACATAAAGCCCACAGTTAACTTGTATCTCTTTCTTTACACCAGTGTCAGTATGTTAGCTGCAAAAATTTTAAACCTGAAGGGGAGCATAGAAATGTATATTCTAGATTTACTGACGTGAATGCACAGAGATGGGGATGTTGATTCACTCACTTCATCCCTCGTCGAAGCATCTGATTAGCTGCAATAAGCATGACGCTGATGATGAAGGCAATGGCGAAGGCACAAATCAAGCTCTTTCGCACACATGTGTGCTTGACTTGTTGCATGGGGCTTGCTATAAGGACAAAGAGAGATAGTGTGAGATCAAATATTTAAACCCTATGCATTATTCCACAGATCTATCTCAGAATATCTCAGAATCAGCTTTATTGGCCAAGTATGCCTGAGCATACAAGAATTTTAAGGCACCAAACGATCAGAGTCACATCAGAGAGCACAGAGTGCTTGAATTTCAGAATTTTAATTTAAAAGATCAGAACCTTCTTATGTCATAATAGTTGAGAACAGAGAAAATGTTCACTAGACCCATTCATAGTCTTTATGATGATACCAAAAGCTATCAGCCATTCTTGTTTACATTGTGTTAATTGAAGCATGAAAAAATGCTTGCGAGGACTCTGATCTTTCTTTTGTGTGTATTCATAGTAATACAGTGATCAACTTATTAAATTTATTCACTTGAGCATCATCAACTTCACTTAAATACTGAAAACTCACAGAAGACACATTGTACATCAATCTCATCTTGAATATTATTCATTAATAATTATTAATATTAATTAATATTAAGTCATTATTAATATTAATATTATTATATTAATATTAGAGCAATTGATAATGAGATATGTTGAAGAAATTTGACAGTAAGTTAACAATGAAATTCACTCAGCTGGGCGTCCGCCATTATTCAAAGCCCATTGGCTGATTTCGGTTATGTGACTGGTCTATGATAATTTTTCCATAGCATGGCTTTATTTTAAATAGAAAATTCTATGACCCTGATCTTTCTATCATCCAAATACATTCATGAGATCATTCTTCAATGCTTAAATCAACAGCCATGGACGCAAAACTCCAAAAATACAGTTTTGTGACTCTGATAGTTTTTTCATTGTGGTCTTCATTTGTTGCTGGTTTAAAGTGTTCCTACAGGGTTTTTTGGAATTGGGATTATGGTGGAGTGCTTGAAGCATGATGGAACCACACTCAGTTCCAGTGATTTGATACTCTGTGTAAAAATGGGGGCTATCTGGTCCACACAGAGTTCAGGCAGGCGGGAGATGCCTGTTCGGGGCTGAGGGTCTTCCTGGTCATTTGTGTTTTGAAGCATTACATGTTCTTCACAGATTGTTATAGCTGTTTGGAGGGCAGGGGGAGAGGTTGATGGGCTTCTCAAACCTGCAGTAGAAAATGTTCAGGTCTTTTGTAGGGTGTCCGAGTGGGAGATTGGTGTTTTCTATTGGTGAGGACTTGCAGGCCTCTCCACACTGATGCCGGGTTGTTAGCTGATAGTATTTCAGCTGTATTTTTAGCTGTTCTGTTCTCCTTTATCAGTGTGTTTCTGGCTTTGTTGTATTGTGTCCTGTATTTTTTTTGCATATCCCAGCTTGTTATGAAGTGGCATCAGAGCATGGGGTCAGCCATGATACAGCACCCCTTGGTGACAGCTTGGTAGTGCTGGGGCTTGAGTCCCCAACCTTCTGATCAGTAACCCAGAGCCTTAACCATTCAGTATATCTGGCAGACATCTCATCATGGATAGCAGTTCATCAGATGAAATTTAATCCCAGCAAAACTGAACTGCTGTTCATCCCAGGTGATTCATCCATGTCAGAATCTTGTGATCTCTGTAGACAACTCTGATCCCACCTTCAATTACTACATGCAACCTTGGGGTATCCATAAACAGTCAATTTTCCTCTCACATTGCTAATCTGACACGCTCATGTTGACTTCTCCTTTACAACATCAGAAGGATTCGTCCATTTCTATCCATACAGGTCACTCAGGTGCTGGTTCAGTCTCTTGTCATTTCCGGACTGGACTACTGCAACTCACTGCTGGCAGGTCTACGTCTGAGCGGCATTCAACCTCTGAAACTGATGGAGTTGCTCAAATTGTTTTCAACCTTCCTAAATTTTCCCACAGCACCTCATTGCTACACTCCCTTCACTAGCTTTGTGTAGCTAACCGCATAAGATTTAAAACACCTACAAAGCAAAAAATGGACCAGCACCAACTTACCTCAAATCAATAATCACATCCCGCACTGCACAATTCCTCCTCCGATCCTCTAGCATTGCTAGACTGGTGCCACCATCTCTCAGGGTACAAGGAAGGCATGGATCAAGACTTTTCTCTGTTTTGGCCACGAGGTGGTGGACCTCCCCTAGATGTCCGAACAGCTGAGACACTTGCAGACGTCAAACGACGTCTAAAGACCTACCTGTTCCTAAAGTACTTAAATTTGCACTGTTCATTAAAAAAAATTGTTGTGTTGTCTGTGTGTTGTTCTTATATTACCTTCCAACAGAGTTTTAAGACTGATTCTTAGTCTGGACTTGGAATTCGGAATTCGATGGAGTAGGACGCGAAGTTGGAGGCTCCTGCTGATTTCGATTAAAATTGTAATTAATTGTGCTTTTTGTTCATACAATATATTTTGATTTATTCTACGCCGTTTCCTTATTTGCATTTTTAACTTTGTGGCACGTTAAAATGTCTGGAAAGAACACGTAAAACCTGGGTAGCATTCAGACACAACTGAGGCCTAGTGTGCGTGCCGTGAGCGAGTCCCCTTCTCCCCTGAATCCGCGTTGCCGAGCGGTGACCCTGACTTCGCCGCACTCAGACTTGAGTTGCTGGTTTTACTGAGGAAGGAAATCGCCAATATTTTTTAAAAGGAGTTCGAGAAGTTACAGAAGACTCTCTGGGATGCGCTGTCTACTATCCAGCTTGACCTGCAGGCCGTGAAAACACAGCTGGCTAGTGATAAAAGTTGCTATAGATGCTACCATATCAACACTGAAAGGTACTGATGGGGAAATGGAGCACACTCTCTCCGGTTGCACCGATGGCATAGTTCGCATGAAGAGTACTATTGAGTCTCTCACTGCGACCGTGACTCAAATAGAGAATAAATGTGAGGATTTGGAGTCAAGGTCACGACGCAATAACGCTAGAATAGTCGGAGTTCCAGAGGGCCTGTACAACTGCTGCTGTAGCGGCCTTGATAAAAGAGGCGTTTGGTCTGGAGAAAGAGCCGGTTTTGGACAGGTCCTACCGGACCCTTCATCCCAAGCCCAAGCCTGGTGCATGACCACGAGCTATTGTGTGCAGATTCCACCATCACAGTGACTATGTTGGCATTTTACGCCGATTTGATCATCTCCGTTTTCCATGACTACACTGCCAAGATAGCCAGGGCTGCATTTAACGAGGTTCGGTGTCAACTTCGTGGTACTGAGGGCGTTTGCTATGGAACATTTCACCCAGCTCGGCTTCGCATTTCATATAACAGTGTCCAGAAGGACTTTATTTCAGCGGAGGAAGCAGGAGACTATGTTAAACTCTTGATATCGGGGTGAACTGCATCACCTACACAACAGAGTCTTTTTCGCTCTTCTTTTATTTTTATTTTCTTGCACTATATTGCCTAGATTTTGTGGACTCACTCCTCTTAAATTTACTTCTGTATTCATGTGCTTTTCTGTTTTGAGGTTCTGACTGGGTTAGAGTTTCTGTTTATTTAATTTTATGAGTGTCATCTCCTCTGCTTTACATGCTACACTGTTACATTATTTGTTATTCAATTGCAAATCTGTTTTTAGTGGAGTTAAATCTAACACGGTGAACAAATTATATTATAGAATTCAGGCAATTTTACTGGGGTTATCTCATACAGTGTAGCAAGTAATAACCTGGAAAGACCTTTGTAATATCACAGTCTAAAACTGGATTTAAAGAGAAGCAAATTAGTAAGTGAATCACATGTAAATGAATCATACGTAAATTAATCGCTTGATTATGAATCACATGAATATGAATCACATGAAAATGTGTTAAAAAATTTATAAAAAATGTAAGACAAAAAAAAAAACCTTAGTCTGTAACCTACTGAACCAGTATCGGAATGTATTTATTGATAGAGACTTCAAAGCACTTCTGTAAGTCACTCTGGATAATGGCGTGTGTAAATGTAAATGTATGTATCCTGTATCCTATATATACTCATCAGCCTTAACTTTAAAGTCACTGACAGGTGATGTGAATAACATTGATTATCTCATTACAGTGGCACATGTCAAGATGTGGGATATTAGGCAGCAAGTGAACAGTCAGTTCTCAAATCTGTTGTGTTGGAAGCAGGAAAAATGGGCAAATGTTAGGACAAGTGCCAAACTGTCATGGCTGAAGGACTAAGTCAGAGCATTTCTAAAACGGCAGGTCCTGTTGGGTGTTCTCGGTATGCAGTACCAAAAGCATCCAAGGAAGGACAACCAGTGACAAGGTCATGGATGTCCAAGGCTCATTGATACATGTGCGGAGCAAAGGGTAGCCCATCTGGTTTGATTCCACATAAAAGGTACTGCAGCACAAATTACAAAAAAAGTTAATGCTGGCTATGATAAAAAGGTGTCAGAACACACAGTGTACCACAGCTTGCCGTGTATGAGGCTGCATAGCTGCAGACCAGTCAGAGTGCCCATGCTGATGCTTGTCCACAGCTGAAAGCACCTACAATGGGCACAGAAGCATCAGAACTGGACCATGGAGCAATGGAGGACAGTGGCCTGGCCTGATGAATCACAGTTTCTTTTAAAACATGTGGATGGCCAGCTGTATACCTTACCTGGGAAAAAGATAACACCAGGATGCACTATGGGAAGAAGGCAAGCCGGCAGAGGCCGTGTGATGCTCTGGGCAATGTTCTGCAGGGAAACCTTCGGTCCTGGCATTCACATAGATGTTATTTTGACATGTACCACCTACCTAAAGATTGTTGCAGACCCCTTCATGGTAACGGTGTTCACTAATAGCAGTGTTCTCTTTCAGCAGGATAATGCACCCTGCAATACTGCATATATTGTTCAGGAATGGTTTGAGGAACATAGCAAAGAGTTCAAGTTGTTCACATGGCCTACAAATTTCCCAGATTTGACATGGTTCCCAGATTTCCCAAATGACATGGCCTCCAAATTTCCTCAATCTGATCGAGTACATCTGCTGGACAAACCAGTCTGTTCTTTGGAGGCTCCACCTCACAACTTACAGGACTTAAAGGATCTACTGCTAACATATTGATGCCAGATACCACAACACACCTATAGAGGTCTTATGGAGTTCATGCCTTCACGTGTGACAGCTGTTTTGGTGGCACAAGGTAGACCTACACAATATTATGAAGTTGGTTTTAATGGTATGGCTGATATATATTTTGCTTTACACTGAAGATAGTTGATATCAAAATATGAGTTATATAACTTAGAAAATGGCACCCTTTGTTTGAAACCACCCAATTTTTTAACAAATGCAGTCTTCACAGGCAAAACCCAGGGCCCAAACCAAGAGTCAACATTCAACCAACATGAACACCAGAGAGCTGTCTATGGGAGAAAAACAATCCATTTTGAAGCTGAGAAAAGAGGGAAAAATCTATCAGAGCCATTGCACATGCATTGAGTGTAGCCAATACAACAATTTAAAATGTCCTGAAAAAGAAAGAAACCAGTGGTGATCAGACATCGAACAGGTCAGCCAAGGAAAACATTAACAGTTGATGACAAACAATTTGAGAGCTGTCAAAATACCCAAAACTGCAAGTGACATAAACTACCACCTCCACAGGGCAGGGGTGAAGATTTCACAATCCACTGTTTCAAGAAGACTTTGAGAGCAGAAATACAGAGGCCATACCACATTTATCTGTAAATATCACGAAATTAAAGCTGAAATTCTGATCCATCATCTCATTCATCTTTTGATCTCAAACCCAAATGTCCTTGAATTGGCCTTACCGTTCCAATATAAATTTAAAACATAAATTTATTCAAAACTATCTGTTTGACTGAAAACTTTTTGGAAACGTATTATGCTGGAAACGTATTAAGCTGAATTTGTAACACTATATGGACAATGTCAGAGATTTCCCCTTGCGCCAAGTGAGCATTGCACTCAGCAGCCTGTAGCATGACAGCACGCACTTCGAGGCTGTAGACATTGACTTTGTTTATTGTTACACGTGTGTTTTGGTGTCTGTCCTGTCTGCGCCCCTGTTAAATTATTGGCCATCTCCTAATGTGTCTCAACTGTTTGTTCCACCTTTGATTACGTTTAGTATTTAAACCCCTGACTTTGTTCGAGGTGAAGTATTTGTGTGTTCTGTGTTTTCCCCCAGACCCGTACCTAGCCTATAATCTTCATGTTTCTTGTTTCATGGTTTTGATTCTGCTTTGTCCTCATGTTTATTGATTCTCGTTTCACCTAATTTATCCTGTTTGCCATTCACCTGACCATCTGCTTGTTTTTTGACCATGCTTGTGCTTGCATTTTGGATTTGTCTCCCTGTCTCTCTTAATAAAAGCTCTTAACTGCGCTTGCATCGGTCTCTAATCCCAATACACGACAGCCAAAAGCATAGAAAGACATTCTGTGCTTCCAAATTTGTGCCAACATATGGGTGTGATGACCATGTTAAAATGAAAGGTTTTTGCGATGTACAGTAAAATTTATTAATTCATGTCAGATAATTTTATACCTTTAATATGATGTGGCAACCAACAATTCAATTCAAATAGTGCTTTTAAGCTTTATGGAAATATATAATTCTGTGTAATATATATATAACACCACAGTAACATTACCAAGAACAGGACACCCCTCTATGTTTGTCAAAAGAACAAGAAGAAATCTTATCAGGAAGGCTGCCAACAGACAGATGTCAACATGAAAGGTGGTGCAAGAATATTTGGCAAATACTGGTCAACCCCTGCATGTGTATTCACATTTCTGGGCTATGGGATAGGTGTAATGGGGGACTGGCCCACAGGCAGACTCAAACCCCAGTCATGGCATTCTAAAGAAAAGAGTGCTACCTACTGTGCCACAAACTGAGCCCCACTTCCAGAGCCAACTAAACACTTATGTGCACACAGTGATAACCAAGGGGCCTTGAGAAGTGGGGATAGGCCTTGGAAAGCAAACTTAGGGAAGATGATGTGTGAAGAGTGGAAAATAAAGGGTCACCCAACATTGGGTTTGCACCCTTGGGTTGGAAGATTGATGTCTTGGAACAGAAACTAAACTGCAACTGTAAACACCCACCTGTAACACAAATGTAAACTAAATAGAATTTCAGAGGATAAAACTTGTATTTTAAATGTTTGGTGGGCTGACTTAAGAACAGCGGTTGAACAGTGGCTCCATCAATGTTGCAGAATCATAAATGTCCAGTGGATGGCAGAATAATGTGTATAAGTTTTCCTTAGCACAGAAGCGATTTATTAGCAGTGGAGCGCTCAGTGGCGTAACCCAACCCCAGTAACATTTTGTAACAGTTGTCACGGCGGACCGACACCCGACGCGCAGGCCTTGAGTCCCGCAAGAGATTCGCTCCTTTCCCTTGCCCGCCTCGCGCCGGTCTCAACACTAACCAGAAGGGCCGTCACGCCAGGGTGGAGCCACCCACTCCTCGCCGGCGGCTGATTGGTGAACCTGGAGCGAGATGTCCACCACTCCAGCCCCGGGAGGAGGAAATAAAAGGATGCCCTTCCGCCCGAGGAAAGAGGAAGACCGACTCGGCTACGTATGTACCTAGTAGCAAGACGAGGTATTCCCACCGCAACCACGGTACACGGGCTCGATCAATCTCTCTCTCTCCCCCTCTCTCTCCCTCTCCCCGACTCGGTTGAGGGCAGACTGAGAACCGGCACAGGAATCCGCTCCTTCCCAGCTTCTTCCGGGAATCCCGACACACCGCTACACCAGGCCCGCCCCCGCCGGGTTTCCCTCACTCAACCACACACACCACTTCCAAAGGACCAAAAATAAACCGTTTTTCCACTTTCTTTCAACACAACCAGCTCCCCGCGTGTTTGTTCTACGCCTCCCCCAGACTACCCCTGCTACACAGTATTGGTGTTCCGAATACATTTTTAGTCTGTAATAATAAACCAGATAAATACTAAAAGTCCCCCTCTGTTGAACAAGTTGGTAATGCTCAACTATTGGCTCGCAACACAATGCTTGATTACTGCCTTTTGTCTGGGAGAGTGCAGGTAGCTTTGAATATGCTGCCCAACAGACTATTTTACATTGCTGGTTAGAGAGGGACAGTAAAAAACTTAAACATGTTCTCAGAAGGAGGTAGAAGTGTAATGGTGTAATCTAGCTAATTACACTCCACATATATTCTAGCTAGCTAGTTAATTAATTTTAGCTACAGTGGTGTGAAAAAGTGTTTGCCCCCTTCCTCATTTCCTGTTCCTTTGCATGTTTGTCACACTTAAGTGTTTCGGAACATCAAACCAATTTAAACAATAGTCAAGGACAACACAAGTAAAAACAAAATGCAATTTGTAAATGAAGGTGTTTATTATTAAAGGTGAAAAAAATCCAAACCATCATGGCCCTGTGTGAAAAAGTGATTGCCCCCTAAACCTAATAACTGGTTGGGCCACCCTTAGCAGCAACAACAGCAACCAAGCGTTTGCGATAACGTGCAATGAGGCTTTTACAGCGTCCTGGAGGAATTTTGGCCCACTCATCTTTGCAGAATTGTCCTAATTCAGTTACATTAGAGGGTTTTCGAGCATGAACGGCCTTTTTAAGGTCATACCACAACATCTCAATAGGATTCAGGTCAGGACTTTGGCTAGGCCACTCCAAAGTCTTCATTTTGTTTTTCTTCAGCCATTCGGTGGTGGACTTGCTGGTGTGTTTAGGATCATTGTCCTGCTGCAGAACCCAAGTTCGTTTCAGCTTGAGTACACGAACAGATGGTCAGACATTCTCCTTCAGGATCTCTTGGTAGACAGCAGAATTCATAGTTCCTTTTATCACGGCAAGTCTTCCAGGTCCTGAAGCAGCAAAACAGCCCCAGACCATCACACTACCACCACCATATTTTACTGTTGGTATAATGTTCTTTTTATGAAATGCAGTGTTCCTTCTACGCCAGATATACTTGGACACACACCTTCCAAAGAGTTCCACTTTTGTCTCATCCGGTCCACAGAATGTTGTCCCAAAAGTCTTGGGGATCATCAAGATGTGTTGTGGAGAAATTGAGACGAGCTTTGATGTTCTTTTGCTCCAGCAGTGGTTTTCTCCTTGGAACTCTGCCATGCAGGCCATTTTTGCCCAGTCTTTTCCTGATGGTGGAGGCATGAACGCTGACCTTAACTGAGGCAAGTGAGGCCCTGCAGTTCTTTGGACGTTGTTGTGGGGTCTTTTGTGACCTCTTGGATGAGTCGTCGCTGCGCTCTTGGGGTAATTTTTTGGGGCCCGGCCACTCCTGGGAAGGTTCGCCACTGTTCCATGTCTTCGCCATTTGTGGATAATGGCTCTCACTGTGGTTCGCTGGATTCCCAAAGCTTTGGAAATGGCTTTATAACCCTTTCCAGACTGATAGATCTCAATTACTTTCCTTCTCAATTGTTCCTGAATTTCTTTGGGTCTCGGCATGATGTGTAGCTTTTAAGGATCTTCTGGTGGACCTTACTGTGTCAAGCAGCTCCTATTTAAGTGATGCCTTGATTGTGAACAGGTGTGGCAATAATCAGGCCTGGGTGTGGCTAGAGAAATTGAACTCAGGTGTGGACAACCACAGTTATAGTATGTTTTAACAAGGGGGGCAATCACTTTTTCACACAGGGCCATGATGGTTTGGATTTTTTTTTCACCTTTAATAATAAACACCTTCATTTACAAATTGCATTTTGTGTTTACTTGTGCTGTCCTTGACTATTGTTTAAATTGGTTTGATGTTCAGAAACACTTAAGTGTGACAAACATGCAAAGGAACAGGAAATGAGGAAGGGGGCAAACACTTTTTCACACCACTGTACTTAGCTGATTCATTGCAATTATATAGCCATATGTATCAATGTAATGATCACTGTCCTGCTCATTTATGATTTGGTAACATTGATGGAACCACGCTGTTCAACCTCTGTTTTTAGATCACCCAACATTTTAAAATACGAAAATGAAAGATTTATTCTCTGATATTCTGTTTAGTTTTCATTCGTATTGCAGGTGGACGTTATAGTTGCAGTTTAGTTTTTATTTATTTGGAAATACATTTTTATTTCAGTTAATGAAAATGTATTTTCATTGATAGTTTTAGTTTTTGTCATAGTTTTCATTAACGATAATAACCTTGGCTAGAGAGGAAGAGTTAGAAAATATAAAACACGTACTCTGAATGAGGTAGGATAATATGATGTAATCTATTTTCACCAAGACGAGTTTCAATTTACGGATTGAATACCAGACATTCTCCTTTAGGATTTTCTGGTACAGAGTAGAATTCATGTTTTCCTAAATTACTGCAAGTTGCCCAGGTGCTGACACAGCAAAGCATCCCCACACCATCACACGTGCACCACCATGCTTAACTGTACGTATGATGTTCTTTTTGTGGAATTCTGTGTTTGGTTTATGCCAGATGTAATGGGACCCCTGTCTTCCAAACAGTTCTACTTTTGAACCATCAGTCAACAGAACAAAAGTTTGAGGATCATTAAGGTGTGTTTTGACAAAATTCAGGCGAACCTTAATTTTCTTCTGTGTTATCAGTAATTTTCTCCTTGCCACTCCTCCAGGGATGCCATTTTTGCTCAGTGTCTTTTTGAAAGTGGAGTCATGAACAGTGACCTTTTTTGATGCCAGAGAGGCCTGTAGGACCTTTGATGTTATCCTTTGGTCTTTTGTGACGTCCTGGATGAGTAGTTGCTGTGCTCTTGGAGGAATTTTGTAAGGTCAGCCACTTTGGGGAAGGTTCACTACTGTGCTGAGTTTTTCCATTTGGAGATAATTGCTCTCACTGTGGTTCTATGGAGTCCCAGAGCAATTGAAATAGCTTTGTAACCCTTCCCAGACTGTTGTATTTCAATCACCTTCTTCATCATTTCTGGAATTTCTTAGAATTTTGGTATAGTGTGTTACTGGGTAAAACCAGTAAAGACCATTTAAAAATCTATAATAACCCTGATCCAAACCCACCTAAATCACTCCAAAATCATGTGGAAAATGTGTTATACCCCGGATGAAGCATGGCAGTGGCAGCGTGAGGCTGCTTCTTTTCAACTAGGACTGGGGCTTTAGTCAAGAGGGAATGATGGATATCTTGAAATTCCTAAAATATCTATTATTGCACAAAACCTGCAGGCCTCTGTTAGATGGCTGAAGACAAAATAAAAAATAAACAAAAATCACCTTCCAGCATGAAAATGATCCAAAGCACAAATCCAAGTCGACAAAGAATGGTACATTAAAGGGGGCAATCACATTAAACACATTGTCAGTTCAATTTGTTTGACAATAACTTTGACACTTCTTAATTACATAGAGGTCAGCATGTGACCACACATAAATGTTAATTTATCAGAAAAGGCACATGTTAGTATTACAATATTATTGTATTTTTGTCATGATGAAATTGTTGGTGTGTGCAGTCTTACTGTCAATGTTAACTTGACACTCAGGGCTGTTCATATGGCTCTCCTCAGTCATGATGATGTTTTCAATGTCTTTCATTGTCAAATGGTCACAGAACGTCTCGTACAGCAGTGTCTTTAGCTCATCCACTGTCAGCTTCTGCATATCACACTGATGAAATAAATGTCAAAGAGAAATATGACCTTACAAATAATCAGTGAGGCACATAAATGAGGTTTTGGGTCATAAATGTTAAAATAAAATTGCTAGTAAAGATATAATAATCATTTAGGGAGCAATATATTGATATATATATCAAATGTAATAAAGCAAATGCATATGGCAATTTAAATGAGCATTATTATAATTGAAGTAACATTGGCAGGGTGTGCATAATGTAAGAATGGCCTACATATTCTGCAAGATATCACTGTCAATAACTCTGAAGAGAACTGATGCATAATATTAATTATAACATGATAGCGTTGTAAACTCTGACCATACCTTCCAGAAAACGGAGTCAAAGTCTGTTCCGTGAAACTTGTCAGGCATGCCAGCTGCAGTCAATTTAGGGCCAAGCAGAGTTACAAACTCCTCAAAAGCCACCTGGCCATCACCTTTGGACAAAACAACAGGCCAGACTGAGGACATTGCTGAAATATGTGCAACATTCAAGTACCTTTGTGTGTGTGTGTGTGTGTGTGTGTGTGTGTGTGTGTGTGTGTGTGTGTGTGTGTGTGTGTGAGACAGTGAGCACATAACCCCAGAATAAAAGCCCACAATGAGGCGAATGGGTGATAACTCAGCAACATAATCATGAGACCATGCCTATGGGACTGTGATGCGCTTCCGCCAAGGTGCATTATTATTTAATAACATTGTGGAGTATGTTATTATAATTATACCTCAGCAACTGGCCAACAATTACAATGTTTAATTTATTAATGAATGTCACATTGCACATTTGAACAGATTTATTGTTAGATCAATATCGTTAGACCTGTTATTAGATTTAAAGGATTGTCCTATAACTCTTCCTGTGCAACCTGTTAGTTTACGGAGAAAACGGAGAATGTGTTTACAAGTGAGACTCCTTCCATAATAAATATTAAATAAATGTCTCCTAGCAAAAAAACTTTGCCATGTCAATGGTTATACCGTGGTGCTTGAAAGTTTGTGAACCCTTAATAATAATTTTCTACATATTGTCACTTGTCACGAAAACGGCACAGAAGCAGGAGTGGACGGCCGATAACAAATGTGGTCGTACTATATGCAGGGTCGAGCGATCGGGCAAACAGGGTTAACTAGAGTAAACAAAGACGTAATCGAGAAAGCCGGAAGACAAGGTAAATGGTAAATGTGCACTTATATAGCACTTTTATCCAAAGCGCTTTACACTGTGTCTCATTCACCCATTCACACACACACACACACACTCACACTCACACACCAATGGTAGCAGAGCTACCTTGCCATTGGGAGCAACTTGGGGTTCATTGACACTCCACAGCGGTATAGGCAAAATGTTTTGTGGACTGAGGAAACTAAGATTGAACTATTTGGAAAAACCACACAGCACTACAACGGATAGAAAGGGCACAGCATATCATCATGAAAACATCACCCCAACCGTAAAGTATGGTGGAGGAAACATCACGATTTGGGCCTGCTTTGCTGCATCATGGCCTGGCCAGCTTGCAATCATTGAGGGGAAGATGAATTCCCAAGTGTATCAGACAATTCTTCAGGATAATGTGAGAATATCTGTACGTCAGGTGAAACTGTGTGGAGGTTAGGTGATGCAACAGGACAATGACCCAAAACACCAGAGCAAATCCACAACAGAATGGCTTCAGAAAAACAAAATCCACCTTTTGGAGTGGCCAAGTCAGAACTCAGACCTCAACACAATAGAGATGCTATGGAATGACTGGAAGAAAGCCATACACATGACATAAAGAAAGTCATACACATATTCCAAAGAATATGACCGAGCTAAAGCTGTTCTGCCAGGAGGAATGGGCTAAAATTCCTCCTGAACCATGTGCAGGCCTGATCCACAGCTACAGGAAGCGCCTGGTTGAGGTTATTTCTGCCAAGGGGGGGGTCAACCAGTTATTAATTCTAAGGGTTCACTTACTTTTTCCACTGCCATTTTGGATGTTGAATGAGTGTGTTCAATAAAGACATGAAGGATCAGATTTTTTTGTGTTATGATTTTAGACACTATTATATTTGTCAATACCCCTAACTTAGATGAAGATCAGATCACATTTTATGACAAATTTACGGAGAAAACCATGAAATTACAAAAGGTTCACATACTTTTTCTTGCCACTGTATATCAAATCTCCCCTTCATCTCTAAGATTTTAGAAAAGGTTGTTGCAAAGCAGTTATGCTCGTAGTTACATAGGAATAACATTCATGAAATGTATCAGTCAGGATTTAGACTTCATCATAGCACAGAGCCAGCGTTAGTTAAAGTAGTAAATGACCCACTATTGACCTCTGATCAGGGTTGTGTCTCGCTGCTTGTGTTACTTGACCTTAGTGCAGCTTTTGATTCTATAGATCATACTATTCTCCTTGATGGATTAGAAAATGTTGTTGGCATTAAGGGAACAGTCCTCTCCTGGCTCAGGTCTTATCTGGTCTTATCTGACCTCCAACCACTGTCTCCACTCCTCTAGGGCCAATTTAACTGCCAGGAGTTCTCGGTTTCCCAAGTCATAATTGCGTTCAGCAAAAATGGTCATGGACCTTAGCTATTCAAGGGCTGCGGGAACTAGTGGCAGAGGATAACAGTATTTCACTGTCACCTGGTTGAGGCCCTGATAATCAATACATGGTCGAAGGCCCTCCTCCTTTCTCTCCTTTCTTTTCTACGAAGAAGAACCCAGCGGACGTGGGAGACGTGGATGGTCAAATGTACCCCTGTTGGAGAGCCTCCTGAATGTACTCCTCCATGGCCCGATGTTTAGCTTGGGAGAGCGGGTACACTTGACCCCGAGGTGGACTGGCTCTGGGTAGGAGGTCTATGGCACAGTCATAGGGTCTGTGTAGGGGTTAATCACTTGCTCTTTCTTTGCTGAACAGCTCGCAAAGGTCACGATATTCTAGAGGGACCATGACAGGAACATGAGACATAGGACTCTCCACTGTCGTGGTGGCCACAGGGACCATCGGGCCACTCAGGCAGTGTTGCAGACAGTACGGTGAACATTTGGTGAATTGTTTGTCTGTCCAGGATACCTGTGGGTTGTGACACTCTAGCCAAGGTAGGCTGAGAATGATGGGGTGCCAGGTAGAGACTGTGTACAGGACATGGTTTCGTGGTGAAGAGCACTGGATTTTAAGTTTATTGGCATGGTGCAGTGTGCTATGACCCCTCCTTCTTTTGGGGACCCATCGATGGATTGCACTTCTCAAGATTGGAGCAGGGGGTGTCCTCTCATCTATGAAGTTCTTGGCTGCTCCTGAGTCGATGAGCACTGAAAGTACAAGAGACTGGCCTAAATGCGCTATTACCACAGGTAATACAAAGATATGAGAATTACGTAACTGGATTGGACTCACCCAGTGGTGACGAAGTTGGTTGTCCGTGCTCCCCTCGGCCTGTCATGGCGTGTGTGCCCTCGCCGCAGTAGAAACACCGTGACTCAACACTTCGCCTCTCCCTCTCCTCCTCGTGGGTCCGGGCACAACCGAGCTGCATGGGTTCCACTGTTGGAGTTGGCTCTGGTGGAAGGGGGCTCTATAGTGTGGGAATGTTCGTACGGCATAGACGGTCCAGCCGTATTGCCAGGTCGATGAGGACATTGAGGGTTAGCTGCTCGCCCCGGCATGCCAACTCTCAAACCAAATTCGGGTTTAGCCCCTGACGGAAAGCAGTCTTCAATGCTGGCTTATTCCACCTGCTCCTTGCAGCGATGGTACGGAACACCAGAGCTTATTCCACCGCATTACATAAGCCATGCGTGATCTTCAGGAGTTCCTGACTGGTCTCCCAGCTATCAGGGGAATGATCGAAAGCGCATTGGAATCGTGAGTGGAGATCCGCTAAAGAGGGTCTGACACTGCCTCCTCGCTCAGACTTTTCAAATTTTCCCTACTGGAAAGGTTGTGTCATTTTTGTGTGCATCCGGTGAGTAACTCCATGAAGTGAGTAAGCTTGCATTGCTTGAACAGCGTGCATGAAGCCCTTGCATCGCTCTGACAATTCCCACCCTAAATTGTCTTAGTAAAGTAGTATTTCAATCATAAATAAGTTTAGTGTAATTAATTGTATTGTAATTGTATCCCACACTGTATTTTGATTAAACTTAATCCAACAACTGAAAGATTTATTTTTATAAATTACCTTATATACCTGCTGTATCATATTTGATACATACATTTCACCATGATTTTACTACAAAATCCATCCATCCATCCATCCATCCATCCATCCATCTTCCATACCGCTTTATACTTTTCAGGGTCACGGATAAACCTGGAGCCTATCCCAGGAAGCATTGGGCACAAGGCGGGGTGCAACCGCTGGTACACAGGGTGCCAATCCACTGCAGTGCACATTCACATACCCATTCATACACTACGGACACTTTGCACATAACAATCAACCTACAATGCATGTCTTTGGACTGGAGGAGGAAACCGAAGTACCTGGAGGAATCCCCACAGCATGGGGAGAACATGCAAACTCCACACACACATACATACACACACACACACACAGGGCCACGGTGGGAATTGAACCCCCAACCCTGGAGGTGTGAGGCGAACATGCTAAGCCACCGTCCTTTTACTACAAAATAAATAATAAAATATTAAGTAAAACTTAGTTCTGTCAATGCAGTAAATATTCATTTTTAAATATGAGTGATAATAAAAATGTCATTCCTATTGTTACTTTTTCAATATCAGCAAAAATTTCCAAACAAAACCATACAAAAACCAAACAAAACATGAAGGTGGCCATATTGGTTTTAACATCCCAATGACTTCTACTTCTTGAATAGCACAGATTAACCAACAGGGGGCAGAAAACTTGTAGTGGATTGCATACAACGTGTTTTTCAGGAAAGTATTGGTGTTGACAGAGGACTCAGAAATTCATGCATCAAATATTATATGTTTGGCATTATATTGTTAAAACACAACCCATTTTAATCTGTTTATTATTAGTCTCTGATTAATGATGTGTCCACTGTACAAGTTCCAGTGTATGGCCTGTTATTATAGAAACAATAACCATTAGAATGGGGTTAATATTAACCTTAATAACATTAATATTAACCTATCATTCATGTTACAGCCAGAACTTTTTGTGCTTTTGTACAGTGGTTCTGGTTGTAATTAAAACAATAAATTATTATTAATGTGATTCTTCTAATATGTTGTTGTTTCTATAGTAACAGCTCATACACATAGACTTGAACAGCTGTCAACATGATCTAAGACTAATAATAAACAGACTTTTAAAAATATCGTGTTTAGAAAATTTTTATTTATCATCATTGATGTGGTGATGTTTTTGTTAGGAGAGATTTTTGAGTTATGGAAGGAGTCTCGGTTGTAAGTGCTTTGCCAGTCACGGTGCTTTGCAAAGTTGCTCAGCACGGGCAAGTCCATAGTGTTTAAATTCCATGTTACATGTTCAAACTATGTTCAAACCGTTTAAATGTGTTCTAACTGTTAGCAGCTTTCATAGTTTGTGCACTTTTGTAGCAAGATTGTGAGAAACTATGGATGCAACCTGAGGTATAATTGTAACACCTGCTGTAATTATACACTGCTTCAGTGGGTCTCAGACTGTTAAGAATAGTGAAAGGTGACAGAACTGAGACAGAAAAGACACACACACACAGACTCATTTTCCTTCACGTAAAAATTTTAATCAATGCAGAGTGCATAAATATCCATCCATCCCTTTGGAATTTCATGGTTTCCTGAAAAAATTGACATACAATGTGATCTGTTCTTCATCTAAGTCTAAGAATAACACACAAAAATTTTTTCGGATCTTTCATGTCTTTATTGAACACACTCATTCAACATTCAAAATGGCAGTGGAAAATTAAGTGAACCCTTAGAATCAATAACTGGTTGACGCCCCCCCCCGGCAGGAATAACCTCAACCAGGCGCTTCCTGTAGCTGTGGATCAGACCTGCACATGGTTCAGGAAGAATGTTAGCCCATTCTTCCTGGCAGAACTGCTTTAGCTTGGTCATATTCTTTGGACAACTCGTGTATATGGCTTTCTTCAAGTCATTCCATAGCATCTCTATTGGGTTGAGGTCTGAGATCTGACTTGACCACTCCAAAAGACAGATTTTGTTTTTCTGAAGCCATTCTATTGTGTTTTGGGATGTTGTCCTGTTGAATCACCCAACTTCACCACAGATTCAGCTGACGTACAGACATTCTTACATTATCCTGAAGAATTGTTTGAAATACTTGGGAATTCATCTTCCCCTCAATGATTGCAAGCTGGCCAGGCCATGATGCAGCAAAGCAGGCCCAAATCATGAAGTTTCCTCCACCATACTTTACGGTTGGGATGATGTTTTCATGATAATATGCCATGCCCTTCCTACGCCAGATGTAGTGCTGTGTGATTTTTTTGAAATAGTACAATCTTAGTTTTATCAGTCCACAAAACATTTTGCCAATACCACTGTGGAGTGTCAATGTGTTCTTTTGCAAACTTCAGGCCTGCAGCAATGTTCTTTTTAGTAACCCGTGGCTTCCTTCGTGGTGTCCTGCCATAGATACCCTGCTTGTTCAATTTTTTTTTATTGTACACTCATGAACAGAGATGTTTTCCAGTTCCAATGATGCCTTCAAATATTTGGCTGTCATTCAGGGTTGTTTCTTTACCTCATTGATGAGTCTTCGATTTGCTTTTGGTTTCATTTTGACTAGACACCCAATTCTTGGTAGAGTAGCAACAGTCCCAAAGTGTCTCCATTTGTAGATTGTTTGCCTAACTGTAGACTGGTGAAGTTCTTCATCGTAGGTCCTGTGAAAGCTCTATTTAGCTAGGCATAGCTAACATGTGCGTGTGCTTCTTGTTATCAGTCAAAGTAGGTGTAGTCAACATCTCCAAACTCATTTTCTCATCAAGACTCCAGATGTGCAATGAAAAAAAAAAAAAAAAAGCTTTTTTAAGGTCATTAACTCAAGGGTTCACATACTTTTTCCACAAGCACTATGAGGTTTTTTGGTTGTTCTCAATAAAGACGTGAATGATCAGAATTTTTTTGTATTATTCTTTTATGCACATTGTCAATTCATAACCCATTCGTAAACACACATTTTATGACAAATTTATTCAGAAAACCATGAAATTCCAAAGGGTTCACATACTTTTTCTTGCCACTGTATTCTTTTTGTCCCATGATGTAAAAAAGTCGAATGACAATTAAACCAAGAAAAATCATGTTTGAACCATTTCTACATAGTGCAATTTTAGCCTATTGATTAAAGTGAAAAACAATAAAAATCGTTTTTTGTTTTTTTTTGGTGGTGAATAAAAAAACAAATGTGTAATAACCTGGTTGCATAAATGTGCACACTCCACATTAAACTAAACTAAACTTAACACACTAAACTAATACGTAGTTGAAGCACCATTCGATTTTTTCACAGCATTTAATCTTTTTGGTTAAGTTTGGCATATCTTGACTTTCATTGTTGCAAAAATATTTTGAACTCAGTCAAATTGGCTGTGCATTTCCTGTGCAGAGCCCTCTTCATGTCATCCTACATATTTTTGATTGGATTTAGGTCTGGACTGTGGCTGGGCCATTCTAAAACCTTGGTGTTTTTATTCCAAAACCTTCTCCTTGGTAAAGCCATTTGCTTTGGGTTATTGTTATGCTGAAGGGGAAATTCCTCTTAATCTTAAGCGTTTTAGAAGAAGTCTTAAGGTTTTGCAACAAAATTTACTGGAATTTGGAGCTATTCCTTATTTCCTCCTTCATGATTAAAGCCCCAGTTCAAGCTGAAGAAAATTCAACCCCAAAGTAAGATGCTGCCACCACCATTATCATTCATGTACTACCTACGATGTCTCCTTCAACAAAAGAAACAATAATGTCACCAAATCCTCAATGTCCCTTATTTTATAACACAAACATAGTCATAGTATAATGACTTTATTCTTGAAATATTGCAACTTTAAAAAAAAATTCAATCACTTTTGAAATATTGCAACTCGTAATAGTTTTTGTTCTCAAACTTTTATTCGTGAAATATTATGACTTTATTCTCATAATATTGAGCTGATTCTTGAAATCTTGTCTAAACACTTGTATAAATACTTAGATGCCACATTTCCTATTCAATCTTGTTTAATGAAGCACATCAATGTCTGAGTGAGATCCATCATCCATCAATGTGGTAGCATTTGGCACTGAAACAGTGATTTGCATTGTTAACATAAAAGATTACTACCATGAGATTATGTACTGCTGTTTTATGGTGTGACTAAATAATAGAAAAATAAGTTATTTATTTGGACTTGCTCCACAGTGCAATTCATGCAGTTTGTTTCACAAATAAGCATTTATAAGACAGTTATCAGCAGGAGTTTGTATTACTCAAAAAATCCTATTGGAATTTCAGTTTATCCAGTAGGAACTTATTTGATTCTTAAAATCTTATTGGACATTGTGAATTTTTAAAACATAATTTCAGTTTGTCCTGTAGGATCTTATTTGATTTTTAGAATCTTATTGAAACTCTACTTATATTTTAGTGGAAATAACATGCTGTTAATCGAAACTTACTGGAAATTACACAGGGTGCTTTGGGAGTTTTAAAATCCTAATATTTAAACACTCCTAGATAATTATTTATTAGATTTCTTAAAGTTACAGTATTTTATGCTATTACTTACTTATTACTTTTATTTATTTATTATAACACTACTTTATATATGCATATGATTTAGAGCAGCACAGTTCTAAATCTAACGACCTACATATAAAATAACTAAGAAATATTAACAATCAAATTTTGTGCTGCAAATCAGTGATAGCTGTTATCTTTTCAATGCTTGGAAGTGACGATGGTATAAGTTGGATAATACATAGCTAGGTGTGGATAAATATATATATAAACTGCTTCCATATGGAGGCGAAGTACTCTGTTACATAAAGAAGCAAGTGCAGGTTAGGTATTTTAATCCAAAAGCAAAAAGGCCAAAGGATAAGGGTAGAGACAACATTAATCATGAACATGCAGAGGTCATGCAATCAGGCAAACAGTACAAACAGGGTAGGGCAAAGAGACAAAGTCGTAATCGTATGCAAAGTCAAAACACTAGAATAAACAGACACTATGAAAGGCTTGGTAACGACAGAGACAAGGCAACTGAACATATACTTTGCAAGGATTGTTTGTTTGAACAGTCTCTTTTAAAATTTGGAGTGAATTCGTGTGAGACTGGAAAAAAATGTGTGTGATTAGAACTCAGGGAAGGTGAACATGTGTGGGAATTGTAGTCCTCTTCGGTTTGTAGTTGTTGGTGTATTCTGGGAAATGGAGTTGCTGGTTTGCTGTGATATGACATATACAGTATCTCACAAAAGTGAGTACACCCCACACATTTTTGTAAATGTGGTGAACTCCATGCCCAAGAGGGTTAAGGCAGTGCTGGAAAATAATGCTGGCCACCCAAAATATTGACACATTGGGACCAATTTGTACATTTTCACTTAGGGCTGTACTCACTTTTATTGCCAGCGGTTTAGACATTAATGACTGTGTGTTGAGTTATTTTGAGGGGACAGCAAATTTACACTGTTACACAAGCTTTACATTCAGTACTTTACATTGTAGCAAGGTGTCATTTCTTCAGTGTTGTCACATGAAAAGATATAATCAAATATTTACAAAAATGTTAGGGGCGTACTCACTTTTGTGAGATACTGTATACACACACACACACACACACACACACACACACACACTATATATATATAAATTATATATACATATATGTGAAAAATTGTCTTTATTGTTTAACCTTTTGATCTTTTGCTCAAAAATATTCACAAAATACTCTGCTCTCATGGATATCATGAGATAGCCATCCCATCTCATGGATATCTTGCCATGGCCATCCCAGTCCCCTCACAGTTCGCCTGTTGGGTGAACTGAACAGGACAGTCCACCAGCATGGACCTCGAAATTTGAAGGAGCTGGAGAAATTCTGTATGGAGAATGATCTCAGATCCCTTGCTATGTAACCTCATCAGGTATTATGGAAGAAGATTCAGAGCTGTTATCTTGGCAAAGGCAGGTAGCACAAAGTATTGACTAAAAGGGTACCAATAATTATTTCACACCTATATTTAACAAAAAATCCATGAGAGCAGAGTATTTTTGTGAATTGTGTGAACATAAGATCAAATGTTTAAACAATAAAACAAATTTTCACAGCCTTCTTTGCTCATATTTACCATGGGTGCCACAACATTTTAAACAGTTAATTTCCTTTATTTTAAGCTTACATACAGTGAGGGAAAAAAGTATTTGATCCCCTGCTGATTTTGTATGTTTGCCCACTAACAAAGAAATGATCAGTCTATAATTTTAATGGTAGGTTTATTTGAACAGTGAGAGACAGAATAACAACATAAAAAATCCAGAAAAACGCATGTCAAAAATGTTATAAACTGATTTGCCTTTTAATGAGGGAAATATGTATTTGACCCCTCTGCATAACATGACTTAGTACTTGGTAATGACTTAGTAAATCATTTGTAGATCATTTCTTTGTTAGTGGGCAAACGTACAAAATCAGCAGGGGATCAAATACTTTTTTGCCTCACTGTATATATACACACACACACACACACACACACACACACACACACACACACACACACACACACAGAATCAAGACCTGGCATAATTTCAGGGTGGGCCAAGGCCAAAGTAATAAACAAAATAATTCTTTCTTAGATAGCTAGCTTACCTAAAAGGAAAATAAAGAAGAATACAAGTACTTCCCTAAATACCTAAGCCAAAAACAGAGACAAAAGGAGCCCTCTCCCAAAAGAAATGGCAGCCACACCCCTACTTCCAGGAAACTGAGTGCAAAATTTATACAGTGGTGTATAGAATAGCCAAACAGGTACAGGGACAACCAAACACACAGTCAAAAACCAGAACAGCAGTCAGAATATCAATTACAAGCCACAGAACTAACACACATGTAACCACCTCCAACATCCCATGCCATTCTCACTCCTCTTCCTCTTTAAATAGGGTGGTCAATTATCGATGTCATCCAGTGAGGTGGGAAGAAGGCAGGCTGGAAACTCTGAGAGGGAATTTGGACCTGCACACAAAAATATGGCACCACAGAAAAAAAAAAAAACTTCCTATCCCAAAGAAAGCAGGTTGTAACAGGCATAATTAATAGACTCTAATATTATAACTTCTGCTATGTCCTACAAGGCTAAATAAAGCTCTGGTGGAATTCCATCCAAGCCAAGAGATTTAACTTTTTAAAAATCTTCACTGCTCTCTTTAACTCATAGTGTGTTAAGCGCTCTTCCAAAAAATTTATATCAGTAAGTTGTAATTTTGATAAGGTGAAAAGGTGCCATTAAGAAAACATTGAAATTTACATAGGTCCACAACATTATCAGAATTGTATGCGAGAAGACATTATAAATGGTATCTAACATCTTAAGTAAATGAACAATTGTGCTGACAGTTATAGCTATAGACACAAAATAAACCAGCTGCCATATTTAACACCCCAAGGCTTAAGAAGAAAGCCTTTTTAGATGACGATGCAATCAACTTAAATTCTCTATGACACGTCCCTGATTTCTTAATGCATCATCCCATTCAGTACAAAGGCACATATTATATGAATAGATTTTAAACAGACAAAACCTTCATAGTGTCCAAACAATCTGTATCATTCTTGGAACGTACCAAAGCTTCTTTACTAGGGATCCGACGCTGCTCCTGATGATTTCTTCAATGGTGCTGCCAGGGTCTCATTAGAGTCAAGGAACTTCTCTGCTTCTTGTGGAGATTTAAAATTGACAGATTGTGTCAACTTGAGCTCAGCTGGGTAAATGAAAAATGGCTTAAGACTAAGGATGATCAGCTTCTTTCGGATTTGGTTGAATTCCATCCACTCCTTCGCCATCTTGTTACTCGAGTCAGGAAAGAAGGACAGGATCCGCTCTTTGTGCCTCACAGGGTAAGCCTCCTCATCTTTCAGAATTGCCTGACGATTTCCTTCCTGCTGTAAAGGCGATGTGCTCTCTCAATTTTGAACTCACGACCAGGCAGGGAGAGTATTCACACAGGTAAACACACCTTGAGAAACCAACTCAGGTCCGATTTGTCTTCTGATTCTGGTAAGCTCACAAACCTCAAGGTTGAATGGAGGCACCTGTCTTCCATTTCTGTTATTTTTGCAAAAAGTGATACAATATGCAGGTTGTGATCTCTAATGTCTTGCTTGTGAACCATGAATCAAATCGGGACTTCACTTTTTGCAAAGACCTTCCAAACTCTTCAACATCACATGCAAGACCACTGACAGATTCATTAGCCTGCTTGATTTGACATTTCAAAAACCTAGAAGTGCTGTTGTTGCTCTGTCAGAGCCTGTTTCACAGCTTTCAAAATGGCGTTGTCGAGGTCTCCGGGAGATAAGCTCATTGTTTCTTTAAGGATTTGCACACCCCCTTTTTGTTGCAGATTTGTTGGATGACATTTACTCATCAAATTAACAAAATTATTAACATGGAATTCCTCAATTTATGAACTTTTGGGTTTACCCTTATTTGAGGGTGAGACAAAAAAACTACACCCACATCGCTGGTCGATGTCATGTGACTCGAGTACTGATAGTCTTGATCAACATGATAGGCTGCAGCACAATTTATTTAATTTATTTTTACTAACTACTTACTGCAGGTGACATAGCTAGATGAAAATCATGGAGGACAGTGATTCCCCCCATCCCCCTGAAAAATTGGTTGTGTTGAGTGTAAATGGGAGCCATGTTGTCTACTCAATCCATACAGTCATTGCTTTTATGACGTTAGGTAGGCCAGTGAAAAATTTGGCTATGTTTGGCACCATGATTTTTGAGTGTTCTTGATAATGAACATTATAATAAGAATGATCTCTTAATTAGTAGGCTAAACTAAATAAACTAAACAAAAATAAACTAGAAAATACATGCAGATACATGACCTCTAATGGGTATAATATGACAGCACTATTTCTAGACTATAATAGTCAAGTGATTAACAAATGTTGAATGAGTGTGCTATCTGTAAAATAGGAAAAGTGTATAGCTGAAAAATAAAAAGCAACTGTAAATACTAAAAAGAGAAATCTAAAATTATTTTTTAACTTATTTCATTGACTGAAATGGAATTTTTTTAAATGTTTTAAATATTAATATATTTATATATACATATATAAAATATATTTTGATTCATTATATAGCCTATATTAATGACTATTATCAGTTTTCATAGGATTTCATAAGAAAGACAATTTCTTAGCTATCTAAATAGCTATCTATTACTGGTCATGTATTCTAATTCATGATGACCTTTCAGTTGCATCAAAGGCAGCAGTGAAAGTCCTTTGTGTGATTATTGACAACAGTCTCTCATTTGTTCATATAGGTTACCCATGTAGTTATTGTTGCTCATGTACAGTAGATTACTCAATGCTAGGATAGTCTTTTTTTCATTGTAGAAACATTGCTAATCTGAGAACATTGCTAAGAAATACACCAACAACCATGCCACGGTTATTTACAGAGATCGCACTTTTTTCCCATTCTGATGTTTGATATTTTGATATGAACTTTAACAGAAGCTCTTGACCTAAATCTGCATGATTTTATGTATTGTGCTGTTGCCAAGTAATTTTTTTCTTTGGCACTGCTGCCTCCGGCTTGCTCATTAGGGATCTAGATCAGCATCTGGATTATTGTAAATGTGCTTTGTGTCAAATGTTGAAACCACTATACAAATAAAATGGAACAGAGTTAAATTAAAGAGATTACACTTTTACACTCACCCTCTTCTGATTCCCACAGTTTGCAGCATGTCACAATTACTTCAGTATGTAAAATAAAATGGTTAAAAAAGTGTAGTTATATACCATCCATATCCAGTCTCTTGATGATGACCTCCAGCTCCACCTCATTGGGCATATAGCCCAGAGATCTCATAGCCATGCCCAGATCCTGCTTTGAGATGAATCCATTTCCATCACGATCAAACACTTTAAAGGCCTCTCGGATCTCTGTGAAGATGCCACACACATGATCAGTTTCTTATGAAATGTAAGCATTATAAACTTAACCTATGCCAAGTAATGAACAATACATTTGTGGCCATTTTTGACATGTTTTACATCTCCACAAGACTAAACAAAATAAACTAAAATGGCAGTAGGCAAAGTGGTCTCCACAGATTTTATCTGCCACTATCAACTATTAAATTTTCCACAAAAGAAGTCACTTCTCTGCATATACAGTCCCCTCCTTAACTTTAGTTCATTTGTCCGTGCTTTACACCAAAGACATTTGGGTCTAAGATCAAAAGATTTATATGCAACCAAAGTTTAGGATTTCAGCTTTAATTTCCTGGTAGTTACATCTAGATGTTTTAAAAGACATTAAACATGAATCAGACCACCCAATTTTTAGGTGAGCAAAAGTATGGGAACAGATATGTCTTCAAGTAAATAACAATTAATATTTGGTTGCATATCCCTTGCTTACAATAACTGCATAAAGCCTGTGACTCATTCAGTATGTTTACATGGACAACAATAATCCAATATTAACCTGATTAAGACAATACTCTGATTAAGAAACTACCATTTTTTTTAACTACAGCAATTTTTAATTACCTTAATCTGACTAAAGTCATACTCGAAGTAAACACAAATTGAATTAAGACACGTGGAGCATTCCTGTTTTAGCTGCATTATTGGCATGCGTTACAGATGCGTACACACCTTAATCACATTATTAACGTCGTGTGGCAGTTTTCACTGCATTTTACGACCGGACATGTACACACCATTGCTCAACCATTTGGCGGCAAACAAGAGAGCACGTCTTAATCCAAAACCGCGTACTTACCTATTATGTAGTATCTGAGCTACTATATAGTAGGTAAGTACACGGTTTGGGACGCAACCCACGGCTTCAAGCAGTCGACTATTTGCACGTATAGCATGACTAATAATCAAATAATGAAAAATGAAACACCCAAAACTGTATACGCTACCATAATGAAGACAAAATGTATGTTGATGCGTGAAATTCTGGAGGGAATATCAGACAGCATGGCGTGGTGACGTAATGACGTGTGCCGTTAATTGACGTGTGCCGCTATGATCTATAACATGTATAACGGAAACATGAAAGGAGTATTCTAAAAGCAACTCCGGTAAACACCTTAATCACAATATTGTTTTACTCAGAATAAGGTCAGTAATTAGATTAGGTCAGTAATGACATCACTAAATTGTTGGTTTCTTCTTTTGTGATGTTTTTTCAGGCTTTTGCTGCAACCTCTTTCAGTTGTTGTTTGTTTTGGGGGGTTTCTCCCTTCAGTCTCCTCTTCATGAGGTGAAATACATGCTCCACTGGGCTAAGGTCCGGTGATTGACTTGGCCAGTTTAAAACCTTCCACTTTTTCTCCAGTCCCTTCTTGAGTTGGCAGTGTCTTTTTGATCATTATCTTGCTGCATGATAAAGTTCCTTCAAATTTAGTATATCTCCATCTGCGCAAGTACTGATAGTTCCAAAGTACTTGGCCCCATAATTGCTGCTTGCAGCTATATTTTTAGGGTAAGATTGGTGGACAATAGCTCAGGCAGAATGATTAAAACAACAAATTTATGCCATTACTGCTTCTGTTCTTCCACTCAAAATCACACTTCTCAACTGAACTGTGCAGGTCAGCTCAAATGCTGATTTTATTTAGTGAATTTATTTAGTAATTCCTGGATAATGCCAACACCCAACACTATTCTTAATAATTTTTAGATGAGAGTCAAATTTGCATCAGATGCAGCAGATAGGTGTTGATTTTAACCCGAGTTTCATTACTGTGAGATGAAGCAGCACTGTACAGTGGCAGTCACTGCTGGTGTGGTATCTGCTGTTAATTCTAGATAGTATGAAAATAGTGTAGTAATGTTCCACCTTCCATTTCAATATTATTTTTATAGTTCACATCAATGAAACAAGGCAACGGGTCATTTTTGGCAGGGGGCCGGGAGTTTGGCAGATGTTTTAGAGCATCTTACAATTAGATGGTCCTCTTCCTGGCCTTACAAGAGCCAAAATCTTTGATAATCCATATATCTAACTGTGACACTCTCCCACAGTTTGGGCGGATTATGAGGAAGCTGAAGGCAGACTTAAAAGAACTCAAAAGGTGCTTTATTCTTTATATTTTTCTTTTGTTTATCAGCATTTTAATTTCAATAAATGCACGAACACCCACACCCTACACACACACACACGGTTCTGTGCTGGTGTGCTCTCTCTCAAGGCCTTCATCTCTCCCCTTTTATCCTTGTCACTGCTCACTGCAACACAGAACATACATTAGTATCATTCGCTGCAGATGGGCCATCCTTAATGTCACCTTCTCCACCCTCCATTCACAAACCTGTGCTCAAGCATGCCCCCACTCCCACATACCGCTGCCCAACTCAGGCCCGGGAGCCATCCAGATCCTGGACTGGATCTGGCACTTACTTTTTATTCAGATCAGTTAGAGATCAGTCAGTGGGCTGGTGATATTCTTATAATTAGGTACAAACCTATGATAATAGACAGTCAGTCCCAGAAAATGTTTCACCTCCGTTTTGGTCTTGGGTCTCAGGCAGACCGCAATCGCTGCTGTCTTATCAATTTTGGGCTGCACCTGCAGATGGTCCAAGTGGAAACCCAGATACTGTACTTCCACCTGCTCAATTGCATACTTCTTTGAGTTTGCCATGAGTCCCAAACAACCCAAAAGGAAGGGTCATTGAATTGATGTAACCCAAACGGAGTGGAAAAGGCTGTTTTTTTTCAGCAGATATTGGTGTCAATATCCATTTGACAAATCCAGTGTTAAATACACCTAATCAATCATGCAGTTCATCAATCCAATGCATTGGGTATATGTCAAAATTTAGACTTTTCTAAAATACATACAAAACCTGAGCAAACTGTCAGCTTTGGCAACCAAATCTACTGGGCTGGACCAGTCACTGTGGGACTCTGCAATTACTCCCATATCGAGCATGGCCTTGAGCTCACCATGAACCACCTATGTTCGGGTAGACAATAAGGGCGGCTGCATACCACAACCCCTGAGGGTGTCTCTATGTGGTGCTCTATAAGGTTAGTGCAGCTATGTAGAGGTGAGGACATATCGGAAAATTCCATCTGCAACTTGGCAATGTCCGTCATTTGGGATGGCGAGGGTTCGTCTCTGTAAGGGACCGTGGTAGGATTGAGCCGCCATTTTAAGATCTACCTCCGGTCCCTCTATGGTTTGACGAGGTTACAGTGGTAAACCTGCCGCACCCCACCTCCATCCTTTCTCTTAATCTCATAGTTGACATCCCCAACCCACCATGTGACCTCAAAGGGTCCTTGCCACTTGTAATTTCGAGCTTGGTGGGGGTAGCTAAACTAGCACTTTATCTCCTAACCGAGTACCCCGTTATACAGTCAGGACTGACATTCCTGAGCCTTATGCAAATTCTCATTTGTTATGTGGCTTAAGGTGTAGAGTTTTCTCTCAGGTCAAGAACACTGAATTTTGGATCATGCAGCGAGGCTTTTGCCCATACAATAATTCAAACAGGGAAATTTACAGATCAAGTTTTTAAGTGTTTGATTAAACCATTCAACCAGTCCCTAGACCTGTTGATGTTAAATGCTAGTGCAAATCAATTTAATCCCAAGCAATATGTAAAGTTTACCTAATTGACATGACAGACATGCCCTTAACAGTCAGGAACTTTTTTTTATCCCAACTCAGGAGATAAGACTGAAGGGTGCCTGCACAACATTACATGAGGAGCTGTTGCAGAGAGGCACTGCTTCCAGGTATCACATTGTGTAGTCCACTAGAACTAACACAAAGCGATGGAGTCCTCACCACTGGTGGACCCAATCACATTGTGTAGTCCACTAGAACTAACACAAAGCGATGGAGTCCTCACCACTGGTGGACCTCATGCAGTCCCTCGCCAACCTACACCAGACCCAACATCAGGCCTTCCTGCAATTGTGTCATAACCAAGAGCAATATCTGATCAATATAGATTTACTCACAGGTAGAGGACCAGCGGGTGCTCCAGGGCCCGGTTCAGCAGGCTGGGCTGGTATTCCAGGCCCCACATTGCACTTCCAAGATGGGATCGCAAGATGACTTGGAGGCCTTCCTGGAGCTATATGAGCGCTCTGCGGTGGAGTGGGGCTCAATGGGTGGCCTGTGATTCAAAATGCAGCAGCATGCCTCATCTTCAACCAGCCCAAAATGACTCATGTCACACCCCTCTTCATCTCCCTCCACTGGCTTCCTGTAGCTGCCCATATCAAATTCAAGGCCTTGATGCCTATGTACTGGACCTTTTCTGGAACAGCAACCCCCTACATCAACACACTCCTGAAGGCTTATGTTCCCTCATGCAATATGTGATTGATTAATAACCAATGCTTAGTAGTTCCTACTCAGGTCAAGGTCCCTTTTGAGAACCTTCACACTAACTGTCCCTCAATGGTAGAAGGAACTTCTAACCTCAAACTTGAAGCAGAATACCTCAATCTGGACAGCAGAATCTGTCACTATTTTTTAAAAAACAGCTAAAGATGAACCACTTCCATGAATATTTAACTTACCCATAAAATCCCAATCCCACATTATCCTTAAAAAAAAAAAAAAAATGAGTAGGTGGTTTACAGTCTCTACTCTGCACATTTTGCTTTTCTAGAACTCAAGTAAAAATCCTGTTTGGTAGCACTACTTGTATTGTTCTTGATATATCGCTTTGCTTGTATTTCCTCATTTGTAAGTCGCTTTGGAAAAAAGTGTCTGCTAAATTTATAAACGTAATGTAAATGTAAATATCTGTTGCTCCTTCTGTCTGGCGTGACCCAGCTCACAATACAATAACTAGTAGTTGCCAACATGCTGGAGTACCCAGACCTGAAACAGGCATTTTTTCAGCGGGTATGCCGAACCGAACAGCACTGTCAGCGCTTCCGGTCACTGACCTTCAGCAAGCTCAGCAGCCTACAGGTGGGTGAATCCGGGGCTGCAGGTGTGGAAGAAATGCCTGGGTCGGCATGCTGGCGTTGCCAGGATGGCGGTGGGAGCCATGGTCCAGCTACTTGACGCACTGCAGGCTGCCCCGAATCGAGCTGGGACGTACTGGATTCCAGTGAATGTTCAGTGGGTAAATACCACGTATTGGTGGATTCAGGCTGTAACCAGACCTCAGTTCACCAAGGCTATGTTCAAAGAGAGGCATTGGGAAATGCATGTTTGGTGAAGATTAGGTGTGACACGGGGATGTTCACAAGTACCTGATAGTGCCATAAAAGCTCATATGTGAAACATGGTGAAGGTAGTGTCATGGCTTGGGCTTGCATGGCTGTTTCTGGAATAAGCTCACTAATCTTTATTGATAATGTAACTCATGATGGTAGCAGCAGAATGAATTCAGAAGTTTACAAGAACATTTTAATTTCCAATTTACAAAGAAATGCATCCAAATTAATTGGGAGAAACTTTATCCAAAACACACTGCCAACTCAACAAAGGACAGTAGTTATATCATACACTTTCTGTCAAAGTGATGATTTATGACCCTCTGTGTTGGTAATTTATGACCCCCTGTCCTTCCCTGATTGACAGGTCGTCGGAGGGGTGGTGAGGGGGGTTGAGGGGGTAACCCTTATCGGTCGTATCAGCTAATCAATCTGGCTCCTCTGTGTCTGGACATTGGGGGAGAGGGGGTGTGTGGGGGAATAGCCCCCTTCCAGCAAAATGGGGGTTTATGTTAATGAGTTTGGTTTTTTTGGTGGGATGAAATACGTCTGAAAATAAATAAATGTTTTTAATATAGGGATATGCTTGTGTTACTGTGTGACTTTATTTCGTTTGTGTAAACACAATTTTAGAAAAGGAATAGGAATAGAATAGGATTAGAGGTGAAAATAATGAAAACAAATGTTGATTAGGTTTTTAAGGATCCCTGCTTACCTTTGAATAAAAAGTTTTTATTTTCCAGAGATGTATTCCATTCGATGTGTAAAAGCCGTATGAAGTTGAAACGAAACCCAGCCTCTCACTCGCTAAACCCCGCCCACACATACGTGTATTCAGACACTCCTCTCTCTCGCACTCTCTCTCTCTCTCTCTCTCTCTAAACACACCCACACACTGGGGGTCTCAACATGGCCAGTACTTTCTGTCAACTGTCAATCACGGTGGAAGAAGTAGATGTCAATCACGGTCTTCTCGGACCTGACATTTCTCTAGGCCTGGTTAATTTATGATCCTTTGTTTCTTCCTGACCAAGAGTTTTTTTTTTTTTTTTTTTATGACCAGGGGGGTCGTGGTGTGTTCCTATCAGTTTGTTTATGATAATGAGTGTCTGTGGGGGTGTTAATTGTTTACAACACACCCCTACAACAGGTATACCTTATGTTTAAAAAAGTAGGGTCAGTTACGCAGAAGTCTCTAAGATCTCGGTTGTGTGACAGAGCGCTGTGAAATTTCAGGTGAATCGTCGATTCTCGTTTTAACTCGTCGCTAAAGATTTTTTATTTTATTTTGAAGAATACTTCAAAGAGGAGATGGCCGTCTATCGTAACAGTAAGTGTTTTGTTTTATTATTATTGTTGTTGTTATTATTATTAATATTATTACACATTGTTAAGAATGTTTTTATTTATAAACGAATTTATGGTGTTATTGTGGTGGATAAACCAGGTATCTAACGCTGCAGGTGATGCCGAAATTGTGTCTATCCCGGACATCGTAGACGAAATCAGGTTTCTGAACAAGGCAAGCGGTACGTACGTTGTTATTATTTATAAGTATTCGATGTTACGTATGATGTATTTTGTATATGTATAATGATTTTACTTTATTTTACACAAAGGGTCGAGCGTAGAAGCCCGCCGTGTCAGAGTGGAAAATCCTGTCTTGGGTATGAAAGGGATAAATAGCTATATGTATGCCATGTTTAAGACTGTTTAAGATGTTTTCTCATGTGTTGTGTTCGTTTGTTTTGCTGTTCAAGGCTTGTCAAACCTTGTAAACAAGATCGGAGCACCCGAGTTCAAAAATAGTGCTGCAAGGTCTTCTGAAGATCGCGTACCAACGAGCTCCGGAAAGGACAAGCGAAAAACAGTCGCTCAGGTACACAGAGAGGATGTCGATGCGTCTAAACGTAAACGATCAAGATCTCCCCCACGATCGACTGACGGTATGCATCATGTTTGTTATATGTGTATATATTTATTTTTAAAAGTATGTTTCATCATACTATTTCGAAACAATACCCTAAGCAAATGTTTTTCAACAGCAGAGTCAGTTGTGAAGGAACAAAGTGTCACTGAACAAAACACTATAGACGATTGTTTGGAATGGAATCAGGACTTCGGGACGCGTGGGGATTCATGTGTATTTTCCACGGACCCTGGAGCAGACGTTTATGACGACCTGCCTCCAAACCAAGAAGCTTTTGTTCGCGGGAATACTGTTGTTATAGACAGTGAAAGAGACCCAGAACTTTTGACCGACCGTCTGGACACTATAGAGAGGAATCAGCGTCTTCAACAACAAAGTGTTATGGACCTATTACAAAATCAAACCATCAAACATAACCACATCATAGCAAACCAGAAACGCCTGAAGCGTGAAATCCAGCGCCTTAATTACAACCAAAACCTGACGACGGAGTTGTTAAAACAACTTGTACATTTTGTTAAAAACAAGTAACTCGGGTGAGTTGTACATTACGCGTTTATACATCTGCATGCTGTGTGTGTGTGTGTGTGTGTGTGTGTTTATTTGTCGGATCGAGCCTGTATTTACGGTGTGTTTTATTTTTACCAGCTTTTGTATCAATTAAAAAATCTTTAAAAATCTTTAAAAAATCTTTAAAAAAGTGTGGTGAAAATCCATGTAATCTGGGAGCAGCAAATAAATTTAGAAGATGTCACGACGATGATCTGTTTGATTTTGAACAGCGTTGTAATACAGAGACATTACAGGGTTTAATTCGGACAATGGAGGATTTGAATAGACAGCAGTCTACCACCGATACTCTTTTGGACTTATTAAACAGCGTTCGATCAATGGTTGAGGCTCAAACAGAAACAACGCCTAATTCGTTTTTAGACAGCGATTCAAACTTCGTTGTTAGACAGCGATTCAAACTCGTTGTTAGACAGCGATTCAAACTCGTTGTTAGACAGAGATTCTGATTCGTCGTTAGACAACGTTAAAATTCAAACAGCAGGTGGTGGGGGGGGTCAGACAGCCGTTCGTTTAATCCACGGATCCGGAAGTTTTGGGTTATCCGAAGCCGCTATTGAATCTATCTAAGAGAAGGAGGGTCTGTTGGTGGTTATACGGTGGTACCGAGACCCGATGTAACGGATTAGATATGGCGGCGTATAAACATGCGTGTGATAACAGCACCAGATCTGGCCGCTTACACTATATTCCTACAGGACTTAATGTCTGAAATAGTGTCGTTTTCCAGACTGCTGGGCCGGCGATGGGGATTAATCAACATTACCTTGAGAGACCCTAGTCTACCCTCTGATGTTAATGCGGTCTTGGTACCTGATAACGATTACGATTTGCACATATTCACACAACAACTTGAGAACATTATGCAAAGTAATTGACGGTTCGGGCTGATGAATGTCTAGATCTGAACGTATCTATAGCTCGCGGTAAACACGGTGGTGCTTTATCGAAAGATACGCGATTTAGCTCATAACGAGGTAATTTCCAGAAACAGAATGAACCTGTTTTGCCCCAACAACATATCTAACATATGTGTGTTTGCGATCTGTCTGGCCCATTTTCTACACCCGCCATACGTACCGAACTTGAGTCGGTTAGCATTGCGCGTCTGTACAGAAAACTGCAGGGTATTCGGTACAACAAAAGATTGGGTTTAATGACATCATACGGTTTGAACGGTTGTTACATGTTAAAATAGTGGTATTCCACAGAACATGTTCTGGTCTGTTGGAACACTTTACGAACAACGACGAGCCTCATAATAAGACAGTGTTCTTGTATCTACAACGAGCATTATTTCTTGATTAAGAACCTAAAAGCCTTCATTGGTACACCATACGTGGGGCGGTACTGTTACCAGGGTTTTACTAGCCGAGAGATCATCGGTGTAAATACGTTATGCGACGTATGTAACGCACCCGATTGTCATAAATACACGGCAAAACGAAGCAATGTCACGATTGTTTGCGGTACTGCAGATCAGCCTACTGTTATAAAGAACATAAACAAATACAGACAGGGCAAAAGTACGCGCAGTGTGATGTCACTAAATACTGTCAGAAATGTATTAGGAGATATCACGTCAACGGATCCGCTCCAAAAAAACACGTGTGCCCTGCAGAACACTGTATACAGTGTAAAGCTGAGTTGGTTAATGATGGAGTACACCAATGTTTCATACAACCGATAAAATTGGAACCACCTGGCGACAAATACATATACTACGATTTTGAGACACAACACACAGACGGTAAACACGTTGCAAATTTCGTATGCGCGATTACGTTTAAAGGGGAAGAGTTCACAGCGGCTGGTACAGACTGTATAGACCAACTTGTTAGAAAGTTTAGACAGCCTCATTATCAGAACTTCACATGAGTCACTCACAACGCTTCAGGTTTCGACAATTTTATACTATTGGAATATTTTGCAAAAGCAGGGCTAACACTCCAAATTACTATGCAAGGATGTCGGATCATTTTAATGTATGATAAGACATTCAAGCAACGTTTCATCGATAGTTACTCGTTCATCCCTATCGTGCCTGTCCAGGACATCCGCTGCGTTAAATCTAACCCGTACTGAGAAAGGTCATTTTCCACATCTGTTCAATAGAATAGAAAATGAAGACTACGTAGGCCCATACCCCTGACAAGCATTTCTACGGCTATGAGACAATGTCTGACAAAGAGAGGGCTCTGTTTGATGAGTGGTATGTCGCGGTGTCGGGTAAGGTGTTTGATTTAAAAAGAGCTCTCCCCATGTACGGCAAGAACGATGTGTCGTTTGCTCCGCGAGGCGTGCATGAAGTACCGTGACGAATTCATACAGTGCACCAAACTCGACCCGTTCAGATATACAACATTAGCAGCGTGCTGTATGGCCGTGTATAAAACCCACTACCTACCAAAAGACACCCTAGCTCTGACCCATAACAATGCATACACAAGTCAGAACAAAACGTACTCAACCGTCTCCATCGAATGGCTTGAATATGTCAAAACAACACGCGGCGTGAACATTCGGCATGCTTTAAATCATGGAGAGATGGTGATTGGAAAATACCATCTCGACGGTTATTATGAAAAGGATGGTGTCAAATACGCTTCGACCAATCGGATGCATGTATCACGGTCATGAACGTGTTATAACCCAAATCACTTACATCCGTTATCAAAAGTGCCCGACGGATTGCTCAGAAGACAGTTCGATGATAAGGTCGAAATTTTGGAAAAGGCGTATGGCCTCGATGTTGAGGTGATGTGGGAATGTACTTGGAATGATGCTAAAAAGACCGATGTCTCTGTAATGGCGTTTATGTCCACTTACACACATCCTGAAAGACTTAAACCGCGCGACGCCCTATTTGGTGGTCGTACTAACGCGTACAAACTGTATCACAAAGCCGACAATGGTGAAAAATTACGATATGTCGACTTTACAAGCTTGTACCCCTTTTGCCAGGCAAAAAAATGTTACCCCATAGGGCATCCGCAAATAATCTTCAAGGATTTTGAACCTCTTGAAAATTGTTATGGTTTTTTCAAGGCCACGGTACTACCGCCACGAAAACTGCTTCACCCCGTCCTTCCCTATAGGACCGGTGGTAAGCTTATGTTTCCACTTTGTCGTACATGCGCCGAACATCAGAATCAGACAGACCCTTGTGGTCATACTGATGAGGAAAGAGCTATTTCAGGGTGTTGGGTCAGCATAGAGCTGTTGAAAGGTGTGGAAAAGGGTTATGTCGTGACGAAAGTGGACGAGGTGTGGCATTTTCCACAACGGTCAGAGACTTTGTTTTGTGATTATGTTAAAACATTTTTACAATACAAACAAGAGGCCAGCGGTTTCCCAAGCACACGTCGTGACAGACGCAGACAAAGAGTCCTACATCTCAGACTATACTTGAGAAAGAGGGATTAAGATGGACGCCCGATAAGATAATTAGCAACCCAGCACGCGCGTTCTATTAACAAGCTACTGCTGAACTCTCTTTGGGGTCGTTTCTCCATGCGTGAAAACTTGCCGTGTACAGAGTTAATTTCGGACCCGGAACAATTTACTCAGCACATATTTGGGGACGGGTATGACGTTAAAAACTTTTCCTTCGTTTCAGACAGCGTGGCTCTAATTCAGTGGTGTTATGCGGATGGGAAAGGGGGTCAGACTCGCGACATCAACATCTTTCTCGGGGCTTTCACAACTTTACGAATTAATGGACAAATTGGGTGACAGGTTACTGTACAGCGACACAGACAGTGTGATCTTTACATCTAGAGAGGGTGACTGGGATCCACCGTTGGGGCCCTATCCCGGTAATTTAACCGGGCGAGGTTGGTGCTGGCGATCATATTGTAGAATTTTGCTCAGGCGGTCCAAAAACATACGGCTACCGCCACTGCGAAGTGTGCGGTGGCATGAAAGCCAAAGGTGTCCCCCCAACGCTGTAAATTCAAAAGCCATTAGATTAGACACACTGATTGGACTTGTCGATCACTACGTTTGGGGGCTGATAATAGTCCGTCATATACTGGCATACACAATCATCATGTGCGTAATAAAAACAATTCACCCTACACAACAGGTCAGTTGTTAAAAAGTTTTAGGTTGTGTACAACAAAGCGGCGTGCTCCCAGATTTCACAACGATCCCATATGGCTTCGACAATCTTTTTGGACATAGGGGTGTGCGGGACACAGAGGGTTTTGATTTCAGATTGCAACACACCTTTTTCATGTGTGTGTGATAAGCCCCCCTTCAAACCTCGGGAAGTCATATTTTGTAAAAATGTTGTTGTAAAATACTGCTGTACATTTGATTTTCTAAAAAATTTAAAATATTGTGTATATTTATGATTGCTGGCCGCCGTTGTATGATGAATTGCTGAAAATGTACAAAATAAAGTTTGTTGAAGGATTACCACAGACTCTGAATGATGATGATCTGTTTCCGTTTCACCGTTAATTTGTTGATCCTCGATGATCTGATGAAAGAGGCGCCGGGAGCAAACGTAGAGAGAGATTCTTCACCCAACGTGCATCATAGAAATCTTAGTGCTATTTATATTGTGCAGAATTTATTTTGCCAAGGGAAACCAGTAGGACCATCAGTTTAAACACAAATTATCTAATGTTGTTTAAAAATCCCGGGGACGCTAATCAAGTCAGTGTACTGGGGAGGCAGATGTATCCCGCAACGCAAAAATTTTTTATGGAATGTTATCAAGACGCAACCAGCAAGCCTTTTTGGTATCTGATGATCGATTATAAAACCAAAAACGCCCGAACACTATTGGCTCAGAACGGATTTCACGCGCCACACCCTGTGGTGTATCTCCCGAAAAGAAAATAGTGAGATGTCTGCCAGGCTTGTAGAAACCGCTGCTTTTAAAAATATTATTTAAAGCAGCACCCAAACAAAGATGGATTATTTTACAAACTGCAACAGACGAAACTCGTTGCGACGTTGTGTGAAGTAGCTCTTAACGTTCTCTACGGTAATATACCTCTCACAGATCAACAATACCAGAAACTCAGAAAAGGGAAAAGCGTAATCAAATTTGTAGCGGACAAGACGGTCGGTATAAAGAAAGAGGCGGTTAATAAACCAGCAGGGGGCTTTCTTCTCCGCTCTTGCGCGTGGGCGTATTCCTTTCATCTCCAGCCTGATCGCTTCCAGATAACAGAGGGAATGGATGCGCAGAGAAACTGTTTTTAGTCCCGCAGCACCAGTTGGACAAACCAAAGACCGGGACAACCCGAATCTATTCAGCAAATTGTGGAGAACGATCTGGATATAGCTATAAGAAATATTTTGCACCGCTCTGACTTGGACAGTTACGAAAAGCGAAACTGTACACGAGCGCTTTACAGCGCTTTTAACAATCGTAGAAAGGGGGACGGTGAAAACAGCACATAACATTAACATTGACACCCATGCAGACTGAGCATCCCGAAAAGAAAAGCCATCTGCACAACCCGACGTAAACCCCCTAACCGATTTAGATAACGTGGTGGATGATATTTTGAAGAATATCCCACGGAGGAGTGTAAAATCGTTGACATTTTGGATAAAATGTCTAAAATGAAAGATGTCACATCTTGGGGCGAGCGCGATAGTTTGTGTTTAACGGTAGAACTATTCCTGGCTCACATATGTTCGATTTAGTTAAAGGCATCACGGCTTCCGCAAAGATATCTGATGCCCGAAGACCTGTCGGATGGCTCGAATTTCTAGATGCTTTTGCCTCTTTAAACATACCATACTCAACGGTGCCAAACCCTAAGGTCAGACAAGCAATTAACTCTTTCAAAACCAAATCGACTTCGCCTTTAACCGCTCGTCGTAGCGTAAAAACACAAAATACCTCAGAGTACACCGTCGGCACAATCAAATTATTCAGACGGTCCTGTATTTAAATCACCCCGTTCTTGACGCCAGTCAGTGGTTACGTTTTTTTTTAATCTACGAATTTTCTATTGTTTGTGATTTTGTTATTATATGTATTGCCCACGTGTGATATATATCAATAATAATAAAGAGTCAAAAGAAGAAGAAATCTCTATTCTTTGTTTTTATTTAAAAAATTTAGCGTTAGACATAAACATTTCACACGTCTGAACACAATGAATACATTTGAAAACATTTTCATTACAACTAGCTTTTTTAGTTTTAGTTTAAACGCTAACACCATCTCATCATTATTTTAATAAAATCGTCGGTATACATCTTCAACACACGGTCATAATCATGCCCCTTTACCATGTGATAGAGAAAAACACGACAATGCCCCCGCAGGTCTCGCCGAAAAATCTTGAATTTGTACCAACGTAGGAGAATTGGAACTTATTAGAAAGTTGTTGATATTCTGTGGAAAACGCTTGTCATGTGGTTTATTACCAAAGCTGTCGAAAAAACAACCCACGCGTCCCGTGTTTTGTAGATGGCTAGCCAGTGTTCACCCCGGAGTCCGTGAAGGATGCGTGTTGTGTTGTATTACCATCGATGGTAATTTTCTTAAGGGGTTTGTATTTTGGAGGTTGCACGGAGTACTCCGAGAAAATGTGATATTACAAGATCTTATCCATTATAGCAGTAAGCGATGGTATCCATGGTACTATTTATCATTAAATCAACCAGGATCTGTCCACGATTTACACTTCGATGATGCTGTCGAATATGCGAACAATTAAGTTGATCGTTTGTGTAGTGGTGGCTTCTAAAACGTGCTTCTAGCCTGATGTTCCCAGACTTGATAAGCGACACGTGTTGACTACAGTCTTCGTTCCAGCGTGAGATTAAACGCATAAAAGGTATAACCATGTTGGAAATCCTCCTTATCAATAGCTAGAGGCTGATTTTTAAGATGCTTTCCAGAAGCGCGCTAACTGATAAAATTCGCTACCGCAGACCCGCCTGCCATATTCAGGCTGCAGAGGTTTAGCGGGTGTGTTGAACCCGTCAGATAAACTGCCAGAAATTCTAGATCGTAGTTTTTAAACGCGAACGGATTTTTATCATACGCGCCTGTAAACGGCGTCATTATCAACCATAGCCAGAACAATGGATTTTGCGGAGTTCCTAAGAACAAGTTTTCTTGATTACAAACACCGTCCCCTACTGGAATTGAGAAGTTTTTCACACATACTCTGTCGATGGGGTATTTGGCTGGCGTCGAGAGCGCGCTTGCGCGTGCCCCAATCTCACACCTGGTGACACAGACACTTTTTTCACAAACAGTGAAGCTGACACGATGTTTAGTTTATAGGCTACTGCGCTTGCGCTCTCATCAGACAGAATTCATCTTTGCCCCCTCATCATGCATTTTTAATGTCCACACCGTTAAGCATTAGTTTTTCTTGAAAGAATATGTCGCTGTGAATGGGCGCCAGTAGTTCAACAACGTTGCTGGCGTTGGTTAAATCGCAGCTCGTTTCGTGTCAAACCTCTGTTACCACCAGCGGGGTCCGTTACGCCAAGTGTCTTTGTAAAAGAGACCCGCCGAGAACAGCGTTGCCGTCTTTACCATAATTGGGGAGACACTCTATTATGCATCTATAAGGATATGTGTTGGAACTTTGTGATATGAGACGGTCTCCAAGCGACGTCCACTTGTGAAAATATTGTGGATCCGGCGTAGTTAATACGCCCCACGGGGCCCGTCTGCAACGTCTGTGCCGTCCGTTGGTGATTTTGACACGTAAAAAAACAAGGGTGTTGTTGAGGTCCACATAATCCTCGCCAGTCCCCCGCTATAAAAAACTCCAGAGGAGATGTTTCTGATATTGCCGACAACGGTGGTACTTCTATATACGTTTTTTTTCGATAACGGTTTGTGTTAATGGTACTGTGAATAGATCCAGTTCGGTTTTTTAAGCATTCTTCTGACATGTTGTGTAGTAAAGACATGGTCTAAAATATTGTTTTTTTCGCAGGTCTTTGGTCTTTTTGCTGTAGAGCTCGCCGGTGTCTTCTTGCGCTATGCGTTTTATAACTGACGAATTCTTGGGGTTATGTTTTTTTCTTCGTCGTTTGGCCACTCCTCCGAACCCCTGGCGGTCTAGTCGTTCTTCATGCGCACCCAACCGGTAGTCCGGACCCGTCTTGAGTGTATTATTATAACGTATGCGATAACGTAGCTAACAACATCGCTTAGTATGTTTTTGCAGCCGGATTTAAGATGTGAGTTTGGCTATGCTAAAACCGCGTTTTAGCAAAGGAATGGCCATTCTGAAGAGCCCTCTAAACATGCCACCTAAACCGGCTCCATACATAACCCCGCCAACACCGCATAACCGGGGGCCCATTCCCGCTTGATTCTGGTAGTATTGGACATAACGCAGAGGGTCTGTGTGGTGGTTGTTGAAATATGACAATTATTTAAACGGAATTGTTTCACAGGTCTAAAATGCAGCTAGCACACACCTTCCCGTAAACGCGGAACGCACGCTCGATTTTGATCGTCTTTCACTTGTATGGTTATCTCACCGACGGACGATTTATTAACCGATACGTAGTGTGGGGTGTCGTATCTAACACTAACGTTCTTGTGGGTCTCCCCTCTATGTACACATCTCAGCAACGGTACGTAGAAGTCACCCACGTTCTGGTATTCTATGATATTGGTATAAATGTACATACTGTAAAACCCCGCATTAATGTCAGTCTGAAAAGGAGCATAAGTCATGCCAGATCTTTCAAGAGCATGGTCCGTGGTTTCAATAGCAACCCCCGGTTTTAATCCTAAAATATTGGCCAATTTTCCATAAATTGTCAGCGACGTCTTCGGAGGGCCTTTGAGAAAAATTTTATTTTTAACATGGTCATAGCCGAGACTAGCACGCGGTGTCAGGGACACCCTGACACGTTGATCTCCCTGATCAAAAAAACGACGTCGTCATAATATCCGGTCTTTAACCTGTAAGATGCGTTTGATATATTGCCTTCAATATTATATTCGGTGACCCGATTGTCTGTCTTCGTTGTTTCACCATAGTTGAAAATGTACGTAGCATCCTCCTCATTAAACGTGTACCAAGACATCGGATATTCAAATTCGTTTAACCCGACTTGCCATTCTCCCTTTAGATTGATAGTTTTCGATAGGCGAGTTGTATAACACGAGATACTATTTTCCGGATAAACATTTCTTGATGCATTACAGGGAAGCGTTACATAAAAACCACCCGCAGTCATGATTGTTTTTACACGAGTGTGTGACATCTACTAGGGTTCGTCTGTTTTATGGGGTCTGTACATCGACCAATTCTTTCTGGTCAATCCACGATGTGAATTTTGAGGGCCATCCGAGCCATCTAACCAATACCATTGTTTTTCTACCTTGTTTCTTCTTGTCTAAAATTTTCTCCACTTTAAATGTTTTGTTTTTGTTCACAAATATTTTTTGTAATTCCTCTTCATAAAAAACACCATCGATGACTTCTCCGTCATAATCACACAATCTATAGGGCGTTCGCGTGGTATACACTCTGTCACGGTGAAAAACTCGTGTGTATAGTTTTCTTTATAACCTTTTGCGAACGGACCTCTTGCTTTAGAAATTCTAACAATGTCACCAGCTTTATATTTAAATTTAGGGGTTACTCCGTCTTTAGATCCATAAAGGTTTTTATACACAGCGGATTTGTTTTCTCTGGACACGTCGATAGGCCTCATCTTAATGCTTCTGTGATAGCTGGCGTTGTATCCATCCGTGATGTCTTGAAGAATATCGATATAGCGTTTGGAGTTTGTAGCAGTTAAATATCTCCACATCCGACCTTTTAAGGTTCTATTAAAACGTTCGACGATGCACGCTTTTAAATCGGTGGCTGTTGCAAAATGTTGTATGTTGTACTTTTTTGTCATGTTTTGAAAATGTTTATTAAAAAATTCTTTCCCATTATCTGTCTGTAGTTTACAGGGCACCCTGCCCTCATCCAGTATAGATTGGAAAGCTTTAGACACCTCGACACCGGATTTATTTTTTAAAACCCGAGTCCATGCATATTTACTAAACATATCTATGCATGTCAACAGAAAATGAACGTTGTCGTTTTCTTTTGCATAGGCAGACATATCGACCAGATCTGCCTGAAACTGCATATCAATACCATAAACAAAAACGCGATTTCTTTTGTAATGTAACGGAGCAGTTCTGTGTAACGTGCGCATCCCTCGCACGACGAGCCAATCCGAAACTTGTTTGTCTGTTAAACGAACCCCTGTTTCTTTTAAAAACGCCGTCTTTTAAACGCTTTTTACCACCAAAAGACCCCGCATTTGAAGGTGTGTAATAGACTTTTTCATATCCTCCGACATGTCAACACTTTAACAACACAAAAGAATAACACATATCTTCTAACGTCATGTTATTTATTTCAGTAAAAGATCACAAACATTGTCACACAAACATCGAGGCATTGTAGGAATTTTATACAAATCACTGGGTTTTTGTCAACCACATACGCTATAAATGCATCGATTATTTCACAGACAACCGTCTGATCATTTCTCGACAGTAGAATTTCACACACATCACACACATATGTACACAAACATAAAATGTTCGCAATTCTAACACGTACGGTCACGTCCACAAGATCTAATATTTTTGTGATAGATCCCAAAATCGGCTTCGCCTTAACACACATATGTAACAAAGAAGTCCAATCACACACTGTACCTCGACAATATTCATCTGATTCACGAGATTTGTTATATGATCGGGTCGACACCACATCCGTTTACACCTACGGGCACACCGACACAGTCCGTAAGGCGTTTGTACAACAGACTGGACATCTCACACCCAATACGTCAATTAAGCAGACTCTTTGCTAATCCTGTAGCGCCGCACACATTCCCCACCTCAAACGGTTGTTGTGACCCCCTTCCAGCTATCCACGACGTCAGTAGCCGATCTCCTACCGCCGACATCCACAAGTTTCTCTCTGACCTGCGTGAAGTCTCTGCACGATGTAGACTTCGTCTCGCAACTCGTGTAGAACGGCGTCCACCGATCCTTGAATTCTCTGAGGGTTAACCCGCAACCAAACCGACTCAATGCTTGTGCGATGAAATGTTTAAGACCTGGTTTGAGCAGGCCACGCCGATAGTTCCTCAAAGTATTTGTCAAAGAAATACGCGTCAGGTTCAAACAGACAGGAGTGTCTAAGTTGACTCGGATGATCCGCACCGCCGACCCCAGGCATAGATCTTTCAGTTTTTTGTTGATAATATGCTCAAGAAGGACCACGACTGTTGCCTTTATAATCTTGAAAGCGTCAGATCGAATACAGCCGTCTGTGTCATCAACGCCGATGTAGGCCGAGGCGCCGGTTAAAGAGCCATTGATGCCGTATGGTGTTGTTAGGAAACTTAGGTTGTGATATCCTAATTCTTTGCAGAAGTTATCCAACCACCTGTTGTCGTATGTTTGTGGTGGGGAATCTAGCGTTGTCGCGTTGTCATCAGGCAGAGCCGGAGCTGTCTCCGGGGTGTTGCTGTAGCACTTGTATGTAGATTCTTGAGACATCTTCGTAATATGTGTTTGCCTGTGACACATGTCACCCCGTTTTAATTGTTGCAGCATGAGGGCGGTCTTAAGAGAGGTTCTCTGGAGTTGGTAACGCCCTGCTCAGGTTTAAACAACAGTTCCTTCACAACGTCATCCCCACGAAGAATTTTTGACAAATTACTATATTGTTGTTTTTTTCTTGGAGCAAATGTTAAATCCTCAGGCTTTTCATCAGACACTCTTATAGGAGTGATGCAGGACCATCTTCTAGAGATATTGGGTGTTCGCGGTGTAGCCATCATAGCAGTTAGATGCAGACTGTCTTCTGTGTTTAACCACAATGGCTTAACACGATATTTAAAACCATCAACACCCCCACAGACACTCATTATCATAAACAAACTGATAGGAACACACCACGACCCCCCCCCCCGGTCATAAAAAAACAAAACAAAACAAAAAAACTCTTGGTCAGGAAGAAACAAAGGATCATAAATTAACCAGGCCTAGAGAAACGTCAGGTCCGAGAAGACCGTGATTGACATCTACTTCTTCCACCGTGATTGACAGTTGACAGAAAGTACTGGCCATGTTGAGACCCCCAGTGTGTGGGTGTATTTAGAGAGAGAGAGAGAGAGAGAGAGAGTGCGAGAGAGAGGAGTGTCTGAATACACGTATGTGTGGGCGGGGTTTAGCGAGTGAGAGGCTGGGTTTCGTTTCAACTTCATACGGCTTTTACACATCGAATGGAATACATCTCTGGAAAATACTTAGCTCCTAGTTTAAACATTACGGAGATTCTTTTAGACGACACTAACATTTTTTCCTCGTAAGGATCTTTGTTTAGAAATCGTGTGATACGCACCATTCTTTTAAACTGCTCTTTTCACCATTTTTTACAGCCTAAAGTTTTATGTGTTTTTGGATACCTGGTAATGCGGATTCTTTTTAAACAGATCTTTTAATACTTTTTTCCTCGTAAGGATCTTTGTTTAGAATTCGTGTGATACGCGCTATTCTTTTTAAACACATTCTTTTTTAAACTTTGCTTTAACTCCTAAACTTTTTATTCAAAGGTAAGCAGGGATCCTTAAAAACCTAATCAACATTTGTTTTCATTATTTTCACAAAATAAATATTCTAATCCTATTCTATTCCTATTCCTTTTCTAACATTGTGTTTACACAAACGAAATAAAGTCACACAGTAACACAAGCATATCCCTATATTAAAAACATTTATTTATTTTCAGACGTATTTCATCCCGCCAAAAAAACCAAACTCATTAACATAAACCCCCATTTTGATGGAAGGGGGCTATTCCCCCACACACCCCCTCTCCCCCAATGTCCAGACACAGAGGAGCCAGATTGATTAGCTGATACGACCGATAAGGGTTACCCCCTCAACCCCCCTCACCACCCCTCCGACGACCTGTCAATCAGGGAAGGACAGGGGGTCATAAATTACCAACACAGAGGGTCATAAATCATCACTTTGACAGAAAGTGTATGATATAACTACTAAGGACTTTATCAGTGGGGAAAGTGAAAGGTTTTAGACTGGCCAAGTCAATCACCAGACCTTCAACCAATTGAGTATGCATTTCAACTCCTGAAGAAGGGACTGAAGGTAGAAATGCCCCAAAACAAACAACAATTGAAAGAGACTGCAGTATCTGGAAATGTATCACAAACCAAGAAATGAACAATTTGGTGATGTCAGTGAGATGCAGGCTTGATTCAGTTTTTGCAAGCAAATGATATGCAACCAATTATTAAATTTACTTGAATAATTGGTTATTAATAGACTTATCTGTTCCTATACTTTTGCTTGCCTAAAAATTGTATTCTGTGTGTGGAAAATGGAAGGTGCGGCAATTATGCGTTCCCATTGTTGCTCGCTTGCATAAGGTGCCGTCGGAAAAGGAGAAAAGGCAAAAGTGCTGATATTTTTTGCAGATCCCGGAAAAGATACTTCAACTCTTCTCTCCCCAGTATCTTCTTAGACAACATTCAGTCTGGATAACAAACTTGACAAACTTAATGTGATAATCACATTTCAGTGCTACATACGGAACTGCTGCCTGCTGGAATTCTGTGAAACCTGGTACACACAGCAGTGCCCAACATGGCCACCACACCGGTGAGATTATCCTTTTTTGTCAAGACAGAACACTAAACTCTGGTACGAGCAGAGTTTGGGACATGGACATTACGGTCTTAGCAACACACTACTACCTGGATCTCGAACTGCTCGCGATTAAAGAGTGCCCTTTCTACCTCCCCTGGGAATTTAGCTTAGTCATTCTTACTGTAGTCTACATTCCACCTCACATGGACAAAATGAAAGCATTGGATGAATGGTATAACATCATTAATGGTCTAGAAATTGCATACCCTGAGGCTGCTTTCATCGTTGTTATTGACTTTAATAGAGTGAACATGAGGAAAGTTCTTCACAAATACTACCAGCACATTAATATTCCCACATGAGGTGACCAGACCTTAGATCACTGCTATTCAACAAAGGTAACCAGGTTAGCATATTGCTGTTATCTACCTACATACATACCATGCCTCAAACTGGAAATAATGTTTTTTAGAGCATTTCATAAATGGAGTGAGGATGCTATCTCCAGACTGCAGGACTGGTTTGAATCTACAAATTGGCAAATGTTTCACAATGTAGCAGGAGAGAACATAAATGAATACACACACGCTGCAATAAGCTACATCAACAAATGCACGGAGGATACTGTTCCTGCCAACTGTCAACATAAAGTCATTTCCAAACCAGAAACCATGGGTCAATGGAGAGGTGCAACGTTTGACTCTGGGAACCTGACTTCCTTAAAAGAAGTCCAGGTTTGACCTTAAAAGGCTATCAGATCTGCCAAAAGGGACTTCAGGGACAGAGTGGAGTCAGACTATCATGGTTCTGACCCCAAACGCATGTAGAGCGGTCAGCACACTATAACAGACTACAGGAAAAGCAGCTATGTGCCTACGTCTGCCTACTTACCAAATGAGCTCCACACATTCTACACTCACTCTGGGGCAGGCAATACATTCCCTGCTTTAAACATTCCTGCTGACCATGACACTTGCCCTCTGGCTCTAACTACATCCAAAGTGAGCAGGGCCTTCAAGAGAACCAATGCTCAGAAGGCACCAGGTCCTGATGGCCTCCACAGACATGTCCTGAGGGCTTGTGCTGACCAGTTAGCAAACGTTTTCACTAACATCTTTAATCTCCCTTTAAGTCTGACTCTAACCCTCACATGCTTCAAGCAGAGCACCATCAATCATCCTTGTCCCCAAGAAAATGTCTGTCTCCTGCTTGAATGACTGCCAACCTGTAGCACTGACATCATTGATCATGAAGTGCTTTGAGCGTCTTGTCAAATTTTATATTTTCTTTTCCCTACCAGACACCTTCGACCCATTCCAGTTTGCTTAGATCTGCTGATGACACTATTGCAATGGCCATGCCCCTGCCCTGGAACACTTGAAGGAAAGAGTCATCAATGTGCGGATGCTGTTTATTATACCATCATCACTTCAAAACTAATAGTCAAGTGGAAGGATCTGGAACTTACCAGTCCCATGTGTAACTAGATCTAGGACTTCCTGATAGGGAGACCCCAGGTGTTCAGGATTGGCAGCCACACATCCTCCACACTCACACTCAACATAGGTGCCCTACAGGAATATTTGCTCATCCCCTTCTTGTACTCCCTGTTCTCATCTGATTGCCCCTCTGAACACAGCTCCAACATGTCCTAGGATCTCTCCTGCAGTCTCCACACAGACACAATAGTGAGAGCAGCCCATAAACGTCTCTACTTTCTGCAGAAGTTTGTGAGGTTTGGCATTTCCACTGACATCATGTCAAACTTGTACCGCTGCACCATAGAGAGCATTGTTCATGTCACATATGTGGTTTTGTCATTTGTACTGCCAGTGTTTAAATCCGAGCCTTGTCACAACCATTTCAATTTCCAGTGTACCTTATGAAATTGTGCAAATGACTCTTGACTCTTTACAAAAGGTTCTATGTTTTATGTTGTTTAACATATCTAGATGTAAATACCAGTAAATAAAAGCTAATGAAATGCTAAACTCTCATCTCATATCCATCTTTTGATCTCAAAAATAAAATGATCAAATGAATAATGGCACTATACCCACTATCTGTTTTTTAATGGCGCACAAATTTTAATGTGTGTTTGTAGGAACTGTTGTGGCCTTACATGGCAAATTATTATTATTATTATTATTATTATTATTATTATTATTATTATGTGGTCTTTGACTGCCATCTAGAGGTCAACTGTTAATGAAACATCTATGAGGAATAAAATTTCACCATTGTGACAAACATGAAGTCTTATGACACAATTGATAAAAGTCTAAAATATATTAAACAGAATTGGAATTGTGTTGAGGGCATGCAGTTTATCAGTATATATAGTCAATGATTGAAATGTTTGTATTACCTGTAAACACTGAAATTATGCATTAATATAGGAGTTTTCTTGTTACCATAACTGCACTATTGGTATGGTTCTGAATTCTGTTGACTCAGAAGATTACCCGACTCGTCCTTGAGCCTTGTCATGATGCCTATTGCAACCAAAACCATACAGGCCACCCCCTGCAATGAGACCTCGGGTTAGGTGTTACTAACCCAATACTTCTCCTTTCTTCTCACCCAGAGCCAAAATCTGCTCTTCTTAGCCAAGTCTTTCAACACCTTGCACTGGTTTACTCTAGTTACTCCCATAACTCTCAGGAGGTGAACAGTTAATGTTCCTAAGCATCCTACTTCTAATGGGTAGATGATGGTTCTCCAGCCAGCCTCCCTGCACTCAGTGATAAGACCTGAATACTTCAGCCTCTTCCTCCAAAAGGCAGCTTCTAGTTCCTCCTCCCATGGGACAGTTAGCTCGAGGAGGAGCACTGTGTTAGGAGCACTTAGGTCACTATATTGGGGCAGAGACTTATGTTGTTGGTGATTTCACTGGCAAACTGGAGCTTCCTTCCAAGGTTGACTTTCATTCTCCAGTCCTGGGTGAAAGGATCTAACCATGATGGAACTCTTGGTGGGTGCTTGTGTTGCCCCACCTCCTCTGTCTGACGAATTGGATATACTGACACCCTGGTGGAGGATGACCTCTACTCATGACCTGTCTACGACCCTCCAGCACATCGACCAATATGCTCAGGTCACCACCAGTAGTGCCCAGTAGTGGGAGTATGGATGTCACGAGAACCGATACTTCGGTACCAAGTCAGTACCAACATTCTTAAAACATGACAGTACTTGTTTTTCTGCCGTAGCGTAGGTACCAATTGTAAGGAAGGTGCAATTTTTCCGGACCTGATGGGGGCATCAAATGCACGCAAGTGTGTCCACAAATGGTGAAGAAGAACAACAACTACAAGCACAAGGGAAAAACTACAGAAGTTTAGCTCCGCCCCGACTCATTGAGAGGAAAGGTGGTAAGAGGAAATACTTTGCATTTGAGGCAGATGACAACAAACATATAATTCATTATCTGAAGCCAGTGTGCAACCGATGCTATCGTTCATTTCAAACAAAGTGAGGAAACACCTCAAATTTGGCGAAGCACCTGAAAGACTATGTTATGTTTGTTTGAGGCAGCTGTCATTGTTGCAGTGAAACCAGTTAACGTTATGCTCCATGTAATGTTTGCGATAGCCAGTTATTTGTTAGCGACGCGAACGCATTGCAAAGTCATAAACTACCATCTAATGGGCCACCATGCATCGCCATTCGGCCCGTGTCCTGTCAGCAAAATGTACCCAAATGTCACTAATAATTATTTAAATGTTAATGGTTTTAATAAATGTTTTTGGCCTGCCACCATATCAGTGAATTTGAACTAATGCTTGCATTCAGAGTATAATGTGTGTGTGTGTGTGTGTGTGTGTATGCGTGCGTCTGTGTGTGTGCGCGTGTGTGTGTGTTTGTGTGTGCACGCACGTTTAGGAGTGCACCTCCACTATAGCCTCCACTCATTGTTAGACAGTGTTTGATAACTAAAATACCACCCCCCCCCCTCGCTCTCTCTCTCTTTTTGACAGTATCAGCCAGAGGAGGATGTCTTCCAGGGGAGTTTTTAATTTAATTATTTTTATTTTATTTTTATACCACACTGTGGTATTGACTTTGGTAGTGAGTATCGTGTACTTTTTGTCGTATCGGTGATGACTACTAGATTTTTGGTATCATGACATCCCTACTTGGGAGAGCACAATCTTGCAGCCTGACAAGTCTCCAGACATGCATTTAGATTGCTGCAGAGGGGACAGCATTCTTCCTGACCACCACTGGTACAGGGTCAGTGGGCAGGGGCGAATGTTATATGTTGCCCTGATAAGAAAACTAAACTTTGCCTGTCAAATTTTCCACAGGTCTGCCATGCTAATATTTCTGCCAGCAACACCACATTGTCCAGCCCCCTTCTCCTGCTTGTACCCCGTGCTGATGGATTGCATTGGCAGCTGTAAGATGTTCTTATCAAAGAGACCAATTTCAGATTTCAAAGAGACCAATTTTCAGGCAAGTCCACCCAATTTCGGATGAAAGAGACGGCTTTCCCATCTTGCTTACTGTGCTAAAGTTTGTGAACCATTTAATCATTTCTCTACATATATTTGCATCAATATGACCTTAAACATCACATTTTCAGAAGTCCTCAAAAGTACAGTAAACAAAAATAACCCAGTTAAACCAATGAAAATGTATTATACTTGTCTGTTTATTTAATGAGGAAAATGGTCCAATGTTTCATATTTGTGAATGGCAAAAGTATTTGAACATCTAGGATTAGCAGCTTATTTGAAGGTGAAATTAGAGTCAGGTATTTCTATTCAATGAGATAACAATCATGTGTGAGTGAGCACCCTGTTTTATTTAAAGAACAGGGATCAAACAAAGTCTGATATTCACAACACATGCTTGTGGAAGTGTATCATGTCACAAACAAAGGAGATTTCTGAGGACAGTCAGATTGTGTACAACCCCAATTCCGAAAAAAGTTGGGACAGTATTGAAATGCTAATAAAAACAAAGAGGAGTGATTTATAAATGTACTTTGACTTACAAAAAACATTGTGTGTTAAAATCCCAGGAGATTAGTAGTTTCTAAAATATTAAATCAAGCCCTTCTTATACCAACCATGCCACGGTTAATGTCACAGAGATCACATTTTTTTTTCCCACTTTCTGATCTCTTATGTGAACATTAACTGAAGCTCTTGGTCTGTATCAGCATGATTTTTTTTTAAATTGCAGTGCTGCCACATGACTGGCTGATTAGATATCTGCATGAATGTGCAGTTGTATAGGTGTTCCTAATAAAATTGACAGTGAGTGTTTAAAGTGGTGCTTGAACGTTTGTGAAGTTATTAATTATGACCTAAAACACAAGTCCTCAGGTTTCAGGTCAGGACTATGACTTGGCCATTTCAAAACATTAACTTTATTCTTCTTTAACCATTCTTTGGTAGAATGACTTGTGTGCTTAGGGCCGTTGTCTTGACTCTGCATGACTCACCTTCTCTTGAGATTCAGTTCATGGACAGATGTCCTGACATTTTCATTTAGAATTTGCTGGTATAGTTCAGGATTCATTGTTCCATCAATGATGGCAAGTCAACCTCTCCCAGATGCAGCAAAACAGGCCCAAACCATCATATCGTCATTCTCTGACTATTGAGCGCACCTGAATATAAGCCGCACCCTCTAATTTTAAGAAGAAAAACTATTTTGTACATATATAGGCCACACTTCTCTATAAGCCACAGGCTCATTAGCCCATAAAAATCCATAAATTAGCCGCATCATTGTTTAAGCCGCAGTGTTTAAAGCGTGTGAAAAAAGTAGCGGCTTATAGTCCGGAAATTACGGTACTACCACAGCAATATTTCACAGATGAGATAAGGCTCTTATACTGGAAATCAGCATTTCCTTTCTCCAAACATAACGATTCTTATTTAAACCAGAAAGCTCTAATTTGGTCTAATCTGTCCTCAAAACATTTTTCCAATAGCCTTCTGACTTGTCCATGTGATCTTTAGCAAACTGTAGATGGGCAGCAATGTTCTTTTTGGAGAACAGTGGTTTTCGGCTTGCAACCCTGCCATGCACAACATTGTTGTTCAATGTTCTCCTGATGTTGATCTCAAACATTAATAGAGCCCTTTAGTTGCTTAGAAGGGTTCCTTTGTGACTTCGCAGACTTTTACATGTTTTGCCCTTGGAGTGATCTTTGTTGGTCAACCACTGCTGGGGAGGGTAACGATGGTCTTGAATTTCTTCCATTTGTACAACCCTAATTCTGAAAAAGTTTGGAGAGTATGGAAAGTGCAAAAAAACAAAAAACAAAAGGAGTCATCTGAAAATTCAATTCACCCTGTACTATATTGAAAGCATTAACACATTATTTTATGTTTTTACTTTGTGAATTTAATGTATTTTTCAAAATATACACTAATTTAAAATCTGATGACTGCTATACACTCCAAAAAATTTTGGACACTGGACAGTTTACCACTGTGTAACATCACCTTTTCATTTAATAACATTTATTATATGTTGAACTGAAGACACCTGTTGTTTAAGTTTAGCAAGTGGATATTTCCCCCAATTCATCCATTTTGCATTTCTTCAGATGCACTACTGTACAAGGCCTTCGTTGCTGTATTTTGTGCTTCATAATGCACCACACATTCTCGATCGGAGACTGGTCAGGGCTGCAGGCAGGCCATGCTACCACCCACACTCTCTGCTTACTTGTAATCCGGGCAGAATGCGGTTTGGCATTGTAATGCTCTGGATGGCAGCATATATTGCTCCAAAATGTGTACAAATATTTCTGCATTAATGGTGACCTCACAGATGTGCAAGTTACTCATTCCATGGGCAATGACACACCGCCATACCATGACAGACACTGGCTTTTGGACCTGACGCTGATAACAGCTTGGAGTTTTTTGGAGGAAAACTCTTTGGCCCGGAGAACATGATCGCTGCTTTATCCAAAAACTATTTTAAATGTTGACTCGTTGGACCACAAAACACGATTCCACTGTGCTACTGACCATCTCAGATGAGACCAAGGCCAGAGAAGTCATCAGTGCTTCTGGACAGTGTTGATGTATGGCTTCTGCTTTGCATAGTAAAGCTTTAACTTGTATCTTTGGATTCAGTGGTGAATGGTGTTGACTGACAAAGGTTTGCCCAGGTATTCCCGAGCTCATGTCAGGATATCCATTACAGACTCAAGACGGTTTTTAAGACAGTGACGTTTGCGGGAGCGGAGACCATACGCATTCAGAAGCGGTTTTCAGCCTTGCCCTTTACACACAGAGATTTGACTGGATTCCTTGAGCCTTTTAATTATAAAATAATCATTATCTTATCTCATTCATAATACATATTGATCATAATATATCTACCTCACCTTGCTACCTCGTTAAACATACCTACACATCAGCTACTGCACCGAGCTTCATAACTAACCTCGCAGAAACATCAGTTAGATTTGGAACACCGTCAGATCCCATAGAACTTGATCAGGCGACTGAATGCTTGGAGTCAACACTCCGCTACACACTAGATAAAATCGCTCCACTCAAAAGAAAAATAATTAGAGAGAAAAAATTAGCACCCTGGTATAACAATCAAACGCGTACCTTAAAACAGACATCTAAAAACTTAGAACGTAAATGGCGTCAAACCAAACTGGTAATATTTCAAACAGCATGGAAGGAGAGCCTACTGAAATATAGGAAATCTCTTAGTGAAGCTAGAAAAATCTATTTCTCCACCTTAATAGGAGATAACAAAAACAATTTTAGATTCCTTTTCAACACAGTAGCAAAATTAACTAGGAATAAAACCACTACAGAGAGAACATCATTACATAGCAGTGAAGATTTCATGGAATTTTTCATTGATAAGGTTGAAAATATTAGACAGATTTGTCCAGGAGTAATTGAACCACTTTTAAATATAATCAATTCTTCACTAAGCACTGGCTATGTACCCAAATCCCTTAAATTAGCAGTTATTAAAGCCTTGATTAAAAAACCTGACTTTGACCCGTCTCAATTGTCCAGCTATAGACCTATATCAAATCTCACCTTCATCTCTAAGATCTTAGAAAAGATTGTAGCAAAGCAATTATGCTCGTACTTAAATAGGAATAACATTCATGAAATGTATCAGTCAGGATTTAGACCTCATCATAGCCCAGAGACAGTGTTAGTTAAAGTAATAAATGACCTTCTACTGACCTCTGATCAGGGCTGTGTCTCGATGCTTGTGTTACTCGACCTTAGTGCAGCTTTTGATACTATAGATCACACTATTCTCCTTGATAGATTAGAAAAGTTTGTTGGCATCAAGGGAACAGTCCTCTCCTGGCTCAGGTCTTATCTGACGGATCATTATCAGTTTGTAGATGTAAATGGTGATTTCTCCATGAGTACTGAGGTTACTTTTGGAGTTCCACAGGGTTCTGTTTTAGGCCCACTGCTTTTTATTTTATATATGCTACCCCTAGGACAAATTATTCATAAGCATTGAATTAGCTTCCACTGTTATGCTGATGATACACAGCTGTATGTTTCAGCGAAGCCAGAGGACAGACAGAAGCTTAGTAAAGTTAAGGATTGTGTAAAGGACATTAGACATTGGATGTTAACTAACTTCCTTTTACTTAATTCTGATAAAACAGAAATACTTTTATTAGGACCACATGTAGCTAGAAGTAATCTTTCTGATCACATGGTTACTCTGGATGGTCTTTCTGTTTCATCATGTACAGCAGTTAAAGACCTTAGAGTAATTATTGACTCCAGCCTATCATTTGATGCTGATGTAGATAATATTACTAGGATAACTTTCTTTCATCTCAGAAATATTTCTAAAATAAGAAACATATTGTCACTACATGATGCGGAAATACTGGTTCATGCATTCGTCACCTCTAGATTAGATTACTGTAATGCCTTACTGTCTAGATGTTCCAGTAGAAACATAAATAAGCTCCAGTTATTCCAGAATGCAGCTGCTAGATTCCTAACTAGAACTAGAAGATACGACCATATCACACCAATATTATCCACACTGCATTGGCTCCCAGTAAAATCTCGCATTAACTATAAAATACTTTTATTAACCTATAAAGCACTAAACGGTCTTGCACCACAATATCTAAGCGACCTTCTGGTTTTATATGATCCACCACGCTTACTTAGATCAAAAGATGCAGGCTATTTGATAGTACCTTGAATAGTGAAGGCTACAGCAGGGGGAAGAGTCTTCGCTTATAGAGCCCCACAGTTATGGAACAGTCTTCCTATTAGTGTTCGGGACTCAGACACAGTCTCAGTGTTTAAGTCTAGGCTTAAAACGTAACGTTTGTTTACTCAAGCCTACCCTGACTAGACTATAATCTGTTTTACTACTTCGCATTCCTAATAATCTTTTTTCTCCCTCTCTCCTTTTTCCGAGCCCCACACGAATTTATGGAGATACTAGAGATCCAGACACTTTCTCCCTCTGGGTGGAGCTCAAATCTTCTCCAATTCCAGACTACTGGGACTACGGCTGCTCCTAAGGCCATACATACTTCATGTACATCCATAATTAACTTTTTCACACTATGTGTTGTTACCCAGATGAGGATGGGTTCCCTTCTGAGTCTGGTTCCTCTCAAGGTTTTTTTTAAACATCTTAGGGAGTTTTTCCTTCCCACTGTCGCCACTCAGTGGCTTGCTCAGTTGGGATAAATTCACACATTTAATATCTGTATAACATGTTAATATTTCTGTAAAGCTGCTTTGAGACAATGTCTATTGTAAAAAGCGCTATACAAATAAAATTGAATTGAATTGAATTATATTGTGCACTGTAGAAGGTGAAATGCCTAAAATCCTATCGATTTTCCTTTGGAGAATGTCATTCTCAAAGTGTTGGATTATTCCGCTGATGCATATGTTGGCAGATCGGTGGGCCTCCACCCAACCTTGCTCTTGAAGGACTAGGCCTTTTTGGGGGTTCTTTTTTATACTATGATTAGACAATTGCCTCACCTGTTTCACATCACCTTATTTCAAACTAGTCACACGCTATTAGTCCTAAATTGCCTCGTCCCAACTTATTTAGAGTTGCATAGCATGCATCAATTTAAAAAAAACATGTATCTTCAAAAACTCAGTTGATTAGGTAAGACGTCAAATACCTTCCCCAAACAATCCATACCAACTGTCATGCATGGTGGTCGTTTATACCAGAATATTCTTGGGATAAGTGTGAGGCTATCTGTCCAGCAGTTTAAGCTGGGCCAAAATTGGGTCATGCAACAAGACAATGAGCCCATGCACACCAGCATCTAAATAAGAAAAAAAAATCAATGTGTTGGTCTGGCCACGTCAAAGTCCAGATCTCAACTCTATTGAGATGCTGTATATAAATGAATGCCCTCAAACATCATAGAACTAAAGATATGTTGTAAAAGTGGGTCAATATTTCTCCAAATGGTGTGAGAGACTGATAAACTACAGAAAATTCTTACTTCAACCTATTGTTGCTAAAGATTGTTCTACATGTCATCGAATTATAGGGCGTACTTATTTTTTCCCACCTGGTTTCTGAATGTTGGTTTACTTTTTGGGAAAATAATAACTACATATTGAAATCAGTTATGTTTTTTTTTTGTCACCTGAGGATATTTGTTTGTTTATAGAAGTTGGTGAGGACCAAACAATTATTATTTAGGCCCTAGTAAAAAAAAAAAAAAGATTTGAAAAAAAGATTTCTTTTTCCCATCACTGTATATGCAGTTGAAAATTTCATGGAACCACAACTAATCATTCCTGGACAGATGCATCATGCATTTAATCCTACTGAGTCTGAGGAGAAGATGGACGTTTCAACAAGACAACGACCCCAAGCATGCAGCAAAAATAACAAAAAAATGGCCTTGCTTGACCTAACCAGTCGCATGACTTGAATCCATTTGAAAAATCTATGGAGGATTTTGAAATTGCTAGTCCATCAGAAGGACCCTCATAATCTTGGAGATGGAGAAATGGAGATGATTTGCCAAGACATACAAAGAAAACACATTAAAACGCATTAAGAAAGGCAGAAAAAAGTCTAGTCAGAATAATATCAGCTAGATTTGTAAAGCCGTATGTGAACATTTCTGTCGCTAAAAAGTCCCCATGAATAGCCATATGGTTGGTAGAATTCTGTACCTTCTGAAAATGATAGACTGATCATTTCTTTGTTAGTGGGCAAATGTACAAAATCCGCAGGGATCAAATACTTTTTCCCTCACTGTAGGTCAAAGCACTCCATCAGCTGAGTCGTTTAATCTGAAATTCAACTCAGTTAACCATTTTTTCTACCACATCTTGTAATGGCAGGTGTATAGACAATGACTTGGTTTACATGGACAGCAGTAATCTAATTATTGACCTTACTCAGAGTAAGATAATAATGTGATTAAGGTGTTTACATAAGTCGCTTTTAGAATACTCCTTCCATGTACCCGTTTTACATGTTATAGTACATAATTAGATTAATGGTACACGTCATTACATCACCGCGCCACGCCGTCCAACGTTCGCTCCAGAATTTCATGTATCAACATACAGTTCGTCTTCGTTATGGTATACAGTTTTGGTTGTTTTTAATTATTATTATTATTTTTTTTTACAAATGCTTTAAGTGCAGTTAATTATTTGGCATGTGCAAATAAACATCAGCTTGAAGCCGTGGGCTGTGTCCCAAACCGCGTACTTAACATCTATATAGTAGCCGAGATACATGTATTTTTCCCCACTACAGGTCTATAATAGGTAAGTATGTCGTTTGAGACGCAGCAGCCGTACTCTCTTGCTCGTAAAATATTAAGCACTCCACATGTCTTAATTCAATTAGTGTTTACTTCGAGTATGACCTGAAAAATTGCTGTTTACATGGTAGTTTCTTAATCACAGTATTGTCTTAATCGGGTTAATAGTGGATTATTGTTGTCCATGTAAACGCACTGAGTGTGTTTTTATCATCCTCGTCCAATTAAGCTTCAATGGTAAGTATCTATTCAACACTTAAACTAATGTCTCAAAGGACATTAGTGTTGTTGTCAATTAACTTTTCTTTGTCATTAGGAAGCTAGTTATCTACAACACCAAACTAGTTTATTAGCTAGTTACCTAGGCTAAGCAATGTTGGATGCTAGCTTGCTAAAATAATTCACAGTTGCACAGTTCAGGGAAGTAAAATATAGTGGCTGACACATAAACTATGTATGATGTTTGGTCATGCCACATAACCACAGTCATTAATTGTTGTAAATGTTGTTTTCTGTATAAATATTTAAACATCTTTAAAAATTAATGTCAATCAGAGAACCAAACTGCAGAGGATTAAGTGTATTTTTTTATTCACTGAGAAGATTTACTCCAAAATACACAAAACAATATCCAATGTGTGTTTGCGTTTCATGTTAACTTATATTTTTAAGTAGATTTAGATTATTTTTGGTGTTGCACGTAACATCAGACCACTAGACACGGCCGTTCACAAACTTCATGATATTAAAGGCCTGTATAGTAACGTTTATTTATTTATTTTATTCTGATGTGTTGCCTTTTTATATTTCTTTGTTAAATTTGCAGATGATGGTGATGGAAAACGTGCACCTGTTTTTTCAAGTGGAGAAGTTGATTAGAAGTTGAAAAGTTGATCCATTATAAGAATTTTTTATGATATAGTGTTCTTGCATTTTTTTTTATCTATGAAAAGTTTTTTTTTTATGATAATTACTGTTTTAAATGTCACAAGATTTTATGTAAACAGTGGATTAACCAAACCATGGATTGTGTGCTGACTACTTATTTATATAGACTAGTTTGTTTTATTTATGATTAATGATGTATGATTATTAAAAATAAATGATGAAAATTGAGGTTAAGAGAACGTTAGGGGAATGTTCTGTATAATGAATTCTGGCAACAAAAAACTAATGTTCCCAGAACATTCTGGGAACCAAAAATTGTTAGATGGGTGGGTGTTGTTCTAAACAAATTAATATAATTCAGCATTAGTACACCAATATTAGCATTAATACTAATGTTGGTGTACTAATGCTGTATAATATTAATTAATGTTAAATAATGTCAGCAAAGTATTAACAACACGTCCACAACAAAACAAAACAAAAACCGGAAGTCACTTACCCTCCACTTCATCCTCGGGGAGGTTGACAGGAGTCCCGTAAGAGAGGATGTCGGACACCGAACAGGGTCCCCTGTACATGAACCTAGAGGGCACGGCGCGCACTGGCATCTCTGCGATGACAAAAGCTAGGACTTCACACAGCGCGCCGTGCTTTGGACACTGCGGATTCCCTACATGGCGCACGGAGGAAATCCCATTAAATCCAAACTATTTACTCCCTCGGTTTTGATGAGATGACGCATTGAGGGACGCTCACTCCATGGAAGTGGCTGGTTTCTGTGAATCTTTCGGGTTTCTGTACCAAAAAATGGCGAAGGGATGCACTGGACGATTATGAAGCAACCAGATCGAACGTGCGTTTTGCTCGGATGTTAGCAAGGTCCAATTTTTGTGATGGTTTATTTGTTTCTTTGGAGAAGATCAACAACTAGACCAATTAGATCGAAAGATGAACGTTACTTCACTGTGTAAAGTACAATATTTGTGTTTATATAGCTCTTTTCTCCTGAACCGCTGAAATCCTACAGGTAGTTTAACGTCCTCTAATTACTGCAGTTCGAGTGGCTGAAATCGTTCCAGACGACCACGTTTAATCAAGTATTCCCATCAACCATTTTAAAGACGTTTTCCAAGGATGGATGCAATGTAACCACCTCGATGGCTACACTGATTTCATAAGAAGGAGCTGGTAATCGACTCTACAAACGCTGACCCCAACACTGAAGGGAAATCGCTGCGTCTTACTTGTATTATATTGCCAGACTGCGAGCCTACTCTCAGACCCCTCTCGTCAAATGCACACAGCTCTCTGTTCGTTGCGCGTGCGTTCACACACACTTAAAAGGGACGCGCACTTTCTTTGACGCATTTTGTGCTTACATGCGAGGATGAACATGCTACATGTTTATTTTCTATAGATGTTAAAGAGAAGAGACATTTCTGATTAATTTAATATGATGATATATAAGATTGTATGTCTGGTGTCATGCGTTTATCGTTTTGTAAATGAAAAATCGCGTTTTGACAAGGTGGCGACCTTTGTCTGGTAAATGTATGGTTGTTCAGGTGAAAATAATGAAGGAAAATCTCTACGAAATATTATGACCTCTAAAATGATATACAATCTCTCATAAAACAGAGGTTTTTAGAGCCCATTGGAGGCATTGCCCTGGAGGTGCAGTTAAGTGTGCTCCTTCCATGTTGTTCATTACTCTACTTCCTGTAAAGCTGTCACAGTGCCAGTCTGCTTGACACTGTTTCTTGACTACTCAAGAAACAACTGCAAGCTAATTTTTCAAAGTGCTTTGATATCTTTTTGTCCTGAAAAGTTAAGGTTCCCTTCTTTCCTGTTGACCCTAGCACACTGACATGGAAATGTTAATAGAATATTTCAGACACCTTAAAATACCCAGCCATGTCACACTTTAGTAAATAATTCTACATTCTGTCAATGCCTATCCATAAAGGTTTATGGTTACAGTGGATATAAAAAGTCTACACATCCCTGTTAATGTCATGTCAATCAAGATAAATCATGTCAGAACTTTATTGTAAAAAAAATGTACAGATTAATTAAACTAAAAAACAAATGTAAGAAAAAAAAGGTACAATAACTTGGTTGCATAAGAGTGCACACCCCTAAACTAATACTTAGTTGAAGCATTAAATCTTTTTTGGTACGAGAATGGCACATCTTGTCTTAGCAATATTTTGGAATTCTTCCTTGCAAAAGCATTATAACTCAAATTTGCTGGGCATCTCCTGTGCACAGCTTGTTGAACTTGTTTTGGTGAAGCCATTCCATTGGTGATTTTGAGGTTTTCTCTTGGTTGTTGTCATGCTGAAAGGTGAAATTCCTCTTCATCAGTGTTTTAGCAGAAGCCTTAATGTTTTGTGCCAAAATTGACTGGTATTTAGAGCTATGCATTATTCCCTCCACCCTGATTAAAGCCCAAGTTCCAGCTGAAGAACAACAGCCCCAAAGTATGATGCTGCCACCACCATTCTTCCCTGTGGGGATGGTGTTGATTATGTTGGCTTTGTATTCTGCTTTATAAGCTTGCTAAAATCAGCTTTGCTTCACACAGCTTTACTAATCATTATTACATTGGCTTGACAAATAAAATATACTGTTCTGTTTTATAAGATTATTATTATTATTATTATTATTATTATTATTATTATTATTATTATTACATCCTTTTAAAAGTGTATACCAAGTGCTTTACAGGTTGGATGTATATTTGCATAAATTCACATGTAAACTTGTGAGTATAATTTTGCTTTGTACTACATTTGCTAGTATGTATCTCATATTTTTCATCAATACAATTGATTAATGTTTTTGATTTAATGAGCATTCTGATAAACATGCATTGATGGTCAACCTTTGATGCATGATTAAAATACTCTATTTATACCCGTTTCTTCACTAGGTGTCTGATCATTGCAACTCTATCATTGATGTGCCTGTGGGGATCTTATTTGAAGACACCAATCTTCAGCCCCCAATTCCTTGCATTTGACTTCCTCTATTGGGATACTACTTGAAGGTGAGGGGGGAGGCAAAACCACCCCCCCCAAAAAAATGTGTTTTTTTGGGTGTGGTTTTTCTTTTTTTTGGTTTTTTTTTTTTCCTCCCCCCCCTCCCTTTTGTTTGTTTTTTTTTTCTCTCATTAACAAAGGATAAAAAGTATAATGTTTGAATGGTTTAAGTGCACAGAGTTCTACCTTTGTATTGCACTAGTTAATGTGGAACATTGTTACCACCTGTCACGTCATAGCCGCCAGAGGTCGCTGTGGCGCGGCATTTGAAATGACTGTTTGGGAACGCGCTCTTCCGGGTTAGCGTGCACGTTCACAAGAACTTAACACAGGTGTGTTTGCTTTCTTTTGATTACCGTTGTTATTTAATTGCCTAAGTTACCGAGCACGTTGCTCACGATTATTAGTAGTTGTCTATGTTTCTGTTCCTGTCAGAGTGGTTGAAATACGTTGACACGTTAGTAGCAGTCATTATGTATTGTATTATGTTTGAGCTTCATGCTATGTTTCCTGTGTTCATGTGAAGACAGCACTGTGTTGGAATACATCAATAAAGACGTTCCGTAACACCACCTGTACAGTGTGGTTGTGATCAATTTCCATTGCCAAATTCCATTTCCATTACAGTAGGGTGTGTACTGTAATTTCACCAATATTATGAATATTGGCCAATAAAGACATTCAATATGATGTTTAGTATGTTTAATTCAGTTTGGTATGCTTGCACAAAGCTTAAACAGTCAAAATGAATAAAAACATCAATTAGATTTAATTAATAATTTCAATTGAATTTTCAAGTTTCAACAATTTAAGTACAGTCTACATGAGTGCCAAGTTAAGTGAACTTAAATATACAAATTTTGGGAGACCCCATTACTCAAGAACATTGAGGGAACGGGTTTACTCAATGAATTGAGTTCAGTCAACTTATGAAGGTTTTCAGTGTATGAAGTCTGTTTGGCCTTAGAAGCAACCGTATTCCCAGCAACCACAGTGAGTGTGTCCATCTGGAATTGGAGTAGATGAGAGTTCCATCCAGATGTAGGGCATCCAAATGGATCAGGCCGGTCCGGAGAGCAGAAAGGATCAGGATCTCGCCAGAAAATTGTGTGTGGCTTGACAGAAGGAGAGAGGGAGAGAAGAGATTGTTAGGACTGTGCTTTGCGTAACAGAAAGACTACTCATGGTAGGCTTGAGTAAACAAATACGTTTAAAGCCTGGACGTAAACACTGAGACTGTGTCTGAGTCCTGAACACTAATTGGTAGGCTATTCCATAACTATGGGGCTTTAAATGAGAAAGCTCTTCCCCCTGCTGCAGCCTTCGCTATTCGAGGTACCGTCAAATAGCCTGCACCTTTTCATCTAAGTAGGTGTGATGGATCATAGAAACCAAAAGTTCATTTAGACACTGTTGCACGAGACCGTTTAGTGCTTTATAATTCAGTAATAGTATTTTATAATTAATGCGTGATTTCACTGGGAGCCAATGCAGTGTTGATAAGATTCTAGTTCTAGTTAGGACTCTAGCAGCTGCATTCTGGACTAACTGGAGTTTGTTTATGCACCTAGTGGAGCATCCGGACAGTATGTCATTACAATAATCTAATCTAGAGGTGATGAAAGCATGAACTAAAATTTCTAAAATTTCTGCATCATGTAGTGGCAATATATTTCTTATCTTAGCAATATTTCTGAGATGAAAGAAGGCTATCCTAGTAATATTATCTTCATGAGCATCAAATGATAGGCTGGAGTCAATAATCACTCCAAGGTCTTTAACTGCTGTACATGATGAAACAGAAAGACCATCCAGAGTTACTTTGTAATCAGAAAGATTACTTCTAGCTACACGTGGTCCTAATAATAATATTTCTGTTTTATCAGAATTAAGTAAAAGGAAGTTAGTCAACATCCGACGTCTAATGTCTTTTACACAATCCTCAACTTCACTAAGCTTATGTCTGTCCTCTGGCTTCGCTGAAACATACAACTGTGTATCATCAGCATAACAGTGGAAGCTAATTCCATGTTTATGAATAATTTGTCTTAGGGGTAGCATATATATATATATATAGTAAAAAGCAGTGGGCCTGAAACAGAACCCTGTGGAACTCCAAAAGTAACCTCAGTACACATGGAGAAATCACCATTTACATCTACGAATTGATAACGATCGGTCAGATAAGACCTGAACCAGGAGAGGACTGTTCCCTTATTACCAACAACATTTTCTAGTTTATCAAGGAGAATAGTGTGATCTATGGTATCAAAAGCTGCACTAAGGTCGAGTAACACAAGCAACGAGACATAACCCTGATCAGAGGTCAGTAGAAGGTCAGGTTTTTTTAAATCAGGGGTTTAATAACTGCTAATTTAAATGATTTGGTACATAGCCAGAGCTAAGGAAATAATTGATTTTTAGAAGGGGTTCAATTACTCCAGGAAAATTTTGTTTAAAGAAACATGCAGGTAAGGGATCTACTATACAACAATCTCTTCGGGGTAAGAGAAATGGAAGAGGATCCCGGGACAGCTTTCTAAGACACTGTCCCTCTCCGAAGATGGTTGGTGCTGGTCAGGGATGCACTAACATGGGCTGACATGAGGTAAAATGACCACGTGCATTTATAAGTGGTTTTTGGCCTTTTCGCACCGAGATTTGGATGGATTCATTGAATCTTTTAAGCATATTGTTTACTGTAGGAGGTGAAATGTCCAAAATCCTACTAATTTGTTTTCAAAGAATGTTATTCTCAAAGTGTTGGATTATTTACTGACGCATCTGTTGGCAGATTGGCGAGCTTCAAATCATCCTTGCTATTGAAGGACTTGGGCTTTTTGGAAGCTCCTTATATACTATGATTAGACAATTACCTCACCTGTTTCACATCACCTCCTTATTTCAACTTGTCACAACGCTATTAGTCCTAAATTGCCCATCCCAACTTTTTTGGAACATGTTTCATGCATCAATTTCAAAATAAACAATGCAGTTGTTTAGGTAAAACATCAAATACCTTGTTTAAATACAAATCAAAGTATATTTACAAATCATTCCTCTTTGTTTTTATTAGCATTTTCCGTACTGCCCCACCTTTTTTGGATTTGGGGATTGTATTATTTTGAATATTTAGTTAGATGTAGACTTTGATTTGATTATGGGTTATAGTCTGTATTAAAACCTGTTCTGTCCCACTTTACAATGTACATTTCCCTTTTTTGTTGTTGTTGTTTATATCTTGGCAATTTACTTTTTTTTTTGCTATTTTCTTCTGCCAGATCAATAATAATAATAATAATAATAATAATAATAATAATAATAATTGGGTGGAGAAAGGGGATAGGCTCAAGCCACCTTTCCCTGAGCCAGATTATATCATTTGTAGAGGTAGCCACAATCTCCCCATTTCACTCAGTGTTTAAGCTTTTTTGGAATTGTCTGTGGGACTGGTCTTACAACATTGAGTTTTTATCTCACCAGTCATATAGCTCTTCTTTTCAGTCCTTTTGATGCCATTTTGCTTCTGTTAGAATCTGCTGTGCTCAGAGTTCCTGCTGCTAGAAACAGAAAGCTAATGGCAGCTTTTTGGTTAAGATGAAGTGTTGTTTCTGCTTGATATCCTAATCAAATAATAAATTTTTCATTGCCCAAACATTATGAAGGCTTAGGAATGTACTAAGTTGAATGTTTAGTTAGATGTAGGTTTTGATTAAAATAAGATATAGACTATAGTCTGTAAAAAAACTGTTATGTCCCCTCCTTTGTCATGAAGTACAAACTTTACAATGTACATCTGTTCCATTTGACTTTTTGTTGTTGTTGTTGTTGTTGATATATCGCTGATAAGTTTACTGTGAACACTCTTCCCTATCTGTTTCCTTGTTACCATTTTCCCTCTTTCTTCCTTTGTTAACACTTTGTGAGGGACAGTGAGAAGGTTTTGACCACAAGATCTTAAACTTCTAAGGGGAGTGTAAGAAATAATAGGGATCATTCTTTTTTTTAACGGTATATAAATTTTGGTATCATCTGTATAAAAGTGGAAAGATACCCCATAACTTCTGAGAATGGAACCCAACAGTAGCATTTATAAGGAGAACAGAGAAGGAGCCAGAAACGAGCCCTGAGGAAGGTGACAAGTGAGGTGGGTAGCTGATGATGTATAATTTCTTAGCCTGACCATAAACATTCTATCTCACAAATATGATTTAAACCAATCAAAAATCATGCCTTTTAGGCCTTTTCATGCCTTTTTAATTTAAGCCTCTAACCTTGAGATCAGTATAGGGTGGTCAACAGTTTCAAATGCTGTCAAGAGTCACCAGAATTGGTAGCCAAGAAGATATCATTTTTGAAAAAAAAAAATGCTGTATAAAAAGGACTCTAATACCTTAATACCTTAGAGATAAAAGGTAAAACTGCAATAGGATGTTTTTTTTTTTTTAAACAGAGGTGTCAAGTGAAGGCTTCTTGAGTAAGGGGGTGACAGTGGAAGGATTTGTTAAGGAAGGACACAAGACCTGGGCCCATCAAGTCAATAATTAATGTTAGCAACCTTAGTAGCTATATCATACACAGATTCCCCATCTTGCTTATCTCTTTTATGTAACTGGAATCTCTATGATAATCGGTTGTTTGGGTGAATAGTAGTCCTTGAGTAAGTCCACTATTTCCTGATATGATTTATGGCCTGGTTTCTGTGGCTGAGTTTAACTCTGTAGCAGATTAAACATTTTCACACCTATGACACTTAGAAATGTTGGCAAAATAGCTTCAGCAATGTTTGCCAGTACAAAGTAGTCAAAACATGCGGTAAAAGCACTCCACTACTCTACTGTTTCATCAAAGGGTTCAATTCTACTGATTTAATCCAGCCATTTTTGTTTTTACTCACTCCTCTCGTTGTTTCTGTTCATCGACCTTTGTGACCCCCCCCATTTTTTTTTTATTAGTGTTTCCTTGTCAACTTCTTTTGTCTTTCACTCTATTTGATTCTAGCGAAGACAACTCATTCAGCTCTGATTGTCGCGGCTATATATGGGGTCGCTATTGCTAATGGGGATTGCGTAGTCTGCGCGGAGGATTTGTGCCATGAACATCTACAGTCTGAAAACACTGACTATACAAAATCAAGAAAGCCTAAAATGAGAATGAAAGGTCCTTGTCGCTAATTATTTATTAGTTTTTATTTTTATTATTAGTTTTTATTACTCAAAATGGCACTACACTTGGTTCTGCGGAACACAGAATAGACAATTCTGGTTTATTATATACACAACAATTTTTATATTTTTTGGTGGTTCTTAAAAAAATGTCCAGACAGTAGGGTGACCAGACGTCCCACTTTGTGTTGTCATACATATCATTTTAATCCCACATCCCACAACTTGAGATGATGTCCCACATTTTGATTTGAAATAAAGAGGTAACTCAAATTTTAACAGAAGTTTGGAAGTAGGGGCGTGCTCGAGCACCAGCTTACATACCTGTGGGGAATTATACTAATGAATGTTCTGTGTTACACTGATGCGTGCCTCAAAAGACAGAGAGAGCCAAACAAAAGGAGTCGTGTGTTGTGTCTACAAAGTAAAACTGAAAGGTTTTTTCAATCCTCCAGCTTCCTTATTCCCTATCCAAATCTGGGAAAGTGTTACACCTAAGGTTTTAATTATTTTTTTTCTCTCATGTTTCTACAATAATATTTCAGTAAGTTATAAACTGAAATAAATGGAAAACATAATTTGCATCCCCAGAGGGCAGAGGACAAATCTGACATTCATCCAGTGGCTGTGAAGAAAGAATTGATTAATGAAAAATAGACACATTAATTACAATATACGTTTAGTACTTGATCTCATTGATTATACAGAGAATATTGATTAAGACTCTATTATAATGTTTTTGGAATGTTATAAAGAATTTGATTCATTAGAACTCCATTTTTTGCTTAAATCTCTTAGCATTTTTGGTTTCAGAAGTACTTTTACCAACATGGTGAGAATGCTTTATAATGATATTAATTTTTCAGTTTTGGTTGACTTGCATACTACTAAACATTTTAATTGTGACACAAGAGTGCGTCAAGGTTTCCCCGTTTCTTTTTCTTTTAGCCATTGAAGTGTTACCCATTGATATTTTACAAAATATATTACCATTTTAAAAGTTTTTTCTATATTTGATAAAGAATTTATAATACCTCAACTAGCTAGTGATTGTCACGATCTCACCTGCAGATGGCGCTGCGTCGATGACGTGCATGGAGGGCCGGAGAGCGCTTGCACAAACCAAAGCTCGCACATGTTTGCACGTTACATGTAGACTTTGTATACAATGGACATGTGTGTTTGTTTCTGTTTTGTGTCCGCCTTGTTTAATTATTGGTGGATATTCGAGGGTTCGCCTCAATTGTTTTCAGCTGCTTCAGTTAAAGTTTGATTACTAGAGTTATTTAAAGCCTTGTGTTGCTGCACACTTTACGCAGTATTATATATGTTGATATGTGTAATGTGTAAGGTTTACCTGCCATGCTCTAGTTTCATGTTCCGTGCCTCCGTTCAAGTTTTATGTTTAGACCATGTTTCCCATTTTCTTGGACATTAACTTTAGTGTGTAAATAAAGACTTTGATCTGCACTTGCTTCCGTTTATAGTCTCGTTTCATAACAATGATACTACTTTATTTCTTAAAGACCAAAGTCAAGTTCCTTTGAGTATCAATATTATTAAACCTTTCTCTGGTGCCTCAAGCTTATATACTGCTCAAAAAATATAAAGGGAACACTTTGAGTTACATTGTGCTGTTTAAGTGTTCCCTTTATTTTTTTGAGCAGTATATTTAAATTTAGCAACGTGTGAACTATGTAGTCTTTATGATACTCAACACAAATTGATTAATTATATACTCATTAAAGACTGTATCAAGTAACTGGGGATTTCCCTTACTAAAGATTGACTCACCAAAAACTTAATTTTTTAAGTTGTTAAAAGTTTTTAGGGGCCTCGGGGGTCCGGTCTGACCGGCCACGCCCAGCCGGCACTTGGCGAACCCGCCGGAGGTCGCCCGCCCAGCTAACTCCCACCGACGAGCCCATGCCCACGGAGCCGGAACTGGGGCTTCCTGGACCGACCCAGAAACCTTGGCTGGCCGGCTGCGCCCTCCATGCACGACAGTTGCCGGAGGGGCCCACCCAGAAGGTGTGGATTGAAGGGAGACCGATCACCGCGCTGCTGGACACCGGTCACAGTGAGGCTTCCCCATGGCCGGAGTCCGCTGGGGAGGGCGGACGGTTGGGCGAGGGTCACCGTGCTCCCGGTGTCCAGCAGCACGGACACCGTCATGGGGACACCCGGGAAGTCCCTACAGCACAGGTGCCAATCAAGACCGCGACGTCGGAAGCAGAGGACCGGGGCCCGGACCGCTTACCTGGCCCAGGACAACGGGGACGCCACTCCTGAAGGTGAGTCCTCTATATTGATTAACCCTATGTCTGTTATCGTCCACCAGGTGAACCGAGAGGGGAGCTTTGGTCAGGAGCAGAAGGAGGACGACCGCCTCAAGCACTGCTGGGCCCAAGTACGGGTTGTAGAGGGGGGTCGACCAAAACCCCGACCTGAGACTTCCCACCTCGTACTTCCTCGTCCGGGGTGGCCTCCTCTACCAACGGGCCTGCCGCCACGGGGAGCAGGTAGATCTCCTGGTGGTACCACGGATGAAAGCACCACTCGTCATGCACCTCTCCCATGCCCACCCGCTCGGCGGTCACCTGGGACCGCGGAACACATTGGAAAAACTGAGGGACTGATTCGTGTGGCCCGGGATGAGTGCCGAGGTCCAGAGGTTCTGCCAGCGGTGTCCCCAGTGCCAACGCACCGTTCCCCGGAAGCCCCCGCCGGTGCCCCTCATCCCTCTACCCATCATCGGCGTTCGCTTTGAGCAGATCGGCATGGACCTCTTGGGGCCCCTCCCCAAGTCGGCCCGGGGCCACGAGTACATCCTGGTGGTTGTAGACTACGCCACCGGGTACCTGGAGGCGGTACCACTGCGCAAAGCCACCTCCCCCAACATCACGAATGCTCCGAGACGGAGATATCGAAGAGTCCAACAGCCCCTGGTCCAGCCCCATCGTTGTAGTGCCAAAACCCGACTGGAGCATTCGGCTCTGCAACGACTTCCGCAGACTCAACCAGGTCTCGGATTTTGATAGCTACCCCCTCCCCCGAGTGGACGACCTTGTGGAGCGCCTGTGGAGGGCCCGATTCATTTCCACCCTGGCCCTCACCCTTCAGCGGGATACTGAAGCCCCAGGCAGAGAAAGTTGAAGTAGTGAAAGGCTACCCTCGGCCCACGTCAAAAAAACAGGTGCGTGCCTTCTTGGGGTTGGCGGGGTATTATCGGAGGGGCCTTCTGGACTCTGAAGGAGGCCCTCACCAGTGAGCTGGTGCTGCGCAACCCAGACTTTACCCTCCCCTTCTCGGTGCACACCGATGCATCCGAAACCGGGCTGGGCGCAGTTCTCTCCCAAACCTTCGAGGGAGAAGAGCACCCGGTACTCTACATCAGCCGGAAGCTATCCCCGGCAGAGAGAAGTTACGCCGCGGTGGAAAGAGAGGCCCTGGCAATAAAGTGGGCCATTGAAGAGCTGAGGTACTACCTGGCGGGCCGACCCTTCATCCTGGTGACGGACCACGCCCCCCTCCAATGGATGTTCAAGGACACTAACGCCAGGGTATCTCGTTGGTTTCTCGCCCTGCAGGACTTCTGTTTTCAGGTCCAACACTGGGCGGGGACCCTACACGGGAACACAGACGGGCTCTCACGGAGGGACGCGCTCTGGGCCCACCACCCGGCGGTAGTAGGCTCGGAGCTTGTACTGTCGCGACGGACTGACACTCGGCGCGAGAGGAAAGGAAATCGCTCCTTCTCCGACTGCCGTACCGGCACAAAGCAGGCAGCCCCGCGCTAGACTCCGCATTAACCGGAAAGGACGCCATGCCGGGGAGGACCCGCCGATGCCGTACTGTCCGGGGACTGAAGGATCGGACGGAAGAATTCCACCACTCTCTAACCGGATGGCGGAAATAAAAGGACGCTCTTCCGCCCCGGGAAAGTTGAGTACCGACTCACCCAAACGGTTGGCGTCCGAAACGGATTCTAGAACAGGTATTCCCCCCGTACCCACTTTAAAAGCTGACTAACTGCGCTCTCTCTCTCTCCCCATATATCTTTCTTCGTAAGGCACCGACACGGACGAGGACGACGCCGGCCGAGACGACACGCAGCGCTGAGGGACGGCTCAAGAACCCCGAGGCTTCTTCCGGGATTCCCCCGACACGCTCCCGCGAGCGTCACGGCGTCAGCCCGGCCCCGCAGACCCACACACACGCCCCCACGAACCTACACTCTACCAAAACTAGAATAAAGCCTCAGCTTTTGCTCTACTCACACCTCCGTGTCTCTGTGCATCACCCTTTCCCGCTACAGTATATATAATCTTCTTCTGCCAAATATGACTTTAAATTCTGTCATCAAAGCTTTGTCTCCAAGTTATGTAAACTTATTTAGAACACACCTTTGCTTTAATGAGAGAAGAGCAACTATGCCCAAAGTTTTATCGGATGGAGTTTATATTTTTGATTAATAAAATGTAACAGTAAACATATAAAACAATTGTTACATTATTCAGTATAAACATCCCCAAGATGTAAATTTTTCTGGAACAATTAATTTGATAGTATTCAGTGGAATAAATCTTGGTTACTATATGAGAAATTTTGCATTTCTAATAAAATAAGAAAGGTACGTTTTACCTTTAAGATTTTACCTAATGTCTATCCAAACAACTCCCAAATTGCTTCTTTTGTTATCTCTCTAACTCATGTGTATTTTGCAAAGTTGAGGAAGAAACTTTGCTTAATTTATTCTACCACTGCAATCAGGTTAAATCTCTTAAGTTGCACTTAAGTTGTTATTTATACTCTTTTATAAAATATGATTTAAAATTTTCATTGAAAGATATCTTTCTTTATTTTTCTGGCAGTGACCATGCTATTGGTTAATTTCTTTGTGTTGCATTGTAAATATTTTATTCGCAAAAACTAATTTCTCAAGTTTTTGCCTAGATCTTATGTCTTTCTTGATGAGATTTCTCTTATTGTATAGGAATAAGTTTCCGAAGAATTATGATAATATTTTTCTTACTGATTGAGGTGCTATTGTTGTTGTTGTTGTTGTTTTCTTCCTTATCCTTTTTATGTTATTGTATTTCAATGGAGTGCATTTTTTTTATTTTCTTGCAATAATAATTTTTTTTTTTTTTTAAATAAACTGGGTACACTTGAGATCAAGCCATATAACCCCCCCCCCCCTAATTTGTTGCAGTAATGCAGTAATGTTTCTCTTTGTTGCATTGGTTGACATAAAACACATAAATATAAATAAATATAAATGGTCTGAGTGTACATGTTTCTTATCCACATAGATAGACATAAAAATGGTAGGCCTTTGGGTGTCAGAAATATGTCCCACATATTGCACCTGGTCACCCTACCAGACAGGTGTGTCTGACAATTTATTTTAAAAATCCTGGAAGGAAAACTAGGTTTACCACAACAATCACACACACAAAAAAAGTTTAATTACATCATTAGAGACTTTATCTAGGCACAACAGAACTTTCCTCAGTCAGTGTTATGTCAGAATTTTATACAGATTGTTTCAGGAGTAAAATCTCTTTATTTGTGATGGCATCTTGTTTGCCTAAAGAATAAGGTGCTCTGAAGTGTAACAAATTTTTCATTTTCAGATTCTGTGCCTGTAGTGCTCAAGGACATTATGTCCACTCCTATCTAGCAACAGGCGATGTAACTGACAGAGAAGGAAAGCAGCTTTCTGTCTGCTGAATATTAACAAAGCTCTGCATGCAAGCGAAGAACAGTTTGACATTTGTAGGAATAACACTTGATTTAAGTTGACATGGATCCTAGAAAAAAGACATTATCGTGATGTGTGTGTTCTGGTTTGTCAAAACTGAAAATTAACATTGGCATATGAACATGGTGGAGCTATTTTGTGCCATTAATGTGACACTCCAATCTAAGATTGACTGGAGATGTTTTCTTTTTTAAGATGATGAAACATGGATGTGCAAAAGTAGAAGCTGGATGTTTGCCATGCCCAGGGGAGAATGGTCTTCAACAACAGCTGCTACGAATGAGACCTGGGGCTGCAGTGAGCATACATTGACTTTCTTAGCTGGTTGTGTCAGCTGAGGCATGAGTAGCATAAAAACTTGGCCAAGGGCCAGAAAGAGAGAATCTGCATTAGAAAATACGTATTCAGATTTAGCAATTATGGAATGAAGTATTAAGGATCGCTACTGATTCTCCAGTATTTATACCTGCTTTCATCCAGACCGCATATGCTAACATTTTGAAAATCAAAAGCTAAGTATGCAAGTCAGTGCTTAACTGTAAATTACTTACATTTTAAATCAATGTAATTAGTATAATTTTTTTGTTCAAGAACATATGCCATTTTTTCATTACATTTACATTTATCATTATGGAGCCACAATGCTGACTCAAATAATGCTGCATCATACTTAAATAGTGCACATAAAGAAATACAAATAATTCAATGACAAAAATGCTGTTTATTTACCAGAAATAAAAATAATGTGTGATACATATACAGCAGTATACAGCCTTCTCGCTTCACTGTTCCAATCAAAGCGTTACAATGTATTTTGTTTTTCAGAAATCTAAACACTTTAAATTATGTCAAAAGTAGAAATTTGGCGATTGAGCCTCTCTCGATGATGCTTAGAACTCTCCCTGTATTTCAGGGTGTGGTTCGCAATGGAATTGAACATAAACTAGCACTGTATGCTGACGACTTACTACTTAATGTTACAGATCCAATTGCATCTATTCCGGAAATAATACGCGTATTACGTGACTTTGGGAAATTCTCGGGGTATAAACTAAACTTACCAAAGAGTGAATGTTTACCTATAAACCATTCTGGCCTAAAGATAAAACAGACTGAAATACCCTTTCGTTTGGAACATTCAAAATTCAAATATCTCGGAGTTAATACCCGTTCCCATTCTGAATTAATGGCAGCGAAGTTTAAACCCTTAATCTCATACATGAAGTCAGCCTTTCAAAGATGGGCAGCTCTGCCATTATCCCCTCTTGGCAGAATAAACACAGTAAAAATTAATATTCTCCCAAAATTCCTCTATCTCTTTCAGTCCATACCTTTGTTTTTACCAAAGTCTTTCTTTAAGAATATAGACAAATTAATCTCGTCTTTCATATGGGCAGGAAAAACTCCCAGGGTTTCAAAATTTTCACTTCAGCGGAGTCGACTGAGTGGTGGCCTCGCATTGCCCAATTTCATGTATTATTATTGGGCAGCTAATATTCAGAAACTGGTGCTGTGGGTGCAGGCCCCCTCTCTTCCATGGTGCCACTTAGAAGCACAGTCTTGCATTTCAACCTCCCTCCCTGCTCTTGTGTTCTCCTCCCTTCCCATAGCCCTTTCACAATATACAGATAATCCAGTAGTTCGTACCTCTCTAAAGATTTTCTATCATTTTAAATCTCTCTCGGCCTCCACCATAGCACCTATATGTAATAGCCATCTCTTTCCCCCCTCCTTTATGGATTCCACATTCTCTCTTTGGGAAAAGAAGGGTCTGAAATGCTTTGAGGATCTTTTCATTAATAACGTGTTTGCAAACTTTTCTGAATTATCCTCGTCATTCAGCCTGCCTCCGTCTCACCTTTTCCGTTTCTTTCAAATTAGGCACTGTGTCTCCTCCCTATTCACTGTTTTTCCCTCCTTACCTACAAAGTCTGCATGGGAAGAGGTGTTCAAGCTGAATCCTCATAAAAGGGGCATTATCTCACAGATATATGCGACAATCTGGTCTCAGGATGATTCTTACAATATCAAAACTGTAAGTGCTTGGGAAGAGGAATTGTGTTGTGTTATACTGTTAAAAACGCAAATTTCCAATAAAAATTCTATGGCAAAAAAAGTTAGTTCCTGGCCTGAGGGAGCATCCAACCATCGAAAAACATGGTCCTAATTTTAATGTTGACATTTTTAATTGCCTGATTAAATACGTTATTGCAACTTTGCTGTAGTTTTGAATGTGTACTACAACTAACCGGAAACATCCAAGGAACAAAGAAGACTCTTCTCAATTCTGCCAAACACTAGCTATCATAGTCAGTATGAGGGAAAAGTGGATATATGGGGGTTGAAACTAAAACACTAACATCCTCTCATGTTGAGCAGCATAACAAGGTGTAAATGTCAATATGAGTTCCAGTTTACATGAACATGATATGAGCGTAAGGATAGCAGAACATAAGGACAGCTAACGTACTTTGCATGGCACTGTAGCAGCTAAACCCATACAATGATAGCTTAGTTGTGCCTCCCCTTGGCTAGAGACACCAGCATAGCCTAGTCTCATGTTAGATAGCTAAAAGGTTTTATGTTTTATCAGTCAACTTTTATTCATGTTTTAAGCAACTAGCCTTCACATGCAAGAAAAGAAAATGCATGGAAACAGTCTTTTTAGAAGTACAGTATGTGTGCCTAGCACCTAGTGCACAGGCTTTCGTTTCTATGGAGTTTACAGGGCCACTTCCCTCGTCATCATGGCAACAATTCATGTTAAGGTCAGATTACTTCAGAGTTTATTGGAAAATCATAACACACTGCTCAGGCTTTAAATGACCCGACAGAAACAGATTTAACATGTTCAGTCCTTGTAAACAAACACAGACAAATGCCAACAGGGTTAATGCACTGACCCGACAAAACCCAACAAACTTGTCTATTTGCATTAATTGCCATCTCTCTGTCAAGTGTGAACCAGGCTTTAGAAGAAACGGTTCTATATAGAACCTTAAAGGGTTGTATCGGGCGCTTCATATTTGGAAACCCTAAAAGGTTCTATATATAACCCTTTTTAAAAGTTCAACCAAAAGAAACTTACAGGATTCTTTATAACCTGTGAAAAAATTCTATATAGAACCATTTATTGGTTCATTCATTTTCATGGATTACATTTTTTATTGTTGCTTTGTCCTTTATGAATGTACTATGGATATGTGAAATAAATATTATTGACAGCTTAAATTATCCAACACGTTCTCATTTACAACTCATCACATACGGATGCTTGGTCAGGACCATTTGGCGTCACTTTTTGACGCACTGGGTATGCCTTTGGCGTCATTTGACAATGTGCAGGATAGTCCAATAGACTCCTATAGAACTCTGAACCGGAGCTTGCGGCATTGAAATTTTATTTCTTGGGTAAGCACAGCACAGCCCATTGTCTGCTGTGTATTGGTCGAGACTACAATAAATAGGAATCAAAAGGAATAGGCTACAATAAATTATTTACATCAGGGCTAGTTAAATGGCAGCCCCCAGATAATCTTTATCTGGCCCTGCAACTTGTTTTTTGGTGTAAAAAAAAATCCCTCACAGTCTGATATCAAAGTGCCCTCTGTGCAAAACATAACATTGATAAGCAACTGCATTCAGCGGTGAGTGTAACAACACTCAACTGCAGGTGAAACAGCATTCAGAGGTGAGTTTAACAATGCTCCGTGGCACATGCAACAGCAGTAAGCAGTTTAAGCATTTTTTGGGCATAGGTAAGTGACACTGCTGGAGGGGATGCCAAGATCTAGCTTTATCTTGCGCAATGTTGATAAGATTTACCCTGTACATGTTGTGGATAGAAACACCCTCATCGTAGTAGAATCCTTATAACACCTAGAAAATTTGTCCTCTGCAGTGGAGAAAGCATACTTTTCTGAGGTTCAACCTGAGCCCCAAGCTCTTCATGTGAGTGAGAACAACATCTCAATGTTGAACCGCCAGTTCCCTGGATCGTACTAGAATTAACCAGTCGTTCAGGTAGTTTAGTACATGGATTCCCTGGAGTCACAATGGAGCCAAAATGACATCCATGCACTTTTTGAAGGTGCGAGGGGATAAAGCTAGCGATATTTCTATGTGGAAATATGCACCTTTTAGATCTATTGTCACAAACCAGTCCTCTGAATCTGTGGAACGATAAGTTTGGCCATCAGCATCTTGAACCTGTATGTCCAAAGAGTACAATTCAGATAACGCAGATCTCAAATTGGCCGCATACTATTTTTTGCGGACCAGGAAATAATGGCTGTAAAAACCTCCCTCCCTTAGGGAACAAGGTACATGTTCATGAAAGATAACCCTTTGTCCATGAGGGATCTTACATAATGCGCTAACGTCGGACTTTGGTTTGTGCTGGCTACTGTGGTGAGCACACCTCTGAACCAGGGGAGGGGGTCGAGCTCTAAACTGGACCCTGTAACCCTTTTCTACTGTAGACAGAACCCATGGAGATACATTTGGCAGTAGTTTCCACGCTGCCAGATGGTCTTTTAATGACATTAACTATTCCACATTCTATTGGAGAGAACCCTCAGATATTCGTTGCCCTGTCACAGCTCGCTGACCAGAGAACACTGAAAACTTGGTACAGCCTTGGCTAGGGCAGGCCCTACAGTAGCACTGGGGGCTAATTGCCCTAAAAACTTCATGTCTCCTTATACATCCCTCCACGGACCCTCAGGACCGCTCATCTTTGTCTGCTTGGCCTTTATGACCATTCTCAGATCAGGCCTAGTAGCAGACCACGACTGTGGCCGCCCCGGTTCCCCTGGCTGATTGCAGGGGTTGGCAGGCTGACATACTTGCCTTCGTTGTCTCCCTCGCACTAGTGCTCGCCCTGTCTCCACTCATGGATGCCCAGGTGAACTCGACACAACAGGGAAAGAACTGGCTGAATGCCGCCATATGTCGAGCTCACTCAGCAGGTCTGCTTGGTAGGCCTGCATCACTGTTATTGTCTGCAGTGACCCACAAGCAAGAATACTACTGCATAGGCCTTGCCCACCAATGCCACAGTGGCCTTACATGGTGGCTTGGATGGGAAAGCCAGCCCCGCTAAATTATCTGCCATCGATGGAGAGAGGTAGCTCGCAAGCGCCTCCTCCACCTTCAGCAAAGCTAAATAGCCATCCCGTTTATTCCCCACAATGGCCGAATAATCCAACATCATGAGGTTATAAATATGGCTTATGCATGGTATCCCCCCAGAAGCCTGATATTTTGTCACGCACTTCTGGAAGAAAGGGGAGTTTTTGGTAGTGTGAGGGATTTACTTTCACTGGGGAGAAAAAAGCTCATCCAACCTCAGTAACCACAATCGCAGCTCTTTATATGCTGCTTTCAGTTTTTAGTACACCATTCTGGCTCCTCGGATTCAGAGAGGAATTATTACTTGTTACACCACGACCAGCAGATGGCACTGTGGCACGGCTCCTGATTGGTCACGTGACTTTGTTTTGGTTTGCTCGCTTCCTGCTTGAGCATTTAGTTTAATTTAAGTGTCTATAATTTGCCCCAGGTGTCCATGGTTTTGGTTTTGATTATGTTCACTATTTAAACCCCTCGGTTACTGAGCACTTCACTCAGTTTGATAGGTTATGTAGGTTATATAGGTGATATAGTTTGTATCGTTTGTTTCCATGCCTTTATTAATGGTCTTGTTTCATTCCACGATTCCAGTTTCTTGTTGTCCTGTGAAGACCTCGTTTTCTTTGGTTATTGAGTTACATGTACAGTGGTGTGAAAAAGTGTTTGCCCCCTTCCTCATTTCCTGTTCCTTTGCATGTTTGTCACACTTAAGTGTTTCGGAACATCAAACCAATTTAAACAATAGTCAAGGACAACACAAGTAAACACAAAATGCAATTTGTAAATGAAGGTGTTTATTATTAAAGGTGAAAAAAAATCCAAACCATCATGGCCCTGTGTGAAAAAGTGATTGCCCCCTAAACCTAATAACTGGTTGGGCCACCCTTAGCAGCAACAACTGCAACCAAGCGTTTGCGATAACGTGCAATGAGGCTTTTACAGCGTCCTGGAGGAATTTTGGCCCACTCATCTTTGCAGAATTGTCCTAATTCAGTTACATTAGAGGGTTTTCGAGCATGAACGGCCTTTTTAAGGTCATACCACAACATCTCAATAGGATTCAGCTCAGGACTTTGGCTAGGCCACTCCAAAGTCTTCATTTTGTTTTTCTTCAGCCATTCGGTGGTGGACTTGCAGGTGTGTTTAAGATCATTGTCCTGCTGCAGAACCCAAGTTCGTTTCAGCTTGAGTAACGAACAGATGGTCGGACATTCTCCTTCAGGATCTCTTGGTAGACAGCAGAATTCATAGTTCCTTTTATCACGGGCAGTCTTCCAGGTCCTGAAGCAGCAGCAAAACAGCCCCAGACCATCACACTATCACCACCATATTTTACTGTTGGTATAATGTTCTTTTAATGAAATGCAGTGTTCCTTCTCGCCAGATATACTTGGACACACACCTTCCAAAGAGTTCCACTTTTGTCTCATCGGTCCACAGAATGTTGTCCCAAAAGTCTTGGGGATCATCAAGATGTGTTGTGGAGAAATTGAGACGAGCTTTGATGTTCTTTTTGCTCAGCAGTGGTTTTCTCCTTGGAACTCTGCCATGCAGGCCATTTTTGCCCAGTCTTTTCCTGATGGTGGAGGCATGAACGCTGACCTTAACTGAGGCAAGTGAGGCCTGCAGTTCTTTGGACGTTGTTGTGGGGTCTTTTGTGACCTCTTGGATGAGTCGTCGCTGCGCTCTTGGGGTAATTTTGGGCGGCCGGCCACTCCTGGGAAGGTTCGCCACTGTTCCATGTCTTCACCATTTGTGGATAATGGCTCTCACTGTGGTTCGCTGGATTCCCAAAGCTTTGGAAATGGCTTTATAACCCTTTCCAGACTGATAGATCTCAATTACTTTCTTTCTCAATTGTTCCTGAATTTCTTTGGGTCTCGGCATGATGTGTAGCTTTTAAGGATCTTCTGGTGGACCTTACTGTGTCAAGCAGCTCCTATTTAAGTGATGCCTTGATTGTGAACAGGTGTGGCAATAATCAGGCCTGGGTGTGGCTAGAGAAATTGAACTCAGGAGTGGACAACCACAGTTATAGTATGTTTTAACAAGGGGGGCAATCACTTTTTCACACAGGGCCATGATGGTTTGGATTTTTTTTCACCTTTAATAATAAACACCTTCATTTACAAATTGCATTTTGTGTTTACTTGTGTTGTCCTTGACTATTGTTTAAATTGGTTTGATGTTCCGAAACACTTAAGTGTGACAAACATGCAAAGGAACAGGAAATGAGGAAGGGGGCAAACACTTTTTCACACCACTGTATAATAAAGACTTTGATCTGCACCTGCATCCACCTCCAGTCCCATTCCATAACAGAATACTGAACCACCCAAGCGGAAGCAGCAGATCAGGATGAGCAGCGAGCTGGGCCAATCATTCTGGAAGAGGAGTAGGTATCGATGACGCACTTGTGCGGATTGCTTGCCAGATAACGCAACAAGACCTGCTGCAGCAAACGGTCCATGCACCACGCCACCATCCACATGGTTCTGGGAACAGAGCAAACAGGAACTTGCTCGGCTCAATTGCATTATAACGCAACAAGAGCTGCTGCAGCAAACCGGCCCACACGCCACATTGCCACCCGCGCAATTTACCCCGTCCCCGTGGCCAGAGAACTACGCCATGCAACGTGGCCAGCAGAGGTACCCGAACTCCTGGAGCTTTCCGCTGCATGGGAGTAAAACCTGCAGGGAGGTCTCAACTGTGGAGCCTGAGGTTAACATGGCGACCTCAGAGCTACAGCTTGCGAGCTACAGGGAGCTCTCGGCGGTGGAGCTCCTGCCGGCCGAAGAAGTCATCCCGCTGCACTGCACAGTCCAGGAAGTTGTCCTGCTGTCCAGCCCAGCATTCCAGTGACGCCATTGGCATGCCTTTAATCTTCATTTTTGCTCTGTGTTCTACTGACATCATGTGCACTTACGATACTTTACAGTGGCAAAAAGTGGGATGACACATGGGAGTCTGCCAGAAAATTCCAACACATTATGTCTCCACATCCCAACCAGCTTTCACCATGACAGCCTAGTCACCATAAACACCTGGACTCATCAAGAACCCGTCAATTCAGTTTATTTTTGAGTGTTTTTGCTTGCTGTTCTTCAGTAAAGTTTTTGCACAGTACCCAGTCTCTTTTAGTGTTTATTTTCTGAAAGGTTTACAAAACCTTTTTCATTTGTCATGAATTGCATAGCAACCATATTATGCATAACTGCATAACAACCATGGAGAGATCCTAAGAGAGAGAGTTAGTGCTGTTTGTCAGAATGGCATTCCCAAAGGCATAATTTAAAAAAAAAAAGAAGATTTTTCCAGTGCAGTTTTAGCATAGGTAGCCAATGTCCTATTTGAAATGTACAATTACAATATTAGATATGCATTTCTTTAACATTTATAACTATAATTCTTATTAAGAATTTATATTTGCTTTATATTTAGGCACAGTAAAATAATGTAAAGTAAATAATGTTAAATACTCTTTATAATTTTTTTGGCTATTTGCTCTTTAAAAGGAAGAAAAGAATAGTCTTTAAATAGTTTGGCATATCAATACATTTTGTACAAAATGTGTGCATTCTTTACGTGCTTGATACGTGTTTAGTTTTTTCACTCCGATAGTATGTAGAGTTTCCAGGAAACATGTGACGTACCCAAACTGGGCTGAGTCACATTCATATCTGTAAATGTTACAGAAGCATATTATTTGATTAATAGATTAACTTACCCCTGTTAAAAAAAATAATGCATGCTAAAATTACTATCCGAGTAATTTTCATTTTATGAGCTAAATTTAAATCTTTTAAAATATTTTATTATTTATTTCACATAAAATATACAACTGCAACAATTATTTAATATTAGTTAACTTCTGGTTTATACCATGGAAAGCAGCAGGCTGTTGCTTGGAATTTCTTTTTCATTGTAACGTGTTTCTACATCGGGATGATATATATGTCAGATATATATATTCGAAATATATTTACTGAAAAAAATGTTGACTTGTCCAATATTTATGTCTGTGTATGTATATATATATATGTATATATACATATATATATATATATATATATATATATATATATATATATATATATATATATACTGCCAAAAATAAAGGGAACACTTAAACAGCACAATGTAACTCCAAGTGTTCCCTTTATTTTTTGAGCAGTATATATATAAATATATATATATATATATATATATATATATATATATATATATATATATGTGTGTGTGTGTGTGTGTGTGTGTGTGTGTGTGTGTGTGTGTGTTCATATACAAAGTGGGTGACATAAATATTGGACAAGTCAACATTTCTTTCAGTACATATATTTCGAATTAGACTATTCACATGAAGTTTTCACCAGACATCAGTATTAACTCAAGATATCCGGAAATATAAAGCACTCACAACTTTAAGTCTATAAATAAAGCTATGTGTAATAAAGTGGAATGACACAGGAAAAAGTATTGAACACACTGAAATATTTTTAATACTTATCGGAGAAGCCTTTGTTTGTAATGACAGCTTCAAGTCACTTCCATATGAAGAAATTAATCGGCCACAATATTCAGGTGTGATTTTGGCCCATTCTTCTAAACATATTAAATGGTAAATGTGCACTTATATAGCGCTTTTATCCAAAGCGCTTTACACTGTGTCTCATTCACCCATTCACAGACACACTCACACACCAATTATAGCAGAGCTGCCATGCAAGGTGCTAGCTTGCCATCGGGAGCAACTTGGGGTTCAGTGTCTTGCCCAAGGACACTTCGGCATGTGGAGTCACCCGGGCCGGGAATCGAACGATTAGTGGACAACCCACTCTACCAACTGCGCCACAGCCGCCCCTTATATTGACTTTACATCTTGTTCAATAGGATTCAAGTCAGGTGATTGACTGGGCCATTCTAACGCCTTGATTTTTTTTTCTCTCTGAAACCAATTGAGGCCGCACACCTCCAGGGTTCCCGCCGGGACCATGTGTGTGCGGAATTTGCATGTTCTCCCTGTGCTGTGGGGGTTTCCTCCGGGTACTCCAGTTTCCTCCCCCAGCCCAAAGACATGCATGGTAGGCTGATTGGCATGTCTAAATTGTTCATAGTGTATGAATGGGTGTGTGAGTGTGTATGTGATTGTGCCCTGTGATAGACTGGCACCCTGTCCAGGGTGTACCCCGCCTTGTGCCCGATGTTCCCTGGGATAGGCTCCAGATTCCCTGAAGAAGGAGTAAGCGGTAGAAATGGATGGATGGATGAGTTTGAGAGTTTTGAGAGTTTCTTTTGATGTATGTATTGGATCACTGTCCTGCTTGAAGTTCCAACCAGATCTCATCTTTATCATTCTTAGTTAGTCCAGAATGCAGCTGCTAGAGTCCTAACTAGAACTAGAAGATACGACCATATCACACCAATATTATCAATACTGCATTGGCTCCCAGTAAAATCTCACATTAACTATAAAATATTTTTTATTAACCTATAAAGGACTAAACAGTCTCGCGCCACAATATCTTAGCAACCTTTTGGTTTTATATGATCCACCACACCTACTTAGATCAAAAGGTGCAGGTTATTTGATGGTACCTCGAATAGTGAAGGCTACAGCAGGGGGAAGAGCCTTCGCTTATAGAGCCCCACAGTTATGGAACAGTCTTCCTATTAGTGTTCGGGACTCAGACACAGTCTCAGTGTTTAAGTCTAGGCTTAAAACGTATTTGTTTACTCAAGCCTACCCTGACTAGATTCTATTTTACTACTTCGCAGTCGTAATAATCTTTTTTCTCCCTCTCTCTTTTTACAGAGCCCCACACAAATTCATGGAGATACTAGAGATCCAGATCTTTTCTGCCTCTGGATGGAGCTCAAATCTTCTCTAATTCCAGGACTATGGCTGCTCCTAAAACTATACAGACTACATATAAATCCATAATTAACTTTTTCACAATATCTGTTGTTACCCAGATGAGGATGGGTTCCCTTCTGAGTCAGGTTCCTCTCAAGGTTTCTTCCACTTAAAACATCTTAGGGAGTTTTTCCTTGCCACCGTCGCCACTCAGTGGCTTGCTCAGTTGGGATAAATTCACACCTTTAATATCTGTATACCATGTTCAATTCAATTCAATTCAATTTTATCTGTATAGTGGTTTTTACAATAGTCATTTTCTCAAAGCAGCTTTACAGAAATAAAAAACAGGTATAAACAGTCAGAAACAGATAAAGAGAGACAAACAGGAACAGATAAACAGACAAACAGGTATAAAACAAATGGAATTTATCCCAACTGAGCAAGCCACTGAGTGGCGACGGTGGCAAGGAAAAACTCCCTAAGATGTTTTTTGAGGAAGAAACCTTGAGAGGAACCCGACTCAGAAGTAAACCCATCCTCATCTGGGTAACACAGAATGTGAAGGTAACACAGATAATGTACAACTGAGAAGTATGGCCTCAAGAGCAGTCGTGGTCCCAGCAGAAGATTTGGGCTTATCCAGAGGCAGAAGGGATCTGGATCTCCAATATCTCCATAAATTCGTGTGGGGCTCGGCAAAAAGAGAGAGAGGGAGAAAAACGATTAGGACTGTGAAGTAGTGAGATATAATCTAGTCAGGGTAAGCTTGAGTAAACAAATATGTTTTAAGCCTAGACTTAAACACTGAGACTGTGTCTGAGTCCCGAACACTAATAGGAAGACTGTTCCATAACTGTGGGGCTCTATAAGCGAAGGCTCTTCCCCCTGCTGTAGTCTTCACTATTCTAGGTAATGTCAAATAGCCTGCACCTTTTGATCTGAGTATGTGTGGCGGATCATATAAAACCAGAAGGTCGCTTAGATATTGTGGTGCAAGACCGTGTAGTGCTTTATAGGTTAATAGAAGTATTTTAAACTTAATGCGAGATTTTACAGGGAGCCAATGCAGTGTGGATAAGATCAGGGTGATGTGGTCATATCTTCTAGTTCTAGTAAGGACTCTAGCAGCTGCATTCTGGACTAACTGGAGTTTGTTTATATTCCTACTAGAACATCCAGACAGTAAGGCATTACAGTAATCTAATCTAGAGGTGACGAATGCATGAACCAGTATTTCTGCGTCATGTAGTGACAATATGTTTCTTATCTTAGAAATATTTCTGAGATGAAAGAACGCTATCCTAGTAATATTATCTACATGAGCATCAAAGGATAGACTGGAGTCAATAATCACTCCGAGGTCTTTAACTGCAGTACATGATGAAACAGAAAGTCCATCCAGAGTTACTGTGTAGTCAGGAAGATTACTTCTAGCTACACGTGGTCCTAATAAAAGTATTTCTGTTTTATCAGAGTTAAGTAGGAGGAAGTTAGTTAACATCCAACGTCTAATGTCCTTTACACAATCCTCAACTTTACTAAGCTTCTGTCTGTCCTCTGGCTTCGCTGACACATACAGCTGTGTATCATAAGCATAAAATTGGAAGCTAATTCCATGTTTATGAATAATTTGTCCTAGGGGTAACATATATAAAGTAAAAAGCAGTGGGCCTAAAACAGAACCCTGGGGAACTCCAAAAGTAACCTCAGTATGCATGGAGAAATCACCATTTATATCTATGAACTGATAACGATCGGTCAGATAAGACCTGAGCCAGGAGAGGACTGTTCCCTTAATGCCAACAACATTTTCTAATCTATCAAGGAGAATAGTGTGATCTATGGTATCAAAGGCTGCACTAAGGTCGAGTAACACAAGCAGCGAGACACAACCCTGATCAGAGGTCAGAAGAAGGTCATTTACTACTTTAACTAGTGCTGTCTCTGTGCTGTGATGAGGTCTAAATCCTGACTGATACATTTCATGAATGTTGTTCCTTTCTAAGTATGAGCATAACTGCTTTGCTACAACCTTTTCTAGAATCTTAGAGATGAAGGGGAGATTCGATATTGGTCTATAGCTGGACAATTGAAACGGGTCAAGGTCTGTTTTTTTTTTATCAATGGTTTAATAACTGCTAATTTAAGAGATTTAGGTACATAGCCAATGGTTAGGGAAGAATTTACTATATTTAAAAGTGACTTAATTACTTACTCCTGGACAAATCTGTTTAAACAAACATGTAGGTATGGGATCTAGTATGCAGGTTGATGAATTGGCTGATGAGATTAGTGTAGCTAGGTCGGTCTCTATAAGCGGAGCAAAACATTCTAAACATTGATCCAGTATTGCCACATTGTCATCTAATGTGTTTGTTATATTACTGACCGGTTGTAATTTAATGGCCTGTATTTCATCTCTAATATTTTCAATTTTATAAATGAAAAATTTCATGAAATCGTCACTGCTATGAAATGATTGAGTGTTTTCCTCTGAAGTGGTTTCATTCCTAGTTAGTTTTGCTACCGTGTTGAAGAGGAATCTGGAATTGTTTTGGTTGTCTCCTATTAAGGTGGAGAAGTAGATCCTTTTAGCATCTGCAAGATATTTCCTATATTGCAGTAGGCTCTCCTTCCATGCTGTCTGAAATATCTCAAGCTTGGTTTGGTGCCATTTACGTTCTATCATGTTGATATTTCTGTAAAGCTGCTTTGAGACAATGTTATATATTTCTGTAAAGCTGCTTTGAGACAATGTCTGTTGTAAAAAGCGCTATACAAATAAAACTGAATTGAATTGAAAAAATAATTTTGGTGGATGGATGGCAGCAGATTCTTCTCAAGATTCTCCCAGTAAAGGGCTCCATTCATTGTTCCTTCAATTATATGAAGTCTACCAGTAATATAAATGTAGTAATAGCTATAAGATAGCTGCAAACAGCAATTAACGTGGTTCTATCATTTGAGATATATTTGTTATGTTTGTTCAAAACACTACATTATATACAACCGTTAACACTGTGCCACCTAGTGACCGATTTATTTAAAACTTTTGCACATAGTGTAGGCCACTGAGACAAAGACAATATTTTCAAATTTGTAAATTTTTAAGTGAATCAGATCAACAGTTGCATATTTACAGCCAATTTAATGTTTTTTCAGTATTATAGCACCAACATTTGGCAAAACTGCATGAACGTCTCTGGACCACCAAAGATTATTCTCACACATAAGCATGCCAAATTTGGTGAACATATCTCATTTCGTTCAAGAGTTATAGCCATTTAGGTTAACATGGCCACACCTACTTCCTATATTTTTGCATACCGTAGCTACCTCAAGTTGAAAGTTCAAACATTTTTTGGTAACTTTTGAAAGGGAGACTCCATAGAATCCTTTGGTGCCAGATTGGTCTCGGTCAGATGAAAAACCTAGGACTAGTTCGCAAAAATAGGTTTTACAAAACATATCCAAGATCGTGGTAAATTTTTATAGGTGGTCATGAAATCGCATATAGATTTTATTCATCTTTGTTTCTTCATATCCGATTCCACATATATAAGACACTTGAGTCTGTGACAAACGGTTGAAAAATTATTTCCATCCATACATCTTCTACTATTTACTCCTTTTCAGGGTTACGGGGAACCTGGAGCCTATCCCAGGGAGCATCGGGCACAAAGCTGGGTACACCCTGGACAGGTTGCCAGTTCATCGCAGGGCAAAAGTTATGTCAATTCTTTTAAACATGCTCACTATAGCACCACCATCTGGCCAATCAAGCCGAAACTTTGCGACGCAGTAGTACTAGGGTATTATCTTATCTCAAAGTTTCAGTTCTCTAGGCCATATGCTTTGGTCTGCACGATCAGTCTTATGGCAGAATAATAAATAAATAAATAAATAAATATCAAAAATCCTTACAATTACAATAGGGTTTCAGCCCTTTGGGCTTGAACCCCTAAATAAAGCTGCAAGCAGCAATTATCAGGGTTCATGCTGTTTAGAACCCTTTAAAACGTTAAAAGATATTACTTAATATTGTGAAATTCTATAAGCAAATAAATAAAAGAAAAACCATGATAATTTTAAGAAATATCCGTCTTCATTAACCTTGTCTAGTAGCTGTTGAACATTGCTCGACCAATGGCGGTCATGTTTTTCAAGATTCACAATTGTCCTCATATATGCTGACTGGACCTTGGACAAGGGCATTGATTAGAGATTAGAATGTCATCTAGTGGTTATAATGGTGATTTTATGTCTTAGATTAGATATTTAATATGAATGACAGGAAACAAAATGCTTATTCCAGGTCTCCCTTTTATAATACCATTTTCAAGTTTCACACACATTTTGTTGTGGATGTAGATTCTTGGAATAAATGATAGGTAAGAAAATGCTTACTTCAGGTCTTTCCTTTATATCATCATTATCATCATCATCATCACACTGTAATCATAATGTGATATAATTGCAAACCCCGATACCTCAAATGAAGTGATAAACCTTGAAAAATGTGATTGGTAATGTTATTATACTGATTTTATAATGTCTAAATATGATTTCAAAAGAAAAATTTGTGAAAAGGACTATATTATTGAAAAGAATGAGCCAAAGAGTGTTCAGTGTTCTTTTGTCGCCATCTATCAGTTATAATTGCAATTTCAGTTAATTTTCCAAAAGAAAACAGTAATTTTTCATCTTTTTTTTAACTGTTACACTGTTTAACTGTTAGAATTATATGCTGCACCTGCTCACCTTGTCTCATGAAGTTTGCCTTTTTGTTTAGGATTTATAGGCTTTTCAGTATATTTTGCTATACCCATATTTTAAATGACCCTTTTATAGCTATCCAAAAAGTAAAGTTCAACAATTTTTTAAATAATTATTAACCAAGAGTGTACACCGAATTGTACGACAGTGGTTTTATTGAGGTTGAGTGTATAACCTAGGACTAGTTCACAAAAAAAGTTTTTTTTTTTTTTTTTAAATAATCTCAAATATTTAACGAACGATTTGGTTGACAGCAGTGGTCCTGAAACACATTGTTCAAAATGATGAGATCTAATGTAGGATACAAAGAATATGTGTATGTCTGAAACAGTGAATAATACACAATCATTTACACACCATATACACAGCAATTTTAATTTTTCTTTTTTTTTTTCTTTTTTTTTACTATTATAGCACCACCAAGTGGCCACACTCCTCCATTTTTGACAAGTGCCCTTAGACTAGAGGACTACCTTAGACTAGAGGACTACGGTTTTACCTTTGCTGCGGGTGAGTGGGCTGTCAAAAAATATAGCGGGTCCTGTGATTTGGTGCATAACAAAGAATGGAGTCAACAAATGAGGTTGAGAAGAAAATTAAAGCTGCTATTTACTTCACAAAAGCAAAGCAAGGTAAGTCCAACATGTGGAAACTTCAGTTATTACTGAAACAAATGGAAAAGAATTTAACTTTGTAAGTTGCAATAAATGTGCAAAAGTATTCGTTTACAACAGGCATAAATCTGGCACCTCTGCGTTGAGGCGACATACCTGCTCTATTCTCCAGGGTCAAAGTAAACAATTATTCCACAATAAAGCACTTCATCCTGCTCATATTAAGCAAGAAACTACAGATAAATGTGTTGCACTTTGCTGTAAAGGCTGTATTACTTTGTAAGGCTTTGTTGACACAGTTCAACACTTTGTTAATGTAACCACTAAATATGGCCAATTTGATGTAAGAGATACTCTGCCACATCCCACCACTGTGTCCAGACATTTTGAGGGAAAGGCAATGAAGATAAAGCCCATCATTGAAACGTATAGATCACAACAGATATATGGACTGAGGATTGCCATAAAACTTCATTCATATCCAGTACCATTCATTACACAAACAACGACTTAGGTCTTGTTTCGAGGGTGGTGTTGTGGCTCCCTTCGTAAATGGTGTGTCAAAAACAGAGAGAACATCAGGAACTTGCTGTTCCAGAAACTCTGCGCCTTTGGAATAGACATGTCACTGCTAGTTTGGCCATGTTGTGTTTGTCACTGACTGTGGAGCCAACATAGTTGCTGTCTTGCTTGGATACACCAGGCTGAACTGCAATGCACACATTCTGAACGCCACCCAAGCTGTCTGAACTGTTGGCTAATGAAAAACAACTGGTAAAATATTTCAAATATTTAGGTCTGCAGAACAGCTTGAAGACATGTCTCAAACAATCCATCAACACGCGATTGAATTCAAATAATTATATGTTCAATACTGAAACTGCATAAGGAGATCTCCACATTACTGGTGACCAATAACCAGCACGAAAGAATTGCGCAGACCAACGAAAACACTTTGAAAACAGTGGTTGCATTTAGTTGCATAAAGTTATTCAAAGATGCTACTAATGACCTCGAGTCTGAGCTCAAGGGCACTCCAAGCGTAGCTGTGGTCTGTCAAACTCATTGAACACTGGCTAGCAGCATCCCTTGAGCTTGTGCTCTCCGAAGTCGCAGTGTGTGTGCCTCACGTCTGGAAGAACTGATGGGCACTAGTGACACTCCCCTTCACATGCAGGATTGCAACGTTCCTGACTCCTAAAATGCAATTGTTATGGATATTGTGCCCAGATGCAAGAGATGACGTAGTCAAAGGTGTATAATACGAATATTTAAAATAGGCTATATAACTTTGAATATTATGTTATGTGCAATCATGTTTTTAGAATTGTTCTAAAGTGAACTTTTAGCCTATTTATATTTGTGAAAAGTCTTGTACTAAAATAATAATAGGCCCGTGTAAACTTGATTTACATAGCACTTTTTGAAAACAACCAAAGTACTTCGAAGGCATAATAACAGAAATACAAAAGTGTAGTTACAGAAATAGAAACAAATAAAAGACAATGATTAAACATTTTAAGAATAGCTAAGCTAATGAGAGCATTAAACAAAAAAACTGTCATTTTAATAAAAAATGAATACACTTATTTATTTATTTATAAATTGAAAAACAATCTGATTCAAAGGTGCAAAGGAAATTATCCACAAGATTCCACCCACAGCAGAGGATGAGCCACCTCCAGCCAAAAAGCAAGGCTCCTCTGTCTGATTCACAGACTGGGAAGACATCCTGCATTTCAGCGCCAAAGCCTGTTGATGCTGAAATAGCGGAATATCTCAGCACCTGACTCTTGGAGATCTAGATAATGTGCTTGAATGGTGGAAGTTCAACAGAGAGCGCTTTCCTGTGCTCTCAAAACTTGAACGTTTCATTTTAAGAATCCCTGCATCTAGTGTGCCGTCTGAGAGGGCATTTAGCGAATGTGGATGGATCTTGGAAGAGAGACGCACAAGCCTGGGACCGCAATTGATCAGTAACATTCTTTTCCTCCACAGCAATCTGGAGTAGGTTAGGTCAAGTAGTTCATAATTTCATACATTCATTAAGCAGCCTACATTTAATGTTTAGTATTATGTAATGTAATGTATTATTTATTTTATTTTTGCTATTGCCTATGTTAATTAGCTACATAAACACCTGATATCTGTGAGATTTTTTATTTTATTTGTTTAATATTTATTTATTTTATAAGTAGGCTAATTCAATTAAATATTGTGCCTTGTTGGGTTACCAGAGTTATTATTATTGTTTGGTGTGTGTGTCACGATCTCGCCGGCAGATGGCGCTGCGTTGGCGAAGTGCACGGAGAGCCGGATGGCATGCGTGCACGCTCACATGAACCAGAGTGAGCACATGTTCGCGAGTTACACAAGAACTATGGAGACTTTGTTTACAAAGGACATGTGCGTTTGTTTCTGTTTGGTCTCCACCTTGTTTAGTCATGTTGATTTTCGAGGGAGTGTAATGATTGTTACCAGCTGTCAGCATTCAAGATAATCACACTTGTTATTTAAACCCCTTGTGTTGCTGTGCACTTCGCACAGTATTGTAGGTTGATCGGTATAATCATGCCACGTGGTATTGTCTCCATGCCTTGCTCTGGTTTCATGTTTCATGCCTGAGTGCTAGCTAAATGATAGATGTACAGGAGTTACATGTGTAATGGTGACATGCATTAATTTGTCCATACCCTGCTCTGGTTTCATGTTTCATGCCTCAGTTTTAGTTAAAGGATAAATGTTTAAATGAGTTAAAAGTGGTAGTGTTTCCATGTCTTGTTTGAGTTTTGTGTTTCATGACTTAGGTCTAGTTAAGTGATAGAGGAGTATTTGTTTAAATGTGTAATAGTGCTAAATGGTAGTGTTTCCATGCCATGTTCTAGTTTTATGTTTCATGCCTTGGTTCAAGTTTTGTGTTTAGACCTTGTTTCCCGTTTTATAGTACATTGACTTTAGTTTGTAAATAAAGACTTTGATCATACACTTGCTTCCTGCATAGTCTTGTTTTGTAACAGAATACTGCACCTAAACATAGAAGCAGCAGGAGAAGGAGGAGAGCGTCATGATGCTAAATACATGGATTAGTGGCCACATTTCGTATCAGTCCAGTTTCCACAGAGGACTGACGCCGAACTCCCCACTGCTGTTCCTTTTTCACAGCCAGGTGTACTTCGGCAGCCTGGCGCCCCCAAGACTGCCAAGAAACAGTGGCTTGGTTTCTTAGTATCCCGGTTATATGGCCTGGCCGGGACTGGGCAGAGCAGCAGGTCCTTACAGGGTCAAGTGCCCTCTAAAACGTCACTCGGTTTACGGAACTTTTTCTGAAGGACTTCTTGCAGCCAGGGCAACTAAACAGCCTGGATGTACTGGAGAGGGGAATCGATGTGAAGGACAAGGCAAACCTGCCAGTCCACCTCTATTATGCATGATAGAACCCGCAGCTCCGCTTCAGGTTCCGGTCGGCGTAGTGGAGAGGACATCGAGATGCATGTCTGAGGGCTGCTGTGAAATTTTCCATCATTTTGGATATGTTTTGTAAAACCTATTTTTGCAAACTAGTCCTAGGTTTTTCATCTGATCGAAACCAATCTGGCACCAAAGGATTCTATGGAGTCTCCCTTTCAAAAGTTACCAAAAAAAGTTTGAACTTTCAACTTGAGGTAGCTACGGTATGCGAAAATATAGGAAGTAGGTGTGGCCATGTTAACCTAAATGGCTATAACTCTTGAACGAAATGAGATATGTTCACCAAATTTGACATGCTTATGTGTGAGAATAATCCTTGTTGGTCCAGAGACGTTCATGCAGTTTTGCCAAATGTTGGTGCTATAATACTGAAAAAAACATTAAATTGGCTGTAATTATGCAACTGTTGATCTGATTGACTTAAAAATTTACAAATTTGAACATTTTGTCTTTGTCTCAGTGGCCTACACTATGTGCAAAAGTTTTAAATAAATCGGCCACTATCACGATTTTTGACAGTGTTAACGGTTGTATATAATGTAGTGTTTTGAACAAACATAACAAATATATCTCAAATGATAGAACCACGATAATTGCTGTTTGCAGCCATCTTATAGCTATTACTACATTTATATTACTGGTAGACTTCATATAATTGAAGGAACAATGAATGGAGCCCTTTACTGGGAGAATCTTGAGAAGAATCCGCTGCCATCCATCCACCAGAATGATTTTTTCAATTCAATTCAGTTTTATTTGTATAGCGCTTTTTACAATAGACATTGTCTCAAAGCAGCTTTACAGAAATATCAACATGGTATACAGATATTAAAGGTGTGAATTTATCCCAACTGAGCAAGCCACTGAGTGGCGACGGTGGCAAGGAAAAACACACACATGGCCCCAGTGTGACTCAAACCCCGGACCCTGGAGGTGTGAGGCGAACAGGCTAACCACTAAGGGTGGCCATATTAACGAGTTTAAAAGTGAAACCAAAATGTCTCTGAGGCCCTCTAGTGGCTGGCTGCAGTAACACAAATCAATTTTACATTTTAAGTTACAAGGGTATTAGAGTTCTGTAATTTTTCAAGTCACTTGACCTTGATATCTCCCCCAAAATTTACCTTATGATAAATACATTTTAGAGGAGTTATTTGATGATGAATAAAAGGGTGTGGTTGATGAGGTGATTGACAGTTTTGGCAGATGTGGCACCACTACTCCAAAAGTGTTTGATGCGTTTAATGATATTTAATACAATTTGAGCTATTAATAACAGAAACACATTTTAATTAATGTCAGAGTTGTTTATTTTGACCCCACATGTGTCATTTTGCATTTTACTCCCCAGGCAGCTAATAACAGTTAACAACACTTTCAGATGACCGGAGAGTAAATACAATATAAATATCTCTATAATATATAATAACATTATACTTATTTCATGTCTCCTCCAAACAATTTGCTTTCTTCAGTATCCAGACAGGCACGTGAAAGGTCAATGAACAACATTATGTGTGGCACAAAACAAACACTGTTCATTCATAAGAATCTTTGTTTGGAGAGAATTACTTAATTCTAGCCAAATTAAAGATACATTGTATACGCATCTGCATTTGGTGTGTGTGAGGAGACAGGAATTTCTTTCCAGAGTGTACTGACAATAGTAATCAGTACATAGCAAGCAACATCCCCACCTCCATGTTTGACGTGATAGCATTCCTCCTCCTCCAAACACGGCGAGTTGAGTTGATGAAAAAGAGCTCCATTTTGGTCTCCAAGAACTAAGTCATGTTTTGCAGAGTGGTCAAATACATATTTCCCTCATTAAAATGCAAATTGGTTTATAACATTTTTTCTGGATTTTTTTGTTGTTATTCTGTCTCTCACGGTTCAAATAAATCTACCATTAAAATTATAGTCTGATAATTTCTTTGTTAGTGGGCAAACGTACAAAATCAGCAGGGGATCAAATGCTTTTTTCCCTCACTGTAGTGAAAATAAATTAAGATTAATAAGAGCGTTCAATAAAGATTAAACCCTGATTCATTTCAGGTATGTGCATGCAGCTCTATCCATATCAAAGTTTCAACAATCCATCCATACATCCATCTTCTACCGCTTATTCCTTCTTCAGCATCGCGGGGAACCTGGAGCCTATCCCAGGGGGCATCGGGCACAAGGCAGGGTACACCCTGGACAGGGTACCAGTCCATCGCAGGGCAAGTTTATACAATCGCATCTGTTAAAGTAATAGGCTGCATCTGAAATTGCGTACTGTGATAGTACCTACTGCACGGTAGTTGATAGAGTATGTATTATTTAGTATTTGTGTGTAGTATGAATACAATCCTGGACATATTACATCTGCCATGTTGACATTGTCATGTGACCTTGAACGTAATTATAAACACTAAATTCTTTAACCACCAGATTAAAGCAACCACACATTAGGAAAGTTAACTGAATTAGTAATTTAATGTGGGCAGTGTGAACAGGCTGAGCTAAATTCATTGCCATTAGCTTGGTCAGGTAAAGCATGATGTGAGGCCTACTCAACAAGCAGGCTCAGCTGCACGAGTGAAGGAGTGCACTTGAAACATATTGTGCTATTGCCTTCAAATTCAAGGTAAGCACACAGCATGATACTATCACTCCTAGCCCTTCTACGCTGTGTGTTCCTCTGTGCAGGGACCGTGCACCCAGGACGTATCCAGCCCAGGTCTCCGTCACCTACACACCACGAACTTGGGGTACACCAGCAGCGAAAGGCACGGGCCAGACCCTCTCCCCCTCCATCACCCCAGTCTTCGAGACTCCAAACAGGAACTGCTCTCTCCGTCAGACCGAATGAAAGGCTGTGATCATCTAAGACTCCATGGTGCAGAATGTCCATGTCACTTCATCTAAAGGTAAGGTGTGCACACACTGGTGCTCATGTCCTTGATGTTACTTTGCAGGTACTCGCGATCCTGATGAAGGAGTAGAGCATTGGATCTGTTTTGCTGTATGCAAGGGTGAACGACATCAGGCTGCAGCAGACGGAAGTTCTGAAGAGGGACTTCGGCAATGTTCTGCACTTGTAGTACATTCTATAGAATCTGTGTCTGTTCGCTGAGCCAAACAAATACATAGAATAAATACATTTCAGAAAGTTTGTTTTAGTAACCTAACTAACATAAATTTATACCATATTGAATGCACAGTGAGCACCTTTGATCTGAAGCTAGGACTATTAAATATTAGATCTCTTATATCTAAGGCTCTTATTGTTAACAAAATCATTACTAACCAGGAATTTAACATAATGTATTTAACGGAAACGTGGATTAAACCTAATGAGTACATAACACTAAATGAAGCCAGTCCTCCTGGATACAGTTATATACATCAGCCTCGTCTAATTGGTACAGGAGGAGGTGTTGCGCTTATCCATAGTCAAAGTCTAGGGATCACACAAAAACCTAGGCATAAATTAAATTATTTTGTGGTTCTTTATGCCAGTATAACATATGTAGCCACAAAAAACAAGTTGATTCCACTAATTGTTATTTATAGACCCCCTGTGCCATATATTGAATTCCTTAGTGAATTTGCAATTTTATCTGAAACCTCAATGAAGCCTGAAACCTTCTCGATGAAGCATTAATCGTTGGTGATTTTAATATTCATTTTGATAACCCGGAAGACCATCTGAGAACAGCGGTTGTGCCAATTTTAGATTCTGTAGGGGTCAATCAAAGTGTAATAGGACCTGTAATGGCAATGGTGGTCACATTCTTGACCTGATACTAACATACGAATTAAATATATATAAAATATTGTAACACTTCCGCAGTCTGAAGTTGTCTCAGACCATTATCTTATCTTGTTTAAAATACGTATTGATCATAAATACGTATTGATCATTTGCACTTCGCCTCGCTATGTACATTCACATCAGCTACTGCACCAAGCTTCATAAATAACCTCCAAGAGACATCAATTAGATTTGGATCACCGTCTGATCCCAGGGAACTCGATCAGGTGACTGAATGCTTAGAGTAAACGCTCCGCTACACACTAGATAGAGTGGCTCTACTCAAAAGAAAAATAATATAGCAATATTTGATCAATGATTAGAATGTTTTACTCCCCTTAGAGAGACCGAACTAGCTTAATTAATCTCTTCAGCAAAATCATCAACTTGTATCCTAGAACTACATGTTTCTTTAAACAGATTTTTCCTGGAGTAATTGAACCCCTTCTAATTATAATATAATTATTATTTTTTTCCCCTTAGCACTGGCTATGTACCAAAATCATTTAAACTAGCAGTTATCAAACTCCTGATTAAAAAACCTGACCTTGACCCCTGTCAACTGTCAACTGTCCAGCTACAGACCAATATCAAATCTGCCCTTTATCTCCAAGATCTTAGAAAAGGTTGCAGCATAACAGCTATGATCGTACTTACACAGGAACAACATTCATGAAATGTATCAGTCAGGATTTAGGCCTCATCATAGCACAGAGACAGCTTTAGTTAAAGAAGTAAATGACCTACTACGGGCCTTTGATCAGGGTTGTGTCTCCTTGCTTGTGTTACTTGACCTTATTGCAGCTATTGATACTATAGATCATACTATTCTCCTTGATAGACTAGAAAATGTTGTCGGCATTAAGGGAACGGCCCTCTCCAGGCTCCGGTCTTATTTGACCTATCGTTATCAGTTTGTAGATATAAATGGCAACTTCTCCATGCATACCAAGGTTAAATTTAGGTTCCACAAGGTTCTGTTTTAGGCCCACTTTATATATGCTACCTCTAGGTCAAATTATTTGTAAACATGGAATTATCTTCCACTGTTATGCTGATGATACACAGCTGTATGTTTCAGCAAAACCAGATGACAGACAGCAGCTTAATAAAGTTGAGGAATGTATAAAAGACATTAGACGGAAGATGCTTATTAACTTCATCTTACTTAATTCTGACAAGACAGAAGTACTTGTTCTAGGACCACGTGTAGCTAGAAAAATGCTTTCTGATCACATAGTAAGACTGGATGGTCTTTCAGTTTCGTCATGTGCAGCAGAAAAAGACCTTGGTGGGATTATTGACCCAGTCTTTCATTTGATGCTCATTTAGATGATATTACTAGGATAGCCTTCTTTCATCTCATAAATATTGCTAAGATAAGAAATATGCTGGCACTACATGATGCAGAAATATTAGTTCATGCTTTCCTCTAGACTAGATTATTGTAATGCTTTAATGTCTGGATGGTCCAGGAAGAGAATAAACAAGCTCCGGTTAGTCAAGATCGCAGCTGCTAGAGACCTTACTAGAAACAGAAGATATGACTATATCACTCGATCGTATCCACACTGCATTGGGTCCCAGTGAAATCCCGCATTGATAAGATAAAATACTATTATTAACCTATAAAGAACTAAATGGTCTCGCGCCACTGTATACTTTTTTTTTTTATAAGTGAACTTTTGGTTTTCTATGATCCGCCACGCCTACTTAGATCAAAAGGTGCAGGCTGTCTGTTGGTACCTCAAATATTGAAGGCTACAGCAGGGGAAAGAGCTTTCCCTTAAAAAGCCCCACAGTTATAGTACAGCTTTCCAATTAGTGTTCAGGACTCAGACACAGTCTCAGTGTTTAATTCTAGGCTCAAAACATATTTCTTTACTCAACCTTACCATGAGTCGACTTGCTTGTATGCAAAGCACAGTCTTGCCTAACAATCTCTCACTCTCTCCTTCTGTTAAGCCACACATGACTTCATGGAGATGCTAGCAGTCCTGATCCTTTCTGCTCACCGGATCTGCCTGATCCCTTCGGAGGCCCTACCTCTGGTTGGAGCTCTCATCAACTCCAATTCCACATGGACATTCTCATTGTGGTTGCTGGGACTACAGTTATTACTATAGCCCTGGAACTGCAATTACCACATGCAGTTTTGCACTCGGGTCTCGTTTGAACATTGGACTATTTCAACAAATAGACTTCATATAAAAACCATAATGAACTTTCCTTTACTTTTACACTATCCATTGTTACCCAGATGAGGATAGGTTCCCTTCTGAGTCTGGTTCCTCTCAAGGTTTCTTCCTCTTAACATCTTAGGGAGTTTTTCCTTGCCACTGTCGCCACCGGCTTGCTCAATTGAGATTAATCCACACAATTAAAATTTGTATCCTGTTTTTTTTATATATATATTTCTATAAACTGCTTTGAGACAATGACTGTTGTAAAAAAGCACTATATTGAATTGAATTGAATGATGGAGATCACAAAAAATATTTAAAACACTGTGACAATTGTTTTCTTGTTTAAACCTCCAACAAGTTTAACCCGTTTAACCGCTTAGAGCACGCTGCTTCAAGTGGAAATCGTGATAATTATATAATATAAACATTTTTATATATGAACATTAACTGGATATGAAATATACTACACTACAAATACAGTGCCTTGCGAAAGTATTCGGCCCCCTTGAACTTTTCAACCTTTTGCTACATTTCAGGCTTCAAACATAAAGATATAAAATTTTAATTTTTCGTGAAGAATCACCAAAAAGTGGGACACAATTGTGAAGTGGAACGAAATCTATTGGATATTTTAAACTTTTTTAGCAAATAAAAAACTGAAAAGCCATTTCTCAACGTTTGGTGTGATGTTTGGTGTGTCTCCCAGGTGGCTTGTGGCAAACTTTAGACGAGACTTTTTATGTATATCTTTGAGAAATGGCTTTCTTCTTGCCACTCTTCCATAAAGGCCAGATTTGTGCAGTGTACGACTGATTGTTGTCCTATGGACAGACTCTCCCACCTCAGCTGTAGTTCTCTGCAGTTCATCCAGAGTGATCATGGGCCTCTTGGCTGCATCTCTGATCTGTCTTCTCCTTGTCTGAGCTGAAAGTTTAGAGGGACGGCCAGGTCTTGGTAGATTTGCAGTGGTCTGATACTCCTTCCATTTCAAAATGATCGCTTGCACAGTGCTCCTTGGGATGTTTAAAGCTTGGGAAATCTTTTTGTATCCAAATCTGGTTTTAAACTTCTCCACAACAGTATTACGGACCTGCCTGGTGTGTTCCTTGGTCTTCATGATGCTCTCTGCGCTTTCAACAGAACCCTGAGACTATCACAGAGCAGGTGCATTTATACAGAGACTTGATTACACACAGGTGGATTCTATTTATCACCATCAGTCATTTAGGACAACATTGGATCATTCAGAGATCCTCGCTGAACTTTTGGAGTGAGTTTGCTGCACTGAAAGTAAAGAGGCCGAATAATTTTGCACGCACCACTTTTCAGTTTTTTATTTGCTAAAAAAGTTTAAAATATCCAATAGATTTCGTTCCACTTCACAATTGTGTCCTACTTGTTGGTGATTCTTCACAAAAACTAAAAATTTTATATCTTTATGTTTGAAGCCTGAAATGTGGCAAAAGGTTGAAAAGTTCAAGGGGGCCAAATTCTTTTGCAAGGCACTGTATATTTTTCTGTGTAGTATATAATTTTTGTCAGATCATATTTGTCACGCGCCGTTGGCGCGGGAATGAGCCGAGGACGTAAATGCAGTGAAGCACGGTGATGTTTATTTACAGTGTAGAAAAATACACAAAACAAAACCAAGACAAGAACACACTCACTAACCTAGGCTCACTGGGCTAGCACTGCCAATGCTAGTGCTAGCGGCTAAAGCTAGGAATGCTACTAAACAGAAACATGAACAGTAATGACTACTAAACAGAAACATGAACAGTAACGTAAATCGAGCCCGGAGTCAGAATGACGTACTCTCAACAATTCCGAACGAACTGCGTCGTGTACGGCACGAACCGCGGTATATATACAGTCTTTGATTCCCCAGGAGCTCTCAGCTGTGCGTGCTTTCCCGGCACGCCCCCACATCACCCTGTGACCTTTCGTGACAAAGCCGTGACGTCGTTGATGACGACGGCCATGCATGCGCAGTAGCGGCCGACGCACGTCACAGTCCCAGCCGAGCCGTGACATAAACCCCCTGCAAAGGCACTCCTCCTGGAGTACCAAGAGTCCTCCCCTTTCATTGGCGGCCCCGGGCCCCTGGGCTGAATGCCCACTACGCATCCCCAGCTGGACGTGGAGGCTGGGCGGCGTCCCCAGCTGGACATGGAGGCTGGGCGGCATCCCCAGTGGAACAGGCAGGCTGGGCGGCGTCCCCAGCGGAACAGGCAGGCTGGGCTGTGTCTCCAGCGGAACAGGCAGGGCTCAGAGGCGTGGCCGGGACATGGCTAGGAACATGGCTAGGAACTTGACTAGGAACTTGACTAGGAACTTGACTAGGAACTTGACTGGAGACAAGACTAGAGACAGGACTAGAGACAGGACTAGGGCTCGAAACACAACTAAAAAGATGACAAGGGCCAGAACGTGGGGTGAGGCATGACGTGAGCTATAGCTAGGGCCTGGGGACTCGGCATGGACTGTAGCCAGGGCTTGTATGAGGGGCGTGGCTGTGGTATCGGGATCATGGACCTGGGACGGGACATGGGACATGGCGTGAACTAGAGTGAGAACCCAGGCTTGAGCTTGGATGAGGGTCTCGAATTTGGCTCTCGGAGACTTGGCTCTCGGGCACTTGAGCTTGGAGCCCGGAAACTTTAGCTTGGCTTTCTGAGACTTGAGCGTGGAACCCGGGCACTTGAGCGTGGAACCCGGGCACTTGGGCTGGACTTTCAGAAACATGGCCAGAACCTGAGACTGGGTTTGAACGTGTACATCATAAACCTGAGATTTTGGCTTGGCTGAACCTTCTAGCTCCTGGGTTTTGGCCGTGAGATCCATATGCAATGCCGAGATCTTGGTGTTGCAGCTGGTCACTTCTTCCTTCTCCAGAAGCTCTTTCAGTCGACCTTGTTCATCCTCCAGTTAACAAATCTGGGTGATCAGAGCTTGTTTCTGGAGTGTCACCTCTCTCAACATACTTTGGGCCTTCTGTAGTTGCAACTCTACAGCTGAGGATTTTTCAGTAGCTTGGTCATGACTACTCCTCACCTCAGACAGAGTGCTGCTCAAAACCTCCAACTCCACCTGCATCATGCTCATCTCCTTCTTCTGCTTCTCGCTCTCGCTGTGTCTCCGTTGGGGCTCCCGCAGCTGAACTGTGCCGTTTCCTTGTTGCGGTTCGGGATCCCTCTTACCCCGAATGATTCCGACAGGAACGTGAGGCATGGCTGTGGTGTCGGGGACATGAGGCATGGCTGTGGTGTCGGGAACGTGAGGCATGGCTGTGGTGTCGGGAACGTGAGACTTGGCTGTGGTGTCGGAAATGTGAGGCATGGCTGTGGTGGCGGGAACGTGAGGCATGGCTTTGGTGTCGGGAACGTGGCTGGAAGCCTGGCGAGGGCTCAGGACGTGACTAGTACTTTCGATGCCCCTACCCTTTCTCAGTTTTACCTACTCATAATAGTCACAAATCAGTGGTTCAGCCGGGGTCTCGTGATTACCTTTCTGCAGTATGCTATCCAAATTATACTGCTGCCTGGCTCCCCGAAGTCCACAAGAAAGAGGTCCAGGAACTGCCAAATGTCCATTGTCACTTCGGGTATCTCCGTCCATAACTGGTCTGCCCAGGCACGCGCAGAACCCTCGACGCGAGACATGATTAACAGCGTGAACTGACCTTCAGAGGGTTTTGGGTCGCTCAGACTGGCAAAGTACTGCTGGCATTCCATAAAGAAATAATCCGGGAGGTTAAGGCTGTCAAACGGCCTAGGCAGAAACATTGGAGCTTTCTGGCGAAGCGCATAGAGTTAAAGGCAGGGAAGGCAGGAGCGCTGGGCCGCTGTCGATGGTCCTTCCGTCTTCGCGCTACGTCCATGGTAGGCGGTTCGTTCTGTCACGTGCCGTTGGCGCAGGAATGAGGCCAGGACGTAAATGCAGTGAAGCATGGTGATGTTTATTTACAGAGTAGAAAAATACACAAAACAAAACCAAAACAAGAACACACTCACTAACCTAGGCTCACTGGGCTAGCACTGCTAACGTTAGTGCTAGCGACTAAAGCTAGGAATGCTACTAAACAGAAACATGAACAGTAACGACTACTAAACAGAAACATGAACAGTAACGTAAATCAAGCCCGGAGTCAGAATGACGTACTCTCAACAATTCCGAATGAACCGTGTCATGTAGGGCACGAACCGCGGTATATATGTAGTCTTTGATTCCTCACGAGCTCTCAGCTGTGCGTGCTTTCTCGGCACGCCTCCACATGACCCTGTGACCTTTCGTGACGAAGGCGTGACGTCATTGATGACGATGGCCACGCATGCACAGTAGCGGCCGACGCATGTCACGGTACCAGCCAAACCGTGCATCTCTAGTTTGGTGCAAAAATAAATACACAGCACATCAACAAAAGTATGTCACCCCCATGGTGAAGCATGCTGTTTTTCTTCAGCTAGAAATGGAGTTTTAATCAGCATGGAAGGAATAATGAATACCGAGGCTTCTGCTAAAACACGTAATATGTAGAGGAATTTCAACTTTCAGCATAACCAGAAACACACCCCCAAATCAACAAAGGAACGTCTTCACTAAAGCATGATCAAAACAAGCTTTTGGAATGGCCCAGAGAGAGTCCAGATTTAAATCCAAATCTGAAAATTTGTGGGGTGACTTGAAGAGGCCTGTACCCAGGAGATGCCAGTCAATTTGACAGTTAGAATGTGTAACACCACGGCCAGCAGATGGCACTGTGGCACGGCTCCTGATGAGTCATGCGACTTTGTTTTGGTTTGCTCCCTTCCTGCTTGAGCATTTAGTTTAAGTGTCTTTAATTTGCCCCAGGTGTCCATGGTTTTGGTTTGATTATGTTCACTAGTTAAACCCCTCGGTTACTGAGCACTTCGCTCAGTATTATAGGTTATATAGGTGATATAGTTTGTATTGTTTGTTTCTATGCCTTGATTCATGCTCTCGTTTCATGCCATGATTCCAGTTTCTCGTTTTCCTGTGAAGACCGCGTTTTCTTTGTTTATTGAGTTACGTGTATAATAAAGTCTTGCTCCTGCACTTACTTCCTGACTCCCAAGTCCCATGGCGTTACAGAATACTGAGCCTAAACAGGGATGTAGCAGGGGATTACCTGGTCAAAAAAAATTAAAAAATTATTTATTACTGGGGCTTCCCGACTCCGGAGAAGTTTTTGCATGTGGCAGTGGAAGCAGCAAGTGGCGCAAAAAATACAGTAGGAGGAGCTCCAGATGAAAAAGTGGCAGGATGAGGTGGATCAGATACTCTGCAACCTGGAGATGCTTACCCCCCATTGCGTAGCGCCGAACAGCGCTTCACCTTGCTGACCTGCTAAAGATTCAGTCCCACTGCCCTGCACAGCCAAAGAGGTTGTCCTGCTATCCAGCTCAACTGAGGAAGCTGTCCCGCTCTCCAGTCCTGCTGGGGACACCGCCCAGCCTTCCAGCCTCGCCGGGGATTCCACCCAGCATTCCAGCTCCGCCGAGGATGCCGCCCAGCGTTCCAGCTCTGCCGGGGATTCCGCCCAGACTTCCAGTCCTGCTGGGGATGCCACCCAGCCTTCCAGCCCTGCCGGAGATTCCGCCCAGCATTCCAGCTCCGCCAGGGACGCCACCCTGCGTTCCAGTGGCGCCAGGGGCAGTGCCCAGCCTTCTCATGCTGCCGGGGGCGGCGTCCAACGGTCCAGCACCGGGGGCGGTGCCCTGACTTTCAACCCCAGTGGGGGTGTTTCTCCGCCCATCTGCTGCCCGACAGAGGCTGCGTCGTTTTCCGTGGCAGCAAGAGACAGTTCGCACAGGGGCCCAGGACCCCCGTTGGAGGGGGGTTTTTGGTGCTCCGGGAGGAGCACCTTTAGAGGGGGGTTCTGTTACACCACGGCCAGCAGATGGCACTGTGGCATGGCTCCTGACTGGTCACGTGACTGACCCTCGTTGGAGGGGGGTTTTTGGTGCTCCTGGAGGAGCAGATTTGGAGAGGGGTTCTGTTACACCACGGCCAGCAGATGGCACCATAATTTGCCCCAGGTGTCCATGGTGTTTGGTTTGATTATGTTCACTAGTTAAACTTCGCTCAGTATTATAGGTTATATAGGTGATATATTTTGTATCGTTTGTTTCCATGCCTTGATTCATGCTCTTGTTTAATTCCACAATTCCAGTTTCTCATTTTACTGTGAAGACCATGTTTTCTTTGGTTATTGAGTTACATGTATAATAAAGACTCATTCCTGCACTTACTTCCTGACTCCCAAGTCCTGTGTCGTTACATCCAGCTTGTAATCGACATAACAGATTTGATAAATGAATAAACTCATTTAGATCAGTAACATAAAGTTAACAGATTTTATTTTTTTGAGCCTATTAGCATTGATACTGTTGTGCATATACCAAAATAGCCTCACAGGCATTACTCAATTAAGATTTTTTTTAGATATCTTATTTCATTTAAAATGAGTGTATTTTCATGAATAACATATTTTCCGTTAGTTGCCGTTAATCATGGTTAGGATTGAACGTTATTCAAAGTAGAGCACTCTGTAATGTTAGGGTAGCCACAAACAGTGCATGTAAGCTCATAGTTACATTTATAGCTGAAATTGATTGAGCACTCATTAAACTACAGTACCCTCCGGAACTATTGGAACAGCAAGGCCAATTCTGTTTTTGTCACTGTAAACTGAAGATATTTGGGTTTGAGATCAAGAGATGAATCTGAGAAGAGAGTTTAGAATTTTAGAATTTATTTCCTGGTATTTCTATTATTAAACAACATAGAACATAGCACATTTTGTATCAGACCAACCAATTTGTAGGCGAGAAAAATTTTGGAATATGTGACTGGCAAGTGTTTCTTGTTACCCAGGTGTGAGTTTCATTGTTTTAGCAACAAATAGCTCTGAACATCTACTCTTTGTTTTAGCTTTCAGTTTCACCTGTGAAGATTGCATTTGTTGTTAAAAAGGATAAGCCAACATGAAGATCAGAGAGCTGTCTATGGGGGGGAAAACAAGCCATTGCAATAGGCACTGCAAAAACATTGGGCATAGCATTGGACATAGCATTAGCCTAGCTAATACAACAACTTGGAATGTCCTGAAAAAGAAAGAAGCCACTGGTGTACCGAGCAACAGTCACAGAATGGGTCAGCCAAGGAAATCAACAGCAGCTGATAACAGAAACATTGTGAGGGCTGTGAAGAAAAAACTAAAAACTACAGTCAGTCACCAACAACCTCCACAGGGTAGGGGTGAAGGCAGCACAGTCCACTATTCGAAGAGGACTTTAAGAGCATAAATATCGGGGTCATACCGCAAGATGCAAACCACTCATCAGCAGTAAGAATCAGAAAGCCAGATTGGAATTCCTAAATAAATACAGAGATGAGTCACAAAAGTTCTGGAACCAAGATTAACGACCTTCCTAAGTGATGTAAAGCCCAAAGTGTGGAGAAAGAAAGAAAGGATTGCTCATGATCCAACACATACAAGCTCATCTATGAAACATTGTGGAGGTAGTGTCATTGGCTTGGGCTTGCTTGGCTGCTTCTGGAACAGGCTCACTAATCTTTATTGATGATGTAACTCATGATGGTAGCAACAGAATGAATTCAGAAGCTTACAGGAACATCTTGTCTGCCAATTTACAGAGAAATACATGCAAATTAATCAGGATGATTAATCATCCTGATTAATCATCCTTCATCATGCAGCAAGAAAATGACCCAAAACACAACTCAAAAGAGGGCTTTGTCAGGGGGAAAAAGTGTGAGGTTTTAGCCTGGCATGCATTTCACCTCCTAAAAAGTAGACTGAAGTGCGAATACCCACAAAACAAACATCAACTGAAAGAGGATATTGTAAAAGCCTGGAAAATCATCACAAAAGAAGAAATTAACAATTTGGTGATGTCAGCAAGTTGCAGGATTGATGCAGTCATTGCAAGCAAGTAGGCAAGTGTTATTTACTTTAATTTACTTCAAGTATTATCTGTTCCTATACATTTGCATGCCTAAAAATTGGGTGGGATAATACCAAAGGTTCTTAGTTTTATGTTGTGTAACACATCTAAATGTAAAAACCAGGAAATAAAAAGCCAGAATCCTAAACTCTCATCTCATATCCATCTTTTGAACTCAAACCCAAATGTCTTTGGTGTATAGCACAAACAAATTAATTGGCCCTGCCATTCCCATAGTTTCAGAGGGACTTTATGTACCATTACATGTGAAATTTTGTATTTCTATATCAGAATTTGTACTTCAAAACACTAAGTCCAGAGGTCACGCCTTTAATTATTCTACTCTTTTGTATTACTTTTTTCATGTGCATCACACATTCAGAAACCCATTACCAGTAATATACAGTTATCAACACTGTAAGTGCTGAATTGATAGATATTAATTTACTGCACTTACATGAGTTTTCAGTAACCTCTAGAATGACAAAAAAAGAAGAAAATATGTTTTCAATAGCCAACAAAAACTTCATTCAGTTTATTCATTAAAACATCATTTTACTTGTGCAATGGCAGTTTCAACAATGGCTTTGTTTGAAAACAGGCCTGTAATGACAGTCACAAAATATGAAACTGAATGGCATCCCTTAGCTTGAGTTCCACAATATTATGTGCCAGGTGTGCATAGTGTGACACAAGTGGGTTTTTTATATTTTTTATTTTTTAAAGATATGAATCTTTAGGGCTTAAAAAGATATTATTTGCCCTGGCCCCACATAATGCTTTCTAAAATATTTGCTGGCAAATTACCACTTCTTAAGAATTACTTTGTAAGAATTATTCAACTTCTTAAGAATTACTTAGTAAGACTTACTTCTTATAAAGTTGATTAACATTTTTTGTTGTTATTTCTCAATACCAACTAGACATGAATCTTGCCAAAAAGAACCATAATAGATTTTGTTGTTACATTAGAAGTGAAACTGGTAATTCTCCCTGTTTTGCTTACAAAAATAGTTTGCCTTCCACTGTCACCACTGAATAAGATTCCCATATTTATTTTGGCAAATGTTGACCAATACACATGTAAACCCCTATTTAGATTATCATATACAAATATTTATATAAAAAATTTTTACAACACAAATTGCACCATTGTTTACCTGTACAAGAGCATTGATAACATCACACTGAATGAGTCACAATTCAACAAACTATGATGTCATTTGGGCAAAAGAAAAAAAAAACCTAAAACATTCATAACATAACTTAAAGGCATTTGGCAATTTGGCGATCTTTCATATCAAAGATAAAGCTTATGTTCAGTATCAATAGCCATGAAACAAAACTGCTATGGACCACTTTTATTTACAGACAGCTAAAATCTCTGACAGATCCATGCTTGACTTCACAACCTGAATTTGTCTTTTAAAGTGCATGCAATAATACCAGGAAGGAATCTGACTGCATTGATTTGTTGTAGTAATAAAAACAAATTCTGCCAATTAATTTAGGATACTGAACAATGATTAAATTATAGTGCCTAGTTTATTTCCCTTTAAAAAAAAGAGGTGTGTATTCTACCACAATATGAAAGTAACTAAATGCTCTCAATATAGTCACTATGTTTTAAAATCTGATACTGTTTCGAAACCTGCCTTTGCATACAGCTTTCACAAACAGTATTCACATTCGCCATGATAAACAAAGACAAAAACAGCTAATAGCCACGGTGAAGATGGAGGACACATTCTACAGTCGCAATGTCCTTCGATAACACCAAAGGCATTTTCACACAATATGTTCACTTTACATTTTGGGTTCATACTTAAACATATCAAAGTGCTTACTTGTACTAAAATATCCTGAATTACTGATTTTAATACCAAAAGTGGGTCGGCGGCGTGAAGAAAAGGTCTGTTCTTCTATATTTAGCTCTTTTGCTTTCTGAGCTTCATTATGTCACTTGTGTTGGCTGCAAATTACGTTCCAATTCCAGAAGTTCCTCCAGCTAGTAAATTAAGATTTTAAAAGACAGATCCAGCATGGTCACTGTAAAGGTGTTCTTAGTAAATCCAGTGGTTAGGGACAGTACAGGCACAACATATCCAGAGACATCAGCATCAAATGGCCCCACCAGCCTGGGCTTGATCATCTGTTATCTTCCTTGGGAAAGTCAAATGAGGCCAAGCTTCCAAAACCCAATCGAGAACTCTCCACATCAAAGGTCTCCAGTTCTCGCTCTTGGCGCTCAAATAAATGTTTGATTTTTTCGGTCCGCTCTTTCTGAAGTGCAGCCAGTTCCTCTTCAATCTGCAATCAAAATGTAGTGTTCCAGGTGTTTTTAGGACAAACATATGCTTTAATATGATAGTCTCCCAGATTAAAATATAAATATATATATAAATATATATATATATATATATATATATATATATATATATATATAAATATTTATATATATATATATATATATATATATATATATATATATATATATATATATATATATATACTGCTCAAAAAAATAAAGGTTACACAATCTCCCAGATTAAAATATAAATATATATATATATATATATATATATATATATATATATATATATATATATATATATATATATATATATATATATATATATATATACACATATACTGCTCAAAAAAATAAAGGTTACACAGGTAATAAAGGTTAAACAGCACAATGTAACTCCTAATAAAGTGTTCCCTTTATTTTTTTGAGCAGTATATATATGTAGGGCAACACATACAAAAGCATGTTTCAATGCTTGCATTTGATATACTTACAAAAACACTTCAAAATTTGCACATTTTAACTGTGGTAGGCCTAAGACTAAAATAGTCAATTGATTTCTATTGGTTAAATGGTCTATGTATTTTAGTGTAAAATAACAAGGCTCACTTTCTGTTCCAGGTGAGCCCTGCGCAAAGATGCTTTCTGCTCCAACTTGTGCATGTCACGCTCATGCTGGGCCTCGGCCTGTGCCTTTGTCTTGCTTTGGTAAGCATCCAGAAGCTCCATTTCCTGCTGCAACTGGCCCTTCAAAGCCTGGCACTCGGCCTCCTGCTCAGCCTCCAGACGTAGCTGCACAAAAAAGAAACCAGAGTGAAAGAGGGAGATAATTTTCACAATACACTTTTTTTCTGCACATATTTTATTTGGTTAAGTAAATATTGGGTGTGGAGACGTCCGCCACTTAGTAGGACGTGTTTTTTACTGCTCTGCTACAACTTGTGATAATTTATACCAAAATACTTGATTCAGCAAAAAAAAAAAAAAAAAGGGAGCTGAGGGTTCATTTTTGGATGCTATGATGGTATCTTCCAGCAAATCACTCAAAGATAAATGTCAAAGACAACTAACTTTGGTGCTAGTTATGTTGCTCAGCAAGCTAACAATGATATGGATGAGGGAGCAGGGGCCAGCTCAGGAGGTAGGCTGGAAAATGCAGAACTGGGACACCATATGCCTGTAAGTAACGCCATGAAATCCAGTCTGCATGGAATTATGACATCTGTAGTAGAAATGAGGAAGGAGCTAAGTGACTGCACTGAACAGGTAGCACAAACAGATCTACAATCTGCAGCTGAAGATGGTATGGTTGAACTGCAGGTCAGGGTACATGCGCTGTAGAAGAAGAAAATACACATTGAGTACACATCGAGTCATACTGAAGAGGGATGTTAACGCCCCAGCGAGAATGGTAATAATGAAGTTTCACAACCACAAGGATAAAGTGAAGGTAATCAACGCTTCTGAGTGAAGAAAGACATTTTTTTGGGGGGATTCACAAGCAGTGGCATCCTGATTCATCAACAGATGTGGAGTCTGGGGATCTGACAGAGTGATATCACCAGAAAGACTACTGGTAATGTACAAAGAGCGATCCCGAATCTTCAATGCTCGACTGAGGTACAAGATTTCATTGAGATGGTTAAGGTAGAAGCAGGTCAGAGCGAAATGTGAATGTTCCAGCGACAGGACATTTGATATCTAAAGTATGGACTTATTAATCCCTGGTGTTTACCTGCATAACTATTCAAACATTCTTAAGATGATCGCATCAGTATATATCTGGGTGCTTTGCGATGCATTACAGTAATGATACATCTCAAATGTTGCAGACAGGTGTTAGGTTTTGCTATATGAATAGAAGCAATGAGTAAATTTTTTCTTCTGTTCATTTTTGAGAAGAGGATGGACAGACTAATCTTCACATTGTGTGGAACTGTCATTGGTGATAACTGGAGGCAGAGCCATGAGGTGGGAACTCCCAAGTAAGTGGGAAAATGGAGTTTTTACAGACGTTCAATGTGTTGGCTGTATGTTGTAACATCCTGATGTGAATAGAAAGTAAAGCATAATTGCATATCTTGGAACTGCAGAGGTTTACACAAACTTAAAAAAAATAAAAATTAAACAGGCTATGAATAAGTTGAAGGATATGGATTTTCATCAGCCAGGAGGCCAGTTATGACACTTCAATTAATTTGTTAAAGAATATATGGAAAGCAATAGATATATGGAAAGTAATGAAACCAAATAGTAGGGCCTACTTGTGTTTCAACTACATACAACAAATACTCTCTTATAGATTGTTTCTTTGGTGTCCATGGGATTATACTCTAGAATACAGAACTGCTCCTATGGTAACATTTTATTCTTAGATCATGAGCCATTTTGCTTAGTGTATGAGGAAATACATCCATCCATCTTCTACCGCTTACTCCTTCTTCAGGGTCATGGGGGAACCTGGAGCCTATCCCAGGGCACATCTCAGCCTATCCCAGGAAACATCAGGCACAAGGCGGGGTACACCCAAGAAGGGTGCCAGTCCATCACAGGGCACAATCACATACACTATGGACACTTTAGACATGCCAATCAGCCTACCATGCATGTCTTTGGACTTGGGGAGGAAACCGGAGTACCCGGAGGAAACCCCCACAGCACAGACCATGCAAACTCCGCACACACGGCCTTGGCGGGAATCGAACCCCGTTGGTGTGAGGGGAACGTGCTAACCACTAAACCACCGTGCGCCCAGCAATGACATAAAATTAACATTTTATACTTTTTATAGTTTTACCAGTTTCACTGGTAAGACTTGCAATTGTTGATGTCAAAGTGCATACCTCTACAATCAGAAAGAGATTTCTGCATGGGCAGCGTCCCAGGAAAAAGCCTTTGCAAAAAATCAGTTTTCCAATGAGCATATAGGTAAAGAACTGGCCTTTTGGAATAATGTACTCTGGACAGACAAATCAAAGATAGTGTTTTTTGACCACAGTAAGAGCAGTAATGCTTACAAGAAGTTTTTACTTACTTTTTCAACAGAAGAATGGGTCTATTGATATCTATTGATATTTCTGTTGAATAAATGATTGGAAAAGCTCATTTTGTGATTGTGAACCTCAGCTTGTTGTTTTGTTCAAGTATATCAACTTTAATAGGCACTGTTTCAAAAATGATTAAATGTTTGCTTGTCCAAATATGTAAAATAATAATAATAATAATAATAATAATATTATTATTATTATTATTATTATTATTATTATTATTATTATTATTATTATTATTTAAAAAATGCCAACAATTTCCATGGGGTGTACTTATCTTTTTCCACATGAAAGTAAATGTGGTAAAAGACCCACCTAGATGGCACTTTCAGCACAAATTTGTCTGAGTTTTTGTAGCCTTTGTGTCAGCTTGAACCAGTCTGGTGATTCTCTGTTTACCTCTCTCATCAACAAGGAACCACTGCTCCATGGATGTTTTGGGTTAATCAATTATTTAATCAGTTAATCAGTTACTCCAGGAAGAGCAGATGCTACATTTAAATGTTTGGATTCATATGGGCTTGGAAAGATTCAAGATCTGTATTTACCAAATTCTGATATTATGATGTATTTTGAATAACTCAGAAAAAAATTTTGCCTGGGTAAAATACATTTCTTTAAATATATCCACCTTAGAAGCTTTTCTAAAAGCAAATCAAAATAATACACTTTTAATTTTTTTTTTCTTCTGCAGGATGTTTGCTGGTATCCTGCAGAAATTATGAAATCCGACAGGACATATTGACAAACTGTGCAAGATATTCCTACAGGTTTTAGAATGGAGCCTTCAGTACAACAGAAGCATACACTTGCTGCACAAGTGAAAAATACTGCAAGACTGCTGCATACATTCTGCAAAAATAAAATTAAGTTCCCAAATACTTAATCGCTCCTGAAGGACAATTTCCTGTTTAAAAATAATAATAATTCTGCAAGTTACGTAGTCAAAAAAATTTATGTAAAAAATGGTAGATCTGCTTTGAGTGAGGCAAAACATGCTGCTTAAACACTCTTTCTGAAGTCTTTTAGTAGCTATGTAGGCATGCTCATTTTAGGATAATAAGATATGTTTTAGTCATGAATGATTCCGTTTTAAAGTATCAGTTCAAAGAGTCATTCACAACTCAAATAGGCAAAGGGAAAAAGACGCAAAGGGAAGGTAAATATGTCAGGTATTCAAATATGCAAATTCAACCGTCACCAACCGTCGTGTGTCTGTAGCGGTATAATCCCACTTTTATTAAATATTATTTCTTTAATTGTTATAGTGTACTAAATTACTGTTCTGTTATGTATTTGTAACACTGTGGTTAGCATACAGTAACATTACCTAGCTTACCATCAAACTAGAGTGGCAACAACTAATCGATAAAATCGATAATAATCGATTATGAAAATCGTTCTCAACGAATCTCATTATCGATTAGTTGGTCTGCGCGAGGGAGATTTACTCATCACATTACTTCTGTTCCGAAAACACTCCTCGGACAGTTAATACAACAGTGTCCCTAATGAGGTGCTGTACACTTACACTCTGTGCTGTGTACTCTACTTTCTAGTGTGTAGGTTTTAGAAAGGTAATATCATCTCAAATACATCAACGTATTACGGGTTTTTTTTACTAACCGGAAGTATAAGCCGCTTCCTAGTCAACGGTGCATGACCTCATACGCACGCTAGCTTTAGCAGACACTCAGAGTCACCGACAATTACTTTCTTCATGTTACTGTTTATCTCAATGTTATCTTTTATTTCCAACACGACCTCAGTCACCAACAGACGGAGGCAAAATCGTCATGTGACTGAGGAAGAAAGTCCTCTAAGGTAGGGGTACATTTTAAATTAAACAAAGATGCACGAGCACAAAGTAATGTTTATATCCAAAATGCTCCACTGTGTGTAAGGGGCAGGGAAACTGGTGGAAGTTGCATAAAAGATTTAGTTTAATTTAAGTTTATTGTCATTATGTGCTGTATTTGCATGCTTGCAGTATAACCTCTGTTGTTTATTATAACGGAAATTATGAATTAGTAATGAGGCCACATTGCTGATCACGCACAGTGTAGTCACGCTGATACAGAGTGGAAGCATAAGTAAGATCAGTAATGTCTAATTAAAACATGATCAAATGTAAACACAAGTAAAATATGTCTAAAGACAGCAAGTAACAGAAACCGGAATGTGCAGTGAAAGTGAGAAAGTTTATCATTAATTTAGGACTGTCTGTATAATATAGTTTAATTCAGTCTATGTGTGTGTTATCTCACAAAAATTAGTACACCCCTCAAATTTTTGTAAATATTTGATTATATCTTTTCATGTGACAACACCGAAGAAATGACACTTTGCTACAATGTAAAGTAGTGAGTGTACAGCTTGTATAACAATGTAGATTTGCTGTCTCCTCAAAATAACTCAACACACTGCCATTAATGTCTAAACAGCTGGCAACAAAAGTGAGTACACTCCTGAGTGAAAATGTCCAAATTGGGCCCAATTAGCCATTTTCCTTCCAGGTGTCATGTGACTTGTTAGTGTTACAAAGTCTCAGGTGTGAATGGGGAGCAGGTGTGTTAAGTTTGGTGTCATCGCTCTCACACTCCCTCATACTGGTCACTGGAAGTTCAACATGGCACCTCATGGCAAAGATCTCTCTGAGGATCTTAAAAAAATGGTCCATGGTCTGGGGCTGCATGCGTGTTGCCGGCACTGGGGAGCTACAGTTCACTGAGGGAACCACGAATGCCAACATGAATGCCTTCTGAGACTGCGCCGCAGTGCAGTATTCCAGCATGATAACGACCCCAAACACACCTCCAAGATGACAAGAAGGGACAATTCACTCTGTTATACAATATGTACACTCACCACTTTACATTGTAGCAAAGTGTCATTTCTTCAGTGTTGTCACATGAAAAGTTATGTATATAATCAAATATTTACAAAAATGTGAGGGGTGTACTCACTTTTTTGAGATCCGTATATTTTGTTACGATGTTAGTTACTGCCACTAGTAGGCAGTAGATCAGGTGTCTTTTTAGTTAAATAATGGAAACAGTATGAACCCTTCTGAACCCTACATCAACAGGACACAACTTCCCGTGCTCATGTCCATAGAGAATTACAATTATGGAAAACTGAAAGACACAGAGGGCCTTGTAAGGGACTAGACATTAAATTCAACAAATCTAACAGCACTGTTACAGAGCAGCCACTCCAAATGCGTGATAGCACAGAGTTTAACTTCCTCTGCAAACTAAGCTAACATACCTCACAGACAGCCAATAAAATTTTCTGACATACCAAAAATTCATCATGGCCACTGACAGCTCAGTGGAACACACTCATTGAGCATTGTTACACCCTCATTACAATTCACATGTAATTTGGCTATGATTAAAAAAAAATGCCAACTAAATTGTGGCAAAAATGGTCAAATCAGGTGTATCACCAAACAGTAAGGAAATCACCAAACAGTGATGATCTTTGGAAATCGGACAAGAGGTGTGACCCCTAGAAGGCAGCATGCACATTTTAAATTTTGTACTAAATATCTTGTAACACCTTGAATAATGTACTGCTCTTCTCACTGGCTGTAAATACAGCTATTATTTATTTATTTATTTATTTATTTATTTTTCAGCAAAATCAGCTTTCTAGTTAAGTGGTCATAACTTGTTCTATAACAAATCTGGGACTCTCTTACCGCTTGCGAGGCCATCATATCGTTAATGCTCTGTTCATACTGTTCAGCCAGCACAGCAAGCTTGCGTGTCTGCTCTTCCTTCAGAGTCTTCAGCAGGGCTTTGTGGTCACTCTTAGGGGAGACCTCTAGCTGATGGTTCCTCAGAGCTTTGTACTGCTTATTCTGAACCTTACAAGTGTCCTGGAATTGCTTTTTGATCTGCATTTCCAATGCCTGGTTTTATGGCAGAACAAAAAAATGTGTTTTGTGTAGCATAAAATATATCACATTCAAACCAATTATATAATTATTATCATTAAATTCTGTATATTTTTTTTTACATAAGACCTTTCACAGATAGAAAACAAGTTAATTTTCCCATTGAGTTGCCTTCATTTCCAATGCTAATAAAATAATTAAAAGTACGACAGAAGTCTAATGTTCTACCAAATATTAACCTGATTTCACTCATGATTTCACATTTACTGGTGAATTTCATATGAATTTCTTTTCATACACAAAAAACTGTCTTGTCTCTTTCCCCAACTATAACTGCATATTCTTATTAACCCTATTATAACTTTTCATGGCAGTTACAAATTGAAACTATATGACCATGTTGTAAATATTTCACTCCTGCTAGGCAGTATGAACTAGGTACTACGTGAACCTTGAGGTTCCTGGGCTGCTGTCGGCGCTCCAGTGCATGTTTCCTGTGCAGCTCTCGCTGGCGTCGGTTGTTGTACTCCTCCTGGTTCTCCAGTTCAGTGTGATGCTGCAAACTGATTAGCTCCATGCGAAGCCTGTGCAGACACTCCAACTGCCGTCGCTCCATGTCCTGTGTAGACTCATCTTGCCGGATCATCAATGCATGCTCCATCTCCTTTTGCAGTTTCTTTTTGTTCAGCTCCTGGGATACAAAGGCAAATATTTTCTTAAAGTTGTAAGAGCAACATGATAGAAAGAAACCTGCTATGGGCTGCAACCAATAATACCAGTCCTAATAATCTTTTCTCTCCCTCTCTCCTTCTGCCGAGCCACACACGATTTTATGGAGATACTAGAGATCCAGATACTTTCTGCCTCTGGATGGAGCTCAAATATTCTCCAATTCCAGACTGCTGGGACTACGGCTGCTCCTAAGGCCATACAGATCTCATATAAGTCAATACTGAACATTTTCACAATATCTGTTGGTACCCAGATGAGGATGGGTGCCCTTCTGAGTCTGGTTCCTCTCAAGGTTTCTTCCTCTTAAAACATCTTAGGGAGTTTTTCCTTGCCACCGTCACCACTCAGTGGCTTGCTTAGTTGGGATATATTCGCACCTTTAATATCTGTATACCGTGTTGATATTTCTGTAAAGCTGCTTTGAGACAATGTCTATTGTAAAAAGCGCTATACAAATAAAATTGAATTGAATTGAATGTTGAACTTCCAGTGACCAGTATGAGGGAGTGTGAGAGCGATGACACCAAATTTAACACACCTGCTCCCCATTCATACCTAAGACCTTGTAACACTAACAAGTCACATGACACCGGGGAGGGAAAATGGCTTATTAGGCCCAATTTGGACATTTTCCCTTAGGGGTGTACTCACTTTTGTTGCCAGCGGTTTAGATATTTATGGCTGTGTGTTGAGTTACTTTGAGGGGACAGCAAATTTACACTGTTATACAAGCTGTACACTCACTAATTTACATTGTAGCAAAGTGTCATTTCTTCAGTGTTGTCACATGAAAAGTTTTAATCAAATATTTACAAAAATGTGAGGAGTGTACTCACTTTTGTGAGATACTGTATATATTTTAAAAGAAAAAATAAATAAAAAATCTTACAACCCCAATTCTACAAAAGTTGGGACGCTGTGTCAAATGTCAATAAATCTTGTTAATTTTGTTTTTTAGTTCAGCTTACTCCAAGTTATTTTCACGTTGTGGACAACGTTCGGTTTCTGTAGGATACACTGCTGTCTCATTTGTTTATGGAGACTTTGGGTGTGTGGGTTTGGTGGATTGTGAGAGTAAGCAGAACATGCCAATGCTTTGAAGGATGTAATGTTATTTAATTGCTACTCTGTTTTTAGAGGATTTAAACCTAACATTGTGAACAAATTTTATTATAGAATTCAGGCAATTTTACTGGGGTTATCTCATACAGTGTAGCAAGTAATAATTTGGAAAGACCTTTGTAATATCACAGTCTAAAACTGGATTTAAAGAGAAGCAAATTAGTAAATGAATCACTTGTAAATGAGTCCTACATAAATGAATCACATGAAAATGTATCACTTGAAAATGAATCACATGTAAATGAATCATACGTAACTGAATCACATGTAAATGAATCATATGAAAATTAATAAATAAATTAAAGACACATGTCAATAAAAACAGAATGCAATTATTTGTAAATCTTATAAACCCATATGTTATTCACAATAGAACATAGAAAATATATTAAATGTTTAAACTGAGGAAAAAAGGTTATCTTGAATTTGATGGCCACAACACATCTCAAAAAAGTTATGACGGGTCAACAAAAGGCTGTAAAAGTAAGTGCTACTAATAAGAAACAGCTCGATGTTAATTGGGAACAGGTCAGTAACATGATTTGGTATAAAAAGAGTACATTAGAGAGGCAAAAGTAAAGGTGCGAAAAACTGCGTCTACAATTTGTGGAACAATTTCAGAATGATGTTCCTCAATGTAAAATTGTGAAGACTATCACAAATCTCATCATCTACAGTACAAAATATCAGCAAAAGATTCTGAGAATCTGGAGAAATCTCTGTGCTCAAGGGACAAGGACAAAAATCAATATTGCATTCCTGTGATCTTTGGGCCCTCAGGTGGCACTGCATTAAGAACAGGCATGATTCTATAATGGAAATCACAAGCTCAATCATGTAAAGAAGAAGCCATATGTGAACATGTCTGCCATCTTCTCTAGACCAAAGCTCACTTAAAATGGACTGAGACAAAGTGGAAAACTTCTGTTGTCAGACAAAATGAAATTTTAAATTCTTTTTGGAAACCATGGACTAAAAGATGACTAAAGAGGAGAGGGACCATCCGGCTTTTTATCAGCGCTCAGTTCAAAAGCCTGCATCTCTGATGGTATGGGGGTACATTAGGCAGCTTTTACATCTGGAATGGGAAGCTTTTACATCTGGAAAGGCACCATCCATACTGAAAGGTATACACAGGTTTTAGAGCAACATGCTTACATACAGATTCCATCCCATCTTCACTTCTGAGAGACTCTGCCTCTCTAAGGTACTCTTTTTATACCCAATCATTTACTGACCTGTTGCCAATTAACACAATTAGTTGCAAAATGGTTCTCAAGCTGTTTCTTTTTAGTAACACTTACTTTTCCAACCTTTTGTTGCCCCGGTCCCAAGTTCTTTAGGACTTGTAGTAGCCATCGAATTCAAAATTACCTTATTTTTTCCTTAAAATGGTACATTTAATCAGATTACACATTTGATATATGTTCTATTTTCTATTGTGGAAAACATATGGGTTTATGAGATTTGCAAATCATTGTGTTCTGTTTTTTTTTGTTTTTTTTACATTTTACACAGCGTCCCAATTTTTTTTAGAATTGGGGTTGTACATGTCAAAAGTAATTAATATATTTACTGTATTTCACAGATGTGAAAGGCTTTTTCTTCACTGCAGCAAATATTTATTATCCTTCTCAAACTCCCACCATGACATAGTAAGAGAGGGCACCCGAAATTGGAACCAGAAAGTTTGCTAGAAATTAAATATGTGCACTTCACAACTTACCTCCCGTATCTGTTCCTGTTCAAACTCATGTTTTTTTATGAGGCTTCGTCTCTTCAGAGCACGGCAGCTTCTTTCATAGATGAGCCTCTGCTGGTTGAGCAGCTGTGCCTCCTCCTCGGCCTGTGAGCGCTGCATTGTCTCCTTGTGGCGTGACAGCCTCTCCTGCTTCTCCTCCTTTGGTGTGCTAAGGTCCTCATTCATCTCCTGCAGAAGTATTGGCACATTCAAGCCAATTATACTCACTCACTGACTTTCAATAGCCACTTTATTGTGTTTAGGATCACTGTGGACCCAAAATCTGTCCCTGGAACGCTGGGCATGGGGCAGGAATACACTCTGGATATCAAGGCACCATGCACACACATTCACACATTTAGGCACACTTAGTGGCAATTTATTTTAAGGAGGTAGAAACCAAGAGAACACCCATGTGGACATGGAGAGAACATGCAGACATTGTGTAAGCCAAGCTCAGGGTTTAGCCTGGAGACGTCAGTAAACCCGAGTTCAGGGATCCTGGAGTTGTGAGGGGTCAACGCTATCCACTGCAGCATCATGCCACCCTATAGTTGCATGTAAAAAATTTAACAATGTTTTGACCCCTGAGTTGCATAACTATTAGGGTTTCCATACCACAGACATACATTGCTGGCTGTCAAAGAGAACAGAACTGGCTCTGCTCTCTGGGTAGGAAATACACACTTGTTTTCTTCTCCATCTGTCATGTGATTAGTGAAATGCTAGCGAATCATAAGTGTCTGTTTGCTCATGTACGTAGGATAGAGCAGTTAACGTTCAACATCTACTATATGATGTCGCACAATCAGACATTCAAGAAGGTGTCTGGCTTCACAAATGTAAGTTAGCATTGTAGCAGCTCAGCTTTCACCCTCCAACTGGTATATGTGAATTTGGCTATGACAAAATTCACCCAAAAATAGGTGAAATGTAAAAACAAGTTTAAAGAATTTAAACTATTTAATGAAGCTTATGGTTAAAGGACATGACTGAATGCCTAATACACATTGCATATTTTTGGCTTCCTCATAATTAAAAATCAAAATGCAGAGTGTAGCAGGAGAACTTTTGACTGAACACCACTCACTTCCTTCATCCTGTCCCTGCACAGTCTATACTGCTTTTTCTGTGTGTCCAAGAAGGTGGTCAGCTCCTTCTTCTGTTGGACCAAGATTTGTTGCTGGATTCTCTTCTCCTCTGTGGCTGATGCCTTCATCTGTTTTGGGATAAAGCCTAACTGGTCAATGATTACTTTAAATCTATTGAATTTCCCAATTCAATCTAGTAGTCCATTGATTGTTAATTGAGTGCATCTGGAAAGTATTCACAGCACTTCACTTTTTCCACATTTTGTTATGTTACAGCCATATTCCAAAATGTATTAAATGAATTATTCTCCTCAAAATTCTACAAACAATACGCCATAATGACAACGTGAAAGAAGTTTGTTTGAAATCTTTACAAATTCATTAAAAATAAAAAAACAAAATAAGCACATGTACATCAGCCTTTGCTCAATGCTTTGTTGAAGCACCTTTGGTACCAATTACAGCCTCAAGTCTTTTTGAATATGATGCTACAAGCTTGGCACACCTATTTTTGGGTAGTTTCTCCCATTCTTCATTTCAGGACCTCTCAAGCTCCATCAGGTTGGCTGGGGAGCGTCACCATTTTCAGATCTCTCCAGAGATGTTCAATCTGGTTCAAGTCTGGGCTCTGGCTGAGCCACTCAAGGACATTCACAGAGTTGTCCTGTAGCCACTCCTTTGTTATCTTCTCTGTGTGATTAGGGTCGATGTCCTGTTGGAAGATGAACCTTCGCCCCAGTCTGAGGTCCAGTGCGCTCTGGAGCTTCTGGAGCTCTGGAGGTTTTCATCAAGGATGTCTCTGTATATTGCTGCATTCATCTTTCCCTCGATCCAGTCTCCCAGTTCCTGCCACTGAAAAACATTACCACAGCATGATGCTGCCACCACCATGCTTCACTGTAGGGATGTTATTTTCCAGGTGTTGAGTGGTGCCTGGCTTCCTCGAGACGTGATGCTTGCCATTCAGGCGAAAGAATTCAATCTTTGTTTCATCAGACCAGAGAATTTTGTTTCTCATGCCTCTTTTGCCTCATGTGCCTTTTACTGAGGAAATGCTTCCGTCTGGCCAATCTATTATACAGGCCTGATTTATGGAGTGCTGCAGAGATGGTTGTTCTTCTGGAAGGTTCTCCTTTCTTTACAGAGACGTGCTGGAGCATTGTCAGAGTGACCATCGTTTTTTTGGTCAACTCCCTGACTAAGGCCCTTCTCCCCGATCGCTCAGTTTGGCCGGGTGGCCAGCTCTAGGAATGGTCCTGGCGGTTCAAAACTTCCAATCCAATTTTGAGTGTCATGGCAAAGGCTGTGAATACATATGTACATGTGCTTTTGTCTTTTTATTTTTTTTTTATTTGCAAAGATTTCAAACAAACTTCTTTCACATTGTCATTACGGGGTATTGTTTGTAGAACTTTGAGGAAAATAATTCATTTAATACATTTTGGAATAAGGCTGTAACATAACAAAATGTGGAAAAAGTGAAGCGCTGTGAATATT